>CM054130.1:49703514-51052680 GCA_028751855.1 Ambrosia trifida | reverse complement strand
GATACGGATGATTTTGTAGTTTATTGTGATGCTTCTATCTGGGGTCTCGGATGTGTGTTGATGCAACACGAGAAGGTTATCGCTTATGCTTCTTGTTAGCTTAAGGTTCACGAGAAGAACTATACTACCCGTGATCTACAATTGGGTGTAGTTATTTTTGCGTTGAAGATCTGGAGACATTACTTGTACGGTAACAAGTGCACCATCTATACCGATCACAACAGTCTTCAGCATATCTTTAACCAGAAGGATTTGAAAATGCAACAGTGCCGATGGGTTGAACATCTGAATGATTATGATTGCGCTATTAAATACCATCCTTGTAAGGCGAATGTTATGGTAGACACCTTAAGCAAGAAGGAATCCGCTAAGCCCTTCCACGTTCGAGCTTTACAGCTCACTATCCATTTTGGTTCGCCTGACTGAATTCGTTCTACATAGCAAGAAGCTTTGAAGGTGGAAAACCTTAAAGCTAAAACCATGCATGGTGTCGATAGGCATCTGGAACTCAGGTCTGATGGCCTACATTATTTTGCAGAGCGTGTTTGGGTTTTGTTGTTCGGGAACTTGCGTGAGCTTGTCTTGGATGAAGCTCACAAATCCCGCTATTTTATTCACCCTGGCTCTAAATAGATATATCAGGACTTGAAGATACTTTATTGGTTGCCGAACATGAAGGCTGAGATAGCATCATACGCGAGCAAATGTTTGACTTGTGCTAAAGTCAAGGTTGAGTATTAGAAACTGTCTGGTCTTCTGCAAGAACCTTGAATTCCTAAATGGAAGTGGGAACGAATCACTATGGACTTTGTAACCAAGCTTCCGATATCGCCAAGTGGTTGTGATACTATTTGGGTGATTGTCGACCGGTTGACAAAGTCTGCACACTTCCTTTCTATTAAGGAAATCGACAACATGGAGCGGTTAGCTCGCATCTACCTTAAGGAAGTGGTTTCCCAGGATGGGGTGCCTGTTTCCATCATCTCTTATCGTGATTCTCGTTTCACTTCGTATTTCTAGAAGGCCTTGCAAAAAGCGTTAGGTACTCAGTTGGACATGAGTACGTCTTATCATCCTCAAACTGATGGTCAGAGTGAGCGGACGATTCAAACGCTCGAGGAAATGCTTCGTGCATGTGTTATCGATTTTGGCAAAAGTTGGGAGAGTCACTTACCGTTGTTGGAATTCTCCTAAAACAACAGCTACCACTCTAGCATCAAGGCAGCTCCGTTTGAGGCTCTTTACGGGCGGAAATGTCGGTCTCCTCTCCATTGGGCTGAAGTGGGCGAGCGCTAGCTCACTGGTTCAGAAATTTTTTATGAAACTTCCGAGAAGGTTGTACATATTCGTAATCGTATGGCAGCAGCTCAGGATCGTCAAAAGACCTATGCTGATCGTCACCGCAAGCCGTTAGATATTCAAGTTGGTGACAAGGTTCTTTTGAAAGTCTCTCCATGGAAGGGCGTTATACGTTTTAGGAAGCGTGGTAAACTGAATCATTGATATGTCATATCAATCGCAATCCTAGAACGGATTGGGTCGGTGGCATGCAAACTTGAGTTACCAGCTGAGCTCAGTAACGTGTATAATGTCTTCCATGTTTCGAATCTTAAGAAGTGTTTGGCTGATGAATATCTCATTGTTACTCTCGAAGAGATCAAGGTTGATGATCGTTTGCGTATCGTAGAGGATTAAGTTGAAATCTTGGACTAAAAGATTCATAGCCTTCGTTAGAGTAATATCCGCATTGTTAAGGTTCATTGGAATTCAAATCGTGGACCGGAGTTCACGTGGGAACGGGAGGATAAGATGAAGTCTAAGTATCTGTAGGATCGGTTTTTGACAAAACAATACAAAGATCACACAAGTATGAGCAAACTAGGTGCGGAAACCCTAATTCGCATGCAAAATGATAATAATCAAATCAGAACACGTAAAGATCCATTTTCAATCCGATTTCCATTAATGCAACTTTGATAAAGCTTTACAATTTAGAATATTAATGACAATACAACTTTTAAGAACTCTCCATAAACACCTTAGAACACACACACTAACACACCTAACCAAATGACAGAATGTTAAGTTGGAAACCAACTTAAACATATATATAGACCACCCGTTGAACCTCTGCAAGGTTCGAAGGGCTTCATTCGACCGTTCGAGGGTGCGAATAAACAAACAAATAAACATCAAAATACAATCAACCAAATACAAACTTCATTCGACCCTTGTTGATTTCCATTTGACCTCCTGTATAGTCGAATGAATTTTCAAAACTTGAACATCTTCAATACTCGACAATCTTTGTACAATCCAAAAGCGATAGCCACAATGTGCAACTACAAACTCCCCCTTGGCTATTGCTCGGATTGATTATGCATTTCGAAGCTTGATCTTGATCTTCCACAATATGCATCGTCTTCTCTCAATTTCTTCAATAAGGTTTTCAAATGCATCTGATTGCTTGAATACCTTAGCTTTCTCAGCTTCATTCTCAAACACTTCATCTATAATCTTGCCTTTTTCTTCTGCAATATTTTTTGCTTGTTTGAGAGATTCATCATCAATAATTGGAATGCTGGAATTATCATGTATATTATAGTACTCTAGATATTCTTCATGATAAATATCTTCAACTTCAACATGATTATACTTTTCTGCTTCAACCTCTTCAGCATCCTTTTGTTTTCGATAAGTAACTGGAACATCTTGTATTTCTTTGTCCTTTAGAATGTCTTCCAGAGACTTTCCAACTTGCTGCGCTAAACCTTCAAGTATTTCATTAGCAGTAGCAGCACTAACTTCACCATCTTCTAACTCAGGATCAGTATAATCAATCTGATACTTCATGTCATTGTTCATGAATATCTCAAGAAATCTTCCTATGAACTAAATCATATAACATCCTCTCTTCATCATTGCTTTCAGTATCTGCTTATCTGCATCTGTCATACCTCCAGGTTTCTTACTGCTAGAATTACCTTTATCTTCCTTTTCTTTGGCCTGACGCTCTTCAAATGAATACTGTGTAGCGTCGTCATCATCATCAGAATCTTTCAAACTGGTGGGTTTCTCTTCGCTTGCATTACAACCACCCGAAGCATCATCATCACTACTATCATTCTTATCATCATTATCATCATCATCATCATCAGTTCCACTATAATCAAGTTTCTCTTCTTCATCTTCCTCTTCTTCTTCTTCAGTACCCTTTAGTTGTGGTGCTTTCTCATACAAATCATCTATAATCTTTCTCAGCTTCTCATTATCTTGCTCTATCAACAAGATTCTCTTTGTATTCCTTTTGTTAGACATCTTAAGCATAGCATTCTCAGTTTCAAGGGTCTTAACCTTCCCTTCCAATTTATCTTTTCGATCTTTAGAAGCTAACACAATCTAAAGCATATCTTTCTCATTTTCCTTCATCTGTTTGTTCACCAATGCCATCAATTCATCAGATAATGTTACTTGTGGAGTTGAACTTGATTCAGAAATAGGTTTAGCAATACGTGTCTTCATACTTGCTAACACATTCTTAAGTGATAGTGAAACATTCTCAGGATTAAGTTGTGAAACTGTTTCTGTTGTCACAGTTTCTTTCACAACCTTCTGCTTCTTCGCTGCTGGAGATGCTGCTTTCGAACTCATAGCTACATGGATTTTCTTTCTCTTCAATAAAAATCAATCTCTTTATATCTTCTCTTTTTAGCAGGTTCTCTTTGAGACATATGCTTCACCCTTCTTCTTTTTATTGGAACAGGTGCAACAGAAGAACCTCCAAAATCAGCTTCATCATGAATTAAATTCTCATTCTCTTATGTAAAGTCTTTGTTCCTCTGTTCTTCAAAAACCTTCTCTAAAGCTTCAGGATTACTAACACCGGTGTCCTTGGGATCGGTATCCTTCACAGTCTCAGTTTCAGAATCCCAGACTACATCTTCCTCAGTCTCTTCTGAATCTTCATCAATTAACAAAGTCTTTGTCTTAGCTTTTGCTTTGCTTTTCACTGCCTTTTTTGACTTTGTTTCCACAATCCTCTCTTTTCCTTTTCCTTTTCCTTTTCCTTTTCCTTTTGACTTTGGACCTTTGTTAATAACCTGACGTTTTCACTTAGCACTCTTATCACCCGGAACAAGTGGACTATCTGAATCAGAATCACTATTCAGATGTCTAACAACATCTTGTCCAGGATCTATGTATGGAACCGTTCTAAGATATAGTTGAAAGAATAGTAATAATGCATGAGAATAGCTTTTTAGAAATCGAAGTGTGTTTTAGATTCAAAACTAGGTTCATATGAAAAGTCTTCGTAAGTACACACTTTCATATGCTTACGAGGAGTCGAGTTGAAAAGTGTTATAAGGCATATTTTCAGTCGCAAGTTTCTTTTCCCGAAACATATATTGGATTCGTTATATGAAAACAAGCAGATTTACATTTGACTTGTAAAATATGCAATACAAGTTTATAAAATGTAAGATGAAACCATTTCATGAAGTATGTGTAAATCTATGGTGTTTCAAAAGACCAAGATTTAAAATGGCGTGAATGATAAAAATCAACGTGTGTAATACTAATAGTTTCCCAATATTTAAGAAATTTTGTGGTTTCAAAATAACGTGGTTGTGAAAAGCTTATCAATATAGCATTTCTTAAAGTAAACTTAAGATCGAGTCACCGCAAGAGAATCGATATATAGGGGTTTAGTTGAATCTCCTTGATAATATTTGAGAGGTATGGATAGGACAGGTATGAGCTTGTGTATGATCCCAGATGCCTTGAAGAATTTTGGAAAATAGAATTTTCTGTATTTAAACATTTCTTTAAATTATAGGTTGAAATCTCATTAAAGTCGAAAATTTTTAATTGTTGTGAAATGTTCAAGAAAATCTAAGTGTTACCCGTTAGGACTGGGTAAACTTGAAACCTTTAAATTGTCCAAACTTTTACGAAATTTATACATTGAAAGATCATTTTGTTTGTAAGGATCGTTAAGGCATCTCTTTGGGCTCATAGCGGGCTACTTGTTTCAAGGCACAAGGTGTATATAAAGTGTGTTCTAATATGGCGAATAGGCTTTGTGAAAAGACATAAAGGATAAGTTGCCAAGTTAATCGTTTTAGAGAGTAGTGTACTAGTGCGTATCGTGTAGGTAGGTAGTTATGTATGAGTTTAGTCTAACTAACAAGTGATAACTAATGGTAGTTGGCAATGACTTAGGCGACTAGGTGTAGCTATATTAGTATTAGGTATATGAGGATATATTGTGTTGAGAGTATTGTGGGTGTATAAGCGGATACAAAAGTCATAATTTAGGGATATACTGTGACTTCGATCCAGTAAGTTTGTAAACATGAAGATATGAAACAGGTTGAATAATAAGTTTGGGAAACCATGTTCATTTTTAACTGTATGTTGACGCAACATTCCCAAATCAGGATGTGGTCGAAGTTAAACACAGAGTTTAAAAATTTAAGTTGTAGGTAGAAATGTTTTAACGCGAGAGAAGTGATGCTTTTATAAAAAAAAAAAATCACAAAGCATAAGCATAGGTTTTAATGCGATAATGTAGTGGGCAAAAAGTTTTAATAATGATAATGAAAAAAAATCCAAAAGCGAATGATCAATGAATGATAGCATATGAAACAACAAACGATGAAATTAATTCTTCAAATGATAAACAAACATAAATATCTATGATATAAAACACTGGAATTGTTTCCATAGGAAACTTTGACTAACTCGAGTATTTGAAATTTCCTAGTGACTTGTGGGGGCGTACTTTAGCCTATAAGTGAATGCTCATCCCAAGAGTTCCCAGGTAGGTATACGGGTCCCTCGTCTGATTAGGATTTATACGAAATACCAGGCCTAGAGAGAAAACTCAGAATACAGGCGCTCACCCTTCTAGATTGCACATTCCCTATCACTAGTGAATTCCAAAACTTTAGCGGGATTAAAAACGAGATGTAGAAATAGATCCTTGAGATGTGGATTTCACTCCTAACTCAAAAATTTATTTCAAAATTGAAAACTACTGTGGAATGAAACCAATCACTAAATTAAGGATATCAATCCCAGCTTAGTGGTTAAGTTTCTTTTTGAAGGAAATAATCTTTGAGGTGTGGATGTCACTCCTATCTCAAAGATGTATTACTAAGATAAATAGCATATAGAGGAGTGAAACTAATCACCAAGGTATGGATGTCACTCCTAACTTGGTGATATCATTTCGTTTGTGAAATATGAGTGTCTTCTTCTCCAAGCAAAATATCGAAAGAATAACAAGAAAGAATCATAGCAAAAATATCTTGAAAGAAAATATAAGAAATAAGAGAAATATACACGAGAGGACTGGTGAAAGTAAACTTAGTTATAGACTTGGCTAAAAGGCATTCTAATAACCTAATTCCCCATAACCATGGCTCTTATACCAATCTGTAATACCCCAACCGATGGCGGAAATATCGAGGTGTCACGTAGTGACGATTGCTCAATAGCTCATGGTACTAAAGTGAAAATTTGAATATATTGAATTGAATAGTTTATTACATTGAAAGAAATTACAAGAATACAAAGTTTAAGAACTAACAGTCTAAAATGAAATATAGTAAATCTCAAGTCTAAGTCTAAGTTCCAAAAGCTTAACAGTGATCTCATAGCAACTTGAAACATGTACGAAAATAATTTTGTCAATACAAAATGTATTGGTGAGCATACCCTGTTTGAATAGATATAGTAGGAAAAGAGTTTCGCAATTCACGTGTTATACTGTCTACAATTTAGTGTTCAAGCTATGTACAAATGTCACCCAAAATCAAGCCTTAGAGTAGAAATGATATCCGAGAATAATGGGATATCTAGTATATATGTATAGTAGTTGCCAAATAGTATGATTATATATAGTATGCGACAAAGCAAGTAGTTTACATATAACAATAGTCAAGTACTATTTATTGCTATGCTAGGCCCACACCGGGTTAATGATTAAGGTCATAAGTACACACTATCAGCGATCAACAAGTAAAACACATACAAGAATTGCGACTGTGAATATAGAATAAAACATGATTAAGTGAGTGAACTAATAAGTGTACATGAGTCACCCAAAAAGTGTAAAACATGAAAAAGGGAAAGATATACTCACAGTTTGCGAACGCGATCAAAATCCAACTTAAGTGGTCGTGAGCTAAGTAATGGGAATTCCGAAGAATTCAACCTATAAAGTTTAGGAATACCAATAAGGTAAAAGTCTAAGAGTCTAAGGTATTTAGGGTTCTAAGGCATTAGGGTTTGCTAAGTCGATTTGGGAAATTAGGGTTTTTATGATAAAGCGAATTAATATATAAAAGTTGTATATCAAAAATAATATGTCAAAGTTTGTATTTTTGGTTTAGGTAGTATAATTATTACCAATTGAATATTTAGTTAAAAAAATATGTTTTGAGTAATTAAGACAAAATAATTTAGTTAATTACTTTAACTAAATTATTGTAAATAAATACAATAATCATAAATATTTAAACAAATATATATGAGTTACATAATGATCCAACAAATGAGAATTATGACTTTCAAACATAAATATTTCTATTTTATAAGAAAAGTATTTATAAAATAGATGTTAAGTAGTACAAATAAATAAATGATTAATTATGTCTAATTAAACATAAATAAGACTAAAAATACAAAATATGATCCAAAAATATTATTTTTATTGAAAATGAATACTTTCTGATGTAAATCAATGTAAACAATTTTCTCACAAATTTTGTCAATATATTTATATTTAAAATTGATTTAATGAATTTAAATCATGTTTAAATGATTAAAAATAGGAAAATCCATAAAAAATAAATATTTTTTGAACCAATAATTTTTATTTCAGTTCATAATGATGAGAAATAATTTCCCAAAAAGTTTGAGATTAAAATCATTAAAAATGAATTTTTAATCAATTAAATATGATTAAAACAAATTAAATCGATAAAAATATAAAAATAATGACATTTTTCAGAAAATAAAAGTGTAGTAATTTTCTTTATAGTGTCAAGATCCTACACCCAAATTTTCACAATTTTTGGATCAAAAATGGATTTACTATGAATATTATAAGTTTGATGTATTTATATATTATTTTATAAATATAAATAACAATTAACAAAAAAAAAATGAAAATGGCTGCTGGTGCCAGGGATGGAACCAACCCATTTTCTGTGACAAACAGCCATACAACCACTGCTCCACTTGACTAGTTTGTTAATCAGTTTAGAAAAACAAGTTATAAGAATATTAATCAATAATTCATCTTCTTCCCCAATTAGACCAAACCAAGAACCCTAACCCTAGGTTTTTCAATTATTCCAAAACAGTATGATTACAAACTTGAAATAAGGGGCGCACGGAGTCTTGCACGGCCTCTACGGTCCAGTTTCATGTTTTAAATAAATTCAGACTTATGTTATTACCGTTTTGGGTTGTAAACATTGTTTCAGCTTCCGCTGTTATGGTTTAAAGTTATACAATTTGCATGGTTTGGTTTACTTATTTTAACATATAGTTGTCATTTATTGTAACATTACGCATTTAATAATTATACGTTACGACAAGTGTATTATTTTTGAGGGTATTTTGAACCCCTACACAACTATAATATATAAAGTAATAATAATAATAATAATAATAATAATAATAATAATAATAATAATAATAATAATAATAATAATAATAAAAAGATTTGTTTAATTATGTTTGTCTAAGCCCACAACCCAATTCAACCCACCCTTAATTTAAACTCAGCCCAAACCCCTTATTTCTTTACCTTTGCTGAAGCCCAACAGCCAAGCCCACGAGCCCAACTCCCCTCCTTGCCTTAAAAATAAAAACAACAAAACCTTGTAGCTAACCGGAATCGAACCCGGGTCAACCACAGGCCACACACGTGCACTAACCGTCTGCTCTACACCTTTGTTTTGATCTAAGTCCAACATTTATTATATATAAGGTGATTTTCAACTCACCTTTTTCCTTCCTTGTTCGCGTGACAGCAAGCAGCAGCAGATGTTTTATTCTTTTTTCTTCTTTCCTTTTTGCTTCACCTTTGACCCTATAATTGAGATGATTTCGTGATTTTTGGAAACCCAGTAATTACCAATCATTCCACGTCCAATACACACGCTAATTTGTCAATCAAAACTTACCAATTGTGATTAAAAACGCGTCAACATTCATGGACGAGTCAACGATTACCAAATCGAACACCAAGTCCTTTCCCTATAAATTGAACCTTGGCACAGCATAACAACTCGCTCATACTCTCTTCTCAATCTCCAATTCTTCTCCAATCTCACTGTTATTATCATTCTCCTCGATGTTTGACTTTTGGCTTTGACCGAGCATTCATCAACGAAACAACACTGTGAGTCCAATTATTTTTGTGGGTTTGTTAGTCGGCAATCAAACAACATAAACCCTAACATTAATCGGGTTCAAGATGTGTGGTTTGTCTGATTGAATAATCTAGGGCTTGTTCTTATTAATTTGGGGAAGAAACTGATTTTTCATACTGTATATATTTTAATTAAACTGGGATAAATCACAACCACAGGCCTAGGCCAAGTGGTTGTGACAGATCCTTATAACTGAGACTGACCAGGTTCGAGACCCGGCTTGAACACCCCTTTTCCCATTTATTTTTTTTACAAACCATTATATATATAAATTACATTTAAATCTTATAAATTCAATTTTTATTATTAAAACCTTGTTATAAATCCTAAAAAAAATTATTTTTATCAAATCTGAGTTAAAAGATTTATTTACAATCTTTATTTTTCTGAAATTCATTTATTTAATATTTATAATAATTAAATCAATTTTATACTATTATATTTATAAAAATCCATTAAAATATCAAAACAATTTTATTAAATTCTACAAAAATTATCCTAAGTTTTTATAACATTAAGCTATTCAGAAATGATTTTTATTTCTGAAAAATGATTTATTTAATATTTTTAAGCAATTTTTGTTAGATTTAATCATTATTAAATCATAATAAATCCAATTTTTGGTATTTTTGCACCAAAATTTTATAGAAATTATTTCTGATTATTTGGAACAGAAATAGAAATTTTAAACTTCTAATTCTTTGATTTTAATATTTTTAAATATTAAAGTTAAGATTTTGACAATTTGTAATAAATAGATTTAATAATCTATTTTAAAGAAAATAATTTTATAAAAATTATTTTTATACTTTAAACACAATCTTGTGACCATCCTAGATTTAACATTTATAAAAAGATTTTTGGTTATTTATTTACTAAATTTCTCTCAATTGGCGAATATTTTTAATATTAATCAAACGAGCAATTATCCCCAAATACGAAGCCCTAGAACTTATACATTTGTAGACTCTATAGACTTAGACATATTTATTACTTCATTTTAGGGCGATACTTGATACATTTGGTCAACACATTTCTCAACAGATATAACATTTTACCAAGGTGAGTTTTACATAGCCCCTTTTCTATTTATCACCGTTTTTGGGGTGAAACATGTTACAACATCATTTATGCAATTCAATCATCAATGTGTCTATGTGTTTTCTATGTTGCATTATGTCTTGAGCATGATTAGAGTAAGCACCATTCTAGCATAATCATTAACTCCGTACAAGCCGGCGGTATACATTGATAGATCTATTGGACTGACAATCCCACCCGGATACGTGCCTCCTACAAAGGTTGCGTGGGTGTTTGTTATCGTATAACATATTGGACCATGAGCGTATGGTATGTATCATATTATAACAGTCATCAGGGTTGATTATGCACTCGATTTATTTCTAGTATGTTCTCACATATGGACTAGATTGACATGACACATGAATTGCACATCATTTTTATTCAATTATCAAAAACCTATGTAATTCTCACCAACTTTTGTTGACCCAAAACCTTTTCAACTTAACATGTTTCAGGTTCTATTTGCTTGAAGAGTTGAATTGATGCTTGAAGATATGTGTTTAGTTTTATTCAATTTGATGTACAAATTCTAGAACTATTGTACGTAATTCATTTAAATCATTTAATGGAATCTATTATTCACCATGAGCTACTGAACAATCATCATTACGTGACATCCCGATGTTTCCGCCATCGGTTGGGGTGTTACAGATTGGTATCAGAGCCATGGTTATAGGGAATTAGGTTATTAGAAAAATAATCTAGTCTATAACCATAGGATTTAACAAGTACTTGCTTCTTTTACTTGCTATTCTCTATCTCCCTCCTACTTCTTATCCCTACTATCATCCCTACAAGAAGGTTGCACTCCATCAGTGGATCTACTCTTAGACTAATAGGACAAATTCCTCAGGTTTAACCTGAACCCCCTTGAGATCTCGTCGAAGTTCTAGATTTTAATAACGAACACGTGCAATCTGGAAGGGTGAACGCCTGTATTCTGAGTCTTCTGTCTAGGCTGGCATTGCGCATATATCCCAATCAGACGAGGGACCCGGATGCCTACCTGGGAATTCTCGGGATGAGTGTTCACTTATAGGCTAAAGCATGTCTTCATATGTTATTAGAATCTGGAGTCTTTGATAAGTCAACGTTTTCGTTTATTCGTTTTAATTAATGAATAAATGATTACATTCCTTATATCACCTCATTCATTTCATGCCACATTGAACCTTCATTGTGTCCCTTACGGATCATGTCTCCACGTCGTAGCACTCGCAATAACAGTGGTGAAAACCAAGAGGAAAGTAACGACAACCACAACACCAACCACAACAACAACAAAAACAACAAAGGTGTTGATGCCCGACTGGCTGCGATTATCTACAACCCTGCTCAGGTTACTAATCCTAATCGTCCTGGTAATTTCAACTATGGTCAATGCTATGAATGTGAAAACCCAAATCACTACCGTAACCAATGCCCTAAACTAAACCAAGATCAAGACCCTCCAGCTACTTAACAGCAAGTTCCACCATTTAAATGTTGTTTGCTTTTAATTCTATGTAATGGCATTTTTGATTCAAGTAATAAATTCAAGTATTATCATAACATCTGTGTGTATGCTTGTTTGAATGTGAACTAATTGCTATATCTATAATCATACTTGCTTACTTGTACAACAATTAGTTGACTACCAAACACCTACTTAACGATTGGTAGAGGTCATCATGTCTATCCAACAGTCGGGAGAGGCCCTACCACCTGCTCAACGACTGGTGGAGACTATCAGACCTGCTCAACAATCGGAAAGTCATAAAAGGACGCAAAACCCTAATGTAAGGTAAATTGGTTATTACGGTCCGGAACGTAATCATGAATTTACAGGTACATTAAGGTAGTGTGAAACCTTATCAAGGTTTTCAGTAGCTAACCAATTGTAGGACTAGTGTTTCTCTTAACTTCGGGACGAAGTTCCTAAAAGTAGGGGAGACTGTAACATTACGCATTTAATAATTATACGTTACGACAAGTGTATTATTTTTGAGGGTATTTTGAACCCCTACACAACTATAATATATAAAGTAATAATAATAATAATAATAATAATAATAATAATAATAATAATAATAATAATAATAATAATAAAAAGATTTGTTTAATTATGTTTGTCTAAGCCCACAACCCAATTCAACCCACCCTTAATTTAAACTCAGCCCAAACCCCTTATTTCTTTACCTTTGCTGAAGCCCAACAGCCAAGCCCACGAGCCCAACTCCCCTCCTTGCCTTAAAAATAAAAACAACAAAACCTTGTAGCTAACCGGAATCGAACCCGGGTCAACCACAGGCCACACACGCGCACTAACCGTCTGCTCTACACCTTTGTTTTGATCTAAGTCCGACATTTATTATATATAAGGTGATTTTCAACTCACCTTTTTCCTTCCTTGTTCGCGTGACAGCAAGCAGCAGCAGATGTTTTATTCTTTTTTCTTCTTTCCTTTTTGCTTCACCTTTGACCCTATAATTGAGATGATTTCGTGATTTTTGGAAACCCAGTAATTACCAATCATTCCACGTCCAATACACACGCTAATTTGTCAATCAAAACTTACCAATTGTGATTAAAAACGCGTCAACATTCATGGACGAGTCAACGATTACCAAATCGAACACCAAGTCCTTTCCCTATAAATTGAACCTTGGCACAGCATAACAACTCGCTCATACTCTCTTCTCAATCTCCAATTCTTCTCCAATCTCACTGTTATTATCATTCTCCTCGTTGTTTGACTTTTGGCTTTGACCGAGCATTCATCAACGAAACAACACTGTGAGTCCAATTATTTTTGTGGGTTTGTTAGTCGGCAATCAAACAACATAAACCCTAACATTAATCGGGTTCAAGATGTGTGGTTTGTCTGATTGAATAATCTAGGGCTTGTTCTTATTAATTTGGGGAAGAAACTGATTTTTCATACTGTATATATTTTAATTAAACTGGGATAAATCACAACCACAGGCCTAGGCCAAGTGGTTGTGACAGATCCTTATAACTGAGACTGACCGGGTTCGAGACCCGGCTTGAACACCCCTTTTCCCATTTATTTTTTTTTACAAACCATTATATATATAAATTACATTTAAATCTTATAAATTCAATTTTTATTATTAAAACCTTGTTATAAATCCTAAAAAAAATTATTTTTATCAAATCTGAGTTAAAAGATTTATTTACAATCTTTATTTTTCTGAAATTCATTTATTTAATATTTATAATAATTAAATCAATTTTATACTATTATATTTATAAAAATCCATTAAAATATCAAAACAATTTTATTAAATTCTACAAAAATTATCCTAAGTTTTTATAACATTAAGCTATTCAGAAATGATTTTTATTTCTGAAAAATGATTTATTTAATATTTTTAAGCAATTTTTGTTAGATTTAATCATTATTAAATCATAATAAATCCAATTTTTGGTATTTTTGCACCAAAATTTTATAGAAATTATTTCTGATTATTTGGAACAGAAATATAAATTTTAAACTTCTAATTCTTTGATTTTAATATTTTTAAATATTAAAGTTAAGATTTTGACAATTTGTAATAAATAGATTTAATAATCTATTTTAAAGAAAATAATTTTATAAAAATTATTTTTATACTTTAAACACAATCTTGTGACCATCCTAGATTTAACATTTATAAAAAGATTTTTGGTTATTTATTTACTAAATTTCTCTCAATTGGCGAATATTTTTAATATTAATCAAACGAGCAATTATCTCCAAATTCGAAGCCCTAGAACTTATACATTTGTAGACTCTATAGACTTAGACATATTTATTACTTCATTTTAGGGCGATACTTGATACATTTGGTCAACACATTTCTCAACAGATATAACATTTTACCAAGGTGAGTTTTACATAGCCCCTTTTCTATTTATCACCGTTTTTGGGGTGAAACATGTTACAACATCATTTATGCAATTCAATCATCAATGTGTCTATGTGTTTTCTATGTTGCATTATGTCTTGAGCATGATTAGAGTAAGCACCATTCTAGCATAATCATTAACTCCGTACAAGCCGGCGGTATACATTGATAGATCTATTGGACTGACAATCCCACCCGGATACGTGCCTCCTACAAAGGTTGCGTGGGTGTTTGTTATCGTATAACATATTGGACCATGAGCGTATGGTATGTATCATATTATAACAGTCATCAGGGTTGATTATGCACTCGATTTATTTCTAGTATGTTCTCACATATGGACTAGATTGACATGACACATGAATTGCACATCATTTTTATTCAATTATCAAAAACCTATGTAATTCTCACCAACTTTTGTTGACCCAAAACCTTTTCAACTTAACATGTTTCAGGTTCTATTTGCTTGAAGAGTTGAATTGATGCTTGAAGATATGTGTTTAGTTTTATTCAATTTGATGTACAAATTCTAGAACTATTGTACGTAATTCATTTATATCATTTAATGGAATCTATTATTCACCATGAGCTACTGAACAATCATCATTACGTGACATCCCGATGTTTCCGCCATCGGTTGGGGTGTTACATTTATTGTGACCGTTGACTTGGATCCTGGTGTGTCACGCGCCTCACGGTAAAACCCCGCAAGAATATTTTGAGGGTGTGACAGCTGGGGATATTATCCTCAACTCATTGCCTAAGTCATATGACCAGTTCATTATGAACTACAATATGAACAGGATGGAGAAGTCACTTGCGGAGCTACATCAGATGCTTAAAACTGCTGAGGTGAACATAGCTAGCAAAACTGCACCAGTGCTAATGATCAGGGAGGGTCATGTTAAGAAACCTAACAACAAGAAAAAGGGCAATCAGGGCAAGGGGAAGGGAAAGGGCAAATCTGTTGCCAATAAGAAATCTTTGAAAGATGCCAAGTGTTTTCATTGTGATGAGACTGGGCACTAGAAGAGGAACTATGCTAAGTATTTAGCTGAACTGAAGCAAGCCAAGCCTTTGGGAGGAGAGTCCTCAGGTATATACGTTATTGAAATATTTACTTTTTCTAGCAAAACATGGGTATTTGACACGAGATGTGGTTTTCACATTTGTAATGTTTTGTGGGAACTAAGAAAGATTAAGAAGCTGAAATAGGGCGACTTGGAGGTCCATGTTGGCAATGGACAAAGAGTTACAGTGAAGGCTATAGGAGAATATGTTCTTTTATTACCTTCTGGTTTAGAATTTGTTTTGAACAATGTTTACTTTATTCCTAGCGTTACAAGAAATATTGTTTCGGTTTCTACTTTGCGTGGACAAGGTTTTAATTATTGTTTTAATGGTGAATTTATTTATGCTTATTTTAATGATATATTTTACTTTGATGCAAAACCTAACAATGGAATCTATGAGATAGAAATCCATAATAATAACATATTATGCAACATCTCCCAAGCGAGAATCATGTTAAACAACTCAAAACCGCATGGACCCTAGATTCCAAGGGCTCTGAGTCGTTTGGCAAATGCGAATCATGCTTAAGTGGAAAAGTTAACAAAAGAACCTTTTTTAAATGTTGGAGAAAGAGCTAATGATCTGTTAGGACTTGTGCATACAGAACAATGTCAAGACATGGAGAAAGATACTTTGTTACATTTATTGATGATTTCAGTAGATATGGTTATGTTTATCTTATGAAGTATAAACATGAAACTCTTGAGAAGTTAAAGGAGTACCAAAATGAGTAGAAAATAAGCTAAATGAATCCATTAAGATGGTTTGACCAGATCGAGGTGGTGAAAATCTTAGTCAGGAATTCATCGACCATCTAAAGAATTGTGGAATAGTTTCATAACTCACTCCACCTGAAACACCACAACATAATGGTGTATCTGAGCAGAGAATTCGAACACTATTGGATATGGTTCAATCTATGATGTGTCGTACAACCCTCCCACACTCCTTTTGGAGTTATGGTCTGGAAACCGCCGCAAGACTTGTGAATATAGCTCTAACAAAGAAGGTTGATAGAACACCTGATGAGATATGGCATGGAAAGATACCTAAAGTATCCTATCTTAAGGTCTGGGGATGTAATGCTTTTGTCACTCTAAAATATTCAGATAAACAAGATCCCAGAGGCGAAAAAGTAGTTTTTGTCGGATACGCTAAAAAGATCGGTTACCTTTTCTACCACCCCACTGAAAATAAGTTTTTCACTAAACGAAGAGATACTTTCTTGGATAAGAACTTCTAGTAAGAAGGATTGGAGATAACCATGTAGATCTTGAAGAAATTTGAGAAACACAAGTGACTGAACCAGTTGTTCAGACAGAACCAGAACTAACTGATCCAGTTGTTGAAGTTGCGCCTGATAGGACTCAAGAAACCATAGAAACACTAAGTGTTCGAAACTTAATGATTACGATTTTGAACTTAGTTTATTAACAATATTATTTTATTATTTTTGTGTTGCAATTGTCTTTCACTCTATAAAAGGCCCCAAAACTAAGTTCCAACTTTTTATTTACTTGAAATGCAACTTATATACTTTTAAAATCAACTTTACGGATAGTTAGTTTATTCACGAGGAATTCTCAATATTCATTTTCCAACTTTATATCCCTTCAATTATTTTCATTTTTCAACTCTCCATCTCATATGCATAATGATATTACGTTTAAATGTCCTTCTACCAATCTTCTCAAACATTCTTACAATCAAAGAAAAATCAATTACCAACAATCCGTTGGTAATGAATTTGGAATTGGTTTTTTTTTTTTTTTTTTTTTTTTTTTTGACGATTCTTACAATCAAAGAAAAACATCAATCCATTATTGCTACATGCAGAGCCTGTTTAAAAACTTTGGGTTTTTGAACTTGATGATGTTTAGATACGAACTCTTATCGTGGTACTGCTTTTGATTGTGTTTGTGTTTTTGTTCCGATGACAATGGCAAGGAAGATCATTCTCTAGGGTTTGTTTGTTAGAAGACTTTTTTTATGTTTGGTTGTATTTTTATGTAGTTTGTTAACTCAAATATTGTAAATGTGTTACTTGTCATTAAAGCGGTTTTTTTTAGAGATATTTGGATTTGTTCTTTTATAAGTCTTCCATTTTTATGTAGTTTTGTTAAGTCAGATATTTCATTGAAATTATGGAATTGTAATACCAAGGTTGAATCGTATAACAGTTGTTTGACAAATTTGTTGTCAACTCAACGGATATTGGTAAATAGAGTAATGAAACCTCAGTTGAAGATTAAGATTAACTGTTTCTTTTTAATATATGTTATCCCAACAGAGATTTTCATGCATCTGTTGATTTTTCTCTTCGTGGTTGTAATACGCCTCGGAGGGTCGAATTCCACAGTTAATGATTACGATTTTGAGCTTAGTGTATTTTGCAATTAGACGTATGAGTAATAATTTAAACTCACAACAACTCAATTTAAATTCAAAATTAATTTAAATACAAATTAACAGACGGTTAATAAATTTCGAGTGGACGGTTAGTAGGTAACCATTGCTAATCACAAAATCCTTTTACCAAATGAGGTACTAATACATCTTTTTTAATTCATGTATTGCAATTATACTCAAGTGTAAGAATTCAATATTTTGCAATTAAACTTAAGATTAAAAATTCATATTCACCAATAATATACTTATATTTATTATCTTTACTCACTTATACAAACAAAAAACAAACAAACTGTTCATGTTCACATTTAAATAAAACAAAAGTTACACAATTATAATATAAGAAACGTAAAAACATCACATGTTCATGTTTGCACAAATATTGGAAAATAGTATTTGTGTTTTTCAGAAAATTAGAATGTAAAAAAGACAGAATTTGAAGAGTTGCTTCAGTGAGAAAGTAGCCAAATTAATACAATATGTATTCAACATTAATAAAAATGCATTGTAGTTAATAGATTCATTATAGCTAATGCATTTTTTTACTATAAAATACGATTTTTCACCTCTTCCTATAGCACACCATTTTAGCATTACCATCTACATCTGCATAGCTTTAGCAATCTTATAAAAATATTATTAAGATGGATTCCAGCAACAGCAAATTGTCACAAATGACAGAGGTTCAGAAACTTCTTTTGGATTGTTTTAAAGAGGACGAAGAACAGGAGATTCTTGAAGTAATTGAAGGTGCTACACGACTTCTTGAACATTACACTTGGAAGACGAACCTGAAAATTAATTAGGTGATTGCTACCAAGGTATCAAGTGAACGATGAATGGCCTATTCATTTCTTTTGGAAAACAAAAGGTCAAATGAAAAGTTTAGTGAAGACATTCAAAAAATCTGTAGGTCCTACAAAAACCATGTTCAAATGAAGAACAAAAGATTGAATGAACTGTTGAAGACCACAGACTAATTATTTAAATGTATTTGATATTGTAACATCCGGCCCCTCTCACCACCAATATTGTTCGCTTTGCCCCGACGGGTTGCCCATCCAAAGCTCACATATTTGTTTTTGGTTGCCCCGGTGGAGACTTCCCAAGAGGTCACCCATCCTGATACTACTCCCACCTGAGCACGCTTAACTATGGAGTTCTCCTCTCATCCACTAGCATTAAGCCTAAAACGCGTTGGTGATTTAAGAGGCTTTGGATTACTTATGAACCAAGGATCTTTCCTGGCCACAGCCAATGTGGGATTTGCCTAGGGTGTCATACAAAGGTCCATGTTAATCTCCCAGAAATCAGTACTGTTACAATCACCCCCCCTTAGGGACTCATCGTCCTCGATGAGGTTTGCCCCACCATCCCGAACGACATAGGAGTGGCTTTGTTACCATTTGTAACATCTGCCCCCTCTCACCATCAATATTGTCCGCTTTGCCCCGACGGGTTGCTCATCCAGAGCTCACGGATTTTGTTTTGGTCGCCCCGGTGGAGACTTCCCAGGCGGTCACCCATCCTGATACTACTCCCACCTGAGCACGCTTAACTGTGGAGTTCTCCTCTCATCCACTAGCATTAAGCCCAAAACGCGTTGGTGATTTAAGAGGCTTTGGATTACTTATGAACCAAGGATCTCTCCTGGCCACGGCCGATGTGGGATTTTCCTAGGGTGTCATACAAAGGTCCATGTTAATCTCCCAGAAATCAGTATTGTTACAGATATTATTACCGGTCTAAATATACTGAATTTTTGATTTTACATATTATGTCATCAATATTTAATGATTTATGTTTATTGGATGAAAAATACTAATTTGAGTAAAATAATACCGATTAGTTATATCAACTTCTTGTATACATAGTGTTGGAAAAACGAGTAAAAATTAATAGTCTACTGTTAAAGTCAGCTGCTAAAAATATATGTTAACAAAGATGCTGAATATTTGTTTGAAGATTAACAGATATATTAGTAAAGAGAGTAAACAGAGTAACGAATTCTTAGTTGAAGATTAAGATTGTCTGTTTCTTTTAATATATCTATTATACCAAAATAGTTTTCAAGCTTCTGTTGATTTATCTCTTCGTGGTTGTAACACCCTTCAGTATTAAACCATCTGATCAGTACTATCAACTGATATCATGAGAGAAACAGATCTTACTAAACAGATTTTCCTTACAACAGACGATTGGTTTCTTTATTAGGTGTTTAGTAATCAGACCTTAAAATATGATATAGCTTTCCATGTGTCTGTTGATTTATCTCTCCGTGGTTGTAACACCCTTCAGTATTAAAACATCTGATCAGTATCTATCAACTGGTAGCATTAAAGGAACAGGTCTTACTAAATAGATTTTGCTTACAACAGATTATTGACTTCTTTATTTAGTCTTTAGTAAACAGACGTTAAAAATGTAAACGTGATGTCATTGTTAGTAACAACTGTTTAAGGCAACATATGTTTGAACGAAACCGTTGAAGTAATATCTGTTTGAATCAACAACTGGTTTTAGTAACAGCTGTTTTAGAAATATCTTCTTAACTAACGCACTACCTTTGAACAGACGTTACCAAACACAACTTTTCTTGCAACAGATGATTGACTTTTTAATTTGGTGTTTTCTAAACAGATAAGAACAGTTGGTCTGTTTATGTTTTTTATATTTTTGGGAGTAATTATTTAAAAAAAAATAGTCTTCTCATGTTTTCACAGAGGATTTCACCTAATTATTATAATAAAAATAACCAACTTTAAATCTTAGCCATTAATTAAGGAACATCAATGACTATCATAGACTATCATAGAGTTTTTGGAGTTTCCTCAATTTGATGTTGAGGTTTTCTCTATAATATCCACCATTATTGTTATATGTAATGTAAGGGTAAAAAACTAAAATGTAGTATTCGACAAAGATTATAATACTTATTTAATTAAGGGGTAAATATGAAACATTTAAAAGGCATGTTTTGTAAAGATCTAAATTTCGTCTGAAACTTGACAAAGTAGAATAAGCAACATAATTCTTTTGACTTCTAATGCCAATTCTGAAGTAACACTTGGATTTGCATTAAAATAATAGAACCTTTTGTTTTTTTTAACGGCAAATTTTATACCACTTTATTTTCACCTAACCTTGCATTTGCAAGGATATAAACCCACAATCTCACATTTGTAAAGGATCATGGGTAATAGAAACTTTTGTTAACAGTGGAGGAAATTATTTTGAATTAAGAAATATTTTCTTTTTTTTTTCTCAAAAGGGATATTTAGTGATACAAATATTTTTTTATTATGGTATTTCAAACTATATACAACTAGTATGTGATCCATCACACGTTGCGACGACAACAAAACTTAAAATAACTCGAATTTCTGCCGACAAACATTACCCATCTCACCTCCATTGACCACAATTGACCGAGTTGACATGTCTCTAAACAAACCCGCCTACGACTTCTAGATGCCGGTCACCATCCATTTATCACTCATATCATCACAATTGACAGTCGAGCCATCACCGAGTTGATCAAGTGATCAACCAAACTGGTATATCATCATCCATTGCAAAAAATCACAACCGTGCCTATCGTCAAAACATCACCACTACACATGAAAGTTTTACAACACTAAAAAGAGCACGAAACACATGCATGCCTTAGAAAATGATCAACCATTCCCCAATCTAATTTGTAATCAAAATTCATTTAAATTCAATACTTCAACCATAAAATCAAAAAGAAGAAAAAAAACCCTTAGAAAATTACAAAAGCACTCTTCCTAAGCTTGAGTAGCAATATCGTAAATAACGTACCAAATATGTCCAATTTATTCACTATTCATAAGATCAAACAGAAAATGTTATTATAGATAATCATGGGCCGACCTAGGTATAGTTTAAAGGGGTAGGCGCCCCCTTGAAAAAAAATTAGTGTAATTTGTGACAAAAATCCTAATCGCGTCTCTTAAAAGTTCAGTTAAATTTTCAGATTGCACCCTTTAAAAATAATTCCTTGTTGGCCGATATAATAAGAAACAATTCATTGTATTCTTTTACTCAGTTTATTTTCTAATCTCATGTATACTTACTTTTTCGTTTTCTCATCTCATAAAAACTTTCATTCCGTAAAAACCTTCTATACCAACATGCATGAGACGAAAGAGTGGCATCCATCTTTATTTGAACATAACTATTTCATATATGTAGCATTCAAAAATTATAATATAATAATTATTAATTTTGTTCTGGGATGAAATAAAGAGAAAATTCATGTTTCATATTACATTTATATTTATTTAATTTAAGATTAGTATTGTAAAGCCTTTATGGCTTTATAGTTAAAGATTTTCTTGTAGATTTGTAGTAGGGGATACATGTAGCATTCAAAAGTTTCTAGTATAATAATTATTAATTTTCTATCGGAAGGACTTTTTTTTTTTTTTTTTGTAAAGCAAATTTCAAAAAAAAAAAAAAAACACCCAAAAGGCGGACCTCAAAGCAAGGACCCTCGGGCTAACAACAAAACGTTTACATCAAATCCAAAGGATAAGTACACCATTTTTTCCAATCAAAACCTTTAATTCTAGTTCTATGATGAAACCAAAAGAAAGACGTAGTCTTTATGCACTCAAAAACTTCAAGCGGTCTTCTATGTTTACGAAGAAAGATTTGGCCATTTCTTTCATTCCAAATCGACCACAAAGCCGTGTATAAAATACCCCGAAGAATATTCTTCTGCGGCTTGGAAATCACCTGAGAATCAGCTAGCGATAACACATCAGACACATCAAAGACATAGAAAGGACTAAGCCGACACCATGCCGTAACTCTATTCCAGATTTCATATGAGAAAGCACACCCTGTGAAGAGGTGCATAGCTGTTTCGTAAGCCGATTGACAGAGGCAGCAATCTTTTTCTTGTATCTGAACGCCTCTTTTTTCCAACTCCGCACACGTAGGAAGACGGTCTCGAAGAGCTCTCCATGCCATGATCTTGCATTTTAATGGGACCCAAACTTTCCACTTAATAGTCGGCGACTTATGATTGTAAAAGGCGTTGTAAAGGACCAGCTTTGCTGAGCGAACTGAAAAAGAGCCGTTGGAATCTCCTTTCCAGTTCCACGAGTCAGAACCACCAGACCACTGGAAATTAAACACGTCTTCCAGCAGTTGAAATAACTCAGCTATCTCATCCTGTGTAGATGGAACACTCCGCCAACTCCAATCTAACGACTTGACGCCATTTTGAATCTTCAATCTGTCACTGACCATCACCCATTTATTTGTTTCTAATCTGAACAAACTCGGGTACATCAGTCTAAGAGGCACATTACCCAGCCAAATATCGCACCAGAAAGAAACAGTAGCACCATTACCAACTTTACAAGCGAAATAGGAGTTAAACGAGCTACCGTTTGGCATAATCTTGTCTCCCACTTTGACAATACTCTTCCAATTCCCACTTGCCGATTGAGAACATGGCATGAATGACCATTTACGGGCCGACCCATTACAAGCCATAACAATTTGCTTCCAAAAACTATTACGCTCAGTTTTATACCGCCAAGACCATTTAAGTAATAATGCGTCATTTGTTTGCTGCAAATCAGAAACTCCAAGGCCGCCGTCTTTCTTAGAAGTAGCAATGATGTCCCAAGAGACCCAAGGGATTTTTTGATCAATACTAGAGCCTGACCAAAAGAATTTTCTCATTATAGCTTCGATCTTTTCAATAACCGATTTGGGAGCCTTGTAGAGCGAGAGGTAATAAATCGGCAAACTTTCAAGAACCGACTTAATGAGAATTAATCTACCACCAATAGACAAACATCTAGCTTTCCACGACGTTAGCCTATTTTTAATGATTTCCACAACCGAATCCCAATTGCAAATCCTGGACATATTCGCACCCACTTTAATACCAAGATAAACAAAAGGAATATTACCTCTCCGACATCCCAAAACCTCCAGCATATCATCCACCTCATTGTCACCCGTTCCAATCCCATAAAGATTCGATTTAGAAATATTAATACAGAGGCCCGAACAAAGATGAAAAATACGAAGGATCCGCGCCGTGATTTGAATGTTCTCCCTAGACCATTCTCCCATGATTAACGCATCGTCTGCATAGAACAAGTGGGTAATATCTGCTTCATTGTCAGCGATCCCCATACCTTTTAGAACCCCGATATCCTTGGCTTTCTTAAGTAAACACGACAAAGCTTCCATCACAAAAAGGAAAAGAAAAGGAGATAGGGGATCTCCTTGGCGTAAACCCTTTTCACACATGAAAGTAGGGGACCCGTTGACAAGAACTGACGAGCGAGCAGAAACCAAAATCCCTTCAATCCATTTGCACCAAACAGCCGGAAAACCCATTTGATCCAACATAGACAACAAAAACTTCCAATTGACGTTGTCGTAGGCTTTCTCAAAGTCTATCTTTAATAAAAAAGCCTTTCTATCTCTTTTCTTTAACCACGCAAGAATCTCATTAATCATTAACGGCCCGTCTAGAATAAATCGATCTGCGAGAAAAGCCGATTGGGAATCCGAAATCACCTTGCCCATAACCTTCTTAAGACGATTAGATAGGATTTTAGAAAGAACCTTACTAATCATCCCAATCAATGTAATGGGGCGGTAATCTTTAAGACTCAAAGGAGTTTTAATTTTAGGAATTAAAGTGATAAACGACGACGCACAACCTGGATTAATAACCCCTGACTCATAAAAATCCGAAACAATACGCCAAAAATCGTCTTCAAGCAACTCCCAAAATCTTTTGACGAACCGAAAATTGAAACCATCTGGACCAGGCGCCTTATTAGAACCACACTCAAAAACTGCAACTTTCACTTCTTGTTTAGTAAACGGTACTACCAATTCGACTTTGTCACTAGCTGAAATTTTCTTCAATCCGGGACAAGTTAACATAGGCCGATTCTTAACTTGTTCTTTAAAGTGATTACGGAAGAAAATCATAACTTCTTTTTTAACCAGAGTGGGCTTAGAAACCCACCTCCCATCGATCAATAAACCTGGAATGCCATTCCTAGCTTTTCTGCCATTCACTAAGTTATGGAAGTAGCTAGAATTCTCATCCCCCATAGACGCCCATTTCACCCGGGATCTCTGTTTCAAGTCACGATTCTTGCGAATTTGTATCTCTTCTAGGCACCTACAACATTCGGACCAAACCCACATCTCCTCTTCTTCCGACTGTTTATTTTCCATAAGCGTTTCCATCAATTCTTTTTCCTTTCTTAAAGACGCTTCTTCTATCTTCTCATTATGGCTCCATGAACGGACCCAGGAAGATAAACTAGCTCGAAGTCTTTTCAGCTTATACATCAGAACCTTATCGCTCTAGCCACTCCAGTCTGACCCAACCAAGATTGATCGAATCAAGTCCTCACACCCCGGTTTATCTAACCAAGAATCAAACCATCGGAATGGTTTGGCTCCAAAATTAGAATCAACCATCGAAAAAATAATAGGAGAGTGATCCGATAGGTCTTTTTTTAAAGTCCTTACACAAACATTCGGCCAATAATTGAAAAAACTATCGCAAACAAAAAATCTGTCTATTCTGCTTAGTTTGCATTGGCCTCGTCTAACCGTCATACATGTAAACTTCGAACCTTTCAGTTGGTATTCCTGCAAGCCAGCGTCATCTATAAAGTCGTTAAAATCTCTCGCACAAGTAGGATCAAATTGTGAATTTTTTCTTTCATCTTGGTCACGTACGGCGTTAAAATCCCCAAGCACAATCCATTTACCATCGATAGACTGAATTAAGTTACTAATTCTCACCCAAAGAGCTCTTTTATCCCCATTAAGTTGTGGAGCATAAACATTTACAATATTGATTCTAATCGACCCCTCAGTCAAGTACCCGGAAACACATAGAAAGCTACTATCCTTTATTACCTTATCTTTCGAAAAAACTTTAGGATCCCAAGCGCTAACAATTCCACCAGAATTTCCCACAGCATCAATAACCTCGAAATCTGCCCCATAACCACCCCAATATTTCGAAATCAAAGCCGAATCCACACTACTACTCATAGATTCTTGTAATCCGAGAAAAGAAATACCACAATCGACTTTGATTTTGTTAATCCAACTAGCCTTACCGGCACCCCCCATACCCCGAATGTTAATCGACACATCATGAGAGAATTCATGTTTTATATTACATTTTTATTTTCATAGTTAATATTGTAAAGCCTTTATAGTTAATTCTTTTCCTAAAATGAGAGAATTTATTAAATTTATCATAAAATAAACGAGTGTTGGCCTGTTGGGACCATTTATGTTATTCTTGTAAATAATAGATCTCAAAGTGTACTTAATTGGAATTTTGACTTGGTCAACGATTGCAAAAGAAATCTCGAGAAATTTTTGAAAGGTTCATTATGGGTTATATCACGTGCGGGTTCATATGAATTAACCTTGTAGTAGGACATTGCGTCGTAGATTATCGGGGTTCCCCATCAGTCCATCACCCATTAACGACCCCACACATTGTGCCGCATCATTAATGGATTTCGTTATTGGGTTGACGCCGACGGTTGTGTTGAATGTGGCTCGCCGGAGACGATTGGCCTTTAGTGATACCAGAAGGATATTATGTCCATCAAGAAATACATGGTTTTCCCAGGGTGCTTGATAACGTTGATTGTATAGATTGGGGTTAGGCGGCATGTCTAATCGATTGGTGAGGCTCACACCGTGGTGGTGGTCATGATAGCCCAACTTTGATACTAGAAGTAGTGGCATCATATGATTTCTAGACTTGGCATGCATATTATGGTTGGGGCAAACAATGATATCAATGTCATTGAACAGTTACTCTCGTTTGACGACATTTTAAACGACGTTGCACCTGGGACTTCATTTTATGATAGTGATGTGGAGTATGAGTACAAGTATTATCTTACCGATAGTATTTATCCAAAGTAGTATGTGTTTGTGAAAGCATACTCAAGTCAACTTGCTGAGAAACGAGTATATTTCACGAATAAACAAGAATCTGCGAGGAACGACATTGAACATACATTCGATGTTATGAAGAAAAGATGAGGTATAATTGCCCAACCTACAAGAATTTGGGATAAAGAAAAGTTACATAATGTTATGTACGCTTCCATTATTTTACAAAACATGATTATAGAGGACTCGGGTGTGACGATTTGTCAAGATTATGATCCAGACGACATGGAGCTACCGGCTTCAACATTAAACGCATAACAACCCATTCATAAAAATAGCTTTCAAGTTTCTAGAGAGATTTTCATAACCATTTGTAAGACCAAAACCCGTAAACTTAAACTTACGAGTTTTGGCCTTAATTAAAAATCACTACCAATTAAAACTTTGAAGTTTATGTGTCACACCCTCAATTTTTCCACTGCGGGGTTTATACCGTGAGGCGCGTGACATACCAGGATCCCATAGCCATAAGTCACATGAACAACTCTAAATGCCCAAACCATTTAGTTCGTTATTGTAAAACAAGTTTTATAGAAAATCAAACATTTCAATAGTTGCGGAAGCGAAATTAAAGAAAATAGTTAACCAAATAGTCTGCGCAAAACAACGCGCCCAAAACCATAGTAAATAATTAAACATTCAAAAATAGTTAAGTGTTCATATCCCAATGACGCTATATGATGCATGCCCTACACGTGCTCCGAAACTAGTGACCTGCAAAAGCATGTTATCGTGTGTGAACATAAATTTGGTGAGTTCACAAAGTAAAGTAAATGAGTAGGTCTCCCAGACCAAGTAACGATAAGTAAATAGCTAATTCACATGCTAGGGGTAGCGAACCCACTCATGACAACTAACACCGATAATACCGAACTGCTAAACAACGAGATCCCACAATAGTGAGCAAAGTGCCTTGCATCGTTGTATATCAACAATGATAATAAATGTTAATTTATAGTTCACACCCATGCTCCCAACACGATGTGAGGTTTGTGAAACCTAATAGCGCTATCAACTAATAACTCACTTGCTTACCCGACAATTCATTCGGTATTTAGAAGGACTTCAATGATAGAGTTGGTTTAGTTCATCAAGGACATAAAGCATGAATTAGTGAAAGCAGATTCACCCCGTGAATCATAGCACCCTAAACCCGGGATGTGAAAGTAGTCCTAAATCGGACTATGAAAAAGTTTAGAAAGTGTCTCATTCCGAGACGCATGCTTTTGAGAAAAGAGTAGTGAAACTCACCTGATAGAGATGCTTGTGGTCTAGTGAAACCGAATTACGTAGCTACTATCGTCCAGACAGTACCTGCCCTATGATTTATTAAAGCATGGTAAATCACAAGTTCTAGTCGTTTATCATACAATTTGTCTACCCGACACTTGTGGACTTGGTTATTGAGTTATGTGAACCTTGGTTTTGTACTTGTGATAAAGTTAGACATCTTAACATGGGCTTAGAACATTATTTTACCCAAGTTGATGTTTAACACATGTTCTAGTTTTGATAACACACGTTAGTTGATGGTAGCCGATTTGTTCTTATTGTATAAAAGATAAAGCCGATTATCTAGTGAGTCAAACTTGATTGTTTAAAGCTTAACCAAGCCTTGTAGAGTTACCACACGACATATTTGTGGGTTTGTAACAATTTTAAGCTTCGATCACCATGTTGTTAGCCTTTGCTTTGAACTCAAGCCAAGTGAGTTTGTACTTGTGCAAACCGATCTATTACATGGTGATCCAAGTTATGGATAGATTCAAAAATACAACTTGACTACTCAAGGTTATAATATAGCCGATTGTTGTTAGTGTCAAGACAAAATTATAAGAATAAGCACTAGAACTAAGACAATGTGCATATGATTTATATCCAAAAAGTATTGTCTTGTAACCCATTCTTTTATAAAGTGTCGTGTGATTAAAGTGTGGTGTTCTAAGGCCGAGGGCTGGGTTAATAAGGGATAGGCCGAGATAATGAAGCTTAAAGGTGCAATGTACCTTACCAAGAGATGATCCGAGCTAGGAAGCCTTGTGATCACCTCCTTCGTTCCTTGATGGCATCGGCCTGGAGTTTTAGGTGACCAATGGTTTGGAGTGTTCTAGTAGAGCTTGAGAGTGTGTTTAGGTGTGATTGTTGAAGCTCTTTGTGCCTCCTTTTATAGTGGTTCGATTAAGCAAGGACAAAAACAAATGGGGAAAGTGTAAGTGTCTTGGATGAGGCAATGTTTAAGTGAAATAATCAAAGAAAAAGACTTGTGATTGTTATCTTCTTCCTGTCCTTGGCCGATTAGGGTAGGCTTAAGCATAAGAGGGTGGGTTGACTCATCAAAGCAATGTGTTAGAGGTTTGTTTCTTTCCTAGTTTCGTGTAAGTTTGACAACTTTCATATTTCTTTACCCAAGCATGCATTCGGCCGAGTATAGGACAAGGAAAAAGTGACAAAGATCTAGGTGAAAGTGATGGTTCATTATGTTTGTTTCATGTTTTCTGATTGGTGCTTTGTTCCCAAGATGGTTATCCTTTTCTTTCATGTGAAATGGACATGAGGGGAGTTTGGTGAATGTGACAAGTCCTTGGACTTCTTCCTTGTTGTTTCAGCTTGGTGAAGACAAAGAAGATCAAGTGTGTAGGGTGATGAGTCATGTCTTGAAGTTAGCTTATGATAGTGACTAGTGAGTGTATGTATGTGCATCATGTTGGCAGATTGTTCCTTAGCCATAATAGGAAAGTTTGTCATGCATGATCTAGTCTTTAAAGATTAATGTTTTGTATCTATTTTAGTGTAAGATCCTAGTTCCATCCATGCTTTTTGTTAGTTAGTGTAGGTAGCCGATATTTGTAGGTATGTATGGATGTATGTGTGTGCGTTTGTATATATATATATATACATGTGTACATTGTCAAGTGTTTACTTATAATATAAATTCATGTAATTATCAAGTTATGAGGCTCTTTTCTAAATTAGGTTGTGAGAACGAGTAGGTGTTCGTGCCTGATTATTCTTTAAGTATTTTAGACATAGGAGCATCTAAGTAGGCAATCATGTGTCGTGTGTTAACTTGGAATTGATGATGACATTAACATGTATTTTGTTTCGTAGGTATCATACGTTCCTTAAATGATAACTCATAGGTACATATACATCTCGTGTGTGCACGTGTAACTTATCTAGCTAACCTTAGTCCAATAGAATGCGAGGGATGTAAGTACGAGTAACTAGAGTTTAGTTACAGTAAGAACCTAAAATTGCGGGGTATCACATTATGAAAAAGCCCAAACCATTGTGATCAATACATTATTAGATCCCACAATTATTATATTTTTAACTACTAAAATTATATACTAGGGTTTTGCGTTTTAAAGGAGAGTTCTTGTTGTGGAAGCTTTTGAGTGTTCGGGTGTGTTCGTCTCTTCTCGCGGCTTGATACTTGCTCCGAGTCTCCCAACAAATGTTTACCTAGCACCATTACCCAAGAAATGGTTAGTTGTATTGTTAATAACACATTTAAAATAGTTGAAGTACCAAAACACGTCGAAAACGGAACGATCAAGCTTAATGGACAAGTGAGGTTTTTTGGGGAACATCCCCACCGTATGCTACGGCCAGAGGGTCGTAGCTTACGGTCTGCAGCTGTTGTCCTCCCTGTAGATTTTCAAACTTAGCCCCTTTTCCTTGATTGTTTTTCTCCAACCCTTGGATGTTTTTTTACTTATATTGAAGGTCACTCATAACGGAACTTAAGAACTTGTTTAATACCATTTATTGAGCTTGTAAGATGACCGTTTACCATGTTTAAAAACCCCCCTTCGGCTTAACTAAAATTTATGCGATTTTCACCCAAATCGACCCGTTAAGGCCAAAGGTTATACAAGCATTCACTTGATCATTCAATAATCATAACAACCATTTTAATAACTCATTTGACACTTGTTAAAGTAACAACATTGTTTGATTTTCCTGTTATGACTCGGTTCTTAGATTTAACCTTTGATAAATCTGTAGAATTCCAAAAACGCCCTTATAGGCAAATATTTCAAATTTAGACACCCGTGGCGACACTACTTGATTTAAATCCATTGCCTTGACCATATGATTTGTTGGAAACCTTCTAAGCTCTTACGGACATAGTTTTCCTCAATTTCACAGTTTCACTAATGTTTAGTCGTTTTTAGGCGTCGTGGCGCCCATTAGACATAGTTAGCGTAAGACTTACAAAATTTGGCACCCACACTTCATGTGTATGGTTTATATACTCATACTACTTCGTCCAAGGGCTTTCATTTAACTACAGACTTACCGGGTAGCGTTGACCCATTTCCATACCTCGCATCCGTTATCATGGCCCTAGGCATCAAGCGCCCGTACTTCAATGTATTCACCTGTATACATTCTAAATTGACAAACATTAATTTCTCGGGACCCAACTGGTAATACTCACCATTTGAGCTGTTTAATCTCGTGAATCTTAATGCTTGGTATACAAGCAACAAGTGTCCGACTTAAATGATGAGAACACCACCAATTGACCCGTTAAGACTCATAGTTCATAACACCAAGTAGCCCAAGCTTTTATTTATGGTTCAAGTGACAACAACACTTGATCCATTTACCGAATTTCCTAACTATTTCATTCAAATGATTTCATCTAATCCTTGAGTTTAGAATATCGTTTACCATATAACTTTGTTAGTTGACCCATTTGATGAATTACCTCATTCGGTCACAACACATTGTTTCATTCATTACCATAAATCATGTTTTGTCATGAGTTCACATGAGTTGACCCGCTTAATGGATTTCACCCTTTGGGGTCCTACCCTTATCCCATACTGAAGAGTAAACCAATTATATATAACACTGAAAGCGTAACTATAATCTAATAGTGTAATTTATACTTACCTTGTATCTGTTCTTCTTTCCATATGCATTGAGCTTGCATCCGTTTGACCCGTTTGCTCCCTAGTTCCTGAACCAAACTTAGGGACACGTCAAACCTTGTTTTATTAGAATACATAATATGGAATTCTTCATTATCCAAGACATCATGTATTCCTTCAATTTCCTAACTCATCAAGAGTTATTTTCTTATATAGAACATGTAGTTAAGTTAGTTTATTATCTAGTTAATATCCTATACAAGTGTTTGCTTTCACATGTTCGTAAACCACTTAGTGCATTAAGTAACAACGGCTACAAATCCATGGATTTTCACATGCCCATTTATCAAGATGCTAGTTTTGGATAAATTTGACTTTTAGAAGTCAAACTGCCCATAGACAAGTATATTTACCAATTATTACGTACAAACACATTAAACACACCTTAACAATCGCAAACATTCATCCGAAGCAATATTTAGTGTTTAGGAAATTTGTGTCTAGACAATCATATGTTTTAAGTTCATAAAACATATTCTTTTCATTGCTGCACTTTTTGCGCAAAAGCTGTTCGGGGTCATTTTCCCCCCTTTAAACCTCATAATCTGACTTCGACCTTCAAATAAGAAATGTGCATCATTCAAAGACCTTTCCAGGAATATAAACAACACCTCCATATGATATTATTATGATTTTATATGATTTTTCAAAGATCAAGTCAAAGACTAAATTATGTGCAAACAACTTGCTGTTAAACGAATTTACTAACTTTTCATGTTTTGACCTACTAACTCATAACCAGCCTCTCATGACTAAATATGAAATGTAATATGCGCAACAAATTTTCAATGATATAAGGCTCGTATTCTAACTCCTAATAACGAGTGAGATATGGTCTTTACAAGATGACTATCTAATGCTGTTAAAAGTGACGAATTTCATACTATTTTACACCATTTGACTCCATTCAAGTTTCATGTAGGCATTTTATCAAACACTTCATGTGAATCCTGTTTGCAAGTGAATTCTAAGCCTTATAGACTTTTCAAACTTACAAATCTTTAAATTTTTATTATTTACTAATACATATACATTTAAACATGTAAATTTATTTACTGATGTTGTATTCGAATAATAAAAATACGTGTAAATTCTTCTTTTTTTTTTAAATTTGGAGGGGTTTTTTTATCAAGTTAAAACAAAATAGATGTGTTCTTATTTTAACCTCTCCCACACACACATAAGTAAACCTTATCAAATTAAATAAAAAGAAAATCAAATAACAAACAATAGGTGAATTGATTGTAAATAACTTTAAAGTGACAAGTTCAGTTTATTAATTTCTTATGTTATATTTGTGTCTTTCACAAACAAAACAAAACAAAACACAAATGAAAGATATGGATTTAAAGATATTGCACTTTTAATTTTTAAAGGGCCCATTATCACATTAGGATGGGTTTTAGTGTACATTAGGTTATTTGTTTCTTCTTCATACACATGCCGCTATAAGTCTACAAACACCGTCATCGGCCGGAGCTGGATGGAACAAAAAAATCCGACCATTCAAACTTCAGCTTCTCTTCTTCTTTGATTTTGCAAATATTATAGGGGAGGATTGCCAAATTTTATGGCGGGTGATCGGGATTTTCATGTACGTAGAACACTGAAACTTTTTTTTTATTAAGGTAGGCGACCGCCCCCCTTCGGGTATGAGTGGGTCCGCCCCTATCTATATGACAAGTTAACATATACTAGTGCAAGGATTCTCCATATACATATGTAGTTCAACATTTGGGTTAAAACAAATAATATGAACGATTGAATGATTAATCTCAACTAGCATACGATCTCTGATGGATTCGTCTGATACTAGAGAGCTTTAAATATTATTGATAGAAACCGCTAGTTACAAATGAACCACAAAACAACTTTAAATATGTGGAAGGTTTCTCAAATGGGCCAACATGGCCTTAGCCCTTCCACGGCCCAATCCACTAATTAAAGCCCAACATACTAACTGAGAACTAATAACTGAGAACTAATTAGTTCTCGACCTAAACACCTTAAATAACCAAGAACCCAAGTGTTCTCGGTCCTAAATAGTAAAACACCAATATGGATTACCAATATTTATTTGATAGCGTTAGTCTCATTATTATAGACCCAACAATCTCCCCCTAGACTGATGCTATCAAATGGTCTTCATAACATGAATGCAGCATTGTGATCTCCCCCTAGATTGTTGTTGGGGTGTTGGTGTTGTTTTTGTTGAACGTCTTCTTTTCTGCACTTTCAAACTCGGGCCACTTCTTCATTTCTAGGAGTAAGATCCACACTTGGATCATCATCAGCATTTGCTTGAACTTTTGCTAAAAGAAGATGAGAGAGGAGGATTCTCATATCTCTTTATTTTCAATCATTGTCTTCAAGCAGGATCACAGGTACTTCTGCATGTGCACTTTCGTTATTAGAACATGTAATCACATCAAGTTCTTCTGCCTCAGGTACATCTTCTCATCACGATGCTTCATGCTTGTCAGCAACTGGAAATCATTCTTCTTCAACCCCTGTTTCTTGATTCAGATCAAATTCTGCACATTCTCAGAACTTTGTAAGCAAACATTTAAGAATTTCTTTCACTGTGGATGATCGGTCAAATCTTCAAGAATGGTTGATTTTATAAAACTAAAACTAAAATAAAAATAAACTCAAAAGCAAAACAATAAGAATCAAAATAAATGAAAAAGAAATTGAAATAAAAATAACTACACATTTTTTCTTCGGGGAATAAATCACTATGATTTAGACTCAGGGACACTTATCAACACGGATCTACTCTAGTTGGTCTGAGCAATTGCCAGTATATTCGTCCATTTAAACTTGTTGCCTTAGACCTTCTTATTTGACTGTCCGTGATTAATTTATCATGTTTTGGTGTATTAATTATGGACACTCAAGTAAGTCACAATCAAATCCTATAATTATATGTGGTACACTCTATCATGCAAGCAGTTTCCCTACCACATATTTTCACGGTGTCTGTTCTAGAATTCTGAAACCTTAACTGGGACTTGGTTGAGAAGAGAAAAGAATAGATCATTAAGAAATAGAGTGGTATAATATACAAATAAATTTGATTTCTCAAATGATAGAGGTTTTGGGGTTTTGGGCTCTAGAGGGCCTCTTTTGTTATGCACATTGGCATCTTTTTGGGCTCATTGGCATCTTTTGGCGTTTTTGATCTAAAGTGCGACAATGTACAGCAAGGTCAGCATATATCTGGATGCAGCAAAAGCTGACATTGCCTAGCATCCTTACGTCTTTGCTTACACAAAACACAGGAGATACACGAGTTTTTTAGGAAAAGATTTCAGACCTAGAACACAGTGTGTATCGGGACGTCACACAAGCATTCAAATAAAAAATGTACCAATTCCAAGTGACGTTTCTTACTGAGGCCTTATGATATCTTTAAGTGTGTCACTACATCAGCCAATTTCCAGTCGTCAGGACCAAGCCTACCGACACATCACCCTAGATCCTAACCATTTCAATACTGGTCTTACGTGTGTCAGCCTTTTTCACAAGTGATACAACAAAAACCCTTTTTGTAGTTTTCTCCTTTTCACATGTATTTGCATTTTTCTCATTTTCTCTCCTATCTCCCCCTAAATTTTGTACATAAATAAAATAAAACACTATTTTTTATTTTCCTTAAATATCTCCTTTCTCCCCCTAAATTTTGTTCATAAATAAAAAGGAAAAGACAAATTTATGTATAAAATTTACCTAAAAATAAGAAAAATCTTTTTGTTCTATTCTATAACCATTCTCAAATAACTACCAATCAATCCCTTTTAAAATTTGTACATAAAATTTAAAATTACCTGTCAAGCTGACCTTACCTCCCTTATCTCCTTCATAGAAAACATATCTTGTGTTAAAAGATTTAACATAATGTAACATAGATATGTCGCCGATCAACTGCCCGGAACAACCACTATCAACACACAAGTGGTTATCGATATTCCTCCTTGGTTGTCCCTGCATGAATAAGGAGATTAATTAGACATCGGTACCTAGGCCATAATGGTCCTGGGCAGTCCAGAAGCATCAATGTAAGACACTTCTTTCAAGCACATGTCCTTATTCTCATTTGGATCAGTTGCTACTGCCGCATTTGCTTTCCAAACATGCTTAGGCTTAAGAACCGGTTTTGCTACTTTCGAAGTAGCATCTTTCGGTTTCTTAGGTTGTTTAGACTTCTGTGGTTGAACAACCTCCCGTTTGCTCTTGGCAGCATTCTAGTCTCCATCAGACGGTTTGACTTTGGAATTCGCATTCTTCCTTGCCTTAGGTTTTTCAACCTTCATTGGCTTGGAGTAGAAGTTTTCCCTAGGCATAACCTTCTGATATTGTCTGTAATAGGGCACATAAGGACGATGTGCGCAATTTCTTGCAATGTGACCGGGTCTTCCACAGTTATAGCATGTCTGCTTCTTTTCATAAGGAGCAAGTCCTGGTCTGTTAGATCCCACTGAAGAATGTGAGTGATGAGATCCGTTTGATGATTTGTTTGCAAGCTTCTTACTTTTTTTTTGCTCTACTTAGAAGATCTTGAACACCCGTGTGAACAAGATTGTCTTTGCGATGTTGACTGTCTTTGAGCTTTCTGTTTGACTTCAGGAACCTGTTCATGAGAGTTAGCACAGGTAGTTTTTCTATGTGGTGGCACATATTTATCAGTCGTGCCATTAACAGATAGCTTAGAAACAGTCTTTTTCACATATGGTTCAGCATCTGCAGATAACTTAGATTGTTTCACACAAACATCTGCATTATTAGTGCAAACAACATCATCCCCCTCAACCTTAAGCGCTAACTTAACTTCATCTGCACATGAGGTAGGAGCATCAGTAACATTCACACATTTAAAATCAGGGACTGTTGGCTTTACCACACCTGTTCCAACAGTCTTTGAATCAACAACATTTTCTGAGTTAGAATCCTCTGAAGTTTCTGACTTACTAGAGGATCTTGAGCAATTGTCAGAATTGATAGATTTTGAAATACTTTTAGACAACATCGATTCAATTGATCCCATTGAAAAATAAGATTTTATTGAATATGTGTCATCATTGACATTGTCAGAGTTGTTATTTTCAGATTTAACATGGTTGCTCATTTCATTGCTTTCTGGTTTAACGAACTTAGCAATAGGAACGTCACTAAGTGTAGCAACATACTTAGATTGTTTCATGTGCCCTTCTGGTTCAGCAATCTTAATTGGCACAGACTTAACCGGCTCTACCACTAACCCCTTTGGTTCTGTTATCTTTATGGGAACACTCTTTGCGGGTTCAACCACCAACCCCTTCCCATATTCCATATTTTTCTCATTTTCTATTTCTTTATCCGAAAGAGGCAATCCGGTGTAGTTGTGATTGTAGGGAGGTGCAATTTCTACAAAACCTATACCAGCTCCTTGTTTTTCCTTAAACTTAAGTTTTGAACTTATCATTTTCTCAACACGCTTACTAGAACAATCAAATTTTCTAAAATGGAAATCGGCATTTTCAAATTTTGATTTCAAAGAATCTAGCTCAGCACTAAGTTCATCAATAACTTTCTTCTGATGCATTACAAGGCAAGTTTTATTGCTTAAATCATTATTGTATTGAACGATATCCTTTTCTAAGGATTCCACTCTAAGTTTATAGGCAGAGGTTCGGCTATTAAGGCAAGAAATCTTTCCTTTTAGCTCATCATTTTCTCTTACTAACTCAGAGTTATATCCTATGTAATATTTAGCCTTTTCAGCACAAGCATTAGAGCATAGATAAGAAAATACCTCATGTGAAGCATGTTTGATATATCGTACCAGCACAGGAACCTGATACTCAACAGGTATTGGAACAACAGGAGCGGGTGTTGAAACAGTAGCAGGTGTGCAACGTGGCTGAGAATCCGCAGTTTGATTTTGCACCTTTTGCTTGTCGCCCGAATCACAAGCTTTGATGATGGATATGAGTCCTGATAGAGAGAGTTGTTGAAGATCCTCCGTTTCCTTGATCATGGCAACATTCTTATCCTAATTCTTTGGAAGAGCATTTAACAACTTCTTATTTACCTCAGAATTGTTCAAAGTTATGCTTGCAGTCTTCATTTCAGTTACTAGAGATATGAATCTCTCCATTTGATTTTCAAGGGTTTCACCAACAATGCAACTGAACAGAATGAACTTTTGCCACAACATGTCCCTTCGACTTTGCTTCATGTCATCATTGCATTCATAAAATTCAATCAGAGAATCCCACAATTCTTTGGCAGATTTAGTCTCTCCATATTTTGAAACGATCTCTGGTGCTAAACCCATAATCAGTGTGTTAAGAGCCTTTTCATCAAGCTTGACTTGGTCCCAATCTCCATCTGTATATTCAGATTCCGGTTTAAGTAGTGTAGTACCCTTCTCTTCGTAAGTAATTGGGGTAGGACCTCTACAAATAGCTTTCCAAACTTTGGCATCCTTTTCTTTAACATGTTGAATGAACCTAAATTTCCATTCAGCAAAAGACTCTCCCAACATCAACATGGGAACCCGTGTACCTGTTGCATGCATGACTATAGTCTTGGAATCCATTTGCACTTTAAATCCGAGAACATGAACCGAGAACTAGAGAAACCAAGAGCTTTTGATTTTTTTTATCTCCCAAAAATCTAGACGTTCCCAAAAACTCCAAACCGAATACAGGACGTCCAAACGTAGTCAACAAATCAAAACGAATTCAGTAAGGTCGAACCCTCCAAATTGAGCTTGTACAATCCAAATAATATCCCAATTATTATTATTATTATTATTATTATTATTATTATTATTATTATTATTATTATTATTATTATTATTATTATTATTATTATTACTAAAAGTCCCCACGTGACTACTTTTTGTTATTTTTATAATAATGTTGACAACAATCACAACTCGTGTGCACCTCTTCCTCTACTCTCTCTCTTCACATGTTACTGCAACCACAACTCCTTTTCTCTTATTTTCTCTCTTCTTTTCTTAATAATCACTTTCTTATCTTCAACAACACAATAAACTAACAAAAAAATTTCAGGTTCAAGATCAGAACACAGAAACCATCATCTTTGACCTTTCCTTTTGATTTGCTCGATTTCCACAACCTTCAAACTTTCTGTTGAACGAGATCTCCACAAAAACCAACGACAACAAGATTCAGCTCAAATAAAATCCTAAGACGAAGACGGCGACAGTGATGTCTGGTAATTGAGACAGAGGCGGAAGGGGGTTTTCCAAGGTGATGTGGAATTCCGTGTGGGTGACCGGGTTTCAGGTTCTCCAATGGGTGTCCGGGTTGAGGTCGTTGTGTCCGGGTGATGGTGTGTCCGAGGTAAAGAAAATGTTCGATGGGTTCTTTAGTTTCCGATGACAATAGTTGAGGGTTCCAAGATTTTCCGAGGTGTTCTCGAGTAAGAGATAATTTCTCGAGTGATGGGGCTGTTCTCGAGTGGTGTCAAGTTGTCGGATGTAGGTTGCGTTCTTGGATTTGGTTTCTCGAGTGAAGATGCGTTCTCAGGTGGTAGAGAGGTTCTCGAGTGACCGATGAGATCTCGAGCGTAGAGCGAGTTCTTGAATCTAAAGATGTTCTCGAGTGTTGATCCGATGAAGATGATGTTTCCAGCTAGGGTGTTCTCAAGTTGGTGGCTTTGTTCTCGAATTGTGAAACTCTTGGATGTAAAGTTGTTTGTTTAATAAAAATTGATTGGAGAGTTGACCACCGAATTGTAATTGATGCCCATCAATCAATTTCTCAAATTCAAATATTTTGTGATATCTTTTAAAAACTAAAACTCCGATAATCTTGCAAACGCAATTAACATCCTCCTAAACAAATCAAACACCCTATTTTCACTGTTCTTCGAATGTTCTTGATGTTCTTCAGAGTTTTGAACAAGAACTAAATCTACGAAAAATTCTAAAACACAAGAAAAACTGATTAGATAAACAAAATTAAAAATGAGATGAGATTTAAACCTGTTGAACCGACAAAATGCAGCAGCAAAAACTTCTTCTTTTGATTGTTCTTCAGCCGAATATAATCTTGAATCACTTGATATAAAAAACCGAGCCTTGAATAAGCTTCAATGGCACTGATACCAATTGTAAGTCTCGAAAAATATAAATCCGATATCAAGTAACTATCAATCGATGGCGGAATCAAAGATGATAGTGATTCAAGAAACAAATAGTATGAACGATTGAATGATTAATCTCAACTAGCATACGATATCTGATGGATTCGTCTGATACTAGAGAGCTTTGAATATTATTGATAGAAACCGCTAGTTACAAATGAACCACAAAACAACTTTAAATATGTGGAAGGTTTCTCAAATGGGCCAACATACTAACTGAGAACTAATTAGTTCTCAACCTAAACACCTTAAATAACCGAGAACCCAAGTGTTCTCGGTCCTAAATAGTAAAACACTAATATGGATTACCAATATTTATTTGATAGCGTCAGTCTCACTATTATAGACCCAACACACATTTTATAGTTTCTTTGATGTCTACAAACATATAGAAACCCATAACCATCATTAATTCACGTTTTCATGTAAACCCCAAAATCATCATCTTCTATATAGCAAAGATTTTGATGAAATAAAAGGGATCTAGATGTGTGTTTTTGAGTGTGTGTTCTTCATCTCCTGTTGAAGAAAATCGATACACACACATATGTATCATTCTTATTAATTCATGTGTAGCCACTTGACAAATTTAGCCCCTCAACTTGATTCCACAACTTTGTTTGCCACAAGGCCTAAGCTTGTTAAGTCCTTTGAATTGTTTTACTCACATTTTGGCTAACGCCACTAATGGGGTTAATTTCCTATTAGAAATATAACTCTCGTTTTACTCTTTAAGTGCCGTTTTATTATCCATAAATCGTTCATTTTACTTTTTAATTCATATTTGTTATTTGTTAATCACGACTAATAGCGTAATTAAGCGAAACTGATTTTTCGAGGTGTTACACCATTCCGCTTTCCAAAGAAGTTCTTTATAACCATGTCAGTGGACGGTGAGCACAATAATCTTAGTTTTGTTCTGATCCGAACCTTGCTAAAGATATGTGGTACATGAAGGTGTGAATCATCCAAAAATAGAATCAAACTTTTAAGATGGAGTTGATCTTGATCGGTGAGCAGGTAACATATATGTTTGTTTTTCGTTAGTTTATAACATGTTGTTTTTTCTTCATATTTTGTCTGAAGTTAATGATATTCTCTTGTCCCCATCTTATGTTTTTTGTTCACTTTGTGTTTCACATTTTCTTTGTAATTTAAATGGTTATGTGTTTATGTTATGAGAGTTGTTGTGATTGATCTTAATTCTGTTTTTGGATCCTCGTGTTTTGTTTATGGTTATGTTCAGAGTGATAAGATCCAGGCTTGTATTAAGAGTCACTGGATACATGTTTTGGACAATCAACTTCAAGAGGATGGTGTCGTCATTATATCCAAATTTGGGGTCGGTAAAAACAAGGACCCCTACAAAATTGAAGGACATGATTACAAAATCAACTTTTATCGTTGTACCACTGTTAGGCGTGTTGATGGTTAGGAATGTGTTGAATATGGTTTCAATTTCATTCTTTTCAAAGATATTCTTAAAGGAGAAACAAAAGGAACATTTGACAATTGGTTTGTCTATTATTCATTATACTACAACTTTAATGTAGAGTTTATGTTGTTTTTGGTTTAGGGTTTAATTTTAATTATTTTTTTTATAGATGTTGTTGGTAGTGTTGTTTGGTGTGGAGCTCTGATTGTGTTTTGACGACCTCCAAAAGAAACTAAAAGAATGAGTTTTGATATTCAAGACTTGGAGCAGACATTCCTTTATATTGTTATAGATTTCGTTTGTAAGGAGAGGAGGGTGCAACCCCCCTTTTTTTTTCCAATTTCACTGATTTACACCAATCCTGCACTACCACATTATTTCACTGATTTACTTCACTGAAACTGTTTTTTAGAGTTAGCACTCCACTAATTCGTTTACTTATTTTTCATTTAAATAAATAATATATTATTTAAAGTTTTGTTTTTTTATATTTTATATTAAGTAAATATATAAACAATCATCATCACCGCCCCCTCTACCTGTTTCCCCATCATCATCATCATCACCACCTCAATTACCATCACCACCTCCGTCTGTAACCATCAACCCTTACATCATCACCACCATTTGTAAAGAAGGTCAGGCTGGTGTTTAGTAAGAAGGAACAAATGCTTGGAATGGATAACGTATTCTTGAATCACCTCGTCAAGGGTCACTAGGCCCTGTCACAGAAATGAAGTGCTGTTGCATGTGGCAACGACGGTCGAGAGAGAGAGAGAGAGAGAGAGAGAGAGAGAGAGAGAGAACTCAGTGAAGGCTTCCGTTAGATAGAACTAGCAAATGGTCCATGGATCCATTACCAGCACCACCGACTACGGTGTTATTGTGCTGGTAATGGGGTACCCGTGACCAAATCTGGTGGTGCCCCGTCCCCCCTAAATTATTGTTTAAACTTTCAACACATCTGGAAGTTGTATTATTAGTCAGTAATTACAAACAATTGATTGTATTCAACCATACTCTACTTTTAATGTAAGTCTTATGTTTCCAAAATTTAATACAATCATTGTAAAAATTACAAAATTTATGACATAAATGAAGAAGTTACTCCTCAAGTGGTATAATAAATGACAAGAATTAATGAAGTGATGTAATTAATGAGATTAAGAACTTAATCCTGAACTGATTGTATTACTTTGTATGTGTACATCATTTAGTGATGTAATAAATGATCTCAAATAACTTTTGAGTTTAACATTTTTATATATGTATTTACATCCATAAATCTATTGTTTTCATGTAGAGGTACGATTTTGCGATGTACTATGTCGAATGATTATGCAGAACAGTTTAATAACATCATTTCTATAAACACTTCTAATGAGCATATGATGGCTGTTATCTAGCATGGCAAGGTTACGGACTAGAAGGGTAATTTCTGTTAGTTTCATGCTTTTATAAACTACCCATTGATGTTAATTTAGGTCACTAAATATATGTATATTGTTACATTTAGAACAACTGACGGTATAAAGTGATAAGTTTGGAACTTGGCTGTTTCTGAACGTAGAATTAGATGAAGTTAACTAGCTAAAGAGGAGGTACAATGTCAATATAATATGAATTTATATTTATATTTATATTTGAAATTTTATACTTTCTTTTAGCTAATTTGGATACTAATCGTTTCAACCATTTTTAGTCTTATATTGAAACAACCCCAAGAATTTGGTTCTACTTCTCAAACACTACTTTCCTCCCAGACTGTTTACCCATTGCATCAAGAATTCATTGTCGAAGCTGAAAAGAAACATGTTGACGAGCTTAGCGAGATAGACACAGTTTCAATATTTTTCATTTAGCTTGGATATTTGTTGACTTTATTTAGCTACATCTAACCGACTTAGCAACCTTTATATTCAATGTTCCTAACAACACCAATCAAAATACAAAAAATTATATTCTTACCAAACTGACTACATCTGTGAGTATATAGTTCTTATATGTAATAGTAGGTTCAAAAACATATATACCATCTTAACATGACTAGTGACTTGTTTAGACATAATTAATGAATTACCTGAGCACATTGTGTTTTTTTCTTTTGCATGAACAAAACCCACTAAAAAAGTCATTTATTTCCAATTTTTGTATAGCACTATGGTACTCATTGGAAAGATAATAAAACGCTTACTTTCCCCCCATATATATATAATAAAAGAAAAGACAAGGGTGTGACACATGTCACTTGGTGAGACCATCTCCTCTTGATTTCCATACAAAAAAAATTTCTCTCTAATGTGCATGACACGTGCACTTTCCCCGAACAAAATGGAAAGTTAACAACTTTTATATATGACATTTTTCTTGAAAAAAATTGCATCAAATTAATGAGTGTTTTATTATCTTTCCAACAAGTATCATAGTGGTATACAAAAAATAAAAACTAATTTTTAGCTGAATTTTGTTAATGCGAAAAAAACACAATGTGTTCATGTAATTCACTAATCATGTCTAGGCAAGTCACTAATCAAGTTAAGATAGTATATATGTTTTTAAACATACCATTACATATAAGAACCCACTAACTACATATATATTCACAAATGTTGTTTTTATTTTGATTTTTGTTGTTAGGAACATTGATAACAAAGGTTGCTAAACGCCTAAACCTGTTAGATGTAGTCAATGATTCTTTGACAGCAGGCAAATATCTAGCTGATAAATGTTAATTAATCACCAAACCTGCATGCCTTTTAGATCTTTTTAATGTATGTACATTGAAATCGACTGAAATGTGATCATTATTGAAATATATACATAAATTATGTATGAGTTGAGAAAATAGTCAAATAACATGGAAAGTTATCATCCTACAATCTTTTTAGTCGATAGCAGTTAGATAATTTTTATTTATCTTCAAAATGGATTTTCACTGCTTACCTATTGATTCTTTTATTCGGTGTCACCCAAGGTGTTTGATCGTATATCCATAATAAATTGAACAAGTATGTCAATCTTTCACATGTGCTCACTTTACACATTAGTCTATAACTCCTTTCATACACTGATATTTAAAAAAAATATATAAATTGTACTAATGAGCCTTTCATTCTATTTAATTTGAGTAGGCTTTTTGCTATTGTTTTCTTAATTTTTAACTTTTGTTAGACGATACGTGATTACATATTCATTAGAAATCTTTACGTGATTACGCATTTATTCTAATTGTTATAACTAATTATAATACAGTAATGTCCATAACTTTTTCATACACTGATATTTCTTTTTAAGAAAATTACATTGTATTAACGAGCATTTCATTCTTTTTATTTGAGCAGGCTATTGCTATATTTTTCTTAATTTTTAAATTTTGTTATAGGATACGTGATTACACATACAATAGAATCATTGCATGATTACACATTCAATATGATTTGTTATACCTGATGCTAATACATTTATGCTTATTGCGTGATTAAACATTCAATAACAAGAAGTTAATAGGTTATACTTCATTACGTGATTAATCTATAATATACAACATTACATGGTTATTATAGGTTGATTGGTTAAGGTTCATCATGTAATGTTATACGAAAACACATAACCATGTAGTTTGTAAATGAATAAAAATTTAAAAATAAAGAAAACTATAGCAATAGCCGACTTAAATTAAAGAGAATTAAAGGCACATTATTATTGTGTACTTCTCTTAAACAAATAATATGGTATAAAAAATTATAATCATTTAAAATATCATGGAAAATGCGTTTTAAAATAAAAATAATGCATGTTTCTATTACGCGCTTCCTATTTCTTTCGCTTGTTTTTCTATATGTTAGTGATAAATTTTAGAGGGCTTTAGCTATTTGGAAAGCCGGGAATGGGATTGAGGAGCTTGTTCTCCTGCTCCTCACGCAGTCTGCTGAAGGGTTAGCTAGGAGGCCCAACACCCAGCCTGCCTCTGATAACGGGGGCAATGTCAAGCAGTGCCCGCAGAAGGTCGCTGATGGCCATTTCACTGTCACAGTTAAGGTTCTATGTTCCTTCGAGATTGCTCCATTTGGGGTTCCCACCTTAAGGCCATGATTGATAAACACCCTGTCACCGATCCCCCTGCATTGCCTAATGTCTTACCCTCTAAGGGTGCCCTTCAGGTTGATGTGGATTTTGTGTTATGGAATATTAAATTCTTCCCTAAAGGGACTTTGTGTGGGAGGGATGGCCTTAGAGCTCAACATATCTTGGATGCTCTTTGTGGGCAAGGGTCCTCGCCGCCTTCTGATCTGCTCTTGGCTATCACCGACGTGGTTAACATCTGGTTGGGGGGGTTGCCTAAGATCCTGCCCGGGTTTATAGCGTTTGCACCTCTGACTTCGTTGATTAAGCCCGATAATGGGATTAGGCCTATCACGGTTGGGGGCATCTGGCGGAGGTTAGTCTCTAAAGTCGTTATACGTAAAGTTGGGAAGGAAATGGTGACATACTTGGGTGATCATCAATTTGGGGTTGGGGTTCCCAATGGAGCTGAGACCATTCTTCATAGCGCCAATAGGTTTCTGAATGCGTTCCACGATAAAAGATCCACGGTCATGCTCACGATCGAATTTTCGAATGCCTTCAACCTGGTTGACAAGACGATCCTTCTGTGTAACACCCCAACCGATGGCGGAAACATCGAGGTGTCACGTAGTGATGATTGTTCAATAGCTCATGGACTAAAAATGTAAAGTTTGATACATTGAATTTAATAAATTATTACATTGAAATAAATACAACAATTACAACTAGCAAACTAAATTAAAATACAGTAGATCTCAATCTAAGTCTAAGTTCCAAATGCTTAGAAGTGATCTCATAAGAACCTGAAACATGTACGAAAATAACTTAGTCAACACAAAAATGTATTGGGGAGCATACCCGTTTAATACATATAGTAAGGAAAAATTAGCAATTCATGTGTAATTTTGCAAAATATAATAAGTGGTATCCGGGTCAAATCAACCCTATGAAAGGAAAGCATATATATATATATATATATATATATATATATATATATATATATATATATATATATATATATATATAGTATGCGCTAGTAGTAATGTAATACATAGCAATGACGAGAACTCTCAACAGAGTCACAAGGGTATATATCATAGTACTATTCATTGACATGCCAGGCCGCAACGGTTAATGATTTGACAATTCATAGATACACGAAATGACACACATAAGAATTGCTATTTTAGTAAGATGAAATAGAAAATTGATAGTAAGTACATGAGTCACCCCAAAATAGTAAAAGAGTAAAAAGGGGAAAAGATATACTCACAGTTTGCGAAAGCGATCTTAATCCAACTTAAGCGATCGTGAGCTAAGTAATGGGAATTCCGAGGAATTCAACCTATAATGTGTAAGAATACTAATAAAGAAGTGTCTAAAAAGTCTAAGGTAACTAGGGTCTAAGGCATTAGGGTTTGCTAAGTCGATTTAGGGAATTAGAGTTTTTATGATAAGTCGAATTACTATAAAAGTAGTATATTAAAAATAATATATTAAAGTTTGTAATTAGGATTTAGGTAATATAATTATTACCAATTAAATATTTAGGTCAACATATATTTAAATACTTAATACAAAATAATTTAGTTAATTAATTTAACTAATTATTGTAAATAAATACAATAATCATAAATGTTGAAATAAATACTTATGAGTTACACAATGATCTCACAAATTCTAATTAATATTTTTAAACATAGAAATATTTCTATTTCATAAGAAAAGTATTTATACAATAGATGTTAAATAGTATAAATAAATAAATGTTTAATTATGTCTAATTAAACATAAATAAAAAGACTAATAATTCAAGACATGATCCAAAAATGCTATTTTTATAGAAAATGAATGCTTTCAGATGTAAATTAATGAAAATAATTTTCCCATAATTTTTATAAACTTATTTATATTTAAAACTGATTTAATGAGATTAAATCATATTTAAATGATTAAAAATAGGATTGTCAATAAAAATAAATGTTTTCTGAACCAAATATTTTTATTTCAGTTTATAATGATTAGAAATAATTTCCCAAAAAGTTTGAGATTAAAATCATTAAAAATGAATTTTTAATCAATAAAATATGGATTAAAAAAAATTTAATTCAATAAAAATATAAAATAAAACATTTTCCAAAAAATAAAAGTGGGATAATTTTCTATGAGGTGTCAAGAAGCTAGTCCTAAATTTTATAATTTTTGGAGTAAAAATGAATTTATTATAAATATTTCAAATTTATAAGAATTATAAATAATTATTATATAATCTAAATATAGCAAATAGGAAACTAGTCAAAAGGAACAAAAATAAAAAGAAAAAGGGATGCTGGTCATGGGTGTCGAACCCATTCCTCTTTCTGTATAACATGAGCACCTCAACCATTAGACCAACTTTGCTTTTGTTTATGAAATTGAAACGAAATCTTTTTAACAATTATAGCTATCGTATCTTCTTCCCCAAATTCAAGCCAAGAACCCTAACCCTAAGCTCTAAAGTTAATAACCCGATTTCATGTTGTTTAGGCTCAGAAATCAGAGGGCTTATGATCAGGCATGGGCATAGAACAAAACAGCAACAACAAAAACAAACTTACAAGATCGATTATCTACGAAAATGGAGAATATGGGTTCGAGACTTTGATGCCAAAACTGTGCGATCTGGGCACGTACTGAGACGTTTATGTGTGGGTTTAGATGGTGGATAAGTCGAGTATTGTAATGCTATGACCAATTTATAGAGTGGTTAACGAATTTTGTACGTTTTGATCGATTTTTAATATCCCGATCGGTTACGAACAAGAACTCGATTAAACTTATTCAAAGCACATTAAATGCCCTTGTAACAGATTATACATCAATGGAGATAGCAGTTACATTCATTTAAATGATTAAAACGCGTTAAATTCTAGACTCGCCGGAAACTTGACGGAGTGTCGCCGGCGGCGACCCTTTTGGCCGGAAAAGAAAAGAGGGAAAGAGGAGGGCTGTTTGAATTTTTCAGTTTTGGGAAAATTGATCCCTCAAACTATAACCTTGTTAGTTATATAAGTTACTTGGTTAATTTTCCTTTATATAAACTTAACCAAGTTAACTAAATTAACCTAAATGTTTTTAGAGCTTAACAAACTTGATTTTTTTTTTTTATAAAATCTATTCCAAATAACGTTTCAACACGCACATTTGATTAAAACTAATGTACATTATATAATAAATACAATTGATAAATTTGAGTTCGCTCTTTTATTAAATTTGAAAATGACGAAACTTACACGAAGGACTATATTTGACAACTTGATAAAGGATGAGGGTGACGAATGCCACAGTCTCCCCTACTTTAGAAAATTTCGTCTCGAAATTTCTTTCAAGTGGAGGTTTCTATGAAACAAAAAGCGTTATAAAATGTCGAGTAGGTTTTTTTAAAGAAATTCATCATTTACGATTTGACAAAATTTAATATAGTTGTCTAATATTCAAAGTAAAAGTTTCAAAATCCTAGACAGTTGACCCGAGGTTAGGAAGTTGAGGGTTTAAATGAGAAAGGTTTTGGGAATGTGTAACGGGTGAGGGCAGAGGCACTAATGAAGCAGTCTCCCATACTTTAGAAAGGTTTCTGACCGAACTTTATTAAGGACATGCAACAGGATTTCGACTAACAGAGAGTGTAAAAGTATACAAATTTTAAAGTTGTATGTAGAGATGGTCAACAAGGAAGGCTCCAACAAAACTAATTGAAGCTTATGTAAAATGTTCTTATCGAAAATGATGGTCGTTAGTCAACGATCTAATGAAGAGGGAAATATAAAGTAATGGGTAGGTTCTTGGTCAAACTCCTAGTCCGTTCCCGCAGTATCGTTTATGCTTATATATAGGGTGTACCGCAGCTAACCCACCACACTCCCGATACTTTGGTCTCGTACTGATTGTCTACCAACAGCCTAAATAGAATTACACACCACCCTCATGTACCTGTAAACCCATGATTGCGTTCCGGACCGTAATCATCGATTTACCTTACACTAGGGTGTTATGCTTTTCCATAACCCTATCCTTAGTAATACTAGAAACAAGTGCGTGCAATCAGGATATGCTAAGTAATTGATACTGCAATGAAACAATGACATGGTTAGAGGTCCTTCCCTTTCGGGTTTACCCTTTAACCGTAATGAGAATAACATGTAAGTGTAAGACATGGTCAGAGGTTCTTCCCTTTCGGTTTCACCTTCAACCGATAAATTTATGTTCACATTGTTGGGCTCTAAACACCCAGATTGATAAACTCCGAGAATTTCACCATTCCCCTCGAGTTGGAATATTCTAACCCGAGTCGTACGTGGGCACTGGCTTAGATCTCATACAAGTTATCAACTAGTATGTTCATTGTCCATGATGAAGAACAAAATAATGTAAGTATAACAGGGTTTTGCTCAAAACAGGAGGTAAAATACACATACCAAATGTGTGTTCATGTAAGTATATAAGTATAGCATAAAATTTCGATTGAAAGAATAGTATAATATAAATCGAGTAAATCGCTCAATTGCACAAAATGAAAGTAAACGAGTTCAACTCTTGCAAATAAGCAGTGTGAAAATAGTCACAAATAGTGTGTTAGAGTTAACTATGAATAAAAATGGTGCAAGAATAAATAATGAAATTTACGGCAAATGAAGGTGCACGGAACAGGTTATAGCCTATTGGCATGCGAGTTAAATTTTTTACATATATGCGTTATACTATAAAAGACATTTAGCGACATTCTGATAAGAGGATATGTCCATTGTTTGAAACCAAAAGTTTTGCGACTGAAAGTATATAAGTGTAAAAGATAAATTTTCGCAGTTTACTCGAACTTTGTGATATTGTTGAAAGAATATTAGTAATGCATGAGAATAACTTTTTAGAAATCGAAGTGTGTTTTAGATTCAAAACAGGTTCATTTGAAAAATCTTCATAAATACACATTTTCATGTGTTTACGAGATGTTAAATTTGAAAAAGTGTTATAAGGCGTATTATTAGTTACAAGTTTCTCCTGAAAACACATATTTGACCCGTTATATGAAAACAAGCAGATTTACAATTGACTTGTAAAATATGCAATGCAGGTTTATAAAATGCAAAATGAAACCATTTCATGAAGTATGTGTAATTCTAATATGTTTTAGAAGATCAAGATTTAAAATGACGTGAATGATAAAAATCAACGTATATATTACAAATAGATTACCAATATTTAAGAAAATTCATAATTGTTTCCATAGGAAACTTTGACTAACTAAAGTAATTGAAATGTTGTTAGTGATTTGTGGGGGCATACTTTATCCTATAAGTGAATGCTCATCCCGAGAGTTCCCAGGTTGACATACGGGTCCCTCATCTAATTGGGATTTATGCGAAATGCCAGGCCTAGACAGAAAACTCAGGATACAGGCGCTCACCCTTCCAGATTGCACGTGCCCCATCACTAGTTGTAGATGCGTTTTGCGACTAATGATTGGATATTAACATATGTTAGATGCTGATGGGTAGAATGTGGAATTACAAATGGGCGAATGTGGAAATGCTCCACATTCGACCATTCAAAAGGGGCGAAGGTGGCTTTTGGGTATTGGACTATAAATAGCAATCTCATGTGTTATTGTTCATTTGGTGATTTGAGTTTGTACTTTGAATGCTCTCAAGGGGGAGGTCATGCCCGACCTCCCCCGGCCCCGAGATAGATGTTTATCCTACTGATGACAGTGTCTGTAACCGTTTCTGAATTAATACGAATCTGTGATGACTTTGTTATCGTATGTTTCTGTCTCGTCTCGAATCTCCCGTCTGAAACTGAGTTGTTTTCGCGTAATCGATCCTTGGATTCGGTTCTATAACCGGATTCTCAACTGGTATCAGAGCCAGGTTTCGATCCTGGGACCTGTGGGTTATGAGGAAGAGAAAAAGAAATTTGCTATGGAAAAGAAAGCCTTTTCCCAATTGACTCAGGCAATCACAAATGATCTATTGCATCAATTTGGGACTTGTACAACGTCTAAGCAATTGTGGGATGTGCTTAAGAGGAGGCATGATGGGAATGAGAAAACTAGAAGTTTGAGGATGGATGAATTGAGAAAGGAGTTTGAGAATTTTTCTTATATTGGAAATGAAACTTTAAAAGAATTAACTCCTAGATATAGTCATTTGCTAACTGAATTGTCAAGTTATGGTATACAGATTCCTATGAAGAATTTGGTGGATAAGTTTGTAGATGCTCTACCACCTTACTGGGATCAGCATGTGGAAGTTCTCAGGGAGAAGGATGCATATCAATACTGGACTATTCAAGAGTTCATACAGAAGCTGGAAAACAAAGAAATGGAAGAGAAGAGGAAAGCTAGAAGAGCACAGGATCCTCAGAATCCTAGCTTATACTTTGGAGGCACTTCAGTTCCTATGAGTAACTCAAGTTCAGGAGGGATAGTTGCACCACATGTTGCTTGTATTTCCAATGTTATGGAATCACCAAAACCTACCATCAATTACATGGCACAAACTTCATCCTACTCACAACCATCATACACACAACCACCACCACAACAACAATACAACAATTCCTACATTCCACCATTCTCCCAATGCAACAAGCAGGTTTCTATACTGCTAGCCAATCTCAACAACCAATGAACCAAGTTACTCAACCTAATCAACAACAAGTGGTTTTGGAGACTTCTAACTTGGGCAATGTGACAGTGGAAATTGCTCAACAACATATTGCACTAGTCTCAGCAATGGTTTCATCTTACAACGGACTAGTTGCTAGTCAAATTGGGAATAACAACTTAACCAATGAAGACTATGCACAGATCGACAAGGAAGAGATGGAACTCATTGATATCCAATGGGCTTTTGCAAGCATCATGAGAAGAGCAACGGAGTTTATTGAAAAGACAGGTAGAACAGATTTGGGAACTTCTCCTAACACAACCTACGGGTTCAACAAGGAGAAAGTTACTTGTTTTAACTGTGGAGAAAAAGGTCACTTTAAACTTGAATGCACCCAGCCACCAAAACAAGGTAATAGAAACCCATTCAATGCAAGCTACCAGAATCGTCAACAACAAAACCAAAACCGAGTTTCTTACCAAAACAACAACAGCTATCAAAACCGTCAAAATAACTCTAACAACAACCAAAACAGACAACCTAACACATCAAACCAGATCCAAAACCAATCTCCTAACAACACTAACCGAACAGTTATACCGATCACTACACCTAATGAGACACAACAGAACACGAGTCATAATCAAGCATTGGTGACTCAACAAGATGAAAGGTTTGATTGGTCGGGATTGCAAATAGGAGTGGAGGAAATTACTACTGGTGGCAATGTGGCTTGCGTTGCTTGCAAGGTTGATTTTGAAGAGTCGGTGACGGTGGATGAAAAGAAAGAAACTGAGTGTGGAAGTGATGAGTCTAAGGCTGAAATGGATGTGGAGACTGAACCTGTTGAGGTTAAGGTTGAGGAAGCTAATTCTGGAAGAGTGATTGATACTGTTTCTGATGTTCCTGAGGAGTGTGAATCGGTTTATTCTGATTCAGACAGTGAATCGGATACAAAAGCAAGTGTTACATCACTAGATGATGACATAGATCAGTTGCTAGCAGAAGCGGATTTTCTGATGACAAGGAAGTCGTGCATTGCTGATGATGCTTTCACCAAGATTGACTATTCCAAATTCTTTACTGGAAAGGAAGCTCATTTCGCATTGATGGCCATGACTGATCCGCCAAAACCTGTAAGTTCTGAGTCTAGCACTGATATTAAAAGTGTTAAATATTGTGGCACATGTGATAGATTGACTGAGGAGAATAAACAACTCCGTGTTCAACGTGACAGTGTATCATGAACAGTCAATCTACTCGCAAAGAGTTGAATGCTTTCAACAAGGTATTAGATGGCTACAAAAAGGACATTTCCGACTTGAAAAACACTTTATCATTAAAACAGTTGGCAATTAACAACTATATCAATGAAATTGAAAATACCAAGTTGGAAATGGCAGCCATAAAATGCTTTGCTGAGAAAGTAAACAAAAAGTTGGAAAGCTATAAGCACATTGCTTACGTGGTAGACCACATCATAGATGATCAAACCACTAATTACAAGTCTGTGCCATCTCCGGTGCTTTTTGAAAATCATAATTTTCACCAAGTTACTACGGAGAGCTCAGTAAAATCAGACTCATCATCGGAAAGTGAATCTAATACCTCGAGTATTGGTGATCCTCATTCTGATGTGAGACCGATTTTAGGTTTGAATGATGAGGGTGTTTATGCTGAAAGTGTGGATTCAGACTTAGAGAGTGATGATACTGGTAATGATCAAACTGTTAATGCATGTGAAATTCCAAAAGAAAATCACATCATTACTACTGAACCAGTTTCACCATCTCAACATATGCATCCGATGGCAAATGCTCATCGTGAGAAAAAGTCTGAAAAGAATGTGATTAATAAAGATGTTGAGAATGAACCATGTGACAAACCTGTCAAGGTGTTCTATCGGATGGAAGGATCCGATAAAATCATCTCTGATGAGGAATTTCCAATCAAAAATGCTAACTATGCTAAAATAGAAAAGATTTGGCAAGAGAGCACCATTTGGTTCCCAAAACATGAGAGAACAAATGAGATTCCACCAGCAATTTTAAAGAAATTGTATTTGGATGTTCCTCAAGAACCAAAGGTCCATGTCACAGAGTTCATTCGACCCAATAACAGAGCTAATGGTTTTCATGAGCCTACTTACTCAAAAGGGCCACTCCCTGAGAGTTTGAGGAATCAACAGTACAATGATCAATATCCTGTTAGATCATTTGCCCAACCAAATGCTCAATATGTTTTTGAAGAGTACCGTGCGTGCTTTAAATGTGGGGAACGTGGGCATTTACTTGCTCAGTGCCCATATGTAAGGCGTAAAAGGCACGACGTTGAAGTGAGAAATTCCATGAGAAAACCGATTGATCATTATGTTCCACCTCACAGACGAGTTGTTCCTCAACAACAACAGTTTTATAATCAAAACAATTTTCATCAAATGAGGAACAATCGTCCAATTCAATATGATCGAAGAAATCGGATTGCTATGGAACAATCATGGAGGAAGCCTGTGGTGAACGCAACAATTGATAGGCAAAAGGTTCCACAAAAACCGATTGTTAAGTCAAATGTTGGACCTAAGTCTGTTAACTCAGATAAGGTAACCAAGAAAGTTACGTTTGTTAACAATGATCAGAAACCGACTGAGAATCCAAAATCTCAGATTCGCATTCTTAAAAGGTCTGAACAATCTTGGTCACCCAATGGTACTCCAGGAGCTTCTACTTCTAAGGTCAATGAGAAAAAGGAAACTGTTTTGAACAAACAGAAAAAGATTGATCCAAAACAAAAAGTTGTTGAAAATGTTAATGAGTATGTTTCTTTGAAAGCTGATGTTCAAAGGCCCAAGACTCAGGCTTGGGTCCCCCGAAAGAACTAAATGATTTACTTTTTGTGTGCAGGGAGCTTCAGCTGGCCCTATTAGCAGTCTTTGGATTGTTGATAGTGGAGCTTCAGGCCACATGACAGGGGATCTCGCGTTATTGTTCGACGTGAAAAACATCAATGGAGGGTATGTCGCATTCGCTGGTAATAAAGGTGGATATATCACAATGGAGGGGAGCGTGAGTAATGGGATAGTGAGCTTTGAGCGGATATCTTATGTGAAGCAGATAGATTATAATCTGCTGAGTGTCAGTCAAATATGTGATAAACAATTTTCTGTGCATTTTGATGACAAATCCTGCTATATTCTCAAACCGGGCTTCAAAATTCCAAAGGAGTGGATAATGTTGATGGCACCTCGCGTCAACAATCTCTATATTCTTGATATGTCCAAGGCGATGACATCACAGGGGCAAATAACATGTTTTCTATCAAAAGCGACTGAGAAAGAATCGATAATGTGGCACCGAAGAATGGGGCACATTCATCTGAGAAAAATGAACCAACTTGTGAAAAATGGGCTTGTCGATGGAGTCAACGTGAAACATTTCCATCTGAATGACAAGTGTGTAAGCTGTAAGAAAGGGAAGCAACACAAACAGGCCCACAAAGTGAAGAAAGTCAATTCTGTAGAGATGCCACTTGAGCGATTGCACATGGACCTATTCGGACCAGTCAAGCGCAAAAGTCATCTTGGAGAGCTTTATTGTTTAGTTGTCACTGATGACTACTCAAGATTTTCATGGGTGATGTGTCTGCAAAACAAAAGTGACACCTTTAACAACTTGAAAGTTCTGTTCACTCGATTGGAGAATCTCTACAATGTGATGATAAAGAGAATTCGGAGTGACAATGGGACGGAGTTCAAAAATGCCAAGATGGTTGAACTTTGTGAAAGCAAAGGGATACATCATGAATATTCGGCTCCATACACCCCACAACAGAACGGTGTTGCTGAACGAAAGAATAGGACTCTAATTGAAGCGGCTAGAACAATGCTTGCTGATTCAAATCTTTCGGTAATGTTCTGGAACGAGGCGATTTATGCAGCAAATTATACACTAAATCGGGTTCTAACAGTGAAGAAGTTTGGAAAAACATCTTATGAACTGTTACACTGACGAAAGCCAAACGTAGAGTATCTAGAACCTTTTGGGGCGCCATGCACAATGTTGAATCCAGGTGAGAAGTTTAGTCCTAAAGCTGAGGAGGGATATTTTGTTGGATATGCAACCCCGCTCAAACGGGTATTCAACAAGCGAACTCGTCAAGTGGAGGATTGGGCTAACGTGGAAGTTCAACGATATACTCAAAATTTGCAAGGCACGGGTCCTGATTGGATGTTTGATTACAAAGATTTCTTTGAATCAATCAATCTAGATAGCTTGGTTGAAGAAGCTGTTATCAGATTACTTTACGAGTGTGAAAACGCGACGACTTCATCGTTGGTGCGTCCAATCACCGTGAACCCCCTACCAGCTTCTAATGATTCCAATGCTCCTATACAAGAGGAAGATGTGTTTCAAGAGGCTTCAACTTCATTAGACACTTCAGAATATGAAGTTGAACAATTTGAAGAAGTCATTCTTGAACATGCAGAAGAACCAGAGGAAATGCCAGTGAACCCAACTCCAACTCTAGATGTTGCTTCATCATCAAACACGGGTCATGATCTGGATGATGTAGAAACCTTGACTCCTCAGACGGGAGTTACTGTACCTGATTATCCGGAATCTCGGATTCATCGTGTTCACCCGCTGGAGCAAGTTATCGGTGATCCTGGAAGTGGTGTTATGACCAGAGGGCAGCTGAGAAGCGTTAACTCGCCAGAGAGTTTTGGTGCTTTAGCATTATATGCCAAAATTCAAAAATCTGGTAGTCAAAATGATTGGTCGTTTGCATGTTATGTGTCACAGGTAGAGCCAAGGACATACAAGGACGCTTTGAATGAAGATGCCTGGCTTGAAGCCATGCAGGAGGAGTTACTACAATTCCAGAAATTGGGAGTTTGGACGCTCATGGATTTGCCACCGGGAAGGAAGAAAATAGGCACTAAATGGGTGTTTAAGTGCAAGAAGGATGATCGTGGGGTTATTGTTCGTAACAAAGCCAGATTGGTCGTGCAGGGTTTCCATCAAATCGAAGGGATTGATTATAACGAAATATATGCACCAGTAGCACGGATTGAAGCTGTTAGGATGTTTCTTGCGTTTGCTTCATACAAGAAATTCAAAGTTTATCAAATGGACGTTAAGAGCGCATTTCTGTACGGGAAAGTCAAGGAAGAGGTTTATGTCGGGCAGCCACCAGGCTTTGAGGACCCAATCCACCGGGATAAGGTCTATGTGCTGAACAAAGCTCTATATGGTTTGCACCAGGCTCCGAGACAGCGGTACGAGGAGCTAAGTACATACCTTATCTCCAAAGGATTCAAGCGCGGCCTCGTCGATTGCACCCTCTTCACGAAGAAGACGGGAGATGATTTGCTTCTAGTGCAGATTTACGTTGATGATATAATATTTGGTTCAACTAACGAACTTTTATGCAGGGAATTCGAAACTGTCATGCAAGAAAAGTTCGAAATGAGCGCAATGGGGGAGATTCAATTTTTCCTAGGCTTACAGGTGGACCAAAGACCCGACGGGATCTTCATTCACCAGACGAAATACGTATCCGTCATCTTGAGCCGATTCCAGATGGAGGACTCTAAGCCAATGGATACCCCGATTCAACCCAATCACGGGATTGGAGTGGACGCTAAGGGGGAGCTGACGGACCCATTTACATACAGAGCAATCATCGGATCTCTGATGTATTTGACGGCGTCTCGACCAGATATTATGTATGCAACGTGTCTCTGTGCTCGCTATCAATTGAAGCCGAAACAAAGTCATCTGACGGCGGTCAAGCGTATCCTTCGATATCTGAAGGGTTGTCCCTCAAAAGGACTTTGGTACCCTAATGATGATGATTTTGATTTTATTGCGTTTAGTGATGCAGATTGGGGCGGCTGTGACAAAGATAGCAAATCTACTACAGCTGGTTGCCAGTTTTTAGGGAGCAGGTTAATTACCTGGCAGTGCAAGAAACAGACTTCCGTGGCGCTGTCTACCTGTGAAGCTGAGTACATTGCAGCCTCAAGTTGCTGTTCGCAAATACTTTGGATCCAACAGCAGATGGTGGATTACGGTTTGCAGTTTCTTAAAACCCCTATACACTGTGATAACGAAGCCGCAATTGCATTAACTAAAAATACTGAAAATCATTCTAAAGCGAAACATATCCGGATCAAATATCATTTTATCCGTGATTGTTACGCTAAGGAATTAATAGATATGGTCAAAATCCATACTGACTACCAACGTGCAGACTTGTTTACAAAAGCTTTTGACAGATCCCGCTTTGAATATCTTTTAAAAGTAAACAATATAAAAGAAAAACAGGACTAATCGGCACCTCGGTTTATCGCTTTTTAGTTTTAGGTTTTATTTTTAATATTTTGCTAATTGGGAATTTCTCTTTGCTAATTGGGAATTTCTCTTTTCTATCGTAATCCTCAAAGAAGTTGATGCTTTCAAGGGGATTGTTTAATCCTCAAAGAAGTTGATGCTTTCAAGTGGATTGTTTCTTTCAAATTTTTGCTTTTGTTTTTCAGAAAAATTAAAAACCCAAAAATATGTTCTTTATTTTAGGGGGAGTCATTTTATCAGAAAAACCAAAAACATTGAAAAATTCAAAAGACCTAAAAATTATAAAAATCAAAATGATTTCCTGGATAAAAAGAGGAAATGATAGTACATCAGTGGGGATCTGACACAGGCTAAAGAATTGTATAGTATAATGAGGCGTATGTTGACTACGTGTGATATGCTGATAGGCTTCGTAGACTAAATATTGCGTGCATTAGTAATACAAACATAACAAACTACGCGTTCGTGGCTGAATACCTCATGGGCATATGGTCTTAGTACCGTAATTTCGTTTGATAGGATTGCCAAAATCTGAGGTTTCGGGTCGTTATGTTATGGTTATCCGGGATATTCTGATTAAACTTCTGTCGTATTGATTTACGGACCTAGTTTCATCAGAATATTTGCAAAAAGAGCTTTATGCCAAAACCAAAAGTTACCGAATTGGGGAACTTTATGTTTTATTGATCAAAGATCATTATTACATCGTATTGACTTTCTGATGCAAATCAGTGGTTAATATCAGCCTCAACCTAGTGTATACGCACATGTTACTTTGCTGCATTCATTTGCTGACCTGTACACCTCTGTGCTATATACTTTGTAAATTTTACGGATAACTCTGGCATAATCACGCGTTACGACGAAGCTTTGTGCAATTACTTGATACGGGAGTATGTCATGTGTGTGGGCACCACAATGTGTTAGTCTAATACACCTACCTCGTATCATTTTAAAGCATTGCGTAATTGTCTGCATGTGAGCTTACGTGGACCATAATATCAGTAATTTCCGTGCCACATATTGTTTCTAATGATAATATTAAACAAACAGATCAACGCTGTGATTAGATTTCTCAGAAAACTGATATGATCCTCTTACCGGATATCACAAAATGTTTACTGCTTTCATTTACTTTGATGCATTTTACTTTGTTGCATTTTACTTTTATTGTCAAAAAGATACAAAATCCAAAAAGATTTTAGGTGTGTTTTGATAAAATTTCAGAAAACCCAAAATTTTTGCATTTCTGCTTTATTTTTGATAACCGGGGATGCTTGATGGTCAATTTCTGAGATTTGATAACACCATCTGGGCTTTGTATCATTCAAAAAGTGAAAATTTGAGTTTTGGAAGTTTAACAGTTTGAAAAATGTTGAACAGGATTCGAATTCGTGATTTGGCAAAATTTTCAGATTTTTCCATTTCACATTCGCCCCTTAATTGGGTCGAATGTGGAAAAATCTTTACCTTCGGCCGTTACATATTGGACGAATGTGGGCATTTTATAACAAAATTTTACCTTCGGGTCATTAAGTAGGGGCGAAGGTGAAATAGATTCACATTCGCCCACTAAAACGGACGAAGGTGGCTTGTCTATATAAGCCAATGTCAGGTTCGAACCCTTTGTCATAATTTTTCAAAATTTTTCTGTTGATCTGGACACCTTGTTGCTTTAATTTCTTTTTCTTGTGCGTTTGATTCATGGTTCATTACTGATCATTTCTATACTAAAAACACAGGTAATGGAGCATTAACGAGATCAGTATCATCGTTTTTGTAACCGGACTTAGGGTTTCATATTTGGGGGTCTTAGGATGTTTATTGTTTGTTATTTTTTATTGCATTTCAATTGACATCAGTTTTAGGGGGAGAAGATTGTTAGAATTAGGTTAATAACATTGTTTGAATGGTAATTTCATCGTTTGAAACCATTTTGACCTAATTCTGCTTTAAAACTGATGTAAATTGAAATTAATGGACAATTGATGATGGACAAAGGTTAATCGGCCATATTAGCATACATCCTAATCAAAATTACAGGTTAAAAACAATTTTGGCAAAATTTTGAGTTTTGGGGATGAACTGTTTTCACATTCGTCCATTCAAACGGGCGAATGTGGAAATAAACGGGCGAATGTGCAAAATTTTGAGTTTTGGGGATGAACTGTTTTCACCTTCGACCTTATTCAAAACGGGCGAATGTGGAAAATAAAAATCTTAAAAGTTTTGAATTTTTGTCGATTTTGTATTTTGACGTTTATTTCTGATTTTGATGTGCAGATGGCTGACCAAACAGAGAACATTGAGACTCCAGTGGAGAATATCATTTCAGATCCAGTTCCAGAGAATGTTCAAGAGGCTGAATCATCTACATCGATAAGCTGGCAGTTTGAGAAAACACACAACTGTTGTGCTTATCTTGGCGATGTTGAAAAGAATGAAGAGTTTTCTGGTATAATTGAATTCTTGAAGAGGAGCAGAGTTGTCTATGCTTTAGCTACTCCGACTATCATTTACAAAGACATCATTGAAGACTTCTACAAGAACGCGAAGTATGACTTCTGGGATAATCAGACCATCATAAAGAGCAAGATACAAGACATGGAGATGTTTATAACAGAGTCTGATATTTGGGAAGCACTTCAGATTAATTTTGAAGTGAGTGAAGATCCCAGGGAGTTATCTTGGACAGAACAGAAGGCATGTTTCCTTAGAATGAAGTATAAGGGAGCAATTACTGATGGTTCGATGTACAAAGGGAAATTGAGTGTGCAATTCGAATATTTTGCACATGTCATTATCCATGTGTTTGGATGTGTGAGCGGTGGATATGATGTGATGAGAAGTAGCTTAAGTTCGTTGATGGTTGCGTTGACTCTCAACAAACCATTCAACGTATCTGGAATGATTCTGGATCACATGCTGGAGATGTTAAAGGGGTTGAAGAAGAAGTATTTCATGTTATACCCTAGATTCCTGATGATGATCTTTGATCACAAGTATCCTAATTTGAGGAAGGATCCGACACAGATACTTGGTCAAGATCACATGAACATTCGTACATTGGTAAGAATGAAGGGCTACAAGGGTGTGCCAGACAATGAAAAGCCACCTCACAGGAGATTATTTGGAGCCTTAGCTAAAAAGGATTACACTGATCCTGGAAAGAACAAGGCTAGGCATCCTGAGAGCGATTCTGATAATGATGATCCATTGGTTTATGCTGATGCTAGTACCAAGAGGAAGAGACAGGTAGTTAATCCCGGAGCCAAAGGGAAGGGTAAGGGAAAGACTGATCAAGGAAGTTCTAAGCAACAGGAGGTGAGAAAGAAAACAACTGCTAAGAAAGGTACCGGTTTGGTGGATGAAGAATCAGTGGATTCAGAAGAAACTGAGGTAGAAGAACAATGGGATTCTGATACTGAGAATGTTAGGACCACCAAACGTAAGGCCACTATGGTTGGTGAGTCTGAATCTTTAAACAAATCAATTGAGGAAGCTGAGAATAGAAAGAAGTCGTTGATTGTTGAAGATGAAGGATTAGGCATTGATATGGATGAGTTGAATACTGGAGAGACTGTGGTAGTAAACTTGCCCAAGCCAAAGCACAAGACTATGTCTAAGAAGACAAGTACTAAACAGTTGAGAGAGAAAGAATTAGCACAACTGTTGAAGGGAAAAAGAGTACCCGATGCTGGTACGTCATCAAAGCTGTCTTCACCAGTCACTAAAAAGCAAAAGAAATCAAAAGAGGCAGAAACAATATCAGCTGATCAATTAAATGTTGCACTGGACAATGTACTTGACATGTTCAGAAAGCCTCAGAAAGAAAAGGAAGTTGAGCCATCTAGATCCAAATCCAAGAAGATCACTGTGGATGATGATGTAATGAAGAAGGTGAACAAGAAAATGGATGATATGATGAAGATGATTGTGGCTCAACAAGCTGAAATAGCCAAGTTCAAGCAGAATGAAGAAAAGATGCTTCAGATAGTTGTAGCTTCTAAATCAAATCAAGATGAGATTAATGAGAAGGTTAAGAAGCTTGAAGCAAAGAATAAAAAGCTTGAGGGAAAGTGTTCAAGAAACAAGAACAGGATTAAGTCGATCAAAGAAGACAACAAAGAACTAAGGGCTGAGAACAAACGCCTTAGTGATTTGATTGATGATTTGTACAATGTTGCACCCAAGTTGAAGGAGGGTGAAGAAGATAAAGAAGAAGAAGAAGAAGAGAAAGTTGACTTTGAACCGTCTGAATCAGATGAAGAAAAAGATGATGATGAGGATGATGAAGAGTCAGAGAAAAGTGATGATGAGGATGATAATGATGATGATGATGATGCAGAAGGGTCTGGGAGACAGAAAGAGAATGATAGTGGTAGTGATGATGATGATAATGATGGAGGAAATGATACTTCAAAGTTTACATTTGAAGAGAGAACATCCAAAAAGAAGAGTGCTGGAGAATCAAGTTCGAAGAAGAAGAAAGGTGAGAACGTTGATTCAGATGAGAGTATCTTCTGGAATGAAAAGGTGAGATCTTTATCAGATGATGCTAAACAAGTGTATAAAGATATGTTGGAAAGAAGAGAATGGACTATTGAGTTCACAGGATGTTTTGCTGAGATATTCCAAACCGATGACATGAGATATGAATTGGAATACGACGATCCTGATCTTGAAGAAGGAGAAGTACCTGCTTCTGTGGCAAAGGAAATTCTGGATGGACTTGCACAGAGAGTAGGGAAAACATTTGAGGAGTTTATAGTAGATGAGTCGATTCCAGATATTTCTGAAAAGGATATTGGAAGTCACTCAGATGACAAGAATACTCCTGAGCTTGATGAAGTGGAAGTTGAAGATATAACACATGAAGAATTTCCTCAGTACTTCAGACAAACTGATGAAGATGAGATATTTCCTGATTTCACTGAGACACCAAACAATTCGGCAAAGAAAAAGGCACAGCAAAGAAGTGCAGAGTTTGTAGAGAAGGTGTTTGGTGCTGATAAGCAAGAGTCTTCAATTCAATCTGATGAATTGAAGAGTTATTTGAAGAAATTAAGAGAAATGGAAGAAAACCGACCAAAGCCTGAAGCAAAAGGAAATTTCTATAGATTTCATAATGCCAAGTTCAAAGGCAGAGCTCTTGGGTGGACATATTTGGGCAGGCTGAAGTGCATAGCTGCTAAATGGGAAACAGGGATCTTGTATTTTAACAGATTCATTGATTTGCTAACTCTACCGTACTGGGCGGTCAGAGATCTTTGCAGATTCCCTATGTCAGGTGCTTCAGTGAATGGTACTCATGTCGGTTGGTGTGCAGATAAGCTGGTTTGGGAAAGTAGAACGAGATGGAATCGATTCAAGCCTCAATATCCCTGAAGGAAAGTTCATAGGGATATTGATCCTCAAACCAAGCTGAAGCAGGTTACTTTGATATACAAGGCACCTGAAGTGATGAGGAAAATACCTTTGATGCCTATGCCACAACATTTCAGTGCTGATTTTATTTTCTGGTATTATGATTGGAGGAAGGCTGAAGCAGTGATAGTGTTGAGAGACGGGAAGGATAAATACAAGCATGTTCATGTATTTGATCTGATGTGGTTGATTAATTGTACTTTTGAAGACATCATTATGCTTTTCTATAATCCGATTTACTTTGAGCCGAAAGACGCTGATCAAGCAAGGAAGTATACTCAAGTGGTTGGAGTTTGCTTTGCTTATGATATTAATGCGGGGAGTAATTTGGAGAATAAACTTGGCAAGACGGTGAAGATGGCAAATGTGTCGAAACCAGTGAAGAGAAAGGTTGAGCCTGTAATGACCAATGAGCAGAAGAAACAGCTCAGAATTAAGCTGATGAACAAAACCATGGACGAAAACAGAAGACAATCCAATCAATAGTCGAGGGGGAGTTTGTAGATGCGTTTTGCGACTAATGATTGGATATTAACATATGTTAGATGCTGATGGGTAAAATGTGGAATTACAAATGGGCGAATGTGGAAATGCTCCACATTCGACCATTCAAAATGGGCGAAGGTGGCTTTTGGGTATTGGATTATAAATAGCAATCTCATGTGTTATTGTTCATTTTGGTGATTTGAGTTTGTACTTTGAATGCTCTCAAGGGGGAGGTCATGCCCGACCTCCCCCGGCCCCGAGATAGATGTTTATCCTACTGATGACAGTGTCTGTAACCGTTTCTGAATTAATACGAATCTGTGATGACTTTGTTATCGTATGTTTCTGTCTCGTCTCGAATCTCCCGTCTGAAACTGAGTTGTTTTCGCGTAATCGATCCTTGGATTCGGTTCTTTAACCGGATTCTCACTAGTAAATTCCAACACTTTAGCGAGATTAAAAACAAGATGCAGAAATAGATCCTTGAGATGTGGATTTCACTCCTAACTCAAAGATGTATTTCAAAATTGAAAACGATTATGGAATGAAACCAATCACTAAGTTAAGGATATCACTCCCAGCTTAGTGGTTAAGTTCCTTTTTGAAGGAAGTACTCTTTGAGGTGTGGATGTCACTCCTATCTCAAAGATATATTCCTAAGATAAATAACATATAGAGGAGTGAAACTAATCACCAAAGTATGGATACCACTCCTAACTTGATGATATTGTTTCGTTTGTGAAATACGAGTTTCTTTTTTTTCGCCAAGCAAAATATTGAAAGAATAGCGAGAAATAATCATAACGAAAATATCTTAAAAGAAAATATAAGAATAATGAGAAATATACACGAGAGGACTCGTGAATGAAAGCTTAGTTATAGACTAGGCTAAAAGGCATTCTAATAACCTAATTCCCTATAACCATGGCTCTGATACCAATCTGTAACACCCCAACCGATGGCGGAAACATCAAGGTGTCACGTAGTGACGATTGTTCAATAGCTCATGGACTAAAAATGTAAAGTTTGATACATTGAATGTCACACCCTCAAATTCCACGTGCGGGGTTTTACCGTGAGGCGCGTGACAAACCAGGATCTAAGTCAACGGTCACAATAAACGACACTATATGATACGTAAAAATGACACAAACAAACCAACAAGTTTTCATAAATAATCCATCGCTGCGGAAGCGTAAAACTTTATTACAACCCAAAATGCAAAAGTACGTAAGTCTGAAAAGCTAAGTAAGATGCATATGAATCCTAGACGTCGTGAGACTCCGTGCGCCTATGATAAGCTGCTACCTCAACGACCTGAGACAAACATGCTAAAAACGTCAACAAATAATGCCGGTGAGTTCACAGGTTTTATGTTAAATGTTTTAAGTAATTAAAGCCATCATGTTATCACTATGTTAGAAATGATAGCGTTAGTTAGACGCATGAATAACACTACTACGACTGGAAACCATTACAGACAACGATATATGATTTTGCCCGAAAAGATTATGCACTACCATTCCCCGGTAGCGTTATGACCGAGACAATATGCACCCGCCCGGCTCCCAGCCGACGGGTGGGGTCTGTCAGTCCCAATAGATCTATCCACATTTCCCCCGTTATGCTATCCAGCATATTCATGGTTTCCCCGGGACTTTACATATCGTATAGCACAAATGAATTTAACACTAGTATAACATGATAATTTATGAAATATGTATAAAGCATGTGTCTCCCCCGAAATGTAAAAACGTAAAGTGGGGCCGTGAAACTCACCTGATGCCGCTTCCCACACTAAGACAAGTAAACCTGCTCAATAAATGGCACCAAATACCGGTGACCTATCATGACGAGCGTATAAGGTGTTAGACTAACAACCCGTAGGTTGATTAGTCCCTAACAGTCCAGACCATAACCGTGTACATATGAAATGATGTTTAAACGTTTAACCGACCACACCAGACAAGACAAGACAAGACCCGACATCCCATTGGTGACCCGACATCCCACGTGTTAGTCGAAAGCAAGATATCATGCACATATGCAATTAAACACGTAATACGCGCAAGAGTTCACCTAGTCTAACATATCGGTCAATTAACATACAACTAAGTCCGAACACGTGTTACCAAGTCATTGGACATGTCACTCGGTTCCTAACATGTTCCTAGGCGTCAATCCGTGTTTCGGGATGTTAAAATATACATATAGCATCTGTACACGCGATTAGGAAGCAAACATGTGATTAGGAAAAGTCAACTAGTGATTAGGAGGGTCAAAATGGTGAATAGGGTTGTAATCACCAGTAAAATGGCGAATAGGGCTCCTAATCGCCTATAGTTCAGGCGATTAGGAGCCAATCGCCTATAATAAGGGTGATTAGAACTCCTATTCGCTAGTTCCGATCTGTTCCGTCCTTTTTGCGCGTTTAACCCTCCAAATCAGATCTGAAACATGTGTAAACACCCAATATCCAACCCAAAACATTAACCCAACTATTTCAAGCAAAACCCCCTAATTTATCATCACCCTAGACGTCCTAAATGCATGCGTTTTCCCAAAATAGTAATATTATCATGTAAACATCACATCCTCATGCAAAACTTACCCTAAATAGCATATATTCAGATTTCATCACATAATGACGTTATCCAACAATGTCCTAATATTCTAGCATCATCCTAGAGTAAACCCTAACCTCAATCAATCAACGAAACATAGCATATCATCATCAATACACCAAAATCACTCAAACGGGTCAAAATGCCTAATATCAACATTACACATCTATGAATCTTCAAACTCCTAGGTTATCATCATATTGACTCATTTAAATCAGAAACACACTAATAACACAAGAACAATCATGTTTAGACGATAAAAATCCTATCTTGCATGAATACATCACATATAACAAGTATAGATGTTTAGGTTTGTTTTGAAACTGATTTTAATGTGTTTTCAAAGACACAAATGTTTATAAATCAGGTCTGGACCTTTAGGGATCAAAACAATATCATTATAAAGGTTTGGGATGAAGAACACACCTTGAAATGGTGAGATTATGGGGTGTAAGGCTTCAAAATGTGATTTCTTGCTCAAAAACGTGTTGCAGAGGTTGGATAAGGTGTGGGGTGGCTTTGGGGTGTATTAGGGTTTCACAAATGATGTTTTAAAACATAAGGGTGGTATTTATAGGCGTTTGTAGTCGTCACCTGCAGTTCAGGCGAGTACAAGATTGTACAGGCGAGTAGGACTGCTAATCGCTAGTAGGAACTAGCTAATAGCCTCCTATTCGCCCCTAAATCCCCCTATTCGCCCCATAAACTGGCGATTAGGCTCTCACATAGGGCCTAATCGCCTATAGCCTATGTGTCCGGGTTTTTTGGCGCGTTAAACCCTATTTTAACATATATAAACATGTTTTCACATACCGACAAGTTGCATAATGATTATAAGTATGTAATGCACGGTAACTAACACGTTCCCACCCGATCACCAATTCCCGGGACCCGAGACTTGCGTGTGCGCAATAAGCCCGGCGATTCTACGAATCGCCAATCTTTGTACACGTGGTTATGGACCGACACCCAATGATCCCTCGGACCATTGTAATGACTCCCGATGATTCCTGAATCATCGACACGACTCAACCGACCCGGTCAAGTATGATATTAAGTAGTTATTTTCAATGTTTTCGTTGAGGTAGACTCGTATGTATGTGACGTATGAAAAGTATTCATCTGAATATGCCGGGTGTCACATTGAATTTAATAATTTATTACATTGAAATAAATACAACAATTACAACTAGCAATCTAAACTAACATACAGTAAATCTCAATCTAAGTCTAAGTTCCAAATGCTTAGAAGTGATCTCATAAGAACCTGAAACATGTACAAAAATAACTTAGTCAATACAAAAATGTATTGGTGAGCATACCCGTTTAATACATATAGTAAGGAAAATTTAGCAATTCATGTGTTATTTTGCAAAATGTAATAAGTGGTATCCGGGTCAAATCAACCCTATGAAAGGAAAAGCAGATATATATAGTATGCGCTAGTAGTAATGTAATACATAGCAATGACGAGGACTCTCAACAAAGTCACAAGGGTATATACCATAGTACTATTCATTGAAATGCCAGGCCGCAACGGTTAATGATTTGACAGGTCATAGATACACGAAATGACACAAGTAAACACACATATGAATTGCTATTTTAGTAAGATGAAATAGAAAATTGATAGTAAGTACATGAGTCACCCCAAAACAGTAAAACAGTAAAAAGGGGAAAAGATATACTCACAATTTACAAAAGTGATCTTAATCCAACTTAAGCGATCGTGAGCTAAGTAATGGGAATTCCAAGGAATTCAACCTATAATGTGTAAGAATACTAATAAGGAAGTGTCGACAAAGTCTACGGTAACTAGGGTCTAAGGTATTAGGGTTTGCTAAGTCGATTTGGGGAATTAGAGTTTTTATGATAAGTCGAAGTACTATAAAAGTTGTATATTAAAAATAATACATTAAAGTTTGTAATTAGGATTTAGATAATATAACTATTACAAATTAAATATTTAGGTCAACATATATTTAAATACTTAATACAAAATAATTTAGTTAATTAATTTAACTAATTATTGTAAATAAATACAATAATCATAAATGTTGAAATAAATACTTATGAGTTACACAATGATCTCACAAATTGTAATTAATATTTTCAAACATATATATATTTCTATTTTATAAGAAAATTATTTATAAAATAGATGTTAAATAGTATAAATAAATAAATGTTTAATTATGTCTAATTAAACATAAATAATAAGACTAATAATTCAAGACATGATCCAAAAATGCTATTTTTATAGAAAATGAATGCTTTCAGATGCAAATTAATGAAAATAATTTTCCCATAATTTTTATAACCTTATATATATTTAAAACTGATTTAATGAGATTAAATCATCTTTAAATGATTAAAAATAGGAAAGCCAATAAAAATAAATGTTTTCTGAACCAAATATTTTTATTTCAGTTTATAATGATTAGAAATAATTTCCCAAAACGTTTGAGATTAAAATCATTAAAAATAATTTTTTAATCAATTAAATATATATTAAAACAATTTAATTCAATAAAAATATAAAAATAAAACATTTTCCAAAAAATAAAAGTGGGATAATTTTCTATGAGGTGTCAAGATGCTACTCCTAAATTTTCATAATTTTTGGAGTAAAATGAATTTATTATAAATATTTCAAATTTATAAGAATTATAAATAATTATTATATAATCTAAATATAGCAAATAGGAAACTAGTCAAAAAGGAACAAAAATAAAAAGGAAAAGGGATGCTGGTCATGGGTGTCAAACCCATGCCTCTTTCTGTATAACATGAGCACCTCAACCACTAGACTAACTTTGCTTTTGTTTATAAAATTGAAATGAAATCTTTTTAACAATTATAGCTATCCTATCTTCTTCCCCAAATTCAAGCCAAGAACCCTAACCATAAGCCCTAAAGTTAATAACCCGATTTCATGTTGTTTAGACTCAGAAATAAGAGGGTTTATGATCAGGCATGGGCATTGAACAAAACGACAACAACAAAAACAAACTTACAAGATCGATTATCGACGGAAATGGAGAATATGGGTTCGAGACTTTGATGCCAAAACTGTGCGATCTGGGCACGTACTGAGACGTTTATGTGTGGGTTTAGATTGTAGATAAGTCGAGTATTGCAATGCTATGACCAATTTATAGAGTGGTTAACGAATTTTGTACGTTTTGATCGATTTTTAATATCCCGATCGGTTACGAACAAGAACTCGATTAAACTTATTCAAAGCACGTTAAATGCCCTTGTAACGAATTATACATCAATGGAGATAGCAGTTACATTCATTTAAATGATTAAAACGCGTTTAATTCTAGTTTTCGGACTCGCCAGAAACTTGACGGAGTGTCGCTGGCGGCGACCCTTTTGGCCGGAAAAGAAACAGAGGGAAAGAGGAGGGCTGTTTGAATTTTTCAGTTTTGGCAAAATTGATCTCTCAAATTATAACCTTGTTAGTTATATAAGTTACTTGGTTAATTTTTCCTTTATATAAACTTAACCAAGTTAACTAAATTAACCTAATTGTTTTTAGAGCTTAACAAACTCGATTTTTTTTTTTATAAAATCTATTCCAAATAACATTTCAACACGCGCATTTGATTAAAACGAATGTACAGTATATAATAAATACAATTGATAAGTTTGAGTTCGCTCTTTTATTAAATTTGAAAACGACAAAACTTACACGAAGGACTATATTTGACAACTTGATAAAGGATGAGGGTGACGGATGTCACATCCTGCGGGAGGTGAGCATTCGCTGCCCATCTATCTACCCTTGGGTTCAGTTCCTTTATGCCCTACCTGCTAGGCTTTATGTGGGTGATACTTGTATGGGGGCATCCACCGGGGTCCAACAGGGGGACCCATTAAGGCCGCTTCTTTTCGCGCTTGTCCTGCACCCTTTGATTCGTTGGCTGGAGGAGTGTTGTTCCCTCCCATTTCATGCTTGGTACCTGGATGATGGTACGATTATTGGAGAGGCCAGGAAAGTGGCTAAGGCTTTTGATATCATCCGAGCTGAGGGACCGAATATAGGCCTTAAGCTTAATATTAAGATATCTGAGATTTTTTGGCTGTCGTGCAATGGACCGACAGAGGAGACTGGGCTATTTTCTAGTGAGATAGGGAGACCGAAGGGGGTGTGAAGCTCCTAGGAGGGGCCGTTAGTCGGGATGAGGGGTATATAAGCACTTTGGTTATTAAAAGGGCTAGGAAGGCAACATAACTGATGCTCTCTCTAAAGAAGATGAGGTACCCCCATAGTGAACTTTTGTTGCTTCGTTCATGTATGGGTGTTGCCAAACTACTGTTCGGCCTTCAGACATGTCCACCGGCCATGGCCAATGAGCCCGTATCCATTTTTAAGAAAGGCCTTCGTGAAGCTGTTGAGGATATTGTGGTGTGTGGAGGGGCGTTCTTTGGGGATTTTCAATGGCGGTTAGCGTCTTTGCCGATTCGGCTGGGAGGTCTTGGTCTTTGTTCGGCAAAGGACGTGTCTGCCTAGGCTTTTGTAGCCTCTCGGGTGCAGTCCTGGAACCTTCAAGACCACATCTTAAGGAATAGCAGGTTAGTGGGGATGGACTTGGATTATGAGCATGCCTTGGACAACATTAGCAGCTCTCTCCCGAACATTGATTTGGGCGGGTTTATGGATAAGGACACCGCCCCCCAAAAAAACCTCAAAAGATTTTGGCGAGTGCTTTTACCGGTAAAGCCCTTCTGACCATGGGAGAGAAATTTACCATGTCCCCCCCCCCCCCCCCCGCCAGAAAGCGGTATTTGAATGGCTTAAAGGGGGGCATGCTCAAGATTTCTTGACTGTGCTTCCCATTGATGGGCTTGAGTGTAACCTCACGAATTTTCCCATTTATTTTGCATTAAAGTATTTCCCGATCCATGATATAAAGTCTAATTTATTTCTAAGTATTCTTATCTTTATCCGTGCACTCTATTTTTCTAAGTTCTTTTTATCATTGTACTTAAAAAAAAATCTTCAATCATGACATATGTCCTATCCTAATTCTATTTATAAAATTGTCATTTTATAAGACAGTGTTTTTATTTTCTAATTCAAACTAATGATATTTTTTATTTCTTATTTAAAGCTAATCATTTTTTTCCAGTTACATTTATAATCTCAAACAAGGAAGATATAAATTCGTTTCAAAATAAATATATATATCTATATATATATATATCAAAGCCTTGAGTCCTAGTCAAAGTCCTAGTCAAAGTCTTAGTCAAACAGTCAAAGTCTTAGTCAAATAGTCAATTCATCATAAAACCTTACTTTATGGTGTTGACCAATTTTAATGGCTAATTGAATCCAAAACTAGTATAAAACCCACCTATGACCATTATACTTGGCACCTCTAAATCGATTGTTTCAATCCGATTAAACTTTCCCTCATACCTTTCTTCTATAGTCTATTACTTCTACAATTGAAGCTTTGATTATAAGCTCTTGTAATTGGCGAATTGGAAGCTTGATATTCTTTCTTTTTTGTTTTTTTTATTTCTTCAATTTGGACTAGCTACGTTGTTGAATCTTTGGGATTCGCCTCGCATACATTCACAACACTTAGAGGATAATTCACCTTAGCCAATGTGTGTTTACGTAACCATGTTTATGCAATTCTTTATACTTGCAACATTATACTTAAGCAATTCTACATACATGTCTAGTTGTAAACTTTAATGCCTCATGATTTAGACAACAACAAAAGTTAGACTTAAACTTCAACATACATAATCATTAGCTATGGCCAAGCCGGCGATACTCAATAATAGATCTATTGGATTGACAATCCCACCTAGATTCGTTGACCATCTTTTATGGGGAGCGCGGGTGATTGTTATCGTTCCAACATGATATTAAGGTGAACCGTGGATGACGGGATGGACCTAAACTAGTCGGAGGTTTGATTATGTGCATTCAACACTTCATGTTTATTCATGTAGACTTAAACTTACGATAGACATATGAATTGCTAAACTTTTATTCTTAAACTTAATTGCTTGACATGGCTTATGTATTCTCACCAACTTCTAGTTGACCCCCCCCCCCCCCCCCGCATTGTTACAACTCAACAGGTAATAATGATGCTTGAAGTCTAGAGAGTTAGCATGAGGAGAAATTTGAAGTTTATGCTTTGTTTTGGCTTTATGATGTGTTAAGAATTTCATTCAAAACTCATTATGTATTTTCAAATTTTGGATATTTTACTTTAAATAAATTTCAATTAAAACTTGAATACCATGTGCTACTGTATACTCATTCTTACGTGACACCTCGATGTTTCCGCCATCGGTTGGGGTGTTACAGATTGGTATCAGAGCCATGGTTATAGGGAATTAGGTTATTAGAAAAAATAATCTAGTCTATAACCATAGGGTTATAACCAGTATTTGCTCCTTTTACTTGCTATTCTTTATCTCCCTCCTACTTCTTATCCCCACTCTAGTCCCTACAAGATGATTATTCTCCATCACTGGATCTACTCTTAGACTAATAGGACAAATCCTCAGGTTTAGCCTGAACCACCTCGAAGATCTCGTCGAAGTTCTAGATTTTAATAACGAACACGTGCAATCTGGAAGGGTGAACGCCTGTATTCTGAGTTTTGTGTCTAGGACTGGCATTACGCATAAATCCCAATCAGACGAGGGACCCGGATGCCTACCTGGGAATTCTTGGGATGAGTGTTCACTTATAGGCTAAAGCATGTCTTCACTATGTTATTAGAATTTAGAAACTTTGATAAGTCAACGTTTTCGTTTATTCGTTTTAATTAATGAATAAATGATTACACTCACTTTCCTTAAAACTAAGCTCTAAAATCTCAAAATTTTACAGCTTAATCATATATGGATTTCACAATCACACTTCATCTTACCATCTTAGCCAATTGTTTGATTGTTTTTCAACACCCTACCCAAATCATATTATTGTTTTTATCAGCACGTTACATATTTTTAAAACTGTAATCTCATAACCAGAGTATACCCTAGCACAAAACTAAAGATTTCTAAATCTTGTTGGATTTTTATTACCTATAAACTTTACAAAATACATATTTTTGTCAAAAGATGCCTCGAACTTAAATTCAATTGTTTATTTATAGACATAACAAAAGATTTTTCTATATAATGCTTTAATCTATTAAAAATCACTTAATTGAACCTTGATCTTCAAAACCTAATGTCATGTTTAAAATCTCCAACTAACGGGAATATGTTAATCAAAGCTCACTTATTTTGTACTATTTAAAGACTTTTGTTTTAGGTATAAAACCAATTTTAAAACCTTTCCAACCTCATGAACAAAAATTTAATCTCCAACTCCCCATTGATACCTACTTATTTTCAACAAGTTCGAAACTTTTACAATTTTTGCTATTTGCCGCAATCATGTTTTCTCATCACTTGATTCTAACCTTTGATTCAAGCCCCACAATTTACACTGCTGCATAATCTCTTTACTATAAAATAAACTCTTTATCAACTATCTTCACATTCACTATCTCTCACAACCTTGATTCTGCTTCGAGATTATTCATCATCCTCTCAAGAACTAAATTCATATTCTTTACCTTCTTGAACATGAACTTGATCCCTATGATAACCAAACTATTGACACTTGATTGTGTGTTGCATCAAACTTAATCCTTAGTTATACATGAGGATTCGATTATCTACCATATTTGAACATTTGATACTAGAAGTCATGGAATATAAACTATTTGCTATAGACACACCTAGAGTCATTAACCTTGTCTAGGGCAACTCTATTACAACTCGCATGCTATACTTGATACTTGATTGCTTACATGTACATATTATCAATTTGCAATTCATGTGTGTAATAATTGGTACACTTAATCAAACAACTGATAGAGGATGAAGTACTTGCTCAACAGTTAGTAGAGTACCAAATAACCTACTCAATGATTGGTAGAGGTCATCATGCCTGCTCAACAGTCGATAGAGGCCCTACAACCTGCTCAATGACTGGTAGAGGCTATCGCACGTGCTCAACAATCGGTAGAGGTTCTTATTCACTGACTGGTAGAAGTCTTTTTCCTGCTCAACAGTTGGACTCATTTTTGGATACATCATACATGTAATTTGATACAAAGATTTATTAGACTCATTGATACAAAGATTCAATCACAAGGTTATTTTGCATTACTTACATATGTGTTTAGAGTCATAGAAGGACACAAAACCCTAATGTAAGGTAAATTGGTGATTGCGGTCCGGAACGTAATCATGAATTTATAGGTACGTTAAGGTAGCGTGAAATTCTATCAAGGTTTTTGGTAGATAACCAATTATAAACTCTAGTTACCTGTTTAGTATTTCTATAGTCAATTAACTCATGCATTTCTTTTTAAAATTCCTAAAACTTAAAGTTTAGTGTTTTGCTAGATTCTTATTCTCCTTGCTATTTTGGACAAACCTAATCCAACCCTTAAAACCCACACCTATCAAACCTCTTACCAAATTATTCGAAACAGTTAATATTATTACCTATAAATTCATGTCATGCCTTAACACAAATTTTCCAAACCACAGTTGCCCTAATTACTACCCAATCACCCTCAACCCGGTGTTTTTTTTTATAACTTCGGGACGAAGTTTCTAAAAGTAGGGGAGACTGTAACCTCACGAATTTTCCCATTTATTTTGCATTAAAGTATTTCTCGATCCATGATATAAAGTCTAATTTATTTCTAAGTATTCTTATCTTTATCCGTGCACTCTATTTTTCTAAGTTCTTTTTATCATTGTACTTAAAAAAAATCTTCAATCATGACATATATCCTATCCTAATTCTATTTATAAAATCGTCATTTTATAAGACGGTGTTTTTATTTTCTAATTCAAACTAATGATATATTTTTATTTCTTATTTAAAGCTAATCATTTTTTTCCAATTACATTTATAATCTCAAACAAGGAAGATATAAATTCGTTTATCAAAGCCTTGAGTCCTAGTCAAAGTCCTGGTCAAAGTCCTAGTCAAAGTCTTAGTCAAACAGTCAAAGTCTTAGTCAAATAGTCAATTTATCATAAAACCTTACTTTATTGTGTTGACCAATTTTAATGGCTAATTGAATCCAAAACTAGTATAAAAACCCACCTATGACCATTATACTTGGCACCTCTAAATCGATTGTTTCAATCCGATTAAACTTTCCCTCATACCTTTCTTCTATAGTCTATTACTTCTACAATTGAAGCTTTGATTATAAGCTCTTGTAATTGGCAAATTGGAAACTTGATATTCTTTCTTTTTCGTTTTTTTTATTTCTTCAATTTGGACTAACTACGTTGTTGAGTCTTTGGGATTCGCCTCGCATACATTCACAACACTTATAGGATAATTCACCTTAGCCAATGTGAGTTTACGTAACCATGTTTATGCAATTCTTTATACTTGCAACATTATACTTAAGCAATTCTACATACATGTCTAGTTGTAAACTTTAATGCCTCATGATTTAGACAACAACAAAAGTTAGACTTAAACTTCAACATACATAATCATTAGCTATGGCCAAGCCGGCGATACTCAATAATAGATCTATTGGATTGACAATCCCACCTAGATTCGTTGACCATCTTTTATGGGGAGCGCGGGTGATTGTTATCGTTCCAACATGATATTAAGGTGAACCGTGAATGACGGGATGGACCTAAACTAGTCGGAGGTTTGATTATGTGCATTCATGTAACACCTAAAAGAATAAACATTTCTTAATAATGATTAATTAACATAATTATCTAATATTATAACTAAGCTAATCCGGCCCAATATATATTGAGCCCACCCGATAATAAATGCCCAAAACATATTAGTTCAAACTTATAATAATTGGACTCCATTTGTGAAGCCCAACACCCTTCGGTCCATTAAGATTATCCGGCCCAATACCCTCCAGGCCCAACCCACCAGCCCTTTTCCATGCTGCCTTCTTACGCACACCACATATGCAAAACTTCTCATGCACACCCATTCGTAATATATATCCACATATATTGTTACTACACCAAACTGTATAAGAGAGATTAGAGAGAGAAAGCGTAGGAGAGAGAGGAGGAGAGAAACCAAAAGATAACCAAACACGGTCATCGTCTTCGGCGGGCTTCGGTCTCCGGCGACCACGAAACACCCGAACCAGGAACCCACCCAACTGCAAGCTAAACCCGATCACGCTCCATCTCCGGTGACCCTACAAACATACCTCCGGTCTCCTTCTCCGATTATGTCTCACCGGCGACTAAACAACACAAACACCCGACCACCCATCTCGTTTACTGGGTTCCAAGCATCTCTGATAATACATTCGAACACCCGCTCTCTCTGTCACTACTAAACACCACCGGTTATCATTTCCGTCACAACACTCCGATGAGCCGGGTCTTGATCGTTACCCCGTCACTCTCTCTGTCACTTCCAATCATCAGCATAATCCTTCTGCTCCAACACCACAACCGGTAACTCAGAGCTCAAAGTCATTACGAGCCTTCCCTCCGACCGTTTATAAACCTGACAACCCACCATTTCCTTCTCCGGTTGATGCATCATCTCCAGTTGACCTTCGGTCATGACAGACAACGATGATAGCTTCTCAACCGGTCACCACCAGTCGACTCCTCCTGTTCCAACCATCCACTATTACCGGTCATCCTCATATGTGTATATATATTATATGTATACGTGTGTGTATTTGTAACAACCGGCAAAAATAAGGTAATTCCGTACTAATAAATTAATATATGATTAACGTAATTAAATGCAATTATACATGATTTAATTATCAAGGCTTTAGGAGATAGCAATTTCCAAATAATGCATAGGAATGCAGACGTTTAATGGTAAAACATGATAGGATCATGTGCGAATAAACTATCCGGTATGGACGTTGGCGATTACCCGGTAATAATTAAATAAACGAAAAGGATCCCGGACACCCAGGATATAAAATAAAGGGTATTTTCACAAAATATAAAAGATAATGTGCAAGATTAGCAAGTACAAAGCATGATCAACTTGCTCCTTTTTGTAAGCAAATTTCGGCCCTATGGCCATGTAATCCAAGACACAAAGCAACCTAACTATACACTAGTACACACATGCTTGGATAAAAATCTAGTGTAAGATCATGAAGGATTACAAAGATTTAGCCAAGATTTACAAGTTATCTCTCCATTCTCTCTATAATCTCACGGCACACACACACACTAGATAAAAATCCATCCAAGATCAATTTTAGTACAACACATATCTCTTAAATCTTTAGAAAGATTACACATGATAATATTATATATAGCATGTGTTAATACATGAGATAACAAAGCAAAAACATCTCCTTCTTTCTCCTTCCTTGGGCCGTAGGTATTCAAGAGCACACACACATCATTCTTTCAAGTTTAACACATTCAAATCACTTCCAAACATCCATCCATCAAAACCCCATTGTGTGTTTCAAGAGCTTGGAGCTTAACCACTTGGAAGAACACACTAAACCCCTCTCAAATCCAAGGTTTTTGTCTTCCCTAGCCTTGTGCTAGTAGTAAGCTTCTTAACCTTGTTTTGATTATTAATATTCATGTATGTGTTCTTAGAAGCAAGTTGTACATGAAGGGTTAAAATGTGGTTTTGAAACATAACTTTAATAGATTTTACATGAGTAAAATGGATGATTAAAGACATGTAAATGGATCATGGATTTGATGATAACAAAGTAGTGTTCTTAAAAGATATAAAATCTACACATACACTAGGTAGGATGATGATTTGGATAAGATTTGAGGAAGAAACTTGAATGTGTTAAAAAGTAGTTTTAATCATCTTAAAATGATCATCTAAGATATAATATATGATGGAATATATTAGGATGTCATAAATGAAGAAGTTGCAAAATTAAAGTTTACTTACTTAGAAGAATGAGATTTGGATATAATGGACAAAAACATTAAACACACATATTAGTAGCCTTATGTATGGAATATAAGACTATTAAAAGTGATTTGATGCAAAAATAACTTAACATTAAAAAGATGAATCTTCAAAGTCCACTAATTTGGGTGAAAAATACTAACTTTGGAAGTTAGAGTAGAAAAATGCAACTTTTGAAAGTTAAGGGACTAATGTTGTAACTTTGGAAGTTAGAGGACTAAAATGAATATTTTAGTAACTATTAGTCCAAAAATGCAATAATGGAAAGTTTGGTGTCAAAAGTATAAGTAATAATTTTCCAAGGTTGATTTGGTAAATACTAGTAATATACTTGGGTATTTTGTATAAAAAGTGTATTTTTATAAAAGGGGAAGTTATAAAAATATGGACTTGTATTAACAAAAGGATTTTTATAAAATAGAGATTTTTATAAAAAGATGAACAAAGGTTAAAACTTGAAAAACTTATACAAAAATGAATACTTTTATATAAATGGGAATATAAAAGTGTTGGAAACATTTTTGTGTCTAAGTTAACAAGTTGGATAAAAAAATACAAAAGTATTTTTAAACCTTCCAAGTAACATGTGTTAGGAGGAAGAAATAGGAGTAATATTTCTATAAAACACATGTTGGGAAAAACTTGGAAAAATTAACTATACAAGTTAAGACGTCGGACTAAGACACGTTAACGAACAATAAACGGACAAAACATGAGAAAAATGCCGTTGCGGCAAGATGAGAAAATATATATTTTAGGAAGTAAAATATATATATATATATATATATATCATGGGTGAAAATTTACTAACACTTTCCTAAGTGTTGAAGAAATTATTCGTGGGAGAAAAACATAACGTAAATAAGTGAGACGTTAAACAAACGTATGGACTTAACAAGAAAAATTACATGTTTATATATATATATATATATATACGCTCGTCTCGGCAAAATTCTAGTATATCTACTTAATGGGAAAGTAGATATGTGGGAAGGAAAACCAAGACGAGTAGACAAAATATATATGTATATATATGTGTATACCGTGCCGACGAGATCCTAGTATATTTATTTGAATGGGAAAATAAATATACGGCATGGTGAGTCGAATCGGGTGTTGAGAATATACTACCGAACGACAAAACCTTAGCATATTTATTTAAATGGGAAAATAAATGTGCGGCAAAGTGAGTCGGGTCGGGTGTTAAAAAATATTATATCGAACGATGCGATCTTAGGTATAATTATTTGAATGGGAAAATAATTATACGTTAAGTGAAGTCGAGTCGAGGATAATAATATACAAGTTGAGGAAATATTAATGAGAATAATATATAACTTGTAAGGAAAGGGGTAATCCAACACCAACGAAACCTAGGATATGCGCTAAATTAAACGGGAATTGGAATAACTCGTGGTCGGGAGTTGGGTGTACAACTTGCCAAGGCACATGCACTATAGGAATAGTGACTCATACGTCTAGGACGTTTGTAGGTGCGAGACCCCCCGTTTGCTATCTACCTTTTGAGCCGGACGTTGATTCAGGTGAGTCTCACGGCCCCATTTTAAACTATTTTACGTTTTCGGGGGAAAGATATGTTAGGGAAAATGTTTGGCGGAATAATTACTTGAGGTGTGACCGCCACTCGGGGTTGAGACCTCACTTCTATAATCATTTATTCGGGGAAATGAAACCGGTGGAATATTTGAATAGTACTATTGGTGCCTGACAAGGCCCACCCCTAATCGATAGCGTCGATTATGCATCAGTGTATGCCTGGGGTGCATATATTCTGAACTTAAGTCGTAGGATACCGAGAAACGACTTGGAGCGGGGCATTATTATTATACGTCTTGGTTTGATTATAGTCTCAAGTAGATTTATAGGAATTTGCAACTCCTATATATTGTCATAACATGGTATTTCCCAAGTGTTTAAGCTTTGGAAACTAAAAACCTGTGAACTCACCAATATATTTATATTGACGAAATTTAAACATATCTTTCAGGTAACTAGATGAAGACAAGCATGGCGGGCTGGGTCACTGGAATCTCCTATGCGGGCGTCGGTTGCTTTTGCGGGGTTTCACTTTTATTTCCCAAATATATGGGATATATTTGAGAAACCTCACTGTTTATGTTAAAAACAATCTACTTTATGTGTAATGTTTGAACATGATTTTGACGCCTAAATAAATGACCCATTTTCTTAATTACTTGTGATTTGCGTTAACCTTGACTTTATACGCTTGAACCGTCGCGCCACGTGTTTCCGCCATTGGCGTGGTGTGACAGTATTGGAAAAGATGTATAATATTCGTCGTTGTTAACCCAAGATCCGATCGATCTAGTCACCTCCTCTGTTAAGGGTGACGAGGAGTTAAACCTGAAACCCAGTTAACACAGTGTGACCCGGTCCTTATAACCAACCCAAGTTCAAACCGTTTATATCTCGAAACCGTTCAGAACATGGAAGCTAAGAGGTTATTATGATTATTTATATTTATTATTATTATTATTATTATTATTATTATTATTATTATTATTATTATTATTATTATTATTATTATTATTATTATTATTATAAACGTGAAACGTGTGGGACGATAAATATTAACCCGACAATATTAAATAGAATAACGATACTAAACTGAGTAACAAATATATATATTTATATACAAAAGAATATAAAAGAATATATTATTAAAGGATTGTCCCCGGCGTTATCACGTGCACAAGCCTTGCACGCGCTAATGTTATTAAATATAATAGGTACAATATATTTGGAGATTATACCGTTAAGAAATAGACTACCGAATCTAGGAGAATATAATAGAGGTGAGTACTTGACCCTTTCCCTTTATAAAGCTTTTGGGCTAATTACATGCTTGTCCAGTCGTTATCAAAGTATTTTATATGGTTATCGAGTTGTTAATAGAAATAATAGAATTCGGTCGAATAGAAATCACGTAGAATGGATACATTCGGTATCATAGAGTATAGACCCGAACCGATTAGAGGCTACGGGACCATGTATAATCGTTCTATACTCACGGGAATATATTTTTCTAAACCAACTAGAGGTTTGGAACCACAATAAGAATTTGTATGGTGCTCCATCGATAATATATTCCACCTTAGAATGACCGAACTATATAGAAAGAGTTGTATGTTTGTTAAACTTGAGTTACTATTATCAGTATGTCTAAATTCTGGCATGTCTCACTAGTATGAAAATACTAATGTACTTTAAGCATGTGGTCTGGTATTTATACAAGATTATTAAAGAGCAAGCTGACGAATAGAAGATCTGGATAAGAAGAGACTACTATGGTTACATTATATGTATTTCATTGGTATTGAAATTCAGTTTAATGTAACCATTACAATTAAACCTGTTAATGCTAATCCGCTGCGCCACCTGGGTTGTTACAAGAAGTTTGAATTTCATTGGTATTTATAGCTCGCTACTCTCGAAAATATTTATAAACCGATAAATTATAAGAAAACTAATATTATGATCTAAGGTTATAATATTTATACAATTTTATATGACTACAATAATCTGATAAGTGACTTTCCAGTAATTCATTTTTAGAATATATATATAAAAGAAGTTTAAATTTTGTAGAGATTAAATAATTCTAAGAATTAAGCCATTCGATTTGACTATTGAATATTCGTTATTAAAGTATAGAATATATTTTAAAACGTATTATAGAACAAAATTCTAATAAAAACAATCTATTATAGAATGTAAAATATTTCAAGATGACATGTATTATCATGAAGAATCAGAGAAAATTATAAGAGGTATAATACACGTAGACTTAGTATTTATTGAACAATTATTATATAAATAGAAAAGGATTAAGATATAACGATATCTTAACACCACCAGAAAATCCATAATAAGAATTGATGCGGACAAGAGATTAGCCAAAGATAAATGATATTACGAAAAACCATCGAGAATAGAAAACCATTTAAAGTTTTATAAACTTGATTTATATAACGCTAAGAGGAGGCTCTAGAATTAAGCATTTAAGATTTTAACCCTATCCTTATAGAGTTTAGACTTTATTATCAGAAAAATAGAAGGGGGACAAGTTCTATAGGTTGGGGGAACCTAATAATAAGTATTATAAAGATTATCAAAAATAAGTAACCAAAACATATTTGTTAAACATTATAAGATAATTCGAATCGAATATCGAGGACGAGATTCCAATAGGTTGGGGAGAATGTAACACCTAAAAGAATAAACATTCCTTAATAATGATTAATTAACATAATTATCTAATATTATAACTAAGCTAATCCGGCCCAATGGAATCGGCCCAATATATATTGAGCCCACCCGATAATAATAGCCCAAAACATATTAGTTCAAACTTATAATTGGACTCCATTTGTGAAGCCCAACACCCTTCGGCCCATTAAGATTATCCGGCCCAATACCCTCCAGGCCCAACCCACCAGCCTTTTTCCCTGTTGCCTTCTTACGCACACCACATATGCAAAACTTCTCATGCACACCCATTCGTAATATATATCCACATATATTGTTACTACACCAAACTGTATAAGAGAGATAAGAGAGAGAAAGCGTAGGAGAGAGAGGAGGAGAGAAACCAAAAGATAACCAAACCCGGTCATCGTCTTCGGCGGGCTTCGGTCTCCGGCGACCACGAAACACCCGAACCAGGAACCCACCCAACTGCAAGCTAAACCCGATCACGCTCCATCTCTGGTGACCCTACAAACATACCTCCGGTCTCCTTCTCCGATTATGTCTCACCGGCGACTAAACAACACAAACACCCGACCACCCCATCTCGTTTACTGGGTTCCAAGCATCTCTGATAATACATTCGAACACCCGCTCTCTCTGTCACTACTAAACACCACCGGTTATCATTTCCGTCACAACACACCGATGAGCTCGAAGTCATTACGAGCCTTCCCTCCGACCGTTTATAAACCTGACAACCCACCACTTCCTTCTCCGGTTGATGCATCATCTCCAGTTGACCTTCGGTCATGACAGACAACGATGATAGCTTCTCAACCGGTCACCACCAGTCGACTCCTCCTGTTCCAACCATCCACTGTTACCGGTCATCCTCATATGTGTATATATATTATATGTATACGCGTGTGTATTGGAAAAGATGTATAATATTCGTCGTTGTTAACCCAAGATCCGATCGATCTAGTCACCTCCTCTGTTAAGGGTGACGAGGAGTTAAACCTGAAACCAGTTAACACAGTGTGACCCGGTCCTTATAACCAACCCAAGTTCAAACCGTTTATATCTCGAAACCGTTCAGAACATGGAAGCTAAGAGGTTATTATGATTATTTATATTTATAATTATTATTATTATAAACGTGAAACGTGTGGGACGATAAATATTAACCCGACAATATTAAATAGAATAACGATAATAAACTGAGTAACAAATATATATATTTATATACAAAAGAATATAAAAGAATATATTATTAAAGGATTGTCCTCGGCGTTATCACGTGCTCAAGCCTTGCACGCGCTAATGTTATTAAATATAATAGGTACAATATATTTGGAGATTATACCGTTAACAAATAGACTACAGAATCTGGGAGAATATAATAGAGGTGAGTACATGACCCTTTCCTTTTATAAAGCTTTTGGGCTAATTACATGCTTGTCCAGTCGTTATCAAAGTATTTTATATGGTTATTGAGTTGTTAATAGAAATAATAGAATTCGGTCGAATAGAAATCACGTAGAATGGATCCATTCGGTATCATAGAGTGTAGACCCGAACCGATTAGAGGCTACGAGACCATGTATAATCGATCTATACTCACGGGAATATATTTTTCTAAACCAACTAGAGGTTTGGAACCACAATAAGCATTTATATGGTGCTCCATCGATAATATATTCCACCTTAGAATGACCGAACTATATAGAAAGAGTTGTATGTTTGTTAAACTTGAGTTACTATTATCAGTATGTCTAAATTCCGGCATGTCTCACTAGTATGAAAATACTAATTTACTTTAAGCATGTGGTCAGGTATTTATACAAGATTATTAAAGAGCAAGCTGACGAATAGAAGATCAGGATAAGAAGAGGATACTATGGTTACATTATATGTATTTCATTGGTATTGAAATTCAGTTTAATGTAATCATTACAATTAAACCTGTTAATGCTAATCCGCTGCGCCACCTGTGTCGTTACAATTCAACACTTCATGTTTATTCATGTAGACTTAAACTTACGATAGACATATGAATTGCTAAACTTTTATTCTTAAACTTAATTGCTTGACATGGCTTATGTATTCTCACCAACTTCTAGTTGACCCCCCCATTTTTACAACTCAACAGGTAATAATGATGCTTGAAGTCTAGAGAGTTAGCATGAGGAGAAATTTGAAGTTTATGCTTTGTTTTGGCTTTTTGATGTGTTAAGAATTTCATTCAAAACTCATTATGTATTTTCAAATTTTGGATATTTTACTTAAAATAAATTTCAATTAAAACTTGAATACCATGTGCTACTGTATACTCATTCTTACGTGACACCTCGATGTTTCCGCCATCGGTTGGGGTGTTACATTGAGCAACACATGTCGGCTGTTGAATATCGGGCTATCTGTAACCCCCAACCGATGGCGGAATCATCGAGGTGCCACGTAGTGACGATTGTTCAAAAGCTCATGGTACTAAAATGTAAATATTATTGAATAACCAAAATTGTCTTACATGGAAATGGAAATACATTGTCTAAATGAAATATAAATATTGAAATAACTGAATTAAAATAAGGCACTAAATCTCTCTTGTTAAAGCACTAGATCAAACTGCACCTGAAACATGTACAAAATAGATTTTGTCAACATATGAAATGTTGGTGAGCATTCCTAGTTTTGATATATATAGTAGGTTAAAAAGTTATACAATTCAAGTGCAAGCTACAGTGCAATTATGTAAACTATGTATCATACAAATGAGCGAAATCAACCCTGTGACTGTATAATGTACTGTATGAACTGTAGTGTACTCAACCAATAAATGGATGATAACTTAACAATGGCCACGGATTCTCCGATGAAAAAGGGGGAGAATCAATCTAGGCGGGTTGTCAATCCAAATAGCGCTATCCAATGTTAAGGTCGGCTTATACCATGTTAATGATTTCACTAAGTACAAATGTATTCTACATGTATTGTCTAAGCATAAAGCACGTTGTAAGCAAATGCACATAGTACTAGAATTGTATTGTAAAAATGTAAATTTGTATTTGTAATTTGTAATAGTGTACATGTAACACCCCAAAAAGAATAAGAGCAAAAAGGGGATAGAAAATACTCATAGTTCACGTAGTAGTTTGAGATTTAACTGGACAACGAGATATGAATTGAGATTACTCCCAAATGATCAACCTAAAGTATTCGATAATGTGTAAGGGAAATAACTCTAAGATATATGTATTTCTAGGGCTTCGAATTGGGGAATAAACGTTTATATGTTTATTAAACAATTTGTTTATTAAATATAAGAAATTTAATGAATAAATAAACAAAAGTCTTTTTGTAAAATTTTAAGTTGAATATAGTCACAACATAAGGTTTTAAGTATGAAAATAATTTTTATAAAATTATTTTCTTGAAAATAGAATATTTAATCTAATTATTTCAAATTGACAAAATACGACTTTAATATTTAAAAATATTAAAATCAAAGAATTTCTGAATAAAAAAATTGTATTTCAGTTCTAAATAGTTAGAAATAATTTATATAAAATTTTGGTGCAAAAATATTGAAAAATGAATTTATTTTGATTTATTTATGATTAAAACTAACAAAAATTGATTAAAAATATAAAATGAACGGTTTTTCTGAAATAAAAATATTTTCTGGAATTTTTAAGAATATACAAGTTTAGGATAATTTTTGTGGAATTTAACAAAGTCGTTTTGATATTTTTATAGAATTTAATAAATATAAATGAATAAACTTGTATTATTAATAATATATATTAAATAAATTAGTTTTGGAAAACTAAAAATTGGATGATGAACTTTATCAGTGGAAAAACATAAGATAAATTTTGTAGAATTTATAAAATAGTTTTAGTATTTTAAAATGATTTTTTTAAAAAAAAGAGTTAACTGCAATTTGAGTCCCTGTGGTTTAGAGGTGGATGCACTTTGCACCCATATTTGAAACATGTCGCAATTTGAGCCATTGTGCTTTTTTTTTTCTATTGCACTTTGAGCCACTGTGTTTTTTTTCATTGCAATTTGCGTCCCTATGATTTAGAGATGGAGACACTTTGAACCCGTATTTGAAACATGTCGCAATTTGAGCCACTGTGTTTTTTTTCCATTGCACTTTGAGCCATTGTGGTTTTTTTTTCATTGCACTTTAAAGCCACTACGTTCTTTTTTTCGTCTAAATGGACGTTAAACACCACCATCACAGCTTCGCCACCAACCACTATTTTGTTTAAATTTCCTTTCATCCTAGCTTACAGTGTCGACCACTATGCTAATCATGTCAACTTCTTCCGATCCTTTACTGATTTAACGGACCAGGAGATATTTAAAATCATACTTGTGTTTCCGAGTCTGTTTAGCGCTAGCCAGTAGAGGAAACTGTAACCTAGGATAGAGTTCCTTAAGCAAAACAGTGGTTGGTGGCGAAGTTGTGGTGGTGTTTAACGTCCATTTAAACGACAAACTGACGTGTTGGCTCAAAGGGCAACGAAAAAAAAAAAACACAGTGGCTCAAAGTGCAATGAAAAAAAAAGCACAGGGGCTCAAAGTGCAATGAAAAAAAAAGCACAGTGGCTCAAACTGCGACAGGTTTCAAATACGGGTGCAAAGTCTAAACCACAGGGACGCAAATTGCAATGAAAAAAAAAGCACAGTGGCTCAAAGTGCGACAAGTTTTAAATATGGGTGCAAAGTGCATCCACCTCTAAACCACAGGGATGCAAATTGCAGTTAACTCAAAAAAAAAATGAAGATAATATATGTATAAATGATAACAAAAAAATACTTGTTCATGGTGGGACCTGTGTGGTTCAGTTTAACAACAACAGACACAACCACTTGATCTAGATCAGTGGTTGTGTTGGATTCGTGTATGTTTAAAATAAATACCCAGTTTCTGCGAGTGTGTTCTTCCCCAAATTAAAGATTTCGAACCCTAGATTTCCAATCCAAGAAATTACCAAGCAATAACCCCAAACATCATGGGGTTATTGCTCGTATGATGTAAATGGATCAAAACAAGGTGAGAATTCAAACTTACAACACGTAATCTGTCGTGAATTGACAAATCAAAACAGAAAGTTAAAGGTAGGTGGTTCCTGTTGATAGCGAGGATTAAACGTAAATTAAAAGTTGGGGTTTGTATTTCGGCACCCTCAGGTCATGCAGGTCCGCTCAATTTATAGCGTTAGCGGTATACCCGACGATTTGGTAGGTTGACTAGACTTGGTCAAAAACGAGTTAATTAGGTCCTGAAATTATGCGTTTGATGAACTGGTGACGCGTCATTATGGACGCAGATGCACAAGACGATTGGATTTGTAAAAAGTTGCCAAGTATAGATCAATTTAAGGGGTCAAAGGGGTTGACCGAAGTTTAATGGTGTTAGACAAGCTGTTGCGTTGCTGCTGCTGCACGCAAGGGATAAGGGAAAGGAGGGTGAAGGTTGCCTTTATATAAAATTCGTGCTGGGTTAATAACAGATAGGAAGTGTGGCCTGGGTGGTTCAACGTTAGTGTTGTGTGTGGTGACCCGGCCGGCTGCCCCGGTTCGAATCCTGGGAGCGGCAAAGGTTTTTTTTTTTTTTTTTTTTTTTTAAAAAAAACTGATAAGGGATGGGCTGAACTGTTGGGCCTGCTGTGGACTGGGCTTCAGATCTTGGGCTCCTGGATTAATAAAGGGGTTTGGGCTTAAGGTTTGGTAAAGGGTTTCAAGTGAGTGGGTTTATAAATATATCTATATATTTTTTTTAACAAATATATATATATATATATATATATATATATAGAATCTGAATTTTTATTAATATTATTATTATTATTATTAAAAAAATATAATAATAAAAAAAGTGACGGATGTCACACTATCCATATGTATAGACTTATGATTCCCATGTTCTCAGTTGATGAGCCGTGTCTAGTTTATAAAAAGGCATGTTTAGATAAAATTGCGGAGCATGCATGCCCTTCACTGCAAGGAGCTGTCGGGATTTAAACACAGACACGACCTGGTCAGGGATGTCTTATGGGACGTCTTACGAAAAGCAGGGATTTCAGCTAGGAAAGAAGCCCCGGTTAACTTTTTGACGGATCCACTTGAGGGGCGGTCAACCCTAAGGCCGGCGGATGTCCTTGTGTTTGGGTGGGCGCAGGGCAAACACACGTGCGTTAATCTCACAGGGGTGTCTCCTTTGGTGGGACTTCGGGATTCAGGGTTTGTGGCAGGGTAGGCAGTCTTAAAAGCTGAATCGAAGAAAGTTGACAAACATGAAGCTGCTTTTCTAGAAAACCAACACGTATTTGTACCCTTCGCTTTTGACACATTTGGGGGCCTTGCTCCCGAAGCAATCCGGTTTTTAGATCGAGTGCAAATGGTTGTGCAGAGTAACTCTCCTGCGACCAAGGACACACGCTTTATTTTTAATAAGGTAGGTTTACTATTAAAAAATGGGTGGCGGCACAGCTTTTTGCCCTTTTACCAGCCGCTCACTTGTAATTGTTGTTGGTTTTTAAATGAAAATCTATTGTATTAAAAAAAATAAAAAATCTCAGCCATTAAATTTTAAGATTAAGCGCTCTAAAACCTCTTCTACATTTCTCAATTCAAAATTTTTTGTATTATATATTTATATATATATTATAATATTTCCACTTTGTCAAAATAATTGTTGTAATCATGATGATTGGTATTATGGCATAATGTGCTTCATATTATTAAACGGGAGAAAATAGTGGATGTGAATGATGTTGCCATGTAATTAAGACTAGAAAAATACAAAATATTTTGGAGATTTGCATGGGTCCATCTTGATTTTTTATGTTTCATATTCTTGCATCTTTCAATCTTAAATGAATATATGTATTACTTTCTAAAACAAATACCTTTTTAAATTCATCAACCGGTATTATTTCAATAATAATTGATTAATTGCAAATTTAATATTTTGCAATTTCATGAAGATTATTAATAATGGATTCTTTACACTTTTTTTTAAGGGAGAATCTAATATATTATTAAAACGAAATACGAACGTTACATCACAATAGAAGGTAGATGGGCAACAAGTTGCGCCGCCACCCATTTCTGAATTGTGAACCCTAGTCTACTAAAGACAAATCCTTGCCCTCTGGAGATGAACTATTGACGAGCCGTTGGACCCTGGACAAGAAACGAATAGCTTCTGGCGCTAGGGAACTAAAGGTATCAAAGGCCAAGGGGATAAAGACATGTTGGTTTTCTGCACAGGCTTTAGCATGCTTATCTACCTTCTTCGATTCCCCCTTTCTCAATGCTTGCCCAGCAACAAACCCTGTTTCCCTTAACCCAACCAAAGGAGATACCCATGTGAGGTTCACACAAGCATGTTTCCCCCTCTCCCAACCAAAGACAAGCAAATCCGCTGGTCGCAGGGTGGATCTCCCTTCTGCAAGGTATGTGAGAAAATTTACAGGGGCCTCCTTTTTGACAGAAATCCCAGCTCTTCTCAGATTGTCCCCCAAAACGTCCCTCAGCCAGTCATATTGGTATTTAAACCCAGAGAGCTCTTTACATTGAATATGTATTATATTATAGTTACGTGGGACTAGTGATCTTTTACCTTTCTTATGTCACATTTATTATCGAAAATCCATAAAATGTAGTAAAAGATAACATAACAAATTTGGTAAAATTGGTAATCATATTGCCGCTTTATTGGTGTGAATTTTTTAATTGGTGTTAATTATCTGTACTAATCACTAGTTTATTTCTTTTATATTTTGACACTAAGTTAGATATGAAATAATGGGCTACATGTTGGGATAAGTTTAAAAAAAATGACCTCTAATAAGAAGCGTTGGATCTAACTAATTGTGTCAAAGTAGTACTTAATAATTAGTTAAAAGTTTGTTGTTAATTTTTTCTTACAAATAAAGTTTTAAGGTTGTTATAAGCCATTTTTTTAAATAAAGTTGAAATTGTAGTTATCTTCTAAAGGCTTATGCACAAACCAAATGGTCCAATAAAAAACCGCTTTCTAATAGATATACGAGTAGTGAACATTTTTTACTAACACGTAATAATAGTTCTTCAAGTCCTATTCATAAAAATAATATGCTATTTGTATACCGGTATAGGCTCTTTCGTCTTTCAATTTTTAGTGGCCCCCACAATAAATGGAAATGATAGGTATAGACATAAAAAAAGCAGAAAACACTCATAGAGAAAGAGAGAGGACAGTGATGTAAATTTGCTTTCCAGAAATTAAATTTGCTTTCTTGGTTCAACTTTTGATGTTGTTTAATATTTAAATAAAAAGGATTTGAAAAAAACAAAACACGAATTTATATATCGGTTACCTTTTCAAATTCCAACATATATTTAGGTCCATTTTTAAGTTTTTTTTAATGGCCAAATAATACACTATTTAATACTGGGATTAGGATCAAATACACAGTGAAAGAAAAATAGGATGTCGTATGAAAGGGTATTAAACAGACTCCGATTGAACTTATTCAAGCGGCTACGACGTTAGTTTTTAGGTCTTCGTTTTTTGGGGTTTTAGCTTGTAGTTTTTAGAATATGCGTTATATCATTGTGTCTTTTATGTACCATTGTGTCTTTTTCTTATTTTCATCATTGTGTCTTTTTTTCAACATTGTGTTATTTTTTTGGCACTATGTTATATTTTGTGGCTCATTGTGTCATATTTCATGATCTATTGTGTTTTTTGCATCCTTCTCACCCTTCTCATTTTTATTCCACTATGTAGAATAACTTGACCCTTAACATTGAGTTAACCTCAATTGACATGTCATTTTCAAGTTCGAATTTTTATTTTTTAACAATTTTTTAACTATACCTTGTGATAAATTGTAAGACCATCGTTCACAAAATAAAAGTAATACCAAATTTATTAAAGATATTCGGATTACAATACAATAAAAAAAACTTAAACAGAACATAAAGACATAAGTAAAAGTACAAACGTAAATGAAAATACGAAATCAAGAAAAAGAAACTCGAAGTGACTGGGGCATGTACACGCTTCCCTTCAAACAGATTTCGGGCCACGCAGGTGAACCCGTTTGTTTCCCAAAGTACAACAGCCTAAGCAGATTGCACTGCTGGAAAAAACCTAGCATCTGAAACAAAAGCGTGGAGGGCAGGAAAGTTAGGAAAATCGTCTGAAAGAAGGTGGTGATTCGTGAACATGAATTCTAAGAATTTTCGTGTCTTCAAACAGAGCACACAACTCTATATTTATCAACTGAATAAAAACAATGGCAAGAGTTTGTATTGAATTATAGGACTTAATCACAATTTAAATATGTAATGAATTACGAGACTTTATAAAACTTGACAGGTTAAGAATCCGAAAGGAGTTGACGACGCCAGTTAACCAATCCTAGCCATAGGCTCAAGCCACACTAGTCCAAGCTCAGTAAAAAATATAAAGGTGACTCTCAAGCGGCTCGACAGGATGCGAGCATGCGAAGTGCAAAGTGCGCCATCAAAACGCCATATTACGCCCATCGCCCTCGTCCCAGTCCCGATCCTGTGCCCGTGCCCGAACCCGTGCTCAAACGCAAGCGCAGGCGCGTCGGGGTGCTTCGCACCTTCTTGGCTGTGACTGGGTGTGTCATGTTGTATAGGAATATATTCCTCTACAGAATTCTACATATAAACCAACACATGATTTATATCTCCACCAATGTGGGAAAAACACAGATTCCCACAACACTAAAGTTTCACCACACACACTTAAAGCTTAGATCTCTCATTCATCTAGCTTTATAATTAAATATCATTATATTACACATTAATACAATATTTAATTAATATATTCCAAATAATCCCCCACATGAATGGAGATCCACCCACACACTCACGTGTCATAATAAAATTTCAGCAATTAAGCAATGCATGATAGGTAGGTATTCCCTTTGAACCCTCCTTTGTGATGTGTACTTTGTCTCCTAGCGGTTAGTAGACACGGTGTCCTTGAACCAACCCTGTTTTACGTATACGTTATTACACATCACACATTACTCTTCCTGGTCTGGTTAACCCCTCATTGTTGTCTCCGTTTATGGTTATGGAGCACTATCCTGGTTCTGCAAGAGCTCTACGAATTGCGCCCCCCCACAATTCCATTTGAAGTGACCCACTTCTCTCTAACATAGGTGAGTTTACGAAAATCATTAAAAGTCATATGCTTAGCTTCCTTTAACATCAGTGATTTGTTTTATGGATGGCCTGGGAAGTACGTAACTCCCTTTTTGTTTTGGGGTACTCCCCTACAATGACCTTATTTCGTACAGTTAGGTGGCCCTATTGATCCTAGATTGTCAACCCCGCCTAGGCGGAAACACAAAAAGTTTACAAGCACAAGATTCGAGCAAACATTCAAAATAACTTAATATTAGAAATACCAATATTTGTTCAACAAAGACAACCATCATAAAATACTGTGTAAAACCGAACACGTGATCATAAGTTTTGGAAACACAAAAGGTGATAGCTGTGAATGAATGCCCAATCATATCCTAAGTTCCATGCATAGCTTAGTTACCTGAAAAACATGCATAAAAACTTTGTCAACATAAAGTTGGTGAGTGCACAGGTTTGAAAAGATTCGAGCAAACATTCAAAATAACTTAATATTAGAAATACCAATATTTGTTCAACAAAGACAACCACCATAAAATACTGTGTAAAACCGAACACGTGATCATAAGTTTTGAAAACACAAAAGGTGATAGCTGTGAATGAATGCCCAATCATATCCTAAGTTCCATGCATAGCTTATTTACCTGAAAAACATGCATAAAAACTTTGTCAACATAAAGTTGGTGATTGCACAGGTTTGAAATAGTTGAGAAATGTAAATTTTAATGAAATCCATGAATGACCCATCATTGTCTAGCTAAACAATGATGATAATAAACGATCATGAATCCATAACCAAACCTTGATGTGCTGTGCCTCGCACATCGCACAATAAAGGCAATATAAGAAATACAAGCACTCTTTTGTCGTATGTATCCGGGTAAGAGCGACTAACCAAGAGTGGTGGTGTTAACCCAATAGATCTATTCAAGTGTTTCATGGCTAAATCCATGGCTAATGGTTACGGTAAACTAATTACACGAGGGCTTAGTGAGTACTCTAAACATATTATCTCATGTATACTGGTCTACTAGGAATTCATTCTAAAACTAGTAAACAATGCATGTCTTTCCCTAAAATATAAAACAGTAAAAAGGGGCCGTGAATGTCACCTCAAGTCTGTGTGAAGTCTAGCAAATACAAGTGTCCGATAAACTAACGAGTCCGACCTACACATCCTATATATCAAGGGAAATCTTAGGTCTTATCAAACAGGACACACGGTGTTCATGGTTCACCCAATCTTTTATGGTTATTTGGTTTAGTTCTATTGGTGACCCTTGTATTATTCAAAAATAGTTATTTCATCAAATAGAAACCTCTTCTTTGAAACCTTGCTCTCTAACACATGTTTTTAGTTATAGAACACATCTTATTACTTTGTATAAAATGTGTTATACTTATTTTAAACCATATATGACTCCATATTCATGTACTCACAGAAGCCTATGTATATGCATATCTATATACATGCACGCATACATATCCATACATACATGTGTGTATTTCAACACACACCCATAGGTGTTCATGTCTACGAGATTTACACTCATACATACATACCCATATATGTATGCACTTTGGTACATCCATACACATTAACACCCATGTTCATGAGTTCGTCACACATATATACACATTATATATATATACATGCGTACAAATATACTCCCAATACTCCTTTTTAAATATAGAATATACAAACATATACGTGTACATAGATCAAAACATACATACATATATGTTACTCGCATACATATATATATATATATATAAAGTAAGTTTTTACACATTTCCTTGTAACTAGTTTCTAATGGTTGTGACACATGATAACTATGGTCCTATACATGGTTGAACACTAGTGTGTGAAAAAATAAGAATAACAAAGTGAATAGATGATCATACCTCTTGAGTATTGCAAGGCTAACTTAGAACTAAGAAGATGCTAAGTGTATGTGTGTGTTTGTAAGTGGATTTGAGAGGTGATACAACCAAATGAGGTTCAATCCTTGGGCCACTATTTATAGAGGAACTAGAGAGAGAGAGAGAGAGATTGCAAGAGAAAGAGGGCTGAGAGAGAAAGGGAGAGGGCAGCGAGAGATAGAGAGAGAGGGAAAGAGGAAGGAAAAGAGGTGTCCAACTAAGGTAAGTTAACTATTATAGATTGTTGGGAGATTAAGGAATCTAACCATTCTTGTGTTTAGTCTTAGAGTTGATGCCATTTCAATCCAAGTAATTATTCACCAACTCTTGTCATGGTGAAAGACTTCACATTAATCCTAGATTGACATCATATCAAGGTGACCTCTTAAGAAACATTAGGTTAGTGATTAGATATGTTAATATAATAACATAGACTTAAGTTGCCTTTAATTGTATTTAGGCCATAATTAAGTCTATGTTTTGTTCTATCTACCATGCATTTGGTCACCCGATCTGAACATCTATGGACTGTGTGGTTCTGTACCACTTATCCATTTATGTCACACACTATACATGTTGGAAATTGTTCATTTTTTGCCGTTATTGTGGCCATGCCTAGCCTTTTTGTGACAAAACAAATGTATTGGCTTACTTAATGTTACCAAGTGACACTTATGTCTTAGTTATGTATGTTTAGAGTGGGACATGGACATATATTTGGATGGTTTTTGTATAAAAATGGCATGTTTATGGATTTTGTCTTGTTATCATACCCATTTTTGGTGGTTAACCTAGTTCCCACAAAATCTCTTGTGTTAAGCTTATTAACACACGTTTTTAATGACTTTAACACATGTTTATATATCTAGCCATGGAGTATGTTGCAGAATTAAGTGAAATTTACTTAGCTTGGGCCGGGTCTTGACCCTATACACTCACGCATACATTTCTGTGTATGTGTGGGTGTACGTATATGTCCATGTACAGGTTCTAGGGTGTATGTATCGATGTACATATGTGTGTATACATAAGTCTATATTTTGAACTTTTAACATAAAACTTGGGTGTTTAAATTAGTTTTATCTAACATACATGATGTATAGTGTTGTGCTCGAGTGTGTGGTGTTCAGGTGAACCATACTTATGCTCAAAATGATGTGAAAGAAAGGAAAAAGGGTTTGGTTCTAGTACCTTGTGTATATCCGAGTGGAAACAAAGAAAAATGAGATAGTTCTCCTCACAATGTGTCTCCTAGGGGCTCGTTGGTGACTCGTGGCTCTCAAATGATGATGAAATCGATCAACTAATGCCCTTTTGGGGCTGTTGGTTCTCGGCCAAAGGAAACAAAGGGGAAATGAAGAAATGTGATGGTGTTTGGAGTGATTAGTGTGTTTGTGGTGTCTCATGAGTTCTCTTTGGTCCTTATTTATGGATTATTTTTGATGAAAAGGTGTTTTCTATTTGTGTATAAGAGGTTGATTTAGTTTTGTGTGAGTTTTGTCTAGGGAATACAAGGGCCAAAAATTTTGAAGGTTATGGAGATTTTGGGTTGTCAAAATCCATTTGTCCATGTTGTAGGTTAAAGCATCATGCTATGTTAGTGAAATATCTTGGAATTGGTAAGCATGAGAAGGCATGTTCATGTGGTTTTTGTTGCGGTTGACATTGGGAGGCTCATGGGGAAAGAAAGAGGGTTGGTTTGGGGTGTTCAAACATGGTTAGGTTATTGGTAAAGTGATCTTGTTTCTATGTTAGTGTAACTCTTGGAAATAGGGCACTATGGTGAGAGTTTGAGACTTGTGTAAACATGTGTGTGTGCGCGATCGTATAAATATATATACATACATGTGAGAGATGTTTGTCATTTTCCAAACTTATGTTGGTGTGGGTGTGTGTAGCCGTGTGTGTGTGTATATATATGTATATGTATATAAGGGGTGTGTGAGTGTATCTTATACAAACATAGATAGTGTCCAAATCAATACACATTCCTTTGCCATGGAAATGTGGGAGCCGAAATTTCCTAGGGAAATAGCAAGGGGTTTTCTTTTGGCAAGTCAACTTGTGTAAGCTTGGATGGTTAAGGTGGTTTATGTTCCAATCATGGCAATTGTCTTGGACTTGGTGGGTTATGTTTGGATTTGTACATATATGTGTGTACGTAGCCGTAGGTATGCATGGGTGAATGGTGGTGTATTTGTTTGATGCTATTACTCATATAAGTCTATATGGATCAAATTTTTGAGTTACATGTGGGCACATTGTTCGTGGTTGTCACTAGTTTTCCATGGATGTCATGTCGGGTGATCTATTGCTCTTGAACATTGCTTGTTTTTGTTCTTGTCAAGGCAACAAATGTGGAACCTTGTGTTCAATTGCATTGATTCTCAAAACTAGGGTTTTGCTTGGATTTCCTAGAATCTGTCATGAATTATTCCACTAATTAGGACTTTGTGTTAACTAGTGTGTCTACTGCTAGATTGTAAGCCTCGAGATTGACCTGCTGGAACCCTGTATGGCCTAATTGTGATGCAATTGATGAAATGTAATATTATGCTCAATGTATATGTAACACCCCAACCGATGGCGGAAACATCGAGTTGTCACATAGTGATGATTGTTCAATAGCTCATGGTACTAAATGGAAGTTGAATATTATTAAACGATATACAATTTGTCATACAAATAATGATTACATAAACTTGATTCACATAAACTAGGTCCAAAGCTCATATGTGTTCCAAGACTTATACAACTTCCAATAACAAGTAAAACCTGAAACATGTTAAGTTGGAAAGATGGGGGGTAAACTATAAATAGTTAGTGAGAATACATAGGTTTTTGCAAGTAATAAAAAAATTAGAATATTTTGTATAGCAATCATAGTTGTGATATAACAATGAATCATGTAAGAGTATGAGCCTGACATGTAACAATGCGTCTTTTGTACAATCAAACCTTGTGTTGACTGAGACCTAACTTGCAAGTTAGTAAAAGTATAACTGTTTTCGATCATCCCTGAATTTATGCGGGGGGATGGGTTTGTCAGACCTATAGCGCTATAATCTAAACAGGCGGCTTGATCAATGTCAATGATTGTACTGTATCTTTTTGTTACAGTCAAAATGAATCCATAAGTTTCAACATAATGAGAAAAAGTAATTGCTAGTGTATCAAAAATGTTTAAGCATGTTTCACCCCAAAAATGTAAAACAGTAAAAAGGGGCTATGTAAACTCACCTTGTTTGCTAGCCTTGAATACGTTAAAATGTTGCAAAATAAGATAGGCAAGATCCCAAGGTATTATCCTATTTAAATAAGGAAATTTATATTGGGACCTAATTGAGTCTATCTTGTCTACATCCAAGGCATTCTAGGGTTTCTATTCGGGAATCGACGATTGTTTAACATTAAATCGATATATTTGTTAATCAAATAAACAAAAAGAAGTTAATAAAATGAATTATTAAGAGAAATCTTCATAAAGTTTTCGTCAAGGGTTGTTGTGCAAAAATAATATAGTTTGAAAATAATTTTTAATAAATTAGTTTCATGATTAATGTAAAAAAACAAGTTATAACATAATAATTTAACATGTTAATAATATTAAAAAATATTAAATTCCACAAAAACCAGAAAACAAACTAAATTTTCTGACCTAAATTATTGGGGACAATTTATGTGAAATTTTAGTGCAAAATAAACGAAAATTGGATTTATAACGAATTTAATATGATTAAAATATATTTAATTATCTAAAAATAATTAAATACCACTTTTATATGAATAAAAACTAGTTTTATAAAGATTATAAGTTTATAAAGTTAAAATAAAATTTTCAGGATTTATGAAGTTATTTGGTATTTCTTATTGAATTACATATTTGTATATGTATAATATTTGAAAATAATTAGTATATATATTAAATAAAAGATTTTCTGAAAAAAAATAATTTTTATAATAAAGTTTATAAGTTAAACAACCTAAAATAAATTTTATAGATTTTATAAATTAGTTTTTGTATTTTAAACATAATTTAAAAGATAATGTATTAAATATATATGATATTAAAGAATAAATCAGCTTAAAAAAACGTTCGACTGTGGGGATCGAACTCGCGTGAATAGGTCCAACATCAAACAAACACACCATCAACCCAATTGAGTTGCTACTTTGTTTGTTAATGTAATCAAAATCAGTATGTTAAAAACCAAATTTCGTAGTCGTCCCCAAATTCCTATTAAACCCTAGAAACCTAAATCTATCAATAGACCACAAAAACGATTACGATAACAAAATCAATTATAGGGCTTTGCTTATTTATCTAACAAATAGTACGAAGGTGGGTTTAATTGACACTTACAGCTCGTGGAGCTTCTTGAACGTAAGTCAACCCAAAAGGTCAAACAAACTCCAATTTGTGAAGAAGAAAGGACGAGAGAGAGAGAGAGAGAGAGAGAGAGAGAGAGAGATGTGAGAGTTAATTAATGATTTTCGGCCAGGTCTGAATGAAAATAAGGGTTCGATTTATACGAGTTTCGCATAATTGGAAGGTTTTAATCGTTTGACTTGTAATAAAAAACAAGTCAATTAAGCTCGTAATGAGTTGTTTCTACGTTGATTCAGAGCTGGATATGGTCGAGAATGCCATGTCGGTCAACTATCAATCAGAATTGTTTCCAAAATCACATCAAGGTGTGCGTATTGTTTGAAAATTTGTCGGTTTGACTTTTGGCTTTAACTTGATTGAAATTCGATATTCTTATAATAGTTATTTGAATCAGCTTTCAGAAAAGTACCTATCTTGGTCTAGTGGTTTGTGTGTTTGGTGATAAGTTTGAATCTGTTTGGGACTCGGGTTCGACCCTTGTTCCAAACATTTTTTTTACTTTTTATATAAAAACAACACCTTACATATTAATTATATAACCATAAAATGATAAATAAAAGTAGGAAATATGATAATTGCTAAAATTTTGAGGCGTATTTGGAATAGACGAAGAAATGTTGTTTTTTTTAAATTTTGGCAAAATGGAATAAAAAATGGGAATTTTTATTTAGAAAAATACACAATGTTACAATATATGTGTAAGTGAATGTACGGTCATGACCTGTGATTTCGACGGGTGTCACATTCTCCCCCTGTTAGAGGAATTTCGTCCGCAAACTTTTTTGTGGTGGTTATCTGAACTGGTGGTCTCTTGGAAGAGATGTGGGTGCTTGTGTTTCATCTGATCCTCACGCTCCCAAGTGTACTCGGGACCGCGCTTGTAATTCCAACGTACATTGACTAGCTTAACTAGACTGTGATGAAGCTTCTGGATCTTCCAGTCTGTTATTTTTATTGATTTCTCTATGAAATGTAGTTGGTCATCGATGTGGATCTCTTCTAGAGAGATAACCAATGACTCATCAGCAAGGCACTTCTTGAGATTCGAGACGTGGAATGTATCATGAACACCATTGAGCTCTTCGTGTAGCTTGGGCTTGTATGCCACTGGTCCAATTCGTGCAAGAATTTTAAATGGACCTATGTATCTAGGATTGAGCTTCCCACGTTTCCCAAACCTGGGTACTCCTTTCCAAGGTGATACTTTGAGCAAGACCTGTCGCCTACCTGAAACTCCATTGGTTTACGCCCTTGGTCAGCATAACTCTTCTGCCTATCCCGGGCAGCTTTCAGCCTGTCTCTGATCTGGAAAATCTTGTCGGTTGTCTCTTGAATTAGTTCAAGGCCTGTCAGTTGCTTGTCCCCTATCTCTGCCCAACACATGGGCGATCGACACTTGCGTCCATACAACGATTCGAATGGAGCAGCTCTGATGCTGGTGTGGCAACTATTATTGTAGGAAAATTTAATTAATGACAAATGGGAATCCCAATTTCCACCAAAATCAATTACACACGCACGGAGCATGTCTTATAGCATTTGAATGGTCCTTTCACTTTGTCCATCTGTCTGGGGATGATAGGCGATGCTCAGGTCCAAACGGGAACCCAAGGCTTCTTGCAATGACTGCCATAATCTCGAAGTGAAACGACTGTCTCAATCAGAGATTATGGAACGGGCACTCCATGCCTTGTCACAATCTCCTTGATGTATAGCCTGGACAGTTTTTCCATCTTGGCTGTTTCTTTAATTGGCAAGAAATGCCCAGACTTTGTTAGACGGCCAACAATTACCCATATTGCATCATGACTACGAGGGGTCTTTGGCAACTTGGTGATGAAGTCTATAGAGATATGTTCCATTTCCAAACGGGAATCTCCGGTTGGAATGATTTCCATGCACAAAGGTCATAAAAGCATTAATAAAAATTATATAGGAACTTCCATTAGATAACCAAATTTCACAATCATAACGTTAATTGTCTTAAGATAAAAACCATTGTATTAAAATTTTTAGGTTAAAACGACACAACAACGGTTCAAAAGGGTATATCCCATAATGCTCGCACACTACCTCCCAAGTTCCATGCGCCATGCTAATTTCTTCAAAAACACGCATGAGAAAAATATAGGTCAACATAGAGTTGGTGAGTCCACGGGTTTGTATATGATGGATATGTAATCCAAAACTTATTAAATTACTGCCTAGCTAGGGCAATAATTAATATGTGGCCTGACATGAGCCCATAACTAAACCTTGACGTGCTGTGCCTCGTCCATTGTACACTAAAGACAATGAAATAATGTGAAATACTAGAACTCTTTTGATATATGTCATCTGGTCAGAGCGACTGACCAAGAGTGGGGGTGTCAACCTAATAGATCTTTTCCGGTGTTTCATGGCTAAGTCCATAGCTAATGGTTATGGTGTGATGTATGACACGAGGGCTTAATGGATCCTGAACCTTAATATCTCGTGTTCACATAATAGTCATATTTGTAACTGAAAACTGTACACATGTTTTCTCACAGAAAATATAAAACAGTGAAAAGGGGCCGTTTAACACATGTTTGTAACGGATAACTTATGTCTTAGTTATGTATGTTTAGAGTGGGATATGGACATATATTTTGATGGTTTTTGTATAAAAATTACATGTTTATGGATTTTTCTTGTTATCATACCCATTTTGGGTGGTTAACCTAGTTCACACAAAATCTCTTGTGTTAAGCCTATTAACACATGGTTTTAATGACTTTAACACATGTTTATATATCTAGCCATGGAGTATGTTGCAAAATTAAGTGAATTACTTAGCTTGGGCTGGGTCTTGACCCTATACACTCATGCATACATTTCCGTGTATGTGTGGGTGTACGTATATGTCCATGTACAGGTTCTAGGGTGTATGTATCTATGCATGTATGTGTGTGCATACAGAAGTCTATATCTTGAACTTTTAACATAAAACTTGGGTGTTTAAATTAGTTTTATCTAACATACATGATGTATAGTGTCGTGCTTGAGTGTGTGGTGTTCGGATGAACCATACTTATGCTCGAAATGATGGGAAAGAAAAGAAAAAGGGTTCAGTTCTAGTACCTTGTGTATAGCTATCACACCCCGCCAAGGTGGAAACGCGAGGGGCGAATTCAAAAGATTTCCAAGCACAAAGGTCACACGAGCATTAATTAAAATAAAGTGGGAACTTTCATTAAACAACCAAAATTGTTTAGCATAGAGTTAATTGTTTGAAACTAAAACCATTGTATGTAAATGTCTAGTATTAAAATGACAACGGTCCAAAAGAAGGCATCCCACAAATGCTCGCACGCGGCCTCCGCAATTTCCAATTTCCAGGCTAATTTCCTGAAAAACATGCATTAAAGGAAAAATAGGTCAACATAAAGTTGGTGAGTTCACGGGTTATCTATATGGTAGACATGTAATCCAAAACCGACTAAATCATTGCCTAGCTAGGGCAATAATCAATATGTGATCTGACATGAGCCCATAACCAAACCTTGACATGTTGTGCCTTGCACATTGTACACTAAAGACAATAAAATAATGTGAAATACAAGCACTCTTTTGATATCTGTCATCCGGTCAGAGCGACTGACCAAGAGTGGGGGTGTCAACCCAATAAATCTATCTCGGTGTTTCATGGCTAAGTCCATAGCTAATGGTTATGGTATGATGTACGACACGATGGCTTAATGAATCCTAAACTTTAATGCCTCATGTTCACATAATAGTCATGATTGTAACTGAAAGCTCTACGCATGTTTTTCCCCCGAAAAAATGTAAAAACTGTAAAAAAAGGGTCGTGAAATACTCACTTGGTATCTGGATGCTAGACTGAACTGAATTTGATGAGGTGTGTCTGGTTAGGGATGCCCTATGTTCATTTAAAGGCAACCTTAAGTCTATGTTTTGTTCTAACTACCATGCAATTGTTCACCCGACTGGGACATCTATGGACTAGAGGCTTCTTTACCGCTATCCATGTGTGTCACCCAATGTATGTATCAGAAAATGTTCGTTCTGTCGTTAAGGTGACTTTGTTTAGTCAATTTTTGGTAAAACAAGTGTCTTGACTTCTTTGATGTTATCGAGGGTCACTTACGCCTCAGTTATGCAAGTCTAGGGTGGGATATGGACTAATCCTTTGACAGTTTTGTATAAAAATGACATTGTAGGTATTTTGTCCTTGAATATACACACATACTAGTGTTCCACATAGATTTTTGAGAAAACTCTCGTGTTAGACTTATTGACACATCTTTTAGTGTCCTTAACAAATGTATATAAAGTAAGCTTTAGTATAAGTTACAAAACTAAACAAGTTTGGCTTAGCTTGGGCCAACCTTGACCCCATATTCTCATGAATACACTCATGTGTATGTGTGGGGGTACGTAGATGTCCATATATGGGTTCTAAAATGTATGAAATTGTATATATGTGGGTGAGCATGCATAAGCTTAAAACATTAAACTCTTGAAGTGTGCGAGTTTGTGTCTCGGGTGAACCTCCTTACTCGACCATTTATACAAACAAAGAAAAATGGTTTGAATGTTATACCTTGTGTATGTGTAGCCGAAAAGATCAAGGAATAATAAGCTAACTCCTCACAATGAAGCTCCTAGGTGCTAGTGGTGATGGTGGCTGATCGAACCGAGCGTCTTGGGTGTGCTAGCCTTCGGTCGAGGGGTTATCAAGGGGAAATGAGAGGTTTTCAAGTGTTAGTGCAAATTGTGGTGTTGTGTTGTGATCACAATGGCTTCTATGTGTCTCTATATATAGCCGAATGTGGGAGGGTAGCCAAGAGTTCATTGGTGTACAAATTTAGTAGGTCAATGGCTTGCTTTCATGGAGCGCAAAGATGGAAGGGCTTGCTAGAGTAATAAGTTGACCTTAGAGTCTTGTTTGGTTGTGTAGGGGAGGTGTTCGGCCGCTATTTTCATGGGGAAGGGGCATTCTATTTGTGGCAAGGTTGATAAGGAAATCATGCTCATGTGTTTTATGTTTTGTTATTCTAGTACAAAGAGTTGACCTTGTGTAGTGTGTAGTTTGTGTTGGGAATGCCATAGCCAAAAATTTGGATGGTTTTGTGAGTCTTGGGTAGTCAATATGCCCTCATCCATGTTGTAAATTCAAGTGTTTGGTCATGTTGGTGATACATCTTGGAAATGATAAGCATGAGGTGGTGTGTTCATGTGGTTTTTGTTGGATCATGTAGGGTGGTGTGGGCCGATTCTTGGAAGGAGATATGAATACTCATGGAAGGTGAAATGTCATGGAGAGGGTTTGTGGGAAAAACTTGCTTCTATGTTGGTGTATACCCTAGGTTTAAGTAATTCCTAGATAAGAATTGTGACTAGGAAATGAGAGGGCATGTGTATGTATATATGCGATCGTGTATATGTGTGTGTGATTGGTATTTGTCATTTTCTCACCATATGATTGTGTGTGTATGTAGCCGTGTATATATATATATATGTATATAGAGGTGTGAGTGTGTCTTGTACAAGTTAGATAGTGTCCAAAACATTGCATACACTCTTGCCTTGGAAACATGTGACAAGAAACATACATGGGGAAAGAAAAAGGAATTCTTGGCAAGTCAACTAGTGTAAGGTTGGTTGGTTAAGGTGGTCAATGATCCCATTTTGGCAATTGTCTTGGATTTGGTGGGATTTTGTTTTGTTATGTACATACATGTGTGTAGATGTGGTCGTACGCATGTATGTGCAAGTGATAGTGTATTTTTTTGATTCACATACTCACACAAGTCTATATGGATCACTTCCTTGGGAGCACATGTGGGCACATTGCCTGTGATCTTACTAATTCGTCATGGATATGTACCGGTGATTTATTGTTTTCAAACATTGTTAGTTTTTATTTTGGTCGGGGTAACAAGCTGGAATTCTTATTCAATTGCATGGATTTCCTAGAATCTATCATGAATTATGCAACTAAATAGGACTAGTGTGTCTAATGTTAGATTGTATGCCTTGGAATTGACTTGTTGGAGCCTTGTATGGCCCAATTGAAATGTAACACATGGAATGCAATGCTATGAACACTGTATACATGTAGTTCGGTGTACGGATATGACTTGTGATTTCGAGCATTGTGACATTGTCCCCCTGTTAGAGGAATTTCGTCCATGAAATTTTCGGTGCTGGTCATCTGAACCGGTGGTCTCCACGAAGAGATGTGGGTACTTTCGTTTCATCTGATCCTCACGCTCCGATGTGAATTCGGGTCCACGTTTGGAATTCCAATGCACCTTGACTAACTTGACCTGAGTGTGGTGAAGTTTCTAAACCTTCCAATCTGTTATCTCGAGTGGCTCCTCTATGAAATGAAGTTCTTTGTCGATGTGGTTTCCTCTACAGGGATAACCAATGATTCATCAGCAAGACACTTCTTGAGGTTCGAGACATGGAAGTGTCGTGGACACCACTGAGTTCTTGGGGTAGCTTGAATTTGTAGGCAGCCGGTCCAATTCGTGCAAGGATCTCAAATGGACCTATGTATCTGGGATTTAGCTTCCCACGTTTGCCAAACCTGGGAACCCCTTTCCATGGAGATAATTTGAGCAAAACTTTATCACCCGCTAGAAACTCCAAGGGCTTGCGCCTTTTATCCGCATAACTCTTGTGTCTGTCTCGGGCAGCTTTCAATCTGTCCCTGATCTGGAAGATCTTATCAGTTGTCTCCTGGATGAGTTTGGGACCTGTCAAGTGCTTGTCCCCTACTTCAGCCCAATACACAGGCGATTGACACTTGCGTCCGTACAACGCTTCGAAAGGGGCAACTTTGATGCTGGTGTGGTAACTGTTATTGTAGGAAAATTCAATCAACGCCAAATGTGTATCCCAATTTTCCCCAAAGTCAATTACACATGCATAGAGCATGTCTTCCAGCGTCTGGATGGTCCTTTCGCTTTGCCCATATGTTTGAGGATGGTAAGTAGTGCTCATGTCTAACCGGGAACCAAGTGCTTCTTGCAATGACTGCCAAAATCTCGAAGTGAAGCGACTATCTCGTTCAGAGATTATGGAAGTAGGCATGCCATGCCTTGATATAATCTCATTGACATATAATCGGGATAATTTCTCCGTTTTGTGTGTTTCTTTGATCGGTAAGAAATGTGCATACTTTGTTAAACGGTCGACAATTACCCAAATCGCATTAGGACCACGAGATGTTCTTGGCAACTTGGTGATGAAATGCATTGAGATTTGCTCCCATTTCCAAACAGGAATCTCTAGTTAGTGAAGCATACCAGACGGCTTCTGGTACTTTTCCTTGACCTTTGAACACGTTAGACAACCTTTGACATAGTCCGCAATACAACCCTTGATGTTAGGCCACCAATAGAACTACTTGAGGTCCTTATACATCTTGTCTGCTCCAGGGTGTATTGAGTACTTGGACTTATGTGCTTCATCTAAAACCAAGTCACGCAAACCTCCATATAAAGGAACCCATATTCTATTCAAGAAATATTTTTTCCCGTCAGACTTTGTCTCCAGCTGACTAACCTGACTGTATAGAGCTTCATCTCCAATATTACTATCTTTAAGAGCTTGCTGCTGAGCCTGGCGAATACGAGCAGTGAGATCTATGTGAATGTCATGCCTAACGCACGAACCCGCAGCGTTTTGGCACATTCCTTTCGGCTTAATGCGTCTGCTACAACATTTGCCTTCCCTGGATGGTACTTAATCTCACAATCATAATCGTTGAGTAGCTCAACCCATCGTCTCTGACGCATGTTCGGATCTTCTGGTCAAAGATATGTTATAGGCTCTTATGGTCAGTAAAGATAGTACACTTAGTCCCATAGAGGTAGTGTCTCCATATCTTGAGATCGAACACTACTGCACCCAACTCCAGATCATAGGTTGTGTAGTTCTGTTCATGTACCTTGAGTTGACGAGAGGCATTGGAAATGACTTTGTTCCTCTGCATCAAGACACAACCGAGACCTTGGTGAGATGCATCGCAATAGACTATGAAATCTTTCGTTCCCCCTGGCAGTGAGAGAATGGGTGCGCTTGAGAATCCGGTTATTAACCGAATCCATGGATCAATTAAGCGAAAACAACTCGGTTTCAGACTGGAGATTCGAGACGAGACAGAAACATACGATAACAAAGTCATCACAGATTCGTATTAATTCAGAAACGATTACAGACACTGTCATCAGTAGGATAAACATCTATCTCGGGGCCGGGGGAGGTCGGGCATGACCTCCCCCTTAAGAGCATTCAAAGCATAAACTCAAATCTACCAAATGAAAACCAACACATGAGATTGCTATTTATAGTCCAAAACCATAAGCCACCTTCGCCCATTTAAGGAGGTCGAATGTGGAGCTATTCCACATTCGCACCATCACAAACGATCTAATCTAACTTAGATTTTGGTCTATATTTACAAATGCATCAGATCCATATAATGTCCTTATGGATCACCACAATCTCATATAATACAATACAAAGACTCAACCCTAGTCTATTCGATAATGACGTCCACATAATAGTGCATCAACAATCTCCCCCTTGGACGTTGCTGGCGAATTCATAAATCTCTTGCACATCAACAGTCAAAATCACAGGTCTCCCCCTCAATACATGCACCATTGCATTGAGTTAGAAATACAATATCCTTTGTGAACCGACCAAGTAATGCACTACGGACCCTCAGCATCAATACGTAGGAAGTCAGCTAGACCACGTATATCATTTGCGAAATCAACCGGCACGGTCAGCTGAATTACAACCAGATCACCTAGTTACGCCAATATGAAGTTGACAATGTAATGCACTGCAGTTGTAACATCGCAAAATTTTTCCCCAAAATTTTAATACATAAAAAGCCCTTATATATATATATATATTTTTTTTTATTACACCTTTATCATTAATATTATACAAATGTGTCTAAGTCTTTATTTATCCTAACTCACAACTTATATACATACATAAATATATATAAATAATAATAATAATAATAATATGATTCTAAATTCTTTTTTTTTTTTTTCACATACAAGATTTTTTCCTTTTTTTTTTAAAATAAAGCCTTGAGTCAAATAGTCAAAGTCCTAGTCAAAGTCTTAGTCAAACAGTCAAAGTCTTAGTCAAATAGTCAATTCATCATAAAACCTTACTTTATGGTGTTGACCAATTTTAATGGCTAATTGACTCCAAAACTAGTATAAAAACCCACCTATGACCCATTATACTTTGCACCTCTAAATCGATTGTTTCAATCCGATTAAACTTTCCCTCATACCTTTCTTCTATAGTCTATTACTTCTACAATTGAAGCTTTGATTATAAGCTCTTGTAATTGGCGAATTGGAAGCTTGATATTCTTTCTTTTTCGTTTTCTTCAATTTGGACTAGCTACGTTGTTGAGTCTTTAGGATTCGCCTCGCATACATTCACAACACATTATTCTATTTTTTTTACGAGACATAACATTTTGCTAAGGTGAGTTTTACATAGCCCCTTTTCTATTTATCACCATTTTTGGGGTGAAACATGTTTATAACATCATCATTGCAATTCAATCATCAATGTGTCTATGTGTTTTCTATGTTGCATTATGTCTTGAGCATGATTAGAGTAAGCACCATTCTAGCATAATCATTAACATTGATCAAGCCGACGGTATACATTGATAGATCTATTGGACTGACAATCCCACCCGGATACGTGCCTCCTACAAAGGTTACGTGGGTGTTTGTTATCGCATAACATATTCAATTGGACCATAAGTGTATGGTATGTATCATTTTATAACAGTCATCAGGGTTGATTATGCACTCGATTTATTTCTAGTATGTTCTCACATATGGACTAGATTGACATGACACATGAATTGCTCAACATTTTTATTCTATTATCAAAAACCTATGTAATTCTCACCAACTTTTGTTGACCCAAAATATTTTCAACTTAACATGTTTCAGGTTCTACTTGCTTGAAGGTTTGAATTGATGCTTGAAGATGTTTGCATAGTTTTATTCAATTTGATGTACAAATTCTTAGAACAATTGTATGTAACTTATTTAAAGTATTTAATGAAATTTATTATTCACCATGAGCTACTGAACAATCATCAATACGTGACATCCCGATGTTTCCGCCATCGGTTGGGGTGTTACAGATTGGTATCAGAGCCATGGTTATAGGGAATTAGGTTATTAGAAAAATAATCTAGTCTATAACCATAGGATTATAACCAGTATTTGCTTCTTTTACTTGCCATCCTCTATCTCCCTCCTACTTCTTATCCTTACTTTCGTCCTTACAAGAAGGTTGCTCTCCACCATTGGATCTACTCTTAGACTAATAGGACAAAATCCTCAGGTTTAGCCTGAACCACCTTGAGATCTCGTCGAAGTTCTAGATTTTAATAACGAACACGTGCAATCTGGAAGGGTGAACGCCTGTATTCTGAGTCTTCTGTCTAGGCTGGCATTGCGCATATATCCCAATCAGACGAGGGACCCGGATGCCTACCTGGGAATTCTCGGGATGAGTGTTCACTTATAGGCTAAAGCATGTCTTCATATGTTATTAAAATTTAGAATCTTTGATAAGTCAACGTTTTCGTTTATTCGTTTTAATTAAATGAATAAATGATTACATTCCTTATATTACCTCATTGTCCTTCATTCAACCCATATCTTATTGAACATTCATTACCCAAATCACTTCCGTAACCGATGCCCTAAACTAAACAGAGATCAAGATCCTCCAGCTACCTAACCGCAAGTCTCACCATTTGACTATTGGTTGCTTTTATTCTATGTTTTGACGCTATTTGATTCAAGTAATAAAATATTTGTCTGAGAGTTGTTACATGGTGCATGATTGTTTGAATGTGAACTAATTATATAAATCTATACAACTACAACTCATATACTGTGCTTGTTATACTTGCTTGCATAAACATGTTATCAATTTGCAACCTATGTGTATAATAAATGCTGCACTTAATAGAGGTCATCATGCCTTTTCAACAGTCGGGAGAGGCCCTACAACCTGCTCCACGACTGGTGGAGGCTATCGAACCTACTCAACGATTGGTAGAGGTCATTATGCCTTTTCAACAGTCAGGAGAGGCCCTACAACCTACTCCACGACTGGTGGAGGCTATCGGACCTGCTCAACAATCGGTGGAGATATAGAAGGACGCAAAACTTTAATGTAAGGTAAATTGGTGATTGCGGTCCGGAACGTAATCATGAATTTACAGGTACGTTAAGGTAGTGTGGAATTCTATCAAGGTTTTCAGTAAATAACCAATTATAAACTCTAGTTACCTGGTAGTTCATTTAGTCTTTCTATAGTCAATCAACTCATGCATTTCTTTTAGGAGTCCTAAAACTTAAGATTCTTATTCTCCTTGCTATTTCAGATGAACCTAAACCAACCCTTAAAACTCACACATATCAAAACTCTTACCCAAATTATTCGAAACAGTTTATTCTGTTACCTATAAATTTATGTCATGCCTTAACTCGAAACTCCCCAAACCACCCTTGTCCTAATTTCTACCCAATCACCTTCAACCCTGTGTTTTCAATAAACTTCGGGACGAAGTTTCCAAAAGTAGGGGAGACTGTAACATCGCAAAATTTTTCCCCAAAATTTTAATACATAAAAAGCCCTTATATATATATATATTTTTTTTATTACACCTTTATCATTAATATTATACAAATGTGTCTAAGTCTTTATTTATCCTAACTCACAACTTATATACATACATAAATATATATAAATAATAATAATAATAATAATATGATTCTAAATTCTTTTTTTTTTTTCACATACAAGATTTTTTCTTTTTTTTTTAAAATAAAGCCTTGAGTCAAATAGTCAAAGTCCTAGTCAAAGTCTTAGTCAAACAGTCAAAGTCTTAGTCAAATAGTCAATTCATCATAAAACCTTACTTTATGGTGTTGACCAATTTTAATGGCTAATTGACTCCAAAACTAGTATAAAAACCCACCTATGACCCATTATACTTTGCACCTCTAAATCGATTGTTTCAATCCGATTAAACTTTCCCTCATACCTTTCTTCTATAGTCTATTACTTCTACAATTGAAGCTTTGATTATAAGCTCTTGTAATTGGCGAATTGGAAGCTTGATATTCTTTCTTTTTCGTTTTCTTCAATTTGGACTAGCTACGTTGTTGAGTCTTTAGGATTCGCCTCGCATACATTCACAACACATTATTCTATTTTTTTTACGAGACATAACATTTTGCTAAGGTGAGTTTTACATAGCCCCTTTTCTATTTATCACCATTTTTGGGGTGAAACATGTTTATAACATCATCATTGCAATTCAATCATCAATGTGTCTATGTGTTTTCTATGTTGCATTATGTCTTGAGCATGATTAGAGTAAGCACCATTCTAGCATAATCATTAACATTGATCAAGCCGACGGTATACATTGATAGATCTATTGGACTGACAATCCCACCCGGATACGTGCCTCCTACAAAGGTTACGTGGGTGTTTGTTATCGCATAACATATTCAATTGGACCATAAGTGTATGGTATGTATCATTTTATAACAGTCATCAGGGTTGATTATGCACTCGATTTATTTCTAGTATGTTCTCACATATGGACTAGATTGACATGACACATGAATTGCTCAACATTTTTATTCTATTATCAAAAACCTATGTAATTCTCACCAACTTTTGTTGACCCAAAATATTTTCAACTTAACATGTTTCAGGTTCTACTTGCTTGAAGGTTTGAATTGATGCTTGAAGATGTTTGCATAGTTTTATTCAATTTGATGTACAAATTCTTAGAACAATTGTATGTAACTTATTTAAAGTATTTAATGAAATTTATTATTCACCATGAGCTACTGAACAATCATCAATACGTGACATCCCGATGTTTCCGCCATCGGTTGGGGTGTTACAGCAGTCTCGTAGCATCAGTACCCAGGAATGTCATCTTGACCAAGTACATCACGCGCAATCCAACTAGCCTGATAAGACTCCTGCTAGAAGGATTCCATACTGACCGATCAGATATTCAACGTAACACGTAGGTACTACTACTAATTCACGTCTCATATCTGCACTTAACCTTTGCATCACCCTTCACACCAACTGGAGAAGTCTAACTGCCAGTACCCAATTAAACATCTCAAATGTGACTATGTGCACAACAATCCATTCGGACACTTGTACTTCTATGAAATTCTTCATCTGTGATGACTGTGATTGCATTAACACATTCTTCTCTTTAAATTTTCTTGAGTAACTTCATCTGTTCGACAGAATACTAGCCGTAGACGAGTGAATCAAGCAATCAGAAGTTTTCAGCAGGAACTACCGGTAAAATTGTGGACTTGAAATACTTTAGAAACTGAAGTTTTCTATAAGGCCAACAATAACCACCAACAGCTCTTGAAATTATTCAGGACTGTAACCTTGAAACTTTCGTTTAATCTACGTGCCACATGACTCCTACTGGAATCCCTCATTACTTTCGGAACATTGAGATCTCAGTCTTGATATGTTTGAACAAGTTCCTTCAATCACACTGGAACTGGGTTGACTGTTCTTCATCTTGCAGAATAAAATCTTTCTATTTTCTGGCCCATAATAGTCATTTGAATATGATTATCATACTGTTGATTCTTATGACTACCCCACAATAAAACATTTCATCATCATCATTTCTTCAACAATTTATGTAGACATCATCACCATTCTCCCAAAAAATCTTCAAAAATTACCATATTCGAAATTTTTTTTACCCCTTAAAATACCATTTTTTTTCATTCTATATGTCGAAGGGGCGAAGGTGGAAATAAAGCTACGTTCGACCGTTTAGTAAGGTCGAATGTACCATGATTGGTTGAAATCCCACATTTGCCCAGTAGTGAGGTACGGAGGTGGAAGATTTCCAGGTTCGACCTGTCGTAAGGTTCGAATGTGGAAAATTTCTAGGTTCGTCCTCAAAATCCTAAGTTCGACCGAGTATACTCCACGTTCGACCACTCGTAATCACAAATCTTCTGCACATTCGACTGTTTGCAGAAAAACGTGTTCTTCTTCAATATTTTCTGCAAATCAGCCCTTAAACACTCTAATTGTTTGCATTTGATGATGAAACTTGTACAAAAAGGTGCGGAAATGAAAACCTAACCCTCGAATTCACAAAAACATGGTGAAATCACATGATTTTGGGTTCAATTAAGAATCTAGGGTTTATAGGGTTTCAACCTTTCAATCAAGAACTGAACTTTAACATCTGAAATCATGAAAGCGAGCTGTGATTGATTCAAACGACTGTTAGATCGTTCAAATCGGTACCATAGCTCTGATACCAGTTAAGAATCCGGTCTAAAAACCGAATCCATGGATCGATTACGCGAAAACAACTCGGTTTCAGACGGGAGATTCGAGACGAGACAGAAATGTACGATAACAAAGTTATCACAGATTCGTATTAATTCATAAACGGTTACAGACACTGTCATCAGTAGGATAAACATCTATCTCGGGGCCGGGGGAGGTCATGCATGACCTCCCCCTTGAGAGCATTCAAAGCATAAACTCAAATCTACCAAATGAAAACCAACACATGAGATTGCTATTTATAGTCCAAAACCATAAGCCACCTTCGCCCATTTAAGGAGGTCGAATGTGGAGCTTTTCCACATTCACACCATCACAAACGGTCGAATCTAACTTAGATTTCGGTCTATATTTACAAATGCATCAGATCCATATAATGCCCTTATGGATCACCACAATCTCATGTAATACAATACAAAGACTCAACTCTAGTCTATTCGACAGTGACGTCCACATAATAGTGCATCAACAAACTCAAATCTACAAATGAAATCCAAACATGAGATTGCTATTTATAGTCCAAAATCATAAGCCACCTTCGCCCATTTAAGGAGGTCGAACCTGCAGATTTTGCAGGTTCGCCCCTTGCAAATGGCGAACCTAGACTTATGATTTTGGTCTATATTGACAAATGCATCAGATCCATAAAATGACCTTATGGATCACCACAATCTCATGTAATACAATACAAGACTCAACCCTAGTCTATTCGACAGTGACGTCCACATAATAGTGCATCAACAATCTCCCCTTGGACGTTGCTGGCGAATCCACAAATCTCTTGCACATCAACAGTCAAAATCACATGTCTCCCCCTCAATACATGCACTATTGCATTGAGTAGAAATACAATATCCTTCGTGAACCGTTTAATCTTCTTTTTCAGCTCTTCATTATTTTCATTTGATATAACCACTACATCCAACATCTTTGAGTCATTCTTTCTCAGTTGGTCAATCTCTGTCTGCTGCTTGTAAATGATATTCATCATTTCAGCAAGTTTCCAGTTAACAGTGTTCATCACATCACTATCCACTGTAACCTTTCGAGTGGAAACTTCAGCAACCTTTGGCAGTTTACCCTTCTTCATCTTCTTCAGTACGTTATCTAATGCTTCATTAAAGGCATCAACATGTATATCAGCTCCATGTTCAGTACTTGAAGTAGTTGTGGTTTTCTGCTTCTTTGAGGCTGGAGCAGCAACTGGTGATTTTGAGCTAGAAGCAGGTGGCAACTTCTTTCCTGCTATCAATGTTTCAATCTCTCTAGCTCTTTTCTCTGCGGGCTTTACCACCTTTTCTTTCTTTTTGAATTGGGGCTTCTTTGGTTTCTCCCCCTGAACTGGCGAATCAGGAAAGTCTCCTGCTCCTAGACCTAAACCCTCATCCTCTTCATCCAATCGAATAGGGCTATTCATTCTCTGTTCCTCCACAGATCTATTCAAACTGGCAGACTCACCAGCCACAGCGGCCTTGGGCGTGGTAGTCTTTACCGTTTCAGCATCTGAATCCCAGTGTTCATCTTCCTGCGTCTCTTCAGAATCAACTGACGCCTCATCAACTAGGTGTAACCCTTTCTTCGCCATGCTCTTATGCCTTCTTGGTGCACTTTTCTTCTTAGCAGGCTCAGGAACAACATCTATCCTTATCTCTTTCTCTTTCTCTTTCCCTTTCCCACTTTTAGCTCCCACATTAACAACCTGTCTCTTTCGCTTTGCATCTGGATCAACAGGATGTAATGGATTGTCTTCGTCTGAATCACTATTAGCATGTCTCACTTCATCTTCACCTGGATCCTCATAGTCAATCCTCGCCAAATGTCCAAATAAACGTCTAACATGTGGACGTTCATTCATCGACAAACCTTTATATGCTTTCATTCTTGCCAAAGTATTGATGGACATATGTTCTTGAACTACAATCTGCTTCGGATCCCTCTTCAATTCTTTATACTTGTGATCAAAAATCATCTAAAGGAATCGAGGGTACAACAAAAACTTCAAATTCCTTGTGCCTCTAACAAATTCCAACAGATGTTCCATCAACATCCCTGATACATTGAACGGTTTGTTCAATATCAGTGCTACCATCATTGAGCTAATACTCTTTCTCATCAGATCATAACCTCCAGCAGCTGAACCGAATACATGAATCATCACATGCGCCAAATACTTGAATTGTGGACATAACTTTCCCTTGTGTAACGAGCCATCAGTAATTGGCCCGTTATATTTCATCCTTAGAAAGCACTTTCTTTGTTCCATAAAGCTAAGCTCTCTGGGATCAGTCTTTTCATCTTGAAGCTTCAAAGCTTCCCTGATATCCTTCTCTGAAACGATGACCAATTTTCCTTGTATCTTGCTCACCAGAGACACTTCACACTCCCAGAAATCCATTTTAGCTTCAGTCCAAAACTCTTGTATCATGTCTCGGTAGATAATAGCAGGTGTAGCAATTGCGTCTATCACCCGACTTCTCTTCAGAAACTCTATAATCTCTGTGAAATCAGTGTGCTTCTTAACGTCCCCAAGATATGCACAACAATTATGCGCATTCTCGAACGGTAAAAGCTCTTCATTTCCTTTCTTGGCAGCATGTGAAGATGATCCAGCTTGTTCAGTAGGTTTCTCCTGTTCAGACATGGTATAAACTGCAAAATAAAACAAGTAAACACGTTAAAAATCAACAAAATAATCAAAATTTGAAAATTTGGTAATTGAACTCTTCATTCGCCCAAACGGAGGTGCGAATGAGAGTTTCTGGGGGTACGAATGTGGAATTATAGGTACGAATGTAAAAGTTTTTGGAAAAATGTTTCATTCGCCCAAAAATGTTCATTCGCCCAGATAAAATCTACTCCTTCGCCCGTTTTTGTTCGTTTGACCGTTCGAAACGTGCGAAGGAACAATTCTTCATTTCAAATTTTCAATTCTGAACATCAGTTGATTTCAACTTGTTATTTTGATTCATTAACCAACTAAAACTTCCGACTAATCTTTTCAAACAATCAATTTTATCAGTTTTTCATTGATTGATTGTTTTATTTTAAAAACTAGGGTTTATAAGCTTTAAATCAATCGATTATGCTAACTGATGTTGTTTAAACCTTAGTTTTTGCATAATCTCCCCATAAAACATTCAAACAATGAAACCCTATCAAAACTAAGATCAATTATCATCTAAAAATCAATGATTAATGACAGTTAGGGTTCGGACTGAAATGCTTCGATTAAACCTTCAAATGAAAATATTAACCTGTAAAAATTATAGCAAAATGATCAGAAGTATCAGGCAAACACAATGGGAAGATCCAAATAGCACGAGCAACAAGTGGACTTAGAATCAAAGTTTTTGAAAAATTTCTGTAAAGGGTTCGAATGAGCAGAAATGATATATATAGACGGCACATTTGCCCGTTTACCTCGGTCGAATGTGAAGCTTATGTCTCCTTCACCCCTAATGAAAGGTACGAATGAGACATAAGGGTTCGAAAGAGAAAAACAACTAAAGAACTCTCACCTTCGCCCAAAATAGGCGAAAGTAAATCAGGAATTTTGAAAATTTTACCAAATCTCAAAATCAAGTCCCGTTCAAAATATTTTCCAACTTTTAAGCATCCGACAATCATATTTTCTCAATTAAAGATGACAAAGCTCAAATGGTTCATCAAGATAGAAATGTAAAATCTTTTTGGATTTTCTAAAGTTTATGCTAAAACACACCTAAAATCTTTTTGAGTTTTGTAAATTTTGACGAGAAAATAAAATGCAGAAATGTTAATAGAAAACAGTAAATGTTTTGGAATTGCCGGTAAAGGGATCATATCAGTTATTGAGAAATCTGATCACATCGTTGATCTTTTGATTATTATCATTAAAGACAATGTGTGATCTGGCAACTGCTGATATTGTGATCCACATAAACTCACATGCAGACTTTTGTGCAGCGCTTTAGACTGATACTATTATGCATAGTGTAAACAAAATTGTCTATGGTTCCCACGCACACGACATACTCCCGTATCAAGAAGTAAATGCACAAAGACTCATTGTAAAGCGTGATTATGCTTTCGTCATCTGCCATTTACAAGGTATAATGCACAGAGGTATACAGGTCAGCAAATTAATGCAGCAAAGTAACATGTGCACTCTACCAGGTTGAGGACTGATATTAATCATGATTTGCATCAGTGATTAATACGATGTAATAGATAATCTTTGATCATCATAAAACATGGAAAGTTCCTCAATTCGGTAACTTTAGGATTTGGCATAGAGCTCTTTTATAAAGACACCCTATCTGATCTAGGTCCGTAACGACTTACAGCAGAAGATCAGAGAGGCTATCCCCAGACAACTAATAACATAACGACCCTAAACCTCCGAGTTTTGTACAAATACCCTATCAAACAAAATTATGGTACTAAGACCATATGCCAATGAGGAGTTCATCCACACATCAATTCGTTTGATATGTATGTATCGGGCACGCAGTAATAGGTCTACGAAGCCTATCAGCACATCGCACAGACTCAGACACACGCCCTATATTGCATTACATTTCTTAGAATGTGTCAGATCTCCACTGATGTACTATCATTTCCCCTTTTTCTCTAGGAAATCATTTTCGGTTTTTCTGATTTTTATAAAATTTTGAATTTACTGTTCCCAAGGATAAGCTGGAGCATTTCAAATATGTGACTGCCCAGATATCGTTTGTTCACAGAAATCTGACGGCATTAATCTAAGGGAAGAAGATATAGCAGTCAGCAAAGAAATTTTCTAATTTTTATGGATTTTGAAATTTTTCAATGTTTTTGGATTTTCGAGATTTTTCTGAAAAACAGTAAAAAATTAAACTAAAAAGCGATAAACTGAGGTGGTGATCAGTCTTGTTTTTCTAAGCGATAAATTAATGCAGCAAAGTAACATGTGCACTCTACCAGTTGAGAATCCGGTTATTAACCGAATCCATGGATCGATTAAGCGAAAACAACTCGGTTTTAGACGGGAGATTCGAGACGAGACAGAAACATACGATAACAAAGTTATCACAGATTCGTATTAATTCAGAAACGATTACAGACACTGTCATCAGTAGGATAAACATCTATCTCAGGGCCGGGGGAGGTCGGGCATGACCTCCCACTTGAGAGCATTCAAAGCATAAACTCAAATCTACAAATGAAATCCAAACATGAGATTGCTATTTATAGTCCAAAATCATAAGCCACCTTCGCCCATTTAAGGAGGTCGAACCTAGACTTATGATGTTGGTCTATATTGACAAATGCATCAGATCCATAAAATGCCCTTATGGATCACCACAATCTCATGTAATACAATACAAGACTCAACCCTAGTCTATTCGACAGTGACGTCCACATAATAGTGAATCAACAATCTCCCCCTTGGACGTTGCTGGTGAAACCACAAATCTCTTGCACATCAACAGTCAAAATCACAGGTCTCCCCCTCAACTCATGCACTATTGCATTGAGTAGAAATACAATATCCTTCGTGAACCGACCAAGTAATGCACTACGGACCCTCAGCATCAATACGCAGGAAGTCAGCTAGACCACGTATATCATTTGCGAATTCAACGAGCCGCTGAATTATAACCAGATCACCTAGTTACGCCAATGTGAAGTTGACAATGTAATGCACTGCAGTCACGTAGCATCAGTATCCAGGAATGTCATCTTTACCAAGTACATCACGCGTAATCCAACTAACCTGATAAGTCCCCTGCTAGAAGGATTCCATACTGACCGATCAGATATTCAACGTAACACGTAGGTACTACCACAAATTCACGTCTCATATCTGCACTTAACCTTTGCATCACCCTTCACACCAACTGGAGAAGTCTAACTGTCAGTACCCAATTAAACATCTCAAATGTGACTATGTGCAAAACAATCCACTCGGACACTTGTACTTCTATGAAATTCTTCATCTGTGCTGACTGTGATTGCATTAACACATTCTTCTCTTTAAATGTTCTTGAGTAACTTCATCTGTTCGACAGAATACTAACCGTAGACGAGTGAATCAAGCAATCAGAAGTTTTCAGCAGGAACAACCGGTACAATTGTGGACTTGAATTGTTTTAGAAACTGAAATTTTCTATAGGGCCAACAAAAACCACCAACAGCTCTTGAAATTCTTCAGGACTGTAACCTTGAAACTTTCGTTGAATCTACGTGCCACATGACTCCTACTGTGATCCCTCATTACTTTCGGAACATTGAGATCTCAGTCTTGATATGCTTGTTCATAACAACTTTGTTTGAACAAGTTCCTTCAATCACACTGGAACTGGGTTTACTGTTCTTCAACTTGCGGAATAAAATCTGTCTATTTTCTGGCCCATAATAGTCATTTGAATATGATTATCATACTGTTGATTCTCATGACTATCCCACAATAAACCGTTTCATCATCATCATTTCTTCAATAATTTGTGAAGACATCATCACCATTCTCCCAAAAATCTTCAAAAATTGCCTTTTCGAAATTTTTTTACCCCTTAAAATACCAATTTTTCATTCTCTATGTCAAAGGGGCGAAAGTGGAAATAAACTTACATTCGACCCCTGTGTATGGTCGAATGTACCATGATTGGGTCAAATGAAGTTCATTAAATCCTGACTAGAATTGAGATTCCACTGGTCGAATGTGAAAAACATCCAGGTTCGACCGTTCTTATCAATTCAAAATAGCAGATTCGACCTTCAAAACCTACGTTCGACCATTTACAAGCTACGTTCGACCACTCGTAAGTTCTAATCTACTGCACATTCGACCGTTTGCAGAAAATGTGTTATTCTTCAATATTTTCTGCAAATCAGCCCATAAACACTCTGATTGTTCGAATTTGATGATGAAACATGTACAGAAAGGTGCGGAAATGAAAACCTAACCCTCGAATTCACAAAAACATGGTGAAATCACATGATTTTGGGTTTAATTAAGAATCTAAGGTTTCTAGGGTTTCAACCTTTCAATCAAAAACTAAATTTTAACGTCTGAAATCATGAAAACGAGCTGTGATTGATTCAAACGACTGTTAGATCGTTCAAATCGGTACCATAGCTCTGATACCAGTTGAGAATCCGGTTATTAACCGAATCCATGGATCGATTAAGAGAAAACAACTCGGTTTCAGACGGGAGATTCGAGATGAGACAGAAACATACGATAACAAAGTCATCACAGATTCGTATTAATTCAGAAACGATTACAGACACTGTCATCAGTAGGATAAACATCTATCTCGGGGCCGGGGGTGGTCGGGCATGACCTCCCCCTTGAGAGCATTCAAAGCATAAACACAAATCTACAAATGAAATCCAAACATGAGATTGCTATTTATAGTCCAAAATCATAAGCCACCTTCGCCCATTTAAGGAGGTCGAACCTGCAGATTTTGCATGTTCGCCCCTTGCAAATGGTCGAACCTAGACTTATGATTTTGGTCTATATTAACAAATGCATCAGATCCATAAAATTCCCTTATGGATCACCACAATCTCATGTAATACAATACAAGACTCAACCCTAGTCTATTCGACAGTGACGTCCACATAATAGTGCATCAACAGCGCTGCATAGCTTGAGCTTCATGAGCTGAAAAGCGGATTCTTGTGGATCTCCCAATTCGAATTTCTTATCTTTCTAAGTCAAGACTATTAGGCACTGGGCTGTCTTTAAAATATTCTCGATGAATCGCCGATAGTAGCCAGCTAACCCTAGAAATTGTTGAACTCTTGTTGGGGTACTGGGTCTAGGCCAGTCTTTGATCGACTCTTCCTTGGCTGGATCAACAAGTATGCCTTTCTCGTTCACTACGTGACCGAGAAAATGAACTTCACGAATCCAGGATTCGCATTTAGACAACTTGGCATACAACTTTTCCTCCTTGAGTAGATTCAGAATCACTCTCAAATGCTGCTTGTGCTCTTCTCAAGTCCGTGAGTAAATCAGAATGTCGTCAATGAATACGATCACAAACTTGTCGAGGTAAGGTTTACACACCCTGTTCATCAGATCCATGAAGACTGCTGGTGCGTTTGTCAAACCGAATGGCATAACCATAAACTTGAAATGGCCATACCGCCTTCTGAAAGCAGTCTTGGGTATGTCCTCTTCGTGAATACGTAACTGGTGATAGCCTGACCTCAGATCAATTTTCGAGTAGAAACTGGAGCCTTGCAATTGATCGAACAGGTCATCTATTCTGGGAAGAGGGTAACGGTTCTTCACCGTAAGCTTGTTCAACTCTTTGTAGTCGATGCACATGCGAAATGATCCATCCTTCTTCTTAACGAACAGAACTGGAGCTCCCTAAGGTGACGAGCTTGGTCGGATGAATCCTTTTTCAAGCAACTCTTGCAACTAAGTGGACAGCTCTTGCATCTTGGACGGAGCCAAGCGGTAAGGTGAACGGGCTATATGAGCAGCTCCAGGAATGAGATCAACACGAAACTCGACTTGCCTCACGGGTGGAAATCCTGGCTGATCTTCGGGAAAAACTTCTAGAATATCTCTCACGACAGGAATGTCTTCGATTCTGTTCACCTCTGGCGTCTTCTCATGCACAAGCGCTAGGAAAGTAAAATGACCTTTTCGCAAGCTCTTTTGAGCCTTCATGCAAGACACCAATCGCAATAGGGTCTTCCTGCGCTCCCACCTGTATGGTTAGAACCTCTCCACTGGGCAATTGAACTCGAACCACTTTCACGAAACAGATGAACTCTGCGCGGTTGTTCGGCAACCAGTCCATGTCTACCACAACGTCAAAACTTCCCTTTTCGATCGGCAGAAGATCGCTACTAAACTCATGATCTCCAAACTTCAACGCACAATTCTTAACTACTTCTTCGGACCTAATTGTCTTACCATTGGCCAATTCTATGGAGTAATGTTAATGCAACTTATGTGACTCTAATTCGAGGGTCCATTTAAAGTCAGTTTACATAAAGCTTAGATCGGCACCAATATCAAATAGTACAGAAGCGGTACGATTGTTTACGAGGAATGTACCCATGACGACGTTAGGATCCTCGCGTGCATCATCAGCTCCCATGACAAAAGCCTTACCACGAGCCTGAACCTTCAGCTTGGGGCAGTCTTTCTTGAAATGGTCGGTAGCTTCACATTCGAAACATCCTGGTTAACCATCAAAACTAACAACTACTTTGGCCTGACACTGCACTGTGGGATGTCCCATCCGGTTGCACCTCTCGCATTTGATATTGTCGCACGTCCCCACATGATGGTACTTGCACTTGTTGCAAAGTGGGTGGGGCCCGTTTTATGGCTTGCGAGTGTCAGTAGAGGTGGAAACAAAAGCTTTGACGGTTTCGGGTTTCTTGCGAGAATCACCCTCTGCACCTTTCCCCTTCTTGAAGTTGGACCACTTACGCTTGTTTCCAGATCCTTCACTCTTGTTAGATTCCTTTTGGGTCAGGGATCCCATGCGTACCGCATCGTCAGTAAGGCTGTGAGCAAGGATGACAACATGCTGAATGGAAGGTGGGGCAGTAGTGGTAACCATGCTACGAATCTTAGGAGAAAGTATCCAGATGTATCGTTCTACCCGCTTGTACTCAGGGGTACCATGTGTGGATCTAGACGAGAAAGCTCGTGAAATCGAGTGGCATAGGCCATGATGTTCGCACCATTCATTGACAGATTCTAGAATTCGGTCTCCAACTTCTGCAGCTCACTACGCGGGCAATACTTGTCCATCAGCATCGACTTCAACTCAACCCAAGAAAGATTGAAGGCAGCTTCACGACCCAAGGTCTGCACTTGTAGGTTCCACCATGTCAGCGCCTCATCCTGGAATGTACAGGTTACGTACTTTATCTTCTGGTCTTCCGAGCAACCACTGATGTCGAACATAGACTCCGTTTTTTTAATCCATCGGACAATACTTATCGCTCCTTCTGACCCACGAAAGTTCCAGGGCTTGCATGCCATGAAAGTCTTGTAGGAACATCCATGTATGGGATTCTCTACTTCTACAACGTTAGAAAGATTGGATCGTCAAAAAAATGATCGGCATAAGATACGAAAAAGACTAGGAAGGAATAGGCAAAAGCTTTACCAGTCTTAGGTTCCTGGGTTCTGCGTCGGCATGCAGTGCCCGAACAACCGCTAGAATCAGCGCGGTTTGCTTCATGTTGTGCAATAGCCTCTGCGATTACCCTGGCTAGGTCCACCGAGGTGGTCGGAAAAGCTTCTTCCTCAGAAGTCGATCGGGTAGTTCTTTTGGAAGGCATGTTCTTCAAATTCACAGGATTAAAAGAATGAGACACATATCACTGTATAATATTGTCAACATATGCACCAAGCAAACAACTATACAATCAACACAAATGACAACACAAGATCACCAATGCATGGAACAACCACAACAACAATATTGGGAACCCAAAATACCGAATCTCTAATAAATAATTTAGCATACCAAATAAGTTTTCATGTCATTCAATAATAATACTGGCGTACCGCCTTACAAGTTTCAACTAACAAATCAAAACATAACAAAAAGCATCCTACGGGGACGGGTGTGGGAAAGCAACAGATAAGTCTACGACAGCAACTACCATCCTCACCTCAAGGTCGTCCAATCTAGCCTCTAACTCAGCAACACGCTCCTCTGCCGTGACGCGTCCCTGCTCAGCCTCGTGCACACGCGTACCTAACTCGGACAGTTGGTAGAGAATCGGATCTCTGGTACTGCCAGCCAGATACAAGTCGTCCTCAATCCCCTGGACCCTCCCACGCAACACCGCTATCTCCATGTCGTGACGCACAATCATGTCATGGATGGAGTAGTGAGTGTGGTGTACAGAAGCTGGCTCGAAGCCGGTAGGTAGTGGGGTATCTGAGGACAGCTGAGATGGACCTCCAATCTCATAGGTAGAGGGAGCCTCGCCGTCAGTTTCCTTGTCAGAGTAAGCAAGGAATCCATCGATCATCGGCAAATAAGTCCTCCTACGAGCCTGAGACCTCCGAAGAAGCTTCTTTCTAGGCGGCTCTGGCTCCTCTGGAGCTGGTGGCTGGGGATCGGCTGGTGCCAAAGGCTCGGGGTCAATCGAGGCAAGAGCCTCAGCTGGAGCGATAGGAGCCGGTGGAGGGAGTACTCGCTTCCGGAGGTTATACATCATACGCATCCCACCCGGACGTGGGCGATATGTACAAAAGGACCGCACCCGGGGCTTTGGCTGCTGTGGGGGTGCATCCTCCTCCTCCTCCTGTGCCTCACCAGCAGGCACGACGTCCTCATCGTCCGAAACAACGTGATCAATCATCAACTGATCATCCTCAACCTTTGAGTCGGTAGAATCGGGCTCATAAACCTGCTGAAGAACATCGACTGGAGTGTTGTCTGGTACAATCTCCTCCTCAGAAATCTGAGAGAATGATAGGGTTGTCTTGGTGTGCCATGATCCTGGAAATCAATGAACACACGTGCGTATCAGTAATCATGTGGTGAACTTAGTATATCTACTAATGTGTGAGATATGTAACTGACATGGAACTTGCGTAGAGCGTAGGGATAATTGTTGTGCTTCTTTCTTTGGAAAACAATTCGAAATCAATTTTTGTTTAGATTATAGTTTGACTCAAAAGAATCTCAGTTCGCTATAACCTCGTCCTCTGACACCAATCTATCACACCCCGCCAAGGCGGAAGTGCGAGGTGCGACTTTGAAAGATTTCCAAGCACAAAGGTCACACGAGCATTAATTAAAAAAAGCGGGAACTTTCATTAAAAAACCAAATTTGTTCAACATAGAGTTAATTGTTTAAAACAAAAACCATTGTATGTAAATGTCTAGTATTAAAATGACAACACAACGGTCCAAAAGAAGGTATCCCACAAATGCTCGCACGCGACCCCGCAAGTTCCATTTTCCATGTTAATTTCCTGAAAAACATGCATTAAAGAAAACATATGTCGACATAAAGTTGGTGAGTTCATGGGTTTTTTATATGGTGGACATGTAATCCAAAATCGACTAAATCATTGCCTAGTTAGGGCAATAATCAATATGTGATATGACATGAGCCCATAACCAAACCTTGACATGTTGTGCCTTGCACATTGTACACTAAATATAATGAAATAATGTGAAATACAAGCACTCTTCTGATATCTATCATCCGGTCAGAGTGACGGACCAAGAGTGGGGGTGTCAACCCAGTAGATCTATCCCGATGTTTCATGGCTAAGTCCATAGCTAATGGTTATGGTATGATGTATGAAACGAGGGCTTAATGGATCCTGAACCTTAATGCCTCATGTTCACATAATAGTCATGATTGTAACTAAAAACTGTACGTATGTCCCCCCCCCTCGAAGAAATGTAAAAACTGTAAAAAAGGGGTCGTGAAATACTCACTTGGTATCTGGATGCTAGACTGAACTGAATCTGATATGGTGTGTCTGGTCAGCGATGCCCTATGTTCATTTATAGGCAACCTTAAGTCTATGTATTGTTCTAACTACCATGCAATTGTTCACCTGACTAGGACATCTATGGACTAGATGCTTCTGTACCACTATCCACGTGTGTCATCCACTGTATGTGTCAGAAAATGTTCGGTTTGTTGTTAAGGTGACTTTGTTTAGTCAATTTTTGGTAAAACAAGTGTCTTGACTTACTTGATGTTACCGAGTGTGACTTATGCCTCAATTATGTAAGTTTAGGGTAGGATATAGACAAATGCTTTGACTATTTTGTATAAAAGTGACATTTTAGGTATTTTGTCCTTGAATATACACACATACTAGTTTTCCTCATAGATTTTTGAGAAAACTCTCGTGTTAGACTTATTAACACATGTTTTTAGTGTCCTTAACACATGTTTATAAAGTAAGCTTTAGTATAAGTAACAAAACTAAACAAGTTTTGCTTAGCATGGGTCGGCCTCGACCCCATACTCTCACGCATACACGCATGTGTATGTGTATGTGTGGGGGTATGTAGATATCCATATATGGGTTCGAACATGTATGAAATCGTATATATGTGGGTGAGTATGAATAAGCTTAAAACATTGAACTTTAACCATAAAACTAAAGTGATTAGGTTAGTTTAACTTAAAAAACTACTTGTTAAGGAAGTGTGCGAGTGTGTGTGTCTCGGGTGAACCTCCTTGCTCGACCATTAATACAAACAAAGAAAAATGGTTTGAATGTTATACCTTGTGTATGTGTAGCCGAAAAGATCAAAGAATAATAAGCTAACTCCTCACAATGAAGCTCCTAGGTGCTAGTTAAAGACTTGGAACTCCTAAGTGGTGATGGTGGTCGATCGAACCGAGCCTCTTGGGTGTGCTAGCCTTCGGCCGAGGGGTTATCAAGGGGAAATGAGAGGTTTTCAAGTGTTAGTGCAAATTGTGGTGTTGTGGTGTGATCACTTTGGCTTCTATGGGTCTCTATATATAGCCGAAGGTAGGAGGGTACCCAAGAGTTCATTGGTGCACAAATTTAGAAGGTCAATGGCTTGCTTTCATGGAGTGCGAAAATGGAAGGGCTTGCTAGAGTTATAAGTTGACCTTGGAGTCTTGTTTGGTTGTGTAGGGGAGGTGTTCAGCCACTATTTTCATAGGGAAGGGGCATTCTATTTGTTGCAAGGTTGACAAAGAAATCATGCTCATGTGTTTTATGTTTTGTTATTCTAGTGCAAAGAGTTGACCTTGTGTAGTGTGTAGTTTGTGTTGGGAATGCCATAGCCAAAAATTTGGATGATTTGTGAGTCTTGGGTAGTCAATATTCCCTCATCCATGTTGTAAGTTCAAGTGTTTTGTCATGTTGGTGAAACATCTTGGAAATGATGTGCATGAGGTGGTGTGTTCATGTGGTTTTTGTTGGATCATGTAGGGTGGTGTGGACCGATTCTTGGAAGGAGATATGGATACTCATGGAAGGTCAAATGTCATGGGGAGAGTTTGTGGGAAAATCTTGCTCCTATGTTGGTATATACCCTAGGTTTAAGTGCTTTCTAGATAAGAATTGTGACTAGGAAATGAGAGGGCATGTGTATGTATATATGCGATCGTGTATATGTGTGTGTGAGTGGTATTTGTCATTTTCTCCCCATATGATTGTTTGTGTATGTAGCCGTGTATATATATATATATGTATATAGAGGTGTGAGTGTGTCTTGTACAGGTTAGATAGTGTCCAAAACATTTCATACACTCTTGCCTTGGAAACAGGTGAGCCGAAACATACATGGGGAAAGAACAAGGAATTCTAGGCAAGTCAACTTGTGTAAGGTTGGTTGATTAAGGTGGTCAATGATCCCATTTTGGCAATTGTCTTGGATTTGGTGGGATTGTGTTTTGCTATGTATATACATGTGTGTAGATGTGGTCGTGTGTATGTATGTGCAAGTGATAGTGTATTTGTTTGATTCACATACTCACACAAGTCTATATGGATCACTTCCTTGGGAGCACATGTGGGCACATTGCATGTGTTCTTACTAATTTGTCATGGATAATGTACCAGTGATTTATTGTTTTTAAACATTGTTTGTTTTTGTTCTGGTCGGGGTAACAAGTCGGAATTCTTGTTCAATTGCATGGATTTCCTAGAATCTATCATGAATTATTCAACTAAATAGGACTAGTGTGTTTACTGTTAGACTGTATGTCTTGGAGTTAACTTGTTGGAACCATGTATGGCCCAATTTAAATATAACACATGGAATGTAATGTTATGCACACTTTATACATGTATCTAGGTGTACGGATATGACCTGTGATTTCGATGGTTGTCATAATAGCCGAGTGGAAACAAAGAAAAATGAGATAGTTCTCCTCACAATGTGTCTCCTGGGGGCTCTTTGGTGACTCGTGGCTCTCAAATGATGATGAAGTTGATCGACTAATGCCCTTTTGGGGCTGTTGGTTCTCAGCCGAAGGAAACGAAGGGGAAAGAAAGAAATGTGATGGTGTTATGTGATTAGTGTGTTTGTGGTGTCTTATTAGTTCTCTTTAGTCCATATTTATACTCGAGAGAGAGGCAAAGGAGTGTAGGGTGTGAGTTCTGACTAGGGTAAGTCAACCTTGATGGATTGTTGTGATGAAAAGGTGTTTTCCATTTGTGTATAAGAGGTTGACTTAGTTTTGTGTGAGTTTTGTCTAAGGAATACAAGGGCTGAAAATTTTGGAAGGTTATGGAGGTTTTGAGTAGTCAAAATCCCTTTGTCCATGTTGTAGGTTAAAGCATCATGCTATGTTGGTGAAATATCTTGGAATTGGTAAGCATGAGAAGGCATGTTCATGTGGTTTTTGTTGGGGTTGACTTTGGGTGGCTCATGGGGAAAGAAAAAGGGTTGGTTTGGGTTGTTCAAACATGGTTAGGTTATTGGTAAAGTGATCTTGTTACTATGTTAGTGTAACTCTTGGAAATAGGGCACTATGGTGTGAGTTTGAGAGTTGTGTAAACATGTGTGTGTGTGCGATCGTACATACATACATACATACATACATACATACATACATACATACATACATGTATGTGAGAGATGTTTGTTATTTTCAAAACTCATGTTGGTGTGGGTGTGTGTATCTGCATATATATATATATATATATATATATATATATATATATATATGTGTGTGTGTGTGTGTGTGTGTGTGTGTCACACCCTCAAATTTCCACTGCGGGGTTTATACCGCGAGGCGCATGACAAACCAGGATCCCATAGCCATAAGTCACATGAACGAACTCTAAATGCCCAAACCATTTAGTTCGTTTTCGAAAACCAAGTTTAGTTAAGCTGCGGAAGCGTAAACCAAATTTAAACCCTTTTTAAAAGCTATGCGCAAAACAACGCGCCCAAATTAAAACCATATGAAAAAAAATGTAAAAGCATAATGTGCATTTTATGTGTATGCCCAAGACCCCAACTGCAGTGAAGTGTACAGTGCTTTCTAATCTTGGCACCAGAAGCTAACTACCTGCAAAAGCATGTAAATCTTGTGTCAACATAAAGCTGGTGAGTTCACAAAGTAAAGTAATTGAGTATGTAAACGCGCTGGTTTCCAAAACCACGTAACCAAGTAAAAGCGTAGGTCCTCCAGACCAAAATGTTCAAGAGTTATCAGTTTAAGCGTGTCAGGGGTAGCTAACCCACTCAGTCTAACTAAACAGAATTATTGGGACACCTTCAGTAATGTAATAGTTTGCCTCAATAACTGGTGTCTGTAACATTTTTGCATTTATACTTGTACGTTACGCAATCATTATTAATAAAAAAACGTCAAGTTCTATCATTATTGTTCGCTTTTAATTATTTTGTGGCATTTTGAACCCTAATACTATGATAATTATTCATAATATATATATATATATATATATTAAATATGTGGTAAAAATAATTATCAAAAATAAAGTGCTAAGGCAGGGGTTCGAACCCGAGTCCTCAGCCATCACACTCAGACACACGAACCAGCTGCTCTACACTCACTTTTGGTTTAAAACCCAACGCGAATTAATCTTATACGAACTCGAATTCATCTCAGTTGACTTTGAAAGTCAACTGAGATCAATAACCTTCCATAATCACGATCCTTGACTCGTGATTGATCTGTAATTGGCATCATTACGTGATTACCGGCCTGTTATGACTCGTACACACAACAATTAACATTCAATTGATTACCAAAACTGATCCTCGACGCGTCAACATTAACGACGAGGTCAACACTTGCCAATTCGAACACCAAGCCACTACCCTATAAATTGAACCATTCCTGGACCTTCACAACTCGTCATTCACTCTTTCTCAACCCCCAATTCTTCATAATAATCCTCTGTTCTTAGTGTTCAATCGTGTTTTTGACTTCGGCTTTGACTTGGCATTTATAATCGAAACAGCCTTGTAAGTTTAATGTTTTTGATGGGTTTTTATCTTCGGCCTACACACATCAATAACCCTAAGGTTAATTGGGTTATTGATGTGTGAATCGATCAATTGGGAATCTTAGGGCTCGTATGTTGAATTTGGGGAAGAACATAATACACTGATTGTATTTATTTTAATTAAACAGAAACCAAACACAACCACTGGTCTAGACCAAGTGGTTGTGTCTGGTGCCTACCATCAGAGCCACGCGGGTTCGAGTCCAGGCGGTGGCACATTCTTTATTTTTATTTCGTTTTTAATCAAATAAATCAAATTAATTATTATAATACTTATAATTTTATAAATTCGTTTTAAAATATTAAAACTCTTTTATTAATTCTACAAAAAATATTTTGTATTAATCTGATGAAAAGGTTTAACCCACAATTTTTAGTTTTCAAAAATTTATTTATTAATATATATAATAATTAAATTAATTTTATTCTATTATATTTATAAAATTCCATTAAAATATCAAAACGACCTTATAAATTTCCACAAAAATTATTCTGAGTTTATATAATGATAAGCTTTTCTAAAATGATTTTTAATGTTGAAAAATCATTTATTTAATATTTTTAATTAATTTTTGTTAGTTTTAATCATAATTAAATCATAATAAATTTAATTTTTAATATTTTTGCACCAAAATTTTATACAAATTATATCTAAATATTTAGAACAGAAATATAAATTTTAAACTAATAATTCTCTAATTTTAGTATTTTTAAAAATATTAAAGTTAAATCTTGATAATTTGTTATAAATAGAATTAATATTCTATTTTAAAGATGAAGATAATCAATTCGGTCGTTGTGGTCGGACTCTATTATGGATTTCTGACCACCGGTAGACTTGAGCCTTGTTCCTACATGACCCGATAATTTTGTAAAAATTATTTTTATACTTTAAACACATTATTGTGACCATCTTAAATTTAAATTTCATAAAAAGATTTTTGTTTATTTATTTACAAAAATTCTCTCAATTATCAAACAATTTTAATATTAATCAAACGAGCAGTTATCCCCAAATTCGAAGCCCTAGAACATATACATTTGTAGACTAGATAGACTTAGACATATTTATTACCTTATTATAGAGTGATATTTGGCATTGTTTGGGCAACATAACTATTCAATCTTTTCATGAAGTATAACATTTTGCTAAGGTGAGTTTTACATAGCCCCTTTTCTATTTATCACCAATTTTGGGGTGAAACATGTTACAACATCATTTATGCAATTCAATCATCAATGTGTCTATGTGTTTTTCTATGTTGCATTATGTCTTGAACATGACTAGGGTAAGCACAATTCTAGCATAAACATTGATCAACCGACGGTATACATTGATAGATCTATTGGACTGACAATCCCACCCGGATACGTGCCTCCTACAAAGGTAGCGTGGGTGTTTGTTACTGCAATATAAACGAGTGAACCATGAGCGTATGGGATGTACCACAATACAACAGTCACAAGGGTTGATTATGCACTCGATTTACTTCTAGTATGTTTTCACATATGGACTAGATTTGCCATGACACATGAATTGCACAACAATTTTATTCGATTATCAAAACCTATGTAATTCTCACCAACTTTTGTTGACCCAAAATATTTTCAACTTAACATGTTTTAGGTTCTACTTGCTTGAAGTTTTGAATTATTGCTTGAAGATGTGTGCATAGTTTTATTCAAATTGATGTACGAATTCTTGTAGAACAATTGTATGTAATTTATTTAAATCATATAATGAAATTTATTATTTACCATGAGCTACTGAACAATCATCAATACGTGACATCCCGATGATTCTGCCATCGGTTGGGGTGTTACAGTGTCTATCAACACCAGTTCTCAAATGTGGTCAGAAGTTCATGCCCGTGCCTCAAGCACCTCAGACATGAGGTTGCTGCACAACTTAATAGCGCTATCAACTAATACTCCGCTCGCCTCCAGCGATTAACCCAATAATATGCAAGGACTTTCCAAAATGATAGAGTGTTAAGTTTACAAAGGACCAATAAGTTTTAAACTGATCAAAAACCCGATCCACACAAGGAATCGTAAAACCAACCCACACAAGGAGTCAAAACCCGGCCCACGCAAGGAGTCAAAGCATCTCATAACACGAGATGTAAAAGTAGTCCCAAACCGGACTAGAAAACGTTTTGTAAGTTGTCTCAAACTCGAGACGCATGCTTTTAAGAAAAGAATAGTGAAACTCAGCTTAGTGTGCAAGCAAAAGAAATCCAAACTCCAAGTAGGGTGCACTACCGACTCCCCTAGTATAAGTTTCACTAAGTAAGTATGGGCGTAAATATCATTACACCATATAACCCATTTGTCCAAGGCGTTTAAACGTTCAAAAGTGTGTAGGTGACACCTAGTGATTCTACATGCATAAGTAAACCCTACGGACTCGTTGGTGAATATGTTGGTTATAATTAGTTTTTACATTCCATATGCATCTCATACAAGTGTCTGTTCAGTTACAAATCAATTGCATACCACCTATGATCTCAATTAATCACATAAACACATAATACACAATCTGTGTTTTTAGGACAGATTGTGCGTCATCAAAACCAATTTATTGAAAATACTTAATCAATGAGTTAACCTCTAAAATATTTACTGAATATTTTTGGAATTCACTTAACAACCCATATTTATGTTTTGTCTCAAAACCAAACACAAAAATAATTAAAATTCGTTCTACACCGCTATGTTCAGAAAATTTTCATAACAGGTCAGTTTAGTAGAAAAATTCCCAAAAATTGTGTATTCATCCAAACGGGATGAGTCCACTTGGAAAACTCAAGTTACTCCAATGTTAACCTTCTGTAAAAATTTCATAACCCAACTCTTTATAAAACTCGAGTTATGATGACTCAAAGTCGACTCAGTTTGTTAACCCAAATTCTGATATGACCTATTCTCAAAGAAAATTCCAAAAACGACTCAACCGACGTCCAAATCACTTGATTTTGCCCATTATGAAAAGCTAAGAACAGGTGTGATTTAACCATGCAAAGAAAGTACCAAAATCATCATGTTAAAGTCACGTTACAGCCCCTACAAGTTCACCTAATCATGCTGTCCAGATTTTAATTACGCCTAAATCTTTCTTTAAACGACTCCCGTGTGCATGAAATCAATCAACAATGATCAATAACCATTACCAAACATTCCTAAGACCTATTGTGATCAGATTCTATCATTATACATGCAAAGATTACAACTTTAATGATCAAAACTTCAACAACTTGCGCAACAAGTAACCTATTATATTACTAATCGCCTATCATCATGTTTAATTTGTTTAATCTTCAAAGACCTCAAGTTTTAATAATTATAAAAGGAGTTCAGACCTGGACAAACCTAGTTATAGGATTTTTTATAACATAAAAACAAGATTAAAGTGTAAAAGATTAAGGATTATACCCCAAGCTCTTTGATATAATCAACCGAATGCCTTTGGAGCTTCCTAATCGATGTTCTTGCGCCTTAGCAGGTTGTTTGGGGTTAATATTTCGTAAGTGAGGCAGTAGGGACGATTAGGGTTTGAATTTAGGTGATACAAGAGGCTTAAGGTTGCTTAAATAGGTGTTTAAGGCGGTTTAGAGACGTCAGGTACCGGCGAGCGGGCCGCTCGTTCCCTGTGAGCGGCCGCTCACAAGTCCTTGGCCCGCGTGGGTGGCCCGTTTCGTCACCCGACGTGTTTTCCTTCGACGTTTTCGCTATTTCGGACTGTAATAAGTGTAACCCAATGTGTTAAGACCCCAATCATCCTAATGGTCCACCTTTAACGATTCTTATTAATGTATTCGGTTTAAGTTCACATAATCACATATGGTTTGCACATAGATTCACCGAGTATCACAGAAGCACGTAATCGCAATCAATCCAAATCAGTTAACTCACAATTATTAAACTTCATTATTCACCAACGTCCGAGGTTCAGTAATCATGTATACAGTCTGGTAATTCCTCGAATTACCACCTTATACAGTTATTACATACAACTATGTAACGTGTGTCCTATCTAGCTAACCCTAGTTAAGTATAATGCAAGGAACGTAACTAGAGTTTAGTTAAAGTGAGAACCTGAAATTGCGGGGTTTCACATCATCCCCAAGTTGAAAAGAATTTCGTCCCGAAATTCAGCATGTAAACATTAAAGCCAGCTAGAAAAGTGTGCGCTTGGTTCCCGGATGTCACATCATCCCCAAGTTGAAAGGAATTTCGCCCCGAAATTCACTTTGAAAGAGCTGCTTTATGTTTTGCGTTCGATCTATGTTCAGGTTCAGGTTCAGAAAAGAGGTGTGGGTATTCGAGCCGCATTTGATCTGTGCGCTCCCACGTATATTCCGGTCCTAGACAGGAATTCCATTGTACCTTAACAATAGGTATAATGTTTTGTTTAAGTTTCTTGACGCTCCGCTCAAGAATCTCCGCTGGTTCTTCCATGAACCGTAGCCGTTCGTCCACCTGGATCTCTTCCAGTGACACCATCAGTGTTGTATCCAACAGGCATTTCTTTATATTTGATACGTGGTGTACATCGTGTACCCCATTAAGTTCATTAGGCAGGTTCAACCTGTAAGTTGCTAGACCAATCCTTTCGACAATCTCGAATGGTCCAACGTAGCGCGGGTTCAACTTTCCCCGTTTACCAAAGCGTATCACCCCCTTCCAAGGTGACACCTTCAATAGAATCTTGTCCCCAACCTGGAACTCCAAAGGTTTCCTACGCTTATCAGCGTAACTTTTCTGTCGATCATGAGTAGCAGCAATCCGGTTTCTGATTTGCACTATCTTTCAGAAGTTTCGTAAACGAGTTCGGGACCTGTTAGCTGGCTATCCCCAACTTCAGTCCAGTAGATGGGAGACCTACACTTGCGTCCATAAAGTGACTCAAAAGGCGCACACTGCATCGAAGTGTGGTAGCTGTTGTTATATGAGAATTCAATCAAAGGCAAGTGCTTATCCCAACTGTTGCCAAAATCCACCACGCACGCTCGTAGCAGATCTTCCAATGTTTGGATTGTACGTTCACTCTGTCCACCCGTCTGTGGGTGATAGGCTGTGCTTATATCTAGGCGAGTTCCCAAAGCATCTTGGAGAGTAGTCCAGAAACGATAAGTGAATCGCCCATCGCGATCAGATATAATAGAAGTAGGCACCCCATGCCTAGAGACTATCTCCTTGATGTAAAGATTTGCTAGTTTCTCCAATGAGTCCGTTTCCTTTATTGCCAGAAAGTGGGCCGATTTAGTTAAACGATCCACGATAACCCAAATCATGTTATGGCCCGTTGACGTTCTAGGAAGTTTTGTAATAAAATCCATGGAAATCCCATCCTATTTCCACATAGGGATTTCTGGTTGTTGGAGTAGGCCTGAAGGTTTCTGACATTCAATCTTAACCTTCGCACAAGTCAAGCAGTTACTAACATAAGTGGCTATTTCAGCCACCAGTAAAGAGTTTTAAGGACTTGGTACATCTTGTCCGAACCAGGATGCACCGAATATCGAGAGGTGTGAGCTTCATCGAGCACTAGTTGTCTGAGATCCCCAAAACGTGGTATCCAGACTCGATTCATAAAGTATCGAAGACCATCTGTCTTTAGTTCCAAGTGCTTATCAGCACCATGTAATGTTTCAAGCCCAATGTTTTCTTCTTTAAAGGCCTCGCCCTGGGCTTAACGTATCTTATCATGAAGATTAGAATGTATGGTAAGTTGTAAAGCTCGCACCCGTTTAGGTTTCGTCTCCTTACGACTGAGGGCATCAGCTACTGCGTTAGCTTTCCCTGGAAGATACTTGATGGCACAGTCATAATCATTCAGAAGCTCGACCATCGACGCTGTCGCATGTTCAGCTCCTTTTGATCGAATAGGTGTTGGAGGCTCTTGTGGTCAGTGAAGCTCGTACACTTCGTCCCATAGAGATAATGCCTCCAGATCTTTAGAGCAAAAACCACTGCTCCTAGATCCAAGTCATGGGTGGTGTAATTCTTCTCATGAACCTTTAATTGCCGTGAGGCATACGCGATCACCTTATCGCGCTGTATCAGCACACACCCTAACCCTTGGATAGACGCATCACAGTACACCACGAAGTCCTCTATACCCTCAGGTAATGATAGTAGATGTGCACTGCAAAGTTTCGACTTTAATAATTGAAAAGCAGATTCTTGGGCATCTCCCCACTTGTAAGTAATACCCTTCTGTGTCAAGGCAGTGAGGGGTTGAGTGATCTTAGAGAATCCCTCAATGAATCTGCGATAATATCCCGCGAGTCTTAGGAGTCTTAGGAACCTCCCACTTTTTAATAGCATCAATCTTGGCGGGAAATTGGACTTCTCGAATCCAAAAGTCACATTTAGAGAATTTTGCATATAACTGCTCATTTCTCAGAAGTTCCAAGATCAGCTGCAGGTGTTGCTCGTGCTCTTCCCTGCTCTTAGAATAAATCAGTATGTCGTCTATGAACACTATGACGAATTTGTCCAAATAGAGCTTGCACACCCAGTTTGTTAGATCCATGAACACAGCCGGTGCATTGGTTATCCCAAATGGCATCACCAAAAACTCATAATGTCCATACCGAGTTCGAAAGGCTGTCTTCGCCACATCCTCCTCTCGGACTCTCAGTCGATGATATCCTGACCTCAAGTCAATATTAGAATAGAAACTCGACCATCGTAGCTGGTCGAACAAGTCATCAATACGAGGCAAAGGGTAGCGGTCCTAAACCGTCACCTTTTTCAACTTCCGATACACATGCGGAAACTCCCATCCTTGTTCTTATCAAACAGAACGGGAGCTCCCCATGGCGAAGAACTAGGTCTAATAATGCCCCTATCCAATAGCTCTTGATGTTGGGTAGACAGTTCTTGAAGTTCGCCTAGTGCTAGGTGGTATGGTGCGCGTGCAACTGGAGCTGCTCCAGGTACATGGTCAATTTGAAACTCCACTTGGAAAACAGGTGGAAGTCCAGGTAGTTCCTCTGGGAAAAAATATCTGGGAAATCTCGGACTATTGGGATGTCCTCAATCTTAGTTTTAGTCTTAGCTCGAGTGTCAGATTTGTTAGCCAAAATGGCTGGACAGCCCTTACGAATACACTTCTGGGCCTTCAAAAAGGAGATGATGCCCACCATGGCACCACCACGATCACCCTGTATAGATAAAAGTTCTCCTCTTGGGAGAGGAATACGAACAATCTTCTCCTGACAGAGAATTTCAGCATGTTGCTTGGACAATCAGTCCATGCCAACCACGAGGTCAAAGCTACCTAGGGTGATAGGTAAGAGGTTGATGGCAAACAATTGCCCATTCAACTCGAGCTTACCGTCATGATGTACATGGGTTACCTCGACCGGCTTCCCATCAGCCAATTCAATAGAGTACGGGGTATCAAGAAGAGTGGGAACCATCCCTAATTGCTTGCTAAGTTTCAATGACACAAAACTATCGTCCGCACCAGTATCATATAAAATAGAAGAAAGAGTGTCATTCAAGGAGCACGTACCCGTCATGACATTGTTATCAGTCCTAGCTTCCCCAGAGCTAATCACAATTGCAATTCCACGAGCCCCATTGTTGTTGTTATCGTTGTGGTAGTTGTTGTTGAAGGACTTGTACCTCACACTATCCCACGTTCTCTTGCTATCGCCAAAAGTAGAAGATGAAGCTCCATGTTTCTGAAAAGTACCATGCTCAACAGCCTAGTCAGTGTGTTTGCGAGCCAGATGAACGATTTGTTAGATTATGGGTAGGTGAGCTGCAGTGGCCAAGCCACGAATCTAAGGGACCCACCCTTTTGGTCTGAAATTTGATCCGCTGGCAAAGTTGGTTAATTAGATTCGAGCACAAATTATCTAACTCCTGTAGCTTGGTAGTATAGGCGTCGATCTCAGACCCAACCGTCCTTATATAATAAATTTCTATCTTTCCCCACAGGGTGTTACATTCTCCATCCAAGTATTTGTAACTCATCGAGTGTGCATGCAACATACATTACCCCATCCTGCCTGGGGCAAATGCACATGGCAAAGACTTATACTATCGAAGCAATCAGATGGTCTCCTTCAGTTCCGTTGGAGTTATGGAGGTTTACGACCAATAAAAGGCTTGAAAATATGATGGCAGGTTGTTGTTGTGGCATGTGCATTCAAGGTATAAGAAAGTTCAAATGAGGGAGTCAAGGGAAAAGAATGATTTTAGAAAAAATAGATCTTTACTAGCTTGGAAAGATGCGAGGGACTCGACCACCCTATCGTTGATCATAAGAACTCAGTCTTATCTAAGTTAGCAAAGGGAAAAGAAAAGAAAATATAGGTAAGTAAAGGTAAGAGCCAATCGTCGCCATGCTCTGTCTAGATAGTAGAGCCTTCATCCTCACTTTCCATATACTCGTCCTGCTCAGGTTCCCCTTCCATCTCTTATCCTTCCTCTTTCGCGATGTCAGTGTTATATGGTTCACATACAGTCTCCTTCTCCGGTCCTGTGTAAGTCAATTTAGTGGTCAGCTGTACCACTTGTTTCCCCCAATCATGGTTGTCAGTCATTAGTAAGTTTCGTCTTCCTTTGAGATGTTGCACTACGTCGCAGGCTTTACATAACTCCCCAAGAGTGTGTGTAACAAGCCCCAATCTAATGTGTTCCCATGAATCCACCATATACTTATGAGTAACAGGGATATGCAGTCATACGTCCGCCCGCTCATGCTAGGCGTAAGGTACTAAGGTAAGAAATAAGTTCTATATGCGTAACCCAGTCCCGTCTGAGTTTTGAATGGGAGTAAGAAGGATCAAGTAACAGGGAACAGAAACTAATTGTCTCCTTGCTAAGTAACAAAGGATAAGTCTCAGCATTTGAATTCGATTCGGTTAAAAGGTATCACGTCATGCACATCGTGCAACTTTCCTGTGCGCCACAACGCTCGCAAGGGCTTTCTCCCCTGTACAAATGTTGTTTCCTCATCCATGAGGTTTGTTAGGATACTACTCCCAGTAATGCGCCACTGGTGTAACCCTGGGTTCCCACCATTGACGTGTTCAGAATTAGGTCTAGAACTAGAAGATAACATATCTCCCGAAATCATATGTTGTAGATATATGTAGCTAAAAGCTAGTTGTGCACTTAAGTTGTGAGTATACTTATGCTATGATGATTATAGACTAGACTCAACATGCAGTCCTAGTTCACTATAACCAATGGCTCTGATACCAATCTGTCACACCCTCAAATTTCCACTGCGGGGTTTATATCGCGAGGCGCATGACAAACCAGGATCCCATAGCCATAAGTCACATGAACGAACTCTAAATGCCCAAACCATTTAGTTCGTTTTCGAAAACCAAGTTTAGTTAAGCTGCAGAAGCGTAAACCAAATTTAAACCATTTTTAAAAGCTATGCGCAAAACAACGCGCCCAAATTAAAACCATATGAAAAAAAATGTAAAAGCATAATGTGCATTTTATGTGTATGCCCAAGACCCCAAATGCAGTGAAGTGTACAGTGCTTTGTAATCCTGGCACCGGAAGCTAACTACCTGCAAAAGCATGTAAATCGTGTGTCAACATAAAGCTGGTGAGTTCACAAAGTAAAGTAATTGAGTATGTAAACGCGCTGGTTTCCAAAACCACGTAACCAAGTAAAAGCGTAGGTCCTCCAGACCAAAATGTTCAAGAGTTATCAGTTTAAGCGTGTCAGGGGTAGCTAACCCACTAAGTGTAACTAAACAGAATTATTGGGACACCTTCAGTAATGTAATAGTTTGCCTCAATAACTGGTGTCTATCAACACCAGTTCTCAAATGTGGTAAGAAGTTCATGCCCGTGCCTCAAGCACTTCAGACATGAGGTTGCTGCACAACCTAATAGCGCTATCAACTAATACCCCGCTTGCCTCCAGCGATTAACCCAATAATATGCAAGGACTTTCCAAAATGATAGAGTGTTTAGTTTACAAAGGACCAATAAGTTTTAAACTGATCAAAAACCTGATCCACACAAGGAGTTAAAACCCGTCCCACGCAAGGAGTCAAAGCATCTCATAACCCGAGATGTAAAAGTAGTCCCAAACCGGACTAGAAAACGTTTTGTAAGTTGTCTCAAACCCGAGAAGCATGCCTTTGAGAAAAGAATAGTGAAACTCACCTTAGTGTGCAAGCAAAAGAAATCCAAACTCCAAGTAGGGTGCACTACCGACTCCCCTAGTATAAGTGTCACTAAGTAAGTATGGGCGTAATATCATTACACCATATAACCCGTTTGTCCAAGGCGTTTAAACGTTCAAAAGTGTGTAGGTGACACCTAGTAATTCTACATGCATAAGTAAAACCTACGGACTCGTTGGTGAATATGTTGGTTATAATTAGTTTTTGCATTCCATATGCGTCTCATACAAGTGTCCGTTCAGTTACACATCAATTACATACCACCTAGGACCTCAATTAATCACATAAACACATAATACACAATCTGTGTTTTTAGGACAGATTGTGCATCATCAAAACCAATTTATTTAAAATACTTAATCAGTGAGTTAACCTCTAAAATTTTTACTGAATATTATTTGGAATTCGTTTAACAACCCATATTTTTTTTTTGTATCAAAACCAAACACAAAAATAATTAAAATTCATTCAACACCGCTATGTTCAGAAAATTTTCATAACTGGTCAGTTTAGTAGAAAAATTCCCAAAAATTGTGTTTTCATCCAAACGGGATGAATCCACTGGAAAACTCAAGTTAGTCCAATGTTAAACTTCTGTAAAAATTTCATAACCCAACTCTTTATAAAACTCGAGTTATGATGACTCAAAGTCGACTCAGTTTGTTAACCCGAAATTTTGATATGACGTATTCTCAAAGAAAATTCCAAAAACGACTCAACCGACGTCCAAATCACTTGATTTTACCCATTATGAAAAGCTAAGACCAGGTGTGACTTAACCATGCAAAGAAATTACCAAAATCATCATGTTAAAGTCGCGTTACAGCCCCTACAAGTTCACCTAATCATTCTGTCCAGATTTTAATTACGCCTAAATCTTTCTTTAAACGACTCCCGTGTGCATGAAATCAATCAACAATCATCAATAACAATTACCAAACATTCCTAAGACCTATTGTGATCATATTCTATCATTATACATGCAAAAATTACAACTTTAATGATCAAAACTTCAACAACTTGCGCAACAAGTAACCTATTATATTACTAATCGCCTATCATCATGTTTAATTTGTTTAATCTTCAAAGACCTCAAGTTTTAATAATTATAAAAAGAGTTCAGACCTGGAAAAACCTAGTTATAGGATTTTTATAACATAAAAACAAGATTAAAGTGTAAAAGATTAAGGATTATACCCCAAGCTCTTCGATATAATCAACCGAACGCCTTTGGAGCTTCCCAATCGATGTTCTTGCGCCTTTGCAGGTTGTTTGGGGTTAATATTTCATAAGTGAGGCAGTATGGACGATTAGGGTTTGAGTTTAGGTGATACAAGAGGCTTAAGGTTTCTTAAATAGGTGTTTAAGGCGGTTTAGAGACGTCAGGTACCGGCGAGCGGGCCGCTCGCTCCCTGTGAGCGGCCGCTCACAGGGCCTTGGCCCTCGTGGGTGGCCCTTTTCATCACCCGACGTGTTTTCCTTTGACGTTTTCACTATTTCGGACCGTAATAAGTGTAACCCAATGAGTTAAGACCCCAATCATCCTAATGGTCCACCTTTAACGATTCTTATTAACGTATTCGGTTTAAGTTCACATAATCACATATGGTTTGCACATAGTTTCACCAATTATCACAGAAGCACGTAATCGCAGTCAATCCAAATCAGTTAACTCACAATTATTAAACTTCATTATTCACCAACGTCCGAAGTTCGCTAATCATGTATACAGTCTGGTAATTCCTCGAATTACCACCTTATGCAGTTATTAACATACAACAATGTAATGTGTGTCCTATCTAGCTAACCCTAGTTAAGTATAATGCAAGGAACGTAACTGGAGTTCAGATAAAGTGAGAACCTGAAATTGTGGGGTATCACAGTATGTATATGAGGGGTGTGTGTGTGTCTTGTAAAAACTTAGATAGTGTCCAAATCAATACACATTCGTTTGCATTGGAAATGTGGGAGCCAAAATTTCCTAGAGAGAGGGAGCAAGGGGTTTTCTTTTGGCAAGTCAACTTGTGTAAGCTTGGATGGTTAAGGTGGTTTATGTTCCAATCATGGCAATTAACTTGGACTTGGTGGGATTATATTTGGATGTGTAAATATATGTGTGTATATGTAGCCGTAGGTATGCATGGGTGAATGGTGGTGTATTTGTTTAATGCTATTACTCAGACAAGTCTATATGGATTGAATTTATAAGTTACGTGTGGGCACATTGTTCGTGGTCTCACTAGTTTTCCATGGATGTCATGTCGGGTGGTCTATTGCTCTTGAACATTGTTTGTTTTTGTTCTTGTCAAGGAAACAAATGTGGAACATTGTGTTCAAGTGCATTGATTCTCAAAACTAGGGTTTTGCATGGATTTCCTAGAATCTGTCATGATATATTCCACTAATTAGGACTTTGTGTTAACTAGTGTGTCTACTGCTCGACTGTAAGCCTCGAGATTGACCTACTGGAACCATGTATGGCCCAATTGTGATGAAATAGATGAAATGTAATGTCATTCTCACTATATATGTGTAAGTGAATGTACGGTCATGACCTGTGATTTCAACGGGTGTCACATTCTCCCCCTATTAGAGGAATTTCGTCTGCGAAATTTTTGGTGGTGGTCATTTGTACTGGTGGTCTCCTGGAAGGGATGTGGGTACTTGAGTTTCATCTGATCCTCACTCTCCTAAGTGTAATCGGGACCGTGCTTGGAATTCCAATGTACCTTGACTAGCTTGACCTGACTGGGACAAAGCTTCTGGATCTTCCATTCTGTTACTTCTATTGGCTTTCTATGAAATGAAGTTGGTTATCGATGTGGATCTCTTCTAGAGGGATAACCAATGACTCATTAGCAAGGCACTTCTTGAGATTCGAGATGTGGAATGTTTCATGAACACCATTGAGCTCTTGGGGTAGATTGAACTTGTATGCCACTGGTCCAATTCGTGCAAGAATTTCAAATGGACCTATGTATCTAGGATTGAGTTTCCCACATTTCCCAAACCTGGGTACTCCTTTCCATGGTGATACTTCAAGCAAGACTCTGTCGCCTACCTGAAACTCCAATGGTTTACGCCTTTGGTCAGCATAACTCTTCTGCCTATCCCGGGCAGCTTTCAGTCTGTCTCTGATCTGGAAAATCTTGTCGGTTGTCTCTTGAATGAGTTCAAGGCATGTCAGTTGCTTGTCCCCTATCTCTGCCCAACACACGGGCGATCGACACTTGCGTCCATACAACGCTTCGAATGGAGCAGCTCTGATGCTGGTGTGGTAACTGTTATTGTAGGAAAATTCGATTAATGACAAATGTGTATCCTAATATCCATCAAAATCAATTACACACGCACGGAGCATGTCTTCTAGCGTTTGAATGGTCCTTTCACTTTGTCCATCTGTCTGGGGATGATAGGCGATGCTCAAGTACAAACGGGAACCCCGGCTTCTTGCAATGACTACCAGAATCTCGAAGTGAAACGACTGTATCGATCAGAGATTATGCAAACCGGCACTCCATTCCTTGTCACAATCTCCTTGATCTATAGCCTGGACAGTTTTTCCATGTTGTCTGTTTCTTTAATTGGCAAGAAATGCGCAGACTTTTTTAGATGGTCAACAATTACCCAGATCGCATCATGACCACGAGGGGTCTTTGGCAACTTGGTGATGAAGTCCATAGATATCTGTTACCATTTCCAAACGGGAATCTCCGGTTAGTGTAACATACCTGAAGGCTTCTGGTACTCGGCATTGACCTTTGAACACGTTAAGCAACGGCTGACATTGGTCGCAATACAACCCTTAATGTTAGGCCACCAATAGAACTCCTTGAGGTCCTTGTACATCTTGTCTGCACCCGGATGTATTGAGTACTTGGAGTTGTGTGCTTCATCGAAAACCAAATCACGCAATCCTCTATACAAAGGAACCCATATTCTATATAAGAAATACATTGTCCCGTCAGGTTTTGCTTCCAACTGACCCACCTAACTTTATAGAGCTTCTTTCCCAATGTTACTGTCCTCGAGGGCTTCCTACTGAGCTTCGCGAATACGAGCAGTGAGATCGGTATGAATAGTCATGCCTATAGCACGAACCCGCAATGTTTTGACACGTTCATTACGGCTCAGTGCGTCAGCCACGACATTTCCTTTCCCTGGATGGTACTTAATCTAGCAGTCATAATCATTGAGCAGCTCAACCCATCATCTCTGATGCATGTTCAGATCCTTCTGGTCAAAGATATGTTGCAAGCTCTTGTGATCAGTAAAGACAATACACTTGGTCCCGTATAGGTAGTGTCTCCAAATCCTGAGTTCGAACATTACTGCACCCAGTTCCAAATCGTGGGTCGTGTAGTTCCGTTCGTGCACTTTGAGTTGACTAGAGGCATACGCAATAACCCTGTTTCTCTGCATCAAGACACAACCAAGACCTTGATGGGATGCATCGTAACAGACAACAAAATCTTCGGTCCCCTTTGGAAGTGAGAGAATCGGTGCGCTGCATAACTTGTGCTTCAAAAGTTGAAAAGATGATTCTTGTTGATCTCCCTAATCAAAATTATTGTCTTTCTGGGTCAAGACAGTTAGGGACTGGGCTATCTTTGAAGAATTCTCAATGAATCGTCAGTAATAGCCAGCTAACCCTAGAATTTGCCGAACTTCGGTTGGGGTATTAGGGCTAGCCCAATTCTTGATCAACTCTACCTTGGCTGGATCAACATGTATACCCTTCTCGTTCACTACGTGTCCAAGGAAGTGAACTTCAGGAATCCATAATTCACATTTAGATAACTTGGCATACAGTCTCTCAACCTTGAGTAGATTTAGAATCACCCTCAGATGTTGTTCATGTTCCTCTTGAGTCCGTGAATAGATCAGAATATCATCAATGAACACAATCACGAATTTGTCGAGGAATGGCTTGCACACTCTGTTAATCAGATCTATGAACACTGCTGGTGCATTTGTCAAACCGAACGGTATTACCAGGAACTCATAATGGCCACACCGCATCATGAAAGCGGTCTTGGGAATGTTTTCCTCATGAATGTGCAATTGGTGATCACCTGACGTTAGATCAACCTTTGAGTAGAAATTGGAGCCCTGCAATTGATAGAATACGTCATCTATCCTGGGAAAAGGAAAATGGTTCTTCACAGTCAGCTTGTTCAGCTCTCTGTAATCGATGCACATACGAAATGATCCATCCTTCTTCTTGACAAACAACACTGGAGCTCCCAGGGTGAAGAGCTTGGTCAAATGAATCCCTTGTCAAGTAGCTCTTGCAGCTGGTTGGACAGTTCTTGCATATTTGACAGAACTAAACGGTAAAGCAAACGGGCTACGGGAGCGGCTCTGGGAACGAGATCGATACGAAACTCAACTTTTTCGGGGGTGGCAATCTTGGTAGATCTTCGGGAAAGACTTCTGGAAAATCTCAAACGACAGGGATGACTTCGATTCTTCTCTCCTCGGGTTTCTTCTCAATCATGTGTGCTGAGAATGCAAAATGACCTTTCCGTAAACCCTTCTGGGCCTTCATGCAAGATATAAGTCGCAATGGAGCCTCCCTGCACTCCCCCTATATGGATAGAACTTCTCCGTTCGACAGTGGAATTCGAACTACCTTCTCGAAATAGATAACGTCGGCGCGGTTCATCATTCTCAAAGATCTCAGGGAATCTTCAAGTTAACTCTATAGTCCAAACATTTTTCTCAAAAATTTTTTATACAACTTTTTGTCATCATTAGAAAAAGCACGAATCTTTTCATTCAAGAAAATGCTTTGATCTTCATCAACATTCTCGCCTGGTGTCTTCTTTGAACTAGAATCTCCTTTATCACTTTTATCTTATTCTTTCTTCTCAAATTTAAACTGTTCAGCATCATAATCATCATCATCTGAATCTTTAGAACTTGAACATTTTTCTTTGGTCGCATCTTTACCTCCTGCATTATCATCATCATCACCTTCTTCATCAGAAGTCTTATAATCAACCTGTTCCTCCTCTTTATCTTCTTCCACCCCAGTTCCCTTCAACTGTGGTGCTTTAGAGTACAAATCATCAATCAACTTTCTCATATCCTTATTCTCAGCCTGAATCCTCTTGATTTTCTTTGTGTTTCTCTTCCCTCTAGTCTTCAACATTTTGTTTTCATGTTCAAGCTGCTTAATCTTTTCTTCTAACATATCTTGATTAGCTTTTGAAGACAGAACAATCTTTAAAATACCACTCTCATTTTCCTTCATTTGTCTAATCTCAGCATGTTATTGATTAAACACTTTCATCACATTAGCAATATTTCTGTTAACAGCTTCCATTAGTTCCTTTGAAACTGTAACTTGACGTGAAAAGCTTGATTCAGCACTTGGCTTTGGGAGCGCATGTGGGCACATTGCTCGTGTTCTCACTAATTTGTCATGGATAATGTATCGGGTGATTTATTGTTTTCAAACATTGTTTGTTTTTGTCCTAGATTGAAACACGCATTGGGAACTCATGTTCTACTATATTGTTTCCCCAAATCTAGGTTTTGCATGGTTATTTCCATGGCACATGATAAACTATTCGGCTAGCTATGAAATTGTATTGACTAATGCTCCTAATGCGAGACTGTAAGCATCAGAATGGACTTGTTGAAACCCTGTAAGGCCCAATTGAAATGTAACACATGGAATGTAATGTTATGCACACTGTATACATGTAGTTAGCTGTACGGATATGACCTGTGATTTTGATGGGTGCCACATTCAAGCTGCTTAATCTTTTCTTCTAACACATCTTGATTAGCTTTTGTAGAAAGAACAATCTTTAATATATCACTCTCAGTTTCCTTCATTTGTCTAATCCCAGCCTATTGTTGATTAAACGCTTTCATCACATTAGCAATCTGTCTGTTAACAGCTTCCAATACTTCATTTGAAACTGTAACTTGAGGTGAAGAGCTTGATTCAGCCCTTGGTTTTGCACTCTTCTTTTTCTGTATTTCCTCCAAAACATTCTACAAAGTAGCAGAAATGTTTTCAGGATTAAGATGAGATGCAGGATCAGTAGATACAACTTCTTGAACTGTCTTCTTCTTTTTAGTAACTGGGGATGCTGCTGGTGGTTTAACTTTAGAACTTCCATCTGCTGGAACTTTCTTTCCTTCAATCAGCAAATCAATCTCTCTGTTTCTTTTTGTATGCGCTTAGGATTGTCAAATCTACAAAGAGATTGATCAAACAAGTTTGATTCAGGTGCGGAATCCCTGAATCAATCACAAAAATGATAATAAAACAATCAAAACACAGAAATCATCTTTCAAAGCTTTTTCTCATTCATAAACAACTTGAATTACACGTTTTAATAATGTTTACAATCAAATCTAACGTGAAAATAAGTTGACACAAACACTAGGGAGAGACACAAAACAGGAGGGAATAAAATGACCAACAACTAACTTTCAAAAAGAGCTTAACCTATTTATAGGCCTGCACATTCGCCCATATTGCTTGGTCGAATGTATAGGTTCGCCCAAACACAGTGGTCGAACCAAGCATAACATAAACATCTAATCTACATTCGCCCCTATCTCTCCTTCGTACCAAAAATTCTCCTTCGCACCTTCTACAATCTTCATTCGCCCAAAGATTCTTTCCTTCGCCCATTCGATAAAACACACTATCACATGTTAATTGTAATCCAAAGTATTAGTCGCACAAAATGGATCTACACTTTTGCTTCTTGGAGGTTCTCTTTTTGACATTTTCTTTCCTCTGCCCCTTTTGATTTTGGCACCTGTAACCGGAGAACCTAGAAAATCATCAGCATCACAAGTAAACTCACGTTCCTCATTAGGTAACACACTTGTTCTCTGCTCTTCAACAACCATATCCATAGCTTCAGATGTACTAATCTCAGTGGCCTTGGATTTGGTAACCTTAGTTGTTTCTGTAGTAGAATCACACTCAGCCTCATCTTCTGTCTCTTCTGAATCAACAGACTCCTCATCTACAAAAAAGGTCTTTGTCTTACCCTTGCTTTTCACAATCTTGTTCTTGGGTTCAACCTCATCAACCTTTAGCTTGCCTTTCCTTGATGTAGCACCTTTATTAATGACTTGACATTTACTTTTAGCATCTTTATCAACAGGGCATAAAGGACTATCTGAATCTAAATCACTGTTTGTAAGTCTCACTTTATCTTGCCCTGGATTCATATAAGCAATTGATCTTAAATGTCCAAACAAATTCTTATAGGTGGCTTTTCAACATCAGGAACCCCCTTATACACCTTCATTCTATTCAAAGTAGTTTGATTCATGTGAACTTCATTGACAATCTACAATGGATCTCTCTTCAACTCTGGGTACTTCATATCAAAAATCATTTGCAGAAACCTGGGATATATCATGAATTTATCTTTCTTCAATCCTTGTAGAACATCAATCATGTGGTGAAATATCATCACAAAAACATTGAATGACTTGTTTAGAATAAGAGAAACCACCAAAAACATAAAGACTTCCTTAGCACATCGTATCCTCCACTCACTGGTCCGAAAACATGTAGAATCACATGTAGTATATACTTGTATTGTGGACACAGCTTCGCTTTGTGCAACAGATAATCAGTGATTGGACCATTTTACTTCATTCTTAGAAAACATTTACGCTGCTCAGTCCATGAAAGCTCTATTGGATCACTTGGAGAATCTTGTAGCGACAACGTTTCTCTGATATCCTGTCCTCTGACAAGCACCATTTAACCTTGAATTTTGCTGTGAATAACAGTCTTGTTCTCCCAAAAGGTGATAGCAGCTTTCTCCCAAAAGTCAACTTGATGATCTTTGTAAATCGTCATTGGTTTAGCAATAGCGTAAACAACTCTACATCTCATCCGAAAGTCTACAATCCTAGAGAATTCTTCGTATTTTCTAACAGCTCCAACATATGCACAACAGTTGAGTTTTTCTTTAAAATTGAGTTCCTTTGGTGCTTCCTGCCCTTGTACTTCTTTATGTGGTTGTTCAGCCATTTTAATCTGCAAAAACAATCAAACAAACATACAAAAACGTCAATTTGGATAAAACTTTGAAAAATGATCAAAACTCATCTTCATTCGACCTTTCGAGGGATCGAATGAGAAAGAATTGTATTGAATGAACAATAAAAACTGTCCATTCGACCTAATGTTCTTAATTCGACCCTTCGAAATGGTCGAATGACAAATCTGTTTGAATTCAAATTCACCAACTCAATTTTAATTCACCATTAACATCACATTTTGATTCTAAAAGACTCTAACATGGTCGACTAACAATTGTCAAGGTCCAATTTTATCAATTACACAATTATTGATGGGTTTTCCCTAAAATCTAGGGTTTAAACATTCGATCATGAACAATAATGTGTTTGAACTCTGGATTTTGTGATATTCTCCCCCTAAAACCATCGATAATGGTTAAATGATGTTCAATTTTGATTAACAAACAGTTAATGTCCTTAAATCAAAGGTACAGGGTTTGAAAACTTCAGTTAAGGATTCTGAACTGATATGATGTCCATCACCTATGAATTTGCTATGGAAATAATCATAATGAATGAAGGAACAAGATAATCAGGTGTAAAAAAGCACAGACAACAAGGTGAGGTTTAGATATGAATTTCTGAAAAATATTTGTGTGGGTTCGAATGAGCAGAAGGTTTTATATAGACATGCTTCATCCGACCCTTGCAGGGTTCGAATGAGAAAATTTTATTTTCATTCGACCTATTGAAAGGTCCGAATGAAAAATAAAATGGTTGGAATGAAAAATTTATCAAACAAACACTCCCATTCGACCTATAACATGAGTTTTTGTATATAAACTAAATCAACAGAAAGCAATAAACTTTTTGTGATTTTCCGGTAAGAGGATCATCTCAGTTTTTGGGAGATCAACTCACACCGTTGTTCTGTTTTAGTTAAATATTTACTGATTCTATGACTTGGCAATTGCTGATATTGTTGTCCACATAAACTCACATGCAAACTATTATGTAGTGCTTTAAAATGATACGCTTAGGTGTATTAATAACTAACTTACCTATGGTTCCCACACACACGACATACACCCGTATCAAGGAATTTTTCACAAAGATTCATTGTAACGCGTGATTATGTTGTTGTTATCCGTATTTACAAGGTATGAGGCACAGAGGTGTATAGGTCAGCAAATCAATGCTACAGAGTAACATGTGCACTCTACCAAGTTGAGGTCTTATATCAATCATGATTTGCATAAGTGATTAGATACGATGCACCAGATAATCTTTGATTATCATAACACATTTAAAGTTCCTCTATTCGGTAATTTTAGGTTTTGGCTTTAAAGCTCTTTTATTAAGATACCCTATCTGATTAGGTCCGTCAATTAATACGACAAAAGTTCAGATAGGCTATCCCCAGATTACAACTAACATAACGACCCGAAACCTCCGATGTTGTATAAACCATATCAAACGAAATTACGGTACCAAGACCATATGTCCATGAGGTGTTCATCCACATAATAAGCAGTTCGCTATGTTTGTATAACTAAGGCACGCAACAATAAGTCAACAAATCCTATCAGCACATCACACTAAGTCAATCACATATCAGATCTGTAACTTTGCAAATCTCTAGCATGCGATAGATCCTCACTGATGTACTATCATTTCCTCTTTTACTCGAGGAAAAATCATTTTGTTGTTTTCTGATTTTTATGGGTTTTCAAAATTTTCAATGTTTTTGGGTTTTTTTTTGAATAAAATGCTCCCCTTAAATTAAAAACATATATTTGGATTTTAATTTTTTTAAAATCATAAAAACAAAATAAAATTGATAGACCGATGTGACGATTAGTCTTGTTTTTCTTTAATAACATTAGCTTTTAGTAAAAATTCAAATCTTGATTTGTCAAAAGCTTTAGTAAAGGATCAGCTCTTTGATAGTTAGTGTGGATTTTGACCATGTCAATCAGACCTTTAGCATAGCAATCACGAATAAGTTATACTTAATTCGTATGTGCTTTGCCTTGGAATGATTAACAGTGTGTTTAGTGAGTGCTATGGTTGCTTCATTATCGCAATGAATGGGGGTTTTAAGAGAATGCAAACCATAGTCGTGCATCTGCTCTTGAATCCATAAAACCTGTGAACAACAACTCGAGCCTGAAACATATTCGGCTTCACAAGTAGATAATGCAACTGTTGTCAGCTTTTTGCATTGCCAGGTCACGAGCCTGCTCCCTAGAAATTGACATCCAACCATCGTGGATTTAGCATCAATATCGCATCTGCCAAGATCTGTATCACTAAAAATTATCACAGTCCACGCGAAGGATGTAACATCGCAAAATTTCCCCCAAAATTTTAATACATAAAAAGCCCTTATATATATATATATTTATTACACCTTTATCATTAATATTATACAAATGTGCCTAAGTCTTTATTTATCACAACTTATATACATACATAAATGTATATAAATAATAATAATAATAATAGTATGATTCTAAATTCTTTTTTTTTTTTTCACATACAAGATTTTTTATTTTTTTTTTAAATAAAGTCTTAGTCATAGTCAAAGTCTTAGTCCTAGTCAAAGTCTTAGTCAAATAGTCAATTCATCATAAAACCTTACTTTATGGTGTTGACCAATTTTAATGGCTAATTGAATCCAAAACTAGTATAAAAACCCACCTATGACCCATTATACTTTGCACCTCTAAATCGATTGTTTCAATCCGATTAAACTTTCCCTCATACCTTTCTTCTATAGTCTATTACTTCTACAATTGAAGCTTTGATTATAAGCTCTTGTAATTGGGAACTTTAGGGCTACACATATTCTATTTCTCGATACCTAATACTATACCAAGGTGAGTTTACGTAACCATGTTTATGCGATTCTTTATACTTGCAACAATTATTTAAGCAATTCAACATGCATGTCTAGTAGTAAACTTTATTGCCTCATGAATTAGTCAACAGTTTCAACGAGTTTCAACGAGTTTCAACATTACATAATCATTAGTTTTGGCCAAGCCGGCGATACTCAATAATAGATCTATGGGATTGACAACCCCACCCGGATACGTGTACCTCCTATATAGGTAACGTGGGTGATTGTTATCGTTCCAACATATTACTAAGGTGAACCGTAGATGACGGGATGGACCTAAACTAGTCGGAGGTTTGATTATGTCAACATATTATACTATTCATGTAGACTTAAATTTACGATAGACATACGAATTGCTAGACTTTTATACTTAAACTATTTGCTTAACATGGATTATGTATTCTCACCAACTTCTAGTTGACCCCCCCCCCCCATTTTTACAACTCAACAGGGAATAATGATGCATGAAGATTAGAGTGTTTATGAAGACAATAAGGAGTCTATGCTTGCCTGATTTTTGTGTGATGTATTAGATTTCCACATTTAAAACTCTTATGTATTTCTATTTTTGGATATTTGCAATTTAATATTTATTTCAATTAAAATTTGGATTACCATGTGCTACTGTATACTCATTCTTACGTGACACACCGATGTTTCCGCCATCGGTTGGGGTGTTACAGATTGGTATCAGAGCCATGGTTATAGGGAAATAGGTTATTAGAAAAAAAATAATCTAGTCTATAACCATAGGAATATAACCAGTATTTGCTCCTTTTACTTGCTATTCTTTATCTCACTCCTACTTCTTATCCCTACTTCAACCCCTACAAGAAGATTGCTCTCCCTTACAAGATCTACTCTTAGACTAATAGGACAATCCTCAGGTTTAGCCTGAACCACCTTGAGATCTCGTCGAAGTTCTAGATTTTAATAACGAACACGTGCAATCTGGAAGGGTGAACGCCTGTATTCTGAGTTTTCTGTCTAGGACTGGCATTGCGCATATATCCCAATCAGACGAGGGACCCGGATGCCTACCTGGGAATTCTCGGGATGAGTGTTCACTTATAGGCTAAAGCATGTCTTCACTATGTTATTAGAATCTAGAAGTTTTGATAAGTCAACGTTTTCGTTTATTCGTTTTAATTAATGAATAAATGATTACACTCACTTTCCTTAAACTAAGCTCTAAAATCTCAAAATTTTACTGCTTAAATCAATCTCATTTCATAACCATCCATGGATTTCACAATCACACTTCACCTTACCATCTTAGCCACTTTTTAAATATTCAACACCCTACCCAAATCATATAATCTCCATACTATAAAATAAACTCTTTATCAACTATCTTCACATTCACTATCTCTCACAACTTTGATTCTGCTTCAAGAATTTTTCATCATCCTCTCAAGAACTAAATTCATATCCTTCACCTTCTCACACATGAGCTAGTTACCCATGATAACCAAACTATTGAAACTTGATTGTGTGTTGCATCAAACATAATCCTTAGTTATACATGAGGATTCGACTATTTGCCTTATTTGAACATTTGAAACTAGAATTCATGGAATATAAACTATTTACTATAGACACACCTAGAGTCATTAACCTTATCTAGGGCAACTCTATTACAACTCGTATGCTATACTTGATACTTGATTGCTTACATGTACATATTATCAATTTGCAATTCATGTGTGTAATAATTGGTACACTTAATCAAACAACTGATAGAGGATGAAGTACTTGCTCAACAGTTAGTAGAGTACAAAATAACCTACTCAACGATTGGTAGAGGTCATCATGCCTGCTCAACAGTCGGTAGAGGCCCTACAACCTACTCAACGACTGGTAGAGGCTATCATACCTGCTCAACAATCGGTAGAGGTTCCTACTCACTGACTGGTAGAAGTCTTTTTCCTGCTCAACAGTTGGACTCATTTTTGGATACATGGTTAATCATATTATTTTACATGTGTGTCTAGAGTTATAGAAGGACACAAAACCCTAATGTAAGGTAAATTGGTGATTGCGGTCCGGAACGTAATCATGAATTTACAGGTACGTTAAGGTAGTGTGAAATTCTATCAAGGTTTTCGGTAGTTGACCAATTATAAACCTTAGTTATCTGGTAGTTCATTTAGTCTTTCAATAGTCCATCAACTCATTCCTTTTAGGACTCCTAAAACTTAAGATTCTTATTCTCCTTGCTATTTTAGATGAACCTAATCCAACCCTTAAAACTCACACATATCAAAACTCTTACCCAAATTATTCGAAACAGTTTATTCTGTTACCTATAAATTTATGTCATGCCTTAACTCGAAACTTCCCAAACCACCCTTGTCCTAATTTCTACCCAATCACCTTCAACCCTGTGTTTTCAATAAACTTCGGGACGAAGTTTCCAAAAGTAGGGGAGACTGTAACATCGCAAAATTTCCCCCAAAATTTTAATACATAAAAAGCCCTTATATATATATATATATTTATTACACCTTTATCATTAATATTATACAAATGTGCCTAAGTCTTTATTTATCACAACTTATATACATACATAAATGTATATAAATAATAATAATAATAGTATGATTCTAAATTCTTTTTTTTTTCACATACAAGATTTTTTTTTTTTTAAATAAAGTCTTAGTCATAGTCAAAGTCTTAGTCCTAGTCAAAGTCTTAGTCAAATAGTCAATTCATCATAAAACCTTACTTTATGGTGTTGACCAATTTTAATGGCTAATTGAATCCAAAACTGGTATAAAAACCCACCTATGACCCATTATACTTTGCAACAATTATTTAAGCAATTCAACATGCATGTCTAGTAGTAAACTTTATTGCCTCATGAATTAGTCAACAGTTTCAACGAGTTTCAACATTACATAATCATTAGCTATGGCCAAGCCGGCGATACTCAATAATAGATCTATTGGATTGACAACCCCACCCGGATACGTGTACCTCCTATATAGGTAACGTGGGTGATTGTTATCATTCCAACATATTACTAAGGTGAACCGTAGATGACGGGATGGACCTAAACTAGTCGGAGGTTTGATTATGTCAAAATATTATACTATTCATGTAGACTTAAATTTACGATAGACATACGAATTGCTAGACTTTTATACTTAAACTATTTGCTTAACATGGATTATGTATTCTCACCAACTTCTAGTTGACCCCCCCCCCCCATTTTTACAACTCAACAGGGTATAATGATGCATGAAGATTAGAGTGTTTATGAAGACAATAAGGAGTCTATGCTTGCCTGATTTTTGTGTGATGTATTAGATTTCCACATTTAAAACTCTTATGTATTTCTATTTTTGGATATTTGCAATTTAATATTTATTTCAATTAAAATTTGGATTACCATGTGCTACTGTATACTCATTCTTACGTGACACCCCGATGTTTCCGCCATCGGTTGGGGTGTTACAAAGGACAACCCTTTTGATATCTTAGGATTCTCTTGACAGCTGTAAGGTGACTCTGTTTTGGCTTCGCTTGAAATCTAGCACAAAGACATGTCGCAAACATTATATCTGGCCGGTATGCAGTCAAATACATCAAAGATCCGACGATGGCTCTATATGTAAAGGTGTTTGTGAGCTCCCCCTTAGCATCAACTCCAATCCCATGATTGGTTTGTATAGGAGTATCAAGCAGCTTCGAATCCTCCATCTGGAATCGGCTCAAGACTTTGGAAACGTATTTCGTCTGGTGGATGAAGATCCCCGACGGCAATTGATCGACTTGCAGTCCAAGAAAGAATTGCATCTCTCCCATTGAGCTCATCTCAAATTTTTCCTGCATAATTTTTTTCGAATTCCCTCTACAGAAGTTCATTAGTAGAACCAAATATAATGTCATCAACATAAATTTGTACAAGAAGCAAGTTACCCTTTATTCATTTTGTGAACAAGCTACAGTCTACCAGTCCCCGTTTGAATCCCTTAGAGAGAAGATATGTGCTGAGCTCCTCATACCACTGTCTTGGTGCTTGGTGTAAACCATACAAGGCTTTATTCAGCTTGTAGACCTTATCCCGATGGTTAGGATCCTCAAAACCTGGTGGTTGGCCAACATATACCTCTTCATTGACCACACCGTAAAAAAAAAGCACTCTTTACGTCCATCTGATACACATTAAATTTCATGTAAGAAGCATACGCAAGAAACATTTGAATTGCTTCAATGTGCACAACCGGTGCATAGACTTCATTGTAATCAATTCACTCAGTTTGACTAAACCCTTGAACCACCAATTAAGCTTCGTTTCTGACAATTATGCCTCGATCATCTTTCTTGCACTTAAACACTCATTTTGTGCCAACCTTCTTCCTGTCTAGTGGTAAATCGGTCAGTGTCTAGACTTCGAGTTTCTGAAACTGTAGTAATTCTTGCTGCATCACTTCCACCTATGATTGGTCTTGTAAAGCATCCTTGTATGTTCTTGGTTCGACTTGCGAAACATAACAAGCAAAAGACTAATCATTTGGACAACCTGATTTCTAAATTTTAGCATACAGGGCAAGGGCTCCAATATTATCATGTGAAGTTGCATGTCTAAGTTGACGACAAGTCATCACACAGCTTCCAGGATCACCAATAACATGCTCTAGTGGGTGAATCTGATGAATCCGAGATTCCAGATGATCAGGAACAGGAATCACCGCTTGAACATTCACATTCTCTACCGTCTCCAGATCATTACTCGTATTTGATGAGGATGGAATATTTGGATTAGGGTTCACTAGTGATGATACTATAGCATTATCCACGACTGCTTCACTAGTAACTTCTTCCTCATCTTCCGACTCGGAAGAATCAAGTGTTGTTAAAGCTTCCTGGAAAATTTCATCTTCAATGACAGGAGCATTGGTATCATCAGAAGCTGCTGCTGGAGTAGTCACGGTGATCGGACGCACTAACGGTGAAGTTACTGCATTCTCACACTCGTAATTGATCGGACGCACTAACGGCCCACTTCCTTAACATTCTGAGTGTAGCGTTGAACATCAACATTCGCCCACTCTTCTACCTGTTTAGTTCTTTTGTTAAACACGCGTTTAAGTGGTGTCGCATATCCAACAAAATAACCTTCTTCAGCTTTTGCTCCAAACTTCTCATTCGGATTCAACATCGTATATGGCGCCCCGAATGGTTATAGAAACTCTAAATTCGGCTTTTGTCTGTTAAGCAGTTCAAAAGAAGTCTTTGCAAACTTCTTCAATGTTAACACATGGTTCCATGTATAACATGCTTCTTGAATAGCTTCATTCCAAAACATAACCAGAAGATTAGAATCTGCAAGCATTGTTTGAGACACTTCAATTAGAGTCCTGTTCTTTCTTTCTGCAACACCGTTCTGTAGTATAGTGTATGGTGCACTATACTCATGATGAATACCCTTTGTTTCACACAATGCATCCATCATGGAATTCTTGAACAACGTCCCGTTGTCACTTCGAATACGTTTGATCTTCAAACCGTATATGTTTTCCAACCGGGTAAACAGAACATTCAAATTATTAAACGTTTCGCTCTTGTGTTGCATGCACATCACCCACGAGAATCTTGTGTAATCATCAGTAACCACAAGACAATAAAAATCTACATTTATACTCTTTATGCTTAACAGGTCTGAATAGGTCCATGTGTAAACGCTCAAGTTGAAATTCAACAAAATTAACTTTCTTGGGTTTGTGGGAATGTTTGTGTTGTTTCCCCTTCTTGCAACTGACACATTTATCGTTCAAATTATAATGCTTCACATTAACTCCTTCAACAAGCCCGTTCTTCACTAAATTGTTCATTTTACTCAGATGAATATGCCCCATCCTTTTGTGCCACATGATAAATTCTTTCTCTGTAGCTTTGGGCAGAAAACACGTTACTTGGAGCTTTTAGCATGATCCCCTGAGTTGTGGATGCCTTGCTCATGTCAAGAATGTACAGACTGTTCACTCTTGTAGCTTTTAGCATGATCCCCTCTTTTGGAAAACGAAACCAGGCTTGAAGATGTAACAGGATTTGTCATCAAAGTGTACAACAAACTTCTTGTCACAAATTTGACTGACACTCAGCATATTATAATCTATCTGCTTCACATATGATATTCGTTCAAAACTCGCAATACCATTGCTAACACTTCCCTGCATTGTTATATAACCTCCTTTGTTACCAGCAAACTCTACATACCCTCCATTAATATTCTTGATATCAAAGATTAGCGACATATGACCGGTCATGTGCACAGAAGCTCCACTGTCGACAATCCAGAGCCTGCTAATAGGGCCAGCTAAAGCTTCCTGCACTATTCAAAGCACAATTATTTTTCTACAAGGGACCCAAGCTTGTTTGGTCTTGGTTCGTTGGGTGTTAACATTCAAACAATCCTTTTCACAAACTTTCAATTTTGAATCAACCTTTTTCTCATCATTCAAAACTTCTTCATTCTTAATTTCAACCTTAGCAGATGACTTAGAAGCACCTAGAGATCCCTTTGGTGTCCAAGTTTGTTCTGAACATTTAATAATCCTTATTTTAGGTTTTTCAACCTCAACAGATTTCTTTGTATCGTTCGTGAAGGAAACTTTCTTGGCTACCATATCTGATTTAACAGATACAGCTCCAACCGATGACTTAACATCAGGTTTTGGATAAACCTTTTGTTTGTCATTAGTCAAGTTCACCATTGGTTTCTTCAGTTTCTTCTCCATGGATATTCGGTTTCTATTGTCATAGACAATTGGATGGTTTTCCCTCTTTGGATAAAAACGATTTTCTTTGTAAAACTGTTGTCTTTGAGGGTAAAACTGTCTTTGTGGAAAAGACTGTCTATTAGAATAACCATCAACCGAATTCCTTTGAATCTATCTGCTTTCAACTCCGTGCCTTTTGTGTCACACATATGGTCAGTGAGCAGGTAAATGCCCTCTCTCCCCACATTTGAAACACTCATGGTACTCTTCAAATGAGTTCTTAGCTTGAGGATTAGCGAATGATTTAACCGGGTGTTGGTCATCAACACACTTTCTCCTTAAACTCTTTGGAGCAGGCTCCAATGAGTATGCCAGTTCACAAATTCAGTGACATGAACCTTGGGTTATTTAGAGTCATCACCATGCAGTCGCTTGATTAGTTCGGGTGGAATATCGTTTGTCCTTCCATGTTTTGGAAACCAAATGGTACTTTGTTGCCAAATTTTCTTGATTTTAGAGTAATTAGCAAACTGTATAGGATACTCATCATCTAAAATTATCTTATCGGATCCATCCATCCGATAAAACACTTTCACAGGTTTGTCAACTGACTCATTCTTTTCTACTTTCTTAACTGATTAATTCGTTTTGTTTTCATTCTTTTGAGGTTGTGGAACTTGAGAAGGTGAAACAGTCTCACTCGTTTGAATGTGATTTTCAAATGGAATATCAGCATTCTTCTTAGGTTCCTCATCATCCGTATCTGAATCATTAGTTACTGCGACCACTCCCTCATCATTCAACCCGAGATTGGTCTCACATCGGAATTTGGATCACCAACACTTGAAGTGTTTGATTCATTTTCCGACGAGGAATCCGATCTTACTGAACTCACCGGTGCTACTGAATTCAAATTGTGATTTTTGAATAACACTGAGCAAGGAATAGATTTGTAGTTTGCACTACCGGATTGTGATGGTTCCTCAATAATGTGGTCCAAAACATACGCCACATTTTTATAACATTCTAGCTTCTTGTTAATCTTTTCAGCAAAACACTTGATTTTAGCCATTTCCAATTTAGTTTCTTCAATTTCATTAATGTAATTATTAATGGCTATTTGTTTCAATGAAAGAGTTTTAGTTAATTCAGAAACATCCTTTTTATAACCTTAAAGTATTTTGTTAAAATCATGGTCATCCTTACGATATGACTGAATGACGATTTTATTACTCTCAAGCTGATGATTAAATTGCTTACGATATCACTAAGTCTATCACAAGTACCATCATAGTTTTCATTAGAAGCAGAGGTAGGACTTACCGGTTTTGAAGGATCTGTCATGGCCATCAACGCAAAGTGAGCTTCCTTTCCAGCAAAGATTTTAGAATAATCCACCTTCGTGAAAGCATCATCCACCATACATGACTTCTTCATCATCAGAAAATTTGCTTCGGCTAGCAATTGATCAATGTCATCATCAAGAGAATTAACACTAGTCTCCAGTCAGATTCACTTTCTGAATCAGAATAGACAGACTCCCGATCATCAGAGACATCAACAACAAAATCGATAATAGTCCCTGAAACAGATTTAGTTACCAGTTCCTGACCCTTCTCAATGACATCCTCTGAAACCTCGTCAACTATTTCCTCAATCACAACTTCAGAAATCTTCTCAGAATCTTTTACCAAGTCATCATTAACTATCACCGGCTCCTCCTTCACCATCTCTTGTACAAAACTTGCAAGATTACCACCGATAACCTCTTCAACGCCTAATTGAATAGTGTTCCAATCAAAACTTTCATCTTTTTGTATCACCAACGCCTGATTCTCATTCTGCAGTTGAGTGTTTGGTGTAGAAATAGGAACAATGGTTCTGGTTGGATTAGGTGTAGTTTGGTTTTGGTTGGTTGTGGATGTTTGTCTTGGTGTGGTATTTTGGGAGGTGTTTTGTCGGATTTGGTAATTGTTTTGATGTTGATAATTGTTGTTATTGTTTTGGCTTTGGTAAGTAACTTTGTTTTGTGATAGACGGTTTTGATAATTAGAATTAAAGGGGTTTTGGTTACCTTGTTGCTTCGGTTGGGTACATTCTCTCTTAAAATGACCTCGAGTCCCACAGTTGAAACATGTCACCTTGGCTTTGTTGAAACCATAGGTAGTGTTCGGTGAAGTAGCGATATTAGTTTTGTCATTCTTCTCAATAAAATCAGTAGCCCTTCTCATCATGCTTGCAAACACCCATTGTATATCAATCAGTTCCTTTCTTCTTTGTTGATTTGGGCATAATCCACATGAGTCAGATTGTTCTTACCTATTGGACTTGCCACCAATCCATTATATGAAGCGACCATTGCTGAGACTAACGCAACATGTTGTTGTGCCACTTCTAGAATCACATTGTTCATGTCGGAAGTTTCCAACACGATTGGAGTTTGGCTTGAGGATGCTTGATTCATCATCGGTGCAAAATATGATAGTTGTTGTTGTTTTGGAATATGTCACACCCTCAAAATCCACTTGCGGAGTTTTACCACGAGGCGCATGACAAACCAGGATCCAAACCAACGATCACAATAAACAAGTCTAAATGAACATAATGCAATTTCAAAAACAATGTTTAAAATCCCCAATTACAGCGGAAGCTTATTCAAAACATAATCCAAAATAAACCAAATGTTCAACGTTTGAAAAACCATGCAACCCTAACTAGACGCCGTGCAGACGCGTGCGCCCTAGTCCAGTAGTGCTACCTTAGCGACCTGAGAAAACATGTAAAAGTTTACGTCAGCACAAAAATGCTGGTGAGTTTACAGGTTTGTAATCCAAGTACCAAGTTCAACCTGTCCATACTATAACAAATCGAAAACCAAAGTACGCTAGCTAGGCGTATGTTTTGTTACTATCACGATTGGAAAACCATTACTAACTCGCAAACCAGATGTCGTGCCCGATGTAGTAAACATGTTGTTCCTGTTTGAGACAATATGCACCCGCCGACCCTCCAAGTCGACGAGCGGGGTTGGTCACTCCCAATAGCGCTATTCACATTTTCCCGTTGTGCTAACCCGCACATTCATGGTTTCCCCCGGGACTTCCAAAGATCGCATAGTAAACCATAGAAACCCATAGTATGACAGTAGTTACCAAACATAAGTTTTAACACATGTTTTCTCCCCCGAAAAGTGAAACCAGTTAAAAGAGGGGCCGTAAACTCACCTTAAGTTGCGTTACTTCGTATTATGAATAAACTCAGCAGCTATGCTAGTCCCGTAAAGTGGTGACCTAACATATGACAGTTACAAGTACTTAGACTAATAACCCGCAGGTTAATTAGTCCCTAGATGTCTAGACCGTAACCAAGTTCGTTTGAAAACACCGTGACTGTTTAACTGACCCAATGTACAAGACTCGACATCCCATTGGTGACCCGAGACTCCCCGTGTTATGTTTACGCTCCCAAACAAACAATCATGCAATCACACTTAACATACGTTAACGTCCAACAAGTTATAGCACGTAGTTCACGTATCACATAATTACATCCAAACATATGTTACCAAGTTATTAGATATGTTACGGGGTTCCTAGCATGTTCCTAGATGTCAAATCAGGTCTCGGAATGCTAATTTACACTTACAACAGCAGTACACGCGATTAGGAAAAGTCAACTAGCATTTAGGTTGGTCAACTGGCATTTAGGAAGGCTAATTGCATGTAATATAGGCATTTAGGGTCGTAAGACATGTAAATCTTGAGTTTATAGGCGATTAGGGCTATAAGACATGTATTTCAGGACTTAACTAGCATTTAGGATCACAATTGCATGTAACAGAGGCAATTAGCCCCCAATTGCATGGTATATAGGCGATTAGGGCATCTTTATAGGCGATTGGCCTCCTAATCGCCTATAACATAGGCGATTAGGGTTGCTAATCGCCAATAACCCAGCTGTGCCGGTTTTTCGCGCGTTTAACACTCCAAATCAAATCCAGAACGCGTATAATCACCCAATATCAATCCAACAACTATACCAAACATGTTTAAACCAAAATCCTTCATTTTGCCTCGTATTATCAGCCCTGCATGCAACTATGTAATCCAAACACAATACACATAGCATGAAACATTATATTAACATGCATAACTATAACCCTAATGAACAATTTCTCAGATCCTATCATCATGCCATCATTATTAATCTGAAACTAACCTGATAACATGTAATCATCCATCTTGAATCATAAAAACCCTAGCTTTTGATTGAAAACCCACATACATCATGCATGCTACTTAGAATCCGATTAACAATGATTATTAACGATTTTCAGAAGACTCATACGTTTTAAAACAGGTCTGGACCGTTAGGGATTTAATAAAAACGTTTATAAAGATTTCATGGATGAGAATCACACCTTAGATTGTGATGGTTTGATGAAATAAGCTTGAAACCTTGTGTTTTGATCCAAAATCACGTTCCAGAGGTTGTGTGTGTGTTGGGGCGGTTTATGGGACGACTAGGGTTGATATTATGAAGTTTAGGAGGTCAAGTATTGTATTTATAGTCATTTTTAGTCGTCCAGCACCTAACACGCGATTGTGCAGCAGCTATTTGCGATTAGCATTGCTAATCGCATGATATTCATGCATTTAGGGGCTAATCGCCTATCATTTCATGCGAGTAGCCCCCTAATCGCATGAAATGATCCCCAAATGCATACCCTATAGGCGATTAGCCTCCCCTAATCGCCTATAGGGGCTGGTTCTGTGTATTTTGCGCGTTAAACCCCGTTTTAACATATGTTAACACATTTTCACATACCGACAAGTCACATAATGATTGTAAACACATAACACTTGCAAACAAACATATTCACACTCGTTCACCAATTCCCGGGACTCGAGACTTGTATGTTCCGTATGACCTGACGATTCTACAAATCGTCACCATTTGTACACTTGGTTAAGGACTGACATCTAATGAACCTCTAGACTAACATCCGATGATCCTCTATACTAAAACTGATAGTTCCCGAACCATAACACGACTTAACTAACCCAGTTAAGTACAATATACGCGTGACTCGCTAAGGTAGACTTTCATCTAGACAACGTTGTTAACCAGAATTTGCCGGGTGTCACAGAATACTTGTCGATGATAAGTAACAAGCAGCGGACATAGGAGGTTAAGTTGCTGTGTAAGAAGTTGGTAAGTAAGACGGTCCAAGAGCGAGGTAATTGATTGGACTCAATTGTGGCTCTACATTTAGGGTTTTATGTTTGTAAAAGGCGGAGAGAATAAATGAGCTATTTATTTTGCTATCACGAGCCATGAAAATAATATAATGAATTTAGTTTTTTTTTTCGAACACATGTATTTTTCTAAGGTCAAAATAATAATTTTTTTTTTCAGAAAAATATTGATAATAAAATAGGAGTTTTTATTACATTTGTATTAATAAATTTAACACAAAATCATAAATAAATGCAAAACACTTTGACAAATAAAAGTTTCAATAAAAACTTGTTACTCTAGCATAAAAGGTCACTAAAATAATTTTTATAGAATTTTTGGGATTAAAGAAGGTTTATTATGAATATTATTTGTTTACAGTTTATTTAACAAAATAAAAATAAGATAGCAAATGAAAACATGTCAAAACTGATGAACAATGATATGATAATTATCTTAGAATAATGATACATTTCTTTATAATTTTTCATGCCCAAATATGATGCCTTTGATTTATTAAGAGTTAAATAAGATTAAAGCATAAAAAATGATTAAAATATTAACCAGTGTCTAAGAATCTCGAAACGGATTCTAAAACACATAATCGATCATATAAACTATGATACCAAATTTCATAATTTTTAGATAAGAAACAAGTGAGTTACGAATTTATTAAAATCTATAAACTTTAAATCTATAAACAAAACCGAAAAAAAAACAAAGAAACAAGTTTCCAATTCGTCATGAATGTGAGATGAAAATTGGAGTTTCTTGTTCAGAGGTGACAGACTAATAGAGGAGAGGGTGTGATAGTGTTTAATCGAAGTAGAATGATGGATTTACATGTGCAATGAGAATGGGTCACATAAGTGGGTTTTTATACTAGTTTTGGATTAACTAGCCATTAAAATTGGTCAATTAGCCATTAAAATCGTTCAACACCATAAAGTTAGGGTTTAAGATGAATTGACTGCTTTACTGGAACTTTGACTTTGACTGTTTGACTGTCTCTGCGGACCGCGAGAGCTAAAAAATCAATTTTTCTAATTTAATCAGTTTTAAATTCCGGACTTGTTTCCTTCGGTTTCTAAGTTGTTTTAGGACCGAAAATTAAGGGTTTTGTGTATCAAGGTCTAAAACATATGTGCTCGAGTGTAGATGTGAGTATAAAACGTGCATACTTTTACTTATAAAATTTATAAGTTTTATTAAATTGTGACTTTTCATCCTATTAAAATACGACAGATAAAAATGAAACTTTTGGAATAGTTGGGGGACCAATTATCGACATTTATGAAAAGTGAAGGGTGCAGGTTGTCACAAACTCCCCAACTTTAGAACATTTTATCCCGAAATTAATATCAAGTGAGAGTTTTCAGAAAACAAAAGAATTTGAAAAGGGCAAGTAAGTTTTAAGGAATATACCTCATTCATAAATTTGACAAAGTTTAAAGTAGTTATTCAAAGCGAAAGGCTTAAAATCTTTGACATATGACCCAAGGCTAGGAAGTTGAGAGTTTACAAGGTTTGGGAAAGTATGTAACTGGTGAGGACAGGGCGCCGATATACCAGTCTCCCCTACTTTAGAAAAGTATCTAACCGAGCTTTGCTAAGGACATGAAATGAGATTCCAAGTAACAGAGAATGTAAGTGTATACAAAATTTGAGTTTTCGGTGTGGGTGGTCAAAAGAAAGATTCCAGGAAGACGAATTGAAGCTTGTGTAAAAACGTTCTTTGTCAAAAATGATAGTCATTTCTCAACGACCTATTAAAGAAGTCGGACCAAACGCTATTAAATAGCCCAAAAGGCAATAGAAAATAATTGGTAGGTTATTGGCCAAACTCCTAGTCCGCACCCGTAGTATCAGTCATGCTTATATATAGGGTGTACCGCAGCTAACCCACCACATTACCGATACTTTGGACTCGTACTGATTGTCTATCAATAGCCTAAAACAAATCACACACCACCCCCATGTACCTGTAAACCCACAATTATGTCCCGGAATGTAATCACCGGTTTACCTTACACTAGGGTGTTATGCTCTTCCACGACACTAACATAAATGATATAAGAAACAATGCGTGGAACGAAAATGTGTTAAATAATAGATATTGTGATGAAATAATGTGTAAGCATGACATGGTTAGAGGTTCTTCCCCTCTCGGATTCACCTGTTGACCCAAATGAGAATAATGTGCAAGTATAAAACACAGTTAGAGGTCCCTCCCCTTTCGGGTTCTCCCTTAAGTAACCTGTCAATTTATGTTTAGATCGTTAGGCTCTAAACACCCTCATTGATAGACTTTGGGACTTTGACCGTTTGACTATCTCCGCGGACCACGAGAGCTAAAATATCATTTTTTTCTAATTTAATCAATTTTAAGTTCCAGACTTATTTCCTTCGGTTTCTAAGTTGATTTAGGACCGAAAATTAAGGGTCTTGAGTATCAAGGTCTAAAACATACGTGCTCAAGTGTAGATGTGAGTATAAAACGTGCATACTTTTACTTATAAAAATTATAAGGTTTATTAAATTGTGACTTTTGGCCCTATTAAAATACGAGGGTTAAAAATGAAAATTTTGATATAGTTGAGGGTCCAATTATTCACATTTATGAAAAGTGAAGGGTTCAGGTTGTCACAGAAAACGAAGGTCATGCTAGATTAGGATATAATCTCCTCTTGATCCAAGTGATTAGAGGGTATCTTTCCTTATTTGGTTGTGATCACATCTAATTAGTTTTCCCGTGATTTGACTAAGCTTCCATGGACTTGTCAACTTAAAATATGTGTCACTTGATGTGATTAAACATGGGAATTTAATCAAGGTTTGGATTATGATGGTTCTAATGTTGGGTGATCAAGAGACAAGTTGGAAGGTGATGGTGACATAGAGGGTGTTTGGGCCGAAAATGACAAGGGAAAAGGGGAGGAAAATGGTGGCTAGAGGTGGTGGTTTCTTGGATGGTTATTTTGGGAAGGGATCAATTCTCAAAGCTTGTGTTGATCAAGTGTTAACTCCATTTTTGGGATAAGATGATTTGATTGATAATAAATGAGGGAACATGTAGTATGGTGATATGATTGTTCCAAAAAAACATTCCTAGACTAGAACTTACATATGCATGTACAAATGTGACTTATATACATATATATATACCATACGCATATATATGTATGTATATATATACATAGTTATATATATATTTATATATATGAAAGTAATTATAGTTATTTAAATGATCAAGATCATTCATTTATTTGTATTGGAAACTAAACATGTTTGTTTGTAGCTTATATAAAGAAAATCACAATCGTTTAAACTCGCGTCACCAATGCTCCTTGATTTGGGTGATATTGTACTCGTTCGGGCCTTGCTAGACTTTCTCGAGGGACATTGGCAAATAAAATGGTATCTATCATGTGCATTAAATTAAACGTTACTAGAGAGTGTACCGATTTTGACTTGATAAATTGGCGGGTGTCCCATGCGATCTACAATATTCTAGGATGGGTTTTCCATTGAACAAACTTACTCAAAGGGCTTTAGTCCCATTCCTTTCGACGACTTGTGCACTACCTCTCTAGGTAATTTGGGGATTTTGATTTAAAGTTTATAGATTTTAATAAATTCATAACTCACTTGTTTCTTATCTAAAAATTATGAAATTTGGTATCATAGTTTATATGATCGATTATGAGTTTTAGAATCCGTTTCGAGATTCTTAGACACTGGTTAATATTTTAATCATTTTTTATGCTTTAATCTTATTTAACTCTTAATAAATCAAAGGCATCATATTTGGGCATGAAAAATTATAAAGAAATGTATCATTATTCTAAGATAATTATCATATCATTGTTCATCAGTTTTGACATGTTTTCATTTGCTATCTTATTTTTATTTTGTTAAATAAACTGTAAACAAATAATATTCATAATAAACCTTCTTTAATCCTAAAAATTCTATAAAAATTATTTTAGTGACCTTTTATGCTAGAGTAACAAATTTTTATTGAAACTTTTATTTGTCAAAGTGTTTTGCATTTATTTATGATTTTGTGTTAAATTTATTAATACAAATGTAATAAAAACTCCTATTTTATTATAAATATTTTTCTGAATAAAAATTATTATTTTGACCTTAGAAAAATACATGTGTTCGAAAAAAAAACTAAATTCATTATATTATTTTCATGGCTCGTGATAGCAAAATAAATAGCTCATTTATTCTCTCCGCCTTTTACAAACTTAAAACCCTAAATGTAGAGCCACAATTGAGTCCAATCAATTACCTCGCTCCTGGACCGTCTTACTAACCAACTTCTTATACAACAAATCAACCTCCTATGTCCGCTGCTTGTTACTTATCATCGACAAGTCTTCCACAACAACAACAACAATCATATGTTGCACCGATGATGAATCAAGCATCCTAAAGGCAAAGTCCAATCGTGTTGGAAACTTCCAACATTAACAATGTAACTATAGAGGTGGCACAACAACATGTTGCGTTAGTCTCAGAAATGGTCACTTCATATAATGGATTTGTGGCAAGTAAGATAGGTATGAACAATCTAACTAATGGGGATTATGCCCAAATCGACAAAGAAGAAATTGAACTGATTGATATACAATAGGCGCTAGAAAGCGTGATGAGAAGGGCTACTGAGTTTTTTAAGAAGACTTGTAGAACTGATCTCGCTACTTCACCGAACACTACCTATGGTTTCGACAAAGCCAAGGCGACGTGTTTCAACTGTGGGAATCGTGGTCATTTTGCGAGAGAATGTATAACCTCACGAATTTTCCCATTTATTTTGCATTAAAGTATTTCCCAATCCATGATATAAAGTCTAATTTATTTCTAAGTATTCTTATCTTTATCCGTGCACTCTATTTTTTTTAAGTTTCTTTTATCATTGTACAAAAAAAAAATCTTCAATCATGACATATGTCCTATCCTAATTCTATTTATAAAATCGTCATTTTATAAGACGGTGTTTTTATTTTCTAATTCAAACTAATGATTTTTTTTATTTATTTCTTATTTAAAGCTAATCATTTTTCCAATTACGTTTATAATCTCAAACAAGGAAGATGTAAATTTATTTCAAAATAAAGCCTTGAGTCAAGAGTCAAAGTCTTGACAACATAATTCTTGGAGTCAAAGTCTTAGTCATAGTCAAAGTCTTAGTCCTAGTCAAAGTCATAGTCAAATAGTCAATTCATCATAAAACCTTACTTTATGGTGTTGACCAATTTTAATGGCTAATTGAATCCAAAACTAGTATAAAAACCCACCTATGACCCATTATACTTTGCACCTCTAAATCGATTGTTTCAATCCGATTAAACTTTCCCTCATACCTTCCTTCTATAATCTATTACTTCTACAATTGAAGCTTTGATTATAAGCTCTTGTAATTGGCAACTTTGGGGCTACACATATTCTATTTCTCGAGACTTAATACTTTGCCAAGGTGAGTTTACGTAACCATGTTTATGCAATTCTTCATACTTGCAACATTATACTTAAGCAATTCTACATGCATTTCTAGTTGTAAACTTTAATGCCTCATAAATTAGACAACAACAACAGTTTCAACGAGTTTCAACATTACATAATCATTAACTATGGCCAAGCCGGCGATACTCAATAATAGATCTATTGGATTGACAATCCCACCCGGATACGTGTACCTCCTACATAGGTAGCGTGGGTGATTGTTATCGTTCCAACATATTATTAAGGTGAACCGTGGATGACGGGATGGACCTAAACTAGTCGGAGGTTTGATTATGTCGATTCAACATTTCATGTTTATTCATGTAGACTTAAACTTACGATAGACATATGAATTGCTAAACTTTTATACTTAAACTATTTGCTTGACATGGCTTATGTATTCTCACCAACTTCTAGTTGACCCCCCCATTTTTCCAAACTCAACAGGAAATACCGATGCTTGAAGTCTAGAGCTAGCATGAAGAGATATTTGAAGTTTTAAGCTTTGTTTGATTATATGATGTAGACTTTAATGTAATTAAATTTTGTAATGAAATAAAGGATTATTTAAACATATGTATTACCATGAGCTACTGAACAATCATTCATTCGTGACGCCTCGATGTTTCTGCCATCGGTTGGGGTGTTACAGATTGGTATCAGAACCATGGCTATAGGGAATTAGGTTATTAGAAAAATAATCTTGTCTATAACCATAGGATTTTAACTAGTACTTGCTCCTTTTACTTGCAACCTTACATTTTTCTATTATCTATCCTACTTCTTATCCTTACTTTAGTCTCTACAAGAAGAGTGCTCTCCAACACAAGATCTACTCTTAGACTAATAGGACAAATCCTCAGGTTTAGCCTGAACCACCTTGAAGATCTCGTCGAAGTTCTAGATTTTAATGACGAACACGTGCAATCTGGAAGGGTGAACGCCTGTATTCTGAGTTTTCTATCTAGGACTGGCATTGCGCATAAATCCCAATCAGACGAGGGACCCGGATGCCTACCTGGGAATTCTCGGATGACTGTTCACTTATAGGCTAAAGCATGTCTTCACTATGTTATTAGAATCTAGAATCTTTGATAAGTCAACGTTTTCGTTTATTCATTTTAATTAATGAATAAATGATTACACTCACTTTCTTTAAACTAAGCTCTAAAATCTCAAAATTTTACAGCTTAAATCAATCTCATTTCATAACCATCTATGGATTTCACAATCACACTTCACCTTACCATCTTAGCCACTTTTTAAATACTTTCAACACCCTACCAAAATCATGTTATTTCCTTTCTCAACATATTATATATTTTAAAACTATAACCTCATAGCCTAATCTTGACGAGGGGTTCAAAAAAAAAAAAAAAAAAAAAAAAAAGCTTTTTCAACATTTTCAAAATTTTCATCACCTAGTACAACACTAAAGATTTCTAAATCCTGTTGTATTTTCATTACCTAGAAACTTTACAAAGTACATATTTTTGTCAAAAGATGTCCTCGAACTTAAATTCAATTGTTTATTTATTGACGTAACAAATGATTTTCTATATAATGCTTTAAACTATTAAAAATCACTAATAGAACCTTGATCTTCAAAACCTAATGTCATGTTTGAAATCTCCAACTAACGGGAATATTTTAATCAAAGCCTACTTATCTTGTACTATTTAACAACTTTTGTTTTATGTACAAAACCAATTTTGAAAATAAATTTTTTTTATCCATAGGAATAATATCTAGCCTCTAAATTCTCTATCGACACTCACTCACTTTCAACTTGTTCAAATTTTTACAATATTTGGCATATACCACAATCATGTTTTCTCATACACTTGATTCTAACCTTTGATTCAAGCCCCACAATTTACACTGCTACATAATCTCTTTACTATAAAATAAACTCTTTATCAACTATCTTTACATTCACTATCTCTCACAACCTTGATTCTGCTTCGAGATTTTTCATCATCGTCTCAAGAACTAAATTCATATCCTTCACCTTCTCACACATGAGCTAGTTACCCATGATAACCAAACTATTGAAACTTGATTGTGTGTTGCATCAAACATAATCCTTAGTTATACATGAGGATTCGACTATCTACCATATTTGAACATTTGAAACTAGAATTCATGGAATATAAACTATTTGCTATAGACACACCTAGAGTCATTAACCTTGTCTAGGGCAACTCTATTACAACTCGTATGATATACTTGATACTTGATTGCTTACATGTACATATTATCAATTTGCAATTTAGGTGTGAAATAATTGGTACACTTAATCAAACAACTGGTAGAGGATGAAATACTTGCTCAACAGTTAGTTGAGTACCAAATAACCTACTCAACGATTGGTAGAGGTCATTATGCCTGCTCAACAGTCGGTAGAGGCCCTACAACCTGCTCAACGACTGGTAGAGGCTATCGCACCTGCTCAACAATCGGTAGAGGTTCTTACTCACTGACTGGTAGAAGTCTTTTTCCTACTCAACAGTTGGACTCATTTTTGGATACATTGTAAACGATTCAATCACAAGGTTATTTTGCATTACTTACATGTGTGTTTAGAGTCATAGAAGGACAAAAAACCCTAATGTAAGGTAAATTGGTGATTACGGTCCGGAACGTAATCGTGAATTTACAGGTACGTTAAGGTAGTGTGAAATTCTATCAAGGTTTTTAGTAGATAACCAATTATAAACTCTAGTTACCTGTTTAGTATTTCTATAGTCAATTAACTCATGCATTTCTTTTTAAGATTCCTAAAACTTAAAGTTTAGTGTTTTGCTAGATTCTTATTCTCCTTGCTATTTTAGACGAACCTAATTCAACCCTTAAAACCCACACCTATCAAACCTCTTACCAAATTATTCGAAGTAGTTTATTCTGTTACCTATAAATTCATGTCATGTCTTAACACAAATTTTCCAAACCACAGTTGCCCTAATTTCAACCCAATCACTGTCAACCCGATGTTTTTTTTTATAACTTTGGGACGAAGTTTCTAAAAGTAGGGGAGACTGTAACTTCACGAATTTTCCCATTTATTTTGCATTAAAGTATTTCCCAATCCATGATATAAAGTCTAATTTATTTCTAAGTATTCTTATCTTTATCCGTGCACTCTATTTTTTTTAAGTTCCTTTTATCATTGTACAAAAAAAAATCTTCAATCATGACATATGTCCTATCCTAATTCTATTTATAAAATCGTCATTTTATAAGACGGTGTTTTTATTTTCTAATTCAAACTAATGATTTTTTTTATTTATTTCTTATTTAAAGCTAATCATTTTTCCAATTACATTTATAATCTCAAACAAGGAAGATGTAAATTCATTTCAACATAAAGCCTTGAGTCAAGAATCAAAGTCTTGACAACATAATTCTTGGAGTCAAACTCTTAGTCATAGTCAAATTCTTAGTCCTAGTCAAAGTCTTAGTCAAATAGTCAATTCATCATAAAACCTTACCTTATGGTGTTGACCAATTTTAATGGCTAATTGAATCCAAAACTAGTATAAAAATCCACCTATGACCCATTATACTTTGCACCTCTAAATCGATTGTTTCAATCCGATTAAACTTTCCCTCATACCTTTCTTCTATAATCTATTACTTCTACAATTGAAGCTTTGATTATAAGCTCTTGTAATTGGCAACTTTGGGGCTACACATATTCTTTTTCTCGAGACTTAATACTTTGCTAAGGTGAGTTTACGTAACCATGTTTATGCAATTCTTCATACTTGCAACATTATACTTAAGCAATTTTACATGCATGTCTAGTTGTAAACTTTAATGCCTCATGAATTAGACAACAACAACAGTTTCAACGAGTTTCAACATTACATAATCATTAGCTATGGCCAAGCCGGCGATACTCAATAATAGATCTATTGGATTGACAATCCCACCCGGATACGTGTACCTCCTACATAGGTAGCGTGGGTGATTGTTATCGTTCCAACATATTATTAAGGTGAACCGTGGATGATGGGATGGACCTAAACTAGTCGGAGGTTTGATTATGTCGATTCAACATTTCATGTTTATTCATGTAGACTTAAACTTACGATAGACATATGAATTGCTAAACTTTTATACTTAAACTATTTGCTTGACATGGCTTATGTATTCTCACCAACTTCTAGTTGACCCCCCCATTTTTCCAAACTCAACAGGAAATACTGATGCTTGAAGTCTAGAGCTAGCATGAAGAGATATTTGAAGTTTTAAGTTTTGTTTGATTATATGATGTAGACTTTAATGTAATTAAATTTTGTAATGAAATAAAGGATTATTTAAACATATGTATTACCATGAGCTACTGAACAATCATTCATTCGTGTCGCCTCGATGTTTCCGCCATCGGTTGGGGTGTTACAGAATGCACCCAACCGAAGCAACAAGGTAACCGAAACCCCTTTAATTATAACTATCCAAACCGTCAATCACAAAACAAAGTTACTTACCAAAGCCAAAAGAACAACAATAACTAACAACATCAAAACAATTACCAACACCGACAAAACACCTCCCAAAATACCACACCAAGACAAACATCCACAACCAACTAAAACCAAACTATACCTAATCCAACCAGAACGATTGTTCCTCTTTCTACACCAAACACTCAACCGTAGAATGAGAATCAGGCATTGGTGATACAAAAAGATGAAGGGTTTGATTGGAACACTATGCAATTTGGTGTTGAAGAGGTTACCGATGGTAATGTTGCATGTTTTGCACAAGAGATGGTGAAGGAGGAGCCGGTGATAGTTGATGATGACATAGTAAAAGATTCTGAGAAGATTTCTGAAGTTGTGATTAAGGAAATAGTTGAGGAGGTTTCAGAGGATGTCATTGAGAAGGTTGAGGAACTGGTAACTGAATCTGTTTCAGGGACTATTATCGATTATGATGCTGATGTCTCTGATGATCGGGAATCTGTCTATTCTGATTCAGAAAGTGAATCTGACATGGAGACTAGTGTTAATTCTCTTGATGATGACATTGATCAATTGCTAGCCGAAGCGGATTTTCTGATGATGAAGAAGTCATGTATGGTGGATGATGCTTTCACGAAGGTGGATCATTCTAAAATCTTTGCTGGAAAGGAAGCTCACTTTGCATTGATGGCCATGACAGATCCTTCAATACCGGTAACTCCTAACTCTGCTTCTAATGAAAAATATTATGGTACTTGTGATAGACTTAGTGATTAGGTTAAGCAACTTAAGCATCAGCTTGAGAGTAATAAAGTCGTCATTCAGTCATATCGTAAGGATGAACATGATTTCAACAAACACTTTAAGGTTATACAAAGGATGTTTCTGAATTAACTAAAACTCTTTCATTGAAACAAATAGCCATTAATAATTACATTAATGAAATTGAGGAAACTAAATTGGAAATGGCTAAAATCAAGTGTTTTGCTTAAAAGATCAACAAGAAGTTTGAAAGTTATAAAAATGTGGCGTATGTTTTGGACCACATTATTGAGGAACCATCACAATCCGGTAGTGCAAACTACAAATCTGTTCCTTCCCCAGTGTTATTTGAAATCACAGTTTGAATTCAGTAACACCGGAGAGTTCAGTTAGATTGGAATTTATGAATTGGCTTACTCATTGGAGCCCGCTCCAGAGAGTTTAAGGCGAAAGTGTGTTGATGACCAACACCCGGTTAAATGATTCGCTAATCCTCATGCGAAGAACTCATTTGAAGAGGTGCGTGTTTCAAATGTGGGGAGAGATGGCATTTACTTGCTCACTGCCCATATGTGCGACACAAAAGGCACGAAGTTGAGAGCAGACAGATTCAAAGGAATTCGATTGATGGTTATTCTAATAGACAGTCTTTTCCACAAAGACAATTTTACCCTAAAAGACAACAGTTTTTCAACCATAATCGTTTTTATCCAAAGAGGGAAAACCATCCAATTGTCTATGACAATAGAAAACAAATTGCCATGGAGAAGAAACTAAGGAAACCAATGGTGAACTCGACTAATGACAAACAAAACGTTTATCCAAAACCTACTATTAAGTCATCGGTTGGACCTGTATCTGTTAAATCAGATAAGGTAGCCAAGAAAGTTTCATTCACGAACGATACAAAGAAATCTGTTGAGGTTAAACAACCTCAAATAAGGATTATTAAACGTTCATAACAAACTTGAAGACCAAAGGGATCTCCAGGTGCTTCTACGTCACCTGCTAAGGTTGAAATTAAGAATGAAGAAGTTTTGAATGACCAGATGATTCTTTGAATGTTAACACGCAAAGACCTAAGACCAAACAGGCTTGGGTCCCTCGTAAAAACTAATTGTGCTTTGAATGGTGCAGGGAGCTCCAGCTGGCATTGTTAGCAGTCTCTGGATTGTTGACAGTGGAGCTTCTGGGCACATGACCGGTGATTTATCGCTACTCGTTGATATCAAGAATATTAATGGAGGGTATATAGCGTTTGCTGGTAACAAAGGAGGTTATATAACAATGGAGGGAAGTGTTAGCAATGGTATTGTGAGTTTTGAACGAATATCTTATGTGAAGCAGATAAATTATAATCTGCTGAGTGTTAGTCACCAAAGATCCGTAGTATGGTCACTGCATCGGCACTCTCCATTATCCAGGCTGCGGTTACTCTAGCCCAAATTCTAACCAACGACGCTGCTCGCATGGGTTCGTTGAACCAAAAGGTTACGGTTACTAGTGAGAGTTCAGGGAACAAGCGCAAACGTTCCGACACCCGGAAAGGTAAGAACTCCTCTCACAGACCACAAGATGCCGTGAAAGTTTTTGTAGCCACAACTGCTGAGGAGCCCAAACGCAAATACAACAGGCCCCACCCTCACTGCAGCAAATGCAACTACCATCACGTAGGTACCTGCGAAAGCATCTTGTGCAAGAACTGTAGCCGTCGTAGTCATTCAACCACTAACTGCAAGGCCAAAGACATAAACACTCCTCCTGCCAAAAACGAGTGTTTCGAATGTGGTGCAACTGGACCTTTCTGAAAGGACTGTCCCAAGGCCAAGGATCAAGCCGGTGGTAGAGCGTTCGTGCTGGGAGCCAACGAATCACGTGAAGATCCTAACGTAGTTAGGAGTACGTTTCTCCTTAACAATCATTTAGCATGTGTACTATTTGACTCAGGCGCTAATTTCAGCTTTGTGTCCACCAACTTTAAGAAATCCCTTGGATTGGAATCTAATAAGTTGGAAACACGCTACACCATAGAATTAGCCAATGGTAAGTTGATCTCGTCTGAGGAAGTTGTTAGGGACTGTGTTTTGGTACTTGACGACCATGAATTTATATCGATTTACTGCCTATTCGATTGGGTAGTTTCAATCTTGTTATTGGCATGGATTGGTTATCGAAATATCGTGCAGAGATCGTCTGTCATGGGTAGTTGGTTTGAATCCTCTTGTCAATTGATGAAACCCTTTCGATTTGAGGAAACCAGGCTGTACCCACTCTTCGAGTCATATCCTGCATTAAGGCACAAAAATGTTTAAGGAAAGGTTGTGTCGCATTTCTGGCACATGTCGTTGAACATAAGGCCAAATATCGGAAGCTCATGGACATCCCAATGGTGCGAGACTATCCCGAAGTCTTTCCAGAAGACTTGCCGGGACTTCCACCACCACGACAGGTCGAGTTTCACATTGATCTTGTCCCAGGAGCTACTCCGGTAGCACGCACTCCGTATCGTTTGGCACCGTCCGAAATGCAGGAACTGGCTAACCAACTTCATGAGTTGTTAGACAAAGGTTTTATTCGTCTATGCTTTTCTCTGTGGGGAGCACCTATCCTATTCGTTAAGAAGAAAGACAGTAGTTTCGCATGTGCATTGACTACGGGGAGTTGAACAAGCTGACCATCAAGAACAAGTATCCGTTGCTAAGAATCGATGACCTGTTTGACCAGTTGCAGTGTTCCAGCTACTACTCAAAGATCGATTTGCGTTCGAGTTATTATCAGTTGCGGATTTAGGAAGATGACATTCCGAAGACTGCATTCCGAACTCGTTATGGGCATTACGAATTCCTAGTCATGCCATTTGGGTTAACGAATGCTCCTGCTGTTTTCATGGATCTCATGAATCGAGTCTGTAATCCCTACCTAGACAAATTTGTAATTATCTTCATTATGACATCTTGATCTACTCGCGAACTCAAGAAGAGCACGAACATCATCTTCGATTGATTTTGGAGTTTCTCAAGAACGAGAAACTGTTTGCCAAATTCTCGAAATGCAAGTTCTAGATTCGAGAAGTCCATTTCCTCGGTCACGTTATAAACGAGAAGGGTATACAAGTTGATCCTATAAAGATTAAAGCAATCAAGGATTGGGCTGGGCCCAAGACACCGACTGAAGTACGGCAATTTCTGGTAGTAACTGGTTATTATCTACGGTTCATCGAAAATTTCTCCAAGATTGCCCAGCCATTGACTTTCTTGACATAGAAAGACAAGAAGTTCGATTGGGGAATCAAGCAGGAGAATGTGTTCCAGGTGTTGAAGGTGTAGAAGACCGGTTTTACACGAAAACACTAGATGATCATACAAGTGGAACAATCTAGGTGTGGAAACACTAGATCGTATGCAATATGATAAAGATCAACCAGAAACACACTCAAGTACCTTTACAATCATCATTTCGTTCATAAACATTGTTAATAAAGCTTTACAATTAAGTTTACAATGAAATAATAAGCTTTGGAACCTTTCAGAACCTAGAGAGAATAAACACAAAAAACCTAGACACAAAATGACCAAAACTTAGTCCCAAACAAAAACATAAAGTTTATATAGGACTTCACATTCGACCTCCCGTAAGGGTCGAATGTGTCCTTCGACCTACACCAAGGCTCGAACCAACACTTCTTCACTTCTAGGCTTCCTTCGACCACATAAAGCTTCCTTCGACCTCACGCTGGTCAAACCAACCTTGTTATCAACATTTAATCTCCAAAATAACGCTAAATGTACAATCCAAATGTGATAGTCACAATCCGTGCACTTACAAACTCTCCCTTGACTATTGCTTGGATTGTTTTCGTTCATAATCGAGCATTATGTTTATTAGTTTAATCCGGCGAGCTTTTTTCTTCTCTTTGCTCAACACCGGTTCAGGTTGTCGTTTTGATGAACTCTTCTTAACTTCATTCACCTTCACATACTTACCCAGCTTCTTATCAATGTCACACCCTGCATTCACATCCTAGGCAAAACACAAACAAGCAACTCTATGATACTTCATTGTTTGTTCTGCATCCTTCTCTTCACAATAGATCGGATTATAGTAAAGCATGATGATGTCTTCATACGAGCAATTAATAAGCCACATCGGGTCAAATATATGAATCTTCTTGTATTCTCCCCGTTTATCTTTCAACAGGATGATAGCTTCAGCAGTTCTCCAACCATAATACCATAAAACAAAATCTTTGCTGAAATGTTGCTGAATAGACATCAAAGGAATACGTTTCAGCACAACTGGTGGTTTGTATTTCAAAGTCACCTTGTTCAGCCCAGTAACAGGATCAATTTTGTTTGTTAACTTTCCTGATTGGATACTAAGGTTTGAACACATTCCATCTTGTTCTGCTGTCTCTCTCGTCATTCTATCAGCAAAATAACCAACTGCATGATTATAAACAAAGGCACCCCTCATCGTGAGTCTACAAATATCTCGCACAGCCAAGTACGGTATAGTCTTGATATAATGGAATCTGTGAAAATACAGAATTCCTTTCTCCCATTTCACAGCAAGACACCGTAACTGTCTGAGATAATTCCAACCCAGAGCTCTTCCTTTAAACAGCTCATTGTGATACTTGTAAAAACCTCCCTGTACTTCTGTCTTTGGTTTGTTTGCTTCTTTCTCTTTCAATCTTCTCAGCGGATTCTTCAAATCATCAGATTGTTGAACATTTGGTATCTGATTAGGATCATTCTTGAATACTTCATCAATAAACTTCTTGCTCTTCTTCTCAGCAAGTTTCTCAGCTTGATCAAGTGATTCTTCATTAAATTCAGGTATCACACCTTCTTGTTTCTCTCTGAAATATTCTGAATATTCTTCACTGGTAATATCCTCCATCTCAATATCTTCAAACACAGGAGTATCTCTATCATCAGAGTGATTTCCCGCATCTTTTCTAGGAATATCAAGAATCTCTTTCTCATTCATTAACTATTCAAGAGACTTCCCAACCTGCTTCGCCAATCCTTCCAAAATCTCTTGGATACAGCTACAGATACTTCACCATCCTCTAAATCAGGATCATTATATTCCAACTCAAACATCATATCATTAGATTCAAAGATTTCTGGAAACTTTCCAGTCAGTTCAATAGTCCAAACATTCTGCATAAGCATCTGACGATACAAGTTCTTATCTTCACCTGATAAGGCTCTAATCTTTTCAGTCCAGGTGTCTTCTTCTTTTTTGTACTAGACTCACTTGTGTCTTTCTTATCAGATTCTCTTTTCTCATACCTGTACTTGTCAGTATCAACATCATCATCATCATCAGAACTACTTTCATCATCATAACCTTTATGGTCTTTCTTTCCACCACTCTTCTTTCCAGCATCATCATCATCGGATGAATCATCAAAGTCATCATCATCTTTATGATCTTTTTTTCTTCAGTATCAGATGGTTCAAAATCTACCTGATCCTCTTCTGGTTCTTTATCCTCTTCTCCCTCTTTCAACTGTGAAGCTTTTCCATACAGGTCATCAATCATTTTCCTCAAACCTTTGTTGGTTGATTTAATCTCTCTGTTCTCATGCTGTAAATACTTGATTCTACGTGTCTTTCTCTTTCCACGAGCTAACAACATCTGATTTTCTTCCTGAAGCTCTTTCAACTTTGCTTCAATCTCATCTTGACTTGCTTTGGAGGATAAGACAATCTGAAACATTGTCTTTTCATCTTCTCTCATCTGTCTGATTTCCTCTTGCTGTTGATTGAATGCCTTCATAACATTCTCTAATTGGCGATTCACAACATCCATAATATCACTAGAAACAATAACTTGTGGTGTAGAAGATTCAGCAATAGGTGTAGATGTAGGTTAAGCAGATTTCTTCTGAACTTGTTCCCAAACATTCTTCAACATGCTAGAAAAGTCTTCAGGAGCAGGAGATGGATTAACAGTAACTTCTTCCTGAACAACTTTTGTTTTCTTCTGAGTTGGGGATGTAATGGGTGTAGTAGCTTTTGAGCTTCCACTTGCTGGGACTTTCTTTCCAACAACAAGTAAATCAATCTCTTTAGGGTTTAACTTCTTAGCCATTGTCTTACTTCTGGCTGTTTTCATCTTAACACCCACAATAGGAGAACCAACAAAATCAAGATTATCCATTGTCAACTCCAAATCTTGATCATCAACTCTTGGAGGACTCTTCTCTTGTTCTTCAATCGCCATGTTTAAACTATCAATCTTACCAACAACAATGGCCGGGTGTTTAGTAGATTTGAGAGTTTCTTTTCCAGAATCCCATTCTTCGCCATCTTGAGTCTCTTCAGAATCAGCAGACTATTCATCAACTAGCAAAGTTTTTGCTTTCTCTTTCTTCTTGACAATCCTCTTTTTCTTTGGTTCAGCTTCATCAACTTTTGCTTTCCCTTTCCAAGACTTAGCACCTTTATTGATTACCTATCATTTCCTTTTCGCATCTTTATCAACCGGAAATTAAGGGCTATCATAATCAGAATCACTTTTAACGTTCCTTGCTTTATCTTGCCCTGGATCCTTATATCCTGGATTAATCAAATGCCCAAACAGGTTCTTATGTGGAGGTATTTCATTATCAGGAAAACCTTTATAACCTTTCATCCTCGCCAAAGTACTGAGATTCATGTGGTTTTGATAAACAATCTACTTCGGATATCTTTTCAACTCAGGATATTTCTTGTCAAATATCACCTGAAGGAATCTTGGGTACATAAGAAACTTATCAACTTTTTGTCCCCTCAGCACTCCATCATATGTTCAAAAATAATTCCTGATACATTGAACGACTTGTTCAAGATCAAAGCAACAACTAGTGAAGTTAAACTCTTCCTCAGCACGTCATAACCTCCTCTATCTTGTCCAAATACATGCAAGATCACATGTAACAAATACTTGAATTGCGGACACAGTTTGGCTTCATGAAGTAGACCATCAGTGATCGGTGCATTATACTTCATAAGGAGGAAACACTTCCTCTGCTCAATCCATGATAACTCAGTAGGATCTGTAGGAGAATCCATCAATTGCAGAGCTTCCTGTATATCATCTTCCGTCACTAAGACAATGTTCCCCTGAATGTAGCTCTGAATTGAAGTCTTGCCTTCCCAATAGCTTGTCACAGCTTTCTCCCAGAAATCTACATGATGGTATTTGTAAATCGTAGTTGTTGTAGCAAGAGCGTAGACGACTCTACACCTTTGTAAGAAATCAACAATTCCTGAGAATTCGACATGCTGCTTCACTTCCCCAATGAATGCACAACAATTTTGTTCTGCCTCAAACATTAGCTCTTTGGGTTCCTTAGATTTCCCTTTTTCTGATTGTTCAGCCATTTTAATGTGCAAAATACATATAAACAAACATGAAAATTCATCAGAAATGGACAAAATTGAATTTTGGTAAAAACCATCCTACATTCGACCCAGACGGGGGTTCGAATGAGAAGGATTTGAGTCGAATGTGAAAATTCTGATGAACAAAAGTTACATTCGACCACAAACAGTTATATTCGAGCAATAGTAGTCTCCTTCGACCCTAAATGATCTCATTCGACCAAATAAAGTCTCATTCGACCTTGTGAAAATGGTCGAACATGACTGTTTGAATTCGGAAACATCAAAATGCATTTTAACCATTTTGAACATCAAATATTTGTTTGTTTACATCCTAATATGGCCGACTAACAATAATCCACAATCAATTTTAACTAATAACCTATTATTGATGGTTTTTCAATTCTTTGTTAAATCCCTTAATATTGGTTTATTCTCAACCTAAAACCATCGATAATAGCATATCAATCATCAATTGTTCTTAAAACAGTTTTGTTGGGTTATATTGAGACCACAGTTACCAGATTAGAGACTTTTGGTAGTATATTGTATAGCTTGATAGTTGAAGGACCTAGTTTGTAATTATAACATAGTTTTGTACAAAAACCCTAATGCTGCGCACTTAGCACACGGGCTCTGCGCACTTAAGCTAAGTGCGCAGGCCCAAGGGTCTTCCTATATATAGGATGTGTGTGCACAGCATTGGGGTTACGGTTTTGGTCATTATCTTTTGATAGCACAAGATAGGTGCGTACTTGCTGTAATCCATGCTTCTTCAGTGTTAAATCATCAATGGAATTATCGTATTATTCATCTTGTGTGTCGGTTCTTACAATATTCATCTAGTTTCTTTGATTGTAGAAGATTAGTCACTTAAAACACCTAATTCATAGGTGTTTCTAAGTGATAACAATCTCGTGCACTTACAAGATCTAGCATTTGGGACTTACAATTTGGTATCAGAGCCTCTGTGCTCTAGATTGTATCTACTTTAAGATACCAAAACCCTCATCTTGTTAGTTTTTATTATCAAGATTATATTCATTATAAACTTTAAAATTTAGGTGTTTTTCTTATATTTTGGTTTCAAATTTCGTGAAAATCGTGTTTCTAAAAGTTTAGAGTGTGTTATCTTGATTAGAAAATGGTTTGGAAAGGATTCAGCTGAGTTTTGTGTTTGTTACAGCTCGTTTTTGCGCACTTATTTCATATAACCTGCGCACTTATCTCATAAGTTGAGCACTTGTTTCTTAGTTTGAGTACTTGGCTCATATATTGCATACTTGTGATTGTGAGTACTTAAACTTGTGATTTTAGTACGCAGTCAGGGTTTCTGCGCACTTATTGCATTACCATTGCCTTGAGCACTTATTTAGGGTTTCTGTGTACTTAAACAGAAATCATGGATTTGTGCGCACTTACTGAACGTGTAGTCTTGAGTACTTGGCTAGGGTTTCTGCGAACTTAAAATCTTAAACGAGAGTTTAAGTGAGTCTGCGCACTTATTTTAGTACGCAGGCTGATCAGTAAACACTGAGCACTTATCATGCCCAAGTGTTAACTGATCTGCGCACTTATCAAGAAACACAGCCACACGTATACTTCCGAGCTGCGCACTTAACAAAGACTACAACTTAACAAGGCTGTTTACATTCTTACAGGTTGCTGCATACTTATCTGGACTGCTGTGAACTTAACTGTGAACTTATCTGCGCACTTATCTGCGCACTTAGCTGTGTACTTACGGACTTGGACATTTTCTGGACCGATAACTAAAATTTGTTTAACTACATTTCTAAAATTCATCTAAATCATGGCTGGTAACAATAACCATTCAACAGTTAACCCTATCACTCAACAAGATCTTGAAACCGGAACCACTACCAGAGTACCTAAGTTAAAAGGTGCTGAAGATTATGGTACTTGGAAGAATAGAATGAGGTCATTCTTTTATGTTACAGACTTCACCCAATGGAACTCTATCCAGTTGGGCCCGCACATTCCCATGAGAACCACTGCCACTGGGGAAGAGTTTAACCCTGATCCAACCACTTACACAGATGTTGATAAACAATTACTCTAGAGAGATCACAAGGCTTATGGTGCTCTAACCATGGCCTTATCAAACGTTGTTTATAACTTGTTTGAGGAGTATGGCACGGCACATGATCTATGGTTTGTGTTGAATGAATACTATGAATGGAACGAAGAGATGCGCCAGTACAAGAAAGACATGGTGCAAAAAGAATATGACATGTTTGGCAGTATTCGTGGGGAAAGTTTGAGCTCACACATTGATAGGTTCATGAGCATGTTGACAAAGATGAAGAAGGCTGGAATTCCTGTGAACAATAGAAATTCTATCAAGAAGCTGCTAGACTCATTGCCAAAAGAATGGAGCATCCAGTGTATGCTAATCAGAAAAGAATATCTTGACGCCCAGTCTACTTTGGCTGATCTCATCAACACACTGAAGTCGTTTGAGATGGACATTACAAAGAGAGAGATGAACCATACCAATCCAAAGGCAGTACCCATCACTGCAATGAAAAGCTTGGCATTAATGAATCCAGTGAGTAACATGGGTTCAACCTCATCTCAGGTGTATGCTAATGGAATGATTGGTGGTAGCTCCAGTTCAGGAACGACCGTTCCATACTCTCAACCCAGTGGCAAGAATCCTCAACCCCCAACTCTCAATCCTCAACAAACAAAGCTTGCTAATGAACATGTTGAACTTTTCAACGCCTTCATGACCAGCTTTGAAGCATTAAAGAAAGGTGATCTGAAGAATGACATGATGAGCCCTGAATACATGTATCAAGTGGATCCCGATGACATGGAGGAGATGGACCTGAAATGGCTAATGGCCATGATTACTCTAAGGGTTAAGAGATTCCAGGACAGAACAGGTCGAAGGGTTGGATTGGGAAAGGCTGGGTTTGATATATCAAAAATCAGGTGCTACAATTGCAAAACTCTTGGACACTTCAAGTATGAGTGTCCAACCTTAAATCAAGCTGAAGTTAAACCGGCAAAGAGGATGGTGGCAATTACAGATGGAGGAGAAGCCAACCAGCAGAAGGTGCTTGTGGTTCAAGACTTTGACTGGGGGTGAGGAAGTTGCTGTGGCAGAGGCTGAAGTGAACAAGGCATTGATGGCAAAAATTTGCAAAAAATCAACACTTGGTGTGAGTTCCTTGGAAGGGTCATCAGCTGAGATGCCAAAAGGAGAAGGGATGGAGAAGGCTGGTCTTAAAGGTGTGTTGTGTGAGGACAAGGGCAAGGAGGTTGCTGCTAAGGAAGCTTTAGTTGCTGAGAAGACTTCCACAAGCAAGGATGATCAACAACCGCAGAGCATGCAGAAGAAGGTTGAGAAGAGAGACCTGGTAAGTATCCCGCTCGAAATAAAATCAAAGCTGTGCTCACCAAGGTGTGTTACAGCCGTTGCTTACTGTTTGTCCCACAATAGGAGAATTTTAAGAGAGATGGATGACATCCGAAAAATCAACACTGAAATGAAAGAAAATGAGTTAGCTTATCAGCGAAAGTTAAATGCAACAATAGCTGAAATGCACACTCTAAAAGAATTTGTTCTCAGAAAAGATTTTTTAATAAATGACTTAACTGAAAAACTAGAAATATCTAGAAATGAAACAAATCATCTCCAAATTGTTGTGGACAAATGGAATGTAAGCAAGCATGCTCATACTGATATCCTTGATTGTTTAAGGAAATCTTTCGTCAAAGATGGAATTGGGTATAAGGATAAAAAGGGAATTGTAAAATCTCTATTTTTACCCTTGAGCAAAAGTGAATATATACCCATTCCAAAACCACATCCAAAAAATGATCTTTTTGAAAAAGAATGTGTCACGTCTGAGTCAAACTCTAATATAAGTAAAAGTAGTGCAGATATGACCCAACAGGATCAGGTGGACGATGATGAAAGTTGTGGTGGTCAAACAATGGGGTTAGGTCACCCAGGTGCCAATTACTCTACAGTGAATTGGTTCATCTGGAGCCATGACAAGTCAAAAACTTCTTTGAATTCAGATGACTGTAATAATTTAACTAATTTGGATGACTGTAATAGTTTATCTAGGATGGATAACTGTAATAGTTTATCTAGGCCGGATGACTGTATTACTTTAACTTCTAAACTTGATTTCAAGGGTGTTGTGAACCCAAATGATAGGATGAATCCTATCAAACGATCAGATATTTGTGTTGAAAATGTTATGCCTGTTTGTGTTGATCTTAATGATGCATTCTCTGATAATGAAAATGTATATAGACCATCTCCATTTGTTCCAGAACTAAAAAGAAACAGGTTTGGGAAATTTCTTACTGAAGAAATTCCAGAGTTTACACCATCATCAACAGATATGTCATGTTCTGAAGAATCACAAAGTGAAACAGATAACACAACTTCTGGAGAATCACAGAGTGATACAGAAAGTGACATCAACGAGCCAGAATGCAACACAAATGAAGAATCAAGCAACAACAACGGTGATGAAGCATGTTCAACAGACAGCCCCAACTCAAGCAACTACAAGAGAAGAACATCACAACCATCATCATCCAGATCTTCTTCAAAGATCAAGCCTAAACACTCTAAATGCTTTAGATGTGGAAATGAGGGACTTGTGGTTAAGAATTGTCATTTGCAACCCAAACCACAAAGTGATACCAATACCCAAAAATCTTTTTCAGTTCAAATTAATGATCTTCAAGAAACTATAAGAAGTTTTGTTAAGGCCACAAAAACTTGGAAAAGTCAAGAGTCAGTTTTGGGTGAAAATCACGACAGATTAAAACTAAAACAGACCTGGATTCCAAAAGTTACTTAAATTATGGTCTGAGTCGTGACTGTACATAGTGTCTCGTATATTTATCTGTATATTTCTCTTGTTTTATGTGTTTTTCAGAATAAACTACAGAAATGGTTGATTGCCCTGATGAGATATCTGTGGCACGTTGATAGCGGGGCGTCAAGGCACATGACGGGACTAAAAGAACTCCTCAAAAACTATCGATTCATTGATGGAGAATTTGTTGCTTTTGCCGGCAACGAGAAGGGCGGAAAGATAGTTGGGATAGGGGACGTGATTTCTGATGCACTGACTTTAGAAGATGTGAACTATGTTCCAGAATTGTGCTACAATCTGCTGAGTGTATCACAAGTCTGCGACAAAGGAATCTCAGTGTTATTTAATGACATGGAGTGCCTCTTTCTAAATCCAGGATTCATTCCTCCTACCAATATGATTATGCTTAAAGCTCCTAGACAAAATAATACTTATGTGATAAACATGAGAGATGCAAAGTCTGAATGTCAAATGACATGCTTACTTTCTAAAGCATCCGAGTCAGAGTCACTGCTTTGGCACAGGCGATTAGGACATGTTAACTTCAAAAATATTAATAAGCTTTCAAAGCTAAATCTTGTCAGAGGTCTTCCTCCTAAGGAATTCCCTTTTTCTGAAAAATGCTTAGCATGTGCCAAAGGAAAACAACACAAAAAGTCGCATAAGTCCAAAGCTGTGAACTCTATAGACTCACCTCTTCAATTATTGCACATGGATCTTTTTGGTCCTATTAGTGTTAAGAGTCTAGATAAAAAGTCTTATTGTTTGGTGATAACAGATGATTTTTCCCGATTCACATGGGTGTACTTCTTGGAATACAATAGTGAAGCTGCTGAGATTTTGATGCTGTTTGTTCCTCTCATTGAGAACATAATAAAGACAAAAGTTAGATCAATCCGAAGTGATCACGGAACGGAATTCAAGAATCAAAGTTTCGTGACTTTCTGCAACAACAGAGGAATTCATCTTCAGTACAGTGCTACGAGAACTCCTCAACAGAATGGTGTTGCTGAAAGGAAAAATCGTACACTTATTGAGGCGGCTGGAACCATGCTTATCGACTCTAAATTGCCGATCATTTTCTGGGCTGAAGCTGTGAATACCGCCTGTTATGTTCTTAACAGAGTCTTAATTGTAAAGACGCGCGGGAAAACAGGTTATGAGTTGCGCTTTAAAAGAAAACCTTTGATTGACTACTTCAGGCCGTTTGGATGCTCATGTACGCTGCTTAACAACTACGAGAACATAATGAAGTTTGATGCAGTTGGAGATGAGTGCTTCTTTGTTGGATACTCCTCAAGTCAAAAAGCTTATAGAGTGTACAACAAACGAACCAAAATGGTTCTCGAGTCTTTTTATGTTGATTGGCAGGAATCCAACTCTACCAACACAGGAGCCGGTCCTGACTGGTTCTTTGACGTGGATGTTGTTTTCAACAATTTCAGCATCATTGATGAACAACCATCTGAAAATCAAGCAGCCGATCCTTCTCCTCTTGAAGATACTCTTTACTCTTCCGAAGACGATGCAACACCTTTCACCACCCGATTTTCTCCACTCGTAGTTGATCCAATTGTTCCCCTTCAGACCACAAATGGTGATGCAACTGTTGAAACTACTCCATCTCTTGAAGGTACTCCAGCTTCAGAAGAAACATCTTCAGCACAACAGTCTGCAAATGATCCATCCAGTTCGTCAAATCCTACAGATCACCTTTCCAATCTGCCTTCTCATATTCAAGAAGAACCAAACATGGGATTTAAGTCTTCTAAGATTCACCCTGTGGAGAACATCATTGGACCAATCTCTGAGGGTGTTCTTACTAGAAACCAGGCAGACAAACTGAATATTGCACTTTCAGCCTTCTTATCTTAGACGGTACCTTTCAGCATTGAAGACGCTGTCAGGGATGCAAGTTGGGTTGAAGCCATGCAGGATGAGCTGTATCAGTTTAGAAAGCTAAAGGTTTGGGAACTTGTGGATTTACCTGAAGGAAAGTATCCTATCGGAACAAGATGGGTGTTTCCCAACAAAATGGATGAACGAGGTGTGGTAATTAAGAACAAGGCTCGTTTGGTTGTTCAGGGCTTTCGTCAACAGGAGGGTATTGATTATGAGGAAGTGTTCGCTCCAGTTGCTCGACTTGAAGCTATATGTATTTTCCTGGCATACGCCTCATACAAGAACTTCAAAGTCTTTCAAATGGATGTGAAGAGTGCATTCCTGTATGGGAAGATCAAAGAAGAAGTCTATGTTTGTCAACCCCCGGGTTTTGAAGATCCTCATCATCCCAACAAGTACTACAAACTGGATAAGGCTCTCTATGGACTTCATCAAGCTCCTCGAGCTTGGTATGAGACCTTATCTTCATACTTGCTGCAGAATGGGTACACCAGAGGGAAGATCGACATGACTTTGTTCACCAAAGAAGTCAACAAACACTCTATCCTTTTTCAAATTTATGTTGATGATATTATCTTTGGCTCCACTGATGAAAACTTATGCAGGGAATTTGAAAGCATCATGAAGTCTCAATTTGAAATGAGCATGATGGGAGAATTATCGTTTTTCTTAGGCTTGGAAGTGCAGCAGAAAGAAGACTGAATTCTCATCCATCAAGCAAAGTATACAAGAGACATTCTGGCAAAATACAACATGACCGACTGCAAGGCGTCTAATACTCCTTTTGCGGCCCAAACAACACTTGTACCAGATCTTCAGGGGCCTTCAGTGAATCCTCACACGTATCGATCAATGATTGGCTCCCTGATGTATCTAACAGCTAGCAGACCAGATATCATGTGGGCAGTTGGATGCTGCGCGCGTTTTCAGTCCAATCCAAAGCAATCGCATGAGACTGCAGTGAAAAGAGTCTTCCGCTACCTCAAAGGAACACCAAAACTTGGTTTATGGTATCCTAAGAGTGATAACTTTGATCTAATCGCTAACTCTGATAGTGATCATGCAGGTTGTAGGATCGACAGAAAATCTGTCTCTGGTGGCTGTCAATTTCTGGGTAACCGGCTAGTGTCTTGGCAGAGCAAGAAGCAGACCACCGTGTCCATCTCCACTGCTCAGGCCGAATACACAGCTGCATCCAGTTGTTGCTGTCAGGTGTTATGGATCCAAAATCAACTTTTGGAGCACGGTTTGAATGTCATGCATACACCTATTTTTATTGATAATGATGCATGTCGTGACATCATGAAGAATCCAATTGATCATTCTAAAACCAAACATATTGAAATTTGGATTCACTCAATTCGCGATGCGCACGACAAATAGTACATACAGGTGTTGCCTATAGATACTGCTGATCAAAAAGCAGATATCTTTACAAAAGCTTTTGATAAAACCCGGTTTCATCAGTTGGTTTCATGGCTTGAGATGATAAATTTTGAATAAAAAAAAAACTTTAATTGTGCATATTTTATAGAAAAATCTTCTTTTCTTTTAAAACAAGATTTTTGGGGGAGAAGGTAAACCAGTCCATTCCTAATGCAAAATTAATTCAGGAAATGATAGGAACTAATCATATCTCGTCAGCATGTGAATAGGACCCAGAGGATGTTGTGGCCTCAAGCAACGATGTGTCGGTAGATTCAGCCTGGAATCAAGTAAACTGCTACTAGGTGATTAACAAGAAGATCTACACGGAAAGCTGGATTCCCACTGTGCTTTAGGTCTGCACAAGTTGAGTCCGGTCATACATAGGTTGAGAAATTAAAAGACACAGAAAATTTTGTGCATAGGCAAATCAAAAGACACCTAAGAGTGCAAGCTACCAATGCGGGGCTAAGAAAAACAAAATTTTTGAAATTGAGCAGCAAAAGACACGCAATGTTAGTGACGTGCAAACATATATAGATAGCTCACCAAACGATCAGATGATCATCTTCTCTACTTATGGTAACATAGACCTGAAGCTCTCATCATCTGATCAAGATAATGATCATCTTCTCTGCTTATGGTAACATAGACCTGAAGCTCTCATCATTATATTTCAATAAACCTTGAGGATCGGTAGGCCAATACCTAGCACACTGTGGGGTCCATAAAATTTTCGTCAATATTACCGAAAAACATGATAAACAGCATCGCCAAACACATGTTGAAAGAGAAAAGGCATGGATTTAAGTGGACAAGCATACCGACAATTGTTCTTAGGCTGCAGCTATCCAACGGAAAGTTGAACTGGGTTCTGGCAGGTATGATTAGTATGATCTTGATTGCAGAAGGTGAGACTTGGTAAAACCCCACTTATTAAAATGGATTTGGGCCATAAAACTCACTTATTGGGCCAAAGTTTGCATTCTGCGTACTTATTGGGCCCTGCGCACTTAACTCAAGTGCACAGGCCCATTAGTTGACTGTATATATACTGTGTCAAACGTGGTTAAAAATTTTTTATCTTCCTTAACACTTTTTATTAACCCTAATTACCTGATTCATCACCTGTTCATCTTCATCACCGTTCATCATCATCATCATTATCTTCCTAAACCCCAAATCACACCCTAATCACCCCAAATCATACCTCATTTCCTTCTTTGTTGATTCGTATCTACTGATTACGGTAGATTTCATATTACTAATGGTTCATTGATTGTGATTACAAGGTATAAATGGATGATCTTGATGCATCAGTTGGGTTTTTAGTTGTTATTGGGTTTTTGAATTCTTGAAGATCTGCGCACTTGATACATGAACAAGTGCGTACTTGTCTCATAGAGACTGCGCACTTGTCTCATAATCATACAAGTCTTCAAAAACCCTAATATCCTGCGTACATGCTGTGTGAACTTAAATCTTGAACGAAGGTTCAAGTGTCTACGTACTTGCCTAGTACGCAGACCTGACTGGGTTGCTAAGGGGTTACCATGCCCGTGTTTGACGTGGCCTGCGCACTTATTTTGGGCTTGTGTACTAACCAAGTGATCAGTCAAGTATCTGCGCACTTGGACTGCGCACTTGACTGAGCACATAACCTTGTTGACTTTGATTGGACTGCGCACTTGATAACCATGCGCACTTGGACTTTAAACAACAATATGACATTCATTTTGACAATTAAGACACTTGAACGGACTGCGAACTTAATCCTGGACCTTAATGATTTTACAACTGAAAATCAAACGTATCATGGACACCGATGACACCAATCCATCAAACCTTAATCCTATGACTGTTAAAATTTCAAACCTAAAAAAAAAAAAATTAATAAAAATCTAAGTCTAAGTTCGTTGTCCATCTAAGTTTAAGTCTAAAGCCAGTTATCGGAGATCTAATTGGCTTTTCGTGCTCTCGGTTAAACAGATGACACTTGACTGGGATCCTAGAGGCATGCACAACCAACCGATGAATCTCGATACTGATGATAACAAGTTTAGAGATATAGTGACTTGGATAAGACGCAGCAAAGTCGGATTTGCTGTGCAGAACGTTGAACCAGTCTATGTTTCACACATTGAAGATTTCTGGAGATCAGCTCGAGTCGAAACTTTATCAAGAGTGAAGCTAATCAACGCAACGGTCCGAAATAAGCCTGTAATCATCACTGAGGACACCGTTTGCATCGTACTGAGACTGCAAGATCAACCAGGAACTGTCAGATTCATGTCTAAAGCAGATATTCACCTACAGTTCAGGACTTTCGGCTACAAGGGTGACTTTGACAAAAGAGGCGATGTCAAGAAGAGCCAACTAACAAGAGACTGGACACTTATCAGTCATGTATTTTTAATGTCTCTATGTCATAGAAAGGGAGGCTACAATGCGCTCAGTGCTGAATGGTCGACAACGATGATAAATATTTGCAAGGACGAAGCGTTCAACTTGTCAGGCATGATCTTTGACTACATGGTGAAGAATGCAGATGCTGGGTCAGGGAAATGGGCAATGTACCCAAGGTTCGTACAGATGATGATCAACACTCAACATGATAATCTGCCTCTCGGTGACCAATACATCTTCACCAAAGGTGCACGATTCTTCACAGAATGCAACACACCTGACTGGGAACCAATGCTGGAAAATATGTATGCGGCCCAGCGATATCCTCTTGTTATGGATCTATACAACAAGATCAGGAAGAGAAGGTCAGATGCTGTTGAACCCCGACAACAATCCAGAGCTGCTCCTGCACCTGGACCATCTGAACCCACTCCTTCAGCCCAGCCGACTGCTGAAGAAATTGCCCTAGAAAAATCAAGGGGCAAAAGAGTGGCGACTGAACCTGCTCCATCAAAGCCTAGCAAAAATAAAAGACCAGCAGGTTTGTTACAAGAAGGGAGAGATACATTGACACCTGAGCTACTTGAAACTGCTGCAGCATTACAAGAAGTTGCTGAGTTTGAGAGGGCAGCGAGAAAGAGAAGAAGAGAACAACTACCTGAATCAGAGATTCCTCTTGTAGTAACTCAGGATGATATTGAGGAACAAGTGGTCTTAGAACAAATCTTTAGGGCAGAACAACCGAATTAACCAGGGCCTTCCACTGCTGCTGCTCCAGCCCCCAAAGCTCCAGCCCAACGATCAGCTGAACCATCCTCATCAGCTCCTGCTGCACCTCGTCGCAAACCGGTGCATCAGGAACTATATGAGAAGCTTGTCAAAGAGGTTGGTAAAATTGCTGCCAGGGAAATCTGCACTTTAAAGAGTGACGTGCACAACAACCAGGAGCTGAGAAAGAAAGTAAAGAAGCTCAAACACAAGAACCGGAACATGGAGAAATTCATTAAAGATCAAAGATACATTATCAAGTTTCAGAATGAAGTTCAAATGCAGATTTTTGAGATATTCCAAGATTTCAAGAAGCAGCAAACCGGTGCTCCCAGCACTACTTTTGATGAGACTTTCGATTTTGGAAAGTTTTTGGAGAAGGTGAAAGAGAAAGAAAGGGTTGCCAAGGAAAGTGAGGTTGATGAAGTTAGCGAAGATGAGGTGCCAGAGAGATTCGTGGAGATGGGAATGAATGAAGAAGTGGTTTATAAAACATTTAATGGGCACAAGTTGGATCCCGAAAGATCAACTTGGTTTCCTAGAAGGCCCATCACCATTCCAGCCTTACATCAGAATATCCATCACACCAGGTCTGCTCACTAGGAGAAGATCATCTCCTGGAAATATGATGAAGAGAAGAGACTGTTTGCTATAAAGAGAAGAGGGGGAGTGATACAATATTTCAAGGGACAAAAGGAACTAAAGTCTCTCCCCCGATGGGATATCAGGGAGCTCAGCAGGGCCCCATTCATCAATCACTCCCGCGATTCCCAGGCGGCCATGGTTGAGTGGTTCATCAAGAAGGAATGTGACACAGATTTTCAAATCCTGAAGCCGCAGAAACCAAGAAGGAGAATCTCGAAGAAAAGAATCGATCCAGCAACCGGTCGTGGCATGATAACTTATGTGATTGACCCTCCACAGGTCGTCACACGAGTTCCTATTAGATCTGAGCTTCCAGTGATGCTGAGGGACTTTCAAAAGTGGTTTTACGACAGCAACACTGGTGAAGCAGTCATCAAACTGCAGGACGATTCAGAGGCTTTAAGGATTTTGGATCCAGTAGACGTGTTTGCACTTAATTTGTCAGATCTGAATATGCTGTTTGCAAATCAGATCAATGTGGGTGCCGGGAACACGTTGTTTGAAGAAGTCGTGTTGTTTAGAAGGGCTGTGGATAGACCCATGAATCTGAAAAGAGAGCTGCTTAAGATAATCGACAGGATTAATGCAGCAGATAAAGATAAGGATGATACGGAGAAGGCTGCACAAGCTGCTGCTGCTGCTGGTGCAGAAACTACTCAACCTGAAGTCGAGACTGCTTCAGAGGGACATACAGAAGAACCTGCAACAGTAGCCGATCCTGAAGGAACTGCAACAGAATCAACTCAAGCTCCTCAAGCAGTTGAAGAAGATCCAGTCGCGTTATACATGCAAGACCCCCCTGAACAGGTTGAGGGGGAGGAAAGCGAGATCGAGATAGATTGAAGATTGAAGAACTGGTACCTGTGGTCTAGGGGGAGTATTGTTGGGTTATATTGAGACCACAGTTACCAGATTAGAGACTTTCGGTAGTATATTGTATAGCTTGAGAGTTGAAGGACCTAGTTTGTAATTATAACATAGTTTTGTAAAAAAACCCTAATGCTGCGCACTTAGCACACGGGCTCTGCGCACTTAAGCTAAGTGCGCAGGCCCAAGGGTCTGCCTGTATATAGGATGTGTGTGCACAACATTGTGGTTAGGGTTTTGGTCATTATCTTTTGATAGCACAAGATAGGTGCGTAGTTGCTGTAATCCATGGTTCTTCAGTGTTAAATGATCAATGGAATTATCGTATTATTCATCTTGTGTGTCGGTTCTTACAATATTTATCTAGTTTCTTTGATTGTAGAAGATTAGTCACTTAAAACACCTAATTCATAGGTGTTTCTAAGTGATAACAATCTCGTGCACTTACAAGATCTAGCATTTGGGACTTACAAGTTTCTAAGGTGTCTGATTAGGTCCATTAGGGTTCATATCATAAATCAATGATTCTGAAATGAATATGGATCCAATACCTGTGAAAGTGATATGGAAATGATCAGTAAAACACGTAGAACACAATGATCAGATAAAAAATAACAGGGCAACAAGGTCTGGTAACGAGGGAAATTTGAAAAAAAAATATGAGGTTGGAATGAAGAAACTGGGTATATATAGAATTCCCCATTCGACCTTGTCAAGGGTTCAAATGAGAAAATCTGAGCTACATTCGACCCTAGTTAAAGGTTCGAATGAAGTCAGATGGTTCGAATGAAGAAATTATTAAACAAACACTCTCATTCGACCTATTTTAAAGGCTCGAATGAAGACACAAATCCGCCTTCGACCCATCGAAGGGGCGAATGAAGATTTGGATTTCTGAAAAAGACAATCAAACAATTTAGTTTTGGGTGCGGAATCCCCAAAACCAGCACAAAATGATAACTAATCAGATAAACACACACAAATCATCATTTTCAAAGCTTTTCATTAATAAACAAACTTGAATACACGTAGAAAAGTGATTACAATCAAGGATTAGACGCAAAACAAGTTTATAAAAAGTTACAGAGAGAATTCAGAAAGTGGCGGGAAATAAATGACTCAAAGTTAACTACAAAAACTGAGTTTGCCTATTTATAGACTGCACATTCGCCCATTTTGTTCATGCGAATGTGCAGGTTCGCCCATTGTGAACGGTCGAACCAAACTACATAATAAACAGCCTTCATTCGCCCAAAACTTCTTCCTTCGCACCTTCTAAAACTCTCCTTCGCACCATCCAAAACTTACCTTCGCACCTTCGACAGAAAACAAAACATATGGTTTATCTAATCCAAAGCATTAGTCGCATATATGCACCTACAAACTCCCCCTCGACTATTGCTTGGATTGTAATCTTCTCTGTTCATCCATGATCTTGTTCATTAATCTGATGTGTCGAATAACCTTTTGTTCTCTAGTTAGTACCGGTTCCTGAACTATCTTCTTCTTTGATTTCTTCACAGGCACAACCTTCTCAACAGTCTTTCCCAACTTCTGCTCAAAGTCACATCCAGCGTTGATGTCATACGCAAAGCATAGAAATACCACACGTTGGTATTTTCCTGCTTGTTCAGCATCTTTTGCGTCAGAGTAGATAGGATTATAGAATAACATAATGATATCCTCATGTGAGCAATTGATTAGCCACATAGGATCAAAAATAAGCACTTTCTTAAAATCCTTCTCACCATCCTTTAACACAATCACGGCCTCTGCTCTCTTCCAATCATAGTACCACCAGATAAAGTCTTTAGCGAAATGCTGAGGAATATGCAACAATGGAATTTTCTTCAGCACTCGCGGTGGTTTATACTTCAAAGTAACCTTGGGCAACCCAGTTATCACGTTAATCTCCTTCTTGTGTTCAATCCTCTTTGGATACTGAGGTCTAAACAAATTCCACTCGGTTCGACTTTCACGAGTCATCTTCTCAGCAAAATAATCAATCTGGCTATTTGGCGCTCCCGTTAGACGGTGACGACAAATATCCCTGATTGCCCAGTAAGGAAGAGTCTTTAAATGATGAAACTTCTCAAAGTATAGAATACCTTTCTCCCATTTCACTGCAAAACATCTAAGCTCTTTGACAAACATCCAGGCCAAGGCACGGCCTTTGAACATACTGCTATGAAGTTTGTAGAAGCTTCCCTGAATATCAGCCTTAGGGCGGTTATTCTCCTTCTCCTTCAGCTTCCTCAACAACTCCTTCAAACTGTCTGTTTGTTCGAACCGAGGCTTCTCATGCCCTTCAAAGATTTTATCTTCAAACATCTTACTCTTCTCTTTGGCTATTTTCTCAGCATGGTTTAGCAATTCGTCTGAGAATGAAAATCCACATTCTTGATTTGTTCTGAAATATTGTGGATATTCATCGCTCGTAATATCTTCCATCTCGACTTCCTCGAATGCAGGAACATCACGATCATCTGAGTGATTTCCAGCTTCTTTCTCAGGAATCAGAGGAATAAAATTATCAGCAAGTAATTCTTCTAACGTCTTGCCCACTTGCTTTGCTAAACCTTCCAAAATTTCTTTTGAAATAGCCGCAGACACTTCCCCATCTTCAAGATCAGGGTCATCATATTCCAATTCGAAGAGTTTATTATCAGATTCAAATATTTCAGGAAACCTGCTAGTCATGTCTATCGTCCAGACTCGATCTGTTAACATCTGACGATACTTAGTTTTATCTTCTTCAGACAATGACTTTAATTTTTCGTTCCAGAAAATATCATCATCATCTACATTCTCTCCCGGAGCTTTCGAACTTGATTCTCCACCCTTATCTGTTTCACGCTTTTCATATGAAAACTGTTCAGCGTCATCATTATCATCATCACTATCATCAGAAGCAGAGCCGCTTTCACCTGAACCACCACTCGAATCATCATCACCATCATTATCGTCTTTCTTCTTCTTCTTAGAATCATTTCCAGCATCTTCATCTAATTCATCATCTTCCTCTTCATCTGATGGTTCATAATCAACCTGTTGTTCATCTAACTCTTTGTCTTCCTCACCAGCTTGAAGTTGAGGAGCTCGACTGTACAAGTCTTGAATCAGACTATCCATCTTTCTGTTATTCTTCTTCAGTTCTTTGCTCTCCTCCTTCAAAGCCATTATTCTTCTTGTATTCCGTTGCTCATGCTTTAGCAACTTTTTGTTTTCCCTCTTCAACCTCTTAATGGTTTTCTTCATCAAAGCATTATCATCCGCTGATGTGACTACAACCTCTAACATCATTTTGTCAGTCGATTTTAACTGTTCAATCTCACTCTGCTGTTTGTTAATGATATTCATCATTTTAGTCAGTCGTTGATTAACAGCCTCCATAACATCACTATCAACAGAAACCTTTTTCTTAACAGGTTGTTCAACAACTTCTTGCATTTTCCCTTTTCTCATTTTCTTCAACACATTATCCAATGCTTCATTCACATCATCCATTGGAATGCCTTTTGTTTGTGGTGTGCTTGAAGTTGTTGTGGTTTTCTGTTTCTTCTGTGCCTGTTCAGCAACCGGTGACTTTGAACTAGTAGCTGGTGGTAAATTCTTTCCAGCCATCAACATTTCTAGTTCTTTCTTTCTCTTTAAACTAGGTTTCTCCTGTTTCTTCTTTTTCTTTGCTTGAACAAGAGAACCAGTTTCAATCTCATCAATATTCAAAACAAAATCGTCCTCAACTGGACTCCTAACACCTTCATCTTCAGCACCAGCAGACGCACCAGCCTCAGTGGCCTTGGGCAAGGTGGTCTCAACAGTTTCAGCCTCAGAATTCCATCTCTCGTCTTCTTGTGTCTCTTCAGAATCGACAGACACTTCATCTACTAAATGTAAACCTTTTTGAGCTTTACTCTTCTGTCTCCTTGGAACAGATTTCTGTTTCTCCTTCTCAGGTTCAACAACCTTAATAGTCACCTCCTTCTTTTTCATCTTGCCACCCTTAGCTCCCACATTCACTATCTGTCTCTTTCGCTTTGCATCAGGATCAATATGATGTAAAGGATCATCAGTATCAGAATTGCTATCATCATGTCTCACTTTCCCTTTCCCTGGATCATCTTTTCCTGGATCCTCATAATCTATATTCGCCAAATGACCAAATAAACGCCTAACTGGAGGACGTTCATCAGCAGATAATCCTTTGTATGCTTTCATCCTGGCAAGTGTGTTCAACGTCATATGCTCTTGAACCACAATTTGTTTTGGATCCTTCTTCAAGTCTTTATACTTATTATCAAACACCATCTGTAGAAACCGAGGATATAATAAAAACTTTAGTGTCCTTGTTCCATTAACTGGCTCTAGTAGATGATTCATAAGCATCCCAGAAACATTGAACGGTTTGTTCAATATTAAAGCCACCATCATCGAGCTTATGCTTTTCCTCATTAAATCAAATCCACCCGCAGCCGATCCAAACACGTGAATTAAAATATGTGCCAAATATTTAAACTGAGGGCATAGTTTTCCCTTATGTAGAGAACCATCGGTGATAGGACCATTATACTTCATCCTCAAGAAACACTTCCTTTGATCCATAAACTCCAACTCTTTCGGGTCATCCTTTTCATCATGAAGATTCAACGCCTCTCTAAGATCATCTTCACATACGATAATTCTCTGACCTTGGACTTTGCTTATTAAACAAGATTGACACTTCCAGAAGTCCATCTTGGCGTTCTCCCAAAACTCTTGCATGATATCCCTGTAAATGACGGCAGGTGTAGCAATTGCGTCAAGTACTCGGCATCTCTTGAAGTAATCAATGATCTCGGTAAATTCAACGTGCTTCTTCACATCTCCCAAATACGCACAACAGTTGTGTGCATTCTCAAAGTCCAACTGTTTCGTCTTAGCTGGTTGGGAAGAAGATCCGGCTTGCTCTGTGGTTTTCTCCTGTTCAGACATGTTTAGAATCTGCAAAACAAATCAAAAACACAAGTTAGAAATCGTAAAATTTCAAAAATTTAAAATTTTGGTATAACTTCCTCATTCGCCCAAACGGGGGTGCGAATGAGTGTTTTACAGGGTTCGAATGAGAATATTTGGTACGAATGTGAAATTTTAGCCAAAAAGTTTTTCATTCGACCGGTTGTCTTCATTCGACCAGAAATTATAGTTCATTCGACCGGAAATGGTTCCTTCGTCCATTCGTAAACAGGCGAAAGTATAACAAATTTTCAAAATTTCAATTCTGAGTTTTAACCATTAAAAACATGATTATTTCATTGGAACAGATACTAAACACACCGGTTAAACTTTTAAACCAAACATCAAACATTATTAACCATTCTATGTATGTTTTCTGATCAAAACAAGGGTTCGAATGGGGTTTTTATCAAACACATCAATCTGATGTAATTTAACCCTTGTTTGATGATGATTCTCCCCCTAAAACATACAAAGAATGAACGGACACAATCAATTGTAATTAAAAACAATCATAGAACTGAGAGTAGATCCTAGGGTTCGAGACACAAAACTGACGATTAAACCCTCAATACTTGTTATTTACCTGTGAAAATAAGGGTAAAATGATCAGTTCAACAAGTAGAAGACAATGGTAATGTGTAAATAAAACAAGCAACAAGGTGACAGTATGATAAAAATTCTGATAAAAATAAATGAAGGTTCGAATGTGCAGATGGACTTATATAAGCAATCTCCTTCGCCCATTTTGACCATACGAAGGAGAAACTTTTGTCTCCTTCGACCCTATTGAAAGGGTTCGAATGAAGCAAAAGGGTTCGAATGAAAAATTTATGAAGAACACTCTCCTTCGCCCGTCAATACGTTCGAATGAGACTGTAAAATTCCACATTCGTCCAATCGAATGGGCGAATGTAAACTGGAATTTTTGAAAATTTTCCAAATTGCAAAAACGAATCCCGATTCAATTATTTCTCAACTTTTAAGCATCCAATCATCATATTTTCACATTATAAAAATCACAAAACTCAATTGGTGTACCAGGTTTTAGAAAATCGACATCAACCACCATCAGTTATCAAAAAAAATAAGATGAAAAAGCAAAATCTTATTGGATTTTCTAAAGTTTATGCTAAAACACACCTAAAATCTTTTTGAGTTTTGTAATTTTTGACAGTAAAGTAAAATGCGAAAAAATAAATGAAAAACTGTAAAGATTTTTGTGATTCCGGAAAAGGGATCATATCAGTTTATGAGAAATCTGATCACACCGTTGATCTTTTTGAAATTATTATCATTAAAGACAATGTGTGATCTGTCAACTGCTGATATTGTGATCCACATAAACTCACATGCAGACTTTTATGCAGTGTTTTAAACTGATACTGATATTTATAGTATAAACGCAATTGTCTGTGGTTCCCACGCACACGACATACTCCCGTATCAAGAAGTAAATGCACAAAGACTCATTGTAAAGCGTGATTATGCTTTTGTTGTCTGTAATTGTACAAGATATAATGCATAGAGGTATACAGGTCAGCAAGTTAATGCAGCAAAGTAACATATGCACTATACCAGGTTGAGGACGGATATTAATCATGATTTGCATCAGTGAGCAATACGATGTAATAGATAATCTTTGATCATCATATAACATGAAAAGTTCCTCAATTCAGTAACTTTAGGATTTGGCATATAGCTCTTTTATAAAAACACCCTGTCTGATCTAGGTCCGTAATGACTTACAGCAAAAGATCAGAGAGGCTATCCCCAGACAACTAATAACATAACGACCCTAAACCTCCGAGTTTTGTACAAATACCCTATCAAACGAAATTACGGTACTAAGACCATATGCCCATGAGGAGTTCATCCACACAACAAATCGTTTGATATGTATGTATCAGACACGCAGTAATAGGTCTACGAAGCCTATCAGCACATCGCACAGACTCAGACACACGCCCTATATAGCATTACATTATTTAGAATGTGTCAGATCCCCACTGATGTACTATCATTTCCCTTTATACTCCAGGAAATCATTTTAGAATTTTCTGATTTTTATAAATTTTCTAATTTACTGTTCCCAAGGATAAGCTGGAGCATTTCAAATATGTGATTGCCCAGATATCGTTTGTTCACAGAAATCTGACGGCATTAATCTAAGGGAAGAAGATATAGCAGTCAGCAAAGAAATTTTCTAATTTTTATGGATTTTGAAATTTTTCAATGTTTTTGGATTTTCGAAATTTTTCTGAAAAACAGTAAAAATTTAAACTAAAAAGTGATAGACTGAGGTGGTGATCAGTCCTGTTTTTCTTTAATACCATTAGCTTTTAAAAGATAATCAAATCTGGATTTGTCAAAAGCTTTGGTAAAAAGATCTGCGCGTTGGTAATCAGTGTGGATTTTGACCATATCGATCAACTCTTTAGCATAACAATTACGGATAAAATGATATTTAATCCGAATATGTTTAGCCTTTGAGTGATTTACTAAGTCTTTTGTTAATGCGATTGCGGCCTCATTATCACAGTAAATAGGGGTTTTAAGAAATTGCAAACCGTAATCCACCATCTGCTGTTGGATCCAAAGAACCTGTGAGCAGCAGCTCGATGCTGAAACGTATTCTGCTTCACATGTGGATAGTGCAACTGCGGTTTGTTTCTTGCATTGCCAGGTCACGAGCCTGCTCCCCATAAACTGACATCCAGCCGTTGTGGATTTGCTGTCCTTGTCACAGCCACCCCAATCTGCATCACTAAAAGCGATTAGGTCAAAATTATCATCATGAGGGTACCATAGTCCTTTTGATGGACAACCCTTCAGATATCTAAGGATACGCTTCACGGCTGCTAAATGACTTTGTTTCGGCTTCGATTGATAACGAGCACAAAGACATGTCGCAAACATTATATCAGGCCTAGACGCTGTTAGGTACATCAGAGATCCGATGATTGCTCTGAATGTAAATGGATCTGTCAGCTCCCCCTTAAGGTCAACTCCAATCCCGTGATTGGGTTGTATCGGGGTATCCATCGGCTTGGAATCATCCATCTGGAACCGGCTCAAGACTTCAGAAACATATTTGGTTTGGTGAATAAAGATCCCCGTTGGTCTTTGCTCCACCTGCAAGCCGAGGAAAAACTGCATTTCCCCCATAGCGCTCATTTCAAACTTCTCCTGCATAACTTGTTCAAATTCCCTGCACAGAAGTTCGTTAGTAGACCCGAAAATAATATCATCAACATAAATTTGTACTAGAAGCAAGTCATCTCCTGATCTTTTCGTGAACAGGGTGCAGTCAACCAATCCGCGTTTGAATCCTTTCGAGAGAAGATACGTGCTCAGCTCCTCATACCATTGCCTCGGAGCTTGGTGCAAACCATACAGTGCTTTGTTTAAAACATAAACCTTATCCCGGTGGATTGGGTCTTCAAAGCCCGGTGGTTGACCTACATAAACTTCCTCTTTGACCACACCGTAAAGAAATGCGCTCTTTACATCCATCTGATACACCTTAAATTTCTTCCATGATGCAAACGCGAGGAACATTCTGATAGCTTCCAAGCGTGCAACCGGTGCATAGATTTCATTGTAGTCGATTCCTTCAACCTGATGAAAACCTTGAACCACCAAACGAGCTTTGTTTCGCACAATGACTCCTCTATCATCTTTCTTGCACTTAAACACCCATTTAGTGCCTATCTTCTTTCTTCCAGGAGGTAAATCAGTCAGGGTCCATACACCAAGTTTCTGGAATTGTAATAACTCTTCCTGCATTGCTTCCACCCAGGCGTCATCCAAAAGAGCATCCTTGTATGTCCGCGGCTCGACCTGCGAAACATAACAAGCAAATGACCAGTCATTTTGAAAACCAGATTTCTGAATTTTGGCATATAAAGCAAGATTGCCAATGTTATCTGGTGCTTGAGCATTCTTCAGCTGTCCTCTTGTCATCACACTGCTACCAGGATCACCGATAACTTGTTCAAGCGGGTGTATCCGATGTATCCGAGATTCCGGATAATCAGGTACTTGTACTCCCGTCTGAGTTGTCAAATTCTCTGTAGAATCCAGATCATTACCCACATTCGATGTTGAAGCATCAGTAGTAGATGGGTTCACTGGTGGTGTCACTGTAGCATTGTCCAGAATAGCTTCACTTGTTGCATCATCGTCTTCGTATTCGGATTCGGATGAATTAAGCGATGTAGAAGCTTCTTGGAACACCTCTTCTTCCAATACAGGAGCAGTGGCATCATTAGAAGCTGCTTGGGAGTTTACCGTGATCGGACGCACTAACGATGAAGTTCCGGCGTTTTCGACCTCGTAGTATAATCGAAGTACAGCTTCTTCAACCAAGCTATCTAGATTGAATGATTCAAAGAAATCTTTGTAATCAAACATCCAATCTGGTCCTCCACCTTGTACATTTTGTGTATATCTTTGAACTTCGACATTAGCCCACTCCTCGACTTTTCTAGTTCTTTTATTGAATACCCTTTTTAATGGGGTTGCATATCCAACAAAATAACCTTCTTCAGCCTTTGGTGCAAACTTTTCCGAAGGATTCAACATTGTACATGGGGCACCAAATGGTTCTAGATACTCAAGATTCGGCTTGCGACGGTTCAACAGCTCATAAGAAGTCTTGCCAAACTTCTTCACTGTCAAAACACGGTTAAGAGTATAACATGCCGCGTAAATAGCTTCGTTCCAGAACATGACTGGAAGATTTGAATCCGCAAGCATAGTTCTCGCCGTCTCTATAAGAGTCCTGTTCTTTCTCTCTGCGACACCGTTCTGCTGGGGTGTGTACGGAGCACTATATTCATGATGAATTCCTTTGTTTGCACAAAGATCCTCCATCTGAGCATTTTTAAACTCCGTCCCATTATCACTCCGGATTCTTTTGATCTTCAGACCATATAAATTCTCCAGACGTGTAAACAGAACCTTCAAGTTGTCAAAAGTGTCGCTTTTCTGATGCAAACACATTACCCATGAAAATCTAGAATAATCATCAGTCACCACAAGACAGTATAACTCTCCGGCATGACTTTTACGTCTGACTGGACCGAATAAATCCATATGCAAACGTTCTAGTGGCAGCTCAACAGAATTAACTTTCTTTGGTCTATGGGATTGTTTGTGTTGCTTGCCCTTCTTGCAACTGATACACTTGTCATTCAGATGGAAGTGTTTGACATTAACTCCCGTGACAAGTTCATTCTTCACAAGCTGATTCATCTTTCTCAAATGGATGTGTCCCATTCTCCTATGCCACATAATGGATTCTTTTTCTGTAGCTTTGGAGAGGAAACACGTGACTTGGCCATGGGTGGTCATTGCTTTAGACATGTCGAGAATATACAAGTTGTTAACTCTCGGTGCCTTCAGCATCACCCACTCTTTTGGTAACTCAAACCCAGGTTTCAAGATATAACAGGATTTGTCATCAAAATACACTGAAAATTGTTTATCACAAATCTGACTAACACTGAGCAAATTATAATCTATTTGTTTCACATAAGAAATCCGCTCAAATGTTACGACCCCATTGCTTACACTCCCCTCCATAGTGATGTAGCCTCCCTTATTTCCAGCAAAAGCCACATAACCTCCGTTAATATTTTTGATGTCAAAGAGTAGCGCGAGGTCCCCTGTCATGTGACCAGAAGCTCCACTGTCAACAATCCATAGACTGCTAACAGGGCCAGCTGGAGCTCCCTGCACATTTAAAGTAGATCAGTTAGTTCTTTCGGGGGACCCAAGCCTGATTGGTCTTGGGTCTTTGAACAGGTTGTTTCAAAGAGTCTTTTGAATCACAAACAGCTTGAGTTACTTCAACCCCTTTCTCCTTACTAACAACTTTCTCTTTCTCATTCTTCTTGCTTTGTGAAGTAGAAGCTCCTTCAGATTCCTTAGATGACCAAGATTGCTCAGATCTTTTCAAGATCCGAATCTGAGATTTTGAAGTCTCAGTCGGTTTCTTTACTTCTTCCTTTAACGCAACCTTCTTGGTTACCTTCTCTGATTTAACAGAGACAGGTCCAACTGATTGTGTACCATTAAGTTTAGAATTAACCTTATTGGTATCAGCAGTTGAGTTCATCTGAGGTTTCTTACTAGATTTATCAGTGATCTTCCGGTTGTGCTTATCATACGTCATCGGCCGATTTTCCCCCTTGTTGTAAAAATTGTTTTGATTATAAAAATGTTGTTGGGAAAAATGCCGCCTCTGTTGATAGCCATAATTGTCAACCGGATACTCATGATATTGCCTCATTTCCACCTCGTGCCTTTTGTGTCGTACGTATGGGCAGGCGGCAAGTAAATGTCCCCGTTCCCCACACTTATAACACGCACGGTATTCCTCGTAGTTTTCTTTGATCGGCGACTTGGAAAAACTAGCAATGGGATATCGATCGACCATGCATTGTTTCCTTAAACTCTCAGGAGCTGGATCCTTCGAGTAAGTCGGTTCAATAAAACTATTTTCTTTGTGCACAGGCAAAACAAACTGTGTGACATTGACCTTTGCATCCTTTTCCGAATAAATTTTGTCTAAAATCTCTTGAGGAATGTCGTTGGTCCTTTCAGATTTTGGGAACCAAATCGTACTTTCCTGCCAGATCTTTTCGATTTTTGTGTAATTGACAAACTGAATCGGAAACTCATCATCAGACAAAATCTTATCGGAGCCTTGCATCCGATAGAAGATTTTGACAGGTTTATCACACACTTTATTGCTCACATTATTATTTTTCTCAGATTTTAAATCATTTTTCTTCTCAACCGGTTTTACAGTATTTTTCTCAGTTTTAATTTCAACTTTCTTTTCAACCTTCTTAACCTTTTCCTTTTCAAAACTTTTACCAACAAATTTATCATTTTTCTTACTCTCATGTTTGCGATGAGCATTTGCCATTGGATGGATTATCTGAGACGGTGAGACTGGCTCAGTAGTGATTATATGATTTTCATCAGGGATATCACTATCACTTTCAACCGTCTCAGATGATTCATCTTCTTCATCAGAATCATCTGTAGCGACCACACCCTCTGTATTTCCCAATACTGGTCTCACATCAGAATATGGATCCCCGACACTGGAAGTGTTAGGTTCATTTTCTGGTGTGGGATCAGGATGAATTAAAGTCTCCGGTGGTATTGCATGTAAAGTGTGATTCTCAAACAATACCGGAGATGGAACTGACTTATAGTTTGCACTATTTGTCTGGGAGGATTCTTCAATGATATGATCAACTACGTATGCAATATGCTTGTAACTTTCTAGTTTCATGTTAACTTTTTCCGCAAAGCACTTGATGGTTGCCATTTCTAATTTAGTGTTTTCCATTTCATTTATGTAGTTATTAATGGCAAGTTGTTTAATAGATAATGTCTTTTTCAATTCTGACACATCCTTTTTATAACCATCAAGAACTTTGTTGAAATCTTTTAAGTCCTTTTGATAAATCTGACAGTTGATTTTTGCACTCTCAAGTTGAACCTTGAGAAGCTTATTTTCATCAGTCAGTTTTTCAAAATCAGCACACTTATCACATTTAACACAAGATTGAGTTTCAGTACTTACCGGTTTAGGAGGTTCTGTCATGGCCATTAGAGCAAAATGAGCTTCCTTTCCTGCAAAAAATTTGGAGTAGTCAATCTTGGTGCATGCATCATCCACCATACATGACTTGCGAGTCATCAGGAAGTCAGCTTCAGCTAGCAATTGGTCAATATCATCATCTAGTGAATTCACACTAGTCTCTGAGTCAGATTCGCTCTCCATATCCGAGTACGCTGAATCATATTGATCTCCAACATCGGTGACAGAATCAAGAATCATCCCCGATCTCTTGTCATCACCTTCAACAATCACATCATCATTCACTTCTTCAATCACATCATCATTCACTTCTTCAATCTTCAACTCTGACACTTTTTCAATCACAACTTCTTCTTCAACTTCCTCATTCTCATCCAACTTCATCTGCTGTGCCACACATGCAACATTCCCAGCAGTGATTTCCTCTACCCCCAATTGCATACCAGTCCAGTCAAAACCTTCATCCTTTTGAATAACAAGTGCTTGGTTTTGAGTATCAGTTTGGTTTTGGTTTTGTGTGTTGGGTGTAGAAATAGGAACAATAGTTCGGTTTGGGTTTTGTTGAGGTTGATTTTGTGCTGTGGATTGTCTGGTGTTGTTGTTTTGTTGACGGTTCTGGTAAGTGTTTTGATTTTGTGGTTGAAAGCTTGAGATGTTTGGATTGTTGTAAGACACTTGATTCTGGTTTTGGTTTTGTCGGTTTTGGTATGAAGAATTGAAAGGATTTCGGTTACCTTGTTGTGCTGGTTGTGTGCACTCCCTTTTAAAATGTCCCTTTTCACCACAGTTAAAGCAAGTAACCTTTGCTTTGTTGAATCCGTATGTGGTATTGGGAGAGGTTGAGAGATCAGTCCTTCCAGTCTTCTGAATGAAATCAGTGGCTCTCCTCATAATGCTTGCAAAAGCCCACTGAATGTCCATCAACTCCATTTCCTCTTTATCGATTTGAGCATAGTCTTCATTGGTGAGATTATTGTTACCAATCTGACTTGCTACCAAACCGTTGTAAGAAGCAACCATGGCAGATACTAGTGCAACATGCTGTTGAGCAATTTCAACAGTCACATTGTTAAGGTTTGATGTCTCTAACACAATCGGATTGAGACTTGATTGTGCTTGAGTGATCTGCATCTGGTTCACTTGAGAAGGATATTGTTGTTGTTGCTGTTGACTTGATGTATAGCATGCGGCTTGTTGTAATGGTGAAAATGGTGGAATAAAGTTTTGTGATTGATATGGTTGTTGTGGGTATGATGGAGTGTAAGATGAAGTTTGAGCAAGGTAGTTAATTGGTTCTTTTGTTGGTTCAACAATATTAGACACACATGCTATGTGAGGTGCAACAGTAGATGTAGTGCTTGAAGCAGAAAGAGAGTTAGATGTTCCACTCACATATAAATCAGGATTCTGTGGAATTTGAGCTCTCTTAGCTTTTCTCTTTTCCTCCATCTCTTTGTTTTCCAACTTTTGGATAAACTCATTAATGGTCCAATACTGGTAAGCATCCTTCTCCTTCAACACTTCAATATGTTGATTCCAATAGGGTGGTAATGCATCAGCAAATTTATCAACTAATTCCGTCATTGGAATGCTGATTTCATAGCTCGACAATTCGGTGAGCAAATGGCAGTATCTTGGAACCAACTCTTTCAGGGTCTCATTACCCATATAACTGAAGTTTTCAAACTCCTTTCGAAGCTCCTCCATCCTAAGCTTCCTGGTCTTCTCATTTCCATCATGACGATTTCTCAGCACATCCCAAAGTTGTTTGGATGTAGTGCACGATCCAAACTGATGTAATAGATCAGTGTTGATCGCCTGAGATAGCTGAGAAAATGCTTTCTTTTCTATAGCAAACCTTTTCTTCTCGTCATCCGCCAAATTCTCCAAAGGGATTGGTTCTCCAGTATTCTCTAAAATGGGAGCAACGTAACCCTTCACAATCATTTGCCATGCTTCTGCTCCTTCAAGTCCTTGTCCCTCAACATGAATCTTAAACTTCGTCTTCCAAGTGTTATACTCCTTCATGTCCATTAACTTTGGTGGACGATTGCCGCTTCCAGAAGATAGATCATGAATAAGAGTAGAAATAGCGTTGGTCGTCTGGGAATGGACTGCTGCTGCGGCGACTCCCCAATAGTTATCAATCGGTTGTGGTACTGATTGAACAACTTGTTGTGGTGCCGAACTAGTCATAGCCATATAATTGATCGGCTGTGATGGTTGACTAGTCTTTTGTGCCGCTACTGTCCACGGATCTTGAACTTGTTGTTGTTGTGGTGCTTGAGTAGGTCTAGGGGTTGTTGGAAAGTTCCACATTGTATCCTGCAAACAATCAAACAAACAAACACGAAACGATTAAAATTTTTCTAAAAACAGAAATCTCCTTCGCATAAACGGAGGTGCGAATGAAAAAAAACTTCTCTTTTGACCAATTAATCTGATACGAATGTGGAAAAACAAATATCAAAACTCCTTCGACTGCTTGAATCTTCCTTCGACCGTTCCACTAATCTCCTTCGACCGAACGATAATACGAATGAGACACAATGGTGCGAATGAAAAATATAAGCAATCAAAGTTCACTTTCGACCACTAAATTCACTCCTTCGACCACAAAAACACTCGTTCGACCTAATACACTCCCACTTTCGACCGAATTCTCTCGTTCGACCCCTGTGATTTCAAAAACGGTTATTCTTTGAAAATCAGTTAGATTTGATCATGTTTATCAAAAGTTGATGGAATTTGATGATCTTAATCAGGTTTTGAATCGGATGTAATTTGAAACAACTTTAATAAAGTGAATTATCCAATTCAAACTCAAAATCAAGGTGAAATCAATCAAAAACACATCATTTCAGTTTGTTCACTTAAAACAGAAAATTTTTGATCAAATTTGGGTCAAAATCAACTGAGAAACTATCAATTTGTGGTTGTTTGATTCAGAATGGCTCTGATACCACTTTGTATGCGCGTGAAAGGATCGATAAGCTACAAAGACAATCAAACAATTTAGTTTTGGGTGCGGAATCCCCAAAACCAGCACAAAATGATAACTAATCAGATAAACACACACAAATCATCATTTTCAAAGCTTTTCATTAATAAACAAACTTGAATACACGTAGAAAAGTGATTACAATCAAGGATTAGACGCAAAACAAGTTTATAAAAAGTTACAGAGAGAATTCAGAAAGTGGCGGGAAATAAATGACTCAAAGTTAACTACAAAAACTGAGTTTGCCTATTTATAGACTGCACATTCGCCCATTTTGTTCATGCGAATGTGCAGGTTCGCCCATTGTGAACGGTCGAACCAAACTACATAATAAACAGCCTTCATTCGCCCAAAACTTCTTCCTTCGCACCTTCTAAAACTCTCCTTCGCACCATCCAAAACTTACCTTCGCACCTTCGACAGAAAACAAAACATATGGTTTATCTAATCCAAAGCATTAGTCGCATATATGCACCTACAGATCATATCAGTTTCTAATAGATCACATCGCACTGTTGTTCTGTTATATGTAAACTGTTACTGACAAATGTAATTTTGGCAATTGCTGATATTGTGATCCACATAAACTCACATGCAGACTGTTATGTAGTGCTTTAAACTGATACAACTAATTTGCCTGTGGTTCCCACACACACGACATACTCCCTTATCAAAGAATTTTGCACAAATATCCATTTTAACGCGTGATTATGCTTTCGTTATCTGTTATTGAAAGGTATGAGGCACAGAGGTGTACAGGTCAGCAACTCAATGCTACAGAGTAACATGTGCACTCTACCAGGTTGAGGTCTTATATCATTCATGATTTGCATCAATGATTAAATACGATGCAATAGATAATCATTGATTATCGTCATACATTTAAAGTTCCTCAATTCGGTAACTTTAGGTTTTGGCATTAAAGCTCTTTTATAAAGATACCTTGTTTGATCTAGGTCCGTAAAACCTTACGACAGAAGATCAGATACGCTTTCCCGAGATAACTAGTAACATAACGACCGAAACCTCCGAATTTTGTACAAACCCTATCAAATGAAATTACGGTACTAAGACCATATGCCGATGAGGTGTTCATCCACATTGCAAACAGTTTAATATGTATGTATCAGGCATGCAGTAATAAGTCTACGAAGCCTATCAGCACATCTCACAATATCAACATTTATCAAGTATTTTGACATTTTCAATTCTTTAGCATGCAATAGATCCTCAATGATGTACTATCATTTCCTATTTTTCTCCAGTAAAAATCATTTTTAATTTTCAGATTTTTATAGATTTTGAAATTTTTCAATGTTTTTGGTTTTTCTGATAATGCTCCCCTTGAAATTAAAAACATATTTTGGGTTTTTGAATTTTCTGAAAGCACAATAAAAATGAAAATAAAATTGATAAACCGAGGTGACGATTAGTCCTGTTTTTCTTTTATACCGTTAGCTTTTATTAAAAACTCAAATCGTGATCTGTCAAAAGCTTTGGTAAAAAGATCAGCCCTCTGATAATTAGTGTGGATTTTGATCATATTAATCAGACCTTTAGCATAGCAATCACGGATAAAATGATACTAAATTCGGATGTGCTTAGCCTTAGAATGATTGAAATTGTCTTTAGTGAGTGCGATAGCGGCTTCATTGTCACAATGTATAGGGGTTTTAAGAAATTGCAAACTGTAATCGTGTATTTGTTGTTGTATCCACAAAAGCTGTGAGCAACAATTCGAGGCTGCCACATATTTTGCTTCACATATAGATAACGCAACTGCTGTTTGTTTCTTGCACTGCCTGGTCACGAGCCTGCTCCCCAGAAATTGACATCCAGCCGATGTGGATTTTGCGTCTTTGTCACATCCACCATAATCTAGATCACTAAAAGCAATAAAGTCAAAATTATCATCATTAGGGTACCATAGTCCACTCAAGGGACAACCCTTCAGATATCTCAGGATTCGTTTGACAGCTGCCAGGTGACTCTGTTTCGGCTTCGATTGATATCTAGCACAGAGATACGTTTCAAACATTATATCCGGACGAGATGCAGTCAGGTACATCAGAGATCCGACGATGGCTCTGTATGTAAATGGATCGATGAGCTCCCCCTTAGCGTCAACTCCAATCCCATGATTGGTTGGAATGGGAGTATCCATAGGCTTTGAACCGTCCATCTGGAATCGGCTCAAGACTTCATATACATATTTCGTCTTGTGGATGAAAATGCCCGTTGGCAATTGGTCCACCTGCAATCCCAAAAAGAATTGCATTTCCCCCATGGCACTCATCTCGAGCTTTTCCTGCATTACTCGTTCAAACTCTCTGCATAGATGTTCATTAGTAGAACCAAATATAATATCATCAACGAAAATCTAAACAAGAAGCAAATCACCCTCTGTTCGTTTTGTGAACAGGGTACAGTCTACCAAACCTCGTTTGAATCCTTTGGACAGAAGATATGTGCTGAGCTCCTCATACCATTGTCTTGGAGCTTGGTGCAACCCGTACAATGCTTTGCTAAGCTTATAGACCTTATCCCATTGGATTGGGTCCTCAAAACCTGGTGGTTGCCCAACATACACTTCTTCCTTGACCACACCATATAGAAATGCACTTTTTACATCCATCTGATACACCTTGAATTTCTTATACGATGCATACGCAAGAAACATTCGGATTGCTTCAATGCGTGCAACGGGTGCATAGACTTCATTGTAGTCAATTCCTTCCGTTTAACGAAAACCTTGTACAACCAAACAAGCTTTGTTCCTAACAATCACGCCTCGATCGTCCTTCTTACGCATAAACACCCACTTGGTACCAATTTTCTTTCGGTCTGGTGGTAAATCTATCAACGTCCAGACTCCAAGTTTTTGAAACTTTAGAAGTTCTTGCTGCATAGCCTCAACCCACGAATCATCATGCAAAGCATCCTTGTACGTCCGCAGCTCCACGTGTGAAACATATCAAGCAAACGACATGTCATTTTGACAACCAGATTTTTTAATTGTAGCATACAGGGCTAGGGCTCCATTGTTGTCATGTGAAGTTGCGCTTCTCAATTGACGTCTCGTCATGACACTGCTACTTGGATCACCAATAACTTGCTCGAGTAGATGAATCTGATGTATCCGAGATTCTGGATGATCGGAAACAGGAATAACCGCTGGAACATTGAGATTCTCTGCCGTCTCTAGATCTTTACCCGTATTAGACGAAGATGCACCATTGACGGGTGGTTCAACGAACACCCTTTAATAGTGTTAAAATGCTTATTTTATCCACATTTATTCGTGATATTGCTTGGAATTGGGTGACTACGGTTGCTTTGGTTGTAGGTGTAATAAGGAGCTAAAAACGACGAAATACGGGCTTTGGGAATGGATCGGAATGCATCAGACCGAGGTGGAAGGCAAGAAGAAAAAATTAAGATTTGTAAAGGGTCCACCGTACCCTTACGGTGGCTACCGTAGAGTTACGGTGGCCCCAGGACACTTATTTCTCACCGTACAGCAGCGTACAGGAGCCGTCAGTATTTAAGATCCACCGTACCCCTACGGTAGCCACCGTAAGGGTATGGTGGCCTCTGCACCAAATTGTAACTCCTTCATTAAAAGGCCACTTTATGATGTCTTTTCAGCATCTCTTCCATTGTGAACGTTTCTAAGCATCCTAGGGGCGATTTTTGGGCTAGAACAAGGTTGGAGAACAATTATAATCCTTTGGTTATTGTCTTTGATTCATATGAACAATTATTTGTAGATTATGATGATCCATTCCATGATGCTAGGCTAGAACTCTTGATGATCATCTTTGGTGAAGTTTTTCTTAAACTCTTTTATGTTTGTTCCTTTCATTTCTAGAACGATAATTTAGTACATGTTTGCTTGATTATTGTGGTGTTTGAACAATTGCTTGTAGTAGTTAATCAATTTCTCAATTTCTAGTCTTAATCGTACGTTCTTGATGTTGCTAACAACCGGGATATTGCGGGAAGGATTTCGGTTGGATAATTGATTAATCGGTCATCGGGAAACAACCTCGCATTGCTATAATCCAAGTATGTTGTTCCCTTTTATCACAATAATTGTTTAAACACGAGTTATGTCTATGTAACTCTTTCTAGTGGAACTTTTGCATAAAGGTTTAAGGAAAATGGATCCAGGGATGGTCATTGCTTGTTAACTTGAAGAACAAAACCCATTTCAGATCAGTAATTTAGTTTTCTTTTTATTAAGTCTAAATCCAAATCAACCAACAATCTTTGATCTTTAATTTTGTTAGCAGGTAAATATTACTTAAATCGCAAAGTTATTAGTTTACACACATTCCATAAACTCCCTGTGTTCGATACATTCTTGCCACTATTTATTAGTTGTAATTGGGAAATTTTACGTGTACCACGACAAGCACGTCAAATTTTGGCGCCGTTGCCGCGGAGTAGTGCGCAACGTGTGTTAAGCTTTTAGTTTTGTTTGTTATTTTCAGGTTTACACGGGTTGTGTTTAGTGTGCAGATACTTCAAGTGTATGCATACTAGAGGCTCTCACGAGTTATCACCACTTTTGTTTGATCCGGAGATTGAAAGAACATTGAGAAAGAACCGAGTTTTGATCAGAAGAAACAAAGTCATTGATTCACCTACTACACCGTTCACACCAAGAAACATAATGCAAGACTCTCACATACCAACAACGGGTCAAACGGCCTCGTCATTCATGCCTACTTCCTCACAAATTTCACCCAACACCACATTACCTAACCTTTCCACCAGTCCTGAAACACCAATCCATACCACCTAACTGAATTCCACTCAAGTTGATCCGAACCTTACCTTTAATCCATCAAACACCATACCACCATTTTCCCATTTTTTCCCAACTACGGGTCATTCATCTTCTACCATCCCACAACCACAAGGACAAGGTTCAACAATTATCCACACCACATCTACTTATCAACCACCTAACCAATCGGGTTTTTACTATTCATCCTTCCAAGGTGGCCAATATTCGAGATTTCAAAGAGATGTGTATGACGATGGGTATGATGATGAAGAGTTTAGTGGGTACAATGAAGAGGGTTATTATTATGGAGGAGAAGGTGCATTTGAGGGTTCTCAAGCTCAAACGGGTCAAGTAAGTCAACCACTTTTACCATTTCAAGACCCGGGAAGACTACCGGTTGGTGTGCAACATGTTAGACCGCAAGGATTGCACTTGCAACGTACCATGCCACTCAATCAAATGCGCCCTCCGAACATGCAAGCTCAACATCAAAGGCCGAATCACCAAAAACAACCACCTATGCATCCAAATCAACATCCGGTTGGTGTGCAACATGTTAGACCGCAAGGATTGCACTTGCAACGTACCATGCCACAAGGTGCAATGCAAGGACAAATGGGTCAACCAAGAGTGCCATTGGGAGCACCTAGAAGACTCCACCGTGATGTTGTACGGGGAATTGAAGCACATTTTCGGCCAATTATTACTAATAATCCATCACCAATAGTGATTCTGCAAAATGCAAATGGAAGAACTTTTGAAGTTAGAACAACCGCTCTCCAAAGTCTACCAAAATTCAAGGGGCTAGCAACGGAAGAGCCTTACTTTCATTTGGAAACTTATGATTCTATTTGCAACACTATTGGGGGTCAAGGATTTACTCCGGATGATGTCAAGTTGGTTCTCTTCCAATTTTCATTGGAAGATAAGGCAAAAAGATGGTTTCACACTCTACCAGCCGCATCAATTTTCACATGGGCCGATATGCAACAAATCTTTTTGGATGAATTCTATAGTTCGCAAAAGACCAATGATGCAAGGAGGGGATTGAGAAGCTTTCAACAACAGTCGGGAGAGATGTTTCATGAAGCATTTGAGAGGTTCAACATGATGCTACGAAATTACCCTCACCATGGTATCCAACTATGGGAATTGTTAAATGCTTTTCATGAAGGTTTGACATCGGAGGATGCACGGGATCTTATGTCCATCACAAATGGTACTTTTGCTACAAATTTTGAACAAGATGATTGGGAATATTTAGAGCAAATGGCGCTGACTTCGAAAAGGAAGGCCCAATCTTCAAGAAGGGCAAGACACGTGATTCAAAGACCACAGGTGCATGCGGTAGAAGGTGGTAATGTGCAGAATACTAATCAATTGTACAATGTTTGCAGCACTTGTCAAGAGATAGGCCACACGGCGGAGGTTTGTGGAGTGGGTGTTCAAGAAGCACCAAGTGAAGAATGAATGCTATTCAAGGGGGTGGGAGAAATTATGACATGAACTCCAACACTTACCACCCCGGGTTACGAAATCATCCCAACTTTCGATATGGGAATGCTTCTAATTAAGCCAACCCGAATTTTCAAGCTGCTCAAGGTAATTATGTGCCTCGCCAACAATACAATCAAGGGAATTATAGTGGCGGATACAATAGTGGCTACCAAGGGCAAGCTCAAACTGGTCAAAGAAATTTGGGTCACGATTTGTCAAGCGGAAATGAAGTCATGGAGATGCTTAAAGCTATGCAACAAGACATGCAAAGGCGAAACCAACTTGATGAAGCACGGATACAAAAGGATGAAGTTCGTGATAAAAGCATTCAAGCATTGACAACTCAAATGGGGCAATTAGCAACTGATGTGGCGGAATTGAAGAAAGGTAAAGGCAAGCTTCCTAGCGATACTCAGGTAAATCCATCACATGGCTCTTCACGAGGTAACAATGTTAATGTTAATCAAGTGAGTGTTTTAAGGAGTGGGAAAGAATTTAAAGCTGATTTGTCATCGGGTTTTGTTGAGGGGGTTGTCGAGGATGTCACGGGTGAGGAAAGTGAAAATGATGAAGTTACACCGGTTTTACAAAAAGAAATAAATGTTAAAAAACCGGAAGCGAGTGAGAGTGAAAAAACTGAAAATGAGCCGAATCAAGTTCCATTTCCATCGGCTCTACTTGACCCGGGTAAGAAAAATTTTATTGCATCAAGAGGTCTCCAAAAAGAATAAATGTTGGACATGTTTAAACAAGTAAAAATAAATCTTCCTTTACTTGATGCAATAAAACAAGTACCCGCATATGCTAAATTTTTGAAAGAATTGTGTACGCAAAAGAGGCAACAAAAGAAAAAAAAATACCTAAGCGGGTAAATGTTACCGGTCAAGTGAGTGCAGTTTTAAATGGGGAGCTTCATCCTAAGCTCCAAGATCCGGGCACGCCATTAATAAACATTCAAATTGGTAATTTTCAAATGGCAAAGGCATTGCTAGATCTTGGAGCCGGGGTGAGTATTTTACCGGGTGGGTTGTATGATCAATATGACTTTGGTCCATTAGCTAGGGTGGAGACAACGGTTGTGTTATCCGATTTGTCTCATAAGTTACCTCGGGGAATGGTTCAAAATGTATTGTGAAAATTGATGAATTTTATTACCTGGTTGACTTTTTGGTATTGGATTACTCATCCGCAGATTCAAAACAGCAACAAAATGTCATATTGGGTCGGCCATTTTTGAACACCGCACATGCGGTAATTGATTGTAGATTTGGCACGGTCGACATGACATTTGGAAACCGGATAATGCGTTTAAATGTTTTTACTAAAAATATTAATGATTCTGGTGTTGAAGATTGTTTTATGGCAGATATCATTGAGGGATGCAATCCATGTGAGGATGAGAAAGATGGAATGGAATTGTGTGCTTGTAATTTTTCTGAACAGGTACATGCTTTTGATTTGGAGATTGAAGAAGGAAAGCAAGATGTGTTAGCATTGAAGGAGGGTCGACCACCATGGTCCCACCATTTTGATAGTTTGCCGGTGGAAATTGATTCGGGCACCAAACCCTCATTAGAAGTGGCACCAAAGTTGGAACTGAAAGACTTGCTGAGCCACTTGAAGTATGCTTTTCTAGGGGATAATGACACATTACCGGTCATTATTGCCTCTAATTTGGAGATGGCTCAAGAGCAAGCTTTGTTGGAAGTGTTGAAAGAGAACAAAGGGGCTATTGGGTGGACGATTGCCGATCTCAAAGGAATTAGTCCATCCATTGTGATGCACAATATTATCACCAATGAAGATGCAAAGCCTACAAGAGAAGCGCAAAGAAGGCTGAATCCTAACCTAAGGGAGGTAGTTAAAAAGGAGGTAATTAAGTGGTTAGATGCGGGGATTATTTATCCAATTTCGGATAGCTCTTGGGTAAGTCCTACTCAAGTGGTACCTAAGAAGTCCGGCATTCAAGTAGTCAAAGATGAAAGTGGTGAACAAATCGCCACTCGACCCGTAACCAGGTGGCGAGTGTGTATTGACTACCGCAAATTAAATGCCGCCACTTCTAAGGATCATTTCCCACTTCCTTTTATTGACCAAATTATTGAAAAATTATCGGGTCAAAAATACTATTGTTTTTTTAGATGGGTATTCGGGGTACAACCAAATTGCAATCCACCCGGATGACCAACACAAAACCACATTCACTTGTCCCTATGGTACTTTTGCTTTTAGGCGGATGCCATTTGGTTTGTGCAATGCACCGGCTACTTTCCAACGATGTATGATGAGTATTTTCTCGGACATGGTTGGAGAGTCGCTTGAAGTGTTTATGGATGATTTCTCAATATTTGGCACTAGCTTTGAATCTTGTCTCAACGAGTTACAAAAAGTTTTAAAAAGATGTGTTGAGAAAAATTTAGTGCTTAGTTGGGAGAAAAGCCATTTCATGGTGCAAGAGGGAATTGTGTTAGGTCATATGATTTCGGAGAGAGGTATGGAGGTGGATAAGGCAAAAATTCGGGTTATTTCATCATTGCCACCACCAAAGAATGTGAAAGGGGTAAGGTCATTTTTGGGTCATGCTGGTTTTTATAGACGTTTTATTAAAGGTTTTAGTGTCATTACCAAACCTTTATGTAATTTGCTTTTGAAAGATGTTCCATTTGAATTTACTAATGAATGTTTGCAAGCTTTCAATGTTTTGAAGGAACACTTGGTCAAGGCTCCTATTTTGCAACCGCCGGATTGGTCAAAGCCATTTGAGATTATGTGTGATGCAAGTGAAACTACAATTGGAGCGGTTTTGGGTCAAAGAGTTGATAAGAAGCCGGTGGTGATTTACTATGCGAGCAAAACTTTATCCGAAGCGCAACTGAATTACACCACAACCGAAAAAGAATTATTAGTCGTGGTGTATGCTTTGGATAAGTTTCGTTCGTATATTTGGGGGAGCAAAGTGGTAGTGTATTCGGACCATAGTGCGGTTCGTTACTTGATGGAAAAGAAAGATGCCAAGCCACGCTTGATTCGGTGGGTTCTATTGTTGCAAGAGTTTGATTTGGAAATTCGGGACAAGAAAGGAAATGAAAATGTAGTGGCGGATCATTTGTCTCGAATTCCGGTGGATAAAAATGATGATTTTGGAGAAATAAATGAGAGGTTTCTCGATGAGCAATTGATGGCGACATCTACTATTCATGCACCGTGGTTTGCTCATTATGTTAACTATTTAGCCACGGGGGTCATTCCGGATCATTGGACCAAGAAACGAAGACAACAATTTATGGTCCAAGTGAAGCAATATATTTGGGATGAACCGGATCTCTTCAAGGTTGGACGCGATCAAGTGATTAGAAGATGTGTGCCCGAATCGGAGGTGAAAGATATTCTTACACATGCTCATTCATCAGCTTGTGGGGGGCATTTTAGTGGACACAAGATCGGCTACCGGGTTCTATCATGTGGGTTCTATTGGCCCACCATATTTAAAGATGCTTGTGAATTTGCCCGGAATTGTGTAAATTGTCAAAGGATGGGAAGTATCTCCAAGAGGGATGAAATGCCTCTACAACCAATCTTGATTGTAGAAATATTCGATGTTTGGGGCATTGACTTTATGGGTCCCTTCCCAAATTCTAATGGGTTCTTGTATATCTTGGTAGCGGTTGATTATGTTTCGAAGTGGATTGAAGCAATTGCTACAAGGACTAATGATCATTCGGTGGTTTGCAAGTTTGTGCAATCCAACATTTTTGCCCGTTTTGGTATTCCTAGAGTGATCATTAGTGATGGTGGGTCACATTTTAAGAATTTCAATTTTGGGAAGTTGTTGAAGAGATATGGAGTGAATCACCGGGTTGCAACGCCGTACCATCCGCAAACGAGTGGACAAGTTGAAGTGTCCAACCGTCTAATCAAAGAAATTCTCATGAAGACGGTTCGTGTGGATAGAAAAGATTGGTCAAGTAAATTAGATGATGCTTTGTGGGCATACTGTACGACTTACAAAACCCCGATTGGCACGACACCTTATCGGATGGTGTATGGGAAGGGTTGTCACTTGCCAATGGAGTTGGCGCATCGAGCACATTGGGCGATCACGACGGTAAATGCGGATTACGATGAGGCGGGGCGAATAAGAAAGTTGCAACTAAGTGAATTGGAGGAGATTAGAGATGAGGCTTATGAATGTGCATCGGCTTACAAAGACAAACTAAAAAAGGTTCATGATGCCAAATTGAGAAAGAAGACTTTTGAAGTAGGGCAAAGGGTGTGGTTGTACAATTCGAGATTGAAGATGTTTGCGGGCAAGTTGAAAAGTAAATGGATGGGTCCGTACATCGTTTGCAGGATTGGTAAATTTGGTGAGGTTGAAATATTAGATGAAAACACCAATAAGCAACAAACGGTGAATGGACACCGCTTGAAGCCATACTTGGATGGAAATGACATCAATGCGTTGGAGATGGATAAAGCGGGCTATTTCTTAAGCCCGGTGGAAGAAGTGCAACAATGAGAGCCCAGGTTTGGTAGTGTAAATAGTTAGCGTTTATTTTATTTTTCTTTTGTGTGTGTTCGAAACCCGTGTTTGAAACAAGTGTGGGGACGTTCGGGTCACGAAACGGTTCTAGCATTGTGTTGAGGACAACACGAGATTTTCGAGGGGGTAGGGTAATTTTCAGGTTTTTCAAATTACTAGATTTAAAAAAAAAAAAAAATTCCCAGGTCCTACCGTACCCCTATGGTCCCACCGTAAGGGTACGGTGGAATCAAAAATCCCAACGGTGATTCAGGGCTGCCCTACTGTAACACCCCAACCGATGGCGGAAACATCGGGATGTCACGTATTGATGATTATTCAGTAGCTCATGGTGAATAATAAATGTCATTAAATAATTTAAATACGTTACATACAATTGTTCTAAGAATTTGTACATCAAATCAAATTAAACTATGCAAACATCTTTAAGCATCAATTCAAATCCTCAAGCAACTAGAACCTGAAACATGTTAAGTTGAAAATATTTTGGGTCAACAAAAGTTGGTGAGAATTACATAGGTTTTGATAATAGAATAAAATTGTTGTGCAATTCATGTGTCATGGCAATCTAGTCCATATGCGAAAACATACTAGAAGTAAATCGAGTGCATAATCAACCTTGTAACTGTTGTATTGTGGTACATCCCATACGCCCATGGTTCACTCGTTTATATTGCAGTAACAAACACCCACGTAACCTTTGTAGGAGGCACGTATACGGGCGGGATTGTCAGTCCGATAGATCTATCAATGTATACCGTTTGGCTGATGAATGTTTATGCTAGAATTGTGCTTACCCTAGTCATGTTCAAGACATAATGCAACATAGAAATACACATAGACACATTGATGATTGAATTGCATAAATAATGTTGTAACATGTTTCACCCCAAAAATGGTGATAAATAGAAAAGGGGCTATGTAAAACTCACCTTAGCAAAATGTTATGTCTCGTAAAAAAAAAGAATAATGTGTTGTGAATGTATGCGAGGCGAATCCCAAAGACTCAACAACGTAGCTAGTCCAAATTGAAGAAAACGAAAAAGAAAGAATATCAAGCTTCCAATTCGCCAATTACAAGAGCTTGTAATCAAAGCTTCAATTGTAGAAGTAATAGACTATAGAAGAAAGGTATGAGGGAAAGTTTAATCGGATTGAAACAATCGATTTAGAGGTGCAAAGTATAATGGGTCATAGGTGGGTTTTTATACTAGTTTTGAAGTCAATTAGCCATTAAAATTGGTCAACACCATAAAGTAAGGTTTTATGATGAATTGACTATTTGACTAAGACTTTGACTGTTTGACTAAGACTTTAACTAGGACTTTGACTATTTGACTCAAGGCTTTATTTAAAAAAAAAATCTTGTATGTGAAAAAAAAAAAGAATTTAGAATCATATTATTATTATTATTATTTATATACATTTATGTATGTAAATAAGTTGTGAGTTAGGATAAATAAAGACTTAGGCACATTTGTATAATATTAATGATAAAGGTGTAATAAAAAAAAAATATATATATATATATAAGGGCTTTTTATGTATTAAAATTTTGGGGAAAATTTTGCGATGTTACAGTCTCCCCTACTTTTAGGAACTTCGTCCCGAAGTTAAAAGAAAAACACCAGGTATACAATTGGTCGACTACCGAAAACCTTGATAAAATTTCTCACTACCTTAACGTACCTGTAAATTCATGATTACGTTCCGGACCGTAATTATAAATTTACCTTACATTAGGGTTTTGCGTCCTTTTATGACTCTAACAATTGTTGAGCACCTTCGATAGTCTCCACCAGTTGTTGAGCAGGTTGTAGGGCCTCTCCCGACTGTTGGAAAGACATGATGACCTCTACCAATCGTTGAGTAGGTTGTTTGGTAGTCAACTAATTGTTGTACAAGTAAGCAAGTATGATTATAGATATAGCAATTAGTTCACATTCAAACAAGCATGCATTCAGATGTTATGATAATACTTGAATTTATTACTTGAATCAAAAAGTGTCAATACATAGAATTAAAAAGTAGACATCATTCAAATGGTGGGGTTTGCTGTTAAGTAGCTGGAGGGTCTTGATCTCGATTTAGTTTAGGGCATCGGTTACGGAATTGATTTGGGTTTCCACATTCATAGCATTTACCATAGTTGTATTTACCAGGACGATTAAGATTAACAACCTGAGCAGGGTTGGTTGGTTGGTGTTAGGGTTTGGGGACTCACGACATGTGTTGACCAGATGGCCATACCTACCACAATTGGTGCACAGGCGACACACTGAAACAGTGGGGTGATGTCGTTTGCATGTGTTACACAATGGAAAGTTTCTTGTTAGAAGCTTGTGTAGTGAGGTTTACATTAGGATCCCTGGTCTTGCGCTTCTGGTTCTCGGTAGTTACCGCGGCCACAATACTTGTTTTCTCGCCTTTCCGAACTAAGGTCCCGTTCTTTATGTGATTTCCACCTCCATTTCCATTTCCATTGCCGTTCCCATTCATTGGGATGACTTGAGCCAACAAGTTAGAAACCGGAGTTGTGATTTGTTGCGCCATTTGTTGGGAAATAATCGCAGCCAGTTGGGCATCAACACCTTTGTTGTTTTTGTTGTTGTTGTGGTTGGTGTTGTGGTTGTTGTTAGTTTCCTCTTGGTTTTCACCACTGTTATTGCGAGTGCTGCGATGTGGAGACATGATCTGTAAGGGACACAATGAAGGTTCAATGTGGCAAGAAATGAATGAGGTGATATAAGGAATGTAATCATTTATTCATTAATTAAAACGAATAAACGAAAACGTTGACGTATCAAAGATTCCAGATTCCAACAACATAGTGAAGACATGCTTTAGCCTATAAATGAACACTCATCCCGAGAGTTCCCAGGTAGGCATCCGGGTCCCTCGTCTGATTGAGATATATGCGCAATGCCAGCCTAGACAGAGGACTCAGAATACAAGCGTTCACCCTTCCAGATTGCACGTGTTCGTTATTAAAATCTAGAACTTCGACGAGATCTCAAGGTGGTTCAGGCTAAACCTGAGGATTTTGTCCTATTAATCTAAGAGTAGATCCAATGGTGGAGAGCAACCACCTTTTAAGGATGAAAGTAGGGATAAGAAGTAGGAGGGAGATAGAGAATGGCAAGTAAAAGAAGCAAATACTGGTTATAATCCTATGGTTATAGATTAGATTATTTTTCTAATAACCTAATTCCCTATAACCATGGCTCTGATACCAATCTGTAACACCCCAACCGATGGCAGAAACATCGGGATGTCACGTATTGATGATTGTTCAGTAGCTCATGGTGAATAATAAATGTCATTAAATAATTTAAATACGTTACATACAATTGTTCTAAGAATTTGTACATCAAATCAAATTAAACTATGCAAACATCTTCAAGCATCAATTCAAATCCTCAAGCAAGTAGAACCTGAAACATGTTAAGTTGAAAATATTTTGGGTCAACAAAAGTTGGTGAGAATTACATAGGTTTTGATAATAGAATAAAATTGTTGTGCAATTCATGTGTCATGGCAATCTAGTCCATATGCGAAAACATACTAGAAGTAAATCGAGTGCATAATCAACCTTGTAACTGTTGTATTGTGGTACATCCCATACGCCCATGGTTCACTCGTTTATATTGCAGTAACAAACACCCACGTAACCTTTGTAGGAGGCACGTATACGGGCGGGATTGTCAGTCCGATAGATCTATCAATGTATACCGTTTGGCTGATGAATGTTTATGCTAGAATTGTGCTTACCCTAGTCATGTTCAAGACATAATGCAACATAGAAATACACATAGACACATTGATGATTGAATTGCATAAATAATGTTGTAACATGTTTCACCCCAAAAATGGTGATAAATAGAAAAGGGGCTATGTAAAACTCACCTTAGCAAAATGTTATGTCTCGTAAAAAAAAAAGAATAATGTGTTGTGAATGTATGCGAGGCGAATCCCAAAGACTCAACAACGTAGCTAGTCCAAATTGAAGAAAACGAAAAAGAAAGAATATCAAGCTTCCAATTCGCCAATTACAAGAGCTTATAATCAAAGCTTCAATTGTAGAAGTAATAGACTATAGAAGAAAGGTATGAGGGAAAGTTTAATCGGATTGAAACAATCGATTTAGAGGTGCAAAGTATAATGGGTCATAGGTGGGTTTTATACTAGTTTTGGAGTCAATTAGCCATTAAAATTGGTCAACACCATAAAGTAAGGTTTTATGATGAATTCACTATTTGACTAATTCTTTGACTGTTTGACTAAGACTTTGACTAGGACTTTGACTATTTGACTCAAGGCTTTATTTAAATAAAAAATCTTGTATGTGAAAAAAAAAAGAATTTAGAATCATATTATTATTATTATTATTTATATACATTTATGTATGTATATAAGTTGTGAGTTAGGATAAATAAAGACTTAGGCACATTTGTATAATATTAATGATAAAGGTGTAATAAATATATATATATATATATATATATATATAAGGGCTTTTTATGTATTAAAATTTTGGGGAAAATTTTGCGATGTTACAGTCTCCCCTAATTTTAGGAACTTCGTCCCGAAGTTAAAAGAAAAACACCAGGTATACAATTGGTCGACTACCGAAAACCTTTATAAAATTTCTCACTACCTTAACGTACCTGTAAATTCATGATTACATTCTGGACCGTAATTATCAATTTACCTTACATTAGGGTTTTGCGTCCGTTTATGACTCTACCGATTGTTGAGCACCTTCGATAGTCTCCACCAGTCGTTGAGCAGGTTGTAGGGCCTCTCCCGACTGTTGGAAAGACATGATGACCTCTACCAATCGTTGAGTAGGTTGTTTGGTAGTCAACTAATTGTTGTACAAGTAAGCAAGTATGATTATAGATATAGCAATTAGTTCACATTCAAACAAGCATGCATTCAGATGTTATGATAATACTTGAATTTATTACTTGAATCAAAAAGTGTCAATACATAGAATTAAAAAGTAGACATCATTCAAATGGTGGGGTTTGCTGTTAAGTAGCTGGAGGGTCTTGATCTCGATTTAGTTTAGGGCATCGGTTACGGAAATGATTTGGGTTTCCACATTCATAGCATTTACCATAGTTGTATTTACCAGGACGATTAAGATTAGCAACCTGAGCAGGGTTGGTTGGTTGGTTGGTGTTAGGGTTTGGGGACTCATGACATGTGTTGACCAGATGGCCATACCTACCACAATTGGTGCACAGGCGACACACTGAAACAGAGGGGTGATGTCGTTTGCATATGTTACACAATGGAAAGTTTCTTGTATAGGGTTTCTTGTTAGAAGCTTGTGTAGTGAGGTTTACATTAGGATCCCTGGTCTTGCGCTTCTGGTTCTCGGTAGTTACCGCGGCCACAATACTTGTTTTCTCGCCTTTCCGAACTAAGGTCCCGTTCTTTATGTGATTTCCATCGCCATTTCCATTTCCATTGCCGTTCCCATTCATTGGGATGACTTGAGCCAACAAGTTAGAAACCAGAGTTGTGATTTGTTGCGCCATTTGTTGGGAAATAATCGCAGCCAGTTGGGCATCAACACCTTTGTTGTTTTTGTTGTTGTTGTGGTTGGGGTTGTGGTTGTTGTTAGTTTCCTCTTGGTTTTCACCACTGTTATTGCGAGTGCTGCGATGTGGAGACATGATCTGTAAGGGACACAATGAAGGTTCAATGTGGCATGAAATGAATGAGGTGATATAAGGAATGTAATCATTTATTCATTAATTAAAACGAATAAACGAAAACGTTGACGTATCAAAGATTCCAAATTCCAACAACATAGTGAAGACATGCTTTAGCCTATAAATGAACACTCATCCCGAGAATTCCCAGGTAGGCATCCGGGTCCCTCGTCTGATTGGGATATATGCGCAATGCCAGCCTAGACAGAAGACTCAGAATACAAGCGTTCACCCTTCCAGATTGCACGTGTTCGTTATTAAAATCTAGAACTTCGACGAGATCTCAAGGTGGTTCAGGCTAAACCTGAGGATTTTGTCCTATCAGTCTTAGAGTAGATCCAATGGTGGAGAGCAACCTTCTTTTAAGGATGAAAGTAGGGATAAGAAGTTGGAGGGAGATAGAGAATGGCAAGTAAAAGAAGCAAATACTGGTTATAATCCTATGGTTATAGATTAGATTATTTTTCTAATAACCTAATTCCCTATAACCATGGCTCTGATACAAATCTGTAACACCCCAACCGATGGCGGAAACATCGGGATGTCACGTATTGATGATTGTTCAGTAGCTCATGGTGAATAATAAATGTCATTAAATAATTTAAATACGTTACATACAATTGTTCTAAGAATTTGTACATCAAATCAAATTAAACTATGCAAACATCTTCAAGCATCAATTCAAATCCTCAAGCAAGTAGAACCTGAAACATGTAAAGTTGAAAATATTTTGGGTCAACAAAAGTTGGTGAGAATTACATAGGTTTTGATAATAGAATAAAATTGTTGTGCAATTCATGTGTCATGGCAATCTAGTCCATATGCGAAAACATACTAGAAGTAAATCGAGTGCATAATCAACCTTGTGACTGTTGTATTGTGGTACATCCCATACGCTCATGGTTCACTCGTTTATATTGCAGTAACAAACACCCACGTAACCTTTGTAGGAGGCACGTATCCGGGTGGGATTGACAGTCCAATAGATCTATCAATGTATACCGTTTGGCTGATGAATGTTTATGCTAGAATTGTGCTTACCCTAGTCATGTTCAAGACATAATGCAACATAGAAATACACATAGACACATTGATAATTGAATTGCATAAATAATGTTGTAACATATTTCACCCCAAAAATGGTGATAAATAGAAAAGGGGCTATGTAAAACTCATCTTAGCAAAATGTTATGTCTCGTAAAAAAAAAGAATAATGTGTTGTGAATGTATGCGAGGCGAATCCCAAAGACTCAACAACGTAGCTAGTCCAAATTGAAGAAAACGAAAAAGAAAGAATATCAAGCTTCCAATTCGCCAATTACAAGAGCTTATAATCAAAGCTTCAATTGTAGAAGTAATAGATTATAGAAGAAAGGTATGAGGGAAAGTTTAATCGGATTGAAACAATCGATTTAGAGGTGCAAAGTATAATGGGTCATAGGTGGGTTTTATACTAGTTTTGGAGTCAATTAGCCATTAAAATTGGTCAACACCATAATGTAAGGTTTTATGATGAATTGACTATTTGACTAAGACTTTGACTAGGACTTTGACTATTTGACTCAAGGCTTTATTTAAAAAAAAAAAAAAAATCTTGTATGTGAAAAAAAAAAGAATTTAGAATCATATTATTATTATTATTATTATTATTATTATTATTATTTATATACATTTATGTATGTATATAAGTTGTGAGTTAGGATAAATAAAGACTTAGGCACATTTGTATAATATTAATGATAAAGGTGTAATAATATATATATATATATATATATATATATAAGGGCCTTTTATGTATTAAAATTTTGGGGAAAATTTTGCGATGTTACAGTCTCCCCTACTTTTAGGAACTTCGTCCCGAAGTTAAAAGAAAAACACCAGGTATACAATTGGTCGACTACCGAAAACCTTTTTAAAATTTCTCACTCACTCAACGTACCTGTAAATTCATGATTACATTCCGGACCGTAATTATCAATTTACCTTACATTAGGGTTTTACGTCCGTTTATGACTCTACCGATTGTTGAGCACCTTCGATAGTCTCCACCAGTCGTTGAGCAGGTTGTAGGGCCTCTCCCAACTGTTGGAAAGACATAATGACCTCTACCAATCGTTGAGTAGGTTGTTTGGTAGTCAACTAATTGTTGTACAAGTAAGCAAGTATGATTATAGATATAGCAATTAGTTCACATTCAAACAAGCATGCATTCAGATGTTATGATAATACTTGAATTTATTACTTGAATCAAAAAGTGTCAATACATAGAATTAAAAAGTAGACATCATTCAAATGGTGGGGTTTGCTGTTAAGTAGCTGGAGGGTCTTGATCTCGAATTAGTTTAGGGCATCGGTTACGGAAATGATTTGGGTTTCCACATTCATAGCATTTACCATAGTTGTATTTACCAGGACGATTAAGATTAACAACCTGAGCAGGGTTGGTTGGTTGGTTGGTGTTAGGGTTTGGGGACTCACGACATGTGTTGACCAGATGGCCATACCTACCACAATTGGTGCACAGGCGACACACTGAAACAGTGGGGTGATGTCGTTTGCATGTGTTACACAAGGGAAAGTTTCTTGTATAGGGTTTCTTGTTAGAAGCTTGTGTAGTGAGGTTTACATTAGGATCCCTGGTCTTGCGCTTCTGTTTCTCGGTAGTTACCGCGGCCACAATACTTGTTTTCTCGCCTTTCCGAACTAAGGTCCCGTTCTTTATGTGATTTCCATCGCCATTTCCATTTCCATTGCCGTTCCCATTCATTGGGATGACTTGAGCCAACAAGTTAGAAACCAGAGTTGTGATTTGTTGCGCCATTTGTTGGGAAATAATCGCAGCCAGTTGGGCATCAACACCTTTGTTGTTTTTGTTGTTGTTGTGGTTGGTGTTGTGGTTGTTGTTAGTTTCCTCTTGGTTTTCACCACTGTTATTGCGAGTGCTGCGATGTGGAGACATGATCTGTAAGGGACACAATGAAGGTTCAATGTGGCATGAAATGAATGAGGTGATATAAGGAATGTAATCATTTATTCATTAATTAAAACGAATAAACGAAAACATTGACGTATCAAAGATTCCGGATTCCAACAACATAGTGAAGACATGCTTTAGCCTATAAATGAACACTCATCCCGAGAATTCCCAGGTAGGCATCCGGGTCCCTCGTCTGATTGGGATATATGCGCAATGCCAGCCTAGATAGAAGACTCAGAATACAGGCGTTCACCCTTCCAGATTGCACGTGTTCGTTATTAAAATCTAGAACTTCGACAAGATCTCAAGGTGGTTCAGGCTAAACCTGAGGATTTTGTCCTATTAGTCTAAGAGTAGATCCAATGGTGGAGAGCAACCTTCTTTTTAGGATTAAAGTAGGGATAATAAGTAGGAAGGAGATAGAGAATGGCAAGTAAAAGAAGCAAATACTGGTTATAATCCTATGGTTATAGATTAGATTATTTTTCTAATAACCTAATTCCCTATAACCATGGCTCTGATACCAATCTGTAACACCCCAACCGATGGCGGAAACATCGGGATGTCACGTATTGATGATTGTTCAGTAGCTCATGGTGAATAATAAATGTCATTAAATAATTTAAATACGTTACATACAATTGTTCAAAGAATTTGTACATCAAATCAAATTAAACTATGCAAACATCTTCAAGCATCAATTCAAATCCTCAAGCAAGTAGAACCTGAAACATGTTAAGTTGAAAATATTTTGGGTCAACAAAAGTTGGTGAGAATTACATAGGTTTTGATAATAGAATAAAATTGTTGTGCAATTCATGTGTCATGGCAATCTAGTCCATATGCGAAAACATACTAGAAGTAAATCGAGTGCATAATCAACCTTGTAACTGTTGTATTGTGGTACATCCCATACGCCCATGGTTCACTCGTTTATATTGCAGTAACAAACACCCACGTAACCTTTGTAGGAGGCACGTATACGGGCGGGATTGTCAGTCCGATAGATCTATCAATGTATACCGTTTGGCTGATGAATGTTTATGCTAGAATTGTGCTTACCCTAGTCATGTTCAAGACATAATGCAACATAGAAATACACATAGACACATTGATGATTGAATTGCATAAATAATGTTGTAACATGTTTCACCCCAAAAATGGTGATAAATAGAAAAGGGGCTATGTAAAACTCACCTTAGCAAAATGTTATGTCTCGTAAAAAAAAAAGAATAATGTGTTGTGAATGTATGCGAGGCGAATCCCAAAGACTCAACAACGTAGCTAGTCCAAATTGAAGAAAACGAAAAAGAAAGAATATCAAGCTTCCAATTCGCCAATTACAAGAGCTTATAATCAAAGCTTCAATTGTAGAAGTAATAGACTATAGAAGAAAGGTATGAGGGAAAGTTTAATCGGATTGAAACAATCGATTTAGAGGTGCAAAGTATAATGGGTCATAGGTGGGTTTTATACTAGTTTTGGAGTCAATTAGCCATTAAAATTGGTCAACACCATAAAGTAAGGTTTTATGATGAATTCACTATTTGACTAATTCTTTGACTGTTTGACTAAGACTTTGACTAGGACTTTGACTATTTGACTCAAGGCTTTATTTAAATAAAAAATCTTGTATGTGAAAAAAAAAAGAATTTAGAATCATATTATTATTATTATTATTTATATACATTTATGTATGTATATAAGTTGTGAGTTAGGATAAATAAAGACTTAGGCACATTTGTATAATATTAATGATAAAGGTGTAATAAATATATATATATATATATATATATATATAAGGGCTTTTTATGTATTAAAATTTTGGGGAAAATTTTGCGATGTTACAGTCTCCCCTAATTTTAGGAACTTCGTCCCGAAGTTAAAAGAAAAACACCAGGTATACAATTGGTCGACTACCGAAAACCTTTATAAAATTTCTCACTACCTTAACGTACCTGTAAATTCATGATTACATTCTGGACCGTAATTATCAATTTACCTTACATTAGGGTTTTGCGTCCGTTTATGACTCTACCGATTGTTGAGCACCTTCGATAGTCTCCACCAGTCGTTGAGCAGGTTGTAGGGCCTCTCCCGACTGTTGGAAAGACATGATGACCTCTACCAATCGTTGAGTAGGTTGTTTGGTAGTCAACTAATTGTTGTACAAGTAAGCAAGTATGATTATAGATATAGCAATTAGTTCACATTCAAACAAGCATGCATTCAGATGTTATGATAATACTTGAATTTATTACTTGAATCAAAAAGTGTCAATACATAGAATTAAAAAGTAGACATCATTCAAATGGTGGGGTTTGCTGTTAAGTAGCTGGAGGGTCTTGATCTCGATTTAGTTTAGGGCATCGGTTACGGAAATGATTTGGGTTTCCACATTCATAGCATTTACCATAGTTGTATTTACCAGGACGATTAAGATTAGCAACCTGAGCAGGGTTGGTTGGTTGGTTGGTGTTAGGGTTTGGGGACTCATGACATGTGTTGACCAGATGGCCATACCTACCACAATTGGTGCACAGGCGACACACTGAAACAGAGGGGTGATGTCGTTTGCATATGTTACACAATGGAAAGTTTCTTGTATAGGGTTTCTTGTTAGAAGCTTGTGTAGTGAGGTTTACATTAGGATCCCTGGTCTTGCGCTTCTGGTTCTCGGTAGTTACCGCGGCCACAATACTTGTTTTCTCGCCTTTCCGAACTAAGGTCCCGTTCTTTATGTGATTTCCATCGCCATTTCCATTTCCATTGCCGTTCCCATTCATTGGGATGACTTGAGCCAACAAGTTAGAAACCAGAGTTGTGATTTGTTGCGCCATTTGTTGGGAAATAATCGCAGCCAGTTGGGCATCAACACCTTTGTTGTTTTTGTTGTTGTTGTGGTTGGGGTTGTGGTTGTTGTTAGTTTCCTCTTGGTTTTCACCACTGTTATTGCGAGTGCTGCGATGTGGAGACATGATCTGTAAGGGACACAATGAAGGTTCAATGTGGCATGAAATGAATGAGGTGATATAAGGAATGTAATCATTTATTCATTAATTAAAACGAATAAACGAAAACGTTGACGTATCAAAGATTCCAAATTCCAACAACATAGTGAAGACATGCTTTAGCCTATAAATGAACACTCATCCCGAGAATTCCCAGGTAGGCATCCGGGTCCCTCGTCTGATTGGGATATATGCGCAATGCCAGCCTAGACAGAAGACTCAGAATACAAGCGTTCACCCTTCCAGATTGCACGTGTTCGTTATTAAAATCTAGAACTTCGACGAGATCTCAAGGTGGTTCAGGCTAAACCTGAGGATTTTGTCCTATCAGTCTTAGAGTAGATCCAATGGTGGAGAGCAACCTTCTTTTAAGGATGAAAGTAGGGATAAGAAGTTGGAGGGAGATAGAGAATGGCAAGTAAAAGAAGCAAATACTGGTTATAATCCTATGGTTATAGATTAGATTATTTTTCTAATAACCTAATTCCCTATAACCATGGCTCTGATACAAATCTGTAACACCCCAACCGATGGCGGAAACATCGGGATGTCACGTATTGATGATTGTTCAGTAGCTCATGGTGAATAATAAATGTCATTAAATAATTTAAATACGTTACATACAATTGTTCTAAGAATTTGTACATCAAATCAAATTAAACTATGCAAACATCTTCAAGCATCAATTCAAATCCTCAAGCAAGTAGAACCTGAAACATGTAAAGTTGAAAATATTTTGGGTCAACAAAAGTTGGTGAGAATTACATAGGTTTTGATAATAGAATAAAATTGTTGTGCAATTCATGTGTCATGGCAATCTAGTCCATATGCGAAAACATACTAGAAGTAAATCGAGTGCATAATCAACCTTGTGACTGTTGTATTGTGGTACATCCCATACGCTCATGGTTCACTCGTTTATATTGCAGTAACAAACACCCACGTAACCTTTGTAGGAGGCACGTATCCGGGTGGGATTGACAGTCCAATAGATCTATCAATGTATACCGTTTGGCTGATGAATGTTTATGCTAGAATTGTGCTTACCCTAGTCATGTTCAAGACATAATGCAACATAGAAATACACATAGACACATTGATAATTGAATTGCATAAATAATGTTGTAACATATTTCACCCCAAAAATGGTGATAAATAGAAAAGGGGCTATGTAAAACTCATCTTAGCAAAATGTTATGTCTCGTAAAAAAAAAGAATAATGTGTTGTGAATGTATGCGAGGCGAATCCCAAAGACTCAACAACGTAGCTAGTCCAAATTGAAGAAAACGAAAAAGAAAGAATATCAAGCTTCCAATTCGCCAATTACAAGAGCTTATAATCAAAGCTTCAATTGTAGAAGTAATAGATTATAGAAGAAAGGTATGAGGGAAAGTTTAATCGGATTGAAACAATCGATTTAGAGGTGCAAAGTATAATGGGTCATAGGTGGGTTTTATACTAGTTTTGGAGTCAATTAGCCATTAAAATTGGTCAACACCATAATGTAAGGTTTTATGATGAATTGACTATTTGACTAAGACTTTGACTAGGACTTTGACTATTTGACTCAAGGCTTTATTTAAAAAAAAAAAAAAAATCTTGTATGTGAAAAAAAAAAGAATTTAGAATCATATTATTATTATTATTATTATTATTATTATTATTATTTATATACATTTATGTATGTATATAAGTTGTGAGTTAGGATAAATAAAGACTTAGGCACATTTGTATAATATTAATGATAAAGGTGTAATAATATATATATATATATATATATATATAAGGGCCTTTTATGTATTAAAATTTTGGGGAAAATTTTGCGATGTTACAGTCTCCCCTACTTTTAGGAACTTCGTCCCGAAGTTAAAAGAAAAACACCAGGTATACAATTGGTCGACTACCGAAAACCTTTTTAAAATTTCTCACTCACTCAACGTACCTGTAAATTCATGATTACATTCCGGACCGTAATTATCAATTTACCTTACATTAGGGTTTTACGTCCGTTTATGACTCTACCGATTGTTGAGCACCTTCGATAGTCTCCACCAGTCGTTGAGCAGGTTGTAGGGCCTCTCCCAACTGTTGGAAAGACATAATGACCTCTACCAATCGTTGAGTAGGTTGTTTGGTAGTCAACTAATTGTTGTACAAGTAAGCAAGTATGATTATAGATATAGCAATTAGTTCACATTCAAACAAGCATGCATTCAGATGTTATGATAATACTTGAATTTATTACTTGAATCAAAAAGTGTCAATACATAGAATTAAAAAGTAGACATCATTCAAATGGTGGGGTTTGCTGTTAAGTAGCTGGAGGGTCTTGATCTCGAATTAGTTTAGGGCATCGGTTACGGAAATGATTTGGGTTTCCACATTCATAGCATTTACCATAGTTGTATTTACCAGGACGATTAAGATTAACAACCTGAGCAGGGTTGGTTGGTTGGTTGGTGTTAGGGTTTGGGGACTCACGACATGTGTTGACCAGATGGCCATACCTACCACAATTGGTGCACAGGCGACACACTGAAACAGTGGGGTGATGTCGTTTGCATGTGTTACACAAGGGAAAGTTTCTTGTATAGGGTTTCTTGTTAGAAGCTTGTGTAGTGAGGTTTACATTAGGATCCCTGGTCTTGCGCTTCTGTTTCTCGGTAGTTACCGCGGCCACAATACTTGTTTTCTCGCCTTTCCGAACTAAGGTCCCGTTCTTTATGTGATTTCCATCGCCATTTCCATTTCCATTGCCGTTCCCATTCATTGGGATGACTTGAGCCAACAAGTTAGAAACCAGAGTTGTGATTTGTTGCGCCATTTGTTGGGAAATAATCGCAGCCAGTTGGGCATCAACACCTTTGTTGTTTTTGTTGTTGTTGTGGTTGGTGTTGTGGTTGTTGTTAGTTTCCTCTTGGTTTTCACCACTGTTATTGCGAGTGCTGCGATGTGGAGACATGATCTGTAAGGGACACAATGAAGGTTCAATGTGGCATGAAATGAATGAGGTGATATAAGGAATGTAATCATTTATTCATTAATTAAAACGAATAAACGAAAACATTGACGTATCAAAGATTCCGGATTCCAACAACATAGTGAAGACATGCTTTAGCCTATAAATGAACACTCATCCCGAGAATTCCCAGGTAGGCATCCGGGTCCCTCGTCTGATTGGGATATATGCGCAATGCCAGCCTAGATAGAAGACTCAGAATACAGGCGTTCACCCTTCCAGATTGCACGTGTTCGTTATTAAAATCTAGAACTTCGACAAGATCTCAAGGTGGTTCAGGCTAAACCTGAGGATTTTGTCCTATTAGTCTAAGAGTAGATCCAATGGTGGAGAGCAACCTTCTTTTTAGGATTAAAGTAGGGATAATAAGTAGGAAGGAGATAGAGAATGGCAAGTAAAAGAAGCAAATACTGGTTATAATCCTATGGTTATAGATTAGATTATTTTTCTAATAACCTAATTCCCTATAACCATGGCTCTGATACCAATCTGTAACACCCCAACCGATGGCGGAAACATCGGGATGTCACGTATTGATGATTGTTCAGTAGCTCATGGTGAATAATAAATGTCATTAAATAATTTAAATACGTTACATACAATTGTTCAAAGAATTTGTACATCAAATCAAATTAAACTATGCAAACATCTTCAAGCATCAATTCAAATCCTCAAGCAAGTAGAACCTGAAACATGTTAAGTTGAAAATATTTTGGGTCAACAAAAGTTGGTGAGAATTACATAGGTTTTGATAATAGAATAAAATTGTTGTGCAATTCATGTGTCATGGCAATCTAGTCCATATGCGAAAACATACTAGAAGTAAATCGAGTGCATAATCTACCTTGTGACTGTTGTTTTGTGGTACATCCCATACGCTCATGGTTCACTCGTTTATATTGCATTAACAAACACCCACGTAACCTTTGTAGGAGGCACGTATCCGGGTGGGATTGTCAGTCCAATAGATCTATCAATGTATACCGTTTGGCTGATGAATGTTTATGCTAGAATTGTGCTTACCCTAGTCATGTTCAAGACATAATGCAACATAGAAATACACATAGACACATTGATGATTGAATTGCATAAATAATGTTGTAACATGTTTCACCCCAAAAATGGTGATAAATAGAAAAGGGGCTATGTAAAACTCACCTTAGCAAAATGTTATATCTCGTAAAAAAAAAAGAATAATGTGTTGTGAATGTATGCGAGGCGAATCCCAAAGACTCAACAATGTAGCTAGTCCAAATTGAAGAAAACGAAAAAGAAAGAATATCAAGCTTCCAATTCGCCAATTACAAGAGCTTATAATCAAAGCTTCAATTGTAGAAGTAATAGACTATAGAATAAAGGTATGAGGGAATGTTTAATCGGTGGGTTTTTATACTAGTTTTGGAGTCAATTAGCCATTAAAATTGGTCAACACCATAAAGTAAGGTTTTATGATGAATTGACTATTTGACTAAGACTTTGACTAGGACTTTGACTATTTGACTCAATGCTTTATTTAAAAAAAAAAAAAAATCTTGTATGTGAAAAAAAAAAGAATTTAGAATCATATTATTATTATTATTATTATTTATATACATTTATGTATGTATATAAGTTGTGAGTTAGGATAAATAAAGACTTAGGCACATTTGTATAATATTAATGATAAAGGTGTAATAATTTTGCGATGTTACACGTACGGTGAAGAAAATGGTCTTTGGGCCACCGTAAGTGTACGGTACCCACCGTAACCCTACGGTGGGGTCTGAGTGCAGCGATTTTATAAAAAAAAAAAAAAAAAAAAAATTTGAGCACTTGCAACATAAAACCGATCAACCACCTAACTTTTCCACTTTTTCATCATCTTCTTCTTCTCTTTCACAAGAACACAACACCCATAACCTTTAAACTTCAAATCTTCATAAAACCTTCAATCCTCCACCAAATCTAGTGATTCTTGGGTCTAACTTGACTAGATTTTTGTCTAGTTTCTGATTTTGGGGAGTAAATTGGAAGAAAAACACGTTTTTGGGGCCGAATCGAAACCCTAAAAATCGCATAAATTGGGGGTTTTTCTTGTTTTCTTGATTTCTTGTGTTCTAGCATCATCCATTCGAAGGTATGTATTCCATTTGTTGATTTTTATGATACATTGTAAGATATAGAGATTTTTGTTCTTACCTAGTTTATACCCACTTGCTTGTTAATAATGTAGTATGTAAATAGTGTTGTTTGATAATAATGTGGTAGTAGAGTGTTGTTGAGATAAAAAAGTGTATGCTCAATAACATCTACTACCATGATAACAAGCAAGTGTGGGGATGTTTTTGTCATGTTGGCTAATTTGTTTTGTTTGGTTTGTTTTTGTTTCTGTGTCTGTTTGTACATTGTATAGGGAAATGGCACGCACTGGTGAAGCCGCTGGATCAAGTTCATCCGCTGCCAAGGCTAAAGGAAAGCAACCTGCTCAGCAATACAAACAAAGGAAGTATGTTTCTAAAAATACTGAGTCTGATGTAGAGATGGAACAAGCACCGGAGGCACCATGGTTAGACCCGGCTGATAAGCCGGAATGGAAGACGGGACCTCTGAACGGAAAACCAAGGATCTGGCAGCCTACTTTATTTCATGATCAAATTAAAAAGTTTTCAGATCGGCCAGGGGCATTTATTTATGAAAGAGAGGTGAGCAGAAAAGACTTTGAACCATTCGGGGTTTTTGATAGATTTAAGGCGTTAGGTTGGGAAGCGGCACTCCACTGCTATGATCAAGAAGAGAGGAGGGTGTATTTGGATTAGGTCGAGGAATGGATGGCATCATTAAGATGTCCTAGATATGATTCACCCTCCAAGATGAAGTTAGTCGGTGAAGTAAATGGGGGTAGAAGTGGAAATGTCTTATGAGATGTTGCGCAGGCTTGCAAAGTTTGATAGTCTACCAGCAAAAGAATATAAAAACCCGAGCATCGACGAGTTGTTAATTAGTCCAGACAAGCATCCACGTTGGATGGAAATGTTGGATGATTTATTTTTGCTGGGTACTTATCATGATACATTGTATCGAAGGAATTTGAAGATAGAGCCCAAACTTTTGTTGAATTTTATCATTCTGAACGTGTTACCAAGACGGGCTGATAAGGAACAAGTGCGTTTTCCCGAGGTTCCTATCTTATACGCTTTGACGCACGGTGGTCCGAAATTTTCCCTTCGGTGCTTTATCATAAATCATGTTTGGATATGTAGAAATTCGGTGGAGAGGTCAATCATTCCCTATTGTCGAATAATTACTGGGTTGTTGAAGCAGCAGGGTGCGATAACTGAAGAAGATGAAGGAAGGAAAAGAAAGAAATTCAAACCTATTGATCTATCAACAATGGGGTCCGGTTGGGTTTATTCCGAGTCTGAGAGATATCATAAACTTAAAAGTGGGGGTCAAAGGTGGAGAATGCTTAAGAAAGATGCGAGGGCACTTTTGCCCGGTGAGGAGGATGAAGATGAGAGCGGGGGTGAATCGCCACCAAGTGACGATGAAGAGTACGAAGACAATCCGGCTGGAGGACATTTGGATATAGGCCAGGGGAGTTCGAGTGGGACTCATGGTGGCGGGTTTTATGACTTTACCGAGAGGGCGTATGTTGATGGTTAGGCCATTGGGGGATCGATGCAGCAGGTAATTGAAAGTCAACGTCCCCCAACCTCGGTATTTGACACTTGGTCGGGTTCGGAACGAACACTATTTGATCATCAAACAATGATGAGTGCTAGCATGGAGAGAAGGATGAAGCAAGGTTTTGATCGTCAGGAATTGTGGAACCAAGGACATGCTTATGCTCAGCAAGTGGAGATCAATCATAGATACATTGATGATCAAAATAGGAGAATGAACGATGATTGGCATGCGGGGAGACCTGTAGTCGCAAATCCACAACCGGTGGATTACGGGTCTCTACCACCGTATGATGGAAGCATCTCCTATCCGACCCCACCAATCCACCATTCTCAATGGGTCGACCCACATCAGCAACAACAACCCGCGGATCAAGGAGGAAAGGTTGGAGAACAATTATAATCCTTTGGTTATTGTCTTTGATTCATATGAACAATTATTTGAAGATTATGATGATCCATTCCATGATGCTAGGCTAGAACTCTTGATGATCATCTTTGGTGAAGTTTTTCTTAAACTCTTTTATGTTTGTTCCTTTAATTTCTAGAACGATAATTTAGTACATGTTTGCTTGATTATTGTGGTGTTTGAACAATTGCTTGTAGTAGTTAATCAATTTCTCAATTTCTAGTCTTAATCGTACGTTCTTGATGTTGCTAACAATCGGGATATTGCGGGAAGGATTTTGGTTGGATAATTGATTAATCGATCATCGGGAAACAACCTCGCATTGCTATAATCCGAGTACTTTGTTCCCTTTTATCACAATAATTGTTTGAACACGAGTTATGTCTATGTAACTCTTTCTAGTGGAACTTTTGCATAAAGGTTTAAGGAAAATGGATCCAGGGATGGTCATTGCTTGTTAACTTGAAGAACAAAACCCATTTCAGATCAGTAATTTAGTTTTCTTTTTATTAAGTCTAAATCCAAATCAACCAACAATCTTTGATCTTTAATTTTGTTAGTAGGTAAATATTAGTTAAATCGCAAAGTTATTAGTTTACACACATTCCATAAACTCCCTGTGTTCGATACCTTCTTGCCACTATTTATTAGTTGTAATTGGGAAATTTTACGTGTACCACGACAAGCACGTCAACCATCTGGATTAGGGTTCACCGGTGGTGTTACCGTAGCTTGATCTAAAATAGCATCACTGAAATCATCATCATTGTCTTCAGACTCAGATGAATCAAGAGTTGTAGATGCTTCTTGAAAAACTTCTCCTTCAATAATAGGAACACTGGTATCATTAGAAACTGTTGCTGGAGGAGGTACAGTGATCGGATGCACTAACGGTGAAGTTACTGCATTCTCACACTCGTAATATAAACGTAAAACAGTGTCTTCAACCAGACTTTCTAGATTAAAAGAATCAAATAATTTTTTATAATCGAACATCCAATCGGCCCCAGTTCCTTGAGAGTTCTGAGTGTAGCGCTGGACTTCAACATTCGCCCACTCTTCAACCAATCTGGTTCTTTTGTTGAATACACGTTTTAATGGTGTCGCGTACCCCACAAAGTAGCCTTCTTCAGCTTTAGGTCCGAACTTCTCAGAAGGATTCAACATAGTACATGGTGCTCCGAAAGGTTCTAGGAACTCCAAGTTTGACTTTCGTCTGTTAAGAAGTTCATAAGAAGTTTTGCCAAACTTCTTGACCGTTAACACACGATTCAACGTGTAGCATGTTGCACGAACAGCTTCACTCCAAAACATTACTGGAAGATTAGAATCTGCTAGAATGGTATGTGCCGCTTCTATCAGAGTCCTGTTCTTTCTTTCTGCAACACCGTTCTACTGTGGAGTATATGGTGCACTGTACTCGTTATAAATACCCTTTGAGTCACACAATGCATCCATTTGAGAATTCTTGAACTCCGTTCCATTATCACTGCGAATTCTCTACATCTTCAATCCATATATATTCTCCAATCGAGTAAATAGAATGTTCAGATTGTTAAACGTGTCACTCTTATGTTGCATGCACATCACCAACGAAAATCTAGAGAAATCATCAGTAACCACAAGACAATAAAGTTCGTCGTTGATACTCTTATGATTAACTGGTCCGAATAGGTTCATATGTAAACTCTCAAGTGGAAGTTCGATAGAATTTATTTTCTTTGGTTTGTGGGATTGTTTCTACTCTTTCCCTTTCTAGCAACTTACACATTTATCATTAAGATGAAAGTGTTTCACATTAACCCCCTCAACAAGTCCATTCTTCACCAACTGATTCATTTTTCTCATGTGAATATGCCCCATCCTCCTGTGCCACATGATTGATTCTTTTTCAGTAGCCTTGGACAGAAAGCACATGACTTTCCCCTGTGTCGTGGTTGCCTTGCTCATATCAAGAATGTAAAGATTATTCACTCATGGAGCCTTCAACATGATCTATTCTTTTGGTATGACGAATCCGGGTTTGAGTATGTAGCAAGATTTATCATCAAAGTGAATTGAGAACTTCTTATCACAAATTCGACTCACACTCAACAGATTATAATCGATCTGTTTCACATAAGATATTCTTTCAAAGCTCACAATACCGTTACTAACACTCCCTTCCATAGTAATATAACCTCCTTTGTTTCCCGCAAATGCCACATATCCACCATTAATGTTCTTTATGTCAAATAGCAGCGTTAAATCTCCGGTCATGTGCCCAGAAGCTCCATTGTCGACAATCCAAAGACTGCTAACAGGGCCAGCTGGAGCTCCCTGCACAAATCACAAACAAAGTCAGATATTAATAGGGACCCAAGTCTTCTTGGTTTTGGGTCTTTGAATGTTAGACTTCAAAGAATCTTTCTCAGAAACACTCAAGTTTGAATCAACCTTTTTCTGGTTCAAAACTTTCTCACTCTTTTCTTCATCTTTCACAGAAGATGTAGAAGCACCCGGAGAACCCTTAGGTGTCCAAGTCTGTTCCGAACGTTTAAGAATCCTTAATTGAGGTTGTTTAACCTCAACAGGTTTCTTAGTATCGTTCGTGATTGAAACTTTCTTGGAAACCTAATCTGATTTAACAGATGAAGGTCCAACCAATGACTTAACAGCAGGTTTTGGAAAAACCTTATGTTTATCATTGCTCGTGTTCACCATTAGTTTCTTCAGCTTTTTCTCCATGGCAATCCGGTGATGATTATCATAGACAGTTGGACGATTTTCCCTTTGTTAATAAAAACGATTTTGGTTATAAAATTGTTGCCTGTGAAGAAAAAACTGTTGTTGTGGATAAGATTGTCTATGATTATCAACTGGATTCCTCACATTCTGTTTTCTCTCAACCCCGTGCATTTGTGTCTTACATATGGGCAGTGAGCAAGTAAATGCCCTCTCTCCCCACATTTAAAACATGCATGGTATTCTTCAAACACATTCTTAGCATTCGATTTGGCGAAAGTGTTGACTGGGTGTTGATCATTAACACATTTTCGTCTTAAACTCTCAGGAGCTTGCTCCTTTGAGTAAGCCGGTTCAACAAATCCGTTAACCTATCCCTTTGGCTTAATGAAATCAGAAACATGAACCTTCGGTTGTGAAGAGTTATCACCATACAGTCTGCAAATCAATTCTGGAGGAATATCATTAGTCCTTTCATGTTTCGGGAACCAAATGGTACTCTCTTGCCAGATTTTATCAATTTTGGAATAATTGACAAACTGTATCGGATAATCTTCATCTGCAATTATTTTATCGGATCCTTCCATCCGATAGAAAACTTTAACTAGTTTTCCAATCGGTTCATTTTTCTCAACTTGCTTAACTAAATGATTCATTTTGTTAACCATTTTCTGAGGAGGAGAAACCAAAGATGGTTATATTTTCTCATTTGTTCTAATATGATTTTCCAAAGGAATATCATCAGATTTCTTAGGTTCCTCTTCTTCAGTATCTGAATCATCAGTTACTGCAACCACTCCTTCATCATTCTATCCAAGTATTGGTTTTACATCGGAGTTTGGATCTCCAATACTAGAAGTATTGGATTCATTGTCCGAGAAAGAGTCCGATTTCACTAAGCTCTTAGGTGTTACTGAATTCAAGTTATGATGTTCAAATAACACTGGAGCAGGAACAACCTTATAATTGGCATCATTGGATTGTGATGGCTCTTCAACAATGTGGTCCAAAACATATGCCACATGTTTATAACTCTCCAATTTCTTATTCACTTTTTCAGCAAAACACTTGATTTTAGCCATTTCCAGTATTGTTTCCTCAATTTCATTAATGTAATTGTTAATTGCAATTTGCTTCAAAGATAAAGTTTTTGTCAGTTCTAAAACATCCTTTTTATACCCTTCAAGTGTTTTATTGAAATCGTGTTCATCCTTACGATAAGATTGAATGACTATTTTAGCACTCTCAAGCTGATGCCTAAGTTGCTTAACTTCGTCATTTAATCTATCACAAGTTCCACAATATGGATTTTCACTAGTAGCAGAGTTAGGACTTACCAGTCTCGGAGGATCTGTCATGGCCATTAATGCAAAATGAGATTCCTTCCCAGCGAAGAATCTTGAATAGTCAATCTTGGTGAAAGCATCATCAACCATGCACGACTTTTTCGTCATCAGAAAATCAGCTTCGGCTAGCAACTGGTCAATATCATCATCCAGTGAGTTAACACTAGCCTAAGAATCAGATTCACTTTCTGAGTCAGAATATACAGATTCCGGTTCATCAGAGACATTGGCAACAAAATCGATTATTGTCCCTAAAACCATTTCGGCAATCAGTTCATCAATCTTCTCTGCAACATGATCTGAAATCTCTTTAGCAATCTCTTCGACAATCTCCTCAATTACTACCTCAGAAACCTTCTCAGTCACATTCTCACAATCTTTCTCAGAAAGAAACTCAACATCATCTGTCACCGGCTCCTCTAAAACGATTTCTTGTGCAAAGCAAGCTACATTTCCACTAGTAACCTCCTCAACACCCAATTGCATGCAATTCCAATCAAAACCCTCATTCTTTTGAATCACCAAAGCCTGGTTATCATTTTGAGGTTGGGAATTTGGTGTATTAATAGGAACAATGGTTCTGGTTGGGTTAGAGTTAGGTGTGGTTTAGTTTTGGTTAGATGTAGTTGTTTGTCTTTGTGTGGTATTTTGAGAGGTGTTGTTTTGGCTTTGATAAGTGACCTGGGTTTTTGATTGGCAATTCTGGTAGTTGGAATTGAAAGGATTACGATTACCTTGCTGCATCGGTTGAGTACATTCTCTTTTGAAATGACCTCGAGTGGCACAGTTAAAACTGGTTACCTTGGCTTTATTGAAGTCGTAGGTAGTATTAGGTGAGGTGGCAAGGTCAGTTCTACCCGTCTTCTCAATAAATTCAGTCGCTCCCTCATCACGCTAGCAAACGCCCGCTGAATATCGATCAACTCCATTTCTTCTTTGTCGATCTGGGCATAATCCTCATTAGTCAAATTATTGTTGCCAATCCAACTCGCCACAAGTCCATTATAGGAAGCAACCATTTCTAAGACTAAAGCAACATGTTGTTGTCCTACTTCCACTGTCACATTATTCATGTTGGAAGTCTCCAACACGATTGGACTTTGGCTGGAAGATGCTTGAGGCATCATCTGAGGAATGTACTGTTGTTGTGGCATTGATGAGGTATAACATGTTGCCGACATTTGTGGTTGTGTTGAGGTATATGAAGCTGGTGTATAAGATGATTCGGGTGCAAGATAGTTAATGGGAAGTCGTTGTGGTTCAACAACATTAGAAATACATGCAATATGTGGTGCAACCGTTCCACCAATTGATGATGTAGACATAGAAGCAGATGAGGTAGCATGATACAACTCCGGGTTTTATGGAAATTGAGATCTTTTAGCTTTCCTCTTCTCTTCCATCTCCTTATTCTCCAGCTTCTGAATAAAATCGCTGAGCGTCCAATACTGGTACGCATCTTTCTCCTTTAACACTTCAACATGTTGACTCCAGTACGAGGGCAACGAATCTGCAAACTTATCTACCAGTTCCTGCATAGACATGTTAATCTTATAATTCGACAATTCAGATAACAAGTGACAATATCTAGGAATGAGCTCCTTCAACGTCTCATTTCCCACGTAGCTGAAATTCTCGAACTCTTTCTTAAATTTCTCTATGCGAAGTCTCCTGGTCTTCTCATTCCCATCATGTCTAACCTACAATCAATCCCAAAGCTGCTTGGAAGTAGTACATGAACCGAACTGATGTAATAGGTCTGTAGATAATGCTTGAGACAACTGAGACATAGCTTTCTTCTCAAGTGCGAACTTCTTCTTTTCATCTTCTTTCAAATCTTCAAGTGGAATCGGGATGTTCATGTTCTCAATCATCGGTGTAACATATCACTTCATGATCATCTACCATGCTTTTCCACCTTCTAAACCCAAACCTTCATGATGAATCTTGAAGTTCTTCTTCCACTGGTAATAGTTTGACATATCCAACAACTTAGGAGGACGATTCCCACTACCCGAAGACAAGTCATGAATAAGTGTGGAAATCGCGTTGGTAGTCTGAGAGTGCACCGCTGCTGCTGCAACTCCCCAAAGATCAGTTATTGGTTGTTGTGAAGGTTGAGAAACAAGGGGTGGTGTCGAACTAGTCATCACTATGTAATTGATCGGTTGTGATGGTGTAGTGTTGTTGTTTTGAGAAGCAACCGCCCATGGATTCATCGAAACATGTTGTTGCTGAGATGTTGTTGGTCTAGGTGTAGAATATAATCCCCAGATGTTATCCATGATGTTTGAAATGTAAACACTTAGAAAAATCTCCAAAAACAATCTCTGGTTCGACCTATGTGACACTTACGTGGGTTTGAATGTAGATAATCCTTGGTTCGACCCCCTTTGACAGACTCGAATGAAGAATGCAACACACAAGACTCTTTCGACCTAGACAATAGACTCTTTCGACCCCTCGTATGGTCGAATGTACCAACACTGGTCGAATGAACTAACAACTCATGTGAAAATAACAGATTCGACGTAAATCCCTCCTGGTTTGACCTAAACAACTCTGATTCGATCTAAAAAACATACTTTCGACCCCATTCTCTCTGGTTCGACCCAAATCTTTTGAAAAACGGTTATTCTTCAAAAATCAGTTAATTTGATCCAAATTTTTCAAAAGTTTGTATATTTTTATGATCTTAATCATGTTTTGCTTCAGATATTATGGAGATCAAATTTAATGAATGAAAATTTTGGTTTTATCCGTAAAATCTAGTCCAAATCAATCAATCTCCATTAAAATTCAATGTTTTTGCAAAACAGAAAAGTTTTGGAAGTTTTTGGATAAAATTCTGATCGAAATCTATCAAATTACAATTGTATGATCGAGATAAGCTCTGATACCACTTTGTAGAGGACCGGTTTTACACGAAAACACTAGATGATCATACAAGTGGAATAATCTAGGTACGGAAACCCTAGATCGTATGCAATATGATAAAGATCAACCAGAAACACAATCAAGTACCTTTTCAATCATCATTTCATTCATAAACATTGTTAATAAAGCTTTACTAATAAGTTTAGAATGAAATAATAAGCTTTGGAACCTTTCAGAACCTAGAGAGAATAAACACAGAAAACCTAGACACAAAATGACCAAAACTTAGTCCCAAACAAAAACATAAATTTTATATAGGACTGCACATTCGACCTCCCGTAAGGGTCGAATGCGTCCTTCGACCTACACTAAGGCTCGAACCAACACTTCTTCACTTCTAGGCTTACTTCGACTACATAAAGCTTCCTTCGACCTCACGCTGGTCGAACCAACCTTGTTATCAACATATAATCTCCAAAATAACGCTAAATGTACAATCCAAATGCGATAGTCACAATCCGTGCACTTACAGAAGAACTATTTGTGCAGTGCTCCGATTCTTTTTCTTCCAGAAGGTACCGATGATTTCATGGTTTATTGCAATGCTTCTTATCAAGGTCTTGGATGCGTACTCATGCAAAGGAACAAAGTCATTGCCTATGTATCCCGACAACTCAAAATTTATGAGAAGAATTACACCACTCATGACCTAGAGTTAGGTGCAGTGATCTTTTCCCTCAAGATTTGGAGGCACAACCTTTATGGCACTAAGTGCACCATTTTCACTTATCATAAGAGCTTGCAACACATCTTCATCCAGAAGGAGCTGAACATGCGGCAAGGTAGATGGGTTGAATTGCTGAACGATCACGATTATGAGATTAAATACCATACGGGAAAGGCCAACATGGTGGCTGACGCATTAAGCCGGAAGGAACGAGTTAAAACCCAGCGTGTGCGTGCGCTAGGTTTGACCATCCACAGAAATCTCACTACCCGTATCCGCGATGCTCAGCATGAAGCTCTGAAAAGTGAAAATCTGAAGAATGAGTCGTTATTCAAGATGGTTAATCGGTTGCAACCAAGGTCTGATGGCACAGTTTATTTCGCCAATCGGATCTGGGTGCCACGTTTTGGTGGTTTATGAGATTTAATCTTGAAGAGGCCCACAAGTCTAGACACTCGGTCCATCCCGGGGCTGGCATAATGTACAAAGATGTGAAGGAACTTTACTGGTGGCCTAACCTTAAAGGTGAAATCGACACGTACGTCAGCCGATGCCTCACCTGTTCAAAGGTCAAAGTCGAATATCAGAAACCGTCTGGTCTGCTTTAGCAACCAGAAATTCCTGTTTGGAAATGGGAATAGATTTCCATGGATTTCATCACCAAACTACCTAAGACATCCAGTGGTCATGAAACGATTTGGGTAATTGTTGACAGGTTGACAAAATCGGCGCATTTCTTGCTGATCAAGGAAACTGAGAAACTTTCCAGGCTGTACATCATAGAGGTTGTAACTAGGCATGGTGTGCCTGTTTCAATCATTTCCGACCGAGACAGTTGATTTACTTCCCGATTCTGGCAAACATTGATGGACGCATTAGGCTCTCGCTTAGACATGAGCACGGCCTATCATCCACAAACCGATGGTCAGAGTGAACGTGCGTTCCAAACATTGGAAGACATGCTCCGAGAATGTGTAATCGATTTTGGTGGAAACTGGGATTCTCATTTACTGTTTGTTTAGTTCTCTTACAATCGAGTTGACTTATTGGAAAGCCCAGAAATTGAGAAGGAGCCACACTAAACTTGTGAAAGTCAGATGGAATGCAAAGCGTGGTCCCGAATTTACATGGGAACGCGAAAACCAAATGAGACGCAAGTACCCATCTCTTTTTCCTATGACCACGGAAACAGGTCGGAAAACTCGATTTCGCGGACGAAATTCCAAAACAAGGGGAGAATATGACAACAGTCAACAAACCAGGTCAATATCCGTAGGTTTTTCAGTTACTAATATTATTATATGTGCATATTTACGCATTTTAAGTACACTATACCCTCCCAGTCTAGTTAAGCATGAGATAATCAGAAAAATCAACAAAGATCACCCATTCATACATAGACACCCGAATAACTACCAGGAAAACATCCAATGAGGTTACCCCCACTAACACATGGTAATCTCTCATTAACACATGCTACCAAATGATAATATATGATCACACGGGTTCCTACCAAGAAAACGCTAATACATGTTGATGTCGTCATTAAATCCAACAATAGGATGACTACATTATCACCCAAACGGCAAGCTATCCATAGATGATTAAACACGAGTTAACTTTACCAATACATAATTTGAATCTAACTACACGTATGCATAAGATGTTGCACTAACCACCTAGTAAGCCCGACATACATGCTATCCAAACCCAAGTCGACCCTCTTGCATCCTAAACGTGTATGTACACATATAACACGGCACATTCAAGGTAAGTCACCTAGTTTTACCCAAGTGACATCTATACTTGCCTACACCTTCTAGAAGCCGAGTAATTCTCATAAGTATGCACACTTACCTACATGAAAGACAACTTAGGGATGTGACAAAAACCAAGCTACACCATGACACCTTACACTCCTATGCTTAACAAAAAAAACAAGACTCCTAAACCTTACCTATACCTCGGCCGAAACCCACAAGAAAGTCCACAATGATAGGTCCTTATCCTATGATCTTACCTCATTTAGCTAACACATGAATACCCCAATCACCATCAAATGCATGCTTCCACTTTGAGGATCCAAACAAACTTCCAGATCCTTTTCTTTTCCTTGTAATCGGTCAATGGAAGACACCCCTATAACACCACCCTCAAGTCCCTTTCCCTCACTTGATTGTCTTGTAGTTATACCCTTTTAGCATGATAACTATTTTGAACATCATTCTTGCACATGGAAGTTTCCTAAACTACTCACCACCAATCGAATTTGAGGAGAAGCATGGACACAGCACCATCACATTACACAACAAACATTCCCCTTAAGACATGTCCCTTTCCTCATGCTATCTTTCGGCTGCCCCAATCCCAAGCAAAACATGAGGACAACATTCAACTTACACCAAATTGGACACATGACAAGAAGTAGTGTTAGCCAAGACTTGATCACTAACCCTATCCCTCACTAATCCTCTTATAATCGGCCAAGACAACACACTTTCACCTAATGATGATAGGAATGCTCACTTATAAACTTTAACCAAGGTGCCACACTTTTCCATATTTGTCTTTGTCTCCTTATGGATTGGCCACTATATAAGGAGGACTCCAAGATCATTTTACTTGCACCAACACTCACCCAAGAACTCCTCCCAAGCTTCGGCTACCTCCTAACCTCTCTAAGCCACAACCGTTGAGCCCAAGGAAAGCATCACGACGTCTTACAGTTCACACATAGTCACCAAGCCTTGAGGTAATCACTAACCCTCCTTAATCACTAGTATGCAGACCTATTGTGAACCCAAAACCCGAGCCTTTAATCATAAAAATCAATCCTCGTATTGTGTTAGTAATCGTCTTAGCTCTAAGTCATAACTATGATAAACACTTTGTTCTACTTATATATGATCAATACATGTTTGATTTATAAAAGCTACTAATCAAGGTGTGCAATCGACTTCTAACATAAGATCACGCATTAGCATTGTCTTGTGATAAGTTGTTGGTACCTTGACAAAGCTAGTTTAGTCCCTAACTAAGCGTTCATGATAATACGTTGTGTGGTGTAATCGGCTACCTATCACTAACACATGTTAAGCCCAACTAAAACACACGTTAGTTCATGTTCAAACATATTAAAGGCTTAACTCATGGGAAAACACTCTTTTTACAATAAAACAACCATACATGGGGGATTAAAGACAATATGTGGCCCATAAGCCAACATGGGGCCCATGTGGGTCCACTTCATGATCTACTATACGTCTCCCGTACCTAAAACACCATTCACATAAAATGACATGGTTCTCAATAATGGTTGCCCCACTTATATGTTAACCAAGAACACTTAACTTAGTATAGCCTCAATAATCATAGGGAAATCTATGTCCGGGCGATAGTTGCTACATATTTCGGCTTCCGTAGACCACATACAACTCTATCAGGTGAGTTTCACGGCCCCATTTTACTATTTTACATTTTCGGGGATAAACATGCTACAATTCTAGTTCAAATTACAAAAGTAGTGTTAATTCTATCGTGACTGCCATGTGGAACATGATATTTGGATTCATGAGCTCACAAGTCCTCGTACAAGATTTACTGTAAGCATTAGCTATCAAAAACCATGGAACATTTTAATAGATCTATTGGGTTGACACCCCCACTCTTGGCTAGTCGCTCTAACCGGTTACATACAAATGTGTGTTAGTATTCTACCACATATACATTGTCTATAGTGTACAATGCACCACGAGGCATAATAGTCAAGAGGTTTGGTTACGGGACTCATGGTTTACACAGTGATCATTTGCTTAGCTAGCTCATGATTGGTCATACACGAATTACACAAGTATTTCACATGGTACATTCAAACCTGTGAACTCACCGACATTATTGTTGATAAAACTTTGTTCATGATTTTCAGGTGACTAATGGAGGGCTGCAGAGATTTGAGAGAGAGGTTCGAGCATGCATTAAGTGGTACCGCTTGGAATGGGTTTTGTCAATCCTATGATGTTTTGTTTTAAATTCCATGAATTCTAGACACTATCTCATTTTCTAGATGTTGTTATGACGGTTTGAATAAAATATGACAATATCCATCTTTCGTGGTTGCATCCCAATGTTTCTGCCTTGGCGGTGTGTGACCATTTATGTCCTGTTGATATAGGTGCCAAAAGGAAACGTCAAGTCATTAATTAAGGTGCTAAATCAGGGAAAGGCAAGCAAAAGGTTGATGAGGTTGAACCCAAGAAGAAGATTGTGAAAAGCAAGGGTAAGACAAAGACTTTGTTTGTAGATGAGGAATCTGTTGATTCAGAAGAGACAGAAGATGAGGCTGAGTGGGATTCTGCTACAGAAACAACTAAGGTTATTAAATCGAAGGCCACTGAGATTAGAACACATGAAGTTATGGATAAGGTTGTTGAAGAGCAGAGAACAATAATGTTACCTGACGAGGAACATGAGTTTACTTGTGATGCTGATGGTTTTCTAGGTTCTCCGGTTACATGTGCCAAAATCGAAAGGGGCGGAGGAAAGAAAATGTCAAAAAGAGAACCTCCAAGAAGCAAAAGAAATAGAGAGATTGATTTGCAGATTGAAGGAAAGAAAGTTCCAGCAGTTGGATGTTCTAATGTTACATCACCAGCAGCATCCCCAGTTACTAAAAAGAATAAGACAGTTCAAGAAGTTGTATCTACTGATCCTGCATCTCATCTTAATCCTAAAAACATTTCTGCTACTTTGAAGAATGATTTGGAGGAAATACAGAAAAAGAAGAATGCAAAACCAAGTGTTGAATCAAGCTCATCACCTCAAGTTACAGTTTCAAATGAAGTAATGGAAGCTGTTAACAGACAGATTGCTAATGTGATGAAAGCTATTAATCAACAATAGGCTGAGATTAGACAAATGAAGGAAAATGAGAGTGATATGTTAAAGATTGTTCTGTCTGCATGTAACAACCGGCAAAAATAAGGTAATTCCGTACTAATTAATTAATATGTGATTAACATAATTAAATGCAATTATATGTGATTTAATTATCAAGGCTTTAGGAGATAGCAATTTCCAAATAATGCATAGGAATGCATACGTTTAATGGTAAAACATGATAGGATCATGTGCAAATAAACTATCCGGTATGGACGTTGGCGATTACCCGGTAATAATTAAATAAACGAAAAGGATCCTGGACACCCAGGATATAAAATAAAGGGTATTTTCACAAAATATAATGAGTTTTGGAACTCCAAAACCATAAGTGAAAACTTTTCACATGAAGCTCCCGGTAACGAATAAAGTGCGCGTACCGCACCGGATACGCGTACAACTCGTAATTTCACCCGGCAAAAGCCTAAATAACCAATCAACGCTTAAATTAGACTATATTTAAGGGTTATTAAAGGTATTTTTAGTATCAGAATAACGCGCGGTTAAAACCCGAAAAATACCCGAACGACACCCGAACGACGAGGGATTTAACTTAACAAATAATGGGTAAATATTTGGTGTTGTGGACCCCACCTAAACCCACCAAGGGGCCGGCCTAATGGCCTTGTAATATCCTTGTGTTTTACTTTTGAAACAACCTACAAACCATGGGACATTAAGCATGCTTAGGAAAAGATAATGTGTAAGATTTGTCAAGTACAAAAGCATGCTCAAGATTGCTTTTCTTTGTAAGAAAAATCGGCCCATGGCCAAGATAATCCAAGACAAAAATGCAAGCTAATTATACACTAGTACACACATGCATGTATAAGATCTAGTGAAAGATTATGGTGGATCACAAATATTTAGCAAAGATTTGCAAGTAATCTCACACTCTCTCACACCAAAACTCACGGCCAAACACTCCAATAAAATCCATCCAAGATCAATTTTAGTACAACACATATCTCTTAAATCTTTAGTAAGATCACATGCAATCCAGGGAAGATATGGTGAGGTTATATATAACATGTGTTAATACATGAGATAACAAAGCAAAAACATCTCCTTCTTTCTCCTTCCTTGGGACGTAGTTATTCAAGAGCACACACACATCATTCTTTCAAGTTCAACACTTCCAAATCACTTCCAAACATCCATCCATCAAAACCCCATTGTGTGTTTCAAGAGCTTGGAGCTTAACCACTTGGAAGAACACACTAAACCCCTCTCAAATCCAAGGTTTTTGTCTTCCCTAGCCTTGTGCTAGTAGTAAGCTTCTTAACCTTTTTTTGATTATTAATATTCATGTATGTGTTCTTAGAAGCAAGTTGTACATGAAGGGTTAAAATGTGGTTTTGAAACATAACTTTAATAGATTTTACAGGAGTAAAATGGATGATTAAAGACATGTAACTGGATCATGGATTTGATGATAGTAATGTAGTGTTTCTTAAAAAGATATAAAATCTACACATACTCCATGTAGGATGATGTTTTGGTTATGATTTGTGAAAGAAACTTGAATATGTTAAAAGGTAGTTTTAATCATCATAAAATGATCATCTAAAGTGTAATACAAGATGGAATATGTTAGGAAGTCATAAATGTAGAAGTTGCAAAATTAAATTTACTCACTTAGAAGAATGAAATTTGGATATAATGGACAAATACATTAAACACACATACTAGTTGCCTTATGTATGGAATATAAGACTATTAAAAGTGATTTGATGCAAAAATAACTTAACATTAAAAAGATGAATCTTCAAAGTCCACTAATTTGGGTGAAAAATGCTAACTTTGGAAGTTAGAGTGGAAAAATGCAACATTTGAAAGTTAAGGGGGTAATGTTGTAACATTGAAAGTTAGAGGCCTAAAATGAATATTTTAGAAACTATTAGTCCAAAAGTTCAATAATGGAAGGTTTGGTGTCAAAAGTATAAGTAATAATTTTCCAAGGTTGATTTGGTAAATACTAGTAACATACTTGGGTATTTTGTATAAAAAGTGTATTTTTTATAAAAGTGGAAGTTATAAAAATATAGACTTGTATTAACATAAGGATTTTTATAAAAATAGAGATTTTTATAAAAATGTTGAACAAAGGTTAAAACTTGAAAAACTTATACAAAAATGAATACATTTATATAAATGGGAATATAAAAGTGTTGGAAAACATTTTGTGTCTAAGTTAACAAGTTGGGTTAAAAATACAAAAGTATTTTTAAACCTTCCAAGTAACATGTGTTAGGAGAAAGAAATATGAGTAATATTTCTATAAAACACATGTTGGGAAAAACTTGGAAAAATTAACTATACAAGTTAAGACGTCGGACTAAGACACGTTAACGAACAATAAACGGACAAAACATAAGAAAAATGCCGTTGCGGCAAGATGAGAAAATATATATTTTTAGGAAATAAAATATATATATACATCATGGGTGAAAACTAATTAACACTTTCCTAAGTGTTGAAGAAAACTATTCATGGGAGAAAAACATAACGTAAACAAGTAAGACGTTAAACAAACGTATAGACTTAACAAGAAAAATTACACGTTTATATATATATATATATATATATACACGCTCATCTCGGCAAAATTCTATTATATCTACTTAATGGGAAAGTAGATATGTGGGAAGGAAAACCAAGACGAGTAGACAAAATATATATGTATATATATGTGTATACCATGCCGACGAGATCCTAGTATATTTATTTGAATGGGAAAATAAAATACGACATTGTGAGTCGAATCGGGTGTTGAGAATATACTACCGAACGACAAGACCTTAGCATATTTATTTAAGTGGGAAAATAAATGTGCGGCAAAGTGAGTCGGGTCGGGTGTTAAAAATATATTATATCGAACGATGCGATCTTAAGTATAATTATTTGAATGGGAAAATAATTATACGTTAAGTGAAGTCGAGTCGAGGATAATAATATACAAGTTATGTAAATATTAATGAGAATATTATATAACTTGTAAGGAAAGGGGTAATCTAACGCCAACAAAACCTAGGATACGCGCTAAATTAAACGGGAATTGGAATAACTAGTGGTCGGGAGTTGGGTGTACAACTTGCCAAGGCACATGCACTATAGGAATAGTGACTTATACGTCTAGGACGTTTGTAGGTGCGAGACCCCCCGTTTGCTATCTACCTTTTGAGCCGGACGTTGATTCAGGTGAGTCTCACGGCCCCATTTTAAACTATTTTACGTTTTCGGGGGAAAGATATGTTAGGGAAAATGTTTGACGGGATAATTACTTGAGGTGTGACCGCCACTCGGGGTTGAGACCTCACTTCTATAATCATTTATTCAGGGAAATGAAACCGGTGGAATATTTGAATAGTACTATTGGTGCCTGACAAAGCCCACCCCTAATCGATAGCGTCGATTATGCATCAGTGTATGCCTGGGGTGCATATATTCTGAACTTAAGTCGTAGGATACCGAGAAACGACTTGGAGCGGGGCATTATTATTATACGTCTTGGTTTGATTATAGTCTCAAGTAGATTTATAGGAACTTGCAACTCCTATATATTGTCATAACATGGTATTTCCCAAGTGTTTAAGTTTTGGAAACTAAAAACCTGTGAACACACCAATATATTTATATTGACGAAATTTAAACATATCTTTCAGGTAACTAGATGAAGACAAGCATGGCGGGCTGGGTCACTGGAATCTCCTATGCGGGCGTCGGTTGCTTTTGCGGGGTTTCACTTTTATTTCCCAAATATATGGGATATATTTGAGAAACCTCACTGTCTATGTTAAAAACAATCTACTTTATGTGTAATGTTTGAACATGATTTTGACGCCTAAATAAATGACTCATTTTCTTAAATACTTGTGATTTGCGTTAACCTTAACTTTATACGCTTGAACCGTCGCGCTACGTGTTTCCGCCATTGGCGTGGTGTGACACTTCAAAAGCTAATCAATATGTGTTAGAAGAAAAGATTAAGAAGCTTGAATGTGACACCCGTCGAAATCACAGGTCATATCCATACACCTAGCTACATGTATACAGTGTGCATAACATTACATTCCATGTGTTACATTTCAATTGGGCCATATAGGGTTCCAACAAGTCTATTCCGATGCTTACAGTCTCGCATTAGGCGCATTAGTCAATACAATTTCATAGCTAGCCGAATAGTTTATCATGTGCCATAGAAATAACCATGCAAAACCTACCTTTGGGGAAACTATACAGTAGAACATGAGTTCCCAATGCGTGTTTCAATCTAGGACAAAAAGAAACAATGTTTGAAAAAATTAAATCACCCGGTACATTATCGATGACAAATTAGTAAGAACACGAGCAATGTGCCCACATGCGATCCCAAAGAATTGATCCATATAGACTTGTGTGAGTATGTGAATCAATCAAATACACTATCACTTATACATACATATATGTGACCATATCTACACACATGTATGTACATATCAAAACACAATCCCACCAAATCCAAGACAATTGCCAAAATTGGGTCATAGACCACCATAATCAACCAGCCTTACACAAGTTGACTTGCCAAGAATTCCTTTTTCCTTCCCCATGTATGTTTCGGCTCACACATATCCAAGGCAAGGATGTGTGCAATGTTTTGGACACTATCTAACTTATACAAGACACACTCACACCTCTATATATCTATATATACACAGCTACATACACACGCAATCATATGTTGAGAAAATGACAAATACCACTCACATACACACATACACGATCGCACATATACATACACATACCCTCTCATCATCTAGTCACAATTATTATCTAGAAAACACTAAAACCTATGATATACACCAACATAGAAACAAGCTTTTCCCACAAACACTCCCCATGACATTTGACCTTCCATGATTATCCATATCTCTTCCAAAAAGTCAGCCCACACGACCCTACATGAACCAACAAAAACCACATGAACATACCACCTCATGCTTATCATTTCCAAGATGTTTCACCAACATCACCAAACACTTGAACTTACAACATGGATAAGGGAATGTTGACTACTCAAGATTCTCAAAACCATCCAAAATTTTCAACTATGGCCTTCCTAAGACAAACTACACACTACACAAGGTCAACTCCTTACACTAGAATAGCAAAAGATAAAACACGTGAGCTAGATCACCATGTCAACCTTGCCACATAAGAAATACCCCTTCCCCATAAGAATTCTTGACTGAACACACCCCTACACAACCAATCAAAACCTCTAAGTCAACTCTTTTCACTTATATGGCTTCTAGTGAGGTGCACTCCAAGAAAGCAAATGTTGACCTTCTACAATTGTGCACCAATGAACTCTTGGCTACCCTCCCCACCTTCGGCTATATAAGAGGCATTAGAACCTTTGTGATCACACCACAACCTCTCAAAAACTCACTAACACTTGAAACACCTGTTTTTCTCTTGTTAACTATTAGGATATGAGTTTGATTTGTTATGATGTTTAATAAATGAAACAGAGATGAATATGAAAATAATGGAAAGTGTAGAGGAATTGTAAACATTAAATCATAACAAACAGGAGCCACTACCCGCCCCACACATTCCCGTTCCTCCAGGCATGAGGCTTATGCCGATTGCCCGTGGACGAAACGGGTGGATCTCGGACGACTCAGATGACGAGTCGGTAGCTTCTGTAGACCACATACTGGTACCCTTGATACCGGCCGACCAGGAGGAGCCCGTGGCTCCAATGATGGAGGACGCCCCTGCTGAACCTGCGGCCCTTCCCGCACTACCTGAGCCCTTACCGCAGGACGGGCTAGCCCCAGCAGGACACGTTTTACAGGGTAGCTCCGCCCGTAGCTCTGAGCTACGCAGGGCGGGCATGACGGCGTTCGCTACTGCGAGCCCCCTACCCCTACAGTTGTGGTATCCACCCCGGAGTGGGCCACTATTTCACAGCCCCTCATGACCCCATTGGCCGAGCTCATAGCACCACCCACCGCACCCATGACACTGCCTATCCCCACCTTACCTATGCTGCCACCCCACCTCGAGATGCCTATCATGCCCTTACCCGCACCTTACACCTTAGGTGCCGGAGCCTCTTTTATGATGACACCACCTGCACCATACCCTCTGGGTGCAGGGGACCCATACCTGATGCCACCCCACTTCACCCCCGGACTACAGGGTTTTGCCCAGCTATTCACCCCATTACCGATGCCAGACCCAGTCGGCCCGTCCCAGCCGACATATCCCGACATACCCGGGCCATCACAGCCCCACGGGATAGCGCCATTGTCCGGACCAGCTTGGTCCTCAGCTATTTCACTGGAGCGAGATTTCCAGACTCTCGCTGACACGGTGCAGCGCACCGTGAACCAGATGGAACAGCAAACCCGACTTATGTGGGCACGAATCATTGATGCCCGAGATGCCCTAGCACACTATGCCGAGGAGTTGTTGCGCATGCACGCGCATTGTGGGATTACGGGCGATGCACTTTTCGCGCATCGACAGTTTTTGTATGATCGCATCATGGCGATCAGTATGACCATCAACATGCACGCCCCTCAGTATCAGTTTCCGCCACCGCCACCACAGTAGGGATACTTCGGAGACACTTGACGAATCACTTGCAGATGTATATAGTAGTAGCAGTATGGTAGCGTAGCACGGGTTATAACACTTGTTTGCATTTTGCCCAGCCGTGCGAGTATGCCGGCATATGATATGATGTTTTTTATTTATTTCAGAACGATGTATGAGGGATGTTATCCCATATTTTGTTATTGTAGACAAAGCATTGTACTCGTACTATTGAAATTAATGAAAAATCTTATTATTATGATGGTGAAATATGTTGTTGTAAATCTGTGATTGTCTACGATTATTATTGCTTACTCTATTTATTGTGATTTGTGTGATTGAGTGGTGATGTTGTGTTGGTGTTTTTTACGTTCATGAGATGAGTTGCTACTTATGCTTTGTGTATGTTTATATTTGTGTGAATGTTCGCCAAAGCTAACCCTTTAATAATTATTATTGAAGAAAAATGGCACCGGCTACCCGGAGCAACAGTGGCAACGACGGGTTGCCCACAACACTCGCTGAACTAGAAACACTAGTCTCGGAGCGTATAGCCCGAGCCATAGCGGAACACGAAGCCGCCCGCTCTGAGCGATCGCGGGATAGGACTGGGAGCGACCGACGTGAAACCTCCCCTACTGGTAAGAGGTTTATGAATGAATGAAAAAGCGATGGGAGATTATCATAAAACTCCTATCCCATAATAACATACTACCTTATTATTGCAGAAACGGCCTCGCGAGAGCGTGGCTGCACTTTCAAGGCCTTTTTGGACTGTAAGCCGATAAATTTTAGCGGCACAGAGGGATCTGTCGGACTGATTAAATGGTTCGAAAAGACCGAAGCAGTGATCCGCATCAGTGGTTGTACCCCTCGACAAACAGTCATGTACTCCACGAACTTATTCCTGGATCAAGCGCTAACTTGGTGGAACAGCCAAGTACAGTCACTGGGAGACGATGCTGCTTACTCCCTACCATGGTTGGAATTAAAGGAACTCATGATCGCCGAGTACTGCCCGGCGAGTGAGGTACAGAAACTAGAAACCGAATTCTGGAACCTTACCATGGTTGGAGCGGACGTGGCTGGGTACACGTCCAGATTCCATGACCTCTCCCGACTAGTGCCTCGCTTGGTTACTCCGGAGAGCAAGAAGATAGAGCGGTACCTATTCGGACTGGCGCCACAAATACGCAGCATGGTCACTTCATCCAAACCCACGACCATGCGCGAGGCTATCGATCTCGCTCTGAGCCTCACCGAAGACGCTATTCGAATGGGCACCTTAATCCGGAAGGTTTCGGGATTAAAAATTTCTGAGTCTAGCAGCGTGGAGGGTAAAAATCTGGGGACGAGTTCAGCTGTTGTGTCGAATGATCAGGGGAATAAACCGAGGTTTGGGAAACGTAAGCGCAACGAAGGGAAGAAGGATGGATCGTCAGGTAATGCGAACAAGAAGGGAAAGGGATATGTAGCCACAGGGCGCGGAAATGGTGGGAAACATGGTAATCAAGGGAAAAACAACGGGATAATTTGTGGGAAGTGCCACCGCTCGGGGCACAAGACAGAGGATTGCCGGTCTGGAGCACCGAAGAATGGAGGAGCAAGACCCTGCTTCGCCTGCGGGTCACTTGACCATTGGAAGAAGGATTGCCCCAAGGTAAACAACCAAGCCCGCGGGCGGGCGTTTGTGATTGGAGCCGGTGATGCACGATAGGACCCTAACGTGGTCACCGGTACGTTCCCTCTTAATGGTCATTATGCTTCTGTATTATTTGATACCGGTGCCGATTTTAGCTTCATATCCATTGAATTTAAAAGATTACTTGGGCTAAAAATTAGTAAACTAGATACACCCTACTCCATAGAACTGGCTAATGGTAAAACTATTGAAACGAGAGAAGTAGCGAAAGATTGTAAATTGGAACTCTGTGGGCATGAGTTTGGGATTGATCTCTTGCCGGTTGTGTTGGGTAGTTTTGACATAGTCGTCGGCATGGACTGGTTATCCGCACACCGTGCCATCGTAGTTTGCAACAATAAAATCATTCAAGTCCCCCTCGCAAGCGGTAAAACTCTCTCAATTCAAGGGGAAAGGCACGGGACGCCACTAAGATTTATTTCAAGCATGAAGGCGCGAAAGTGTTTAAGAAAAGGGCTTGTCGCATTCTTGGCACACGTGGTGGACAAGAAAGCCGACGAGCGGAAGTTGGAAGACATTCCGATAGCTAGAGATTTTCCTGATGTATTCCCAGAAGATTTGCCGGGGTTGCCACCACCTCGACAAGTCGAGTTCCACATCGACCTTGTTCCTGGAGCTGCTCCCGTAGCACGATCGCCATACCGCTTAGCTCCATCGGAGATGCAGGAACTATCCAGCCAGCTTCAAGAATTGTTGGACAAGGGTTTTATAAGACCGAGTTTCTCACCTTGGGGAGCTCCAGTCTTATTCCTAAAGAAGAAGGATGGCACATTTCGCATGTGCATTGACTATCGAGAGCTGAACAAGCTAACCATTAAGAATCGCTATCCTCTCCCCAGGATCGACGATTTATTTGATCAGCTCCAAGGATCTAGCTTTCACTGATCATAAGAGTTTGCAACACATCTTTGATCAGAAGGATTTGAACATGCGACAACGGCGATGGGTTGAATTATTAAACGATTACGATTGTGAGATAAAGTACCATCCCGGTAAGGCGAACGTTGTGGCCGACGCCTTAAGTCGCAAGGAACGGGTCAAGCCATTGCGTGTCCGAGCTTTGGGTCTGACTATCCACACGAATCTGACCGATCGAATTCGTGAAGCTCAAGTTAACGCCCTTAAACCCAAGAACGTCAAGGGTGAAAGATTGCGAAAGATGGTTGACTCACTGGAACCAAAGGCGGACCAGACCCTGTATTTCATGAATAGAATTTGGGTTCCAGTGTATGGAGGGTTGCGTGAGCTAGTATTGGCCGAAGCTCACAGTTCTAGATATTCGGTTCACCCTGGTGCAGACAAGATGTTCCACGATTTGAAGGAACTTTATTGATGGCCAAATTTCAAAAGAGATATAGCGGCATATGTTTCGCGATGTTTAACTTGCGCAAACGTCAAGGCCGAGCATCAGAGACCATCCGGCTTGCTCCAGCAACCGGAGATACCTGAATGGAAATGGGAGCAAATTTCCATGGATTTCATTACCAAGTTACCCAAGACAACAAGCGGTCATGACATGATTTGGGTAATTGTTGACCGTTTGAAAAAATCCGCACACTTCTTTCCAATTCGTGAAACGGACAAGTTGGAGAAACTGGCCCGTTTATACATTAAGGAAGTGGTGTCGAGGCATGGTGTACATATCTCCATCATCTCCGATCGGGATAGTCCTTTCACCTCAAGATTTTGGGAAAGTTTGAATGAAGCCCTCGGTACTCGCCTTGACATGAGTACCGCGTATCACCCCCAAACGGATGGTCAAAGTGAACGAACCATCCAGACATTAGAAGATATGTTACGGGCGTGTGCGATTGATTTCGGTGATAATTGGGATACACACTTGCCATTGGCAGAATTTTCTTATAACAACAGTTATCATACAAGCATTCAAGCTGCACCTTTTGAAGCTCTGTATGGACGCAAGTGTAGATCTCCGCTATGTTGGGCTGAAGTTGGAGAAAAACAACTCACCAGGCTCGAAATTGTTCAAGAGACGACGGACAAGGTCTTTTTGATAAAGGAACGCCTCAAAGCGGCCCGTTACCGACAGAAAAGCTACGCTGATATGAGGCGAAAGCCTTTAGAACTTCAAGTCGGAGACAGGGTCCTACTAAAGGTGTCGCCTTGGAAGGGTGTCGCGCGCTTTGGAAAGCGCAGAAAGCTGAACCCAAGATATGTAGGACCGTTCGAAATACTATCCAGGGTAGGCCCGGTGGCATACAAGCTCAAGTTGCCTCAAGAGCTTAGTGGAATACACGACACGTTCCACGTGTCAAATTTGAAAAAGTGTCTATCCGACGAGACGCTCATCATCCCTGCTGACGAAATCCACATTGACGACAAGTTACATTTTGTTGAAGAACCAATCGAGGTAACCGATTGGAAGGTCCAAAAACTAAGACGCAGCAAGATCAGATTGGTCAAAGTGCACTGGAATGCCAAGCGTGGACCGGAGTTCACGTGGGAAAGGCTGGACCGGATGAAGCAAAAATATCCCGCCCTATTCGAGAAGACACCTATACCGGAGAACTCGAAGTGAATTCCGGGACGGAATTCTCTTAACGGGGGGAGAATGTAACAACCGGCAAAAATAAGGTAATTCCGTACTAATTAATTAATATATGATTAACATAATTAAATGCAATTATATGTGATTTAATTATCAAGGCTTTAGGAGATAGCAATTTCCAAATAATGCATAGGAATGCATACGTTTAATGGTAAAACATGATAGGATCATGTGCGAATAAACTATCCGGTATGGACGTTGGCGATTACCCGGTAATAATTAAATAAACGAAAAGGATCCCGGACACCCATGATATAAAATAAAGGGTATTTTCACAAAATATAATGAGTTTTGGAACTCCAAAACCATAAGTGAAAACTTTTCACATGAAGCTCCCGGTAACGAATAAAGTGCGCGTACCGCACCCGATACGCGTACAACTCGTAATTTCACCCGGCAAAAGCCTAAATAACCAATCAACACTTAAATTAGACTATGTTTAAGGGTTATTAAAGGTATTTTTAATATCCGAATAATGCGCGGTTAAAACCCGAAAAATACCCGAACGACACCCGAACGACGAGGGATTTAACTTAACAAATAATGGGTAAATATTTGGTGTTGTGGACCCCACCTAAACCCACCAAGGGGCCGGCCTAATGGCCTTGTAATATCCTTGTGTTTTTATTTTGAAACAACCTACAAACCATGGGACATTATGCGTGCTTAGGAAAAGATAATGTGTAAGATTTGTCAAGTACAAAAGCATGCTCAAGAGTGCTTTTCTTTGTAAGAAAAATCGGCCCATGGCCAAGATAATCCAAGACAAAAATGCAAGCTAATTATACACTAGTACACACATGCATGTATAAGATCTAGTGAAAGATTATGGTGGATCACAAATATTTAGCAAAGATTTGCAAGTAATCTCTCACTCTCTCACACCAAAACTCACGGCCAAACACTCCAATAAAATCCATCCAAGATCAATTTTAGTACAACACATATCTCTTAAATCTTTAGTAAGATCACATGCAATCCATGGAAGATATGGTGAGGTTATATAACATGTGTTAATACATGAGATAACAAAGCAAAAACATCTCCTTCTTTCTCCTTCCTTGGGCCGTAGGTATTCAAGAGCACACACACATCATTCTTTCAAGTTCAACACTTCCAAATCACTTCCATCCATAAAAACCCCATTGTGTGTTTCAAGAGCTTGGAGCATAACCACTTGGAAGAACACACTAAACCCCTCTCAAATCCAAGGTTTTTGTCTTCCCTAGCCTTGTGCTAGTAGTAAGCTTCTTAACCTTGTTTTGATTATTAAAATTCATGTATGTGTTCTTAGAAGCAAGTTGTACATGAAGGGTTAAAATGTGGTTTTGAAACATAACTTTAATAGATTTTACAGGAGTAAAATGAATGATTAAAGACATGTAAATGGATCATGGATTTGATGATAGTAATGTAGTGTTTCATAAAAAGATATAAAATTTACACATACTCCATGTAGGATGATGTTTTGGTTATGATTTGTGAAAGAAACTTGAATATGTTAAAAGGTAGTTTTAATCATCATAAAATGATCATCTAAAGTGTAATACAAGATGGAATGTGTTAGGAAGTCATAAATGTAGAAGTTGCAAAATTAAAGTTTACTCACTTAGAAAAATGAAATTTGGATATAATGGACAAATACATTAAACACACATACTAGTAGCCTTATGTATGGAATATAAGACTATTAAAAGTGATTTGATGCAAAAATAACTTAACATTAAAAAGATGAATCTTCAAAGTCCACTAATTTGGGTGAAAAATGCTAACTTTGGAAGTTAGAGTGGAAAAATGCAACATTTGAAAGTTAAGGGGCTAATGTTGTAACTTTGAAAGTTAGAGGACTAAAATGAATATTTTAGAAACTATTAGTCCAAAAGTGCAATAATGGAAAGTTTGGTGTCAAAAGTATAAGTAATAATTTTCCAAGGTTGATTTGGTAAATACTAGTAACATACTTGGGTATTTTGTATAAAAAGTGTATTTTTTATAAAAGTGGATGTTATAAAAATATGGACTTGTATTAACATAAGGATTTTTATAAAAATAGAGTTTTTTATAAAAATGTTGAACAAAGGTTAAAACTTGAAAAACTTATACAAAAATGAATACTTTTATATAAATGGGAATATAAAAGTGTTGGAATACATTTTGTGTCTAAGTTAACAAGTTGGGTTAAAAATACAAAAGTATTTTTAAACCTTCCAAGTAACATGTGTTAGGAGGAAGAAATATGAGTAATATTTCTATAGAACACATGTTGGGAAAAACTTGGAAAAATTAACTATACAAGTTAAGACGTCGGACTAAGACACGTTAACGAACAAAAAACGGACAAAACATAAGAAAAATGCCATTGCGGCAAGATGAGAAAATATATATTTTTAGGAAATAAAATATATATATACATCATGGGTGAAAACTAATTAACACTTTCCTAAGTGTTGAAGAAAACTATTCGTGGGAGAAAAATATAACGTAAACAAGAAAGACGTTAAACAAACGTATAGACTTAACAAGAAAAATTACACGTTTATATATATATATATATATATATATACGCTCGTCTCGGCAAAATTCTAGTATATCTACTTAATGGGAAAGTAGATATGTGGGAAGGAAAACCAAGACGAGTAGACAAAATATATATGTATATATATGTGTATACCGTGCCGACGAGATCCTAGTATATTTATTTGAATGGGAAAATAAATATACGGCATGGTGAGTCGAATCGGGTGTTGAGAATATACTACCGAACGACAAGACCTTAGCATATTTATTTAAATGGAAAAATAAATGTGCGGCAAAGTGAGTCGGGTCCGGTGTTAAAAATATATTATATCGAACGATGCGATCTTAAGTATAATTATTTGAATAATTATACGTTAAGTGAAGTCGAGTCGAGGATAATAATATACAAGTTAAGTAAATATTAATGAGAATAATATATAACTTGTAAGGAAAAGGGTAATCTAACGCCAACGAAACCTAGGATACGCGCTAAATTAAACGGGAATTGGAATAACTCGTGGTCGGGAGTTGGGTGTACAACTTGCCAAGGCACATGCACTATAGGAATAGTGACTTATAAGTCTAGGACGTTTGTAGGTGCGAGACCCCCCGTTTGCTATCTACCTTTTGAGCCGGACGTTGATTCAGGTGAGTCTCACGGCCCCATTTTAAACTATTTTACGTTTTCGGGGGAATGATATGTTAGGGAAAATGTTTGACGGGATAATTACTTGAGGTGTGACCGCCACTCGGGGTTGAGACCTCACTTCTATAATCATTTATTCAGGGAAATGAAACCGGTGGAATATTTGAATAGTACTATTGGTGCCTGACAAGGCCCACCCCTAATCGATAGCGTCGATTATGCATCAGTGTATGCCTGGGGTGCATATATTCTGAACCTAAGTCGTAGGATACCGAGAAACGACTTGGAGCGGGGCATTATTATTATACGTCTTGGTTTGATTATAGTCTCAAGTAGATTTATAGGAACTTGCAACTCCTATATATTGTCATAACATGGTATTTCCCAAGTGTTTAAGTTTTGGAAACTAAAAACCTGTGTACTCACCAATATATTTATATTGACGAAATTTAAACATATCTTTCAGGTAACTAGATGAAGACAAGCATGGCGGGCTGGGTCACTGGAATCTCCTATGCGGGCGCCGGTTGCTTTTGCGGGGTTTCACTTTTATTTCCCAAAAATATGGGATATATTTGAGAAACCTCACTGTCTATGTTAAAAACAATCTACTTTATGTGTAATGTTTGAACATGATTTTGACGCCTAAATAAATGACTCATTTTCTTAAATACTTGTGATTTGCGTTAACCTTGACTTTATACGCTTGAACCGTCGCGCCACGTGTTTCCGCCATTGGCGTGGTGTGACACTTCAAAAGCTAATCAATATGTGTTAGAAGAAAAGATTAAGAAGCTTGAATGTGACACCCGTCGAAATCACAGGTCATATCCATACACCTAGCTACATGTATACAGTGTGCATAACATTACATTCCATGTGTTACATTTCAATTGGGCCATATAGGGTTCCAACAAGTCTATTCCGATGCTTACAGTCTCGCATTAGGCGCATTAGTCAATACAATTTCATAGCTAGCCGAATAGTTTATCATGTGCCATAGAAATAACCATGCAAAACCTACCTTTGGGGAAACTATACAGTAGAACATGAGTTCCCAATGCGTGTTTCAATCTAGGACAAAAAGAAACAATGTTTGAAAAAATTAAATCACCCGGTACATTATCGATGACAAATTAGTAAGAACACGAGCAATGTGCCCACATGCGATCCCAAAGAATTGATCCATATATACTTGTGTGAGTATGTGAATCAATCAAATACACTATCACTTATACATACATATATGCGACCATATCTACACACATGTATGTACATATCAAAACACAATCCCACCAAATCCAAGACAATTGCCAAAATTGGATCATAGACCACCATAATCAACCAGCCTTACACAAGTTGACTTGCCAAGAATACCTTTTTCCTTCCCCATGTATGTTTCGGCTCACATATTTCCAAGGCAAGGATGTGTGCAATGTTTTGGACACTATCTAACTTATACAAGACACACTCACACCTCTATATATCTATATATACACAGCTACATAGACACGCAATCATATGTTGAGAAAATGACAAATACCACTCACATACACACATACACGATCGCACATATACATACACATACCCTCTCATCATCTAGTCACAATTATTATCTAGAAAACACTAAAACCTATGATATACACCAACATAGAAACAAGCTTTTCCCACAAACACTCCCCATGACATTTGACCTTCCATGATTATCCATATCTCTTCCAAAAAGTCAGCCCACACGACCCTACATGAACCAACAAAAACCACATGAACATACCACCTCATGCTTATCATTTCCAAGATGTTTCACCAACATCACCAAACACTTGAACTTACAACATGGATAAGGGAATGTTGACTACTCAAGATTCTCAAAACCATCCAAAATTTTCAACTATGGCCTTCCTAAGACAAACTACACACTACACAAGGTCAACTCCTTACACTAGAATAGCAAAAGATAAAACACGTGAGCTAGATCACCATGTCAACCTTGCCACATAAGAAATACCCCTTCCCCATAAGAATTCTTGACTGAACACACCCCTACACAACCAATCAAAACCTCTAAGTCAACTCTTTTCACTTATATGGCTTCTAGTGAGGTGCACTCCAAGAAAGCAAATGTTGACCTTCTACAATTGTGCACCAATGAACTCTTGGCTATCCTCCCCACCTTCGGCTATATAAGGAGGCATTAGAACCTTTTTGATCACACCACAACCTCTCAAAAACTCACTAACACTTGAAACACCTCTTTTTCTCTTGTTAACTATTAGGATATGAGTTTGATTTGTTATGATGTTTAATAAATGAAACAAAGATGAATATGAAAATAATGGAAAGTGTAGAGGAATTGTAAACTTTAAATCATAACAAACAGGATAATTGCTTTTAACTAATACTTTTCATTAATCATCATAGATTATAGTTTAGTACACAAATCTCCCCCTCGGCCTGATCATTCACAACTCTGTTTGTCTAAGAGAATGTTTGGAGTGATGAATAGAACAGTACAGGCACTGTTCTATTTATAGACAAACTAAAACTCTAATGATCTATGGCTGACATCACCTAAGACATTGACATCTAACAGATATAACAACATAAAACATCTGATCTATACAAACAATGTTACATTGGAAAACTCTGATGACTAAACAGCTGATGGATAAACTCTGATAGCTTGAATCATCTGTTGGAGCCTAAGTGTTGTTGGCTCCAACAGACCTTGTGTCTTCAACAGTCCTTTGGCTCAGCAGTTGTTTCTTCAACAGTCCTTTGTGATTAATAGTTGTACAACAGATGTTAGGGAACAACAGTTGTTAGAGTCAACAGTTTTTGGGACGATCTTTCATGTAAACTACTGTTTTATTAAGGATCATATATATAGTATGTTTTGGCTTTTTATATCATCTGTTCTTCTTCTGTTCAGCAGACCCAACAATCTCCCCCTAAAATAGATGATGCCAAATCTCAACCTTTATTGTTGATCTTTATTCCTCATCAGACTTTCTCTAATTTGGCCTTTAAATTTTAGTTCAAAATGGAAAGAGAATAAGTCTTCAGCATCCCTTTCTAGCTCTAAGTTCAGAAGGTCATGGAGATCATCTACATATAGACCATATGCATCATCCATTCTTAGCTTTTGATCTTCTCCATCAGATCTGAGCAGATTCATTTTGTGGGTGTCTTTGTTGACCTTCCACTTTAGAATTTTTGAATCTGAGGAGTTTTGGAGTTGCAGTTTTATTCTAGATGAGTTTGGTGATGGAGGCCTGCCAAAGATTCTTCTTAGCTATTCACTGATTGGATCAGAGAAGTAGTGCACTTGGTTGAAAATCCCTTCTTTCACAAAAGTTTCTGCAAACTCCTTTTCATCATCCTCAGACATCTGCTTCTGCCTTTTGTACTATTTCTTGGTAGCAATGGTGAGATCAGATGTTGAGAGTAGGCGATCAAGTGAAAAAGTCTGTTGAGGTTTTCTAATCACTATTGCATCAGGATAGACTGGTTTTCTTGGAAGTGTAGGATCTGTTTTTCTATTCTCTTCAAGCTTCTTGTATGTTTCAACTAACCTTAGCTCAGACCATCTTGCCACAGACTTCATCTCCCCATACTTAGCAGCAATAATTTATTCCGTTTTTCTATAAGGTTTAGATGCCATGATGTGATCTAGAATAGATTCCCTGACTACCTTCTCCAATTCACCACTGATTGGCTTGCTGGACATGGAATTGCTCAGGGTCTTAGCAAAATCTTCAATCCGTCTCAATTTGCTATGCTCTGATGAATGGATGCCGTGAGCAGTCCTCTCATCCTTTCCTTTACGCTTCCCCTTGATTATCAAATATGTCTGCACTGCTTTCATTTTCAAGTATTCAACAATGTTTTTGGGTTTAGGCAGATTTGGGAGAGATTGGAAAGTTCTTTATGATGGATCCTTAGTATTGTAGAAGGATTGAATTTCCCCCTTGAGTAGATTAAGTTCAAGAGGATACTGAGCAGCCAATGGTGTAATGGATGGTGGTGGTCTTTTGGTGGTGGAATGATGGGATGAAAATTTAGAAGTGTGTGGTGAAAAGATGGTAATGGAATGGCTGGAATGGGTGCAGCTTGTTGTGATGAAATTGGTGTTGGTGTAGTTTCTATGTTCTCATCCTATACCACAAAGGTTGACATTCTTTTCCTTTTGTGCAGGATCAGAGGAGATGATGGTGTTTGTGAAGCAGTGGATGTGTTAACATCTGCTGGCACTTGTTTAGGACCAGTAGATGTTTGGGGTTGTGGTGGTGATATGGGTGGCATAGATATGGATGGTGTAGTGGTGGTGGTTGTTATGATGATAGGAACAGTGGTTGTGGTTGTGGTAGGTTCAGTGGTTGTAGTGGTGGTAGAAGCAGTGGTTGTAGCAGATGATTTGGGAACAGAGGTTTTGGATGGTGGTTGCCTAACCTATTTTGCAGGCATTTTCTTCCTTTTAGAGGAACCCATATATTCAATTTCCTGTTGTTGTTCTTGTTTCCTCTGCACAAGAAAATCTGCTTTGACTTCCAAAGTCTCAGACCTTTTCATTTTTGCTTTAGCAGCCTTTCAGCCATGACGTTTGCAGATTCATCAATCTTCTTTGCCTTTTCAGCTTTGGTAGGATCAGCAGAGGTTTGAGCAGTGGATTGTGGAGCTGAAGCAGACCCTAGTTATATCAGCAAGCTTTTGTGATTGACCTTTTTGAGAAGGTGGAATTCCAACGGGATCTAACATTCGCAATCTATCTTGGCCACTCCCCCCTTTTTGCCATCATCAACAGTGAACTCATCATCATTTTCATCTCTTAAAATAGTTGTGGGGGCAGAGCCAGTGATCTTTAGCAGCTGATCTTTAATGGCTTAGATATCTGCTTGGGTATATGTGCACCTAGCATCCACCATGGTTCTGATTTAAGCCATATAGGTTTCATGTGTTTGATCTGCAAGTTTTCGATGAGCTATGATGATGGGGTTAACAGACTTCCATAGCTCACTAGCAATGTCTTGTGTTGATGGATGACTATTGCTGAGGGTAGCCAAAGTTTGCATCATTGTCTTGATATCAGTCTTGACTTCATTCAGTGATGATTCAATGTTTGTAACTCTCTCCGTCAATTCCTGGTATCTTAATCCATCACCTAATTTAATAGGATCATCTGAATTCCTAATAGAAGTGGTATTTGTAACTGGTTTAGGTCTAGGAGGTGAGTCCATAGAATTGAAACCAGATGCCCCTATGTCATGGTTCTGGGGACTTCCAACTGGTTTTGGGGTCATTATAGTGGCCTCATCAGTTGTTGCCTTCAAGGAAGTCTTAGGTATGTAACCACTGTCCTGTTGTGAGACAATGGTCTCTACAACAATAGTGGCTGCTTCACTTGAAAAACCACCTTGATTTACATGTAACTCAAAGGGTGTGGCCTCCTCTGTTTGTGGGCTAGCCAAATGACTTTTCTCAGGTCCAGTCACCTGTGGAAGTATGCTCTCAGTATTAGGTGATAGAGAGGAATTGGGATTATCCTGAGTTTTGTCAATGGCTTCGAACAATTGTTGCATAGTGGGCGGAATGTCATGTGATGGTGATGGTGATGGTTGGGGAGTGAAAAGAGAAGCAGCCCCGGGAGAAGGGCTTTTGAACATATGGTCAAGTGACTCATATGATTCTTGATATGTTTCCTCTTGGCTTACAACATGATCCTTTTGTGAGGATACATGAGGAGTTTGGATGGGTGGAGATATATCCATCTGTTGAGAGGAAGTATCAACAGTGGTTGTTTGTTGCATTTGTGTTACAATAGGGATTTCCTCTGGTATCTCATCTTCCAGAGTTACCCTTTTTGGTTTCTTTTTTAGGGGCTTAGTGGATGGAAGTTTTTTTTAGGTAGTGGCTGTTGTGGGTTTCACAACACTGGATGTAGTGCCATGATCACCAGGAGTATTGGGCTCAACAATAGAGGTTTGGACAACAGTTGTTGTCTTAGCACCCTTTACTTGTGTTTTGGAAACTTTTGCTTTTGACACTTTTTCTTGGGTGTTTGGACCCAACATTCTTGTAAAAGATTCTTGGGAAAGGCTCTTCATTTGATGAGATTCTCCCTTTATAAAATCCTTTTTAGGTAAAACCTTTTGTAGGAAAAAGCTTAAAAGTCGTGGGTATAAAAGAAAAGCATTGTTTGACCCAGACTTGACTCCCTTCCCATTCGCTACTAAATCTAAGAACAGTGCATGGGATAGATTGTAGTTAGTATTTGACAACATTGCATATGCCAAGTACTGAACTTTCAATGGGATTTCATTGAAAGCAGTAGTTTTAGCAGAGAGACAGATAACGAGGTTATGAAAGAAAAATTTCATGGCTGGGGGAAAATATTTTTTGAAAATTGATGCCCCAGTCATTTGTGGTTCATAACCCCACTCTAAGAACTCTGTGTGAAGTTCAGTCCTAGAGAAGGAATCCATACTTTCCAAGTCATTTAGTGCGATGGTTGTGGATATGGTTTGGGGGGTTATGGTGATATGTGTTTCTCCAATTTTGGAAATAATGGTTGCTGGCTTTTGTCTTAAAGCAAGGTTTCAGCATTTAACCAGAATTCTTGGAGGGTGTCTATGTAGATCGGAGAATCAGCAGTGAGGACAGGGAAGTATTTGGATTTTAGGATGACGTCGATGATGGAGTGGAATGAAAGGTTTTCATCTGTTTTGGACAGATATGGCAAGTAATTATGAGGGGATTTTGCTTGAAGATCCATGTTTTGGATTTCGAGTAGGATGATCAATGGAATTAGGTTGAAGGTTTGAGGTTGATGGAGGGCGGTTTTCAATATTTTGAATACAATGAGGCAGTGTAACAACTATTGGGGGGAAATAGGGTTTTTATAGTCTCAGGTGACACCATTGATGTGGCCAAAGCACTGCTTTTGAGAGCAGACGTGGCAAACATCTGATGCAGCATACGTGGCAAACAGCTGTTGAAGTTTGCCAAAGCACTGATGGTTTTTTTTATATATGTATATAGTGAAAACAGTTGTTTTATCTGATCAGAGGTTTGAAACAGATTTTCAACCAATCGGTGGTTGTTTTATCTGAACAGATGTTTGAAACAGATTTTTCAACTAACATATGATAAAATGTATGAAATAGTGGTTCTTTTATCTTGACAAATTTTTAGGTATCTGAATATCCTTTTCACAGCAAAAAGGTTTGACTTTCTATGTGATGCCTGGGATCTTGCACAGACACAAGTGGCAAACATAATATCTGGCCTGGATGCTGTGATGTACAATAAAGAAACAATCATGCATCTATAATGTGTCTGATCAACCAGTTCATCTTTGTCATCAACAGTGAGTAGCTTGGTAGTGCTCATGGGTGTACTGCATGGTTTACAGTCATTCATCTCAAATTTTGTAAGTAAGTTTTTAACATACTTAATTTGGTGAATAAATGTTCCATTTTGCAGCTGCTTAAATTGGAGACCAAGAAAGCACTAGAGTTCACCCATAGCACTCATTTCAAATTCTGTTGTCATTAGTTCCCTAAACTTTTTACACATTTTGTTACATGTGGACCCAAAAATGATGTCATCCACATATATTTGAACAATCATTAAATCTTTCCCTTTCCATTTTAAAAATAAAGTTTTATCAATTTTACCTCTTGTGAAACCTATGGATAAGAGAAAACTGGAAAGAGTTTCATACCAGGCCCTTGGTGCATGCTTCAAGCCATACAAAACTTCGTTGAGCCTGTAGACATATTCAGGATGGAATGTGTCTTCAAATCCAGGTGGTTGGCACACATAGACCTCCTCCTAAATTTTGCCATAATGGAATGCACATTTGATGTCCATCTGATACACCTTGATGTTGTGGTTGACAGCAAAGGCTAAGAATAGCCTGATAGCTTCTAACCTAGCTACAGGAGCAAAGGTTTCATCATAATCAAAGCCTTCTTATTGTCTGAAGCCTTGAACCAAAACATGGCTTTATTCTTGACAACAATACCCCTTTCATCAGTTTTGTTCTTAAAGACCCACTTTAAGCCAATTGGACATACATCCTTTGGCAGTGGCACAAGTTCCCATACTTGTTGTATTTTAAACTAAAGGTACTCTTCTTGCATGGCATCTACCCAACTGTTGTCTTTCAATGCCTCTTGGTACTTGATAGGTTGTGTGAGAGATAGAAATCCTGCAAAAAGCAGATTTTTGAGAATTGGCTCCTTGTTAGCACCCCTTCTCTGATGTTGCCAATGATTTGGTTTGGTGGATGAGCTCTAAGGTAGATTAAATCTCCCTGATATGGTATGATGGATTTTTGAGGTGAGGGACAATTGTTTGTGGCATCTGTTGTTGTAACATCTGTTTGCATTTCTGTAGTACCAACAGAGGTTTCAAATGGAAATACGGGAATGGGTCCAAGTGGTTTAAAAGTGGACTGAATTTTGTCAATAGTAGTTGGACTTTTGTCATTAGATGTTTGAACAGTGGTTGAGCTGGATGAGGCAGTGGTTTGAGGGTAAGACTGGTCAACAGTGGTTGAGACAGCTGTAGCAGAGTTTTGACAGATGTTTTGAATATCTGCTTCCCCTGATGCAGAAGAGACTTTGTAGTGAGATGGAATAACAACATCAAATCTATAGTCCTGTTGTGGAGACTGTGGTGTACCCACACTGTTAGTTTCAGTAGTGATATCTTCAAATTTGAATTTATCTAAATCAAACAATTCAGCAGGACTTGCTGGGTTTTTTAAGGATGAAAGTTCATTGAACTTTACATTCAGAGTTTCTTCTATTGTCCTAGTACTTGTGTTAAAAACTTTGTGTGCCTTGGCAGTAGATTTAAAATGAAACATGGGCGGCCAAAGATTTTGAAAAATGATATCAGTGATTTGATTTTGAACAAGATTTCATAAGCAGTCGTTTGATGTCTAGGGTTAATTAAAACTCTGTTTTGAACATAGCAAGCAGTCTTTACAACTTAGGCCCAAAAGCACAGTGGTAAACCAGAATCTGCTAGCATAGTCCTTGAAGCCTCAATAAGAGTTTCGCTTTTGCTTTCAACCACCCCATTTTGTTCTGGTTTTCTTGGAATGTTGAATTGCCTCACAATTCCTTTTGACACAGAAATTATCGAACTCCTTATTTTTGAACTATGTTCCATTGTCACTTCTAAAGACTTTTACTGGCAAGTCATATTGTTTTTCAACTTTGGTGACAAAGTCCTTCAAGATACCTGCAGTCTCATCCTTAGAGTGTAAAAAGTAAGTCCATGTAAACCTAGAAAAATCATCAACTATGACAAGACAAAATCTCTTTCTTCTTAAACTCATGATTTTAACAGGGCCAAACAAGTCCATGTGCAACAATTGTAGACATGGACTTGTTTTGAACTCAACAATGGATTTGTAAGAGCTTTTATGTTGTTTTCCCTTTAAGCAGGAAATACAATGCTCATCACAATTATATTTACTGCTCATTTTGCACAGTCCTCAAACACTGTTCCTGTCTAGTTTGTCCAAACTACTATTCCTCATATCCACTATGTGCAAACCCCTGTTGCTCAGGCACCTGTGCCAATGACTGCTGCTCCACCCTCTGCTCCTGCAGATACTAGTCAACAGAGTTTCTTCACACAAGGCTTTGTTGATTGGAGCAGTCTACCAGATTAGTTGACAAATGAAATTTTTGCACTAGTTGCCAAAGCTGAAAACGAACCAGAAAATTTATGTTTCATGGCTATGGTAGAAGAGGTTGATTCTGAGGAGGTGGTAACTGAATTTGTTGTTATGACTGATGATATTGTTGATGAGGTAGCTGCAGGTAAAAAATCTGAAGAAGAGGTTGTGAGTCTCTCAGATCCCTGGGGTGCATCTAATGACTGTGAGTGCAAGTGTGATTGTGCATTGATGGCTACTGCTAAGGATGAGACTGCAGGTATCTTGAAGGACTTTGTCACCAAAGTTGAAAAAGAATATGACTTGCTAGTAAAAGTCTTTAGAAGTGACATTGAAACAGAGTTTAAAAATAAGGAGTTGGATGACTTCTGTGTATCAAAAGGGATTGTGAGGCAGTACAACATCCCAAGAACACCAGAGCAAAATAGGGTTGTTGAGAGGAAAATTAGAACTCTTATTGAAGCTGCAAGAACCATGCTAGCAGATTCTGGTTTGCCACTGTCCTTCTGGTTTGCCACTGTAAACACTGCTTGTTATGTTCAAAACAGAGTTTTGATCAACCCAAGACATCAAAAGATTGCTTATGAAATTCTGTTCAAAATCAAACCAGTAATCTCATTTTTCAAAATCTTTGGCTGCCCATGTTTCATTCTAAATCTTAAAGATTCCATTTCAAAATTTGTAGCCAAAGTAGATTGTGGATATTTTCTGCGATATTCTTCTACTGCCAAGGCCTATAAAGTGTTTAAAACAAGGACCAGGACAATAGAAGAAACTCTGAATGTAAAGTTCAATGAACTTTCATCCCTAAAAATCCCAGCAAATCCTGCTGAGTTGTTTGATTTAGATAAATTCAAATTTGAAGATATTACTGTCGAAACTAACAGTGCAGGTATTCCACAATCTCCACAACAAGATTACAGAACAGATGTTGTGATTCCAAGTCACTATAAAGTCTATTCTGCATCAGAGGAAGCAGCTGTTCAAAACAACTGTCAAAACTCTGTCACAGCTGAGTCAGCCACTGTTGGCCAGTCTTATCCTCAAACTACTGCTTCACCCTTTACTTCCACTGCTCAATCATCTGTTGACAAAAATCAAATATCTTTTGACAAAAGTCAGTCCAGATTTACACCACTTGGACCCATTCCCCCACCTCCATTTCAAACATCTGTTGGAACTATAGAAGTGCAAACAGATGTTACACCAACAGAGTCACCAAATCTCTGTCCTTCACCTCAAAATGCCATCATACCATATCAGGGAGATCTAATCTACCTAAGAGCTCATCCACCAGATCAAATCATTGGCAACATAAGAGAGGGCGTGCTCACAAGAAGCCAATCCTCAAATATCAGTCTTTTTGCAGGCTTTCTATCTCTCACACAACCTGTCAAGTACCAAGAGGCACTAAAAGACAACAGTTAGGTAGAAGCTATGCAGGATGAGATCCTTCAGTTTTGTATGTGCGTGAAAGGATCGATAACAAACAAAGATTGATCAAACAAGTTAGTTTCAGGTGCGGAAACCCTAAAACTATCACAAAATAATAATCAAACAGATTCAAACACACAGATCATCATTTTCAAACGTTTTCATTAATAAAACACTTGTTTACACGTTGAATTATGAATACAATCAAGGTTTGAACGAAAAACAAGTTTAACAAAAACTAGTGAGAGTTTCTGAAAGTGGAGGGAATAATAATCATCAAAAGTTACATTCAAGAATCAAACTTGTCTATTTATAGACTGCACATTCGCCCAAACTGTTCATGCGAATGTGCAGGTTCGCCCACATCAATTGGTCGAACCAAGCTTTACAATAATCTATTCTTCATTCGTCCAAATCCACTTCCTTCGCACCTTTTAGTCCTCCTTCGCACCTTCTATTTTGTTCCTTCGCACCTTCGATATTACCAAAACAAAATGTGTTGTACAATCCAAAGCTTTAGTCGCACTTTTGCATCTACAAGTTTAATAGACAACAAGTATGGAAACTTGTACCACTGCCTAAGGATGTTTGTCCAATTGGCACAAAGTGGGTCTTTAAGAATAAAACTGATGAAAGGGGTATTGTTGTCAAGAATAAAGCCATGTTTTGGTTCAAGGCATCAGACAATAAGAAGGCTTTGATTATGATGAAACCTTTGCTCTTGTAGCTAGGTTAGAAGCTATCAGACTCTTTCTAGCCTTTGCTGTCAACCACAACATCAAGGTGTATCAGATGGACATCAAGGTGTATCAGAAGGAGGTATATGTGTGTCAACCACCTGGTTTTGAAGACACGTTCCATCCTGATCATGTCTACAAGCTTAACAAAGCTTTGTATGGACTCAAGCAAGCACTTAGGGCCTGGTATGAAATTCTTTCCACCTTTCTCTTATCCATTGGTTTCACAAGAGGTAAAATTGATAAAACCTTATTTTTGAAATGGAGAGGGAAAGATTTAATGATTGTTCAAATATATGTGGATGACATCATTTTTGGTTCCACATGTAACAAAATGTGTGAAAAGTTTAGGGAACGCATGAAAGCAGAGTTTGAAATGAGTGCTTTGGGTTAACTTTAGTGCTTCCTTGGTCTCCAAGTGAAGCAGCTGTAAAATGACACATTCATACATCAAAACAAATATGTGAAACATTTGTTAACTAAATTTGAGATGAATGATTGTAAGCCATGTAGTACAACCATGAGTACAGTGAAGCTACTCACTATTGATGACAAGGATGACCTGTTACAGATGCATGATTAGGTCTTTATTATACTTAACTGCATCTAGGCCAGACATTATGTTTGCCACTTGTGTTTGTGCAAGATCCCAGGCTTCACCCAGAAAGTCAAACCTTATTGTTGTGAAAAGGATATTCAGATACCTAAAAGGTGCTCCTACACTTGGTATCTGGTATCCTGATAATGGAAACATTGAGCTTTCAAGTTATTCAGATAGTGATTTTGCTGGCTGCCACACCACAAGGAAGTCTACATCAAGAAGGCGCTAGTTTCTGGGAATGCCTTAGTCTCTTGGCAAAGCAAAAAGCAAGCAGCTGTTTCAACTTCAATAGCCGAGGCTGAATACATTGCTGCTGCAAGCTGTACAACCCAACTCATGTGGCTTCAAAATCAACTACTGGATTTTGGGATAACTGCACTAAAGACTCCACTAATGTTGGACAGTCAAGCTGCTAAAAATATCATCAAGAATCCAATTTCTCACTCAACCACAAAGCATATAGACATCTTACATCATTTTGTCAGAGATAGCTATGAAAAAGGTTTGATTTATCTGCACCATGTTTCAACAGAGGATCAGTTGGCAGATGTGTTGACAAAAGCTTTAGACACATCTACCTTCACAAATCTGATTTCTAGAATTGGTATGCTAAACATGGACTAAATGTAACACCCCAACCGATGGCGGAAACATCGAGGTGTCACGTAAGAATGAGTATACAGTAGCACATGGTAACCAAATTTTAATTGAAATTAATTTAAAGAGAAAATATCCAAAAATAGAAATACATAATGAGTTTCAATGTGGAAATCTAATACATCACAAAGATCAAACAAGCATAGACTTCAAATTGTCTTCTCATGAAAATACTCTAGCCTTCATGCATCATTATTTCCTGTTGAGTTGTAAAAATGGGGGGGGGGGTCAACTAGAAGTTGGTGAGATTACATAATCCATGTTAAGCAAATGGTTTAAGTATAAAAGTTTAGCAATTCATATGTCTATTGTAAGTTTAAGTCTACATGAATAAGTATAATATGTTGAATCGACATAATCAAACCTCCGACTAGTTTAGGTCCATCTCATCATCCACGGTTCACCTTAATGATATGTTGGAACGATAACAATCACCCACGCTACCTATGTAGGAGGTACACGTATGCAGGTGGGATTGTCAATCCAATAGATCTATTATTGAGTATTGTCGGCTTGGCCATAGCTAATGATTATGTAATGTTGAAACTCGTTGAAACTCGTTGAAACTGTTGTTGTTGTCTAATTCATGAGGCATTAAAGTTTACAACTAGACATGCATGTAGAATTGCTTAAATGTTGCAAGTATAAAGAATCGCATAAACATGGTTACGTAAACTCACCTTAGTATAGTATTAAGTCTTGAGAAATAGTATGAGTGTAGCCCAAAAAATTGCCAAGTATTACCCTATGTTTAAGGTAACAAATAAGTCTAAGCCTATCTAGTCTACATGTATATTTTAGTTTCGATTTGGGGATAAACATTTGTTGGATTAATAATAAAATGTTTTAATAAATAAAGGGAAATTTGTTAATTAAATAAATGAAAGTCTTTTTATAAAATTTGAATTTAGGATGGTCACAATAATGTGTTTAAAGTATAAAAATAATTTTTATAAAATAATTTTCTTTAAGATAGAATATAAAATCTATTTATTACAAATTGTCAAAATTTAACTTTAATATTTAAAAATTCTAAAATTAAAGAATTATTAGATTAAAAATTATATTTCTGTTCCAAATAATCAGAAATAATTTATATAAATTTTTGGTGCAAAAATATTAAAAATTTGATTCATTATGATTTAATTATGATTAAAACTAACAAAAATTGATTAAAAATATTAAATAAATGATTTTTCAGAAATAAAAATCATTTCAGAAAAGTTTATTGTTATAAAAACTTAGAATAATTTTTGTGGAAATTTATAAGATTGTTTTGATATTTTTATAGAATTTTATAAATATAATAGAATAAACTTGATTTAATTATTATATATATTAAATAAATAAATTTTTGAAAACTAAAAAATTGTATGTTAAACTTTTTCATCCGATTAATACAAAATAATTTTTGTAGAATTTTTAAAAGTGTTTTAGTATTTTAAAATGAATTTATAAGATATAAATAATTATATTTAAAGTTTGTAAGCAAAACAAAAAAGAAAGGAAAAAGGATGTTGCTGCCCAGGTTCGAACTCGCGTGGCCAGTTCAGAAAGCACCAAGCACAACCACTTGGTCTAGACCAGTGGTTGTATTTGGTTTCAGTTGATTTAATATATATAACAGATGAAAAAACAATTTCTTTCCCAAATTGATGTTCGAAACCCTAATTTTTGCAATTGAACGATTTACACAACATTAACCCAATTAACATTAGGGTTAATGTTGTGTATATGCCGAACATTAAAACCCATAGAAAAGATGCTACTTACAAACACGTATTGATCACGAACGATCGGTCAAAGCTTAAAGTCAAAAACGCGATCAAAATAACCAGAACAGAAGATTATTAAGTGGAATTGGGGGTTGAGAAAGATTGAGTGGCGAGTTGTGAAGGTCCAGAAAGGTTCAATTTATAGGGTAGTGGCTTGGGTGTTCGAATTGGCAATCGTTGACTTTGTAATGAATGTTTGACGCGTCGTGGCTCATTTATGGTAACAATTGATTGACAATTGTCGTGTGTATGAGTCATAACAGGCCGGTAATCGCGTTGTAATGCCAATCATAGATCAATTACGAGTAATTTGCATTTTTAAGGTAAGTCATTGATCTCAGTTGACTTTCCAAGTCAACTGAGATGATGTCGAGCTCATGATATAATTAATTCGCGCTGGGTTTAAAACTAAGAATGAGTATAGAGCAGCTGCTTAATGTGTGTATAAGAGACGGCTTGGGCGCGGGTTCGAGTCCCGGCCCAAGCTTTTATTATTTTTACATGTTTTTAACATATAAACAATATATATACATATATATAATGAATAATTATCATAGTATTAGGGTTCAAGATGCCATAAAATAATTAATTGCAATCAATAACACTGGAACTTGACGTTTTTATTAAAGATGATACGTAACGTACAAGTACAAATGCGTAATTTTACAGTCTCCCCTACTTTTAGGAACTTCGTCCCGAAGTTGGAGTTGGAGAGTCTAGTGGAAAAAGATGTGGGTACTTAGACTTCATCTAGTCTTTACGTTCCCAAGTGAACTCTGGACCTCGTTTAGATTCCCAATGAACCTTAACGATCGGAATGCGACTGCGCTTGAGTTTCTTGACTCCAGTATCAACAATCTCGACGGGTTTCTCGATAATGTGCATAGTTTCATCGATTTGCACATCCTCAAGATGAACATGGAGGTTTTCATCTGCTAAGCATTTCTTGAGATTCGAAACATGAAAGGTCGGGTGAACATTGCTTAGCTCAGGTGGAAGATCAAGTTTGTAAGCCACTTTTCCAACTCTGTCAAGAATTTTGAATGGGCCTACGTATCGAGGAGCTAGTTTTCCCTTTCCACCGAAACGAATCACTCCTTTCCAAGGGGATACCTTAAGAAGTACAAGGTCCCCAACTTGAAATTCCAAGGGTTTACGACGTTTATCAGCATAACTCTTCTGTCGACTTCTAGCCTTGAGAAGATTATCCTGAATGAGTTGGATTTTGTCTGTGGTTTCCTGGATTAGTTCGGGTCCGGTGATACGGGCTTCACCAACCTCAGTCCAACAGACAGGTGAACGACATTTACGACCATAGAGTGCCTCGAAAGGAGCCATGTTAATGCTGGCGTGATAACTGTTGTTGTATGAAAACTCATCCAAAGGAAGATGAGAATCCCATGCGCCACCAAAATCGATGATACATGCCCTGAGCATATCCTCAAGTGTCTGGATGGTCCGTTTAGTCTGACCATCTGTTTGAGGGTGATAAGCAGTACTCAGGTTCAACTTGGTACCCAAAGCATCTTGTAAAGAATCCCAAAAGTGAGAGGTCAAACGACCATCACGATCAGAGATAATGTCCAAAGGTATACCATGACGACATACGATTTCACTTACGTACATCCTTGCCAACCTTTCCACATAATACTTCTCACGAATAGGTAAGAAGTGGGCTGACTTGGTCAAACGATCGACGATTACCCAAATACTGTCAAAACCTATGGGTGTACGAGGGAGTTTGGTGATGAAGTCCATAGCTATGCTCTCCCATTTCCATACAGGAATTTCTGGTTGTTCGAGCATATCAGATGGTCGTTGATGTTCGGCCTTGACATTTGAACATGTGAGGCATTTTGCAACGAAAAGAGCAATATCTTTCTTCATACCAGGCCTCCAATATCAATAACGGAGATCTTGGTACATTTTGTCAGCTCCAGGATGAATAGAATAACGAGACTTATGAGCCTCGTTCATGAGAAAAGTACGAAGATCATCACGGTCAGGAATCCACAGTCGATTAAGAAAATAGAGGAGACCATCGGGTTTGGTTTCAAGTTGAGTCTCAGCACCACAAGACATTTCATCGTACATGTTACCTTGGGTGACTGATGTATGTTGAGCCTGGAGAATGCGATCTTGAAGATCAGTATGAACTCTCACACATTGAAGTTTGATACACTCTTTACGACTAAGTGCGTCAGCCACAACATTCGCTTTGCCAGGATGATAGCGAATTTCGCAATCGTAGTCGTTAAGTAACTCAACCCAACGTCGTTTCCTCATGTTAAGATTTTTCTGGTCGAAGACATGTTGGAGACTTTTGTGGTCTGTGAACACCACACATTTGGTCCCATAAAGATAGTGTCTCCAAATCTTAAAAGCAAAGACAACAACGCCCAATTCAAGATCATGGGTGGTATAATTCTTTTCGTGAGTCTTGAGTTGTCGAGACGCATAAGCAATAACCTTTCCTCGTTGCTTGAGAACACAACCAAGACCTTGGTTTGATGCATCACAATAGACCACAAAATCATCATTACCGTCAGGTAGAGACAAGATAGGAGCTTCACAGAGTTTCAGCTTAAGAGTTTCAAATGCTTCCTCTTGTTTTGGTCCCCACTCATAGGGTTTACCCTTGTGAGTTAAGGTAGTGAGAGGAACAGCGATCTTGGAGAAGTTGGCGATGAATCGACGATAATAACCAGCCAAACCAAGGAAAGAACGGACTTCAGTTGGAGTTTTAGGAACACTCCAATTCTTCACAGCTTCGATCTTTGCAGAATCAACATGAATTCCGTTCATATCAATGACATGTCCCAAAAATTGAACTTCCTTAAGCCAAAATTCACATTTCGAGAACTTAGCATACAGTTGTTCTTTCTTTAGGAGACCCATGATGGAGTGAAGATGCTGTTCGTGATCGGATTTTGATTTAGAGTAAATCAAAATATCATCGATGAAGACGATCACGAATTTGTCGAGGTAGGGTCTACAAACTCGATTCATTAAATCCACAAACACTGCGGGAGCGTTGGTGAATCCAAAAGGCATGACCATGAATTCATAGTGACTATAACGTGTGCGAAAGGCTGTTTTGGGAATATCTTCATCGTGGACTCTAAGCTGATGATAACCAGAACGAAGATCAATCTTCGAGAAGTGGGTTGCTCCTTGAAGTTGATCGAAGAGATCCTCAATCCTAGGCAATGGATAACGATTCTTGATGGTGAGTTTGTTGAGTTTGCGATAGTCGATACACATTCTAAGAGATCCATCTTTCTTCTTAACGAACAAGACAGGGGCTCCCCATGGAGAAGAACTGGGGCGAATGAAACCTTTATCAGAAAGTTCCTGTAGTTGACTGGCAAGTTCTTGCATCTCAGAGGGTGCAAGACGATAAGGAGCTTTGGCGACAGGATTAGCACCAGGGACAAGATCAATTCTAAATTTCACTTGTCAAGCAGGAGGCAAACTAGGTAAATCCTCTGGGAAGACTTCAGGATAGTCCCGAATGATTGGAATGTCTTGGATACTTTTTCCTTTGTCCTTCTTCTCTATCACGTTAGCTAAGAAGGCTGTATACCCCTTTCGTAAGTACTTTTGGGCAGTAGTACAAGACATGAGCTTAAGCTCGCCACAAGGCTTCACACCATAGATCTTCAAAATCTCACCAGATTCGAGAGGAATGCGTATGACTTTCTCAAAACACAGAATCTCAGCACGATGAGTTGACAACCAGTCCATGCCTACTATAACATCAAAACTTCCAAGATGCATAGGGATGAGATCGATAGAGAAAGTATGATCGTCGAGGTTCAACACACAGTTACGAATAATAGAATCGATCGAGAGGGACTTCCCATTAGCTACCTCTACCACTAAAGGTTCCTCTAGGTTAGTTTGGGGTAAGTTAAGTAAAGGTTCAAACTTCAGTGATACAATGACTTATCAGCTCCCGAATCAAATAATATGGATGCATAGTGGTTATTAATGAGAAACGTACCATTCACCACCTCGTTGTTGTCACGGGCCTGGTTAGCATTGAGATTGTAGGCGCGGCCTCGAGCACCTTGGTTCTGGTTGCGGTTCTGGTTTTGGTTTTGGTTTTGGTTCTGGTTCTGGTTTTGGTTACGATTGGGGCAGTTGTTAATATAGTGATCAGGGCTGCCACACTCGTAGCATTGACCACAAGCAGGCCTGTTGTTTTGTTGGTTGGGAGCTGGGGCATTTCTGACTTTGTGAGGCAACAATAAGCTAAGCTCATGAAAGCGGGTATTGTAAGCAAGGTTTTCCCCACTATCTTGAGCAAGGGTGTGGAACTCATCTTCTAGCTTCTTAACCTCGTTGCAAGGACAAAACTCATCCTTCATAACGTCCTTGACTTGATCCCATGTCATAGCAAGAGCAACTTCAGCCCCACGAGTGCGCTTTTCTTCATTCCACCAAGTGAGTGCTCGTTTGTGAAGAACACTCATGGCGTAACAAACCTTGAAGTTGTCGGGGCACTCACTGTTAATGATGGTATTCTCAATACCCTCAAACCATTGTAGGAGTCCTGTGGCTCCTTCTTCTCCACTAAACTTTGAGGGATTACAGGAATTAAAGTGCTTGAGTGTGCAGGCTAGAAGGCCATTCCCATTCCCGTTGTGGTTTCCATTTCCATTACCATTGCCGTTACTGTTCCCGTTGCCGTTACCGTTCCCGTTGCTGTTCATTTGTTGAGAAATGATCGCAGCCAGTTGGGCATTGACACCATTGTTGTTAGCACCGTGGTTATGGTTATGGTTGTCACCACCTTCCTCGTGGTTCTCACCATTGCTATTGCGAGTGCTGCACCGTGGAGGCATGATCTGTAATAGACACAATGAAATGAATGAGATTATATAAGGAATGTAATCATTTATTCATTAATTAAAACGAATAAACGAAAACGTTGACTTATCAAAGATTCTAAATTCTAATAACATATGAAGACATAATTTAGCCTATAAGTGAACACTCATCCCGAGAATTCCCAGGTAGGCATTCGGGTCCCTCGTCTGATTGGGATATATGCCCAATGCCAGCCTCGACAGAAGACTCAGAATACAGGCGTTCACCCTTCCAGATTGCACATGTTCGTTATTAAAATCTAGAACTTCGACGAGATCTCAAGGGGGTTCAGGTTAAACCTGAGGATTTTGTCCTATTAATCTAATGGTGGATCAGGATTGCAGCAGACGAATAAGAGTAGTCACTTGTAGGCTTAGGGTTATATAAGGTATAGGATAGGGATAAGATTAGGGGAAGCAATTAGGATTACAAGTAAGAGGAGCAAGTACTGTTTAAGTCCCTAAGGTTATAGTCTAGGTTATTTTCTAATAACCTAATTCCCTATAACCAAGGCTCTGATACCAATCTGTAACACCCCAACCGATGGCGGAAACATCGAGGTGTCACGTAAGAATAAGTATACAGTAGCACATGGTAACCAAATTTTAATTGAAATAAATTTAAAGTGCAAATATCCAAAAATAGAAATACATAATGAGTTTCAATGTGGAAATCTAATACATCACAAAGATCAAACAAGCATAGACTTCAAATTGTCTTCTCATGAAAATACTCTAGTCTTCATGCATCATTATTTCCTGTTGAGTTGTAAAAATAGGGGGGGGTCAACTAGAAGTTGGTGAGAATACATAATCCATGTTAAGCAAATGGTTTAAGTATAAAAGTTTAGCAATTCATATGTCTATTGTAAGTTTAAGTCTACATGAATAAGCATAATATGTTGAATCGACATAATCAAACCTCCGACTAGTTTAGGTCCATCCCGTCATCCACGTTTCACCTTAATGATATGTTGGAACGATAACAATCACCCACACTACCTATGTAGGAGGTACACGTATCCGGGTGGGAATGTCAATCCAATAGATCTATTATTGAGTATCGCCGGCTTGGTCATAGCTAATGATTATGTAATGTTGAAACTCTTTGAAACTCGTTGAAACTGTTGTTGTTGTCTAATTCATGAGGCATTAAAGTTTACAACTAGACATGCATGTAGAATTGCTTAAATGTTGCAAGTATAAAGAATCGCATAAACATGGTTACGTAAACTCACCTTAGTATAGTATTAAGTCTTGAGAAATAGTATGAGTGTAGCCCAAAAGATTGCCAAGTATTACCCTATGTATAAGGTAACAAATAAGTCTAAGTCTATCTAGTCTACAAGTATATTCTAGGGTTTCGATTTGCGGATAAACATTTCTTGGATTAATAATAAAATGTTTTAATAAATAAAGGGAAATTTGATAATTAAATAAATGAAAGTCTTTTTATAAAATTTGAATTTAGGATGGTCACAATAATGTGTTTAAAGTATAAAAATAATTTTTATAAAATTATTTTCTTTAAGATTGAATTTAAAATCTATTAATTACAAATTATCAAAATTTAACTTTAATATTTAAAAATACTAAAATTAAAGAATTATTAGATTAAAAATTATACTTCTGTTCCAAATAATCAGAAATAATTTATATAAAATTTTGGTGCAAAAATATTAAAAATTGGATTTATTATGATTTAATTATGATTAAAACTAACAAAAATTGATTAAAAATATTAAATAAATGATTTTTCAGAAATAAAAATCATATCAGAAAAGTTTATTGTTATAAAAACTTAGAATAATTTTTGTGGAAATTTATAAGATTGTTTTAATATTTTTATAGAATTTTATAAATATAATAGAATAAACTTGATTTAATTATTATATATATTAAATAAATAATTTTTTGAAAACTAAAAAATTGTATGTTAAACTTTTTCATCAGATTAATACAAAATAATTTTTGTAGAATTTTTAAAAGTGTTTTAGTATTTTAAAATGAATTTATAAGATATAAATAATTATATTTAAAGTTTGTAAGCAAAACAAAAAAGAAAGGAAAAAGGATGTTGTTGCCCAGGTTCGAACTCGCGTGGCCGGTTCAGATAGCACCAAGCACAACCACTTGGTCTAGACCAGTGGTTGTGTTTGGTTTCAGTTGATTTAATATATATAACAGATGCAAAAACAGTTTCTTCCCCAAATTGATGTTCGAAACCCTAATTTTTGCAATTGAATGATTTACACAACATTAACCCAATTAACATTAGGGTTAATGTTGTGTATATGCCGAAAATTAAAACCCACAGAAAAGATGTTACTTACAAACACGTATTGATCACGAATGATCGGTCAAAGCTTAAAGTCAAAAACGCGATCAAAATAACCAGAACAGAAGATTATTAAGTGGAATTGGGGGTTGAGAAAGATTGAGTGGCGAGTTGTGAAGGTCCAGAAAGGTTCAATTTATAGGGTAGTGGCTTGGGTGTTCGAATTGGCAATCGTTGACTTTGTAATGAATGTTTGACGCGTCGTGGCTCATTTATGGTAACAATTGATTGACAATTGCCGTGTGTATGAGTCATAACAGGCCGGTAATCGCGTTGTAATGCCAATCACAGATCAATTACGAGTAATTTACATTATTAGGGTAAGTCATTGATCTCAGTTGACTTTCCAAGTCAACTGAGATGATTTCGAGCTCATGATATAATTAATTCGCGCTGGGTTTAAAACCAAGAATGAGTGTAGAGCAGCTGGTTGATGTGTGTATATGAGACGGCTTGGGCGCGGGTTCGAGTCCCGGCCCAAGCTTTTATTATTTTTACATGTTTTTAACATATAAACAATATATATACATATATATAATGATAATTATCATAGTATTAGGGTTCAAGATGCCACAAAATAATTAGTTGCAATCAATAACACTGGAACTTGATGTTTTTATTAAAGATGATACGTAACATACAAGTACAAATGCGTAATGTTACACTAAACAACAAAAATGTTTTAAATAAAAACATTAAAATGTTTCAGAAAATCAAAATTCATCCATAAAAATAGCATTTTGATTGAAAAATCTGTTAAGGATAAAACAACCACTGTTTCATCCATTCTATCCACTGTTAGTTGAAATATCTGTTTCAAACATCTGATCAGATAAAACAACCACTGTTTGGTTGAAAAATCAGTTTCAAACCTCTGATCAGATAAAACAACAGTTTCATTATATATATATATATACATATATACACATATCTATTAAAAAAATAAGTGCTATTAGCATCTGCACTTTAGTAAAACAATAGCTGTATGCATCAGACCTTTGGCAACAGCTGTATACCACCAGATGTTTGGCCATCAGATGTTTCCCACGTCTGCTCCCAAAAGAAGAGTTTTGGCCACATCAGCAGTTTCACCAAAGACTATAAAAACCCTGTTTTACCACAACAGTCGTTACACTGTCTCATTGTATTCAAAATACTGCAACCGCCTTCTTCATCCTCAAACCCATACTCCAATTCCACTCACTATCACACTTGAAATCCATTACAATGGATCTTCAAGCGAAAGCCACCCACAATTATCTCCCATATCTGGTAAAAACAGATGAAAACGTTCCATTCCATTCCACCATCGACATCATCTTAAACTCCAAATGCCTGACAATTGTAACCGTTGATGCTCCTATTTATCTTGATACCCTCCAAGAATTTTGGTTGAATGCTGAGTTTCTTCTTCAAGACAAAAAGCCTACATCCATTATCTCAAAAATTGGAGAGACAAGTATCGCCATTACCCCTGAACTGATATCCACAACCTTCTCACTCAATGACATTCCAGGTAAAGACTATTTCCCTAAGGCAGAGCTTCACACAGAGTTTCAGGAAAGAGGTTATGATGCACAAATGACTGGGTCAACACTTTTCAAAAAGTTTTTCCCTCCAGTCATGAAATTTTTCTTTCATACCCTCCTTCTCTGTGTCTCTGCTAAGTCCACTTCCTTTAATGAAATCCCATTGAGGATTCAGTACTTGGGTTATGCTATGTTGTCAGACTCTGACTTCAATTTATCTCAGGGACTGTTTATGGACTTAGTATCAAATGTGAAAGCCATAAAGTCTGGGACTAACAATGTTTTTTTGATTTACCCAAGAATTTTGAGTGTAATCCTTCAAAAGGTTTTACTAGAAAAAGATTTTGAAAAGGGTGAGTCTGTTCAAATGAAGAGTCTAACTGATGAAACTTTTACAAGAATGCTGGGTTCAACTACCCAAGAAAAATTATTAATAGTGTCAAAAGTTTCCAAAACACAAACAAAGAGGGCTAAGACAACAACTGTTGTCCAAACCTCTGTTGTTGAGCCCACTGCTCATGGTGATCATTGCACTACATCCAGTGCTGTGAAACCCAAACCAGCCACCTCCAAAAGAAAATGTCCATCCACAAAAACCACCACTAAACCAAAAAGGGGACTTCTGGAAGATGAGATACCAGAAGAAAACCCTGTTGTAACACAAAAGCAACAAGAAACCACTGTTGTTAATTCCTCACAACAGTTGGATATATCTCAACCTGACCAAACTCTTCATAAATCCTTACAAAAGGATCATGTTGTAAGCCAAAGGGAAACACATCATGATACATATGAGTCACTTGGCCATATGTTCACAAGCCCCTCTCCCAGGGCTAATTCTCTTTTTACTCCTCCACCTTCACCAACACATGTCCCTCAAACCATGCAACCTCTGTTTGAGGCTATTGATAAAACTCAGGAAAATCCCAGTTCCTCTCCTTCACCCATCAATGAGAGTATACCTCCACAAGTGACTGGGACTGAGGAAAATCAATCAGCCATCCCACAAACAGAAGAGGAGGTTACACCCCTAGAGTTCAATGAAACTCTAGGTGGGTTTTCAAGTGAAGCAGTCACTACTGATGTAGAGACCATTGTCTCACAACAAGACAGTGGTTACATAGCTAAGACTTCCTTGAAGGCAACAACTGATGAGGCCACTATAGTGCCCCAAAATCAGTTGGAAGTCCCCAGAACCAAGAAAAAGGGGCATCTGGTTCTCATCCTTTGGACTCACCTCCTAGGACTGAACCAGTTACAACTACCACTAGTAGGAATTCAGATGATCCTATTAACTTAGGTGATGGGTTAAAATACCAAGAATTGATGGCCAGAGTACAGTCCATTGAAACCTCTGTTGCTGATATCAAATCAGATATCAAGACAATATTGGGATCATTGGCTACTCTTACCAAGAGTCAATCATCCACAACTAATATTGCTAGTGAGCTATGGAAATCTGTTTCTCCCATCATCATAGCTCACAGAAAATTAGCAGATCAGACTCATGAAACTTACATGGCTGAAATCAGAAATATGGTGGATGCTAGGTACAAAGATATCCATGCTGACATTCAAGCCATTAAAGACCATCTGCTGAAGACCACAGGCTCTGCCCCTACCACAATTCTCAAAGATGAAGATGATGATGACTTCACAGCTGATGATGCCAAAAAGGGGGAGAGTGGCAGAGATAAATTGCCAAAGCTAGATCCCTATGGTTGTCCACCCTCACAAAAGGGGAAATCAAAGTCTGCCAACAAACCAGGGTCTACCCACACAACACCACAACAACAACAACAACCAAATGTTCAAACCTCTGCTGCTACTGAAACTGCCAAAACCAGCAAAGCAAAGGAAGTTGATACCTCTGCTAATGAAGAAGCTGAAAAGGTTACTGAGGAAAATCAAAAGAGGGCTGACACCTTGGAAGTTATAGCAGGGGCTTTGGTACAAAAGAAAAGGGAACAACAGCAGGAAGTTGAAGATGTGGGCTCCTCTAAAAGGAAGAAAATGCCTGCCAAACATGTCAGAAAACCACCATCAAAATTTGCTGCTAAAACCACTGCTACCAAAAGCACTGCTGCCACCAAAACCATTGATACCACCACAACATCTGAACCTATCACTACAACCACCAAACCAACCACTGAACCCACTACCACAACCACCAATACACCACCTACAACCACTCCACCACCTAAATCCCAAACATTTGCTAGTTCTACAAAAGTGCCAATAGATGTTAACACAACCACTGCCTCAACACCACCATCACCAAAAATCCTGTACAGAAGGAAGAGAAAATCTACCTTTGTTTTACAGGATGAAAACATTCACACATCACCACCTACTACTTCAACCACACAATCTACACCCATATCTGTCATTCCACTTTCATCATTCTTACCACACACCTCACAATTTACATCCCATAGACTACCACCAAGGGGGAAATGCAATCCTTCTACAATACTGAACAACCATCTGAAAGATCTTTCCCATCTCTTCCACATTTTCCTGTTCCCCTAAACATAGACCAATATCTAAAATTCAAGGCTGAACAGGCAGATGCCATCATAAAAGAGAAACGCAAAGGGAAAGATGACAGGAGTGTTCAGGGCATCCATTCAGCAGAGCTTAGAAAACTAAGAAGGATTGAAGATTTTGCTAAGACCCTGAGCAACTCTATGTCTACCATGCCTCTCATCAGTGACATGGAAAGGGAGGTTAGGGAATCTCTTCTTAAACAGATCTTGGCAACCATGCCCTACAAAGCAAACAAGAAACAGTTTGCAGACTGGACCTCTCATGCTCTCAGAGAAGATCTCATAAGAATTGAGGATATGGCCAAGAATCCCCCAGCTAAGGTCTCTGCCCCTGATTTCAGGAAAGGCAGAGATCCAGCCAGAGCCTTGAAATTCAAAAGAATGAGACAAGAGATTGTGGTTGCAGACTATGGGGAGATGAAGTCTGTTGCAAGATAGTCAGAGCTGAGGCTGGTTGAAACCTTCAAGAAGCTGGAAGAAAACAGGAAGAAAAGACCCTAACTTGCCCAGAAAACCTGTCTACCCTGATGAACCTCTGATGAAGAAACCTCAACAGGCTTTTAAATTAGACAGCCTACTTGATACTTTTGATCTATCTGCTGCTGCAAGAAGACAATTCAAAAAGAAGAAAGAAATGTCTGAAGAAGATCAGAAGAAGTTTGCTGATACTTTTATAAAGGAGGGCCTCTTCAATCAGATACACTATTTCTCTGATCCCACCTCTGAAAAACTAAGAGAACTCATTGGGAGACCTACATCACCAAACTCATCCAAAATAAAAGTGCATCTCAGCAAATCCTATGACTCAAAAATTCTAAAATGGAAGGTCAACAAAGACACCCATGAATTGATTCTGCTCAGATCAGATGGAGAAGCTCAAAGACTTAGCATGGATGATGCACATGGCCTATGTACAGATGACCTCCAAACACTACTGAACCTTGAGCTTGAAAGAGATGCTAAAGACCTCTACTCATTGAACTTTGAGTTACAATTCAAAGGTCAAATTAGAGAAAGCCTGGTGAGGAATAAAGATCAAGAATAAAGCCTAGTTTTGGCATCATCTGTTCTAGGGGGAGATTGTTGGGTCTGCTGACCTGGAGAACAACAAATGATTGGAAAGCCAAAATATACTACTCAGTTGATCATGTTAATAAACAACATTTACAACATACTCCTCCTAAAAGACTGTTGACCCTAACAACTGTTCTACCCAAACAATTGTTGTGACAACTGCTGCTACAAAGGACTGCTGGATAACAACTGATAGAGAACAACTATTGATCAAGTGCTGAAGACTAAAGGTCTGTTGGAGCCAACAACACTTAGGCTCCAACAGATGATACAAGACCATCAGAGTTTTCCTCAACAGCAGTTTACTTTACAGTGTTTTACAATGTAACAGTAGTTTGTATATAGCAAATGTTTTATGTTGTTATTCTGTTAGAGGTCACTGTCTTAGGTGACGTCAGCTTAGATCATCAGTTGTTTAGATTTGTCTATAAATAGAACAGTGCTTGTACTGTTCTATTCATCACTCACAACATTCTCTCAGACAAACAATCACAGAGTGATCAGGCTGAGGAGGAGTACTTGTACAATTGACTGTAATTATTCAAAATTATGAAAGCATTCGATTAGAAAACATTTACTCTCTTGTTTTGATTATAGTTTATTATTTCGCTGCACTTTCCATTTATATTCACTTCATTCTTCTCATCTTTACTTAAACAAATCAAAACAATCAAACTCAGATCCTAACAGGTGACAAAGTCCTTCAAAATACCTGCAGTCTCATCCTTACACTACAACAAAAATGGCTTTTAAGGACCTTTTGTGTGGGACGCTTGGAAAATGGGGTCCTAAAAAACTATTTAATAGGACGAATGAACTTTTGGGGTCCTTTTATAATATACGCTACTAAACCAGTGTCCTAAAAAGTTATTTAATAGGATGGATGATTCTTTGGGGTCCTATTATCATATAACTTAATAAGACCTGTAAAATGTAGATCCTAATAAAGTAATTTATAAGACATTTAGTTGTGGGTGTCCTATTATTTGGTAATGTAATAGGGCACTTGATCACTGGGGTCCTATTATAACATAACTTAATACGACACTTTGTAGTTAAGTCATAAATGTTCGATGTTATAGGACCGTTTCTAGTAGAAGTCATATAAGAACTTAACTTAATAGGACACTTGACACATGGGTCTTATAACTTTAACCTTTATAGGACGATTAATCATTGTGATGTTATTATAATACACCATAATAGGACACATGATATTTGAGTCATAAAACATCAGTTTTATAGGACGCTCTTTCACTAGAGTTTTATTATAACATAACTTAATAGTATACTTAACATTAGAGTCTTATAACTTTAACCTTTATAGGACGCTTAATCATGATGGTGTTATTATAATACACCGTAACAGGACCCTTGATATTTGAGTAATAATAAAAAAAAAGGCAAAATGGAATTTAGTAATGGTATTTGTTTTGAAGTCAACTGTTTGTAATGATGGTAGTTGTATGTTGAATTTTAATGTTGAATGTTTGTAATGTTAGTGACCCATTTGTTTCTTATGATTTTTGAATGTGCATATAATGTATCTTGTTGACATTTGAAGTTCAAATTGTCTTAGTGAACCATTTGTATTTTGACATTTGAATGTGCATATAATCTGAATGCAGCTAATGGTCTAAAAATGCAGCCTAAAATGGTTTAAAAATGCAGCCAAATGGTCTAAACATGCAGCGAAATGGTCTAAACATGCAGCGAAATGGACTAAATGCAAATTATAATCTGAATGCAGCCAAATGGTCTAAAAATGCAGCCTAAATGGTCTAAACATGCAGCGAAATGGTCTAAACATGCAGCGAAATGGTCTAAATGCAAATTATAATCTGAATGCAGCCAAATGGTTAAAAAATGCAGCCTAAATGGTCTAAAAATGCAGCCTAAATGGTCTAAAAGTGCAGTGAAATGGTCTAAATGCAAATTATAATCTAAATGCAGCCAAATGGTCTAAAAATGCAGCCTAAATGGTCTAAAAATGCAGCCTAAATGGTCTAAAAGTGCAGCAAAATGGTCTAAACATGCAACGAAATGGTCGAGATGGTCTAAACATGCAGCGAAATGGTCTAAATGCAAATTATAATCTGAATGCATCCAAATGGTCTAAAAATGCAGCCTAAATGGTCTAAAAGTGCAGCGAAATGGTCTAAACATGCAGCGAAATGGTCTAAACATGCAGCGAAATGGTCTAAATGCAAATTATAATCTGAATGCAGCCAAATGGTTAAAAAATGCAGCCTAAATGGTCTAAAAATGCAGCCTAAATGGTCTAAAAGTGCAGTGAAATGGTCTAAATGCAAATTATAATCTAAATGCAGCCAAATGGTCTAAAAATGCAGCCTAAATGGTCTAAAAATGCAGCCTAAATGGTCTAAAAGTGCAGCAAAATGGTCTAAACATGCAACGAAATGGTCGAGATGGTCTAAACATGCAGCGAAATGGTCTAAATGCAAATTATAATCTGAATGCATCCAAATGGTCTAAAAATGCAGCCTAAATGGTCTAAAAGTGCAGCGAAATGGTCTAAACATGCAGCGAAATGGTCTAAACATGCAGCGAAATGGTCTAAATGCAAATTATAATCTGAATGCAGCCAAATGGTCTAAAAATGCAACCTGAATGGTCTAAAAATGCAGCCTAAATGGTCTAAAAGTGCAGCGAAATGGTCTAAACATGCAGCGAAATGGTCTAAATGCAAATTATAATCTAAATGCAGCCAAATGGTCTAAAAATGCAGCCTAAATGGTATAAAAATGCAGCCTAAATGGTCTAAAAGTGCAGCGAAATGGTTTAAACATGCAGCGAAATGGTCTAAACATGCAGCGAAATGGTCTAAATGCAAATTATGATCTGAATGCAGCCAATGGTCTAAAAATGCAGCCTAAATGGTCTAAAAATGCAGCGAAATGGTCTAAACATGCAGCGAAATGGTCTAAATGCAAATTATAATTTGAATGCAGCGAAATGGTCTAAAAGTGCAGCCTAAATGGTCTGAAATGCAACCTAAATGCAGTCTAAATGGCAATTGCAAATAATTACCGAGATCAACAACTAGTTCTATACAATATTCAAATTAAACTAATATCGATACAAATAATTAACGAAATACGAACTATATAGTACAATATGCTATAATGTCTTTTGCAACTTTGTCTCATAAAAAACCAAAAGAATCCACTGGTAACAAGCTAAAAAAGAGCATATTACTAATTAACTAAATTAAATTATGAAGCAGCTTCAAATAGATCTTCATCTTCATCGAAAACAAAGATATTCTTGTCAACAACAGTCCCATTTAAACCTCGTCTAACCAATTCAATATTCATATTTTCATCAAGTTGAGGATCCATAGATGTGTCACTTTGGAAATGTGTTTCCACATCATCAAGACATGTTTGTTCATTCATGTCATAAGAATCTCTAGGCGTTGCTTAATTACAACTTTCCATCCTTTGTCAATACGATCTGCAACATAAAATACTTTTTGTGCTTGACAAGCTAGTATAAAAGGCTCGTTATGAGGCTTCAAACCTTCAAAATTGAGTAGGGTAAACCCATTCTCATCTTGTTTTTTCCTTGAACCATTCGAGATCCAATCACAATGGAACAAAACTACTTTCTTGTCAACAGCATACTCCAACTCAATGATATCATTCAAAACCCCGTAGTATGTTACATCTCCCATGATAGGATTGTTATCTCTAGCACTCGAGAAAGTATTAGTCATGGCCTCAAGCATAGCTCCACTATTTTGTGTTTTCCTATCCTCTTCTAGATCTTTTGTGTGAAATCGGAAACCATTTATGATAAATCCCTTATATTTTTTCACAAACTCAGCTGGGCCACTTGCCAAATCTCTTAGATCTTCTATGATTCTATGATCCCCTCTAGTATGAAGCTCCACAACCTGAATTAAGGCAAGATGTGTTAAAATATAAATTATACATCCAACTATATTAGAAGCTTGAAAATGTTATATCATTAAAATTGGATTTTAAAAGTAATACATATATATATCTATTGCTTACATGATCTTCAAACCACGACTCAAAAGTCTCGCTATGTAAATGTTGAATCTCACGCTCACGTAATTTCCGATTTTCATGACGAACAATCGTCTGATGTTCTCTGCAATGTTAAAAGATGATAATGATGATAACAACAAAAACCAATTGCAAATAGAATATAAGAAATGGAACTCATAACTTCTAAATAACTACTTACGTTCGAAATTCATCAACTTCACTACAATTGAACAACACATAAGAATGTGCTTTAGCCAAAATGTCAAGGTCTAGCATCTCTACCTTTGTAGCACCTATCGGCCGACCCGACATAGAAAAGATAGGTAAAATATCCTCATAACCACCGTCATCGTAATTTCAACTTGTCTTATTATATATAGTCTCGACATCACTTGATAGGTATAATGAACAAAATGGCAAACATTCTTCAGCCAAATATCCTTCTGCAATGGAACCCTCAGGTTTACTCCTATTTTTGATGTAAGATTTTAATGTAGATAAATACCTGAGTGATAAAAAACATTAAGATGAGATTCAATAATATTCTTTAAAAAAGGTATTTACTAAAATATAAATGTGCACCTCTCGATTGGATACATCCAACGGTAATGAACCGTCCCTCCTAATTTGGCCTCTGTAGCTAGATGAACTGAAAGATGAACCATGACATCAAAGAAGGATGGCGGAAAAATCCATTCTAAATCACAAAGGATTTTTCCAATCTCATGTTCCATTTGAACCAAATCATTTGGATTGAGAACTTTTGAGCATAATTGTTTATAGTAACGACATAGCTTCATCACAGGATAACGCACGTGCTTAGGTAACACATTTCTCAAAGCAATGGGAAGCAACTGTTGCATCAAAATATGGCTATCATGACTTTTAAGGCCAAACAATTTTGGAGGTTTTACCTCTACGCATCTTGATATGTTAGCTGCATAACCATCCGGAACATTCACCTTTTAAGCACACGACAAAATATATCTTTCTCTTTTTTATCCATTGAGAAACAAGCAGGTGGCAAATACACTTTGTTGTTATTTTGAACTCTAGGATGAAGTTCAGGTATAATACTCAATTTTTTCAAATCAAGGCGTGCTTTTACATGATCCTTGGGCTATCATGACTTTTAAGTTTTTTTTTTTCAACATTATAATTTAGTTCTGCTGCAGCTAGTGCTTCATCTGCAGCCAGTGATGCATCTGCAGCCACCAGTTATTTATATATGGGCCATGAAACTTGTAACAGCGGCTTCTGATCTGTTCATTTATGTTTTCTGTTTTAGTTGACATAGGTTATGATATTATTATTCTGTAACTTGTAACAGAGATTTATGAATGAAGTTGGGTTGTGTTTTTTTAATTATAATGAGTCACATGTTACTGTTGTAGTGTTTAACCGCTTCGATTTGGTATTGATTATTATTGTCTTGTGATTATGAATTATGGTTGTTTCTAATTAATATCATCAGTTTAGTTGTTGCACTTGTAATTAGTTGATAATAATAACATCTTTAAGTTTTGAGTCTTGACGATTTAGTTTATTTTTTCTTTATTGTGTACACTAGTAATGGAAGATAAAAGCATGCAAGGCCAAAGCCCCATAAGACATATGAATTCTTATGAAAAGAGTAGAATGTTGAATATTCTAGAGAATGAAAAAAAATTACAAGCCCCGGGAATGAAAAATACTGCTAAGTCTTTGAAAAGTCTAGCAGAGCGTGATAAAACAAAGAAAAATAAAAAGAAACCAATTGATACGAGCGAGAAAGATGTTGGTGTTGATCAAGATTATTTAAAAGAAGTTGCAACAAATATCTCTAAAAAGGTACTAATTAATAACAAATTTGGATAATATAATGTCTTTATATTTGTTTTCTAACCGTTTGACTTACAGAAACATCCAAGATACATTGCTCCGCAGTCCATGAAAAGATATGTTTATTCAGCACAGAAACGAGTTATTGCTCCTAATGTCTCTCATGTGCTAACATCTGCGAAATCTCATATGCAAAAGGGACAAGTGATTAACACAACGAGGCCAATAAATAGTAGTGTACCAGAGTCTGATGAAGGCCACACGAGAGGGCGATCAGTTGTAGCTAAAAGAAAGTTATTTGCAGTCGACAACAATGATGACCACGGGGAGCGTGACATGATATTTCATGGTACCTATATTTTCTTTTTTCCAATATTTTATTATGATATTCAATTAATATTATGTTTGATTCAATTAACTAGTTTTCGATGCTTACTGTTTTTGTAACTATATATATCAATTAAGAACAAGATACCGCTGAAGATGATGGAAATAAACACATGGATGGTTTAGAAAATGAGATCGATGAACTGGTTGATGAAGAGTTTGAAGTCCCACAACCAGAAAATGAAGCAGGTTTATCTAATTTACTTGATTGCTTCATTTTTTATTTTTTTTGTTTCTCAATACATATATTGTGTGACACATGATGAATATATAAGAAACTATAATAAAACTAAGAAAACGTGTAAACGAAAGATTTTGACTAAAACAGGATTAGATGATCATACAAGTTACAAAACCAGGTGCGGAAACCCTAGCTTTGAACAAACTGATAGAAACTCAAATCAAAACACAATCAATATCATTTTCAAAGCTTTTCATAGATTAACTTTTGCATAAACTTGATTACAATGACAATACGGTTAATCTAGATCAATTACAGACACTTTCAATCTAACCTGGAACCTGACCTCAAAACACACACAACTAATAACTCCCTTACATTCACAAAAACACAAAAACTATATCTAGACTCTGCACATTCGCCCCTTTACTGTGGTCGAATGTGGAAGTCTTCCACATTCGCCCAGTACAAGGTACGAATGTGTTTCTTGATCAGCTTCCATTCTTCCTTCGCCCAAAAGTCTTCTACCTTCGCCCCTTTATACTTACCTTCGACCAGTCAGATTCTACCTTCTATCCATCAGAACTTCTAACATATGTTAATATCCAATCACTAGTCGCAAAACGCATCTACAAAACGTACAGACTTAATATATTTCCTTTCAATTTATATAGTATTTTTAATATATACATGTACATTTTAAATCATATTCACTTTTTGCAGTTCGAAATGTACGTAAAAGAGTGAGAGGACCTACACGTATGCCAGAAGTTTTGGCCCAAGAAAAAGGGGATAGAATTCCTATTTTAGTTAATGAACTTGGACAACCTATTGGAGACAAAATTAGTAAACTAACCCATTTCATGGGAACCCTTTCAAGGAGTGGAAAGTACTGTCCGATTTATAAACCATGGAATAAAGTTAAGGACACCAAAAAACAAACGTTGCTCGACTTCATAAAGGTACATAATTAAAATTATGTTTGTTAATGAATGACTAAAGTATTTGTTTTCTAATGTGACATGTTCCATTTTTAGACAAAATTTGATATTCCGGAAGATGCTGAAGGCTGGATATTGCAATCATTTGGGAAGAAGGTCAAGAACTGGAGGGCAAGAGTTAAGAAAAGCTACTATGATCCGTCTTTGTCACTCCAGGAACAAATAAATTTTAGGCCAAAACAAGTTCAAAAAAAACAATGGAGGAGACTTGTGAAGTATTGGAATAAAATAAAGTCTAAGGTATGAAATAGCCTTACACTTCAAATATAAATCCTCAAAATTTGGGATGTTACAATTAGTTTATTTCTCATTATGATATTTTATTTTTCTATTGAAGATGGTAAGTGAAAAAAACAAGGCGAATCAGTCAAAAAAGAAGATGGTGCAAGTTACGGGTAAAAAAAGTTATGCTCGAGTCCATGAAGAGCTAAAGGTGATTGTATGAAATAGTGCAATTCTTAATGTAGCATTTCGATATCCATTGTTACTACTTAATTTTCTTTTTATTCAAACAGGCATCTTTGGGACAAGATCCAAGTCGATTGGAAATGTTTCGTGCATGTTTCTCCAAACATGGAACTACAAAAAATGTGGAAGCTGCAAATGCAATTGTAAGTAATATCTTATATATTCATATACATATCTTTTCTTTATGTTCTTGATGTTGTTAAAAATACATATCTTATTTTTGTTACTATATCTAATACAGGCACAGATGCAACAACTTAGTTCTAATCTTCCCGATGGTTCGATCGATAAGCCTGGACCAGATGATGTTTTTTTCTAAAGTAATGGGGAATGATCGAAATGGTGATGCAGTCATGTATGGTCTGGGTGTTCGTGCTTCTGATGTTTGGGGTGTAACACCAAGTCGTTCAACATGTCGTAGAGAAAACATCCAATTGAAGTCTAAATGTGAAGAACTTACTAGTACCGTGGTCCGGCTACAAGCCCAGGTATCGGAGATTAAAGGCTGTAGGGATGGTCCTAGTGTTCCACCTCTTACATCACCACATTTCCCTATTGCAACCAATGGACCTCCAAGTTTACGGGTATTTTTCTATATAAATCTTTATTATTATTTTTTTGTGAAATGTTACTTGTACTATTGTGACTAGAGTTTGATATATGTTTGATGAAAACTAAAATCTAGGTGGGAGATGAAGTTGTTCTCAAAAGCATTCTAAACTCTACCGAGATTGTAGCAAGAGGATGGGTGAAGAGCTTGGACCCAAATGAGCTAGTTGGTGGTACAGAGATTGGACCAGAATGGTGTGAGGTAAACGTTCAAGTAGCAATAAAAATAGATGAAAAGTTGGTGAGACCATATGGGTTATTTTCCACAATTCAAGATTGTATTGGTGCCTCCATTGCATGGCCTTGTCCTTTCATCTCGGTATGTATTTATTAATCTTGTGAAACGAATAATTTTAATAATCTGGAACTTAATGCTTATACATGGATGGTTTATTTGTAGGTAGTCCGTGAGGATTGAGGACGCATGATGACTCATGATTCTTGTTTCTTTCATTTCTTTTAATTTCTTTGTTAAATGTTACAAGAGTTTATGTTGGATAAATTTATGTTTAGTGTTTTTGTTATGAATATGCTTATTTGAAATATAATAAAGTTTTTTTTCTTTCATTAGTTGATGTTATATACAGTATATCATAAAATTGTGTGTGTGAATGTTTAAAAAAACGTTGTATCATATGACTTGTTAGGACTTTGAAATTTTGTCCTATTTAACTTGTTAGAGCATTGTAAAAGTGTTCCAATATGCTTTTCTCAGGACGCTATATTGTTTGTTCATTGATATATTATGCGACCATAAATTTGGTTTCATAATCTTATTTGCGATATTAGAACCCCTTTTTTGGTACTAATGCTCGTATAATGTTACATCATAAAGGTCCTATAAATTAATTTTTTAGGACTCTTGTATGTGTATTAAAAGATTAAAACTAGGTAAGCACATGTTAAAACCTTGTAAAAGTGTCCTAATATGTTTTATTAGGATTTTTTTGGGACATATTATGCGACCATAAACTTGGTTTCATAATCTTATTTGAGATATTAGGACGCTTATTAAGTTTCGTGACTTATTACGACCCCCTTACATGAAACGCTTTTACCGTTGGTCCTATTAAATAAAAGGTCCTATAAAATAACATTTTAGGACGCTTTTGTGCGTACTAATAACCCATTTTTGTTGTAGTGTTAGAATGTAAAAAGTAAGTCCATGTAAACCTAGAGAAATCATCATCTATGACAAGACAAAATCTCTTTTTCCTTAGACTCGTGATTTTAACTGGGCCAATGTAACACCCCAACTGATGGTGGAAACATCGAGGTGTCACGTAATGACGATTGCTCAATAGCTCATAGTACTAAAGTGTAAATATTGAACATAGTGAATGGAATAATTTATTACATTGAAAAAATTACAAGAATACAACGTTTAAGAATAACAATCTAAAATGAAATATAGTAAATCCCAAGTCTAAGTCTAAGTTCAAAAAGCTTAACAGTAATCTCATAAAAACCTGAAACATGTACGAAAATAATTTGGTCAATACAAAATGTATTAGTGAGCATACCCTGTTTGAATAGATATAGTAGTAAAAGAGTTTCGCAATTCACGTGTTATACTGTCTACAATTTAGTGTTCAAGTTATGTACAAATGTCACCCAAAATCAAACCTTTAGAGTAGAAATGATATCCAAGAATAATGGGATATCTAGTATATATGCATAGTAGTCGCCCAATAGTATGATTATATATAGTATGCGACAAGGCAATGTAGATTACACATAACAATAATCAAGTACTATGTATTGCTATGCTAGGCTCACACCGGGTTAATGATTAAGGTCATAAGTACACACTATCAGCGATCAACAAGTAAAACACATACAAGAATTGCGATTATGAATATACAACAAAGCATGATTAAGTGAGTGAAGTCAATAGCGTACATGAGTCACCCCAAAATGTAAAACATGAAAAAGGGGAAGATATACTCACAGTTTGCGAAAACGATCAAATTCCAACTTAAGCGGCCGTGAGCTAAGTAATGGGAATTCCGAGGAATTCAACCTATAATGTATAAGAATACTAATAAGGAAAAAGTCTAAGAGTCTAAGGTATCTAGGGTTCTAAGGCATTAGGGTTTGCTAAGTCGATTTGGGGAGTTAGTGTTTTTATAATAAATCGAATAAATATAAAAGTTGTATATCAAAAATAATACGACAAAGTTTATAAATGTGGTTTAGGTAATATAATTATTACAAATTGAATATTTAGATAAAAATATGTTTTGAATAATTAACGCAAAATAATTTAGTTAATTACTTTAACTAATTATTGTAAATAATTACAATAATCATAAATATTGAAACAAATAATTATGATTTACACAATGATCCAACAAGTGATAATAAGACTTTTAAACACATGAATATTTCTATTTTATAAGAAAAGTATTTATAAAATAGATGTTAAATAGTATAAATATATAATTGTTTAATTATGTCTAATTAAACATAAATAAGACTAAAAATACAAGACATGATCCAAAAATATTATTTTTATATATAATGCATGTTTTCTGATGTAAATCAATGAAAATAATTGTCTCATAAATATTATCCATTTATTAGCATTTAAAAATTATTTAATGAATTTAAATCAAGTTTAAATTATTATTGTTCATGATGATTAGAAATAATTTCCCAAAAAGTTTGAGATTAAAATCATTAAAAATGAATTTTTAATCAATTAAATATGATTAAAACAAATTAAATCAATAAAATATAAAAATAAGACATTTTCCAGAAAATAAAATTGTGGTATTTTCTTTATGGTGTCAAGATGTTACACCTAAATTTTTATAATTTTTGGATCAAAAATGAATTTATTATGAATATTCTAAGTTTAAATGAATTTTAAATGACTAAATTAAAGGAAAAAATAATGAAATAATAAATAAAAAAATCAGAAAAGAAGTGCATCATGTGGGAGTCGAACCTGAATACTTTTCAGACACAAACACACACCAAACCACTAGACCATTTCATGTTTTGTTGAATTTATTCAAAAGATAATATTATTAACAATCTATCTATACTTTCCATAATAGGAGAAGCGTGAGTGACGTCAGAAAGCTGATGTGTCAGCTAGAGAGACTGGCTACCAATGCCTGTATGATGCAAAAACTGACGTCATTAATCCCATTAAAAAATCCAAAAAAAGGGGTGGGCCACGTGAAACCACCGATGTTGCCCCCAACAGCGGTCCTCAATCCCTGCGTCTGCCAACCAACAGCAGACCTTTACTAATATATCCTCTCAACGTAGGGAAACGTGCCTCATTAGCTTCCTTTATATAAGCACATAACCAATGCACCCATTTCTTCTATCAGCTTTGAATTTTCTAAAAAATATTTTCAAATTTCCCCCTTAAAACATAAAACAACGTCCACCTCAATATACGATGAATAAAGCCGTTGTGATCTGTATCCAGCCAAAGACATGTGGGACACGAAGGCTCGAGTTATAAGAAAGTGGAAGAGGGCTTATCTATTGCGGAGTTTGATGTTGAAACAAGAAGAAGAGTATGGTTGTAGTTCTCAAACCGTTGGGACACAGAAGAAGCCTGTTGATGAAGTCATTGTACCAGGAATTCAAGAGGTTTCAATATTTTATTCGTATCTTTTATATGTCTTCACTTTACTATATTTGTGTATTGTTTAAATGTGTATGTTTAATGTACATTGTGTGTGCAGCCGATGTCTTTTGTTGTTGTTGCCACCCTAAAAAGTGTTGAAGAAAGCTATGGTTGGTTTTATGTTGCCTGCCGCAATTGTAACAATAAAGTTTTAAGTAAATCTGAGTTTTTGCAAAATGTTGAAGAAGTGTGTGAAACAGTTCTCAAATTGCCTGCTACTGCTTTGGCTTGTGGAAAATGCGATTAGGAATGTACTTCCATTACCACAAAATATGTAAATCGGTAGATGTATAAACTTTTTTTTTTCTCTAGAATTTTCATTTCATTTCATTCATGTTTTTTATGTATACACTGTTTTTTATGTTTTATTTGTTTTAGGTTGAAGTTGCAGATAAGGGTACAATATGAATCAGGAGATATATCATTTGTGATGTTTAATAAAGATGTGATGATGATCATTGGAGTTGCTGCATGGTATATTAGGGAAAGGGTGTTGAAGCAAAGCAACACAAATGATGATAATGGAATTGCGTTTTCTCCAGTTGTTGAAAACAAACCGACTTTCAATCTTGAGGTTTGTGATTACAGTCTTGTAAGTGAGTACCATGTGTACACTGTCGTTAAGATTAATTGTCAGCGTATTATAAATCAAGAGTTGGTTGATGGATATGAAAATTTACATGGTACATCTGCCGATGTATTTATTCTATTTTTTAATAAGCATTTATTTTTAATAGACGTTTAAATTTGTTATGCTTCTTTATATTTGAGCACTTTTTAGGTCATTCAGGAAGTTTGTCGAAAAGTGTCTGTTAAGCCTTTAGAATCTTCGCAACTTGGGTTTCAAGTTACTTCTAAGGTATTTATACTTTTGTTTCTACATCTTGTATTCTTATATAACATTTTATTAGCTGTTTCGTGGTTTGTTTGAAGGATCTTGTATGTGTTGATGCGTTTGTTGATACTGCCACAAGTCCCAATGGAAAAAGAAGTCTTGAAGATTGTTGTAATGTAAATTTTATTGATCAAACTTCTAGGGGCAAAACATTGAAGAAGAAGGCAGCTAGATTTCAAAGTTAAGAACTTATTATTAACGTATTCAGATGTTTGTTAAGTTTTTTGAGTTTTAAGCTTTTGTTAACATCTTTGTAGTTAAAAGATATGTTTGTTAATTTTGTACACAATGCTTTAACAACTTGGTATTAATATATTTTAGTTAACAGCTATTGTTTAACATTTGTTGACGTGGATGTTATGTTATTTGTCATCCTCATCTGTTTTAACTTCTGTTATGCAATACCTATTCTAACAATATGTCACACCCTCAAATTTCCACATGCGGGGTTTTACCACGAGGCACGTGACACACCAGGATCCAAGTCAACGGTCACAATAAACGAAAACTAAATGTAAGAAAATACGTAAGATATTCCATGCAACAACCAAAACATTATGCTTTGAGCCATAAACCAGCAGCGGAAGCATTTCTTGTGTACAACCAAAAGACATATTACAGTTTACAAAACATTGTTTAATATGCAACAAGACTTCTAGACGCCGTGCAAGACTCCATGCGCCTAGCCCATTAACCGCTACCTTAGCGACCAGAGAAAACATGCCAAAAATGTCAACATATAATGCTGGTGAGTTCACAGGCTTTTCTTTTTCAATAAGCGTTTCATTAATCCTTTAAAAACTGTTACCGTTACTGTTACTGTTATTGTTACTGTTCATACTATGCTTGTTTGTACGCTAGCTAGGCGTCAAGTGTGTTACTCATACGGGCGAAACCATTGCTGACTGTGTGATACCCTTGTTTACAGACTACCTCATCTTCGGTAAGCCTAATGTGATTGAGACAATATGTACCCGCCCGACCTCCAGCCGTCGAGTGGGGTTTGTCAAGCCCAATAGCGCTATCCATATTTCCCCGCTACATCCCCGTATTAGTGGTTTCTAAGTGTAACATCACGTATATATATATTTCACTTGGTTTAAATAATAATAATAATAACAATAATAATAAAAATAAAGATGGGCTTTTAAAACACAAAAACAAACCATACAAACCCACCCTTATTAATTCTACCATCCAGAAGCCCAACTCAGCAGGCCCATCATAACCAGCCCAAACCCACTTTAGCCCAATTCTCCTTCCCTTCACCCTTTAAAAAAAAAAAAAAAAAAAAAAAAAAAAAAACTTCTGCTGCTGCAGTGGCTCGAACCGGAGCCGGGTCAGCACCAATGCACGCACACAACCAACTGAGCTACAATCTATTTAGTTATTAATATCCAAGCTAAACAAACTTAACCCTTCCACATCTACACAGATTACTTTAGAAAAGTCAACTGCAATTTATATTCTTTCCAAATAGTGATCTAATCCGCGTTTAAACTATGCAAATTTGCACTTAATATGCCGATTTGAAGTTTTCCATAGTCAGTATTTAAATTCCGAAATCATAGGCTAATTGATTGGCACATAATGCGATTTTGACTTTAAAACACCAAAGCTTGAAACCTTTAAATTGGAGCATTATAACTTGATTCAATCTGCAAAAACATTCATAATTGGCTGATTTACATTAACCCTTTATCAATTCCCTCTCAAAACCTCCCAGTTGATCAGATTTAGAGCTTTTGTGTCTATTTCGTTGACTCGCGATTACACGTCGAATCGAGCAGGTTAGTTTACTTATTTTATATGGTTTTGATCGGGTTTTGATTGTCTATAATAGCCCCTTATTTTCGTTTGATGCCGTGGTTTGTAGATTCATCAATTTTGTTTTAGGTTGGGGTTAAGGTTCGCTAGCATCAAAGGGGAAACAAACACGATTTTGCATTAAGTTTTATATTTTTTTTTTATCAAATTCATAACAAACAAGCATAGTAGCCCAGTTGGTTAGGCAGCTGGGTGCTAAGGTGAACCAGCCCAATCCCCGGGTTCGAGCCCCACCCTATGCATTCTTTTTTTTTGGGTTTTCGATTTATAGGTTTAAATTATATAATTATTTACTTTAATTATTTAAAATACTTATAAGCCTTCAAAAACTCCCAAGATTTTACATAATGATGTTCATACCCTAAATATCATTATTCAGATTTTTATTTCTGAAAATATATTTATTTTATATATATAATAAATAATACAAGTTTATTCAATTATAATTATAAAATTCTATAAAAATATCAAAACCATTTTATTAAATTCCACAAAAAATATCCTAAACTTATAAAACAATAAACATTCCAGAAATGATTTTTATTTCTGAAAAATCATTTATTTATTATTTTTAATTGATTTTTGTTATTTTAATCATAAATAAATCATAATAAATTCATTTTTTATTATTTTTGCATCAAAATTTCACACAAATTATTATAAATCATTTAGATCAGAAACGTAAATTTTTGACTCGAAATTTATAATTTTTAATATTTTTAAATATTAAGTGTATATTTTGTCAAATAAATATTTATATACAAATATTCATTAATTAAGAAAATAATTTTATAAAAATTATTTTCACATTTATTACATTATAATTCAACTACTTTTAGATAATATTGGTCAGAAAACATTTTCATTAATCATTTCTTTATTTATTTAAATTATTCGAATTTAATCATAAATCAAGTATTCATCCCCAAATTAGGAACCCTAGCATATTTAGACTAGAAAACTTAGAATTATTAAGTTTTCCCCAACACTTATTTATTACCTTGAAATAGGGTGACATTTGGATACACACGAGCCACATTTATCTATATAACAAGGGTCATCATTCTAACACTAAGGTGAGTTTACATAACCCTTTTTCTCTATTTTCACTATTTTTGGGGTGAAACATGCTTAAACATTTTATACTATCATTTACTCATATTTACTTGTGATTCAATTACATCATCATTCTATCATTTGACTGTAACAAAAAAACACAGTACAATCATTAACAATGATCAAGCCGCCTGTTTAGATTATAGCGCTATAGGTCTGACAAACCCATCCCCCCGCATAAATTCAGGGATGATCGATAACAGTAACAACATTTAACTAACTTGCGAGTTAGTCATCAGTCGACAGAAGGTTTGATTGTACAAAGACGCATTGTTACATGTCGGTCTCATACTCTATCATCATACAACTGTGATTGTTGTACAAACTATTGTTAACAGTTATATTCAAAAACCTATGTATTCTCACCAACTTTTGTTGACCCAAAAATATTTTCAACTTAACATGTTTCAGGTTCTACTTGCTTGAAGAATTGAGTTATTGCTTGAAGATGTGTACATAGTATTATTCATTTTGATGTACGAATTTTTGTAGAAAAATTGTATGTAATTTATTTAAATCAATTAATGAAATTTATTCACCATGAGCTACTGAACAATCATCAATACGTGACATCCCGATGTTTCCGCCATTGGTTGGGGTGTTACAGATTGGTATCAGAGCCGTGGTTATAGGGAATTAGGTTATTAGAAAAGTAATCTAGCCTATAACCTTAGGATTATAACCAGTATTTGCTCATTTTACTTGCTATTCTCTATCTCCCTCCTACTTCTTATCCCTCCTTTCATCCTTACAAGAAGGTTGCTCTCCATCACTGGATCTACTCTTAGACTAAATAGGACAAATTCCTCAGGCTTAGCCTGAACCACCTTGAGATCTCGTAAAAGTTCTAGATTTTAATAACGAACACGTGCAATCTGGAAGGGTGAACGCCTGTATTCTGAGTCTTCTGTCTAGGCTGGCATTGCGCATATATCCCAATCAGACGAGGGACCCGGATGCCTACCTTGGAATTCTCAGGATGAGTGTTCACTTATAGGCTAAAGCATGTCTTCACTATGTTATTAGAATCAAGAACCTTTGATAAGTCAACGTTTTCGTTTATTCGTTTTAATTAAATGAATAAATGATTACATTCCTTATATTACCTCATTCATTTCATTGTGTCTCTTACAAATCATGCCTCCACGTCGCAGCACTCACAACAACAATGGTGGTAATCATGAGGAAGGAAATAGCAACAATAACAACCACGACAACCATAACAACAACAACAACAACAATGGCATTGATGCCCAACTGGCTGCAATCATTTCCCAACAAATGGCGCAACAAATAGCAACTCTGGTTCCTAACTTACTGGCCCAAGTCATCCAGATGAACGGAAACGGCAATGGAAACGGAAACGGCAATGGAAACGGCAACGGAAACCACAATGGGAACGGGAATGGAAATGGGAATGGTCTCCCAGTCTGCACTCTCAAACACTTTAATACTTGTAATCCCCCTAAGTTCAGGGGAGATGAAGGAGCTACGGGTCTTCTGCAATGGTTTGAGGGTATTGAGAATACCTTCATTAACAGTGAGTGTCCCGATAACTTTAAGGTCCATTATGCTATGAGTGTTCTTCACAAACAAGCACTCACCTGGTGTAATGAAGAAAAGCGCACCCAAGGAGCTGAAGTTGCACTTACTATGACCTGGGATCAAGTCAAGGAGATAATGAAAGATGAATTTTGCCCACGTAACGAGGTCAAGAAATTAGAGGATGAGTTCCACACCCTTGCTCAGGATAGTGGGGAAAACCTTGCTTATAATACCCGCTTCCATGAGCTCAGTCTATTGTTGCCACATAAGGTCACTCCGCTACCTGTAGCCATCGAGAAGTATATCGGTGGTTTACCCATGTAGATTCAGGACACGGTATGGGGAAGGAACCCTGCTACCCTTGAAGAGGCCAAGCGTTTAGCAGCAATAAAACAAGTATTGTAGCCGCGGTAACTACTGAGAATCAGAAGCGTAAGGCCAGGGATCCTGATGTCAACCTCACTACACAAGCTTCTAACAAGAAACCCTATATAGGAAACTATCCATTGTGTAACACATGCAACCGACATCATCCCACTACTTCAGCGTGTCGCTTGTGCACCAATTGTGGAAAGTATGGCCATCTGGTTAACACGTGTCGTGAGACCCCAAACCCTAATACCAACCAACCAACCAACCCTGCTCAGGCTGCTAATCCTAATCGATACAACTATGGTCAATGCTATGAATGTGGAGACTCAAATCACTTCCGTAACCGATGCCCTAAACTAAACAGAGATCAAGACCCTCCAGCTACCTAACAGCAAGTCTCACCATTTGACTATTGGTTGCTTTTATCCTATGTATTGACGCTATTTGATTCAAGTAATAAATTCTAGTATTGAAATTTTTGTCTGAGAGTTGTTTACATGGTGTAATCATAACACTTAAATGCATGATTGTTTGAATGCGAACTAAATCTATACAACTATAACTCATATACTGTGCTTGTTATACTTATAAACTTGCTTGCATAAACATGTTATCAATTTGTAACCTATGTGTATAATAATTGCTGCACTTAATAGAGGTCATCATGCCTTTTCAACAGTCGGGAGGCCCTACAACCTGCTCCACGACTGGTGGAGGCTATCGAACCTACTCAACGATTGGTAGAGGTCATTATGCCTTTTCAACAGTCGGGAGAGGCCCTACAACCTACTCCACGACTGGTGGAGGCTATCGAACCTGCTCAACAATCGGTGGAGTCATAGAAGGACGCAAGATTTTAATGTAAGGTAAATTGGTGATTGCGGTCCGGAACGTAATCATGAATTTACAGGTACGTTAAGGTAGTGTGAAATTCTATCAAGGTTTCGGGAGATAACCAAATGTAAACTCTAGTTATATGGTAAATCATATAGTCAATCGACTCACACATAACGCGCCTCTTATCCAAACTATTCGAAACAGATTATTCTATTCATGTCGTGCCTTAACACAAAATTTTCCAGATCACACTTGTCCTAATCCCCTTCTACCCTGTGTTTTCAATAAACTTCGGGACGAAGTTTCTAAAAGTAGGGGAGACTGTAACATCACGTATGTATATATATATATATATATTTCACTTGGTTTAAATAATAATAATAATAATAATAATAACAATAATAATAAAAATAAAGATGGGCTTTTACAACACAAAAACAAACCATACAAACCCACCCTTATTAATTATACCATCCAAAAGCCCAACTCAGCAGGCCCATCATAACCAGCCCAAACCCACCTTGGCCCAATTCTCATACCCTTCACCCTTAAAAAAAAAAAAACTTCTGCTGCTGCCGTGGCTCGAACCGGAGCCGGGTCAGCACCAATGCACGAACACAACCAACTGAGCTACAATCTATTTAGTGATTAATATCCAAGCTAAACAAACTTAACCCTTCCACATCTCCACAGATGACTTTAGAAAAGTCAACTGCAATTTATATTCTTTCCAAATAGTGATCTAATACGCGTTTAAACTATGCAAATTTGCACTTAATATGCCGATTTGAAGTTTTCCATAGTCAATTTGTATTTAATTTCCGAAATCATAGGCTAATTGATTGGCACATAATGCGATTTTGACTTTAAAACACCCAAAGCTTGAAACCTTTAAATTGGAGCATTATAACTTGATTCAATATGCAAAAACATTCATAACTGGCCGATTTACAGTAACCCTTTATCAATTCCCTCTCAAAACCTCCCAATTGATTAGATTTAGAGCATTTGTGTCTATTTCGTTGACTCGCGATTACACATCGAATCGAGCAGGTTAGTTTACTTATTTTATATGGTTTTGATCCGGTTTTGATGGTCTATAATAGCCCCTTATTTTCGTTTCATGCCGTGGTTTGTAGATTCATCAATTTTGTTTTAGGTTGGGGTTAAGGTTCACTAGCATCAAAGGGGAAACAGACAAGATTTTGCATTAAGTTTTATATTTTTTTTTATCAAATTCATAACAAACAAGCATAGTGGCCCAGTTGGTTAGGCAGCTGGGTGCTAAGGTGGAACCGGCCCAATGCCCGGGTTCGAGCCCCACCCTATGCATTCTTTTTTTTTTTTTTGGGTTTTCGATTTATAGGTTTAAATTATATAATTATTTACTTTAATTATTTAAAATACTTATAAGCCTTCAAAAATTCCCAAAATTTTACATAATGATGTTCATACCCTAAATATCATTATTCAGATTTTTATTTCTGAAAATATATTTATTTTATATATAAAATAAATAATACAAATTTATTCAATTATAATTATAAAATTCTATAAAAATATCAAAACGATTTTATTAAATTCCACAAAAATTATCCTAAACTTATAAAACAATAAACATTCCAGAAATGATTTTTATTTCTGAAAAATATTTATTTAATATTTTTAATTGATTTTTGTTATTTTAATCATAAATAAATCATAAAAAATTCAGTTTTTTTATTATTTTCGCATCAAAATTTCACATAAATTATTATAAATCATTTAGATCAGAAATATAAATTTTTGACTCGTAATTTATAATTTTTAATATTTTTAAATATTAAGTCTATATTTTGTTAAATAAATATTTATATACAAATATTCATTAATTAAGAAAATAATTTTATAAAAATTATTTCACATTTATTACATTATAATTCAACTACTTTTAGATATTATTGGTCAGTAAACATTTTCATTAATCATTTCTTTATTTATTTAAATTATTCGAATTTAATCATAAATCAAGTATTCATCCCCAAATTATGAACCCTAGCATATTTAGACTAGAAAACTTAGAATTATTAAGTTTTCCCCAACACTTATTTATTACCTTGAAATAGGGTGACATTTGGATACACACGAGCCACATTTATCTATATAACAAGGGTCATCATTCTAACACTAAGGTGAGTTTACATAACCCCTTTTCTCTATTTTCAATATTTTTGGGGTGAAATATATTTAAACATTTTATACTATCATTTACTCATATTTACTTGTGATTCAATTACATCATCATTCTATCATTTGACTGTAACAAAAAGACACAGTACAATCATTAACAATGATCAAGCCGCCTGTTTAGATTATAGCGCTATAGGTCTGACACACCCCCCCCCCCCCCCGCATAAATTTAGGGATGATCGATAACTGTAACAACATTTAACTAACTTGCGAGTTAGTCATCAGTCAACACAAGGTTTGATTGTACAAAGACGCATTGTTACATGTCGGTCTCATACTCTATCATCATACAACTGTGATTGTTGTACAAACTATTGTTAACAATTATTTTCAGAAACCTATGTATTCTCACCAACTTTTGTTGACCCAAAAATATTTTCAACTTAACATGTTTCAGGTTCTACTTGCTTGAAGAATTGAGTTATTGCTTGAAGATGTGTACATAGTATTATTCATTTTGATGTACGAATTTTTGTAGAACAATTGTATGTAATTTATTTAAATCAATTAATGAAATTTATTCACCATGAGCTACTGAACAATCATCAATACGTGACATCCCGATGTTTCCGCCATCGGTTGGGGTGTTACACTAAGGGACTTAGATGAACCATATAGTAATAAAGTGTGAGCCATAGTATAACATGAAAACGTGTGTTTATAATGTACAACATGTAAATGTGTGATCAAAATGTATAAGCATGTTTCTCACCCCGAAAACAAAACTAGTAAAGTGTGGGGCCGTGAACTCACCTTAGATTGCGTTACTTGAAATCAGTTAAATCGATATGCTATGATAGCCCCAAATAGCGGCGACCTATCATAAGATGTATGTAAGTACCCGGACTAATAACCCGCAAGTTAGCTAGTCCCCGAATGTCCAGACCATAACCAATAACGTTTCAAAACACCTTTGACTGTTAAACCGACCGTACCAGACAAGACCCGACATCCCATTGGTGACCCGACATCCCACGTGTTAGCTGAATATAAGACATCATGCAACATATGCAATTAGACACTTAATACGCGTAAGAGTTCACCTAGTCTAGCATAACACTGAATTAACGCATAAACAAGTCCGAACATGTGTTACCAAGTCATTGGACGTATCCCAGGGTTCCTATCATGTTCCTAGGTGTCAAATCATGTTCCGGGATGTCAAAATACACTTACGACAGCAGTACACGCAATTAGGAAACTAACATTCAATTAGGAAAAGTTAACTGGTGATTGGGAGTGGTCAACAAGCGATTGGAGGCCTAATCGCCTGTTGTTATTGGCGAGTGGTGGCCTAATCGCCCCTGCATCAGGCGATTAGGATTCCTAATCGCCTGTTGCAGCTGCGCGACGCATTTTCACACGTTTAACTCTCCAAATTAGATGTGAAACATGTAAAAACACCCAACATCAAACCTAAACTATTAATCAACCCATTCCAAGCAAAAACCCCCAATTTATCTCTGCTCTAACGGCCTCGGTGCGATTATTTCCAAAAATGGCAAAGTACTAGGTTTCATTAACCATGAAATCTTTCCTTAAATGGCAATAATCAGATTTCACAACCTACAACCTTGCAAATCACTATCCCTATGTTATAACACCCTTCTAATGTGAATCCTAACAACAAACAATCATTGAATCATATCATAACATAACATCCTAAATCTTCAAGAATCACCCAAATGGGTCAAAATGCATACTTTCATCAAAACACCATAACAATAGCTCAAATCCTTAGATAATCATCCTAATAACTCCTACACATCAGAAGTACATCAATTACATGGAAACATTCATGTTCTAACCACTAAAATCATCATATGCATAAATACTTCACATATAGCAAGTATAATGGTTTAGACTTGTTTTAGAAACTCATTTCAAAGGTTTTTAAAGACGCAAACTTAGTAAAACAAGGTCTGGACCTTTGGGAACCAAAACAATAACATTACAAAGGTTTGGGATGAAGAACACACCTTGGATTTTATCAAAGAAAGGTATGTAAGCTTGGAAATGGTGAGTTTTGAAACAAAATGAGTTCCAGAAGTGTTTTGAGGTGTGTGGGAGGCTTAGGATGTGTTAGGGTTGCACAAATGGTGTTTGGGGAGTCAAGGGTTGTATTTATAGGTGTTTTGACTTGTGCATAACAGGTCAGGCGATTACAATTCTAATCGCCTATACTATTGGCGATTACAAGCCTGATCGCTTATACTATTGGTGATTACAAGCCTAATCGCCTATACTATTGGCGATTACAAGCCTAATTGCCTATACTATTGGCGATTAGAGCTCTAATCGCCTATACCTATTGGCAATTACGCGTAATCACCTATAATGTCATTCAATTACGCGTAATCACTATTTTAACATATATAAACACGTATTTACATACCGACAAGTCACATAATGATTACAAACATATAATGCATGATAACTAACACGTTTACGTCCGTTTACCAATTCCCGGGACTCGAGACTTGCGTGTGTGCGTTAAACCCGGCAATTCCACGAATCACCAATCCTTGTACACATGGTTATGGACCGACTCCCGACGATGTAACACCCCAACCGATGGCGAAAACATCGGGATGTCACGTATTGATGATTGTCTCAGTAGCATATGGTATATATTGAAATTTTAAATAATTTATTCATAACATAAATATCCAAATGAAATGATGTCTAAAAATACCAAATACATAAGATCAAATAAAGCAAATAACTTCAAATAACTTCATAGTATTTTCCTCATGCATATTCTAAGCCTCAGCTTCATTGTTACCTGAAACATGTTAATTTTGAAAATATTTTTGGGTCAACAAAAGTGGTGAGAATTACATAGGTTTTGATAATTGAATAAAACTTATACAATTCAAGTGTCATGGCAAGTCTAGTCCATATGTGAAAACATACTATCAGGTAAATCGAGTGCATAATCAACCCTTGTGACTAGAATATTGTGGTCCATCCCATACGCTCATGGTTCACTCGATTATGTTATGCGATAACAATCACCCACGCTACCTATGTAGGAGGTACACGTATCCGGGTGGGATTGTCAGTCCAATAGATCTATCATTGTATACCGCCGGCTGATCAATGTTATTGATTATGCTAGAATATTGTGCTTACCCTAGTCATGTTTAAGACATAATGCAACATAGAAAAACACATAGACACTTTATGATTGAATTGTAAATTGAATGTTGTAACATGTTTCACCCCAAAATAGTGAATGGAAAAAAGGGGCTATGTAAACTCACCTTAGCTAAATGTTAAGTCTCGTGAAAATAGAATAAGTGTAGCCCAACGATGCCAAGTATTACCCTATAATTAAGGTAATAAATATGTCTAAGTCTTTCTAGTCTACAAATATTTTCCGGGGTTTCGAATTTGGGGATAGGTATTCGTTTGATTAATAATTAAATTGTTTATTAAATATAAGAAATTTGATATATAAATAAACAAAAGTCTTTTTGTAGACTTTAGATTAAAGGTGGTCACATAATAAGGTTTTAAGTATAAAAATAATTTTTATAAAATTATTTTCGTAAAAATAGAATATTTAATCTATTTATTTCCATTTTGCCAAAATATAACTTTAATATTTAAAAATATTAAAATTGAAGAATTTTTAAATTAAAATTTGTATTTCTGTTATAAATGGACAGAAATAATTTATAGAAAATTTTGGTGCAAAAATATTGAAAAATGAATTTATTATGATTTATTTATGATTAAAAATAACAAAAATTGATTAAAAATATTAAATAAATGATTTTTTGAAAATAAAAATCATTGAAGAAATGTTTAATGTTTTATAAACTCAGAATAATTTTTATGGAAATTTATAAAATCGTTTTGATATTTTTATAGAATTTTATAATTATAATGGAATAAACTTGAAATATTTATTATATATAATAAATAAATAGTTTTTGGAAAACTAAAAATTGTATGTTAAACTTTTCTATTAGAATGTCATAAAATAATTTTTGTAAAATTTATAAAGGAGTTTTAGTATTTTAAAATCATTTTTAAAAATAATCGAGAATATATAAGTAATAAAGGTTTTAAAAAAGAAGAGTTTGTGTATGCTATGGCTCGAACCCGGGTGGAGTTTTATCACAAGCCCAGCCACCAACTGGGCTGGGCCCTGAGAACGAATATTCTTGGTTAGAAATAATTATATAGTTATACTAGAAACTGATTTATAATCCTTTTTAAAAGAAAAGAAAAGGCCGCGTGTTATGGGACTCGAACCTTGGCCTGTGGCCGGTTCGTGTTCTAGACAAAAGAGGCCACACCAACTGATCTGTTGATCAGTTGGTGATGATTTTGGTTCCGAAATAATTATATACACAGGTCTGCAGATGTATTATCCCCAAATTTAACAAAGTCGAGCCCTAGGTTTATCAATAAACAGATTTAACGAACAATAACCCGACTAAACATAGGGTTATTGTTGTAAAAGGGCTGATGATCAAAACCATACAAAAACATTACGACTTACAAAACGTTCTCGTGATTTTTGTGCGGTCAACCAGAAAGTCAAACACGCGAGCAATTGATGATCAAAATGGGTTTTTCAGAGGAAATTGAGGGTAGAGAGGGTGTGTTCGGCGAGTGTAGGTTGTAGTGAAGGCCTCAATTTATAGGGAAGTGCTCGATTGTTCGAAATGGTAATGGTTGACTCGTTTTTAAACATTGACGCGTGATTGGGACTAAATTGGAATGAATTGATGGTGATTTGGGCGTGTATCAGACGCGAATTGTTAATATCAATCACCAATCTTGCCATTTCAAGGATTTCAACGTGGTTAGGAAGGCTAATTATGATTAATTGTCTTCACAGTTGACTTTCCAAGTCAACTGTTAAGACTCTAAGTACATTATATGAATAAAACGTGTGGAAGAATAATCAGATATGTGATGTAGATCAGTTGGTTTGGTGGTGTGTCCTTGTGTGACCCGGCCTAGGGCACCGGTTCGAATCCCGGCCCAGGCAAGTATTTTTTTTAACAATTATTTCTCTAATATATTAATAATATATACTTATAGTATGGTACTAGGGGTCCAAATGTGTCACGAAACATTTTTAAAGGGCACGATAATGATAAAAATTTGATGTTTTATTAATAATAGCCGTAACGTACAAAGAATTCAATGCGAAATGTTACGGTCTCCCCTACTTTTAGGAACTTCGTCCCGAAGTTGGAGTTGGAGAGTCTGGTGGGAAAAGGTGTGGGTACTAAGACTTCATCTGGTCCTTGCGTTCCCAAGTGAACTCTGGACCTCGTTTAGATTCCCAACGAACCTTAACGATCGGAATGCGGCTGCGCTTGAGTTTCTTGGCTCCAGTATCCACGATCTCAACGGGTTTCTCGACAATGTGCATAGTTTCATCGATTTGCACATCTTCAAGAGGGACATGGAGGTTCTCATCTGCTAAGCATTTCTTGAGATTCGAAACGTGAAAAGTTGGATGAACATTGCTTAACTCAGGTGGAAGATCAAGTTTGTAAGCCACTTTTCCAATCCTGCCAAGCACTTTGAATGGGCCTACGTATCGAGGAGCTAGTTTTCCCTTTCTACCGAAGCGAATTACTCCCTTCCAAGGAGATACCTTAAGAAGTACAAGGTCTCCGACTTGAATTACGACGTTTATCAGCATAGCTCTTCTGTCGACTTCTAGCCTTGAGAAATTATCCTGGATGAGTTGGATTTTATCTGTGGTTTCCTGGATCAGTTCAGGTCCAGTGATCTGGGCTTCACCAACCTCAGTCCAACAGACAGGTGAACGACACTTACGACCATAGAGTGCCTCGAAAGGAGCCATGTTAATACTGGCATGATAACTGTTGTTGTATGAAAACTCGACCAAAGGATGATGAGAATCCCATGCGCCACCAAAATCGATAACACATGCCCTGAGCATATCCTCAAGTGTCTGGATGGTCCGTTCAGTTTGACCATCTGTTTGAGGGTGATTGGCAGTACTCAGGTTTAGCTTGGTACCCAAAGCGTCTTGTAAAGAATCCCAAAAGTGAGAGGTGAAACAACCATCACGATTAGAGATAATGTCCAAAGGTATACCATGGCGACATACAATTTCACTCACGTACATCTTCGCTAATCTTTCCACAGAATATTTCTCACGAATATGTAAGAAATGGGCTGACTTGGTTAGACGGTCAACGATTACCCAAATGCTGTCAAAACCTTTGGGTGTACGAGGGAGTTTAGTGATGAAGTCCATTGCTATGCTCTCCCATTTCCATACAGGAATTTCCGGTTGTTCAAGCATACCAGATGGTCGTTGATGTTCAGCCTTGACCTTTGAACAAGTAAGGCATTTTGCAATGAAAAGAGCGATATCCTTCTTCAAACCAGGCCATCAATACGAATAACGAAGATCTTGGTACATCTTGTCAGCTCCAGGATGAATAGAATAACGAGACTTATGAGCCTCGTTCATAAGGAAAGTACGAAGATCATCACGGTCAGGAATCCAAAGTCGATTGAGAAAATAAAGTAGACCATCAGGTTTGGTTTCAAGTTGAGTCTCAACGCCACAAGACATTTCCTCGTACATGTTACCTTGGGTGTATGTTGAGCCTGGAGGATACGATCGTGAAGAACAGTACGAACTCTCGCACAATGAAGTTTGATGCGCTCTTTACGACTGAGTGCGTCAGCCACAACATTGGCTTTGCCAGGATGGTAGCGAATCTCGCAATCATAGTCGTTAAGTAACTCGACCCAATGTCGTTGCCTCATGTTAAGATTTTTCTGGTCGAAGACATGTTGGAGACTTTTGTGGTCCGTGAAAACCACACATTTGGTTCCATAAAGATAGTGTCTCCAAATCTTAAGAGCAAAGACGACAGCGCCCAATTCAAGATCATGGGTGGTATAATTCTTTTCGTGGGTCTTGAGTTGTCTAGACGCATAAGCAATAACCTTGCCTCGTTGCATGAGAACACAACCAAGACCTTGGTTTGATGCATCACAATAGACCACGAAATCATCATTACCACCAGGTATAGACAGGATAGGGGCTTCACAGAGTTTCAGCTTAAGAGTCTCAAATGCTTCCTCTTGTTTTGGTCCCCACTCATAAGGTTTATCCTTGTGAGTTAAGGCAGTGAGAGGAACAGCGATCTTGGAGAAGTTGGCAATGAATCGATGATAATAACCAGCCAAACCAAGGAAGGAACGGACTTCAGTTGGAGTTTTAGGAACACTCCAATCTTTGACAGCTTCGATCTTCGCGGGATCAACATGAATTCCGTTCTCATCAATGACGTGTCCTAAAAATTGAACTTCCTTAAGCCAAAATTCACATTTCGAGAACTTGGCATACAGTTGTTCTTTCTTTAAGAGACCCAAGATTGAGTGAAGATGTTGTTCATGATCGGATTTTGATTTTGAGTAAATCAAGATGTCGTCTATGAAGACGATCACGAATTTGTCAAGGTAGGGTCTACAAACCCGATTCATTAGATCCATAAAAACTGCGGGAGCATTGGTCAATCCAAATGGCATGACCATGAATTCGTAATGACCATAACGTGTACGAAAGGCTGCCTTGGGAATGTCTTCTTCGTGAACTCTAAGCTGATGATAACCAGAACGAAGATCAATCTTCGAGAAGTGGGTTGCTCCTTGAAGTTGATCGAAAAGATCGTCAATCCTTGGCAAGGGATAACGATTTTTGATGGTGAGTTTGTTGAGTTCAAGATAGTCGATACACATCCTGAGAGATACATCTTTCTTCTTAACGAACAAAACAGGGGCTCCCCATGGAGAAGAACTGGGGCGAATGAAACCTTTATCAGAAAGTTCCTATAGTTGACTGGCAAGTTCTTGCATCTTAGAGGGTGCAATACGATAAGGAGCTTTGGCAACAGGATTTGCACCAGGAACAAGGTCGATCTTAAATTCAACTTGTCGAGCAGGAGGCAAACCAGGTAAATCCTCTAGAAAGACTTCAGGATAGTCCCGAATGATTGGGATGTCTTGGATACTTTTGCCCTTGTCTTTCTTTTCTATCACGTTAGCAAAGAAAGCCATATACCCCTTTCGTAAGTATTTTTGAGCAGTAGTACAAGACATAAGTTTAAGCTCACCACAAGGCTTTTCACCATAGATCTTCAAAATATCACCAGATTCGAGAGGAATGCGAATAACTTTCTCAAAGCATAGGATTTTAGCACGATGGGTTGACAACCAATCCATGCCTACTATGAAATCAAAGCTTCCAAGATGCATAGGAATGAGATCGATAGAGAAAGTATGTTCATCGAGGTTCAAAACACAGTTACGAATAACAGAATCGATCGATATAGACTTCCCATTAGCTACCACTACCACTAAGGGTTCCTCTAGGTTAGTTTGGGGTAAGTTAAGTAAGGGTTCAAACTTTAGTGATACAAATGACTTATCATCACCCGAATCAAATAATATAGAAGCATAGTGGTTATTAACGAGAAACGTACCATTAACCACCTCGTTGTTGTCGCGGGCCTGATTAGCATTAAGGTTGTATGCGCGACCTCGAGCACCTTGGTTCTGGTTGCGGTTCTGATTTTGATTGTGGTTTTGGTTCTGGTTCTGGTTCTGGTTTTGGATACGATTGGGGCAGGCATTGATATAGTGGTCTCGGGTGCCACACTCGTAACACTGACCACGAGCAGGTCTGTTGTTTTGTTGGTTGGGAGCTGGGGCATTTCTGGCTAGGTTATTTTGGGCAGCAGGGCCATTAGCAGAAGGAGCTCGACAGATATTCACAAGGTGACCATACCTTTGACAATTAGTGGAAAAACGACATGGCACCTGTGTTGGATGATGGTATTTGCAAGTGTTGCACAAGGGGTGAGGTCCGGTGTATGGCTTCTTATTGGGTGCAGGGGTGTCAACCACTGTAAAGTTTCGGGCCTTACGTTTCTTGTTAACAGAGTGCTCAGTCTTAATCTCCTTAGCCGGCTCTGGTGTAGCTTTGTTCACATCCTTCTTAGCACCTTTGCGAAACAGAGTACTATTCTTCACGTGATTATCAGTCAGTGTAGCCGCTAAACGTTTGGCTTCTTCCAAGGTAGCAGGATTCCTTCTCCATACCGTGTCCTGAATTTGCATAGGTAGACCACCGATATACTTCTCGATGGCTACAGGCAGGGGAGTGACCTTATGGGGCAACAACAAACTGAGCTCGTGAAAGCGGGTATTATAAGCAAGGTTTTCCCCACTATCTTGAGCAAGGGTGTGGAACTCGTCCTCCAATTTCTTAACCTCATTACGGGGACAAAACTCAGCTTTCATTATGTCCTTGACTTGATCCCAGGTCATAGCAAGTGCAACTTCAGCTCCGCGGGTGCGCTTTTCCTCTTTATATCGTGCGGAAATCGTTTGTTTTGATAAAATCATTCGCCTTCCTCTCCCGGATGGAGAGATTCTTTTGGTTCATGGCGAGAAAAGTGGTGTTCCTTTGAGCATCATTTCATGTATGAAAGTGTATAAGTATTTACGTAAAGGGTATTCTGCTATCTTAGCTCTTGTTTCGGTCTCATCTGACAATGAGAAGAGGATTGAGGAAATTCCTGTTGTTCGTGATTTTCCCGACGTATTTCTCGACGATTTGCCTGGTCTTCCACCTCACCGTCAGGTTGAATTTAACATTGATCTTGCGCCCGGTGCTGCACTTATTGCCCGAGCTCCTTACCGCCTTGCACCTCCCGAGATGCGGGAATTATCTAATCAACTACAGGATTTGTTGGAAAAAGGATTCATTCGACCTAGTTCATCCCCGTGGTGAGCTCCTATCTTATTTGTCAAAAAGAAAGATTATCGCCTATGCTTCCCGTCAACTTAAGGTTCTTGAGAAGAACTACACTACTCATGATTTGGAGTTGGGTGCGGTGATCTTTGCGTTGAAAATCTGGAGACATTACTTGTACGTTACCAAATGCGAAGTATACACCGATCACAAGAGTCTCCAGCATATTTTCGACCAGAAGGTGTTAAACATGCGGCAGCGTCGCTGGGTTGAACTCCTGAACGATTATGACTGTGCTATCAAGTACCATCCTGGCAAGGCAAACGTTGTGGCAGACGCCTTGAGCAGGAAGGAGTCTGTGAAACCTCGTCGTGTTCGAGCCTTACGGCTCACCATTCATTCCTCATTGTCTGACCAAATCCGTTCTGCACAATTGGAAGCTTTAAAAGAGGAAAACCTTAAAGCTGAAACCATGCACAGTGCCAATAAGCACCTCGAGCTCGGGTCTGATGGCCTGCATTATTTTGCCGAACGAATTTGGGTTCCTTTATTTGGGGGTTTGCGGGAGCTTGTCATGGACGAAGCTCACAAATCCCGGTATTCTATTCATCCGGTTTCCGATAAGATGTATCAGGACCTAAAGATACTCTATTGGTGGCCCAACATGAAGGCTGACATAGCTTCGTATGTCAGCAAATGCCTGACCTGTGCTAAGGTCAAGGTGGAGTACCAGAAGCCGTCTGGTCTTCTACAACAACCAGAAATTCCGAAATGGAAATGGGAACAGATTACAATGGATTTTGTGACAAAACTTCCGAATTCGTCCAGTGGTTGTGACATGATCTGGGTGATTGTCGACCGGTTGACAAAGTCTGCACACTTCCTCGCTATTAAGGAAACCGACAGTTTGGAGCGGTTGTCTCGTATCTAAATTAAGGAAGTGGTTTCCAAGAACGGGGTGCCCGTCTCTATCATCTTCGATACTGATTCCCGTTTCGCTTCCCGAACCTGGAAGTAATTACATAAAGCGTTAGGTACTCAACTGGACATGAGCACCGCATATGATCCGCAAACTGATGGCCAGAGTGAGCGGGCTATTCAAACGCTTGAAGACATGCTTCGAGCATGTGTCATCGATTTAGGTCCCGCTGGTGGAGTTCTCTTACAACAATAGTTACCACTCTAGCATCAAGGCGACACCCTTCGAGGCTCTGTATGGATGGAAGTGCCGGTCTCCTCTTTGTTGGGCCGAGGTGGGCGAGAGCTAACTCACTAGTCCAGAAATGGTGTACGAAACTTCCGAAAAGATCGTACAAATTCGTAATCGTATGGCGGCAGCTCGTGATCGCCAAAAGAGCTACGCCGATCGTCGTCACAAACCTTTGGAGTTTCAGGTCGGCGACGGGGTCTTATTGAAGGTATCTCCACAGAAGGGCGTTATACGCTTTGGGAAGCGCGGCAAACTTAACCCTCGTTATGTCGGACCGTTCCCAATCCTGGAACGTATTGGGCCGGTGGCACACAGACTTGACTTACCAGCCGAGCTTAGTAGCGTGCATAATGTCTTCCATGTCTTGAATCTTAAGAAGTGCTTGGCTGACGAATCTCTCGTAGTTCTTCTCGAAGAAATCAAAGTTGAAGATCGTTTACGTATTGTGGAGGAACCGGTTGAAATCCTTGATTATAAGATTCGTAGCCTTCGTCGGACTAAAATCCGCATCGTCTAGGTTCGTTGGAATTTAAATCGTGGACCGAAGTTCACGTTGGAACGGGAAGATTAGATGATGGTCAAGTACCCTCATCTATTTCCTAAGCGTGCTTTTGAATCGAACTATGTTGCTTCAAAACCTAAATGAATCTCGGGTCGAGATTCCTTTCAACTGGGGGATGATGTAACAACGGGAAAATTTTTCTTTTCTTTCTTTCTTTCGTCCCTTCATCTCCGGACATCATTAATTTTCGGGACGAAAATTCTTTCAACTGGGGGATGATGTGACACCCGGCATATTCAGGTTAATACTTTTCATACTTTACATACATACTTTTCGTACTCTACATACATACGTTTCATACTTTGCATACATACGAGTCTACCTCAACGAAAACATTGAAAACAACTACTTAATATCATACTTGACCGGGGCGGTTGAGTCTTGTCGATGATTCGGGAATCATCGGGAGTCGTTACAATGGTCCGAGGGATCATTGGGTGTCGGTCCATAACCATGTGTACAAGGATTGGCGATTTGTAGAATGAGAATCCGGTTAAAAACCGAATTCATGGATCGATTACTTGAAAACAACTCGGTTTCAGACAGGAGATTCGAGACGAGACAGAAACATACGATAACAAAGTCATCACAGATTCGTATTAATTCAGAAACGGTTACAGACACTGTCATCAGTAGGATAAACATCTATCTCGAGGCCGGGGGGAGATCGGGCATGACCTCCCTCTTGAGAGCATTCAAAGCACAAACTCAAATCTACAAATGAAAACCAACACATGAGATTGCTATTTATAGTCCAAAACCATAAGCCACCTTCGCCCATTTAAGGAGGTCGAATGTGGAACTTTTCCACATTCGCACCATCACAAACGGTCGAATCTAGCTTAGATTTTGGTCTATATTTACAAATGCATCAGATCCATATAATGCCCTTATGGATCACCACAATCTCATGTAATACAATACACGACTCAAACCTAGTCTATTCGATAGTGACGTCCACATAATAGTGCATCTATTAGGATCTGAGTTTGGTTGTTTTGATTATGTTTAACTAAATATGATATAAGTGAAACGAATATAGAATGAAAGTGCAGCGGAATAATAAACTGTTAATCAAAACAAGAGAGTAAATGTTTTCAGATCGAATGCTTTCATTTATCTAAAAGATTACAATCGTACAATTACTCCCCCTCAGCCTGATCACACAGTGTTTGTCTGAGAGAATGTTTGTGTGTGTGATACAATAGAACAGTACAAGCACTGTTCTATTTATAGACAGACTCAAACCACTGATGACCTAAGCTGACGTCACCTAAGACAGTGACCTCTAACAGAATAACAAACATAAACATCTGCCTATTACAATCTACTGTTACATTGAAAGCACTGATAGTAAACAGCTGTTGTAGGAAAACTCTGATGGTCTTGTATCCTCTGCTGGAGCCTAAGTGTTGTTGGCTCCAGCAGTGCTTTAGTCTGCAGTACTTGAATCAGCAGTTGTTCTTCATCAGACCTTTGGTCAACAGTTGTTCTTCATCAGTTGTTTAATCAGCAGTCCTTTGTATCAGCAGTTGTCATAGCAGTTGTTTGGATAGAACAGTTGTTAGAGTCAGCAGTCTTTTGGGAGAAGTAAGTTGTAAAGACTGTTTATTGAAAAGATCAACTGTTAGCATATTTTAGCTTTCCAATCATCTATTCTTCTCCAGGTCAGCAGACCCAACAATCTCCCCCTAGAACAGATGATGCCAAAACTCAGCTTTATTTATTGATCTTTATTCCTCATCAGACTTTCTCTGATTTGACCTTTGAATTGTAGTTCAAAGTTCAGAGCAAACAAGTCTTCTTCATCTCTTTCAAGTTCCAGATTCAGCATTGTTTGGCGATCTTCTGCACATAGGCTGTAAGCATCATCCATGCTAATCTTCTGAACCCTTCCATCTGACCTGAGCAGTGTCAATTCATGGTTGTCTTTGTTGACTTTCCATTTTAGAATTTTTGACTCAGTGGATTTGCTGAGCTGAATTTTTATTCTGGATGAGTTGGGTGATGGTGGTCTTCCAATGAGTTCTCTGAGTTTCTCTGTCGTAGGATCAGAGAAAAAGTGTACTTGATTGAAGAGCCCTTCCTTGATGAATGTATCAGCAAACTTCCTCTGATCTTCTTCTGACATTTCCTTTTTTTTCTTGAACTGTCTTCTTGCAGCAGTTGATAGATCAGAGGTTGTTAGGACAAAGAGGATTGGTGAAACCACTTTTGTAAACCTTAGTCTAATTCACTTCTGTCATTTTTGGCTAAGTATAGAAGTACTAAAGAGAAGACAAGAAACTGCTGATTAGAAGATATGAAGAAGTGCTGAAGTTGCAGAAGTTCTGAAGTCCAAACCAGACAAGTTCACTTCAGAAGTACTGAAGACAAAACTACTCTTCAGTAGTTGTCCTTCATCAGCACTTAGCAGAAGATATTTCCCACCGCCCTTTTGCATCAGTAGTTTATTGTTTAATATTACTTTTAGCTTTATTTGTTTCTTTCAATGTTGCAATTTGTGCAACTTGTCACTGGACTTTCTGTGCTTGCTTTATAGGCAAGATGCATGCATGTAATCGTCTATAAATAGGAGGCTTCAACCTTCTATTTTAGACATTGATTTTCAACAGAAAAATCCTTCAAACACTCTCATTGTTATATTCCATTTCTGTATTTATTGTGAATCTCTCTAAGTATCTAATTCTCATTTACAACTTAGATTCATAATAAATACTTTGTCATTTATCTTGTTTCAAACATCAAGGGGGAGTTACAACTCTGCCTTTGCATAAAAAGTGTTGCTTTAACTTATAATATTCCGCTGTGCTTATAATCTGATTTACAAGGACTTGCTAAACACTTAAGTGTCAAGATAGCAAGTTCTTACTTAGCAAACAAGAGCAAACTGATCCAACAATTGGTATCAGAGCGTTGGTTTATCTGATCACATATCAATCTAACAAATTGAGAATCAGACACAAAGCTCTTATTGATATTCAATAAAAAGATTAAAAGTTCACTTTTTATCAATATCCATCATTTAAAAGAGTCATCAGACAAATCTATACTCTTTAAAAATGGATCCACACAATACTGGTTCTGCCACCAAACCTGCCATGCTTGTGAGAAATGAGTACAATATATGGCAGAAAAGAATGGCACATACCTTGTCACAAACCAACACTGGTTGTTGGAGATCTGTGATATATGGTCCACACAAACCAGTAAACATAAATCTTGAAACTAAAGAAGGGATTCCTAAGGATCCCAAAGACTATACAGATGAAGATTTCCTAAAACTTGAGCTAGATGCTAAGGCATTCTCTATGTTGGCAATGGCTCTCCCAAATGAAATATACTCTGGCCTTTTACATTGTGAAAGTGCCAAAGAACTTTGGGACTGTCTTAAAGAACAGTTTGGAGGAACTGAAGAGGTGATTGCCAACACCAGAGAAATTTTGGCTCAACAATATGAAACATTTGCTTATATTAATGGGGAAACTTTGACACAACAATTTGAAAGATTTTCCTCATTAATCTCTGAGCTAAAGTTAAATGGTCAGACCTATACAACAATATCTATGTTACATAGATTTTTAAGGTCTCTACCTGACAAATGGGAAACTTACTCCATTGTCTTAAGATCCTCACCAGATTTTAGCTCCCTCACTCTTACAAAACTCCATGGGAGATTACTCACTTTTGAAAGAGAAATCGATCAAAAGAAGAAATTACAAACTTCTGGTAAAACTGCTGATGACTACCTGCCAGGTAGTACAGCACTTTTGGGACAAGATTCACCAACTTGTTCCTATGGATCTTATGACAATATTGACATAACCACTGGGATCTCATCAGAAAGATCTTTCCCAGGTTATGACAATGATGACCAAAGTCAAACTGCTGATAATCTATGTTTTATCATGGATGATTTGAAAAATTTTAGCAGTGATGACTTGGAAGAAATGGACATACTACACCAACTGGCCATGCTAAGCATTAAAACTAACAAGTTTTATAAAAGGTCAGGAAGGAAATTTCCAGGATTGACCAGTAATACAAAAATTGGTTTTGACAAATCTAAACTGAGATGTCACAAGTGTCAGAAGTTGGGACACTTTGCTAGAGAGTGTAGAAGCTCTAGCTTTAACCAATCACAATCTGGAAATAACTATAACCCCAATTATAATAGGAACAATGGAACTCAAGGGAGTGCTCATTTTGTACAGGCACAAGCTCCTCAACAGCAATATATGCCTCAAGTACAATATGTTCAAGTGCCTGCTCAACAAATGCAGAGCCAACAATCAATCCCTCCCTTTCCAGCTGCTCAACTTCCTCCACAGCCTCAACAACCCCCTCAACAAAGCCTCTTTACCTCGGGGTATGTTGACTGGAGCAGTCTCCCTTATGACACCACAGAGTGTAATCCTGATGCAGACAACAAAGTGTTTGACATCAACTGGGGAGAACCAGACAATGGCAGAAAGAACTTTGCCTTAATGGCATTTGAAGGCTGTACCTCAAAATCTGCATTGTCTCAGGTATCAAAAGAATCTTTGACAAAACTTTGTTCAAACTCTTGCAAAGAAACTTTTGCTCTCATAAGAGAGACAAACGTGCACCTACAAGGCAAAGCCAACGATTTAGAAAGAAAATACACACAGATAAAATGTGATTTGGAAAGAAAACTGTGTGCTAAAACAAAAGAGGTTTCTAAATTAACTGACTCTGCTATTGAAACCCAAGCACAAATCAAAATGATGCTAAATGACCTAGGAGATGTCAGACAAGAGCTTGCTGACACCAGGATCACTTGTGAAAAATGGGTTGAATCTTGTAGGGGGTATCAACTACTGCTAAACAAACAAAGTGCTTCAAATGTTAAGTTTGGCATAGGATACCATCATGTTGAAACACCAACAGATTTTTCTCCCAAAACTACTGAAGATGGGAGAAGAATTGTTTCAAATGAAACTTCTGAAGGGAAAGATTGCACATCTTTCCATGAAAACTTTCTAAACAGAAATCCTAGCATTTTTAAAGAAAGTACTTCAGAAGTATTTACAAAAACTGACAACAAACCATCAGTAGTTTCATCTACTTCAGGAGTTGAGACCCTGAAAACTACTGATGAGCAAAATCTTTTCACAACTGTCAGAAATTTGCCTTCTGATCAAAAACTTAAGGCAAAAGAATGTGAAATTTGTGGCCTGTTCAACCACAAAACTGAATTTTGTAGATACAGAAAAGGAATTCAGTTCAATCAAAAATTTAAACAACAGGTTGTGGGAAATCAAATCAGAAATGATTATGAAAAAGTCTTTAAACCCAAGAAACAACAACCTGAAAACACCTTTTCTCAGAAAAAGATAAAATCTCAACCAAAATCTTTTTCTCAAAATTCCTTCTCAGTAGTTAGACCAGAATCATCAGCAGTTTCACAAACTGCTGAGATTCAAAATCTAAAGAACATGGTAGAACTACTGATGACCAAGGTTGATGGTGGTCCTAAAAAGGATACCACCATAGCTCTTCATGAAAAATCCATTGCCAAAAAGACATGGATTTCTCAACCTGGTCAAGAACAAACTGTAACTGTTCTCAAGAGCAAACCCAAAGCCAAACAGGCTTGGGTTTCCAAATCTAACTAATTTGCTTTTATGTGCAGAGAGTTTCCAGGGGCTTAAACAGCATATGGTATGTTGATAGTGGAGGCTCTATGCACATGACTGGATGCAGATACCTGATAAACAACTTTATCAGCCAAAGAGAAGGATCTGTGTCCTTTGGGAACAATGCCAAGGGATATGTGCTAGGACATGGCAATGTCTCCTCTGGCAAAATACAGTTTGATAAGGTCAATCTGGTGGAAAATCTTGAATACAACTTGCTGAGCGTGTCACAAATGTGTGATAAAGGATATTCTTCCTTTTTCACAAAGACAGCTTGCAAGATAATCTCACCAGAAGGCCAGAAGTTGATTGAGAAGATTATAGAAGATCATACTTTGCTGATTGCCAAAAGATGTGGCAATGTCTATGCAGTGGACATTGAGAAAGACAAAGTATTGAACAACACTGCCTGTTTCTTCTCAAGGGCATCAACTTCAGAAACAGATCTCTGGCACAGGAGACTTGGCCATGTGAACTTTAAAACCATAAATAAAGTCACAAAAATGGGCTTGGTCAGAGGTCTACCTTTGAAAGTATACCAGTGTCAAGAACACTGTGTATCCTGTTTAAAGGGAAAACAGCATAAGTCCTCCTATAAGTCTATTGAAGAATCAAAAACAACTGCATGTCTTCAACTACTCCATATGGACTTATTTGGGCCTGTCAAGATTATGAGCCTTGGTAAAAAGAAGTACTGCTTAGTCATCATTGATGACTACTCAAGATTCACATGGGTATTCTTCTTATTTTCCAAGGATGAGGCTGCTGAAATCATCAAGTTCTTCATTCTACAAGTAGAGAAACAATATTCTCTATCTGTCAAAACCATTAGAAGTGACAATGGGACAGAGTTCAGGAACAAAACTCTGGATGAATTCTGTTTGTCTAAAGGGATTATTAGACAATACAGTGTTCCCAGAACTCCTGAACAAAATGGTGTAGTAGAAAGGAAGAACAGAACACTGATAGAAGGAGCAAGAACAATGTTAGCTGATTCTGGACTGCCATTGTACTTTTGGGCAGAAGCAGTTAACACAGCATGTTATGTTCAGAATAGAGTTCTTGTGGTCAAGAGACATTCCAAGACTGCCTATGAAGTTCTTCATGGCATGAAGCCCCTTATCTCCTTTTTCAGGGCTTTTGGATGTCAATGTTTCATCTTGAACATCAAGGAATCTATCTCAAAGTTTGCTGCCAAAGTTGACTCAGGTTACTTTCTTGGTTACTCTTCAACTAGAAAAGCCTACAAGGTTTTTAATTCTCACACCAGGATAGTAGAAGAAACATTGAATGTCAAGTTCAATGAGTCAAAACACACTCTTATTCCAGCACATCCTGCTGAACACTTTGACCTTGACAACTTTCACTTTGGACCTGAAAAGGCTGTTACTTCTTCCAAACCTACTTATTATGGTGATCAAAGGTTTGAAGATGAGGATCCTGCACCATGGACTCCTCAAACAGTCATTAAGTCAACTACAACACCATCAGAAGTTTTTCAAACTTCTGATCAAACAAATACTGAAGGCCAAACTCAAACATCTGCTTCAGCACCTGCAACTACTGAAGAAGCTGCAACTGCTGAACCAGATATCATAGACCTCAGTAGTTTGTTTGAAGAACCAGAGCCACCTACACCTGTCAGTGGTTTACAACAACTGATTGAACACAGAGATCATCCACTTGATCAAATCATGGGTGATATAGCAACAGGTGTTCTGACCAGAAACCAGCTCTCCAACTTTTGCCTATTCTCAGCCTTTATTTCACAGTTGGAACCAAAGAAGTACCAGGAAGCCCTCAAAGACAATAATTGGGTGCAGGCTATGCAAGATGAACTACTACAGTTCAACAAGCAACAGGTCTGGGAAATCTGTCCCTTACCTCAAAACAAGCAACCAATTGGTACAAGATGGGTTTTCAGGAATAAACAAGATGAAGCTGGTATGATAATCAAGAACAAGGCAAGACTGGTAGTTCAAGGGTACTCTCAAGAAGAGGGAATTGACTATGATGAAACCTTTGCTCCAGTTGCAAGGCTTGAGGCCATCAGGTTATTTCTGGCCTATGCCATTTCCAACAAAATTAAAGTTTATCAAATGGATGTGAAAAGTGCATTTTTGTATGGTAAAATCAAAGAGGAGGTGTATGTCTGTCAGCCACCTGGGTTTGAGGATCCTTCTCATCCTGAGTGGGTGTACAGACTGGACAAAGCTCTTTATGGGCTCAAACAGGCTCCAAGAGCCTGGTATGATACACTCTCCACCTTTTTACTCAAAAATAACTTTACAAGAGGTGCCATTGATAAAACACTTTTCATTAAACATGTTGGAAATCATGTCTTACTTGTTCAAATTTATGTTGATGATATCATCTTTGGTTCAACAAACACAAAATTGTGTGATGATTTTAAGAAACTCATGCAATCAAAATTTGAGATGAGTACCATGGGAGAACTGCAGTACTTTCTAGGACTGCAGATCAAACAACAAACAAATGGAACTTTTATACATCAATCAAAATATGTTAAAGAATTATTGAACAAATTTTCTTTAAATGACTGTAAATCATGTTCCACTCCCATGACACCTATCACACAAGTTGAACCAGATGATCAAGGAAAACAGGTTGATCAAACCATGTACAGATGCATGATAGGTTCCCTTTTATACTTAACTGCTTCTAGACCAGATATTATGTTCTCAACATGTGTCTGTGCTAGATATCAATCAGCACCAAGGGAATCACACCTTATTGCAGTCAAAAGAATTTTTAGATATCTGAAAGGAACTCCAACGCTGGGAATCTGGTATCCTGCTTCAAGCAATACCAAGTTATCAGCATTTTCAGATAATGACTATGCAGGGTGTAAGATGACAAGAAAGTCAACATCTGGTGGTTGTCAATTCCTGGGTAACTGTCTAGTGTCATGGCAATCAAAGAAGCAAACATCTGTTGCAACTTCAACTGCTGAAGCTGAATACATTGCAGCTGCAAGTTGTACATCACAGATACAATGACTCCAATATCAACTTCTTGATTATGGAATCAAAGAGACCAAGACACCTTTGTTTGTAGACAGCAAATCTGCCATTAGCATCATTCAAAATCCGGTACAGTTCTCAAAAACTAAACATATTGAGATCAGATACCATTTCATAAGAGATTGCTATGAAAAAGGCAAGATTGAGGTGAAGCATGTAGCAACAGCTAATCAGATAGCTGACATCTTCACTAAACCCCTTGACACATCAACATTTCAGAAGTTAGTTTCCATGCTTGGAATGCTAAATTTGTAAGTGTTTATTTTATTTTTTATTTTTTGCATATCAGTTAGAATCCAAGTTAACACTTGATTCTACCCAACTCTACATCAAACTTCTACATCAATCACTACTGTTATGCATCAAAATTTTTCTTTTTCCTTTTTCCATCCTTGATTCCATCCTGTTTATCATGGTGGAATCAAAATGAAAAATTTTATTTTTCCTTTTTCCACCCCTGATTCCATCCTGTTTACCTTGGTGGTTTTCAAATTAACCTTTTCCATCTTTTTTCTGGTTTCCACTTACAAATGTCAAAAAGTCTGAAACAAAACTTCTGAAAAACAAAAACAGTTTGAGAGAAACTACTGATGAACAAAAATCATCAGTATAGGGATAACTTTCTGAAAAAGTGTGTAACTTCTGATAAAATAAACTTCAGAAGTTATGAATAAAGTATTTATAAAAACATTTCTCATCAGATGTGAAAACTTCTGAAGAGAAAATGGGAACTACTGATGAAGTAATCCTTCATCAGCAGTTTAAGTCAAAAGGGCAAATCTGACTTTTCCCATCATCAGAGGTTTGACCTAATAAGTTTAAAACCTCTGATAAAGAGATTTTTAACCAAAGGCGGTTTCAAAACTTCTAATAAAGAAGATTCAAGCGGTTAAAACTTCTAATAAATACCTTTTTCACACACTTATCCTTTTAAACTCACAAAATATCCCTCCTTCTCTCTCAAAACTCTCTCAAAACCTATACCTGAAAATTCACTGTTCGATCAAACACCCAAACCACAATGGATCTAGTTCTAAAACAAGGACACAATCAAAGAGCTTTTCTTGAAAAACAAGAAGGCTGGTCCCAATACGATGAGATCATTGATCTTGTCGTCAAATCCCAATACTTTACTGCTCTCACAATTAACCCACCAATTCACACTGAAACTCTGAATGAGTTCTGGGCAAATGCTGAGACGGTTACAATGGGTGGTGAGGTCATTTCCCTCAACTCAAAGATAAAAGGGAAACAACTGACCATCACACCGGCCACACTAGCAACAAGACTGGGTCTGGACGATGTAGCTGCCCCTGACCATGTTGCTAACAAAGATATTCATCTAACCATGACTGAGTGTGGTTATCAAGGTACTCTCTCCCATGCAACAATATTCAAAAAATATTTTGAACCAAAATACAAACTTTTGTTTCATTATATAATTATGTGTTTGAGTCCAAAAACAGGGTCATATGACCAGATGCCCTCCACTTTTCAACCAATATTTCATTCCATTGTGAATGAAATTTAATTCAGGGCATCAAAACTGTTTTTCCATGAGTTGGTGTTACATCACAATAATACCAAGAAAAAGTTTTTGTTGTACCCAAGGTTCATTATGCAATGCATAATAGGGGAACTGGGTAATGAGGTGCTTGTGGGAAAAATTTCAACTTTAAACCCTTTAACATCACAAGCATACTCAAGACTGAACAAACCGGCTGCCTAGCCAGAAGATGATCAGGGAGAACAACAACAAGTCCCCCTGAAGCCCACATCTTCCACACCCACACCACCAAAAGCCAAAAAGCCCAAGCCAACAAAAACTGCAACCCACCAACCCAAAAGAAAAGCTGTTCAGGAGGTTGAGATGCCTGAACATGCTCTTGAGCATTCTGCTCTTCAAATTGTTGAGACTGAAACACCCTCTCAGTCTCATCCATCTCAAACCCCACCAAGAGCACCCATATCTGTTCATTTCAAAAGAAAAAGACTTAGAAAAACATATCAAACACACTCTTCTTTTGAAACTGCTGAACAACAACCTATTGCCCAAACTACTGAACCATCCCCACAAATTTCTGAACAAGAGGCAATAGAAATTGCCAAACTTCTCTCTGGGCTAAAAGAGAATGTCCCATCTGATCATGTCAGTCCCCATCAACCACAACAAACAGGGGACATAACTACTACATCAGACATGGATGTGGACATTACTAGCCCTATCCCAAGAGATGAGGGTGGACCAGAGTCTTTAAGCCCAATTTTAGAGACTCTTGGGGCATCTGAGGCTGCTACTACTCAGTTACCACCCAGTGGTGGATCTGAGGACAGAAGTAACATAGCTAAGACCTCAGATGTGGCAACTACTGATGAAGGCTTAATGCCTGAAGTAGGAAATCCTCAGTACCAAGAAACAGAGGTTCATGAGACAACTGAGTTGGGCTCAGCTCATGATTTAACTGAGACAGTCCTCACTGAGGGCAACATCAGGGATACAGATGATTCCATTAATTTGGATGATGTTTCAAAAACTCCAACTACTGAATTGACGGCACTTTCTGAAGGTCCTGCTGCAAAGGTATCCAGGCTCAAGAAGCCAGTCACCTCTGCACAGGTTAAAGTCCACTCAATCCCTAAAACCCCTAGAGTGGCATCCTCTGTACAACATGAGGATCTCCCAAAAACACCCCCTTCACAGCAAATGCCTACCCAATTCCCTGGGCAAACAAGCATAGACCTGAACCAGCTATGCAGCCCAGAGGGTCCCCTGTACCACATGATGAATACACTCATCAGAAATCACTTCCAAACATATACAGCTGACTTGGAGCTGTCAATCAAGAACCAATTTGGAGTGATCAAGACCAAGATGAACGATCTGTCAAACAAAATAGACTTCAACAGTCAACAGATTGCTCATCTTCAAGGACACTTCTCCCAACCCTCTGCTTCAAGGGTTAGAATTGATGAATCCAAAAAGGGGGAGAAGATCAGGGAACCTAAGGAGTCATTCCAAGCCAGAGTAAAGGCACGAGTGGCACTCCTTGAAAGAGATCAGAAAGATCAGGCCAGGAAAGAAAGATTGGCCAAACAGTTTGGTGTCTCTATTGAAGAAATTGAAGCTGCTGAGAAAGAAGATGAGACCCAAAGTTCTGATGATTCCCTAAGGTGTAATGAAGAAACTTCTGATGACCAAACTTCTGATGAAGAATCAGAAAGTACTGAAGACAATCCTTCAGTAGCTGACAAGCCATCAGCAGTTGTCAGCACATCAGAAGTCAACACTTCCCAACCTCAAACAACTGAACCTTCCAGAACCACTGCTCCCATTCAACCAACATCTGACCCCATCAGGCCTACATCTGTTACAACAATGACTGTATTAAACCCTTCTCCCATCTCTCATTCAGCTGAACTATTAGAGAAGAGTTTAATTGCAGCCAACAAGAAGGCCAGAGAAGATCAGATTTGGAAATCTCTGGAAGAAAGGGATGATTTGGACTTAAGCCATGAAGAAAAACTTCAGGCTTATGCAGCTGAACTACAAAGGCAGGCTAGCCTTGATGAGATTGCTGAACAGGATAAAAGACAACAACTGGTGTCTTATATTACCAAGAACAGCAAGACTAAAGCCTTTACACTCAAAGGACTCTCTATGCAAGAGCTGACAAGAAGAGCACAACTGCTTGCAGAGAAAATGGCCACAAGCAAAGATGGAAAGGCCAAGAGAGCCCAGATAATAGAAGAGCTAGTAGCAGAAGGATATGGTTCAAAAGCCTCTGTATCCAGATGGAAAGAAGAAAGACTAATGGATACATATAGAAAATACTTGGCTGCCAAGGCTGCAAATCCTGAGAAGTTTGAAATTGCTGATCCTTCAAGATCAGTAGTTAGAACTTCTGGTGCATCTAGAAGATCTGCTGCTTAGAAGAAGAAGACAGAGGACAATGTCAAAACTGATTTGAAAATGGTACTACTTGAGGGAAGCTCAATAGTCCATTCAGATTTTGACATTGAGGAGAAACCTCTGTTAACACAGTTCAGGGATCCTTCCACTTTTGCTTATCAAATACAAAAGACAATCACAGAAAAGCTGCATACCAAAGTAGTGACTGAACACCATCTCCCAACTGTTCAGATGCCTAGTATGCAACAACATCAACAAGGAAGAGAATCCCACCTGAGGCTATCTGAAACTGAAGACATCCAGCACTCAGGACCATCAACCCAAGGGACAAGTCTGGTTCCCTATTCTTCTGACTTTAACAAGTCAAAGATCCCTATCATCAGATGGTCACTTACTGATAACAACTCAGTACTGTTGACAAGAAGAGACTTCTCAAGCAGGGCTTACAAGAAGATCAGTGATCTGAAGAAACTGTCAACACAAGACCTGCTCACAATTCAACATCTAGAACCACAGAGAGGATCTCTGTCTGATGATCAGTACAACCAGCTCAAGAACACCATGTACAAAGAGATATGGAAGATTGTTCAAGACAGAAGAAACACATAAGGAATTAGTAAGGTTTTGGCTTCATCAATCCAGGGGGAGATTGTTAGGACAAAGAGGATTGGTGAATCCACTTTTGTAAACCTTAGTCTAATTCACTTCTGTCATTTTTGGCTAAGTATAGAAGTACTAAAGAGAAGACAAGAAACTGCTGATTAGAAGATATGAAGAAGTGCTGAAGTTGCAGAAGTTCTGAAGTCCAAACCAGACAAGTTCACTTCAGAAGTACTGAAGACAAAACTACTCTTCAGTAGTTGTCCTTCATCAGCACTTAGCAGAAGATATTTCCCACCGCCCTTTTGCATCAGTAGTTTATTGTTTAATATTACTTTTAGCTTTATTTGTTTCGTTCAATGTTGCAACTTGTGCAACTTGTCACTGGACTTTCTGTGCTTGCTTTATAGGCAAGATGCATGCATGTAATCGTCTATAAATAGGAGGCTTCAACCTTCTATTTTAGACATTGATTTTCAACAGAAAAATCCTTCAAACACTCTCATTGTTATATTCCATTTCTGTATTTATTGTGAATCTCTCTAAGTATCTAATTCTCATTTACAACTTAGATTCATAATAAATACTTTGTCATTTATCTTGTTTCAAACATCAAGGGGGAGTTACAACTCTGCCTTTGCATAAAAAGTGTTGCTTTAACTTATAATATTCCGCTGTGCTTATAATCTGATTTACAAGGACTTGCTAAACACTTAAGTGTCAAGATAGCAAGTTCTTACTTAGCAAACAAGAGCAAACTGATCCAACAGAGGTGTCAAGTAAGCTGTCCAAGGTAAAGGTCTGTTGGGGTCTCTTCATCATTGGCTCATCAGTGTAAACAGGTTTTCTTGGTAGGCTGGGATCCTTCTTTCTGTTTTCTTCCAGACTTTTGTATGTCTCAACCAACCTTAGCTCAGACCATCTAGAGACTGACCTCATTTCCCCATAGTTGGCAGCTACTATCTCTTGCCTCATCCTTTTAAACTTCAAGGCTCTGACTAGGTCTCTGCCTTTGCCAAAATTATGAGTAGAGACTTTAGCCTTGGGGTCTTTGGCCATTTCTTCAATTCTGAGAAGCTCTTCTCTCAATGCATGTGTGGTCCAACCATTGAACTGCTTCTTGGTTGCTTTGTAAGGCTTGGTTGCCATGATCTGTTCCAGAAGAGAATCCCTTACCTCCTTTTCAAAGTCACTACTAAGAGGCATGGAGGACATGGAGTTGCTCAGGGTCTTAGCAAAATCCTCAATCCTTCAGAGTTTGCTAACCTCTGCTGAATGGATGTCTTGAGCAGTCCTGTCATCCTTCCCTTTGCATTTCTCCTTAATGATGGCATCCACCTGTTCACCCTTGTATTTCAGATAAGTATCAATGTTGAGGGGAACAGGGAAGTTTGGGAGAGATGGGAAGGATCTGTCTGATGACTGTTCAGTATTGTAGAAGGATTGTAATTCCCCCTTGAGTAGATCAAGTTCAAGGGGATACTGAACAACCAATGGTGTAATGGTTGGTGGTGGTCTATGGGATCTGAATTTGGATGTGTGTGGTGAGAATGATGTGATTGGAATAGCTGTGATAGGAGGAGTGGATTGTGCAGTTGAGGTGGTGTTTGGTGATGTGTGTATGTTTTCATCATGTACAACAAAGGTTGATTTTCTCTTCCTTGTGTACATGATTTTAAGGGATGGTGATTTGGTAGCAGTGGTTGGATTAACATCTGTTGGCCTTTTAGTAGGTCCTGCAGATGTTTGGGATTTGGCTGGTGATGTAGGTTTGGTGGTTGTATGTTCAGGTGTGTTTGTTGGTTTGGGTACAGTGGTTTGGGTAGCAGTGTTTTGGGTGGCAGTGGTTTCAGTAGCAGTGGTTTTGTCAACAGAGGTGTTTAACTTAGTTGGTGGTTTTCTAACATGCTTAGCAGGCCTTTTCATCCTTTTAGAGGATCCCACATCTTCAGTTTCCTGCTGTTGTTTCTTCTTGAGTTCTATTAGTGACTCTGCTTTAACTTCCAAGGTGTCAGCTCTTTTCTGTTTTTCTTGAGCAGCCTTTTCAGCTTCTATGTTTGCAGAGTCATCAACTGCTTTGTTCTTGTCAGTGGTTTGTTGTGGTGCTGTTGGTGTTGCTTCTTGTTGTTGTTGTTGTGGAGCTGTTTTAGTAGACTCTGGTTTGTTGGCAGACTTGGCTTGGCCTTTTTGAGAAGGAGGACAACCAAAGGGATCCAGCTTTGGTAGCCTATCTCTGCCACTCTCCCCCTTTTTGGCATCATCAGCCGTGAAAGCATCATCATTTTCATCCCTGAGAATGGTGGTAGGGGCAGAGCCAGTAGTCTTCAGCAGGTGGTCCTTGATGGCTTTAATATCTGCATGGGTATCTTTGAATCTTGCATCCACCATGTTTCTGATCTCAGTCATATAAGTTTCATGTGTCTGATCAGCCAGTTTTCTGTGAGCTATGATGATGGGGGAAACGGATTTCCATAGCTCACTAGCTATATCAAGCTCAGTATAAGCTTGACATCAGATTTGATGTCAGCTACAGAGGTTTCAATTGCAGAAACTCTGTCCGTCAATTCTTGGTATTTTGACCCATCTCCTAAGTTAATAGGATCATCTGAGTCCCTACCAGTGGTAATTCTACCTGATTCAGTCCAAATAGGAGAATCAGATGCCCCTTTTTCTTGGTACTAGGGACTTCCAACTGTTTTTGGAGACACTATAGTGGCTTCAACAGTTGTTGCCATCAAGGGAGTCTTAGCAATGTAATCACTGTCCTGATGTGAGACAGTGGTCTCTACATCAGTAGTGGCTGCTCCACTTGAAAACTCACCTAGAGTTGCATTGAACTTAAGTGGTGTAACCTCCTCTTCTGTTTGTAGGATAGCAGATTGAATGTTCTTAGGACCAGTCACTTGTGGGAGTATGCTCTCAGTGATAGGTGGAAGAGAGGAACTGGGATCTTCCTGAGATTTGTCAATTGCCTCAAATAGAGGTTGCATGGTTTGTGGAACATGATGTGATGGTGAGGGTGGAGGAGTAACAAGAGAATTAGCCCTGGGAGAGGGGCTTGTGAACATTTGGCCAAGTGACTCAAATGTATCATGATGTGTGTCCCCTTGGCTTACAACATGATCCTTTTGGGAGGATTCATGAGGAGTTTGGTCAGGTGGAGGTATGTCCAACTGTTGTGAGGAAGTAACAACAGTGGTTTCAGGTTGCTTTTGTGGTGCAACAGAGGTTTCTTCTGGTACCTCATCATCCAGAAGTCTCATTTGTGGTTGAGTGGTGGTTTTTGTGGATGGATGTTTCTTTTTGGAAATGGCTGGTGTGGGTTTCACAGCACTGGATGTAGTGCCATGATCACCAGGAGCAGTGGGCTCAACAACAGAGGTTTTGACAACAGTTGTTGTCTTTGTCCTCTTTGTTTGTGTTTTAGAAACTTTTGACACTTTAGACACTTTTTCTTGGGTGCTTCCACCCAGCATTCTAGTGAAAGTTTCATCAGTTAAGCTTTTCATTTGCATTGCATCACCCTTTTTTGAAAACTTTTTCTGGTAAGACTTTTTGTAAGATTACACTAAGAATTCTTGGGTAGATAAGAAAAGCATTGTTAGACCCAGACTTGATTGCTTTCACATTTGATACTAAGTCCATGAACAATCCCTGGGAAAGATTGAAGTCAGAGTTTGACAACATGGCATAACCCAGATATTGCATCCTTAGTGGGATTTCATTAAAGGATGTGGACTTAGCAGAGACACATAGAAGAAGGGTATGGAAGAAAAATTTCATGACTGGAGGGAAAAACTTTTTGAAAAGAGTTGATCCAGTCATCTGACCATCATACCCTCTTTCTTGGAACTCAGTGTGAAGCTCTGTTTTAGTGAAGGATTCCTTACCTGCCAGGTCATTCAGTGAGAAGGTTGTGGATATGGTTTCAGGGGTAATGACGATACTGGTTTCTCCAATTTTGGAAATAATGGAAGTAAGCTTTTTGTCTTGGAGTAGAAACTCAGCATTCAACCAGAATTCTTGGAGAGTATCGAGATAAATGGGGGCGTCAGCGGTTAAGATGGGTAAGTATTTGGAGTTTAGAAGAATGTCGATGGTGGAATGGAATGAAACGTTGTCATCTGTTTTAACCAGATAGGGGAGACAATTGTGGGTGGCTTTGGCTTGAAGATCCATTGTAATGGATTTCAAAGGTGAAGATGAATGAAAATTTGATTGAGGGTTTGAGAATGAAGAAGGCGGTTTCTGTATTTTGAATACAATGAGACAGTGTAACATCTGTTGTGGTAAAACAGGGTTTTTATAGGCTCAAGGAAACCGCTGATGTGGCCAAACCTCTGCTTATATGAGCAGACGTGGCAATCATCTGATGGATGAAACATCTGGTGGAGAACAGCTGTTTTTGGCAAACAACTGATGCAAACAGCTGATGGAACCAACTGTTTTTTTTAGAGTATAGATATAGTATAAATATATAAGGAAACAGTTGTTTTATCTGAACAGATGTTCTGAAACAGATTTTTCAACTAACAGTTGTTTTATCTGATCAGATGTTTTGAAACAGATTTTTCAACCAACAGTGGATATGAATGAAACAGTGGTTGTTTTATCTGATCAGATGTTATAAACAGATTTTTCAACCAAACAGCTATTTGAATAAATTTTGATTTTCTGAAATATTTTATTATGATTTATAAAAAAAATTTATTTGTTTAATCCATGTTTAACATACCAATTCTGGAAATCAGATTTGTAAAGGTAGATGTGTCTAAAGCTTTTGTTAACACATCTGCCAACTGATCCTCTGTTGGAACATGGTTTAGAGAAATCAAACCTTTTTCATAGCCGTCTCTTACAAAATGATGTCTTATGTCAATGTGTTTGGTAGTGGAATGAGAGACTGGATTCTTGATGATATTTTCAGCAGCTTGACTGTCCAACATGAGTGGAGTCTGAAGTGCAGTTATCCCAAAATCCAGTAGTTGATTTTGAAGCCACATGAGTTGGGCTGTACAGCTTGCAGCAGCAATGTATTCAGCTTCAGCTGTTGAGGTTGAAACAGCTGCCTGCTTTTTGCTTTGCCAGGAGACTAAGGCATTCCCTAGAAATTGGCACCCTCCTGATGTGGATTTTCTTGCGGTGTGACAGCCAGCAAAGTCACTATCTGAATAACCTGAAAGCTCAATGTTTCCATTAGCAGGATACCAGATACCAAGTGTGGGAGCACCTTTGAGGTATCTGAATATCCTTTTCACAGCATTAAGGTTTGACTTTCTGGGTGAAGCCTGGGATCTTGCACAGACACAGGTAGCAAACATAATATCTGGCCTAGATGCAGTTAAGTACAATAAAGACCCAATCATGCATTTATAATGTGTTTGATCAACCAGTTCATCCTTGTCATCAATAGTGAGCAGCTTGACTGTACTCATGGGTGTACTACATGGCTTACAATCATTCATCTCAAATCTGGTTAATAAATTCTTTACATATTTGTTTTGGTGAATGAATGTGCCATTTTTCAGTTGTTTCACTTGAAGACCAAGGAAACACTGAAGCTCACCCATGGCACTCATCTCAAACTCAGCTGTCATGAGTTTTCTGAACTCTTCACACATTTGGTTACATGTGGATCCAAAAATGATGTCATCCACATATATTTGTATAATCATTAAGTGTTTCCCTTTCCATTTAAGAAATAAAGTTTTGTCTATTTTACCTCTTGTGAAGCCAATGGATAAGAGAAATGTGGAAAGAGTTTCATACCAGGCCCTTGGTGCTTGTTTGAGTCCATACAAAGCTTTGTTGAGCTTGTAGACATAGTCAGGATGGAATGTGTCTTCAAAGCCAGGTGGCTGACATACATAGACCTCCTCCTGAATTTTGCCATAAAGGAAAGCACATTTGATGTCCATCTGATACACCTTTATGTTGTGGTTGACAGCAAAGGCTAAGAAGAGTCTGATGGCTTCTAGTCTTGCTATTGGAGCAAAAGTCTCATCATAATCTATTCCTTCTTCTTGTCGGAAGCCTTGAACCACAAGCCTGGCTTTATTCTTGACAAGACAAAATCTCTTTCTTCTTAGACTCATGATTTTAACAGGGCCAAACAAGTCCATGTGCAACAATTGTAGACACTGACTGGTTTTGGACTCATCAATGGATTTGTAAGAGCTTTTATGTTGTTTCCCTTTTAAGCAGGAAACACAATGCTCATCACATTTAAATTCTTTTGATGGTAAGCCTCTGACAAGGCTTTGTTTGGAGAGTGTGTTAATAGTGTTAAGGTTGGTGTGACCCAATCTCATATGCCACAATTCTGTCTCCTTAGTGGAGGCAGCAGAAAACAGACAGACATTTGCCATAGGATTGTCCTTTAACATATCAACAACATACACATTGCCACTTCTATGAGCAACAAGTTGTGCTTTGCTCTCAGCAATGATGGTATCAATCTTTTTCACCACTTCTGGCCCAATAATCTTACAAGTTTTCTTTGTGAAAAATGAGCCATAACCTTTGTCACTCATTTGTGAAACACTCAGAAGATTAAACTTGAGATTATCAATAAGATTGACATTTTCAAACTTGAGTTTACCAGCTTGTACAGTCCCTGAACCCAACACCTTACCTTTTGAATCATTACCAAAGGATATATCACCCCCTCCATGAGCCAAGAAGTCCAGAAGAAGGGTTCTACATCCTGTCATGTGCCTGGAGCCTCCACTATCTACATACCAAAGACTATCTAAACAAGCAGAAGCTCCCTGCACATCAGTAATGAATTAGTTTTGGTGAGTGTCCAAAGCCAGGTGGGCTTTAGATGGGTCCTCAGACCTTTCAGACTCAAGCTTTGGAAGGTGATCAGTGGTTTGGACTAGTTTTTGAATTAAGTTCAACAACTGCTGCTGACCATTTGCCAGTGCTTGGATGTCAACACTTGGGGCAGCAGTTGTTTGATCACTTCCTGACAGATGATAATACCCATATGGATTTCTGTTCACTCTTGGTTTAGAGGGTCTTTTTGGCTCCTCATAAACTTGTGGCAGATTGTGACATGGTGGTTGACCATAGCCTCTTGGGTATTTGCTTGTTGGTGGAGCATCTGTTACTTGGACATCTCTAGAAGCAGATGTTTCAAGCCTTTTAGTAACAGGTGTTTGGACAGGGGGGAAAGTCTATTTGGGCTTTCCTTTTGAAGTACTAACCACAGGGTTTGCAAGAGTTTTAGCTTTGTATTCTTGTATTTTTACATCAAAATTTTTGAGATACAAGCACTCTTTGGTCTTGTGATTCTTTTTCCCACATATTGAGCATGTGGCTTTGGAATCACATTCACTTGTTCCTTTGTTAATGTCATATGCTTTTAGAAGAAAACAGTTTTTAGTGACATGATTCTTCTTTTCACAGAAATCACAGAACAAGTTGACAGTCTTTTCTTTCTTCTTCCCCTTTTCAGCAGATGTTTGAGCATCTGCTGGAAGATTTTTCAGGGGAATGACTTTTTCCAGGGGAATAACTTTTGCCTGAGGAGCTGTCTTCCCATCAGGTGTTTTAAAATCAACAGGTTTAAAATTCTCAAGAGTATCACACTCATCAGACCAAGTAGGTTTAAATTCATACTTTTCAAGTTCAGCAAAAGATGAGGAACCTTCTGGTTTTTCAAGAACAATTTTCTTACCATTTGGTTCAGTGATTTTAATCTCTTGACCCTGTAGGTTTGTTGGAACTATCTCAACAAATTTTTGACTCTTTTTGTCAGTGTTTTCAAAAGCTGGAGCAGTGGTTTCAAAACCAAAGCCAAACTTCACATGACTTTTGGTTTGTTTGTTGAGTAGCATCTCAAAACCTCTACATGATTCCACCCATTTTTCACATTCAACTTGGGTGGACTCAAGCTCACTTTTACAACTTTGATATTTTGCTATCATAGTTTGGAGCTGGTCTTTGGTTATGGTTGCTTCATGTTTTTACTGCTTATTTCAGACTCTTTTACAGCTAAACTTGTTTTTAAATCTTTTGAAAGTTTTTCAAATTTAACTTCATCATCCAAAATTATCTTTCTAAGGTTTTCATTCACCTCTTTGATGTTAGCAAATGCAATTACACATTTGTCAGAACACAACTCTTTCAGAATTTGAGGAGATACCTTAGCAGCAGCCATCAATGCACAATCACACTTGCACTCACAGTCTTCAGATGCACCCCAGGGATCTAAGAGATTCAAAACCTCTTCTTCAGGTTTTTCACCTGTAACAACCTCATCAACAACATCATAAGTCACAACATCAGATTTAGTCACCACCTCCTCAGACTCAATCTCATCAACCATAGCCATGAATTCTGATAAGTGTTGGTCTGTGGTCTTTGATTTGGATAGGTGATCATAGGAGTACCATGTTGACCCCTACATTCCCTAGCAAAATGACCAAGTCTATGACATTTGTAACACTTTATCTTTGATTTATCCAACCCAACCTTAGATCTGCCAGTTAACCCTGGAAACCTTCTCCCAGTTTTCTTGTAAAAATGGTTAGTTCTTACACTGAGAAGGGCCAATTGGTGCATAATGTCCATTTCTTCCAAATCATCAGGGTCAAAGTATTTCAGGTCATCATACTCAAAGGATATATTGTCAGATGCCTGGATATCACCACCACTTGCTGTGAAAGCATAGTTTGGTGAATAAGAATCAGAGTTAAAACCTGAGTTAAAACCTGAAGTTATGTCAATGAAATGATCATAACTCTGATCCTTAGTGTTTCCAGGCACCTCATCATGACCCAAAAGTGCTGTATTCCCAAATACATAGTCATCAGACACTTTTCTAGAGTCCTGGAGCTTCTTTTTCTGGTTAAGCTCTCTCTCATAGGTCAAGAGCTTACCATGAAGCTGGGTCAGTGATAGGTCTTTAAATCCAATTGAGTTTCTCATCACAATAGCAATAGTGTCCCATTTGTCTGGTAGTGATCTTAAAAACCTATGGTTCAAGGTTGAATGAGGGTAAGTAAGACCAACCAATTTTAGTTCACTAATTAAACAATTAAACCTCTCAAACTATTGAGTTAATGACTCTCCTTTGACATGACTGAATGTTTCATATTGTTGGTTAAGTATTTCATGATTGTTTTCAATAACCTCCTCAGTCCCACCAAATTGTTCTTTCAGTGCATCCCACAACTCCTTTGCACTGTTACAGTGTAAAAACCCAGCATATATATCATTGGGTAGAGCCATGGCTACAATACTGAAGGCCTTAGCATCTAACTCAATTTTCTGAAAATCCTGGTCGGAGTAGTTTTCAAGTTTCTTTGGCTCAAACACCTTAGGATCTTCAGTACTCGGCACAGTCGGAACATGTGGTCCGAAGATAACCGACTTCCAACACCCAGTGTTCTGTTGAGCTAGAACATGGCTCATCCGACGTTGCCAGATATTGTATTCAGATCTGACAAGCATCGGTGGCTTGTTGTTCGTGCAAGTGTTATGTGGATCGTGATTGATTGAAGCCATTCTCTGATTTTTCAAAAAACAAAGTCTGTTTAAAAATGGTTGAAAAAAAATTAAACTATTACTCTGTTTTCAATCCAACAGACAAACGATATCAATAATTGTGAGCTGATTATTAAATTGATTTGTTAGATCGAATTTAATTGACCAAGCTCTGATACCAATTGTTAGGATCTGAGTTTGATTGTTTTGATTATGTTTAACTAAATATGATATAAGTGAAACGAATATAGAATGAAAGTGCAGCGGAATAATAAACTGTTAATCAAAACAAGAGAGTAAATGTTTTTAGATCGAATGCTTTCATTTATCTAAAAGATTACAATCGTACAATTACTCCCCCTCAGCCTGATCACACAGTGTTTGTCTGAGAGAATGTTTGTGTGTGTGATACAATAGAACAGTACAAGCACTGTTCTATTTATAGACAGACTCAAACCACTGATGACCTAAGCTGACGTCACCTAAGACAGTGACCTCTAACAGAATAACAAACATAAACATCTGCCTATTACAAACTACTGTTACATTGAAAGCACTGATAGTAAACAACTGTTGTAGGAAAACTTTGATGGTCTTGTATCCTCTGCTGGAGCCTAACTGCTGTTGGCTCCAGCAGTGCTTTAGTCTTCAGTACTTGAATCAGCAGTTGTTCTTCATCAGACCTTTGGTCATCAGTTGTTTAATCAGCAGTCCTTTGTATCAGCAGTTGTCATAGTAGTTGTTTGGATAGAACAGTTGTTAGAGTCAGCAGTCTTTTGGGAGAAGTAAGTTGTAAAGACTGTTTATTGAAAGGATCAACTGTTAGCATATTTTGGCTTTCCAATCATCTGTTCTTCTCCAGGTCAGCAGACCCAACAGCATCAACATAGAATCGCCGGGCTTATTGCACACACGCAAGTCTTGACTCCCAGGAATTGGTGATCGGATGGGAACTTGTTAGTTATCATGCATTATGTACATATAATCATTATATGACTTGTTGGTATGTGAAAACGTGTTTATGTATGATAAAATAGGGTTTAACGCGCCAAAAACCCGGATACATAGGCTATAGGCGATTAGGCCATATGGGATAGCCTAATCGCTAGTATAAGGGGCGATTAGAAGGTTTTAGGGGCGATTAGGGGGCTATTCGCTAGTTGCTACTACCGATTAGCAGCCCTACTCGCCTGTAACAACCTTGTACTTGCCTGATCTGCACATGACGACTATGTTTTAAAACATCATTTGTGAAACCCTAATACACCCCAAAGCCACCCACACCTTATCCAACCTCTGCAACACGTTTGTGAGCAAGAAATCACATTTCCAAGCATTACACCTCATAATCTCACCATTTCAAGGTGTGTTCTTCACCCCAAACTTTTGTAATGATATTGTTTTGATCCCTAAAGGTCCAGACCTGATTTCTAAACATTTGTGTTTTTGAAAACTCATTAAAATCAGTTTCTAAACAAACCCAAACCTCATACTTGTTATATGTGATGTATTCATGCAAGATAGGATTTTTATCGTTTAAACATGATTGTTCTTGTATTATTGTTGTGTTTCCGATCTAAATGAGTTAATATGATGATTACCTAGGAGTTTGAAGGTTCATAGATGTGTAATATTGATATTAGGCATTTTGACCCGTTTGAATGATTACGGTGGATTGATGATGATATGTTGTGTTTTGTTGATTGTTTGAGGTTAGGATTTACTCTAGGATGATGCTAGAACAGTAGGATATTGTCGGACAACGTCATTATGTGATGAAATCTGGATATATGCTATTTCGGGTAAGTTTTTTATGAGGATGTGATGTTTACATGATAATATTGCTAATTTGGGAAAACACAAGCATTCGGGACAGCTGGGGTGATGATAAATTAGGGGTTTTTGCTTGAAATAGTTGGGTTAATATTTTGGGTTGGATATTGGGTGTTTCCACATGTTTCGGATCTGATTTGGAGGGTTAAACGCGCAAAAACGCGGAACAGAGCAGTAAGGGCGATTATGGGTTCCTAATCGCCTGTGTGAGAGGCGATTGGCCCCCAATCGCATGAACTATAGGCGATTGGGAGACCAATCGCCATTATGACTGGCGATTACAGTCCTACTCGCCATTTTGATTCTCCTAATCACCATTTGACTTTTCCTAATCACATGTTTGCTTCCTAATCGCGTGTACAGCTGCTATATGTATATTTTAACATCCCGAAACACGGATTGACGCCTAGGAACGTTAGGAACCCCGTGACATGTCCCATGACTTGGTACCACGTGTTTGGACCTATTTATGTGTTAATTGAGCGTTAAGCTAGACTAGGTGAATCGTGCGCATATTAAGTGTTTAATTGAATATGTTGCATGATATCTTACTTTCGGCTAACACGTGGGATGTCGGGTCACCAATGGGATGTCGTGTCTTGTCTGGTGTGGTCGGTTAAACATTTAAACATCATTTCAAATGTACGCGGTTGTGGTCTGGACTGTTGGGGACTAGTCAACCTACGGGTTGTTAGTCTAACACCTTACACGCTCGTCATGATAGGTCATCGGTATTTGGTGCCGTCTATTGAGCAGATTTACTTGTTTTAGAGTGGGAAACAGCATCAGGTGAGTTTCACGGCCACACATTACGTTTTTACATTTTGGGGGAGACACATGCTTATACATATTTCATAAATTATCATGTTATACTAGTGTTAAATTCATTTGTGCTATACGATACATAAAGTCCCGGGGAAACCATGAATATGCTGGATAGCATAACGGGGGAAACTTGGATAGATCTATTGGGACTGACAGACCCCACCCGTCGGCTGAGAGCCGGGCGGGTGCATATTGTCTCGGTCATAAGCATAATCGTTTCGGGCAAAATCATATATCATTGTCTGTAATGGTTTCCGGTCATAGTAGTATTATTCATGCGTCTAGCTAACGCTATCATTTCTAACATAGTGATAACATGATGGCTTTTATTACTTAAACGTTTAATATAAAACCTGTGAACTCACCGGCATTATTTGCTGACGTTTTTAGCATGTTTGTCTCAGGTCGTTGAAGAAGCAGCATATCATAGGCGCACGGAGTCTCACGGCGTCTAGGATTCATATGCATCTTATTTAGCTTTTTCAGACTTACATATTTTTGCTTTCCTGTTGTAATAAAGTTTTACGCTTCCGCAGCGATGGATCATTTATGAAAACTTAATGGTTTGCTTATGTCATTTTTACGTATCATACAGTGTCGTTTATTGTGACCGTTGACTTAGATCCTGGTTGTCACGCGCCTCGCAGTAAAACCCCGCACATGGAATTTGAGGGTATGACAGATTGGTATCAGAGCCAATGGTTATAGTGAACTAGGACTGCATGTTGAGTCAAGTCTATAGCCGAGTCGCACACACTAGACGGTCACATTCATATAAGTCATGTCATATGGGGAATTGCCAGGGTGTTAGTATTACATTCGTTATTATCATTTATGCTTACATCATCTATCTATTACTCTTATTTCCTATCCTATTCTTCATCTTCATGCTGAAGACGAGGAGGCTTACTATCCTAGCACGGCAGTGGCGTACATTGGATTGGCTTCGGCATCCTTCGGAGATTTGTCCAGGATTCGGACGTCTCCCCTTTCTATACTCCAATGGACACACTTGCTCGCACACATTATCGCACACTTGTACTTGCTGTTTTATATCTTGGGTGTTTTATCACGTAGAACTTCTTATCTATTCTTGAACGTGGGTGCCTTGTGGTTTGAAAGTCAAGCTAGGAGAACGCCTCGGGGACCATGTAGAGCGACTTATCATTTCGGGTGCACACGAAATAATAAGTTGAAATGCATGGAAATCCTGGTGGACTCTGTGTTTGATCCGATAATCATGATGGAATCCAGTTCTCTGGTTGACATTGTTACTTATGATTTCTTGTTATCTGTTCTGGAATCTGATGTCTTGTCTTTGGCTTTGACAGAAGATGGCAGGACGTCGTGGTGGTCGCGTTGGTGGTCGGAATGGCGGTGGACGCAATGGGGGTCGTGGTAACATCAGCATGACCCAGGCTGAGCTGAATAATCTGATTCAGGAGCACGTGGCAGCTGCTATTGCTGCGCAGCAGGCCGCCCAGCAGGGCCATGGTGGTAATTTAATTACCCCTACCCTCATTTCTTAATTTAATTACACATTTTATAGATGATGATTTTTGGGTATAAGTTTTATTGATATAAAATATATGTTCATTTTTTAATATTATAGGAACAATAAAAGAGTTCAAATTATTTGTAAGAACAATAGTTTTAATTGTTTTATTAATATAAAATAATAATATTATAATGATATGGTATCTTTCCATCTAGATCCTTCGTTTGTACAGTGTGCATCAAAGACTTTTAGTGCTCTGCGGGCTGCATGTAATTATGAATTTGAAAAGACTGATCTAATTTAAATTTATAGGTATTTTGTCAGATATTGATTACAAGTTATGTTTGGAAAGTCTGTTTTCAAAATCTTTTTAAATCATCCTTTAGTTGGAAATTCTAACGTATCATAGTTGTTTGTAACATCTGTTGACAACAAATGAAATACTATATAACTTGAATTCAGAGTAGATTTCTATACCAAAGTTATTATTAGGACATTGAACATAATAATATTATTTATATTAATGATTTAAAAAGTTGTTTATAATAACATTACTGAGTTATATATAACTATTCATTTTACATATATTAAAATATTAGCTACAGTTAGTATATTTCATGTCATTTCATAAAAAAGTTTGTTATGGAAATATTATTTATTTAAAACATAATAAGTTATCAATAAAAACAATTATTACACCTTTTATAGATGATGATATTTTTGTAGATTTTTTATTGATATAAATATATGTTCACTTTTTAAAGATACATGAACAATAGAAGAGTTCAAATTATTTGTAAGAACAATAGTTTTAATTGTTTTATTAATATAAAATAATAATATTATAATGATATGGTATCTTTCCATCTAGATCCTTGGTTTGTACATTGGTCATCAAAGACATAATTAGGGCTGTGAAGACTGTTTGTAATTATGAATTTGAAAAGACTCATCTAATTTAAATTTATAGTTGTTTTGTTAGATATTCGTTACAACTTAACTATTGCAAAGTCTGTTTTAAAACTCTGGTGACGTCATTCTTTAGTTGAAATTTGTAATTGATCACAGTTGTTTGTTAACTTCCCTTTGACTACTAATGAAATAATATATAACTTGAACTTAGAATAGGTTTCCATATCAAATTTATTATTAGGACATTGAACATAAAGATAATATTCATGTTAATAATTTAAACTAATGGTTATAATAACTGAAGTGAGTTATATGTAAATATTTAGTTTACATATATTAAAATATTACTAACAGTGACTATATTTCTAGCATTTGTTAAAAAAGTTTTTCATGGATTTCTATAAAAACAATAATTTCCCGTTTTATAGATGGTGATATTTTAGTAAATTTTTTATTGATATAAAGTATAAGTTCATTTTTTAAATACATAGGAACAATAAAAGACATCAATTCATATTTGAGAACAATACATTTAATTTTTTAATTAATTTAAAATAATAATCTTTAAATTTAAGTTATATTTCCATCTAGATCCTAAGTTTGTACAGTGCTCATCAAAGACTTTTATGGCTCTGCGGGCTGTTTGTAATTATGAATTTGAAAAGACTAACCTAATTTAAATATATAGGTATTTTATTATATATTGATTACAAGTTAAGTTTGGAAAGTATGTTTTTAAAGTCTGTTTAAATCATCCTTTAGTTGAAAATTGTAATGTATCATAGTTGTTTGCAACATCCGTTGGCAACCCATGAAATACTCTATAACTTGAATTTAGAGTAGATTTCTATACCAAAGTTATTATTAGAACATTGAACATAATAATCTATACATATAATAAACCAAAGCCATTTTAATAACATGACACTTAAAGAGGGTATTCTCTTCATTGAGTGTGCCATGTGTCATCCCATGTGGCAAGGGCTTTATTTTAGGTAAATAATAATTTAAAATTTATAAACAAAATTAGATTTTTATCTCTAATGTTTTCTCCCATAACTTTTAAACGTTAATATCTTTTATATACGAGATTTTTTAAAGAAAAAAAATTACACCAAATTAATGAGCGTTTTATTATCTTTCCAACGGGAACCATAGTGCTATATAAAATCAGAGAAAAAAACTACTATTTTTTTGTGTGGTTTTGTTCAAACAGGAAAAAAAACACAAAGTGTTCAGGTTATTCATTAATCATGTATAGGCAAGTCATTAGTTATGTTTAAATATGATTTTTATTTACAACATGTGTTAGCATTGGAGTTGTACATTGTTTTAGGTTAGGTTTTAATATTAGAGTTATACAGTGTTTAAGGTTATGCACTAACATTGAAGATACATTGTTAATTGTTTTAGGTTAAGTGCTACCCGAAGCTTTCTTGCATGTAACTGTAAAATTCATCTGTTTATTTCAGGTGTAAAATTGATATTTCAAATTAGATTTTTCAACCCGGGACGCTCCCGGGATATATTAGTTTAAAAAAAATTGTGGGTTTGGTTCGGGCCTGGGATTAGGTGATACCCAACCCAATTACCCTTTTTTATATTAGAATATGATAACTTTTTTAAAAAAAATTATGGGTTTGTGTCGGGGCTGGGATTAGGTGATACCCGACCCAATTACCCTTTTTTAATATTAGAATATGATAACTTATGGCAGAGATTTTTTTAAAATAATGATAATAATAATAATAGTAATAATAATAGTAATAATAATAATAATAATAATAATAATAATAATAATAATAATAATAATAATAATAATAATCATTAATCATATATTGGCAAGTCATTAATTATGTTATCATATTAGATATTTTATTATATCATATTAGATATTTCAACCCGGGACACTCTCCAACAGGTAATTGCTATGTTTTCTTTTTTTACCATATTCTAAAATAGCTCAAATCTTATTATATGCAGTTAAAGACCTTTGACTGAATGTATTGGTGCTAAACAATCTTTGTCCCCTTGAAGTGCTTGGGATCTTAGTATTCAGTTTTAGCTGTTGATGTTGTAAGGTGTCACACCCTCAAATTTCCACTTGCGGAGTTTTACCGCGAGGCGCATGACAAACCAGGATCCAAGTCAACGGTCAAAATAAACAACACTATATGAAATACGTAAACACAAAACATAGTTCTCAATTTATAAAACCATAGCGGAAGCATTTAACCAGTTACAAAACCATGTACGACAATGTTCAAAAACTTTATTCAAAACATGAAACTAAGCCTAGACGCCATGCAGACTCGTGCGCCTAGTCCTCTGTTGCTACCTTAGCGACCTGAGAAAAACATACCAAAAAGTCGTCAACATATAATGCTGGTGAGTTCACAGGTTTGATCAATTAGTTACCAAGGTTACCAAAACGTTACCATGTCCATACTATACCATTGTTATGTTGAATTGTCTTTCATTATATCAAAAATAAATACAAAATATCAAAGGTAACTTCCAACTTTAGGTTTACTTGAAATCTAACTGATAAAGTTGAAAACCAACTTTACGAATAATTAGTATATTTTTTATTCTATAAAAGGGGAGGAACTCCCAATATTACATTTATCATCTCTATACATGTGTCCATCCAATATGTATAATGATATTTACTGTAAAATGTATTTCCACAAATTTTCAAAAGATTCTTACAATCAAAGGAAAATAGATTACCAACAACTCGTTGGTATCAAAGTTGGAATTCATGTTTTTCGTCATTCATACAATCAAAGCAGACATCATGAGGACTTCTGGTGCACTTCCTTGAGTGCCTAACACATAAGGCTTCTCTCGCACTTCCCTGAGTGGCTAACAAAGAGATTGTCTTCTAGTAATGTCTTGGGTTCAATATTTCCATTGGAACAAGGAGATCAAAAGTTCGAGCTTGGTATCTTGCTGACGAAGAAGAAACAATAACGCAACATATTATATGCTTAGTCCCTAATCTATCACTAATAATATTATTGTCTAATAGAAAAAAGAGATGTCTTTTTAATCTTTTGGGCTTTTAGAACTGGATCATATTTAAATAGTAGTTGTTGTCATGTAATTCTTTTCAATGTTTTTGTTTCTATATTTGTTCCGATGATCCTGTGAAGAAATATCATTCTCTAGGGTTTGTTTGCTAGAAGGACTTTTTTATGTTTCGTTGTATTTTTATGTGCTTTTTTATAAACTCATATATTGTAATTATGTTGTCATTAAAGTAGTTTTTTAAACATATTTGAATTTATTCTTTTATAAATCTCCCATTTTGTGTTTATTTTTTTAATTAAATATTTAACTCATGTTATTTAATTGTAATTGTCACACCCTCAAATTTCCACTTGCGGAGTTCTACCGCGAGGCGCATGAGAAACCAGGATCCAAGTCAACGGTCACAATAAACAACACTATATGAAATATATAAACCCAAAACTTAGTTATCAAACCATTTAAAATATGCAACTAAGCCTAGACGCCAATGCAGACCGGTGCGCCTAGTCCAACCGATGCTACCTTAGCGACCTGAGAAAAACATACCAAAAAGACGTCAACATATAATGCTGGTGAGTTCACAGGTTTGATCAATGAGTTACCAAGGTTACCAAAACATTACCATGTCCATACTATACCAATGTCTATCCACATTTCCCCCGTTGTGCATCCCCGCAAATTCATGGTTTCCCCCGGGACTTCCAAAGATCGTATAGCAATACAAGTTATAACCATAGTATGACATATGTTACCAAAATAGTTTAGCGCATGTTTTCTCCCCCAAAAGATAAAGATGTAAAAGTGGGGCCGTGAACTCACCTCAGATAGCGTTCCTCGGTTACTAGTAAAAATGCTAAGCCCTTGTTAATCCCTCTACTGGAGATCTATCAAAATGTTCACATAAGTGTTCCGACTAATAACCATAAGGTTATCTAGTCCCCGATTGTCCAAATCGTAACCAAGTATGTTTTAAAGCGTGTTTAAATGTTTAACCGACACACTAGACCGACACGACATCCCGATGGTGACTCATTACCCTAACTAATCAAGTACACATAGATTACACACAAGGTTCAAGCCTAAAACACTTAGTTTGTATCAAAAATCTCATTTCTGCATCAGAACGGTCGAACCAGTCAGATACAATCTCCTTCGCCCATTTTAAGTCTCCTTCGCCCGTTTTTAAGTTTTCCTTTGCCCGTTTTTCCACGTTCGACCGTTTGATCAGGTTCGCCCAACGTTTTCCAGGTTCAACCCTGGATTCTCTCCTTCGACCATTCGACTGGTCGAACGAGTCCAGGTTCGCCCCTGTTTTAAAAATTTTCCTAAAAACGCTTCAAACACATTTGAAACATCCCGAAACATCATCAAACATAGCAGTCCAGTATGATTAACATATCCCTACATAACCCCACCAATTTTGCCCCAAAACCATCTTGTTTTAATACTTTCCCAAAATGGCAAAATTATGGAAATGTCACATCATGCATGAAATCTTTACCCAATTAGGAAACTTTCTAATACCAACCCATAATCATCTACAAATGCTCAGTTTATCTTGTAATCGAAAACCTCCATGGACAAGCCCTAAATTTCATATTATTAATAATACTTAACATGCACAAGCCCTAGATTTCATAAAATCCTCAAAATACCCATAACATCACCATCTATCTAATAATAACCTATACAATCCTAAATTATCACTCATAGCAGCCCTAGATCATGTTTCTAATATTAGAACAGCAGCAAATCATTAAACAACACATAACATCACATAACACATAATTAACATATGTTTATTGATACAAAACCTACGTTTAATGATAAGGTTTAGATTTAGAAAGGTGCTTAAAAGGTTTTTATTGATAAAATCTTCCTTAGAACAGATCTGGACATTTGGGGTTAGATAAAAACGGATTAAAATGCCTTAAAAAGATTTAGGATTAAGAACACACCTTGGATTCTTGTTTAGATGTTGTAGATAGGTTAGATTATGAAAAAGGAGAGCAAAAACTCCTTCCTTGGTGATTAAAATCGTTTGAGAGTGTTTTGAGACGGTTAGGGTTTATGAAATGGTGAAAAATGACAAAGTTTGGTATTTATACTATTCCACCTTCGACCCCTATCAATGGTCGAATGTGGCCTCCTTCGACACTTTCACAGGGTCGAATGAACCCTGACTTGGTCGAATGAAATTCTTCCAATTCCATATCCCAGGTTCGCCCGTTTGCAAAGGGTCGAACCAAGACATATTTCCTCCTTCGACCACTCGAAGTGGTCGAACCAGGACCTATGTATATCTAGTTTTCCAGTTTGTCGTGTTTAACGCACTTTAACACACCTTAACACATGAGCATGCAACTTTAGTCTATGTTTACATATTTAAGCACGAATAATCATCTACACATCATTTAAACACATATATGTATATAATCCACCACACGACCCATAATCTACACATACACTTAATTAGTTCATGTAATGTCACCAACAACGGGACCCGGTACTAGTGTATCCCCAAAATGACTCCCAATGATCCTCCAGATCATTGAACCCTGGACAATCCTAACTTGACCCGACTCAACCAACCTAGTTAAGTTCGTTTATAAACGTTTCCCGCTAAGGTAGACTTAGATGTTACTAAAATGTTTAAGCCAAATATGTCGGGTGTCACATCATCCCCACGTTGAAAGAATTTTCGTCCCGAAAATTGCACAAAGCCCCAAAATGAAAGAAACGGAAAGAATGAAATGAGATGAAAATTTACCGGATGTCACTTCATCCCCACGTTGAAAGGAATCTCGACCCGAGATTCATTCCGCTTCAGCAGTAACATGCCTCGATTCGAACGCGATTTTCGGAAAAAGATGAGGATGTTTAGCTTTCATCTGATCCTCCCGTTCCCACGTGAAATTCGGTCCACGATTCGAGTACCAATGAACTTTGACGATGCGGATTTTACTCCGACGAAGGCTACGAATCTTGTAGTCGAGAATCTCGACAGGTTCCTCCACAATGCGAAGACGATCATCAACCTTGATCTCCTCCAGTGGTACAATGAGAGATTCATCAGCCAAACACTTCTTCAAGTTAGACAAATGGAAGACGTTGTGAACACTACCGAGCTCCGCCGGTAAGTCAAGTCTTTATGCCACCGGTCCAATCCGATCCAGGATTGCGAATGGTCCGACATAACGAGGGTTAAGCTTGCCACGCTTTCCAAAGCGTATGATGCCCTTCCATGGTGAAACATTCAAAAGTACCCTGTCCCCAACCTGGAATTCCAATGGTTTGCAACGGCGATCAGCATAGCTCTTCTGACGATCCCGCGCAGCAGCCAAATGGTTACGAATTTGTACGATTTTCTACGAAGTTTTGTACACAAGTTCCGGACCAGTGAGCTGGCTCTCTCCCACCTCGGCCCAACAAAGTGGTGATCGACATTTCCATCCGTATAGAGCCTCGAACGGAGCTGCCTTGATACTAGAGTGATAGCTGTTGTTGTAGGAGAACTCCAACAACGGCAGGTGGATCTCCTAACTCTTGCCAAAATCGATAACACATGCCCGAAGCATGTCTTCCAAGGTTTTAATCGTCCGCTCACTCTGTCCATCAGTTTGCGAATGATAAGCTGTACTCATATCCAACTGAGCACCCAAAGCCTTGTGTAGAGCTTTCTAGAAACGCGAAACAAAACGAGAATCACGATCAGATATAATAGAGACAGGCACCCCGTGCCGAGCAACCACCTCCTTAAGGTAAAGTCGAGCCAACCGCTCGAGTCCATCGGTTTTCTTAATAGGTATGAAACGTGCCGATATTGTCAACCTGTCAACAATCACCCAGATCATATAATAACCACTAGGTGACCTTGGCAGCTTGGTGACAAAATCCATCATGATTCGCTCCCACTTCCATTCCGGAACCTCTGGTTGTTGCAGGAGACCAAACGGCCTCTGATACTCCACCTTGACTTTTGTAACACCCCAACCGATGGCGGAAACATCGGGATGTCACGTATTGATGATTGTTCAGTAGCTCATGGTGAATAATAAATTTCGTTAAATGATTTAAATAAGCTACATACAATTGTTCTAAGAATTCGTACATCAAATTGAATAAAACTATGCACATATCTTCAAGCATTAATTCAAATCTTCAAGCAAGTAGAACCTGAAACATGTTAAGTTGAAAATATTTTGGGTCAACAAAAGTTGGTGAGAATTACATAGGTTTTGATAATCGAATAAAATTGTTGTGCAATTCATGTGTCATGGCAATCTAGTCCATATGCGAAAACATACTAGAAGTAAATCGAGTGCATAATCAACCTTGTGACTGTTGTATTGTGGTACATCCCATACGCTCATGGTTCACTCGTTTATATTGCAGTAACAAACACCCACGTAACCTTTGTAGGAGGCACGTATCCGGGTGGGATTGTCAGTCCAATAGATCTATCAATGTATACCGTTTGGCTGATGAATGTTTATGCTAGAATTGTGCTTACCCTAGTCATGTTCAAGACACAATGCAACATAGAAATACACATAGACACATTGATGATTGAATTGCATAAATATTGTTGTAACATGTTTCACCCCAAAAATGGTGATAAATAGAAAAGGGGCTATGTAAAACTCACCTTAGCAAAATGTTATGTCTCGTAAAAAAAATAGAATAATGTGTTGTGAATGTATGCGAGGCGAATCCCAAAGACTCAACAACGTAGCTAGTCCAAATTGAAGAAAACGAAAAAGAAAGAATATCAAGCTTCCAATTCGCCAATTACAAGAGCTTATAATCAAAGCTTCAATTGTAGAAGTAATAGACTATAGAAGAAAGGTATGAGGGAAAGTTTAATCGGATTGAAACAATCGATTTAGAGGTGCAAAGTATAATGGGTCATAGGTGGGTTTTTATACTAGTTTGGGAGTCAATTAGCCATTAAAATTGGTCAACACCATAAAGTAAGGTTTTATGATGAATTGACTATTTGACTAAGACTTTGACTGTTTGACTAAGACTTTGACTAGGACTTTGACTATTTGACTCAAGGCTTTATTTAAAAAAAAAAATCTTGTATGTGAAAAAAAAGAATTTAGAATCATATTATTATTATTATTATTATTTATATACATTTATGTATGTATATAAGTTGTGAGTTAGGATAAATAAAGACTTAGGCACATTTGTATAATATTAATGATAAAGGTGTAATAAAAAAATATATATATATATATAAGGGCTTTTTATGTATTAAAATTTTGGGGAAAATTTTGCGATGTTACAGTCTCCCCTACTTTTGGAAACTTCGTCCCGAAGTTTATTGAAAACACAGGGTTGAAGGTGATTGGGTAGAAATTAGGACAAGGGTGGTTTGGGAAGTTTCGAGTTAAGGCATGACATAAATTTATAGGTAACAGAATAAACTGTTTCGAATAATTTGGGTAAAAGTTTTGATATGTGTGAGTTTTAAGGGATGGATTAGGTTCATCTGAAATAGCAAGGAGAATAAGAATCTTAAGTTTTAGGACTCCTAAAAGAAATGCATGAGTTGATTGACTATAGAAAGACTAAATGAACTACCAGGTAACTAGAGTTTATAATTGGTTATTTACTGAAAACCTTGATAGAATTTCACACTACCTTAACGTACCTGTAAATTCATGATTACGTTCCGGACCGCAATCACCAATTTACCTTACATTAAAGTTTTGCGTCCTTCTATATCTCCACCGATTGTTGAGCAGGTCCGATAGCCTCCACCAGTCGTGGAGTAGGTTGTAGGGCCTCTCCCGACTGTTGAAAAGGCATAATGACCTCTACCAATCGTTGAGTAGGTTCGATAGCCTCCACCAGTCGTGGAGCAGGTTGTAGGGCCTCTCCCGACTGTTGAAAAGGCATGGTGACCTCTATTAAGTGCAGCATTTATTATACACATAGGTTGCAAATTGATAACATGTTTATGCAAGCAAGTATAACAAGCACAGTATATGAGTTGTAGTTGTATAGATTTATATAATTAGTTCACATTAAAACAATCATGCACCATGTAACAACTCTCAGACAAATATTTTATTACTTGAATCAAATAGCGTCAATACATAGAATAAAAGCAACCAATAGTCAAATGGTGAGACTTGCGGTTAGGTAGCTGGAGGATCTTGATCTCTGTTTAGTTTAGGGCATCGGTTACGGAAGTGATTTGGGTAATGAATGTTCAATAAGATATGGGTTGAATGAAGGACAATGAGGTAATATAAGGAATGTAATCATTTATTCATTTAATTAAAACGAATAAACGAAAACGTTGACTTATCAAAGATTCTAAATTCTAATAACATATGAAGACATGCTTTAGCCTATAAGTGAACACTCATCCCGAGAATTCCCAGGTAGGCATCCGGGTCCCTCGTCTGATTGGGATATATGCGCAATGCCAGCCTAGACAGAAGACTCAGAATACAGGCGTTCAACCTTCCAGATTGCACGTGTTCGTTATTAAAATCTAGAACTTCGACGAGATCTCAAGGTGGTTCAGGCTAAACCTGAGGATTTTGTCCTATTAGTCTAAGAGTAGATCTAATGGTGGAGAACAACCTTCTTGTAAGGATGAAAGTAGGGATAAGAAGTAGGAGGAAGATAGAGAATAGCAAGTAAAAGAAGCATGTACTGGTTAAATCCTATGGTTATAGACTAGATTATTTTTCTAATAACCTAATTCCCTATAACCATGGCTCTGATACCAATATGTAACACCCCAACCGATGGCGGAAACATCGGGATGTCACGTATTGATGATTGTTCAGTAGCTCATGGTGAATAATAAATTTCGTTAAATGATTTAAATAAGCTACATACAATTGTTCTAAGAATTCGTACATCAAATTGAATAAAACTATGCACATATCTTCAAGCATTAATTCAAATCTTCAAGCAAGTAGAACCTGAAACATGTTAAGTTGAAAATATTTTGGGTCAACAAAAGTTGGTGAGAATTACATAGGTTTTGATAATCGAATAAAATTGTTGTGCAATTCATGTGTCATGGCAATCTAGTCCATATGCGAAAACATACTAGAAGTAAATCGAGTGCATAATCAACCTTGTGACTGTTGTATTGTGGTACATCCCATACGCTCATGGTTCACTCGTTTATATTGCAGTAACAAACACCCACGTAACCTTTGTAGGAGGCACGTATCCGGGTGGGATTGTCAGTCCAATAGATCTATCAATGTATACCGTTTGGCTGATGAATGTTTATGCTAGAATTGTGCTTACCCTAGTCATGTTCAAGACACAATGCAACATAGAAATACACATAGACACATTGATGATTGAATTGCATAAATATTGTGGTAACATGTTTCACCCCAAAAATGGTGATAAATAGAAAAGGGGCTATGTAAAACTCACCTTAGCAAAATGTTATGTCTCGTAAAAAAAATAGAATAATGTGTTGTGAATGTATGCGAGGCGAATCCCAAAGACTCAACAACGTAGCTAGTCCAAATTGAAGAAAATGAAAAAGAAAGAATATCAAGCTTCCAATTCGCCAATTACAAGAGCTTATAATCAAAGCTTCAATTGTAGAAGTAATAGACTATAGAAGAAAGGTATGAGGGAAAGTTTAATCGGATTGAAACAATCGATTTAGAGGTGCAAAGTATAATGGGTCATAGGTGGGTTTTTATACTAGTTTGGGAGTCAATTAGCCATTAAAATTGGTCAACACCATAAAGTAAGGTTTTATGATGAATTGACTATTTGACTAAGACTTTGACTGTTTGACTAAGACTTTGACTAGGACTTTGACTATTTGACTCAAGGCTTTATTTAAAAAAAAAAATCTTGTATGTGAAAAAAAAGAATTTAGAATCATATTATTATTATTATTATTATTATTAATATACATTTATGTATGTATATAAGTTGTGAGTTAGGATAAATAAAGACTTAGGCACATTTGTATAATATTAATGATAAAGGTGTAATAAAAAAAAATATATATATATAAGGGCTTTTTATGTTTTAAAATTTTGGGGAAAATTTTGCGATGTTACAACTTTAGCATAAGTCAAGCATTTGCTGACATAAGAAGCTATATCAGCTTTCATGTTTGGCCACCAATAAAGTATCTTCAAATCCTGATACATCTTATCGGAGCCAAGGTGAATAGAATACCGGGATTTGTGAGCTTCATCCAAAACAAGCTCACGAAATCCCCCGAACAAGGGGCCCAAACACGTCCCGCAAAATAGTGTAAACCATCGGTCCTGAGTTCGAGATGCTTGTCAACAGTGTGCATAGTCTCAGCCTTAAGGTTTTCCTCCTTCAAAGCTCCCAACTGTGCAGAACGGATTCGGTCAGGTAATGACGAATGAATGGTGAGCTGTAAGGCTTGAACACGGCGAGGATTCACAGACTCCTTCCTGCTCAAGGCGTCCGCCACAACGTTCGCCTTGCCATGATGGTATTTGATAGCACAGTCATAATCGTTCAGAAATTCAACCTAGCGACGCTGCCGCATGTTCAACACCTTCTGGTCGAATATATGCTGAAGACTCTTGTGATCGGTGTATACTTCACACTTGGTACCGTAAAAGTAATGTCTCCAGATTTTCAACGCAAAGATCACTGCACCCAGTTCCAAGTCATGAGTAGTGTAGTTCTTCTCATGAACCTTGAGTTGACGAGAAGCATAAGCAATAACCTTCCCGCGTTGCATCAACACACAACCGAGACCACGAATAGTAGCGTCACAGTACACAATGAAGTCATCTGTACCCTCAGGTAAAGATAAGATAGGTGCGGAACAAAGTTCAAGCTTCTGCATCTGAAATGCAGATTCTTGTGGTTCATTCCAGTCGAACTTTCGGTCCTTCTGGGTATGAGTAGTGAGGGGTTGAGCGATCTTCGAGAATCCCTCAATGAAACGACGATAGTAACCCGCAAGACCTAGGAATTGCCGCACCTCAGATGGCGTCTTTGGTGCTTCCCAGTCTTTAATACTTTCGATCTTAGCCGGATCGACATGAATTCCCAGTTCATTCACCACATGCCCTAGGAATTGAACTTCACGCAACCAAAAATCACACTTCGAGAACTTAGCATACAACTGCTCCTGTCTCAAAAGTTCCAAGACCAACCGTAGGTGTTCTTCATGATCCGCCTTGTTCTTGGAATAAATCAGAATATCGTCAATAAACACGATGACGAACTTATCAAGGTAAGATTTGCAAACGCGGTTCATTAAATCCATGAACACTGCCGGTGCGTTAGTGAGACCAAAAGGCATGACCAAGAACTCAAAATGGCAATAACGAGTGCGAAAAGCAGTCTTCTGAATGTCAGCTTCCCTGACACACAACTGGTGATAACCGGACCGCAAATCAATCTTCGAATAGTAGCTGGAGCCCTAGAGCTGGTCAAAGAGATCATCAATGCGAGGAAGAGGATAACGATTCTTGATGGTCACTTTGTTCAGCTCACGATAATCGATACACATGCGAAGACTTCCGTCCTTCTTCTTTACAAACAAAATAGGAGCTCCCCACGGGGAAGAACTCGGTCGGATGAAACCCTTTTCCAAGAGTTCCTGCAACTGGCAGGACAACTCTTGCATCTCGGGAGGTGCAAGACGATACGAAGCTCGGGCTGTCACACCCTCAAATTTCCACGTGCAGGGTTTTACCGCGAGGCGCGTGACACACCAGGATCCAAGTCAACGGTCACAATAAACAACACTATATGATACGTAAAAATGACATAATCAAACCATTAAGTTTTCATAAATGATCCAACGCTGCGGAAGCGTAAAACTTTATTACAAAGTGAAATCAAAAGTACGAAAGTCTGAAAATACTAAATGAGATGCACATGAATCCTAGACGCCGTGAGACTCCGTGCACCTATCGACAGCTGCTACCTTAGCGACCTGAGACAAACATGCTAAATACGTCAGCAAATAATGCCGGTGAGTTCACAGGTTTTTAATGAATACCGACTCCAAATGTATACCAATTCAAGTGAAAATCGACTCCAACTGAATACTAACTCCCAAATGAATACCCATGATCAATCCAGACCACATGCATGCAAATCATATGAATACATGTTACTACTGCGATTGGAAAACCATTACTGGACTCGAATACTGTGAATACTGAATACGTGCCCGAATGAATACTGAATACTGAATACTGTATACTGAATACTGAATACCTAAGAGACAATATGCACCCGCCCGACCCTCCAAGCCGTCGAGTGGGGCGGGTCAAGCCCAAATAGCGCTATCCACATTTCCCCCGTTGTGCATCCCCGCACATTCATGGTTTCCCCCGGGACTTCCAAAGATCGCATAGTAATATAATGAATACTCCAAAACATAATGAATACGTGAAAACATAATGAATACTCCAAACCCAATGAATTCATGAATACCAAAACATAGTTGAAACGCCTTTTTATGAAAACAGTTGACTCACGTTTAAAGGACACAGCATGTTTTCTCCCCCGAAAATGTAAAACCAGTAAAAGAGTGGGGCCGTGAAACTCACCTTATAGTGCGTCTTCCGATAACTAGAATTCCACCACGTGTATGATAATCCCAACTAATGACAACCTATCAATGAGTTTACATAAGTGTGATGACTACTAACCCGAAGGCTAACAAGTCCCCGATTGTCCAGATCTTGACTACGTGTGTTAAAAAGTGTGTTTAAACGTTAACCGGACATCCCAGACCGACCCGACATCCCGTTGGTGACCCATTACATCAATTAGTCATGCACATAAGTTTAACACATAAGTTTCAAGCATAAAACACTTAGTTTGCATCAAAAATCTCATTTCAGTTAACGTAGGGTCGAACGTAGCTTGGAGTGGTCGAAGGTGACTTTAATTGGTCGAATGTGGCCTTGAACTTCCACCTTCGCCCCTTTTTCTCCCACCATCGCCCATTTGTGGTTCGTTCGCCCCTTTAGTTTCCAGGTTCGACCCTGGAGAACCACCTTCGCCCGTTCGACTGGTCGAAGGTGCTCCAGGTTCGACCCTGCTGTATAATTTTCCCAAAAACGCGTCGAAAACGTCCGAAAACATCACGAAACACCATGAGTTTCAGCAGTCAAGCATCATTAACATATTCCTACGAATCCCTACCGATTTTACCCCAAAATCTATCCGTTTTACAAGTTTCCTAAAATAGTAAATTATGGAGATGTCACATCATCATGCATGAAATCATTACCCAATTAGGAAACTTTCTGAAATTATCATGAACAAGAAACCCCCTATCATAACCTTATCATTACCATCCAAAAACAAGCCCTAAATCTAACTAAAAATTCCTTTAAACGACAAAAACACCTTCAACAATCAATTGTAACATGTTTCAATCATAACTCCTCATTAATAACAATCCTAGGTTGTTGTCATATCATCTATACAACAAGTAATCATCAAACAATGCATAATACTACATTAACACATGTTAATTTGTATCAAAACTCATTGTTTATGAATAGGTTTTATTTAGAAAGATATTAGGAAGGTTTTTACCCATAAAACATGTTGATATCAGATCTGGACCCTTGGGGTTTAGATGAAAACAAGTCAAAATTGTTTAAAAAGGATTTGGAATGAAGAACACACCTTAGATTTTCACTTGTAATGATTTAGAGAGTTAGGTTATGAAAAACAAGCTCAAAAACTCCTTCCCCAATGATAATAGCTGATAGAGAGTGTTTGGAGGCGTTTAGGGTTTGTGAAATGGTGAAAAATGGCTAAGGATGGTATTTATACCAGGTCCAGGTTCGCCCCCTTCATATGGTCGAATGTGGAACTTTTCCACATTCGCCCCTTTGTAATGGTCGAATGTGGAATCTTTCCACATTCGCCCACTTTGTTTCTACATTCGCCCACTTTCTCAAGTTCCATTTCTACATTCGCCCACTTTCCACTTTCAGGTCATCAGCACTTTTTTTTAACACATGTTAACATCACTTTTTAACTCATGTTAACTTTTTCCAGATTTCCAGTTTGTCGTGTTTAACGCATTCTAACACATCTTAACACATAAGCATGCATCCATAGTCTATACTTAGCATATTTAGGCACGTATAATCATTTGTACATCGTTTAAGCAAGTATAAGTATACAATCCACCACACGACCCATAATCTACACATATACTTAATTAGTTCATGTAATGTCACCAACAACGGAACCCGGTACTAGTGTATTCCCCAAAATGACTCCCAATGATCCTCCAGATCATTGAACCCTGGACAATCCTAATCTGACCCGACTCAACTAACCCAGTTAAGTTTGTTTATAAACGTTTTTCGCTAAGGTAGACTTATGTGTTTATAAAATGTTGACCCAAACATGCCGGGTGTCACATCATCCCCCTGTTGAAAGAATTTTCGTCCCGAAAATTTCCCGAAGTCAAAGAGAACGAAGCGAGAAAAAGAAAAATTTTCACGGTCGTCACATCATCCCCTTGTTGAAAGGAATCTCGCCCCGAGATTCACTCTTCGACAGTAATGAGTGTCGACCTAACCCAAGTAACGTTTCCCAGAACACAAACGAAATGATAACCACGAACAAAAGATGATATCAACGAATACTCTGTGCCGGGGAACCGCCCTCCCCAAAGTGAATAGAAAACAATGAATCCCCCTGATCGAAGGCCTACTAGAGACTAATATGATCGGTATAAATGATACACCGGTACCGTCCAAGTAACATCTCCAAAGTACCCACATCAGACTCATGAATGCAAAATGATGACCAAATACCAAACTGAATGCACACAATGAATACGAATTGCCAAACAATGCGAACGAGAATGAATACGAGCATAACGAGAATCAAGAAAAGAATACTCACCAGTAACAGTGTCAGGATCCTCCTGGTTCTCCCTAGCGCCAATGACGTAGACATGACCACGAGTACTTCGACCGTCGCCTTCATTCCCAGCACCACCTGCAGTCCCTTGGTTCAGCTTAGGACAATCCCGCTTGAAGTGTCCATTATCCCCACAGTGATAACATCCCTGCCTCCCCTGTGGAGCAGTAGCAGTGGTAGTAGTAGTGGCCTGTGCCGGTTGTAGCTGAAGAGTAGTCCTACAGTCCTTAGCATGATGACCAAAACGCTGACACCGTCGACAGCGAAACCTCTCACAATCACCCGTATGATGAAACCCACACTCACCACACTTCGGGAGTTTCCCAGTATATCCGCCAGACCTCTGCTCGGATGATGCTCCCACAACTTCTTGCTTCTTTGTCTGCGGCTGGGACGACCCAGCGCTCTTTCCAGCACTCTCCCACTTTCTCTTGTTGTCCGCAGGGGCTTTCACAGCAGCACCCCTCGGAGGTAGAACGCCCTCCACAACCTTCATGTTGGTCAGCTTGTGGGCTGCCCGAACAGTGGCCAACATAGTAGTGTGATCAGCAGCAGCAACAAGTCCAGCAATCTCCGGCACTAACCCAGCAACGTAGTGCTCAATCCTCCGGTACTCCGGTGTAGCCAACCCGGGGCACATCACAGCCAACTCATTGTGCCTAGCAGTAAACTCCTCGATCTCCGACCCAACCATCTTCAGATTCCAGAACTCATGCTCCAACTTCATAATCTCGTCTCTTGGGCAATACTCTGCCCTCAACATCTGAACAAACTCGGGCCACGACATAGCATTGGCCTCACCCAGACCAAGGTTCGCAGTGGTGGAGTTCCACCAGGTCAACGCATGTCCCTCCAGTGTAGCAGAAGCATACTTGACGCGATCAGCGTCGGGACAGTTACACATAGCAAACACCGACTCAATCTTCTCCAACCACCTAAGTAGTCCCACCGCTCCTTCAGTCCCATTGAAGAAATGGGGCTTACAGTCCATGAACTTCTTGTACGTGCACCCAGTCTGCATCTGATTAGTATTTCCCAGGGTCTGCTGAGCAGCCTGGAAAGCAGCCAACGCAACGTTCAACTGTTGTTGCAACATGTGCTCCAACTCCGCCTGAGTCATGGTGATGTTCCCACCACCTCGTCCACCGCCATTGCGACCCCCGCCGCCTCCACGGCGTCCACCAGCACGTCCACCAGCGCGACCAGACATGTTCTGCCAAACCGGAGACAAGATACGCAAAATCACCAACAGATTGAGCTACAAGTGACCAAACGAATTCAGAACATGGTTCCAGCATGACCATTAGTCCGAACACGAAGTCCACCAAGATTTTCATGCATTTCGATTTATGATTTCGTGTGCACCCGAAATAACAAATCGCTCTACATGGTCCTCTAGGCGTGCTCCTAGCTAGAACTACAAATCACCCGATACCCACATTCCTAAAAGAAACTGTTATCACACGAAGATCCCAAAGTGAGCAGTCACTCAGGAGTGTACTATGACAAGTACTAGTGCATGATAGTGTGTGTGTAGGCAAGTATGTACATTAGAGCATAGAGGGGAGATATCCAAAACCCGGAAAGATCTTAAGAATGCGCCGAAGGCACCCCAATGTACACTACTGCCAAGTATAAGCGATAAGCCCCTTCATCTTCAAACCCGAAGAAGAAGATAGAACCAAGGTAGGAATAACAAAAGATGGATAATGTGATACTTTGTGATGAGGACACTGACACCCCGACAAGATTAGTATGTTTACCAAATGACACGACTCGTAACTATGTGTGACCGTCTAACGTGTGTGATACTCGGCTATAGACTAGACTCTACATGCAGTCCTAGTTCACTATAACCATTGGCTCTGATACCAATCTGTCACACCCTCAAATTTCCACGTGCGGGGTTTTACCGCGAGGCGCGTGACACACCAGGATCCAAGTCAACGGTCACAATAAACAACACTATATGATACGTAAAAATGACATAATCAAACCATTAAGTTTTCATAAATGATCCAACGCTGCGGAAGCGTAAAACTTTATTACAACGTGAAATCAAAAGTACGAAAGTCTGAAAATACTAAATGAGATGCACATGAATCCTAGACGCCGTGAGACTCCGTGCGCCTATCGACAGCTGCTACCTTAGCGACCTGAGACAAACATGCTAAATACGTCAGCAAATAATGCCGGTGAGTTCACGGGTTTTTAATGAATACCGACTCCAAATGTATACCAATTCCAAGTGAAAATCGACTCCAACTGAATACTAACTCCCAAATGAATACCCATGATCAATCCAGACCACATGCATGCAAATCATATGAATACCTGTTACTACTGCGATTGGAAAACCATTACTGGACTCGAATACTGTGAATACTGAATACGTGCCCGAATGAATACTGAATACTGAATACTGAATACCTAAGAGACAATATGCACCCGCCCGACCCTCCAAGCCGTCGAGTGGGGCGGGTCAAGCCCAAATAGCGCTATCCACATTTCCCCCGTTGTGCATCCCTGCACATTCATGGTTTCCCCCGGGACTTCCAAAGATCGCATAGTAATATAATGAATACTCCAAAACATAATGAATACGTGAAAACATAATGAATACTCCAAACCCAATGAATTCATGAATACCAAAACATAGTTGAAACGCCTTTTTATGAAAACAGTTGACTCACGTTTAAAGGACACAGCATGTTTTCTCCCCCGAAAATGTAAAACCAGTAAAAGAGTGGGGCCGTGAAACTCACCTTATAGTGCGTCTTCCGATAACTAGAATTCCAACACGTGTATGATAATCCCAACTAATGACAACCTATCAATGAGTTTACATAAGTGTGATGACTACTAACCCGAAGGCTAACAAGTCCCCGATTGTCCAGATCTTGACTACGTGTGTTAAAAAGTGTGTTTAAACGTTAACCAGACATCCCAGACCGACCCGACATCCCGTTGGTGACCCATTACATCAATTAGTCATGCACATAAGTTTAACACATAAGTTTCAAGCATAAAACACTTAGTTTGCATCAAAAATCTCATTTCAGTTAACGTAGGGTCGAACGTAGCTTGGAGTGGTCGAAGGTGACTTTAATTGGTCGAATGTGGCCTTGAACTTCCACCTTCGCCCCTTTTTCTCCCACCATCGCCCATTTGTGGTTCGTTCGCCCCTTTAGTTTCCAGGTTCGACCCTGGAGAACCACCTTCGCCCGTTCGACTGGTCGAAGGTGCTCCAGGTTCGACCCTGCTGTATAATTTTCCCAAAAACGCGTCGAAAACGTCCGAAAACATCACGAAACACCATGAGTTACAGCAGTCAAGCATCATTAACATATTCCTACGAATCCCTACCGATTTTACCCCAAAATCTATCCGTTTTACAAGTTTCCTAAAATAGTAAATTATGGAGATGTCACATCATCATGCATGAAATCATTACCCAATTAGGAAACTTTCTGAAATTAATCAATCATCAGCTCAACATACTCAAATTATCATGAACAAGAAACCCCCTATCATAACCTTATCATTACCATCCAAAAACAAGCCCTAAATCTAACTAAAAATTCCTTTAAACGACAAAAACACCTTCAACAATCAATTGTAACACGTTTCAATCATAACTCCTCATTAATAACAATCCTAGGTTGTTGTCATATCATCTATACAACAAGTAATCATCAAACAATGCATAATACTACATTAACACATGTTAATTTGTATAAAAACTCATTGTTTATGAATAGGTTTTATTTAGAAAGATATTAGGAAGGTTTTTACCCATAAAACATGTTGATATCAGATCTGGACCCTTGGGGTTTAGATGAAAACAAGTCAAAATTGTTTAAAAAGGATTTGGAATGAAGAACACACCTTAGATTTTCACTTGTAATGATTTAGAGAGTTAGGTTATGAAAAACAAGCTCAAAAACTCCTTCCCCAATGATAATAGCTGATAGAGAGTGTTTGGAGGCGTTTAGGGTTTGTGAAATGGTGAAAAATGGCTAAGGATGGTATTTATACCAGGTCCAGGTTCGCCCCCTTCATATGGTCGAATGTGGAACTTTTCCACATTCGCCCCTTTGTAATGGTCGAATGTGGAATCATTCCACATTCGCCCACTTTGTTTCTACATTCGCCCACTTTCTCAAGTTCCATTTCCACATTCGCCCACTTTCCACTTTCAGGTCATCAGCACTTTTTTTTAACACATGTTAACAACACTTTTTAACTCATGTTAACTTTTTCCAGATTTCCTGTTTGTCGTGTTTAATGCATTCTAACACATCTTAACACATAAGCATGCATCCATAGTCTATACTTAGCATATTTAGGCACGTATAATCATTTGTACATCGTTTAAGCAAGTATAAGTATACAATCCAACACACGACCCATAATCTACACATATACTTAATTAGTTCATGTAATGTCACCAACAACGGAACCCGGTACAAGTGTATTCCCCAAAATGACTCCCAATGATCCTCCAGATCATTGAACCCTGGACAATCCTAATCTGACCCGACTCAACTAACCCAGTTAAGTTTGTTTATAAACGTTTTTCGCTAAGGTAGACTTATGTGTTTATAATATGTTGACCCAAACATGCCGGGTGTCACACGGGCAATAGGAGCTGCACCTGGAGTAAGATCAATACCAAACTCAACCTGACGATGGGGAGGAAGACCAGGCAAATCATCAGGAAACACATTGGGAAAATCAATAACCACCGGAATATCCTTGATCTTCTTCTCATCGTCAGTAGAAACGTTAACAAGTGCAAGAATGGCCGAACAACCCTTCCGAAGGTACTTACGGGCTTTCATGCTAGAAATGATACTCAGCGGAGCACCGCTTTTCTCGCCATGAACCGAAAGAGTCTCTCCATCAGGGAGAGGGATCCGAATAATCTTATCGAAACAAACCCCACGATAAAACGATAACCAATCCATGCCGACAACGACATCAAAACTACCCAAGGGTACCGACATAAGGTCAATGGGAAAAGACAAACCCGACAGTTCTAAGCGACATTCCCTAAGGGTGTGTGTCGATTCGATTTTCTTACCATCATCCAATTCTATTAAGTACTTAGCCTCTAAAGGTGTGGGTACTATATCTAGCAATCGACTAATGTAAAATCGCAAAATTTTTCCCCAAATTTTAATACATAAAAGCCCTTTTTTTTATTACATCTTTATCATTAATATTATACAAATGTGCCTAAGTCTTTATTTTCCTAACTCACAACTTATATATATATATATATATATATATAAATGTATATATATAATAATAATAATAATAATATGATCTAAATTTTTTTTTACACATACACTTGTCAAGATTTTTTTTAAATAATGTTCTGGCCAAAGTCATAGTCAAAGTCTTAGTCAAACAGTCAAAGTCTTAGTCAAATAGTCAATTCATCATAAAACCTTACTTTATGGTGTTGACCAATTTTAATGGCTAATTAACTCCAAAACTAGTATAAAAACCCACCTATGACCCATTATACTTTGCACCTCTAAATAGATTGTTTCAATCCGATTAAACCTTCCCTCATACTTTTCTTCTATAGTCTATTACTTCTACAATTGAAGCTTTGATTATAAGCTCTTGTAATTGGCAACTTTGGGGCTACACATATTCTATATCTCGAGAGTTAATACTTTGCTAAGGTGAGTTTACGTAACCATGTTTATGCAATTCTTTATACTTGCAACATTATACTTAAGCAATTCTACATGCATGTCTAGTTGTAAACTTTAATGCCTCATGAATTAAACAACAACAACAGTTTCAACGAGTTTCAACATTACATAATCATTAGCTATGGCCAAGCCGTCGATACTCAATAATAGATCTATTGGATTGACAATCCCACCCGGATACGTGTACCTCCTACATAGGTAGCTTGGGTGATTGTTATTGTTCCAACATATTATTAAGGTGAACCGTGGATGACGGGATGGACCTAAACTAGTCGGAGGTTTGATTATGTCGATTCAACATTTTACGTTTATTCATGTAGACTTAAACTTACGATAGACATATGAATTGCTAAACTTTTATTCTTAAACTTAATTGCGTGACATGGCTTATGTATTCTCACCAACTTCTAGTTGACCCCCCCATTTTTACAACTCAACAGGAAATAATGATGCATGAAGACTAGAGTATTTACATGAGAAGGCAAACTGAAGTCTATGCTTGTTTGGTTTTTGTGATGTATTAGATTTCCACTTAAAACTCATTATGTATTTCCATTTTTTGGATATTTGCACTTTAAATTAATTTCAGTTAAAATTTGGTTACCATGTGCTACTGTATACTCATTCTTACGTGACACCTCGATGTTTCCGCCATCGGTTGGGGTGTTACAGATTGGTATCAGAGCCTTGGTTATAGGGAATTAGGTTATTAGAAAAAAATATAATAATCTAGTCTATAACCATAGGAATATAACCAGTATTTGCTCCTTTTACTTGCTATTCTCTATCTCACTCCTACTTCTTATCCCTACTTCAACCCCTACAAGAAGATTGCTCTCAATCACAAGATCTACTCTTAGACTAATTGGACAATCCTCAGGTTTAGCCTGAACTACCTTGAGATCTCGTCGAAGTTCTAGATTTTAATAACGAACACGCGCAATCTGGAAGGGTGAACGCCTGTATTCTGAGTTTTCTGTCTAGGACTGGCATTGGGCATATATCCCAATCAGACGAGGGACCCGAATGCCTACCTGGGAATTCTCGGGATGAGTGTTCACTTATAGGCTAAAGCATGTCTTCATTATGTTATTAGAATCTAGAAGTTTTGATAAGTCGACGTTTTCGTTTATTCGTTTTAATTAATGAATAAATAATTACACTCACTTTCCTTAAACTAAGCTCTAAAATCTCAAAATTTTACAGCTTAAATCAATCTCATTTCATAACCATCTATGGATTTCACAATCACACTTCACCTTACCATCTTAGCCACTTTTTAAATATTCAACACCCTACCCAAATCATATTATTTCATTTCTCCACATGTTACTTATTTTTTTTAAAAACTATAACCTCATACCTTAGCACAAACTAAAGTTTTCTAAATCTTGTTGTATTTTCATTACCTAGTAACTTTACAAAGTACATATTTTTGTCAAAAGATGTACTCGAACTTAAATTCAATTGTTTATTTATTGACGTAACAAACAATTTTCTATATAATGCTTTAAACTATTAAAAATCACTTAATAGAACCTTGATCTTCAAAACCTAATGTCATGTTTGAAATCTCCAACTAACGAAATATTTTAATCAAAGCCTACTTAGCTTGTACTATTTAACAACTTTTGCTTTATGTACAAAACCAATTTTGAAAATAAATTTTTTTTTCCATAGGAATAATATCTAGTCTCTAGATTCTCCATCGACACTCACTCATTTTCAACTTGTTCAAATTTTTACAATATTTGGCATATACCACAATCATGTTTTCTTATACACTTGATTATAACCTTTGATCCAAACCCCAAAATTTACGTTGCTACATAATCTCCTTACTATAAAATAAACTCTTTATAATCTATCTTCACATTCACTATCTCTCACAACTTTGATTCTGCTTCAAGAATTTTTCATCACCCTCTCAAGAACTAAATTCATATCCTTCACCTTCTCACACATGACCTAGTTACCCATGATAACCAAACTATTGAAACTTGATTGTGTGTTGCATCAAACATAATCCTTAGTTATACATGAGGATTCGACTATTTGCCTTATTTGAACATTTGAAACTAGAATTCATGGAATATAAACTATTTACTATAGACACACCTAGAGTCATTAACCTTATCTAGGGCAACTCTATTACAACTCGTATGCTATACTTGATACTTGATTGCTTACATGTACATATTATCAATTTGCAATTCATGTGTGTAATAATTGGTACACTTAATCAAACAACTGATAGAGGATGAAGTACTTGCTCAACAGTTAGTAGAGTACAAAATAACCTACTCAACGATTGGTAGAGGTCATCATGCCTGCTCAACAGTCGGTAGAGGCCCTACAACCTGCTCAACGACTGGTAGAGGCTATCATACCAGCTCAACAATCGGTAGAGGTTCTTACTCACTGACTGGTAGAAGTCTTTTTCCTAATCAACAGTTGGACTCATTTTTGGATACATTGTATACGATTCAATCACAAGGTTATTTTGCATTACTTACATGTGTGTTTAGAGTCATAGAAGGACACAAAACCCTAATGTAAGGTAAATTGGTGATTACGGTCCGGAACGTAATCATGAATTTACAGGTACGTTAAGGTAGTGTGAAATTCTATCAAGGTTTTCGGTAGGTAACCAATTATAAACTCTAGTTACCTGGTAGTTCATTTAGTTTTTCTATAGTCAATCAATTCATGCATTTCTTTTAGGACTCCTAAAACTTAATGCTTTGCTAGATTCTTACACTCCTTGCGATTTCAAACGAACCTAATCCAACCCATAAGACTCACACATATTAAACTTTTTACCCAAATTATTCGAAAACAGATTATTCTATTACCTATAAGTTCATGTTGTCCCTTAACGCAAATTTTAAAAACCACAGTTGCCCTAACTTCTACCCAATCACCCTCAACCCTGTGTTATTAATAACTTCGGGACGAAGTTTTCAAAAGTAGGGGAGACTGTAAAATCGCAAAATTTTTCCCCAAATTTTAATACATAAAAGCCCTTTTTTATTACATCTTTATCATTAATATTATACAAATGTGCCTAAGTCTTTATTTTCCTAACTCACAACTTATATATATATATATATATATATATATAAATGTATATATATAATAATAATAATAATATGATCTAAATTTTTTTTTACACATACACTTGTCAAGATTTTTTTTAAATAAAGTCCTGGTCAAAGTCATAGTCAAAGTCTTAGTCAAACAGTCAAAGTCTTAGTCAAATAGTCAATTCATCATAAAACCTTACTTTATGGTGTTGACCAATTTTAATGGCTAATTAACTCCAAAACTAGTATAAAACCCACCTATGACCCATTATACTTTGCACCTCTAAATCGATTGTTTCAATCCGATTAAACTTTCCCTCATACTTTTCTTCTATAGTCTATTATTTCTACAATTAATGCTTTGATTATAAGCTCTTGTAATTGGCAACTTTGGGGCTACACATATTCTATTTCTCGAGAGTTAATACTTTGCTAAGGTGAGTTTACGTAACCATGTTTATGCAATTCTTTATACTTGTAACATTATACTTATGCAATTCTACATGCATGTCTAGTTGTAAACTTTAATGCCTCATGAATTAGACAACAACAACAGTTTCAACGAGTTTCAACATTACATAATCATTAGCTATGGCCAAGCTGGCGATACTCAATAATAGATCTATTGGATTGACAATCCCACCCGGATACGTGTACCTCCTACATAGGTAGCGTGGGTGATTGTTATCGTTCCAACATATTATTAAGGTGAACCGTGGATGACGGGATGGACCTAAACTAGTCGGAGGTTTGATTATGTCGATTCAACATTTCACGTTTATTCATGTAGACTTAAACTTACGATAGACATATGAATTGCTAAACTTTTATTCTTAAACTTAATTGCGTGACTTGGCTTATGTATTCTCACCAACTTCTAGTTGACCCCCCCATTTTTACAACTCAACAGGAAATAATGATGCATGAAGACTAGAGTATTTACATGAGAAGGCAAACTGAAGTCTATGCTTGTTTGGTTTTTGTGATGTATTAGATTTCCACTTAAAACTCATTATGTATTTCCATTTTTTGGATATTTGCACTTTAAATTAATTTCAATTAAAATTTGGTTACCATGTGCTACTGTATACTCATTCTTACGTGACACCTCGATGTTTCCGCCATCGGTTGGGGTGTTACAACTAACGTCCATAGATACGAAACTCTTATCGGCACCAGAATCAAACAAGACAGAAACATAGCGATCATTAAGAAGTAACGTACCGGTAATTGTGTCTGGATCCTGCCTAGCCTCTGCAGATCCAATGACGAAACCACGTGTAGTCCTGCCTCTGCCCCCATTGTTCCCATTACCGTTTCCGCCCCTCCCATTATCGCCCTGCTTCAGTTTAGGACATTCACGCTTGAAGTGTCCCCTGTCACCACAGTTATAGCACCCCTGCTTTCCTGGAGTCCCCTGAGCAGCAGGAGTAGGAGTAGTAGCAGGAGTCTGAGTTGGGGTGAGTGCCACCCTGCAATCCTTAGCATGATGTCCCAACTGATGGCACCGATGACAACGAGCCCGATCATAGCTCCCAGAATGATGAAAACCACACTTGTTGCACTTGGGATGCTTCCCGACATACCCACTTGACTTCTGCCCAGAAGAAGACCCAGATGAATCAAACTTCTTCGCTGGCTGAGATGGCGCTGGTACAGCACTCTTCCCCACGCCATCCCACTTCCTCTTGTTCCCCTCAGAAACCTTCACAGCAGCACCCTTAGGAGGCAAAACACCTTCTGCCTCCTTCAGGTTAGTCATCCGATGAGCTGATCGGACAACTTCAGCAATAGTGGGAAGATTCCCAGCAGCCACCAATCCAGCAATCTCCGGTACTAGCCCAGACACATAGTGCTCGATCCTCCTATACTCGGGTGTGTGCAAATCAGGGCACAACACCGCCAGCTCATTCCTCCTCACAGTGTACTCTTCAATCCCTGACCCAACCATCTTGTAGCTCCAGACTTCATGTTCCAACTTCTGTACCTCCTCCCTCGGACTTTACTCACCTCTCAACAGTTGCACAAACTCCGCCCAAGGCATAGAAATAGCCTCCCCCAATCCCATGTTCTGAGTAGTAGCATTCCACCACGACAGTGCAGGCCCCTCAAATGTCGCAGTAGCATACTTCACCCGGTCCCAGCAGGACTGTTACACATGACAAACATAGACTCAACCTTCTCCATCCATCGGAGCAGTCCCACCGCTCCCTCAGTTCCAGCGAAGTTATGGGGCTGACAATCCTGAAACTTCTTATAAGAGCACTGAGGTGGGGGTGGATTGGCACCAATACCTGAAACACGGTACACGAGTAAAACACAAACGAAAGGACATGAAACCCAAGAATGAGGCAAGGTCGACAGAAATCAACTCACCACCCATGGCATTAATCCCAGCCTGGAAATTAGCCATAGCCATGTTCACTTGCTGCTGTAGCAAGTTGTTTAGCTCAGCTTGGGTCATGTTGATGTTGCCACGACCACCGAATCCAGCACGACCACCGTCGCCACCATGACGTCCACCACCGCGAGCACCAGACATGATCTAACAAATCAAGAAATCGAGGGATTCAGATTCACTTCTAGTGTCACCCACTAGAAATTTATAAGAGTTAACTTAGGACAAATCCAGGACTATACATCCAAACTCGAAGTCCATCGAGATTTTCATGCATTTCAGTTTATTATTTCGTGTGCACCCGAAATGATAAACTGCTCTACATGGTCCCCAGATGTACCCCTAATCCGGACTCCGGTCACCGAATATCATCGCCTAGTAACGTGTTACAATAGGTGCAAGTGTAAGAAGGCATGTGTGTGCTAGAACCAACAAATCAACCCCTTCCCCTTCAATCCCGAAGAGGAAGACAAAAGTAGGTAAGAACCCAAATAAAAGCGGATGATGTAACAGAGAAGTATGATGATGATGTAAGGACACCCCGACAACGTTAGTACGTATCCCACTAATAGACTCAAAGTATGTGACCGTCTAGTGTGTGCGACTCGGCTATAGACCAGACTCTACATGTAGTCCTAGTTCACTATAACCATTGGCTCTGATACCAATCTGTCACACCGTCAAATTTCCACTAGCGGAGTTTTACCGCGAGGCGCATGACAAACCAGGATCCAAGTTAACGGTCACAATAAACAACACTATATGAAATACGTAAACACAAAACATAGTTCTCAATTTATAGAACCATAGCGGAAGCATTTAACCAGTTAACAAACCATGTACGACAATGTTCAAAAACTTTATTCAAAACATGAAACTAAGCCTAGACGCCATGCAGACTCGTGCGCCTAGTCCTCTGTTGCTACCTTAGCGACCTGAGAAAAACATACCAAAAAGTCGTCAACATATAATGCTGGTGAGTTCACAGGTTTGATCAATTAGTTACCAAGGTTACCAAAACGTTACCATGTCCATACTATACCAATGTCACCAAGTACCCTAGCTAGGCGTATGTTTTATTACTACTACGATTGGAAACCATTACTGGACACGTTTAGCAATGTTTAGCATATGTTTAAGCAGCCCGAATATGTTCAGCATGTTTAGCAAAGTTCGAGACAACATGCACCCGCCCGGCCCTCCAAGCTGTCGAGTGGGGCAGGTCACGCCCAATAGATCTATCCACATTTCCCCCGTTGTGCATCCCCGCACATTCATGGTTTCCCCAGGGACTTCCAAAGATCGTATAGCAATACAAGTTAAAACCATAGTATGACATATGTTACCAAAATAGTTTAGCGCATGTTTTCTCCCCCAAAAGTTAAAGCTGTAAAAGTGGGGCCGTGAACTCACCTCAGATAGCGTTATTCGGTTACTAGTAAAAATGCTAAGCCCTTGATAATCCCTCTACCGGAGATCTACCAAAATGTTCACATAAGTGTTCCGACTAATAACCATAAGGTTATCTAGTCCCCGATTGTCCAGATCGTAACCAAGTATGTTTTAAAGCGTGTTTAAATGTTTAACCGACACACTAGACCGACCCGACATCCCGTTGGTGACTCATTACCCTAACTAATCAAGTACACATAGATTACACACAAGGTTCAAGCATAAAACACTTAGTTTGTATCAAAAATCTCATTTCTGCATCAGAACGGTCGAACCAGTCAGATACAATCTCCTTCGCCCATTTTAAGTCTCCTTCGCCCGTTTTTATGTTTTCCTTCGCCCGTTTTTCCACATTCGACCATTTGATCAGGTTCGCCCAACGTTTTCCAGGTTCGACCCTGGATTCTCTCCTTCGACCATTCAAATGGTCGAACGAGTCTAGGTTCACCCCTGTTTTAAAAATTTTCCTAAAAACGCTTCAAACACATTCGAAACATCCCGAAACATCATCAAACACAGCAGTCCAGTATGATTAACATATCCCTACATAACCCCACCAATTTTCGCCCGTTTTTCCACATTCGACCATTTGATCAGGTTCGCCCAACGTTTTCCAGGTTCGACCCTGGATTCTCTCCTTCGACCATTCAAATGGTCGAACGAGTCTAGGTTCACCCCTGTTTTAAAATTTTTCCTAAAAACGCTTCAAACACATTCGAAACATCCCGAAACATCATCAAACACAGCAGTCCAGTATGATTAACATATCCCTACATAAGCCCACCAATTTTGCCCCAAAACCAGCTTGTTTTAATACTTTCCCAAAATGGCAAAATTATGGAAATGTCACATCATGCATGAAATCTTTACCCAATTAGGAAACTTTCTAATACCAACCCATAATCATCTACAAATGCTCAGTTTATCTTGTAATCGAAAACCTCCATTCATATTATTAATAATACTTAACATGCACAAGCCCCAGATTTCATAAAATCCTCAAAATACCCATAACATCACCATCTATCTAATAATAACCTTTACAATCCTAAATTATCACTCATAGCAGCAAATCATTAAACAACATATAACATCACATAACACATAATTAACATATATTTATTGATACAAAACCTACGTTTAATAATAGGGTTTAGATTTAGAAAGGTGTTTAAAAGGTTTTTAATGATAAAATCTTCCTTAGAACAGATATGGACATTTGGGGTTAGATAAAAACGGATTAAAATGCCTTAAAAAGATTTAGGATTAAGAACACACCTTGGATTCTTGTTTAGATGTTGTAGATAGGTTAGATTATAAAAAAGAAGAGCAAAAACTCCTTCCTTAGTGAATAAAATCGTTTGAGAGTGTTTTGAGACGGTTAGGGTTTGTGAAATGGTGAAAAATGACAAAGTTTGGTATTTATACTATTCCACCTTCGACCCCTATCAATGGTCGAATGTGGCCTCCTTCGACCCATTCACAGGATCGAATGAACCTTGACTTGGTCGAATGAAATTCTTCCAATTCCATATCCCAGGTTCGCCCGTTTGCAAAGGGTCGAACCAAGACATATTTCCTCCTTCGACCACTCGAAGTGGTCGAACCAGGACCTATGTATATCTAGTTTTCCAGTTTGTCGTGTTTAACGCATTTTAACACACCTTAACACATGAGCATGCAACCTTAGTCTATGTTTAACATATTTAAGCACGGATAATCATCTACACATCATTTAAACACATCTATGTATATAATCCACCACACGACCCATAATCTACACATACACTTAATTAGTTCATGTAATGTCACCAACAACGGGACCCGGTACTAGTGTATCCTCAAAATGACTCCCAATGATCCTCCAGATCATTGAACCCTGGACAATCCTAACTTCACCCGACTCAACCAACCTAGTTATGTTCGTTTATAAACGTTTCCCGCTAAGGTAGACTTAGATGTTACTAAAATGTTTAAGCCAAATATGCCAGGTGTCACATAAGCTGAAATGGATCTTTTGGTATATTTTTTTTTTTTTAAAAAAGTATCTAAAGTATGTTCATACATAGATTCCATTTTTATTGTTTAGATACTTCTAATTTTATTCACTTTACTTAGATTTCTCAACTCGGAACGCTCCCGGGGTATAAGCTAGTAATATTTATATTAATAATTTAAAAAGATGTTTATAATAACATTACTGAGTTATATATAACTATTCAGTTTACATATATTAAAATATTAGCTACACTTAGTATATTTCATGTCATTTTTAAAGAAGTTTGTTATGGAAATATTATTTATTTAAAACATAATAAGTAGTCAACAAAAACTATAATTACACCTTTTATAGATAATGATATTTTTGTATAATTTTTATTGATATAAAAGATATGTTCATTTTTTAATATTATAGGAACAATAAAAGAGTTCAAATTATTTGTAAGAACAATAGTTTTAATCGTTTTATAAATATAAAATAATAATATTATAATGATATGGTATCTTTCCATCAAGATCCTTCGTTTGTACACTGTGCATCAAAGACTTTTAGGGCTCTGCTGGCTGTTTGTAATTATGAATTTGAAAAGACTGATCTAATTTAAATTTATAGGTATTTTGTTAGATATTGATTTCAAGTTATGTTTGGAAAGTCTGTTTTTAAAATCTTTTTAAATCATCCTTTAGTTGGAAATTCTAATGTATCATAGTTGTTTGTAACATCCGTTGACAACACATGAAATACTATATAACTTGAATTTAGAGTAGATTTCTATACCAAAGTTATTATTAGGACATTGAACATAATAATAATATTTATATTAATGATTTAAAAAGATGTTTACAATAACATTACTGAGTTATGTATAACTATTCATTTTACATATATTAAAATATTAGCTACAGTTAGTATATTTCATGTCATTTCATAAAGAAGTTTGTTATGGAAATATTATTTATTTAAAACATAATAAGTTGTCAATAAAAACAAATATTACACCTTTTATAGATGATGATATTTTTGTAGAATTTTTATTGATACAAATATATGTTCAAATTTTAATGATATATGAACAATAAAAGATTTCAAATTATTTGTAAGAACAATAGTTTTAATTGTTTTATTAATATAAAATAATAATGTTATAATGATATGGTATCTTTCCATCTAGATCCTTCGTTAATACATTGGTCATCAAAGACATTTAGGGCTGTGAAGACTGTTTGTAATTATGAATTTGAAAAGACTCATCTAATTTAAATTTATAGTTGTTTTGTTAGATATTCGTTACAACTTAACTATTGCAAAGTCTGTTTCAAAACTATGGTGACGTCATTCTTTAGTTGAAATTTGTAATTAATCACAGTTGTTTGTTAACTTCCCTTTGACTACTCATGAAATAATATATAACTTGAACTTAGAATAGGTTTCCATTTCAAATTTATTATTAGGACATTGAACATATGGATAATATTCATGTTAATAATTTAAACTGATGGTTATAATAACTGAAGTGAGTTATATGTAAATATTCAGTTTACATATATTAAAATATTACTAACAGTGACTATATTTCTAGCATTTGTTAAAAATGTTTTTCATGGATTAGTATAAAAACTATAATTTCCCGTTTTATAGATGGTGATATTTTAGTAGATTTTTTATTGATATAAAGTATAAGTTCATTTTTTAAATACATAGGAACAATAAAAGACTTCAATTCATATGTGAGAACAATACATTTAATTGTTTAATCAATTTAAAATAATAATCTTTAAATTTAAGTTATATTTCCATCTAGATCATTTGTTTGTACAGTGCTCATCAAAGACTTTCAGGGCTCTGCGTGTCACACCCTCAAATTCCACATGCAGGGTTTTACCGCGAGGTGCGTGACACACCAGGATCCAAGTCAACGGTCACATTAAACGACAACTAAATGATATGAAAACAACGTAAAATGCCCATTAAGTTTTCAAAACCGTTCTAACACAGCAGAAGCAAAATGTATTATTACAACTCAAAAGTAAAACTCAAGTCTGAAATACTCAAAATAAAATGCAAATGAGTCCTAGACGTCGTGAGACTCCGTGCGCCTATCGATAGCTGCTACCTTTGCGACCTGAGACAAACATGCTAAAAGACGTCAACAAATAATGCTGGTGAGTTCACAGGTTTTTAAGTAAAACATTTCACGAACTTTTGAAAGACTATCATGATGCTACCGACTGATGAAAACACTCGTTAAACGTTTGAACTCCATAACGAACCTCCCAAACAAACTATCGCCCACCGCGGTTAATGAACTACCATCCCATGGTCAACGAACTACTATATCATAGCTAACGAACTACCATCCCATGGTCAGCGAACTACTATATCATAGCTAACGAACTACCACATAGGGGTTAACGAACTACCATATAGTGGCTAACAAACTACCGCATCACTGCTAACGAACTGCCACAACATAGGCCAAATAATACTAAACATAAATGAATACTTTGAACCCAAATGAACCCTCCCAAACGTAATGAACTTACGAACACAATTGACACACGTTTAAAGAACACAACATGTTTTCTCCCCCAAAAATGTAAAACCAGTAAAAGAGTGGGGCCGTTAAACTCACCTTAATTTCCATGCTAAGCTAGCAAACAAATCCTGAACCCTCGACCGACTTCCTCGTGCCCTAATTACCAACAAAGGACACCTTAACAGTCTATCACACATAAGCCTAGCTTATTGACTGCTCAAAAGATAGTCTATCCGACTGTCTAGACTCGTGTATACCAACACGAGTCTCAATACGTTTCAACTCGACGAACCGATCGTGGCTTATCTTACTTCTCGCATTACATAGCACCCAGGTTGCACACTTGTTACTATTTGTGTATAAACCATGTTGGACTAGTACCCTGAAACGTATAATTATCCTGAATCGTAGCTCATCTCGTAAATCATATAAGTATATTTATTTTGTGTAATTATATTTTAGAAGATACTCTTTAAGGAAAAGTATAAGTTTAGTTATTAAAATCAATTAATAACATTTGTTACTTTTTCCCAAATATGGTTTGAAAATCATCTTTATCCTTACGAATAAACAGACCTTAAAAGCATTTCGATTTGTTTGTGCAAACACTTAGGGGAATTTATTTATAGAAATAGTAGTTTGTTACGCTTTGATTTTATAAAAATTAGGGCAGAGTTTCCTCTGTTTTTGTACGAACCAGACAACACCCGTTGTCTACAATTTCCTCCGAAATCAACTTTCAAACACAATTCGTCAAGTCCTTTTATCCACATTTCCGATTCACGAAACTATAGGTTTCGTCACCTATGTATACTTATATATATATAGCAATATATATATAAAATATAGTCCGACAATATAGTCCAATGTTATTTAGTCCGATATTCAATATCATAAGGCACGTTAAGTTAACCATTTACCAAATCGTTCGATATATATAATATAGTTACCGTTTATTATTATTATTCGGTCCGTTCGCGAGTTAAAACTATTCTATCCATATCAATATATAATATTTATAAATATATAATATATACAAATATACAATATTTATAAATATATAACATCTACCAATAATAATGAATATGAAATCAAGTATACCGAATCGTATGCGCGCGTCTCGATCTACGTGTTGACCCGAACTTGACCATCTATTGACTTGGTTGACCGTGAACCAACTGACTTGAACCGCACCAGATCTGACTCTTAACGGACCCGAATCTAACCAAAATCAACCCGACTAAACCGGACCCAAACCAACCAACCAACTACCGGACGCGACAACCACCACCTGAAACAACTTAACCAGGACCACACCAGATACGAACCCTAACCTAGACCAGATTTGAACCGAGACCCGAACGAGGCTTGAAACCCACAAACCGTCAGACCTTGCTACCCATCGGACCCAAAAACCTGTACCACAACAAAACCATCAGCATCAGCCTCCTCCTCGCCTCCTTGTGCTACCACCGAGCCACCTAACCACCTAAACAATCACCAAAGAACCACCATTAAACCCCTACACCTTCACCACCCGTCCAAGAAACGAGCACCAAACATATCACTTAACCCGACCCATAGAACCCCAACCGAACCAGACCTGGATTGACATCATGACCAACAAACCGCCGATTAACACCACCCGACCATCTTACACCAGCGCCGCCTTGAACCACCATGGACCGGACCACCACGAACCACCTCAAACCACTGATCGAGCCTACAAATCTTGAGCACCAACCGGATCTGGAACACCCAAGCCACCACAAACCAACACTAAACCTCGAGACTACAAACCACTATCTACCCGAACACCAACCATCGGCCACTACGTCCGCCCCAAATCACCTCTTCAGCCGTCGACGCCACCACCCAGGACGGTGGTGGTCGTCTGTCAACAGAAACGAGAGAGAGAGAGCGCGATTGGGAGAGGTAGGGAGAGAAGGAAAGAGAAATCGGTGAGAGAGGTTAGAGTCTGTGTGTATGGTTTAGTGAGAGAGAGATGCAGATTTTAGAGAGAAAGGGACTAGGGTTTGTATGTAGGAGAAGAATGAGAATAAGATGAATTTATAGTTAGGGTTATTATGAAGGTGCACAGCACGTAACGAACCCGTTTAGACGAAATACGACTCTGTTTTATTTTACGGCTCATAAAATAATAAATAAAGCATGTTGGAAATGTTCGATTTTGAAAACGTAACAAAACCGTGAAATTTTAAATATAAAGTTTATTATCCCGCGCGTGCATTCGAAACACGCGTTTAAAACACGTTATAAGATTCGACCACGGTTTTTTTTGTTAAAACGATCTGTTAACCTTCGAAACTTAAAAATTAACAATATTTATAATAAAAAGTTATCTAAAATCACATCGGTATTATTCGGAAGTTGCCAGTTGTCACATTCTCCCCATGTTACAGAAATTTTGTCCTCAAAATTTAAGGTAGGATACCTTCGAAGAACCAATGGGAGTACAACAAAAGAGTCCACAGACTTATCGATACAATGGTACGAGATAAAGTTTTAGAATCGACTGAATGCAAAGTGTAGACAATAGCTTTTGTCAACTAATACATTTGGCGCACCTCAAACAAAGAAACTAATGCACCAACGTTTTCGTTACACGCCGCAAGGGGTGTTAGGATTTAAGGCAGAATCCAAACATACAACTGTTGACACCTGTACAAAATACGTGTCTGATTCTGTGGAAGAATAATGAATCGACAAAAATTAGATTCCTTTACGATTGAATGTTGAAGGTCACTAACACAAAAGAATAGGGATGTAAATCTTACTCAAAACATATAACTAGCTTCTAAAACAGGAACCTTAGAAGCTTGAGGAACAAGATCATCAAGATCTTAAACTGGTTTAAGAAAATTGAAGTCACAAACGACACGAACAGAGGAGGATCGGCAATCACATCTGTCGAAACAACTCAGCTTCAACAGTAATGAGTGTCAACCTAAGTACACAAGATCCTTGATCCATAAGAACCCCGGTCCACAACGTGAACCGTAATGAATCCAAACAATACAAGAGATGACTAGACGCATGCAACTGAGCACCCAATGCCCAAAGCAACGCTCCCTAAAACACGAAAAGATACACGGATCATAACTAAAGGTAATAAGAACAAGTACCCCAAGCCGAGGAACTGATTCCTCAAGGTGAATACAAGATAATTGCTAAAGCTGGTCACATTATCAACCCAGCCTGACCGGGGATATGCTGAAGACCCTTGTGATCGGTATAAACGAAACACTGGGTACCGTCCAAGCAGTGTCTCCAGATTATGGACGTCACGCTAGCGAGTCAAAGCAAACGATGACCTCCTCACATAGAATTAACACACCCCAGACCCGAACTAGATGCAACACGAAACACGATAACCAAGGGCTTACCCTTCCAAGGCATAGGCACAAAAGGCAGTAACAGATAAAGCTTAACAATACGAGAACCAAAATAAAAGCGAAGCATAACAACAAATAAGAAGACATACCGATAACAGTATCAGGATTCCCTTGGTTCGCCCGTAGTGTAACCCTCTAGGAAACAGAAGAAGTTGATCTAGGTCTAATTCGGGTCCATCCGTCCAAACACAAAGTCCACTAGGATTTTCATGCATTCTAGTTTATGATTTCGTGTGCACCCGACATGATAAACTGCTCTACATGATCCTCCAAATGCACTTCAAGCTTGAAGTTCAAGTCACCGAATACTAGGCCCAAAATCAAACGGATGATGTGGTATAAGAGATGAAGACACCGACACCCTGACATATGTTACCCGTATGCTAAGACTCAAACATATGTGACCGTCTAGTGTGTGTGAGAATCGGCTATAGACTATACTCTACATGCAGTCCTAGTTCAGTAAAACCATTGGCTCTGATACCAATCTGTCACACCCTCAAATTCCACATGCGGGGTTTTACCGCGAGGCACGTGACACACCAGGATCCCAATCAACGGTCACAATAAACGACAACTAAATGATATGAAAACAACGTAAACTGCCCATTAAGTTTTCAAAACCGTTCTAACACAGCGGAAGCAAAATGTATTATTACAACTCAAAAATAAACTCAAGTCTGAAATACTCAAAATAAAATGCAAATGAATCCTAGACGCCGTGAGACTCCGTGCGCCTATCGATAGCTGCTACCTTAGCGACCTGAGACAAACATGCTAAAAGACGTCAGCAAATAATGCTGGCGAGTTCACAGGTTTTTAAGTAAAACGTTTCACGTACTTTTGAAAGACTATCATGATGCTACCGACTGATGAAAACAGTCGTTAAACGTTTGAACTCCATAACGAACCTCCCAAACAAACTATCGCCCACCGCGGTTAACGAACTACCATCCCATGGTCAACGAACTACTATATCATAGCTAACGAACTACCATCCCATGGTCAACGAACTACTATTTCATAGCTAACGAAATACCAAATAGGGGTTAACAAACTACCACATAGTGGCTAACGAACTACCGCATCGCGGCTAACGAACTGCCACAACATAGGCCATATAATACTGAACATAAATGAATACTTTGAACCCAAATGAACCCTCCCACACGTAATGAACTTACGAACACAATTGACACACGTTTAAAGAACACAATGTGTTTTCTCCCCCGAAAATGTAAAACCAGTAAAAGAGTAGGGCCGTGAAACTCACCTTAATTTCCATGCTTAGCAAGCAAACAAAGCCTGAACCCTCGACGGACTTCCTTGTGCCCTAATTACCAACAAAGGACACCTTAACAGTCTATCACACATAAGCCTAGCTTATTGACTGCTCAAAAGATAGTCTATCCGACTGTCTAGACTCGTGTGTACCAACACGAGTCTCAATACGTTTCAACTCGACGAACCGATCGTGACTTATCTTAATTCTCGCATTACATAGCACCCAAGTTGCACACTTGTTACTATTTGTGTATAAACCATGTTGGACTAGTACCCCGAAACGTATAATTATCCTGAATCGTAGCTCGTCTCGTAAATCATATAAGTATATTTATTTTGTGTACTTATATTTTAGAAGATACTCTTTAAGGAAAAGTATAAGTTTAGTTATTAAAATCAATTAATAACATTTGTTACTTTTTCCCAAATATTGTTTGAAAATCATCTTTATCGTTACGAATAAACAGACCTTAAAAGCATTTCGATTTGTTTGTGCAAACACTTAGAGGAATTTATTTAACGAAATAGTAGTTCGTTACGCTTTGATTTTATAAAAATTTGGGCAGAGTTTCCTCTGTTTTTGTACGAACCAGACAACACCCGTTGTCTACAATTTCCCCCGAAATCAACTTTCAAACACAATTCGTCAAGTCCTTTTATCCACATTTCCGATTCACGAGATTATACGTTTCGTCACCTATGTATACTTATATATATATATATATATAGCAATATATATATAAAATATAGTCCGACAATATAGTCCAATGTTATTTAGTCCGATGTTCAATATCATAAGTCACGTTAAGTTAACCATTTACCAAATCGTTCGATATATATAATATAGTTACCGTTTATTATTATTATTATTCGGTCCGTTCGCGAGTTAAAACTATTCTATCCATATCAATATATTTATAAATATATAATATTCATAAATATATAATATTTACAAATATACAATATTTATAAATATATAACATCTACAAATAATAATGAATATGAACTCAAGTATACCGAATCGTACGCGCACGTCTCGATCTACGTGTTGACCCGAACTTGACCATCTATCGACTCGGTTGACCGTGAACCAACTGACTTGAACCGCACCAGATCTGACTCATAACGGACCCGAATCATGTAGATGCAAAAGTGCGACTAAAGCTTTGGATTGTAAAACATAATATGTTTTGGTAATATCGAAGGTGCGAAGGAGATTTTCAGATGGTGCGAAGGAAGCATGAAAGGTGCGAAGGAAGACAATGTGGACGAATGAAGACTTAGATTATAGTAGAACTTGGTTCGACCGGTTGATTTGGGCGAACCTGCACATTTGCACAAACAGTTTGGGCGAATGTGCAGTCTATAAATAGACAAGTTTGATTTTTGAATGTAACTTTTGATCATTATTATTCCCTCCACTTTCAGAAACTCTCTCTAGTGTTTTCTTAAACTTGTTTATCGTTCATACCTTGATTGTATCTATATTTCAACGTGTAAACAAGTGTTTTATTAATGAAAACGTTTGAAAATGATGATCTGTGTGTTTGAATCTGTTTGATTATTATTTTGTGATAGTTTTAGGGTTTCCGCACCTAAAACTAACTTGTTTGATCAATCTTTGTTTGTTTATCGATCCTTTCATGCACATACAAAGTGGTATCAGAGCCATTTCGGATCAAACAACCACAAATTAATAATCTCTCAGTTGATTTGGAACCAATTTTGGTCAAAAAGTTTCTGTTTTCAATGAACAAACTGATGTGATAAGATTTTGATCGATTACACCTTGATTTCGAGTTTAAATCGGATAATTCTATTTATTAAAGTTGTTCCAAATCAATTCCGATTCAAAACCTGATTTAGATCATCAAAATCCATCAACATTTGATAAACATGATCAAAATTAACTGATTTTCAAAGAATAACCGTTTTTGAAATCACAGGGGTCGAACGAGAGAGTTTGGTCGAAAGTGGAAATCATTTGGGTCGAAAGAGGGATTTTGTGTACGAAGGAAGTATTATAGTGGTCGAAAGAAGACTTTGATTGCTTATTTTTCACATTCGTCCATTTGTTTCACCTTCGTCTGATCGAACGGTCGAAGGAGCAGAGAACGGTCGAAAGAGAGATAAAAGCGGTCGAAGGAGTTTTGTTGTTTTAGTTCACATTCATATCAGTTAAAAACGGTCGAAAGAGGAATTTATTTCTCATTCGCACGTTCGTTTATACGAAGGAGCATCCTGTTTTAAAACATTTTTAATCTTTTCGTGTTTAATCGTTTGCAGGACAAGATGTGGAACTTTCCAACAATGCCTAGACCTACTCAAGCACCACAACAGCAGACAACACAAGATCCGTGGTCCATTGCAGCTCAGAAGACTAGTCAACCATCACAGCCAATCAATTATATGGCAATGACTAGTTCGGCTCCACAACAAGTTGTTCAACCATTACCACAACCGATTGATAACTATTGGGGAGTCTCAGCAGCAGCAGTCCATTCACAGACGACCAACGCTATATCCACTCTTATTCATGATCTATCTTCTGGAAGCGGCAATCGTCCACCAAAGCTAATGGACATGAAGGAGTATAATACTTGGAAGACGAAGTTTAAGATCCATGTTGAGGGACAAGGACTTGAGGGAGCCGAGGCATGGCAAATGATTGTGAAGGGTTACGTTGCTCCTATTCTGGAGAATACTGGAGAACCGAACCCGTTGGAGAATTTGGCGGATGATGAGAAGAAAAGGTTTGCGATAGAGATGAAGGCATTCTCTCAGCTATCCCAGGCGATCAACACTGATCTATTGCATCAGTTTGGATCGTGCACAACATCCAAACAACTATGGGATATGCTGAGAAATCGACATGATGGAAATGAAAAGACATGGAAGCTAAGGATGGAAGAGCTTCGGAAGGAGTTTGAAAACTTCAGTTACATGGGTAATGAGACCCTAAAAGAGTTGGTTCCACGATACTGCCATTTGCTCACTGAATTGTCGAGCTATGAGATCAGCATTCCAATGTCGGAGTTAGTAGATAAATTTGCTGATGCTTTACCACCCTACTGGAATCAACACATCGAAGTGTTAAAGGAGAAGGATGCTTACCAGTATTGGACTATTAACGAGTTCATTCAAAAACTGGAAAACAAAGAGATGGAGGAAAAGAGAAAAGCTAAGAGAGCTCAGATTCCACAGAATCCTGATTTATATGTGAGTGGTACATCTAACTCTCTTTCTGCTTCAAGCACCACTTCTAATGTTGCTCCTCACATAGCATGTGTGTCTAACGTTGTTGAACCAACAAAAGCTCTCATCAACTACCTTGCCCAATCTTCATCCTACACACCATCATACACACAACAAACTTATCAAACACCAAAATTTATTCCACCTTTTTCACCATTACAACAAGCCGCATGCTACACATCAAGTCAACCTCAACAACAACAACAATATCCTCCTCAAATGAATCAGATGCAGATTACTCAAGCACAGTCAAGTCAAAACCCGATTGTGTTAGAGACCTCAAACCTTAACAATGTGACTGTTGAAATTGCTCAACAGCATGTTGCTCTTGTATCTGCTATGGTTGCTTCTTACAACGGTTTGGTAGCGAGTCAAATTGGTAACAACAATCTCACCAATGAGGACTACGCTCAAATCGACAAAGAGGAGATGGAGCTGATGGACATTCAGTGGGCTTTTGCAAGCATTATGAGGAGAGCCACTGGTTTTATTCAGAAGACTGGCAGAACTGATCTCTCAACCTCTCCCAACACCACATACGGATTCAACAAAGCAAAAGTTACATGCTTCAACTGTGGTGAGAAGGGACATTTTAAAAGAGAGTGCACACAGCCAGCACAACAAGGTAACCGAAACCCTTTCAATTCAACATACCAAAATAGACAAAACCAAAACCAAAATCAAGTGTCATACAACAGTCCAAACATCTCAAGCTTTCAACCACAAAACACTTTTTAGAACCGTCAACAAAACACCAACACTAGACAATCCACAACTCAAAACCAACCTCAACAAAATCCAAACCGAACTATTGTTCCTATTTCTACACCTAACACACAAAACCAAAACCAAACTGATAATCAAAACCAAGCACTTGTGATCCAAAAGGATGAAGGTTTTGATTGGACTGGTATGCAATTGGGGGTGGAGGAGATCACTGCTGGGAATGTGGCATGTGTGGCACAGCAGATGAATTTGGATGAGAATGAGCAGATTGAAGAGGAGGTTGTGATTGAAAAAGTGTCGGAGTTGAAGATTGAGGAAGTGAATGAGGATGTGATTGCTGAGAGTGAAGACAAGAGATCGGGGATGATTCTTGATTCTGTCACTGATGTTGGAGACCAAGACGATTCAGCTTACTCGGACATGGAGAGTGAATCTGATTCAGAGGCTAGTGTGAATTCACTAGATGATGACATTGACCAACTGTTAGCTGAAGTTGATTTCCTGATGACCCGCAAGTCATGTATGGTGGATGATGCGTGCACCAAGATTGACTACTCCAAATTCTTCGCAGGGAAGGAAGCTCACTTCGCTTTGATGGCCATGACAGAACCACCTAAGCCGGTAAGTTCTGAAACTCAATCTCAAGCGTGTGTTAAATATGATAAATGTGCTGATTTTAAAAAACTGACTGATGAAAATAAGCTTCTCAAGGTCCAACTTGAGAGTGCCAAAATCAACTGTCAGATTTATCAAAAGGACTTAAAAGATTTCAACAAAGTTCTTGATGGTTATAAAAAGGATGTGTCTGAACTTAAAAAGACATTGTCAATCAAACAACTTGCCATTAATAATTACATCAATGAAATGGAAAACACTAAATTGGAAATGGCAACCATCAAGTGCTTTACGGAAAAAGTTAACAAGAAATTAGAAAGTTACAAGCACATAGCATATGTAGTCGATCATATCATTGAAGAACCCTCCCAGACGAATAGTGCAAACTATAAGTCAGTCCCATCTCCGGTATTGTTTGAGAATCACACTTTACATGCAATACCACCGGAGACTTTAATCAATTCTGATTCCACTTAGAAAATGAGCCTAACACTTCCAGTGTCGGGGATCCATATTCTGATGTGAGACCAGTACTAGGAAATAGTGAAGGTGTGGTCGCTACTGACGATTCAGATGAAGAAGATGAGCCATCTGAGACGGTTGAAAGTGATAGTGATATCCCTGATGAAAATCATATAATCACTACTGAGCCAGTCTCACCGTCTCAGATCATTCATCCAATGGCAAATGCTCATCGTAAAAATGAGGTTAAGAAAAATGAAAGGTTTGTTGGTAAGAGTTTTGAAAAGAAAGAGGTAAAGAAGGCTGAGAAAAATGTGAGAAAACCGGTAGAAAAGAAAAATGAAACCAAATTTGAGAAAAATGTGGTAAAACCGGTTGATAAGAAAAATGAGCTTAAATCTGAGAAAACTAATGATGTGAGCAAAGAATCGTGTGACAAACCTGTCAAAATCTTCTATCGGATGCAAGGCTCCGATAAGATTTTATCCGATGATGAATATCCGATTAAGTTTGTCAATTATTCAAAAATCGAAAAGATCTGGCAGGAAAGTACGATTTGGTTTCCAAAATTTGAAAGAACCAATGACATTCCTCAAGAAATTTTAGACAAAATTTATTCGGATAAAGATGCTAAGGTCAATGTCACACAATTTGTTTTGCCTGTTCATAAAGAAAACAGTTTTATTGAACCGACTTACTCAAAGGACCCAGCTCCTATGAGTTTAAGGAAACAATGCATGGTTGATCGATATCCCATTGCTAGCTTTTCCAAGTCGCCGATCAAGGAAAACTATGAGGAATACCGTGCGTGTTATAAGTGCGGGGAACGGGGACATTTACTTGCCGTATGCCCGTACGTACGACACAAAAGGCACGAGGTGGAGATGAGGCAATATTATAAGTATTCGGTTGACAATTACGGTTATCAACAAAGACGGTATTACCCTCAGCAAGAACCATATTTTAATCAAAACAATTTTTACAACAAAAGGGAAAACCGTCTGATGACGTATGATAAATGCAACCGGATGACCAATGATAAATCTGTTAAGAAACCTATGATGAACTCAACTGCTGATAACAAAAAGGTTGCTCCTAAACCTAATGAAAAACAAGCAGTTGGACCTGTCTCTGTTAAATCAGAGAAGGTAACCAAGAAGGTTGCTTTTAAAGATGAAGTAAAGAAACCGACTGAGACTTCAAAATCTCAGATACGGATCTTGAAAAGATCAGAGCAATCTTGGTCATCTAAGGAATCTGAAGGAGCCTCTACTTCACAGAATGAGAAGAATGAGAAAAAGAAAATTGTGAGTGAGAAGAAAGGGGTTGAATTAACCCAAGATGTTTGAGATTCAAATGACTCTTTGAAACAACCTGTTCAAAGACCCAAGACCAAACAGGCTTGGGTCCCCTGAAAGAACTAACTGCTTTACTTTAAATGTGCAGGGAGCTCCAGCTGGCCCTGTTAGCAGCCTATGGATTATTGACAGTGGAGCTTCTGGTCACATGACAGGGGACCTCACGCTACTCTTTGACCTCAAAAACATTAACGGAGGTTATGTGGCATTTGCTGGTAATAAGGGAGGCTACATTACGATGGAGGGTAGTGTAAGCAATGGGGTCGTAAAATTTGAGCGGATATCTTACGTGAAACAGATAGACTATAATCTGCTAAGTGTTAGTCAAATTTGTGATAAACAATTTTCTGTGTATTTTGATGACAAATCCTGCTACATCTTGAAGCCTGGGTTTGAGCTACCGAAAGAGTGGGTGATGCTAAAGGCACCGAGAGTAAACAACTTGTATATTCTCGACATGTCCAAAGCAATGACCACCCATGGCCAAGTCATGTGTTTCCTCTACAAGGCTACAGAAAAAGAATCGATTATGTGGCACAGGAGAATGGGACACATCCATTTGCGACAGATGAACCAGTTAGTCAAAAATGAGCTTGTCACGGGAGTTAATGTGAAACACTTCCATCTGAATGAAAAGTGTGTTAGTTGCAAGAAGGGAAAGCAGCACAAACAATCCTATAGACCAAAGAAAGTTAATTCCGTTGAGCTGCCACTTGAACGTTTGCATATGGATTTATTCGGTCCAGTCAGACGTAAAAGTCATGCCGGGGAGTTATACTGTCTTGTGGTGACTGATGATTATTCAAGATTTTCATGGGTAATGTGCTTGCATCAGAAAAGCGACACTTTTGACAACCTGAAGGTTCTGTTTACACGTCTGGAGAATATATATGGTCTGAAGATCAAACGAATCCGGAGTGACAATGGGACAGAGTTCAAAAACGCTCAGATGGAGGATCTTTGTGCAAACAAAGGAATTCATCATGAATATAGCGCTCCGTATACACCCCAACAGAACGGTGTCGCAGAGAGAAAGAACAGGACTCTAATAGAGACGGCGAGAACTATGCTTGCGGATTCAAATCTTCCAGTCATGTTCTGGAACGAAGCTATTTACGCGGCATGTTATACTCTTAACCGTGTTTTGACAGTGAAGAAGTTTGGCAAGACTTCTTATGAGCTGTTGAACCGACGCAAGCCGAATCTGGAGTATCTAGAACCATTTGGTGCCCCGTGTACTATGCTGAATCCTTCGGAGAAGTGTGCACCAAAGGCTGAAGAAGGTTATTTTGTTGGATATGCAACCCCATTAAAACGGGTATTCAACAAAAGAACTAGAAAAGTCGAGGAGTGGACTAATGTCGAAGTTCAAAGATACACACAAAATGTACAGGGTGGAGGACCAGATTGGATGTTTGATTACAAAGACTTCTTTGAATCATTCAATCTAGATAGCATGGTTAAAGAAGCTGTACTTCGCTTATATTACGAGGTCGAAAACGCCGTAACTTCACCGTTAGTGCGTCCGATCACGGTAAACCCCAAAGCAGCTTCTAATGATACCACTGCTCCTATGATGGAAGAAGACGTGTTCCAAGAGGCTTCCACATCGCTTAATTCATGAGAATCAGAATATGATGACGATGATGCAACAAGTGAAGCTATTCTGGACAACGCTACAGTGACACCACCAGTGAACCCATCTAATACTGATGCCTCAACATCGAATGTGGGTAATGATCTGGTTTCTACAGAGAATTTGACAACTCAAACGGGAGTACAAGTACCTGATTATCCGGAATCTCGGATACTCGGATACATCCGCTTGAACAAGTTATTGGTGATCCTGGTAGCAATGTGATGACAAGAGGGCAGCTGAGAAATGCTCAAGCACCAGAAAACATTGGCAACCTTGCTTTATATGCCAAAATTTAGAAATCTGGTTTTCAAAATGACTGGTCATTTGCTTGTTATGTTTCGCAGGTTGAGCCGCGGACATACAAGGATGCTCTTTTGGATGACGCCTGGGTGGAAGCAATGCAGGAGGATTTATTACAATTCCAGAAACTTGGTGTATGGACCCTGACAGATTTGCCCCCTGGAAGAAAGAAAATTGGAACCAAATGGGTGTTTAAGTGCAAGAAGGATGACAGAGGAGTCATAGTGCGAAACAAAGCTCGTTTGGTCGTTCAAGGTTCTCATCAGGTTGAAGGAATCGACTACAATGAAATCTATGCACCGGTTGCACGCTTGGAGGCTATCAGAATGTTCCTAGCGTTTGCATCATGGAAGAAATTTAAGGTGTATCAGATGGATGTAAAGAGCGCTTTTCTTTACGGTGTGGTCAAAGAGGAAGTTTACGTAGGTCAACCGCCAGGCTTTGAGGACCCTATTCACTGGGATAAGGTTATGTGTTAAACAAAGCTCTCTACGGGTTGCACCAGGCTCCGAGACAATGTATGAGGAGCTGAGCACGTATCTTCTCTCGAAAGGATTCAAACGCGGACTGGTAGACTGCACACTGTTCACGAAACGAGCAGGAGATGATTTGCTTCTTGTACAAATTTATGTTGATGATATTATATTTGGGTCAACTAACGAACTTCTGTGCAGGGAATTTGAACAAGTTATGCAGGAAAAGTTCGAAATGAGCGCAATGGGAGAAATGCAGTTTTTCCTCGGCTTGCAGGTGGAGCAAAGACCAACGGGAATCTTTATTCACCAGACGAAATACGTTTCTGAAGTCTTGAGCCGATTCCAGATGGATGATTCGAAGCCGATGGATACCCCGATACAACCTAATCACGGGATTGGAGTTGACCTTAAGGGGGAGCTGACTGATCCGTTTACATACAGAGCAATCGTCGGATCTCTGATGTATCTCACAGCGTCAAGACCTGATATAATGTTTGTGACATGTCTTTGTGCGCGATATCAATCGAAGCCGAAACAGAGTCATCTTGCAGCTGTCAAGCATATCCTTAGATATCTGAAGGGTTGTCCATCGAAAGGACTTTGGTACCCTCATGATGATAATTTTGACCTAATTGCTTTTAGTGATGCAGATTGGGGCGGCTGTGACAAAGACAGCAAATCCTCAACGGCTGGATGTCAGTTTATGGGGAGCAGGCTCGTGACCTGGCAATGCAAGAAATAAACCGCAGTTGCACTATCCACATGTGAAGCAGAATACGTTTCAGCATCGAGCTGCTGCTCACAGGTTCTTTGGATCCAACGGCAGATAGTGGATTACGGTTTGCAATTTCTTAAAACCCCTATTTACTGTGATAATGAGGCCGCACTCGCATTAACAAAAGACTTAGTAAATCACTCAAAGGCTAAACATATCCAGATTAAATATCATTTTATCCGTGATTGTTATGCTAAAGATTTGATCGATATGGTCAAAATCCACACTGATTATCAACGCGCAGATCTTTTTACCAAAGCTTTTGACAAATCCAGATTTGATTATCTTTTAAAAGCTAATGGTATTAAAGAAAAACAGAACTGATCACCACCTCAGTCTATCACTTTTTAGTTTAAATTTTTACTGCTTTTCAGAAAAATTTCGAAAATCCAAAAACATTGAAAAATTTAAAAATCCATAAAAATTGAAAAATTTCTTTGCTGACTGCTATATCTTCTTCCCTTAGATTAATGTCGTCAGATTTCTGTGAACAAACGATATCTGGGCAGTCACATATTTGAAATGCTCCAGCTTATCCTTGGGAACAGTAAATTCGAAAATCTATAAAAATCAGAAAATTCTAAAATGATTTCCTGGAGTATAGAGGGAAATGATAGTACATCAGTGGGGATCTGACACATTCTAAATAATGTAATGCTATATAGGGTGTGTGTCTGAGTCTGTGCGATGTGCTGATAGGCTTCGTAGATCTATTACTGCGTGCCTGATACATACATATCAAACGAATTGTTGTGTGGATGAACTCCTCATGGGCATATGGTCTTAGTACCGTAATTTCGTTTGATAGGGTATCTGTACAAAACTCGGAGGTTTAGGGTCGTTATGTTATTAGTTGTCCGGGGATAGCTTTTCTGACCTTCTGCTGTAAGTCATTACGGACCTAGATCAGACAGGGTGTCTTTATAAAAGAGCTATATGCCAAATCCTAAAGTTACCGAATTGAGGAACTTTCCATGTTATATGATGATCAAAGATTATCTATTACATCGTATTGATCATTGATGCAAATCATGATTAATATCAGTCCTCAACCCGGTATAGTGCATATGTTACTTTGCTGCATTAATTTGCTGACCTGTATACCTCTATGCATTATATCTTGTACAATTACAGACGACGAAAGCATAATCACGCTTTACAATGAGTCTTTGTGCATTTACTTCTTGATACGGGAGTATGTCGTGTGTGTAGGAACCACAGACAATTGCGTTTATACTATGAATATCAGTATCAGTATCAGTATAAAGCACTGCACAAAAGTCTGCATGTGAGTTTATGTGGATCACAATATTAGCAGTTGCCAGATCACACATTGTCTTTAATGATAATAATTTCAAAAAGATCAACGGTGTGATCAGATTTCTCAATAACTGATATGATCCCTTTACCGGAAATCCCAAAAACATTTACAGTTTTCATTTACATTTCCGCATTTTATTTTATTGTCAAAAATTACAAAACTCAAAAAGATTTTAGGTGTGTTTTAGCATAAACTTTAGAAAATCCAAAAAGATTTTTCTTTTTCATCTTATTTTTGATAACTGATGGTGGTTGATGTCGATTTTCTAAACCTTGATACACCATTTGAGCTTTGTAACTTTTAAAATGTGAAAACATGAATGTTGGATGCCTTAAAAATGGAAAATAATTGGACCGGGACTCGTTTTTGAGATTTGGAATGTTTTCAAAAATCCCAATTCTCATTCGCCCATTCAGTTGGTCGAATGTGGGATTTTATTTGTTCATTCGTATGTTTTGTTTGGGCGAAGGAGAGTGTTCATGAACATTATCTCATTCGAACCATTTTGCTTCATTCGTACCCTTTCATTAGGGTCGAAGGAAACAAAAGTTTCTCCTTCGTATGACCAAAACGGGCGAAGGGACAAGCCTATATATACCCAACTTCTCATTCGAACCCCATTCATAATTTTTCCAGATTTTTAATCCTAAACTCACGTTATTGCTCGTTCGTTTAAAATCATTTCATTGTGTTCGTGCATTCACACTGATCATTTTGCCATCTCATTTACATGTTTTCATCAAGGCTTTCAGGATCTAATCCCTGTTTTATATTACGAACCCTAACTGTCCATAACAGTTTTAAATCATCATAATAATAACAATTGATGTGTAGGGTTTATTGTTTGTGTGTGTGTTTTAGGGGAAGAAATAACCAAAACCAGAGTTTTAAAACCCGTCTGATTGATCAATCATTGTTTAAACCCTAGTTTTTGGGTGAAAACACAAACACAATACACAATTGTTGAAACTGTTAGTTTAGAAGTGTTAATCGGCATTATTAGGCCTGATTTCAATCAAATGGACATGTTTAGAATCATTCAATTTCAAAATTGAAATTTCAAATTTATGAACTGTTTCCTTTGACCAGATCGAATGGGCGAAGGAAGAAATTCATATGGTCGAATGAGGATTAGTTGGGCGAATGAAACATTTTATCAAAATCAATACATTCGTACCTATTATTTCTCATTCGTACCGTTACAAAACCACCTTCGTACCCCCGTTTGGGCGAAAGATGAGGTTTATGACCAAAAATTTTCAATTTGAAATTTTGTCGATTTTTAACGTGTGTTTTTGTTTGTTTTGCAGATTTAACAATGTCTGAACAACAGAAGACGACGGAACAAGCAGGATCCTCATCACAGCCTGCTAAACAGCTAGATTTTGAGAATGCGCACAACTGCTGTGCATATCTTGGAGACGTAAAGAAGCACACAGAGTTCGTCGGTATCATTGACTTTCTGAAGAGAAGCAGGGTAATAGATGCCATTGCTACGCCGACAGTTATTTACCGAGATATGATTCAAGAATTCTGGACGAATGCTAAACTTGACTTCTGGAAGTGCGAATGTTGTTTGACTAGCAAGATTCAAGGACAACGAGTAATCGTTTGCGAAGAGGATTTGAGGGAAGCATTGAATCTGAATGATGATCCGAAAGATCCAAAGGAGTTTACATTCATGGATCAACGAAAGTGCTTCCTCAGGATGAAGTACAATGGACCAATCACTGATGGTTCATTGCATAAAGAAAAACTGTGCCCACAATTCAAGTATCTGGCACACGTTTTGATTCACGTATTCGGATCTGCAGCAGGAGGTTATGATTAAATGAGGAAGAGCATCAGTTCTATGATGGTTGCTTTAGTATTGAACAAACCGTTCAATGTCTCTCGCATGCTGATGTCTCATTTACTGGAGCCTGTAAACGGCACGAGGAATCTCAAGTTTCTACTTTATCCTCGTTTCCTCCAAATGATATTCGATCACAAGTATAAAGAGCTGAAAAGAGATCCTAAACACATTGTGGTTCAGGAATATATGTCGTTGAATACACTCGCTAGGATGAAAGCTTATAAAGGTTTGTCTGTTGAAGAACGTCCTCCAGTTAGACGTTTGTTTGGACACCTAGCTAGAGTGGATTACACAGATCCGGGTGAGGGGCTTGTGAGGAATGTAAACAGTGATTCTGATCCTGATAATCCTTTACATCATGTAGATCCTGATGCTATGCGCAAAAGACAAGTTGTGAATGTAGGTGCAAAGAGTGGGAAGACAAAGAAACCAGAGATAAGGATAGAGGTTTCTGAACCAGAGAAGAAGAAAAGTACTCAAAGAAGAAATAAGAGGATGGCGAAAAAGGGATTGAATTTAGTTGATGAAGCGTCTATTGATTCAGAAGAGACGTTAGAGGTTGAACAATGGAATTCAGATGCTGAAACGGTAGAGACGACCATGCCTAAGGCCACTGAGGCTGGTGCGTCTGCTAGCCAGAATGTTGAGGATCAAGGGAACAAAAGTCCTATTCCCGTTGATGAAGAAGAGCTGGGTTTGAATGTTGATGAGACGTTTGTTGGTTCTCCTGTGCAAGCTGCTAGGAAAGAAAAGAAGAAACAGGAGAAGCCGAGCATTAAGAGGAAGAAAGAGATAGAATCTTTGATTGCTGGTAAGAAACTGCCACCAGCTACAAGTTCTGAATCACCGGTTATTGCACCAGTTCAAAAGAAGCAGAAGAGTGCAACAACATCTAGCACACCACAGACTGAAGAAATACCGATGGATGATGTTAATGAAGCATTAGATAATGTGCTAAAGAAGATTAGAAAAGGTAAACTGCCTGATGCTGTTGAACCACCAAAGAAGACAAAAGTTTCGGTGGACAGTGATATTATGACTGCTGTGAATCAGAGATTATCTGAAATGATGAATCTGATTAACAAACAACAAACAGAGATCGAGCAGTTAAAGTCTAATGATAAGAAGATGTTGGAGGTCGTAGTCACATCAGCAGATTATAATGAAACCTTGAAGAAGACAATCAAGAGATTGAAGAGAGAAAATAAGAAGTTGCTGAAGCATGAGCAACGAAACACGAGGAGGATCATAGTCTTGAAGGAGGAGAACAAGCAGTTAAAGAAGAGTAACAAGCATATGGATGATCTGATCAAGAACTTGTACTCTCAAGCTCCTCAACTTCAAGCTGGTGAAGTAGACAAAGAAAGAGAAGAAGAACAAGTTGATTACGAACTGTCTGATGAAGAAGAAGATGATGAACTTGATGAAGATGCTGGAAATGAGACAAAGAAGAAGAAGAGGGATGATAAAGATGATGGAGGATCTGATGATGGTTCGAGTGATGGAAACGGCTCTGCGTTTGATGATAGTAGTGATGACGATGATGATGACGTTGACAAGTTTACATACGAGAAGCGTGACTTAGATAAGGGTGGTGAATCGAGCTCTAAGGCTCCTGGTGAGAATGTTGATGAAGATATCTTCTGGAACGAGAAATTGCAGTCACTGTCTGAAGAGGATAAGAACATGTATCGCCAGATGCTCACTGATCGAGTCTGGACGATTGACATGACTAGCAGGTTTCCAGAAATATTTGAATCGAACAATAAACTATTCGAGTTGGAGTTTGATGACCCTGATCTTGAGGATGGAGAAGTTTCGGCGGCAATTTCGAAAGAGATACTTGAAGGTTTAGCAAAGCAAGTAGGAAAGACGTTGGAAGAATTACTTGCAGACAACTTTATTCCAAAAATACCTGAGAAGGAAGCCGGGAATCATTCTGATGACCGTGACGTTCCGGCATTCGAGGAAGTTGAAATGGAAGATATTACGAGCGAAGAGTACCCACAATATTTCAGGACAAATCAAGATTGTGGATTCTCTTTCTCAGATGAACTGCTAAACCATGCCGAGAAACTAGCGAAAGAAAAGAGCAAAGCGTTTGAAGACGAAATCTTCAAAGGGCATGACAAACCACGGTTCGAGCAGTCAGAAAGTTTGAAAGAGTTGTTGAAGAAGTTGAAAGAAAAGGAAAACAATCGTCCGAAACCTGATATTCAAGGAAGCTTTTACAAACTTCACAATAGGATTTTCAAAGGTCGTGCATTGGCCTGGAAGTTTGTTAAAGGGTTGAGATGCTTCACAGTAAAGTGGGAGAAGGGGATCTTGTATTTCGACAAGTTTCATCACTTGAAGACCCTTCCTTATTGGGCAATCCGTGATATTTGTCATCACCGTTTAACGGGAGCGTCAAATAGCCAGATTACGTACTTTGCTGAGAAGATGACTAGAGAAAGCCGAACCAAGTGGGACTTGTTTACACCACAATATCCCAAGCGAATTGTTCATAAGAATGATATTGATTTGATAACTGGTATGCCCAAGGTGACATTAAAATACAAACCACCGCGAGTGTTGAAAAAGATTCCTTTTATGCCTATCCCACAACACTTCGCCAAAGACTTCATCTGGTGGTATTATGATTGGAAGATTGCAGAGGCCGTGATTGTGTTGAAAGACGGAGAGACAAACTTCAAGAAAGTGCATATCTTTGATCCCATGTGGTTGATAAACTGTTCACATGAGGATATTATCATGCTGTTCTACAATCCGATCTATTCAGATGCAAAAGATGCTGAGCAAGCAGGAAAGTACCAACGCGTGGTATTTCTATGCTTTGCGTATGATATCAATGCTGGATGTGATTATGATGAGAGGTTGGGAAAGTTTGTGGAGAAGCAAAAGGTGCCTGAGCTGAAAACGAAGAAGCAAAAGCAATTTCATGAACCGGTGTTGACAAGAGAACAAAGGATTCAAAGACACATCAGACTGATGAACATAAGGATGGATGAACAACGACGAACACAATCCAAGCAATAGTCGAGGGGGAGTTTGTAGATGCAAAAGTGCGACTAAAGCTTTGGATTGTAAAACATAATATGTTTTGGTAATATCGAAGGTGCGGAGATTTTCAGATGGTGCGAAGGAAGCATGAAAGGTGCAAAGGAAGACAATGTGGACGAATGAAGACTTAGATTATAGTAGAACTTGGTTCGACCGGTTGATTTGGGCGAACCTGCACATTCGCACAAACAGTTTGGGCGAATGTGCAGTCTATAAATAGACAAGTTTGATTTTTGAATGTAACTTTTGATCATTATTATTCCCTCCACTTTCAGAAACTCTCTCTAGTGTTTTGTTAAACTTGTTTATCGTTCATACCTTGATTGTATCTATATTTCAACGTGTAAACAAGTGTTTTATTAATGAACACGTTTGAAAATGATGATCTGTGTGTTTGAATCTGTTTGATTATTATTTTGTGATAGTCTTAGGGTTTCCGCACCTAAAACTAACTTGTTTGATCAATCTTTGTTTGTTTATCGATCCTTTCATGCACATACAAATCTAACCAAAATCAACCCGACTAAACCGGACCCAAACCAACCAACCAACTACCGGACGCGACAACCACCACCTGAAACAACTTAACCAGGACCACACCAGATACGAACCCTAACCTGGACCAGATTTGAACTGAGACCCGAGACCCGAACGAGGCTTGAAACCCACAAACCGTCAGACCTTGCTACCCATCGGACCCAAAAACCTGTACCACTACAAAACCATCAGCATCAGCCTCCTCCTCACCTCCTTGTACTACCACCGAGCCACCTACCCACCTAAACAGTCACCGAAGAACCACCATTAAACCCCTACATCTTCACCACCGGTCCAAGAAACGAGCACCAAACATATCACTTAACCCGACCCATAGAACCCCAACCGAACCAGACCTGGATTGACATCATCACCAACAAACCACCGATTAACACCACCCAACCATCTTACACCAGCGCCGCCTTGAACCACCATGGACCGGACCACCACGAACCACCTCAAACCACTGATCGAGCCTACAAATCTTGAGCACCAACCGGATCTGGAACACCCAAGCCACCACAAACCAACACTAAACCTCGAGACTTCAAACCACTATCTACCCGAACACCAACCATTGGCCACTACGTCAGCCCCAAATCACATCTTCAGCCGTCGCCGCCACCATCCAGGAAGGTGGTGGTCGGCTGTCAACAGAAACGAGAGAGAGAGAGAGCGCGATTGGGAGAGGTAGGGAGAGAAGGAAAGAGAAATCGGTGAGAGAGAGAAGGAAAGAGGTTAGAGTGTGTGTGTGTATGGCTTAGAGAGAGAGATGCAGATTTTAGAGAGAGAGGGACTAGGGTTTGTGTGTAGGAGAAGAATGAGAATAAGATGACTTTATAGTTAGGGTTATTATGAAGGTGCACAACATGTAACGAACCCGTTTAAACGAAATACGACTCGGTTTATTTTACGGTTCATAAAATAATAAATAAAGCATGTTGGAAATGTTCGATTATGAAAACGTAACAAAATCGTGAAATTTTAAATATAATGTTTATTACACCGCGCGTGCATTGGAAACACGCGTTTAAAACACGTTATAGGATTCGACCACGGTATCTTTTGTTAAAACGATCTGTTAACCTTCGAAACTTAAAAATTAACAATATTTATAATAAAAAGTTATCTAAAATCACATCAGTATTATTCGGAAGTTGCCGGTTGTCACACTGCGGGCTGTTTATAATTATGAATTTGAAAAGACTGACCTAATTTACATATATAGGTATTTTATTAGATATTGATGACAAGTTAAGTTTGGAAAGTCTGTTTTTAAAGTCTGTTTAAATCATCCTTTAGTTGAACATTGTAATGTATCATAGTTGTTTGTAACATCAGTTGACAACACATGAAATACTATATAACTTGAATTTAGAGTAGATTTCTATACCAAAGTTATTATTAGGACATTAAACATAATAATAATATTTATATTAATGATTTAAAAAGATGTTTATAATAACATTACTTAGCTATATATAACTATTCATTTTACATATATTAAAATATTAGCTACAGTTAGTATATTTCATGTCATTTCATAAAGAAGTTTGTTATGGAAATATTATTTATTTAAAACATAATAAGTTGTCAATAAAAACTATTATTACACCTTTTATAGATGTTTGTAATTGTGAATTTGAAAAGACTGATCTAATTTAAATAGGGGTGGGCTAAACGTACCCCCTCTTGTTACTTGTCATACCCCCCTTAAAAAAATCACATTAAAAGTTGTCAAATTGCCCCCTTATAAAATACTTTTTTAAAAGATCTTTTTAAAGTAATTGTATTTACACAAAATTGTGAATTAACCGACTATTGTCAATTTATCCTCCTCGTGGCCTCCTTCAACATTGGTCTTTATAAAAGAAACATATCGAATTATGGGACAAACGTTGTAAATGCATTCAATCACTCAATTGTTCATGTACCAGACTTTCTATTAAATCAAAATATTATCCTAATACTTTTCTGGTAAGCAAGATATTTACTCTAAGTCTACAAATGTGTTGCATTCAAATACTAATTCACTCCTCACAAGAGGGGTTAAATTATATATAACGATTAGTAGTGTATTATAAAATAATAATCAAATATATAAACAAATAACAGAATGTAAATCCTCAAACACGTTTGATGATAAATTCAAATTTAAAAGAAAAAAATTGTAAATTGATAACTTATATGAATTTATGCATTCAATCGTTCACAAATTTGGACAAATGCATTTGGTTATATAATTTAATTAATTTTGTTTGAATTGTTTAAAAACTTAAAGCATATGAATATTTTGAATGAAAAAAAAACAAAGAAGAAAAAAAAAGAAAAGAAAATTAAAGGTTTGATTGTATTTTCTTTAGAACTTAAGGGAGGGGTACGTTTAGTAAAAATTATGAAAAAGGGGGTACGATTAGCAACCCCCTTTAAATATATAGGTATTTTGTTAGATATTGATTACAAGATAAGTTTGGAAAGCCTGTTTTTAAAGTCTGTTTAAATCATCCTTTAGTTGAAAATTGTAATGTATCATAGATGTTTGCAACATCTGTTGACAACTCATGAAATGCTCTATAACTTGAATTTAGAGTAGATTTCTATACTAAAGTTATTATTAGGACATTGAACATAAAAATAATATTTATATTAATAATTTAAAAACATGTTTATAATAACATTACTCAGTTATATATAACTATTCATTTTACATATATTAAAATATTAGCTACAGTTAGGGGCTGTTTGGTAGCCTCTTAATCAGCCTCTTAATCATTCAGGTCTGAATCATTCAGCATTTAGACTGTTTGTTTCAGCATCTGAATGGAATGATTAAGTGCTGAACCATTAAGCTAATAAGAGATGATGATATTTTTGTAGAATTTTTATTAATATAGATATATGTTCATTTGTAAAAGATATATGAACAATAAAAGAGTTCAAATTATTTGCAAGAACAATAGTTTTAATTGTTTCATTAATATAAAATAATAATATTATAATGATATAGTATCTTTCCATCTAGATCCTTCGTTTGTACATTGGTCATCAAAGACATTTAGGGCTGTGAAGACTGTTTGTAATTATGAATTTGAAAAGACTCATCTAATTTAATTTATAGTTGTTTTGTTAGATATTCATTTCAACTTAACTATTGCAAAGGCTCTGTTTTAAAACTCTGGTGACATCATTCTTTAGTTAAAATTTGTAATTGATCACAGTTGTTTGTTAACTTCCCTTTGACTACCCATGAAATAATATATAACTTGAACTTATAATAGGTTTCCATATCAAATTTATTATTAGGACATTGAACATAATGATAATATTCATGTTAATAATTTAAACTGATGGTTATAATAACTTAAGTGAGTTATATGTAAATATTCAGTTTACATATATTAAATTATTACTAATAATGACTATATTTCTTGATATAAACTGATATTTTAGTAAATTTTTTTATTGATATAAAGTATATGTTGATTTTTTAAATACAGAGGAACAATAAAAGACTTCAATTCACATGTGAGAACAATACATTTAATTTTTTAATTAATATAAAATAATAATCTTTAAATTTAAGTTATATTGTTAAGTAATATATTGATTACAAGTTAACTATTGCAAAGTCTGTTTTAAAATTCTGGTAACATCGTTCTTTAGTTGAAAATTGTAATTTTATGACAGTTGTTTGATAACATCCATTTAACTACTCATGAAATATTATATAACTTGAACTAAGAATAGGTTTCCATGTCAAATTTATTATTAGGACTTTGAACATAATGATAATATTCATGTTAATAATTTAAACTAATGGTTATAGTAACTTAAGTGAGTTATATGTAAATATTCAGTTTACATATATTAAAATATTACTAACAGTGAGTATATTTCTGTTATTTGTTAAAAAAGTTTTTCATGGATTTCTATAAAAACAATAATTTCCCGTTTTATAGATGGTGATATTTTAGTAGATTTTTTATTGATATAAAGTATGTGTTGATTTTTTAAATACATAGGAACAATAGAAGACTTCAATTCATATGTGAGAACAATACATTTAATTGTTTAATTAATATTAAATAATAATCATTAAATTTAACTTTATTTCCATCTAAATGCTTTGTTTGTACAGTGCTCATCAAAGACTCTTAGGGCTCTGCGGGATGTTTGTAATTATAAATTTGAAAAGACTGATCTAATATAAATTTATAGGTATTTTGTTAGATATTGATTACAAGTTAAGTTTGGAAAGTCTGATTTTAAAGTCTGTTTAAATCATCATTTAGTTGGAAATTGTAATGTATCATAGTTGTTTGCAACATCCGTTGACAACTTATGAAATACTCTATAACTTGAATTTAGAGTAGATTTCTATACCAAAGTTATTGTTAGGACATTGAACATAATAATAACATTTATATTAATAATTTATTAAGATGTTTATAATAACATTACTGGGTTATATATAAGTATTCAGTTTACATATATTAAAATATTAGCTACACTTAGTATATTTCATGTCATTTCTTAAAGAAGTTTGTTATGGAAATATTATTTATTTAAAACATAATAAGTAGTCAACAAAAACTATAATTACACCTTTTATCGATGATGATATTTTTGTATAATTTTTATTGATATAAAATATATGTTCATTTTTTAAAGTTATAGGAACAATAAAAAAGTTCAAATTATTTGTAAGAACAATTGTTTTAATTGTTTTATTAAAATAAAATAATAATATTATAATGTTATGTTATGTTTCCATCTAGATCCTTCGTTTGTACAGTGCTCATCAAAGGCTTTTAGGGCTCTGCGGGCTGTTTGTAATTATGAATTTGAAAATACTAATCTAATTTAAATTTATAGGTATTTTGTTAGATATTGATTACAAGTTAAGTTGGAAAGTCTGCTTTTAAACTCTGTTTAAATCATCCTTTAGTTGGAAATTAAAATGTATCATATTTGTTTGTAACATCCGTTGACATCTCATGAAATACTATATAACTTGAATTTAGAATTGATTTATATACCAAAGTTATTATTAGGACATTGAACATAATAATAATATTTATATTAATGATTTAAAAAGATGTTTATAATAACATTACTGAATTATGTATAACTATTCATTTTACATATATTAAAATATTAGCTACAGTTAGTATATTTCATGTTATTTCTTAAAGAAGTTTGTTATGGAAATATTTTTTATTTGAAACATAATAAGTTGTCAATAAAAATTATTATTACACCTTTTATAGATGATGGTATTTTTGTAGAATTTTTATTGATATAAGTATATGTTCATTTTTTAAAGATATATGAACAATAAAAGAGTTCAAATTATTTGTAAGAACAATAGTTTTAATTGTTTTATTAATATAAAATAATAATATTATAATGATATGGTATCTTTCCATCTAGATTCTTACGCTGAGCTAGTCTAATACACTAATAGTCATGCAATTGATTTGGCAACGGTTGGAATACCAGTTCCTAGGCGTTCGTGCTAAATATTTTGTCTCAGGAGTTTTGATCCCTATCTCGAAACAACCTCGGGTTAAAGCCTAGATATCTACCCAGACACCTAATTCGCTAAAACCTATGTCTCTGAAACCAAACTGTCACACCCCGACTTTTCCCTCGTCGGTTGTGACGTTTGGTAGCTTCGCCGCGCAGCGGAAAGATGCGTCTAAGACCCTTATTTCCAGAACCCCATTTCTAACCCTCTAGGATCCCCGATCCCAAGTCGTCGCCCACTCCAACCGTGTTGTTACCAAAGCTTAAACCTGAAAGACATGCTTAAAAAGTCAACATAAAGCTGGTGAGTTCATAAGTTTGCGAAACCAAAAGTTATGTTTAACCCGAAATCTATGTAGTCCAAATCCAGGAGCTAGTTGCGTAACCCCAAACCAGGGGATAAAGTTATGTTATTCCAAACCAGGAATAAAGTTTTACAAAAACATTTCCATAAGTTTTGAAAGATCCATCATGTTACTACTATGTTAAGATGATAGCGTTAGCTAGACGCATGAATGCTACTACTACGACCTGGAAACCATTACAGACAAGACGAAATAAGAATTTGCCCGAAATATGCACTACCGTCCCACGGCAGCGTTATGACCGAGACAATATTCACCCGCCGGCCCCTGGCCGACGAGTGGGGTCTGTCAGTCCCAATAGATCAATCCACATTTCCCTCGCTATGCTATCCAGCATATTCATGGTTTCCACGGGACTTCACATATCGTATAGTACAAATGAATTTAACACTAGTATAACATGATATTTTATGAAACAAGTATAAAGCATTTGTCTCCCCCGAAATGCAAAGACTTAAAGTGGGGCTGAGACACTCACGCAACCCATTTGATTTCCCATGTACGATTTTTCAAAGTGTTTAAAATGTTAAAATTTTCCCAAAACTTGATCACTTTAATTTCATCAGATTTTTATAAAAGAAGCATGTCTTCCCCCGAAAACGTTTATAAAAACGATAAAAAGTGGGGTCATGAACTCACCTTAATTTCCATGCTAAGCTAGCAAACAAGCCTGAAACCTCCACCGAGTTCCTCGTGCCCTAATTACCAACAAAGGACACCTTAACAGTCTATCACACATAAGCCTAGCTTATTAACCGCTCACAAGATAGCCTACTCGACTGTCTAGACTCGTGTGTACCAACACGAGTCTAAATACGTTTCAACTCGACGAACCGACAATGACTTATCTTAATTCACGTATCACATATAGCATAGCACCCAAGTTGCACGCTTGTTACTATTTGTGTATAAACCATGTTGGACTAGTGCCCCGAAACGTATAATTATCCTGAATCGTAGCTCGTCTCGTAAATCATGTAAATGTATTTGTTTGCGTAATTCTATTTTAGAAAATACTTCTTGAGGAGATACAAATTTAGTTATTAAAACCGATTAATAACATTTGTTAATTTTTCTCAAGTATTGTTTGGAAATCATCTTTATTGCTACGAATAAACAGTCCTTAAAAGCATTTCGATTTGTATATAATAATCCATTTGTCCAAAACACTTAGGGGAATTTATTTATAAAAATAGTAGTTCGTTACGCTTTAATTTTATAAAAATTTGGGCACAGTTTACCCTGTTTTTGTACAAACCAGACAACACCCGTTGTCTACAATTTTCCCCAAGATCAATTTTCAAACACAATTCATAATGTCCTTTTATCAACAACTCCGATTCACGAGACTATACGTTTCGTCACCTATGTATACTTATTTATATATATAGCAATATATATATATATATATATATATATATATATATATATATATATATATATATAAATATAGTCTGACAATATAGTCCAATGTTATTTAGTCTGATGTTCAATATCATAAGTCACGTTAAGTTAACCATTTACCGTATTGTCTAATATAATTATTGTTTGTCATTCGGTTCGTTCGCGAGTCAAAAACTATTTCCTCAATATCAATATATTTATAAATATATAATATTCATAAATACATAATATTTACAAATATATAATATTTATAAATATATATCATTTAGATAATAATAAATACGAATATAAATTATACCAAATGGCACGCGCGTAACCCAGGTCTGCCTCGAACGCCATGTTTGACCGAATTGACTATTGACCGTCTATCCGCATATTTGACTGGTTGACCGCACCAGATCTGACCCGTACTATAACCCGTGACCCAAACCAAAAGAAACTCATACCAGATCAGACCGGTGTTGACGGTAGTGGACCCGGTTGAACCCGACTTGAACCAAGACCCATCAATAAGACGAGACCGCTTAAAAACTGACTCAAATTAAGATTCGAACCTCATCCATAACCACAAGATAAACTCAAGCAGATCTGACCCGAGACAAACCCTACGACCAGGATTCGACCCGAACACCCAAAATCAAACCAAGCCCCAAACGTAACCCAAACCATCGGACCCCCAAAATGAAACCAAGACCCAAGACCAACCGATTCACCCATGAAAGGATACCCGGGACTTGAACCAAGCAGATCTGACCCGAGATCTAAACCGAACACAAACCTGACTTGACCCGAGTGACCCGAACCATAGTCATAATCACGAGATAAACTCAAGCCAAGATCTGACCCGAGACAAGCCCGCGACCAGAAATCAACCAAGACCCGAAACCACCAACAATCCATCTGTCTCAAGCCGGACCCAACTTGAACCCCCCACTGGACCACCACGAACCCCGCCTCGTGACACCACTATCGGCTGCACCTACCACCGGAACCCACAAATCGAGCCACCATCACTTCACCTCGTTACCATCTCCGTCTTCCACCCTGCTGTGACCACTTAAACTTGCAAATCTGTCACCTACACAGCTCATGCTCGGGCTTAAAAACTTCACAACCTCGAACCACCACCACAGCCGCATGACACCCCCGACCCAACACCAATACCCGACAGGACAATCCTGTCCGAGTTGCTAACAACCTTCACACCTAATCTCGGGCTTCAAAGCCACCAGCCGCCTCCACCAAGTCCGGTGGAGGTCGGCCGCTGCTGTAATGAGGGGCGGGAGAGGGAGAGACCGAGATGAGAGGAGGGTGAGGTTAGAGAGAGAGAGTGTGTGTGTGTGTGTGTTAGGGTTCTACAGAGAGAGTGTGGTATGTGGCGGCTGATAAAATAAGTAAGGAGGTGATGAAGGTGGCATTTTATAGTTATGGTTTAGATTTGGTGAGTTATTACCGAGTATCGAACCCGTTTTAAACGTAAGATGCCTCGGTTTCTATTTAGGCTCGGTTATTGGTTATAAAAATTAGTCGGTTTTGTTCGTAATTACAAAGTATAGTAAACCGAGCAAAAATATAAATATTTTCGTTATCCAATGCGTGCTTTCAGTTCACGGTTTAAATCGCGTTGAAATATTCGATCACGGTTTCCTTTGTTAAAACGATCAGTTAACGTCCGAAACTTAATAATTAACAATATTTAAAGTAAAAAAAAAAATTATTTCACATAATAAAAATCACATCAGTATAAATCGGAAGTTGTCGGTTGTCACATCCTCCCCATGTTACTGAAATTTTATCCTCAAAATTTGAGGTAGGATATCATCCAAGAACCAATGGTAGTACAACAAAAATAGTCAACGAACTTGCCGGTACAAATGGCATGAGATAAAGTTCAAGAATCAACTGAATGCAAAGTGTAGACAATAACTTTGTCAATAATACTATTGGAGAACCTCAAACAAAGCAACTAGTGCACCAAGTTTTTCATTACACACCGCAAGGCGTGTTGGATTTAAGATAATAACAAACAAGTTGATGAAAGTTAGGTATGCCAATAAAGATCACTCATTATTCCAAGGCGATTGAATGTTCAATGTAAGGCGCTGTATTAGTTCTCAATAATTCGTTTCAACCGAAGTGTCGACTTTAAAGAGATTCATCGATGAAGTATCAAAAGATTCATTGCCCACAATGGCCTAACATATCAAGACTAGAAGAAAAACATTACGAGCAATGTAATGATAAAACAAATCATTAATAAAATAATTGTCTGATGTGAAGTCCTACGATAGACCTTCACAAATTTAAAGAATCCAAACATACAAAAGTTGACACGTGTACAAAATATGTGTCTAATTTTGTGAGAGAATAAGGAATCAACAAAATTTAGATCTCTTTATGATTGAATGTTGAAGGCCACAAACACACAAGAAGAGTGATGTAAATCATACCCAAAGATATAACTAGGTTCTAAAACAAGAACCTTAGAAGCTCAAGGAACAAGATCATCAAGATCTTAAACTGGTTTAAGAAAAACAAAGGCACAGATGACATGAACAGGGGAGAATCGACAATCACGTTCGCAACAAAATAATGAATAACCCTTATCCATTATTGATAGATATACAACAACATATAACAATATAGATACCCTCACGATAGATTTTCTTAGAATTATCAAGTGCCTGTAAAATTTGCAATAACGTGACGTCTACGTTATCGAAAATTTACCTCACAAGATCATCCTATTAACCTCCATCTTGAGTATATCACAAGCACTCATTACATCCACATAGTAACACGTATATATATTACATAATATAATGTTTGTTGTGTGCGCCACCTTTCCCAGTGCTCTTCCCGTCCGCATTCCAGCTTCTCAACATCATCGGCAAAGCGAGGTGCCTCATCAAGATGTTTCTGACCCAAGTCGACCCTGACGACATAGCATGCTCCGAACCAGGGATACGAGACCGCAGATGCTGCAACAATCCCTTTGCCAACTCGTCCAACTAACGTGACACGTGTGAGCGTTCTAGATACGTCCAAGCTTGAGTCGACAACCATTGGCAATACATACTATATATACTCTACCTAAATATGCATAGTATATAAACAAGTAAATTGTTCCTCATACCCAGAAACAATGACTCAACTAACTCTATGTCAATAAACATTCTACTATCTAAAGCGATGACTCGCTAGTCACTAGTGAGATACACCTAGCCATCACGTGCTATTACCCTTTTCTATATACCATTATAGAAAATACTCTCTATTCACATAAGAAAATTAAATGTTCCTTGCGACGAAGAAACATACACTGAGCTATTGTAATACACTAATAGTCATGCAACTGATTTGGCAGCGGTTGGAATTCCAGTTCCTAGGCGGTCGTGCTAAATATTTTGTCTAAGGAGTTTTGATCCCTATCTCGAAACAACCTCGGGTTAAAGCCTAGATATCTTCCCAAACACCTAATTCGCTAAAACCTATGGCTCTGAATCCAAACTGTCACACCCCGACTTTTCCCTCGTCGGTTGTGACGTTTGGTAGCTTCGTCGCGCAGCGCAAAAGATGCGTCTAAGACTCTTATTTCCAGAACACCATTTCTAACCCTATAGGATGTGACACCCTAGGAAAATCCCACATCGGCCGTGGCCAGGAGAGATCCTTGGTTCATAAGTAATGTCTTGCCTCTTAAATCACCAACGCGTTTTGGGGCTTAATGTTAGTGGATGAGAGGAGAGCTCCACAGTTAAGCATGCTCAGGTGGGAGAAATTTCAGGATGGGTGACCTCCTGGGAAGTCTCCACTTAGGCAACCAAAAACAAATCCGTGAGCTCAGGATGGGCAAGGCGGACAATATTGGTGATGAGAGGGGTGGGGTGTTACAGATGGTATCAGAGCCACTCCTGTGCCTTTCGGGATGGTGGGTGCACACCTCATCAGGGATGATGAGACTCTAAGAAGGGGTGAATGTGACACCCCAGGAACACACCTCATCAGGGACGATGAGACTCTAACAAGGGGTGAATGTGACACCCTAGGAAAATCCCACATCGGCCGTGGCCAGGAGAGATCCTTGGTTCATAATAATGTCTTGCCTCTTAAATCACCAACGCGTTTTGGGGCTTAATGTTAGTGGATGAGAGGAGAACTCCACAGTTAAGCGTGCTCAGGTGGGAGAAATTTCAGGATGGGTGACCTCGTGGGAAGTCTTCACTTGGGCAACCAAAAACAAATCCGTGAGCACTGGATGGGCAAAGCGGACAATATTGGTGATGAGAGGGGCGGGGTGTTACATTGGATCCCCGATCCCAAGACGTCGCCCACTCCAAGCGTGCCGTTACCAAAGTTTAAACCTGCAAGACATGCTTAAAAAGTCAACATAAAGCTGGTGAGTTCATAAGTTTGCGAAACCAAAAGTTATGTTTAACCCGAAATCTATGTAGTCCAAATCTAGGAACTAGTTGCGTAACCCCAAACCAGGGGATAAAGTTATGTTATTTCAAACCAGGAATAAAGTTTTACAAAAACATTTCCATAAGTTTTGAAAGATCCATCGTGTTACTACTATGTTAAGATGATAGCGTTAGCTAGACGCATGAATGCTACTATTACGACCTGGAAACCATTACAGACAAGACGAAATAAGAATTTGCCCGCAATATGCACTACTGTCCCACGGCAGCGTTATGACGGAGACAATATGCACCCGCCGGCTCCCGGCCGATGAGTGGGGTCTGTCAGTCCCAATAGATCTATCCACATTTCCCCCGCTATGCTATCCAGCATATTCATGGTCTCCCCGGGACTTCACGTATCGTATAGTACAAATGAAATTAACACTAGTATAACATGATATTTTATGAAACAAGTATAAAGCATGTGTCTCCCCCGAAACGCAAAGACTTAAATTGGGGCTGAGACACTCACGCATCCCATTTGATTTCCCATGTCAAAACGATCAGTTAACGTCCGAAACTTAATAATTAACAATATTTAAAGTAAAAAAATTATTTACATAATAAAAATCACATCAGTATAAATCGGAAGTTGCCGGTTGTCAAAGTTTAATTTAAGAATAAAATGTAAATTTATGGTAATCTCTTTTAGTTGTTTTATAATAGTAAAAATATTTACATCTACCATTAATTACCGCCGTATTTTGCATGTTTTCATCTACATTGTTGAACTGTATAGTGATCATTATAGTGCTTTAGGGCTATTCACTGGCTGTAATAATTATTACCTTGAAACTCGAATTTTGAAGTGACATGATATTTTTTACTTATATTTATTTATCAAAAATGAATATAGACATATTTCTATTAATTCAAAAATAATAATAAATTAAGTTAAATATAAACATTTTAAAAGTTATCGTTTTTGGTTTATAATATATATTCTGTAAAATAAATGTTTTCATCATTTATTAAATTTCATTTTATTTGATCTTTGTTTTTGTAAAATGCAATATAATTAAAAAAAAAGATAATGTATGTTTTTATTTATATATAAGATTAACAATTTTCAAGTATTTTTAATTCAAAATTACTTTTTTTTTTGCAAATTACAGTTACTATAAAGATGTAATAAACATTAGGAATTGTTAATTTATTCACCGTATAAAAAGTTTAGAAATTCGCAATATTCATTTTCTATTATTAGATTTGAAAAGAACTATTTTCAGTTTCGAACTGCCAATGATATATGGATAATGATATTAACATTATTATTATTATTTTTGTTATGTTGAATTGTCTTTCATTATATCAAAAATAAATACAAAATATCAAAGGTAACTTCCAACTTTAGGTTTACTTGAAATCTAACTGATAAAGTTGAAAACCAACTTTACGAATAATTAGTATATTTTTTATTCTATAAAAGGGGAGGAACTCCCAATATTACATTTATCATCTCTATACATGTGTCCATCCAATATGTATAATGATATTTACTGTAAAATGTATTTCCACAAATTTTCAAAAGATTCTTACAATCAAAGGAAAATAGATTACCAACAACTCGTTGGTATCAAAGTTGGAATTCATGTTTTTCGTCATTCATACAATCAAAGCAGACATCATGAGGACTTCTGGTGCACTTCCTTGAGTGCCTAACACATAAGGCTTCTCTCGCACTTCCCTGAGTGGCTAACAAAGAGATTGTCTTCTAGTAATGTCTTGGGTTCAATATTTCCATTGGAACAAGGAGATCAAAAGTTCGAGCTTGGTATCTTGCTGACGAAGAAGAAACAATAACGCAACATATTATATGCTTAGTCCCTAATCTATCACTAATAATATTATTGTCTAATAGAAAAAAGAGATGTCTTTTTAATCTTTTGGGCTTTTAGAACTGGATCATATTTAAATAGTAGTTGTTGTCATGTAATTCTTTTCAATGTTTTTGTTTCTATATTTGTTCCGATGATCCTGTGAAGAAATATCATTCTCTAGGGTTTGTTTGCTAGAAGGACTTTTTTATGTTTCGTTGTATTTTTATGTGCTTTTTTATAAACTCATATATTGTAATTATGTTGTCATTAAAGTAGTTTTTTAAACATATTTGAATTTATTCTTTTATAAATCTCCCATTTTGTGTTTATTTTTTTAATTAAATATTTAACTCATGTTATTTAATTGTAATTGTCACACCCTCAAATTTCCACTTGCGGAGTTCTACCGCGAGGCGCATGAGAAACCAGGATCCAAGTCAACGGTCACAATAAACAACACTATATGAAATATATAAACCCAAAACTTAGTTATCAAACCATTTAAAATATGCAACTAAGCCTAGACGCCAATGCAGACCGGTGCGCCTAGTCCAACCGATGCTACCTTAGCGACCTGAGAAAAACATGCCAAAAAGACGTCAACATATATAATGCTGGTGAGTTTATAGGTTTGTATAAAATGTTACCAGTGTTGCCAAAATGTCACCATGTCCATACTATATCAATGTTACCAAGTACGCTAGCTAGGCGTGTATTTATCACTACTACGATTGGAAAACCATTACTGGACACGTTTAGCAATGTTTAGCATATGTTTAAGCAGCCTGAATAATGTTCAGCACGTTTAGCAAAGTTCAAGACAACATGCACCCGCCCGGCCCTCTAAGCCGTCGAATGGGGCAGGTCATGCCCAATAGATCTATCCACATTTCCCCCGTTGTGCATCCCCGCACATTCATGGTTTCTCCCGGGACTTCCAATGATCGTATAGCACTACAAAGTTAAAACCATAGTATGACATATGTTACCAAAATAGTTTAGCGCATGTTTTCTCCCCCAAAAGTTAAAGCAGTAAAAGTGGGGCCGTGAACTTACCTTAAGTTGCGTTCTTCAGTAATATAAGAGAACCAAAGCCCTTGATAATCCGACTACCGGAGATCTATCAAAATGTTCACATAAGTGTTCCAACTAATAACCATAAGGTTATCTAGTCCCCGATTGTCCAGATCGTGACCAAGTATGTTTTAAAACGTGTTTAAGTATTCAACCGACACACTAGACCGTCCCGACATCCCGTTGGTGACTCATTACCCTAACTAATCAAGTACACATTGATTACACCCAAGGTTCAAGCACAAAACACTTAGTTTGTATCAAAAATCTCATTTTTGAATCAATAGGGTCGAACCAGGAATTTTAATCTACCTTCGCTCCTTTTTAAGCCACATTCGACCGTTTGAAAGCCACCTTCGACCCCGTTTGAACTGATTCGATCAAACTGTCCAGGTTCGACCCTGGGATTCCACGTTCGACCACCCGATCGGTCGAATGTGCCCATGGTCGACCCTGGCATAATACTTTTCCCAAAAACGCTTCAAAAACATCCAAAACATCGTGAAACATCACCAAACACAGCAGTTGATTATGATTAACATATCCCCACAAAACCCCACCAATTTTTCCCCAAAACATGTTCATTTTAGACCTTTCCCAAAATGGAAAACATTATGAAAACATCACATCATGCATGAATTCTTTACCCAATTTGGAAACTTTTGAAATCAACCCATACTCATCTTAATAGTGTTCAGTTTGTCATGTGTTTAATCATCTCAAAAAGTTGTATTGATCATACAAGCATGCATCAAGCCATAACTTTATTAAAACCCCCAATTTAGACATCATATTATTAATCATCTAATTGCGACCATAAACAATCTTATATTAACATCAATATCAGCCCTAAATCATGTTTCTAGCTTTAGTACAACATCAATTCATCAAACAACACATAATATCACGTAACACATAATTAACATATGTTTATTGATTTGAAAACTTATGTTTAATGATAGGGTTTTGGTTTAGAAAGATGTTTAAAAGGTTTTGATTGATAAAAATATCCTTAGAACAGATCTGGACATTTAGGGTTAGATGAAAACGAATTAAAATGCTTGAAAAAGGTTTAGGATTATGAACACACCTTGGATTCTTGATTAAATGTTGTTGATAGGTTAGAATATGAAAAAAAAAGAGCAAAAACTCCTTCCTTAGTGATTAAAATCGTTTGAGAGTGTTTAGAGACGGTTAGGGTTTTTGAAATGGTGAAAAATGACAAAGTTTGGTATTTATACTAGTCCACATTCGCCCCTTTCACCTGGGCGAATGTACCCATTTTCGTCCCTTACTCAGGGTCGAACGTACCTTATTTGGTCGAATGAAATTTTATTATTTTCACATTCCAGGTTTGCCCCTTCAGTAAGGGTCGAACAAAGATTATTTTCCAGGTTCGCCCCCACGCTGTGGTTGAACCTGGACCTATGTTTTCTAGTTTTCCAGTTTGTCGTGTTTAGCGCATTTTAACGCATCCTAACACATGAACATGCAACCTTAATCTATGTTTAACATATTTAAGCATGGATGATTATCTACACATCGTTTAAACACGTCTTTACATATAATCCACCATACCACAATTAATCTTCACATAACACTTAATTAGTTTATGTAATTTCACCAACAATGGGACCCGGTACTAGTGTATTCCCAAAATGACTCCCAATGATCCTCCAGATTATTGAACCCTGGACAATCCTATCCTATCCCGACTCAACTAACCTGGTTAAGTCCGTTTATAAATGTTTCTCGCTAAGGTAGACATAGGTGTTACTAAAATGTTTAAGCCGAACATGTCGGGTGTCACGGTAATAATATGATTGAATCGTATAACAGCTCTTTTAAAGAAATTTTGTTAAAGAGAAGTAAAAAGATTTTTGGAAGTGTTGAAAATCGCAGCTTAATTATTGACATGTAGTGTCCCTATCTTTACCACTAGGGGTTGCCCGGTGGGTTTGGTTGGTCAAAAAACAAAATTGTCTACTGTTAAAATAAACAGATGTTGAAATTGGTATTCTTGGAAGATTCTTACAATCAACGGAAAATATTATTCTTATCACGATCTCCTTTATAGTCTGTCTAATTAGAGATGGGTGTTGTAACCTCACGAATTTTCCCATTTATTTTGCATTAAAGTATTTCCCGATCCATGATATAAAGTCTAATTTATTTCTAAGTATTCTTATCTTTATCCGTGCACTCTATTTTTCTAAGTTCCTTTCATCATTGTACTTAAAAAAAACAATCTTCAATCATGACATATGTCCTATCCCAATTCTATTTATAAAATCGTCATTTTATAAGACGGTGTTTTTTTTTATTTTCTAATTCAAACTAATTATTTTTTTTTATTTCTTATTTAAAGCTAATCATTTTTCCAATTACATTTATAATCTCAAACAAGGAAGATATAAATTCATTTTAAAATAACTATATATATATATATATATCAAAGTCCTAGTCAAAGTCTTAGTCAAACAGTCAATTCATCATAAAACCTTACTTTATGGTGTTGACCAATTTTAATGGCTAATTGAATCCAAAACTAGTATAAAAACCCACCTATGACCCATTATACTTTGTACCTCTAAATCGATTGTTTCAATTCGATTAAACTTTCCCTCATACCTTTCTTCTTTAGTCTATTACTTCTACAATTGAAGCTTTGATTATAAGCTCTTGTAATTGGCGAATTGGAAGCTTGATATTCTTTCTTTTTCCTTTCTTCAATTTGGACTAGCTACGTTGTTGAGTCTTTGGGATTCGCCTCGCATACATTCACAACACTTAGAGGATAATTCACCTTAGCCAATGTGAGTTTACGTAACCATGTTTATGCAATTCTTCATACTTGCAACATTATACTTAAGCAATTCTACATGCATGTCTAGTTGTAAACTTTAATGCCTCATGATTAGACAACAACAACAGTTTCAACGAGTTTCAACATTACATAATCATTAGCTATGGCCAAGCCGGCGATACTCAATAATAGATCTATTGGATTGACAATCCCACCCGGATACGTGTACCTCCTACATAGGTAGCGTGGGTGATTGTTATCGTTCCAACATATTATTAAGGTGAACCGTGGATGACGGGATGGACCTAAACTAGTCGGAGGTTTGATTATGTCGATTCAACATATCATGTTTATTCATGTAGACTTAAACTTACGATAGACATATGAATTGCTAAACCTTTATTCTTAAACTTAATTGCTTGACATGGCTTATGTATTCTCACCAATTTCTAGTTGCCCCCCCCCCCTATTTTTACAACTCAACAGAAAATAATGATGATTGAAGTCTAGAGAGTTAGCATGAGGAGACAATTTGAAGTTTATGTTTTGTTTGGCTATTTGATGTATTAGAATTTCATTCAAGACTTGTTATGTATTTCCAAATTTTGGATATTTTTCCTTTAAATAAATTTCAATTAAAACTTGAATACCATGTGCTACTGTATACTCATTCTTACGTGACACCTCGATGTTTCCGCCATCGGTTGGGGTGTTACAGATTGGTATCAGAGCCAGGTTATAGGGAATTAGGTTATTAGAAAAAAAATAACCATAGGATTTTAATCAGTACTTGCTCCTTTTACTTGCAACCTTACTTGTTTATATTCTTTATCCTACTTCTTATCCTTACTTTAGTCCCTACAAGAAAAGTGCTCTCCATCACAAGATATACTCTTAGACTAATAGGACAAATCCTCAGGTTTTGCCTGAACCACTTTGAAGATCTCGTCGAAGTTCTAGATTTTAATAACGAACACGTGCAATCTGGAAGGGTGAACGCCTGTATTCTGAGTTTTCTGTCTAGGACTGGCATTGCGCATAAATCCCAATCAGACGAGGGACCCGGATGCCTACCTGGGAATTCTCGGGATCAGTGTTCATGTAACACCCCGACGTGTTACGGGTCTCCTAAACGGGTCGGGTCGGACCCAACCACCCGATTATGAAATAAAATAGTCAAGCTCAAATCTCGCGCCAAACCGGTTCAACCGAATATAGAGATAATAATTATTGGAGTTTTATTATCTCGGTTAAACGGTTCTTACCTGCTAATTTAAAACGCCGCCAACCGTTTTATTTAAACTTTTATACTCGTTGCCAAACATCCCAAGTTCCAGTTATTATCCCCGTGGCTAAACACCCCTCTATTTTAATTTCCTTATTTAAAACCCCTCTCTGCGTCTCTCATCTCGTCGCTCTCTCTCTCTGTGCAATTGATACATACACATAAAGTGTGTTTGACCAAACTCTCTGGCAAGAACCACCGGCCACCTCCGGCTACTGGCCGCCGGAACCGCCACCGCCGGCTCTCTTCTTCTCCGGAAAGCTTACAACCCACACGAACGCAGCAAGGACTGGATAGCCATGGCAGCGCTGCTGCCTCCGTGCTTCCGGACACCTCTGCCGCCGCCATCCTTTTCCGGCCGCCCCTTTCTTCTCCGGTAAGTTTTCATCTTGCTGAACTCTCTTCTTTTCTGTTATCAAACATCCATTTGAACCCCAACCCGCTGCTCCTCTTTGTCCCTGATAAACAAGACCGGACAGTCACCGGTTATGGTGACTGTCATCGGAAATCTATTATCACTGATGAACCAATCACCGGCCACTTTTTGATCTGAACCCGAACTCTACTCTGCTTCTGTTCAGACCTGTACTCGATGGCAAACAAGAACCGCCCGAATAGCTTGGGTGTGTGGTCTAGAATCCAATAACTGAAGGACCGGTTAATCTTTGATTTGGTCCCGATCAGATTTTGGTTATATCTGGATAACCCTTCGGCTCTTGTCTGTTCTTGTTAAACCTTGTTATAAGCTCACCAATTGCTTTATATTCATACACACATCCGAAGGTGTGTGTGTAATAATTGGCATGAAGTGTTTAGTTATCATTTGATTATTGAGTTATATAGTCGATTGATTATTAACACATCTTATGTTATGTTTGGTGATTAGGTATCAAATACGGAAGACGGGTCCGATACCCGGTTTGATATAACTTTCCGGTCAACTTCCGGTCATGTCCCGTAACGAAAACGGTAAGGTTTGGTTACTATTATATCCTAATGGTTGATTGGTTATAATCTAATAATCTATTGACTAATATAAGGATTTTGTGTGATTGCGAGGTACCGTTAACCGTATCGAGAATTAGAGTCGTTACCGAGTCGACTCAGTGACTCGGTCAACACCCGGAATAGAACCCGTTCCAAGGACTAGACGAGGATTATTATAATTATAAGAATTATATATATAATATGAATAACGTACGGACTTGATAATAATAATAAGAGAATAATAAACATATATAAAATATATATGTTTATATATACAAGATTCGATATATAAAACGATATACTAGACTCGGTTTTAGAAGTGTCTAGAGTTCTATAGGTTCGCGTGCCAAGCTGTAATGGCCAGCTTTATTTCTTTTTGCCTAGGAAGACCAAACCCCGAGTTTAGGACTATCTAATATATATCAGATTCTATATATATATATAAATTATATATATGATATATATCCTAAGTATTACAATCTAACAAGTTCCACGCGTAAAACGTATCTATATATAATTGTAATAAGAAGATTAGCAGAAGATATAACGCAAATCGGTGAGTATCGTGAACTCCCCACTTTTACTGTTTTATTAAGTGTTTTTGGGGGAATACATGTCATTTATTAAAACCAGAATTGCTTTACAAAATAAACGATTATCAAAAGAAGTATGACGGGGACATAGAAACAACGAGGACAGTACTGGACGGTATCCGCCATTTCCTTTCTTGCACCGACTAGAGGGCAGGAACCAGTAGGTACAAGTATTTATCACAAACAGAGTGATACCATCGATAGGAATGGCACGAACTATAATCGATATGATAGAATTGGGATATAATCGAATGGATGTATAATAGAGCTGGTTATATAGAATATATTTTCCCCTTCAGAATTATAAATGTAAAGTATGTTTATAAAAGAATGTTTATAAATGAGTTTATAAAAGAATGTTTTATAAAAGAATTATCAATAAACGAACTGGCCATTCACTTTATAAAATACACGACCTCACCAACTTTATGTTGACAGAAACTATTTTTGACATGTGTTCAGGTAACCCAACAGAGATGATGACGTGGATCCTGAGAGACTAAAAACTGTTATTGCCCTGGATTCCGCTGTGTTGCTCCGATAAGCCGACCCGACGACCCGGCCACGTCAGGCAGGGTCGTTACAGGTTGGTATCAGAGCGGCGCTTAATAACAGTTTTGAAGTCTTTAGTAGTCCAGGATCTACCAGAATATTTTCTAAAAAGAAATTTTACTTAGAAAAATAATTAAGAAATTAGAAATATTAAGAGAAAGTAATAGGCGATTAAATTTTGGGGTACCTAAAATGCCAAACCATTATAAAGTTGGTGAGAACCATAACAGTATATTAGAAATCAGAACGAATCCATTACAGGATATTACTAGAATGATCATGTGGGATAAATTGACAATTCTGTACACAATTGTAAATTTATGTGCACATTTAATTTCTGGGAAATCTTACAGGATATTAAGGCCATAAGAAATGAGAATATATACAGAACAGAAACCAGATATATTAACAGAAATCAGAAAATAAATAAGAAATGTCAAAGTTATAAAAAGTATATATATATTTATATAGAAAAATATATAGATCATAAAACATAAACCATTTATCTTGATTCAAGAAACTTCATACAAGTTTATTGAATTATTCCAGTCTCTGTAATCATTCAGATCGTTAACCTCACGGTTATTTCAATAATTATAAACAGAATATAAATATACGCTTCAACTTGAACATTCCTATGCTCGAGTATCCGGAAATATTATTTCTACCCCGTAAATTCCGAAATTTTATAAAATTTGATATACTAGAAATATATAAATATCGTGTTTTTAAAGAATTTTCTTCGATTATTTAATTAAAAATTAAATATATTCTGCGATTATTTAAAATGTTTTAAATCTTTTCAGTATAATTATGAAGTTTATTAATTTTATACTAGTCATTATTATTTTTATACCAAACCAGTATTTTGATTTTAGTAAAAGTATATACCCTGATTTTCAAATCATGATTTATTCAAAAGATTAAAGAAAATCCGTTAATATTTTTAGCAAATTAAGTATCAATAATCTTTGAAAAACCCCAGAATCTATCTCAGGTTTATCCAAATTTATCCGTTTAACCTTAAAATTTTTATCTCAATATTTTAAGAAATCTATTTATTTTACCAATCTGAAATAAGAAATCTGTTTATTAAAAATTTAAGAATTCCGATATTAAGAAAGTTTTTACCATGACTCTTTCTAAATAGTTATTATTTTCAAGAAAATAAATATCATTACGAAATTCAACCCAGTATTTTTATTTTAAGTCTACCGTAGGAATTTTATTTAAATCCTATAGAACCACGGTTGTATTACTTTACCAAACCGTATTAAACTCCACCTTTGGTGTCCTTTTTGTGAAAATCTTTAACCGAATTTATATCCTTATGTAAGTTAAGAGTATTTTTGACACGATTCTATATCTATATTCGATAGTATAATTTCTTTGATATTTTATTTCATATGAACGACGAGTATTATATATTACGTTTAATAATCTATCTTTGTATATAAATGAAAATTTCCGATAAGTATTATCATCGATCCTTCCCAAAGTTAAATAATATTTCGAACGAAAATATTATTATCTCGAATTCATGCGACGAAACTAATTGGACTCTATCTAAAGAAATCGAATTCCTATTCGCTCGATTATACAGAAATATAACTACCATCTTAATCCTACGACTCGAATAAGTCAAGGATATTAAGAAGATTGGATTGTTATATTGAATATCCTTTGACACGAACAAATTCTTGAACGATTGACGGTCTACTTCGTTGGACTTATATCAATATGTTTCTTTCCAGAATAAACGATTTCGAATCTAAGAGAAAATAAAGAACAGAATATCAGAATAATATGTGAAGGACACATACCTATTGTGATTAAAATAAACAAATACTGGAATGTTAGGTGAGGTGGAATAATAATTATGATTGCAACATAATTATGAATGCCACAGGCATAGGAACATTCGAGTAGGAATTTATCGAGGTCATAATATGTTTGGGTCACGAACATATTAAAAGGAACTATAAGAAATAATAAGAAGAAGAAATATAAATCCGAATTATCAGCGTATCATATCTAGAAAATACAACTAAAAACTGGCAATATAGTTGAAATTTCATTCGTGAAATACGACTAAGAATATATTCGCAGAATAAAAACCATCGATTGGTTAATTTCTATGAATTAAGGAAATCAATTTATTGATTTTCGATTGCCAACCAAAATAGTGCATGTTCCCTGTGCAATTCCCGGGGCAAATGATATCCAGATCCTTACAGAAGGTATATCCGGACATTTGCCGCCAAGTCACAGGATTCGTTATAAGGATATATGATACTATGGAAAAATCTTCTCAGTCACTTCTGTATAAAAACTCGCGTGAGTTATTGTACAATCAAATTGGTGAAATGGTTAAGTATTACCAAGTTGAAATTCATAAATAAGAAGTGATGAAAGAATTGTTAAATTCTTAAGAATATACAGATAAAAATATATATGGATTTGGAAACCGGAACGGTAGAATCCACTGAATTATCAAATATATCAAGAAATGATTAAATACCAATAGGAATCGCGTAGAGATTCGAAAGGTATAATCAAAATGAAAACGAAAAATGAATAGAATTATGCTCATTTTTCCAGTGAAACTCTCCGACCAAGGAATGACGAATTTCCTGTCCCGAAATAAAGGTCGTGAGAGATAATTTAAGATATCACTGTTCTGGCAAGAACTATCTATGCGAATATCTCGATGAAATAAGCCTTGCTTATAATAAGTTGGATTAAGAAGATATGATATATTGCCTATATATAAGTCTATCGGAACGTGTTTCCAGACACCAACAATATAGAATTTAATCGAATTTATATATAAGAAAGAATTATTCCAAGCAAAGGTATATTATAGAAATGATATATTTATAGTGTCTACTATAAATGATTATCAGTATTCGCTTGAATATAAAAGAATATAAATCGAGAAATGAAAAGAATTATAATTCGAACAGACATCCGATATGTCTGGATAATAAATAAGGCATTGCAAATGCCAGATAACACGAGAAGGCAAGCGAAATGCCAAATATTATCAGAAGGCATCCGATATGCCAATAGAAATTGATAAATATATATATAGAAAGAAATTAATAGAAAAGAATATAAGTCGTAAGAAGAACGACTAGAATTTATAAAGAATATTTTTTATATAAGAAAAAAAAATTATAGAATATTTTATCAAGAGTGTCAACGAATTCCAAAATAGAACTAAGAAAGAATTTTATAGAAATAGTTAATACAATAAGTATAATAATGATAATCACGTTTTTGAGAAAGAGTAAGAGATGCATTGTCATAAGAATCTTAAGTCAAAGAATCGTAGCAACGACTGTTACCAATAGATTCAAAGACTATAAAGATAAAGTTACATATATTAACTGTAGAATTGTGAAAGACCTCTTTCACGATAATACAATGAGAAAAGTCAATTAATATGTATTAGATACAATGCAGTTAATCATCAATGAAATAGTCAGTAAGATTATTATCGATGATTTAAGAGAAATCTCAATCATCAATGAATTAGTCTTTTCCGGTACCTTTAAAATCCGGACAAGATACGTTTAATAATCCGAGAGTTCCAGAAAATATTCCTACTCTTTAAAAATCGGAATTACAATGATGATAAATTCTAACGTTCGAATAAGGGAGGTAGTAGCTCGGATCCCATTCAAGTCATTATAATGATGGGACTTCCGTATCTATCTCCTGAGAACTAAATAGAATCCATCATTGTAATTGAATCCGAATATTAAATGAGAGGAATATTGTATTGATTTGAGACTCTAGAAATGTTTGCTGAAAGTTTATAAATTTTTCAGAAGAAAAACGATTAGAATCTCAAAATCTTTATATAGAAATAATATTCAGTCTACTTCTTATTCTAATAAGAAAAAGATAAAAAGAATATTATAGAAAATATCAATCTATATCTAGAACCTTTAATAGTCATATCGAAACAATACAGATAGTCTATATATCTGAATTAATATGACTATAGCAAGAAAGGTTAAAACGTAATTAGAAACATGATCAAGATGTAGTCTTACGGATTGACGTTTCTAATAAGTTATAATCTTGGATTGATATAAAATCGAGTTAACCACAAACCACCAAAACTGATCATGTCTCGTTGATAAGTGTTCAAGTCTAAATGGTAACATCCTTATAGATTGAGGTTGTAAAGGACAAGATCACTCAAATTTCGGGAACGGAATTTCCTAAGGGGGGGAGAATTGTAACACCCCGACGTGTTACGGGTCTCCTAAACGGGTCGGGCCGGACCCAACCACCCGATTATGAAATAAAATAGTCAAGCTCGAATCTCGCGCCAAACCGGTTCAACCGAATATAGAGATAATAATTATTGGAGTTTTATTATCTCGGTTAAACGCTTCTTACCTGCTAATTTAAAACGCCGCCAAACGTTTTATTTAAACTTTTATACTCGTTGCCAAACATCCCAAGTTCCAGTTATTATCCCCGTGGCTAAACACCCCTCTATTTTAATTTCCTTATTTAAAACCCCTCTCTGCCTCTCTCATTGTGACACCCGGCATGTTCGGCTTAAACATAATAGTAACATCTAAGTCTACCTTAGCGAGAAACGTTTATAAACAAACTTAACTGGGTTAGTTGAGTCGGGTCAATTAGGATTGTCCAGGGTCAATGATCTGGAGGATCATTGGGAGTCGTTTTGGGAATACATTAGTACCGGGTTCCGTCGTTGGTGACATTACATGAACTAATTAAGTATATGTGTAGATTACGGGTCGTGTGGTGGATTGTATGCTTATACTTGCTTAAATGATGTACGAATGATTATACGTGCCTAAACATGCTATGTATAGACTATAGATGCATGTTTATGTGTTAGGATGTGTTAGAATGCGTTAAACACGATAAACTGGAAAAAGGTTAACATGTGTTAAAAGTGCTGTTAACATGTGTTAAAAAAAAGTGCTGATGACCTGAATGTGGAACTTTTGGGCGAATGTGGAAATGGGATCTGAAAAGTGGGCGAACGTAGAAACAAAGTGGGCGAATGTGGAAGAGTTCCACATTCGACCATTAAAAAGGGGCGAATGTGGAAAAATTCCACATTCGACCACATAAACTGGGCGAACGTGCAGATGGTATAAATACCATCCTTAGCCATTTTTCACCATTTCACAAACCCTAAACGCCTCCAAACACTCTCTATCAGCTATTAACATTGGGGAAGGAGTTTTTGAGCTTGTTTTTCATAACCTAACTCTCTAAATCATTACAAGTGAAGATCTAAGGTGTGTTCTTCATTTCAAATCCTTTTTAAACAATTTTGGCTTGTTTTAATCTAAACCCCAATGAGTCCAGATCTGATGACAACCTATTTTATGAATAAAAACCTTTCCTAACCAAAACCTATTCATAAACAATGAGCTTTTATGCAAATAAACATGTGTTAATATGATATTATGCATTGTTTGATGATTTCTTGTCGTATAGATGACATGACAACAACCTAGGGCTGTTATTAATGATGGGTTATGATTGAAACGTGTTACCTTTGATTGTTGATGGTGTTTTGATGATTAAAAGGGGTTTTTAGTTAGATTTAGGTTTGTTTTTGAATGATTATGATAAGGTTATGATAGGGGTTTCTTGTTCATGATGATTCGAGTATGATAAACTGATTATTGATCGATTTCGGAAAGTTTCCTAATTGGGTAATAATTGCATGCATGATGATGTGACATCTCCATAATTTACTATTTTAGGAAACTTGTAAAACGGATAGATTTTGGGGTAAAATTGGTAGGGTTTCGTAGGAATATGTTAATGATGCTTGACTGCTGTAACTCGTGATGTTTCGTGATGTTTTCGGATGTTTTTCGACGCGTTTTTGGAAAAATCTGACATCAGGGGCGAACCTGGAATACCTTCGACCAGTCGAACGGTCGAAGGTGGATTCCAGGGGGCGAACCTGGAAGCTGAAGGGGCGAAGGTGCTGCAAATGGGCGAAGGTGGGAAGAAAAGGGGCGAATGTGGAATTTCAAAGACACATTCGACCCAAACAAGGACACCTTCGACCACTTACAGCCACCTTCGACCACCCAGAACTACATTCGACCCTACGTTAACAAAAATGAGATTTTTGATACAAACTAAGTGTTTTATGCTTGAACCTTATGTGTAATCTATGTGTACTTGATTAGTTGGGGTAATGGGTCACCAACGGGATGTCGGGTCGGTCTAGTGTGTCGGTTGAACATTTAAACACGTTTTAAAACATACTCGGTTATGATCTGGACAATCGAGGACTAGATAACCTTATGGTTATTAGTCGGAACACTTATGTGAACATTTTGATAGATCTCCGGTAGAGGGATCATCAAGGGCTAAACATCTTTTACTTACATTTGAGGAACGCAATCTAAGGTGAGTTCACGGCCCCACCTTTACTGCTTTAACTTTTGGGGGAGAAAGCATGCGCTAAACAGTTTTGGTAACATATGTCATACTATGGTTTTAACTTTATATTGCTATACGATCTTTTGGAAAGTCCCGGGGAAACCATGAATGTGCGGGTTTGCACAACGAGGGAAATGTGGATAGATCTATTGGGCGTGACCTGCCCCACTCGTCGGCTTGGAGGGCCGGGCGGGTGCATATTGTCTCGAACAGGAACATTATCGTGCTGAACATTACGGGCTGCTAAACATGCTAAACATTGCTAAACGTGTCCAGTAATGGTTTCCAATCGTAGTAGTAATAAAACATACGCCTAGCTAGCGTACTTGGTAGCATTGATATAGTATGGACATGGTAACATTTGGATAACATTTTTGAACAAACCTGTGAACTCACCAGCATTATATGTTGACGTCTTTTGGCATGTTTTTCTCAGGTCGCTAAGGTAGCAACAACTGGATCTAGGCGCACGAGTCAGCACGGGCGTCTAGGGTTTAGAGCATGGTCTTCATTAAACATTTGAACTATGTCTTTTGGGTTGTAAACATTTAAAGCTTCCGCTACAGTTTATGCTTTTATAATTATATCTTTTGGGTTTTGTGTTATGCATATAGTGTTGTTTATTGTGACCGTTGACTTGAATCCTGGTTTGTCATGCGCCTCGCGGTAAAACCCCGCAAGTGGAATTTGAGGGTGTGACAGATTGGTATCAGAGCCAATGGTTATAGTGAACTAGGACTGCATTTAGAGTCCAGTCTATAGCCGAGTCGCACACACTAGACGGTCACATACTTGAGTCGGTTTGGAACGTGTACTAACTTTGTCGGGGTGTCTTTACATCATCATCGCACTTCTCTGTTACATCATCCGTCCTCACTCTTGGCTTTATACACTCTTATGTTCTTCTTCGGGGTTTGAAGGAGAAGGAGTGGACTCGTTGGTTTTGCACGGCAGTGTCGTGTATTGGGGTAGTCTTGCGTACTCTCGAGGTCTGTCCAGGATTCGGACATCTCCCTTTCGTACCCCAATAGACGCACTTGCTCACACATTATCCTGTGCACTTATGTTTGTGATAGCATGATGCTAGATGCCGACATCCGGCGACTTGAGTTCAAGCTAAGGGAAGGCTTGGAGGGCCATGTAGAGCAGTTTATCATTTCGGGTGCACACGAAATCATAAACTGAAATGCATGAGAATCCAAGTGGACTCTGAACTTGGATGCATATTCCTGGATTGGGTCTAGACGTAACTTTTCTAGCTACTAGTGGTTGACACTAGCAGTGAACCTGAATCTCTCGATTTCTGATTTGTCAGATCATGTCGGGCGCACGTGGTGGTGGACGTCGAGGTGGTGGTCGTGGCGGCGGTGGCCGTGGCGGTGGTCGTGGTAACATTAACATGACCCAAGCAGAACTGAACAACTTGCTTCAACAGCAAGTGAACATAGCCTTGGCTGCTTTCCAGGCTGGGCACAATGCTATGGGTGGTAAGTTGGTTCTTACCTGCCTTGTTTTGTTCTTGGCTGTCATGTTTCCTTTGTGGTTTATCCTTGTGTCATGTTTCAGGTGCTGCTGTCAACCTGCCTCCACCTCAGTGTTCTTACAAGAAGTTTAGGGACTGTCAGCCCCATAACTTCGCTGGAACTGAAGGGGCAGTGGGACTGCTCCGATGGTTGGAAAAGGTTGAATCTGTCTTTCTGATGTGTAACTGTCCTGTTGAGGACCGGGTCAAGTATGCCACTGCGACATTTGAGGGTCCTGCTTTGACATGGTAGAATGCTACGACGCAGAACATGGGCTTGGGGGAAGCTCATGCTATGCTGTGGGCGGATTTTGTTCGGTTATTGAAGAGCGAGTACTGTCCCAGGGAGGAAGTACAGAAGTTGGAACATGAAGTCTGGAACTGCAAGATGGTGGGGTCCGAGATCGAGGAGTATACTGTTCGACGCAATGAGCTGGCGGTGTTGTGTCCTGACATGCACACACCTGAGTACCGTAGGATCGAGCACTACATCTCTGGGTTGGTGCCGGAGATTGCTGGGTTAGTAGCTGCTGGGAACCTTCCTACACTAGCTGAGGTCGTCCGTTCTGCACACAAGATGACCAACATGAAGATTTTGGAGGGCGCTTTACCTCCCAAGGGTTCGACTGTGAAGGGTTCTGAAGGCAACAAGAGGAAATGGGAGAATGTGAGTAAGAGTGCAGTGCCGGCGCCGTCTCAACCGGCCAAGAAGACTGAGGGATCTGGGTCGTCTTCTTCGCAGAAGACAGGTGGATACATTGGGAAGCATCCCAAGTGTAACAAGTGTGGCTTTCACCATTCGGGGAATTGTGATCGCGCTCGTTGTCATCGGTGCCATCAGTTGGGGCACCATGCTAAGGATTGCAAGGTGGCGCTCACCCCAACTCAGGCTCCTGCGGCTACTCCTGCTCCTGCTGCTCAGGGGACTCAGGGGAGGCAGGGGTGTTACAACTGTGGTGACACGGGACACTTCAAGCGTGATTGTCCCAAGCTGAAGCAGGGTGATAATGGGAGGGGCGGAAACGGTAACGGTAACGGGAATGGCGGCGGAGGCAGGACTGCGCGTGCTTTCGTCATTGGGTCTGCGGAAGCTAGGCAGGATCCAGACACAGTTACCGGTACGTTCCTTCTCAACAATCGCTATGTTTCTGTTTTATTTGATTCTGGTGCCGATAAGAGTTTCGTATCTGTGGATGTTAGTCAGTTGCTAGATATAGTACCCACACCTTTAGAGGCTAAGTACTTGATAGAATTGGCGAACGGTAAGAACATCGAGGCGACTCATATCCTTAGGGAGTGTCACTTGGAACTGTCGGGTCTGTCATTCCCCATTGACCTTATGCCTGTACCTTTGGGTAGTTTCGATGTCGTTGTGGGCATGGATTGGTTATCGTTGTATCGTGCAGAGATTGTTTGCTTTGACAAGGTTATTCGGATCCCTCTCCCCGATGGAGAGATTCTTTCGGTTCACGGCGAGAAAAGCGGTGCTCTGCTAAGTATCATTTCCAGCATGAAAGCCCGTAAGTATCTTCGAAAGGGCTGTTCGGCCATTCTGGCACTTGTTAACGTTTCTACTGACGATGAGAAGAAGATTGAGGATATTCCGGTGGTTCGTGACTTTTCTGATGTGTTTCCTGATGATTTGCCTGGTCTTCCTCCCCATCGTCAGGTTGAGTTTGGTATTGATCTCGCTCCGGGCGCAGCTCCTATTGCCCGAGCTCCGTATCGTCTTGCACCTCCCGAGATGCAAGAGTTATCCAGCCAGTTACAGGAACTCTTGGAAAAGGGTTTCATTCGACCGAGCTCGTCCCCGTGGGGAGCTCCTATTTTGTTTGTGAAGAAGAAGGATGGGAGTCTTCGTATGTGTATCGATTACCGTGAGCTGAACAAAGTGACCATCAAGAATCGTTATCCTCTTCCTCGCATTGATGATCTCTTTGACCAGCTTCAGGGCTCCAGCTACTACTCGAAGATTGATTTACGGTCCGGTTATCACCAGTTGCGCGTCAGGGAAGCTGACATACAGAAGACTGCTTTTCGCACTCGTTATGGCCATTTTGAGTTCTTAGTTATGCCTTTCGGTCTCACTAACGCACCGGCAGTGTTCATGGATTTGATGAACCGTGTTTGTAAACCGTACCTGGATAAGTTCGTCATCGTGTTCATTGACGACATTCTGATTTATTCCAAGAACAAGGCGGATCATGAGGAACATCTGCGGTTGGTCTTGGAACTTTTGAGACGGGAGCAGTTGTATGCTAAGTTCTCAAAGTGTGATTTTTGGTTACGTGAAGTTCAATTCCTAGGGCATGTGGTGAATGAACTGGGAATTCATGTCGATCCGGCTAAGATCGAAGCTATTAAAGACTGGGAAGCACCAAAGACGCCATCCGAGGTGCGGCAATTCCTGGGTCTTGCAGGGTATTATCGGCGTTTTATCGAGGGATTTTCGAAGATCGCTCAACCCCTCACTGCTCTCACCCAGAAGGACCGAAAGTTCGACTGGGACGAACCACAGGAATCAGCATTTCAGATGCTGAAGCTTAAACTTTGTTCTGCACCTATCTTATCCCTTCCTGAGGGTACGGATGATTTCGTTGTGTACTGTGATGCTTCCATTCGGGGTCTTGGTTGCGTGTTGATGCAGCGCGGGAAGGTTATTGCTTATGCTTCTCGTCAACTCAAAGTTCATGAGAAGAATTACACTACTCATGACTTAGAACTGGGTGCAGTGGTCTTTGCGTTGAAAATCTGGAGACATTACTTGTACGGTACCAAGTGTGAAGTTTACACCGATCACAAGAGTCTCCAGCATATTTTCGACCAGAAGGTGTTAAACATGCGGCAGCGTCGTTGGGTTGAACTCTTGAACGATTACGACTGTGCGATTAAGTACCATCCTGGCAAGGCAAACGTTGTGGCGGATGCCTTAAGCAGGAAAGAGTCGGCGAAGCCTCGGCGTGTCCGAGCCTTGCAGCTTACCATTCATTCCTCCTTACCTGACCGGATCCGTTCGGCTCAGGTGGATGCCTTGAAGGAGGAAAACCTTAAGGCCGAAACGATGCACAGTGCGGACAAACACCTTGAGCTTAGGTCTGATGGCCTACACTACTTCGCTGGGCGTGTTTTGGTTCCTTTACTCGGGGGATTACGGGGGCTTGTCTTGGACGAGGCTCACAAATCCCGGTATTCTATTCATCCAGGCTCCGATAAGATGTATCAGGATCTGAAGATACTTTATTGGTGGCCGAACATGAAGGCTGATATAGCCTCCTATGTGATCAAATGCTTGACCTGTGCTAAGGTCAAGGTGGAGTATCAGAAGCCGTCTGGTCTCCTACAGCAACCTGAGATTCCAGAATGGAAGTGGGAGCGGATCACGATGGATTTCGTCACCAAGTTACCGAGATCACCAAGTGGTTGTGACATGATTTGGGTGATCGTCGACCGGTTGACGAAATCGGCACACTTCATACCTATTAAGGAAACGGACGGACTCGAGCGGTTGGCTCGACTCTACCTTAAGGAGGTGGTCTCTCGGCACGGGGTGCCTGTTTCTATCATTTCTGATCGTGATTCCCGCTTTGCTTCGCGTTTCTGGAAGGCTCTTCATAAGGCCTTGGGTACTCAGCTGGATATGAGTACGGCTTATCATCCGCAAACTGACGGCCAGAGTGAGCGGACGATACAAACACTGGAGGACATGCTGCGGGCATGTGTCATCGATTTTGGCAAAAGTTGGGAGATTCACCTGCCGTTGGTGGAGTTCTCCTACAACAACAGCTATCACTCTAGCATCAAGGCAGCTCCGTTCGAGGCTATTTACGGACGGAAATGCCGATCACCACTTTGTTGGGCCGAGGTGGGCGAGAGCCAGCTCACTGGTCCGGAACTCGTGTACGAAACTTCGGAGAAAATCGTACAGATCCGTCAACGTTTGGCTGCTGCACGGGATCGTCAGAAGAGCTATGCCGATCGCCGTCGCAAACCGCTAGAGTTCCAGGTTGGGGACAAGGTGCTTCTAAAAGTTTCACCATGGAAGGGCGTCATACGCTTTGGAAAGCGTGGCAAACTTAACCCTCGTTACGTCGGACCGTTCGCAATCCTGGAACGGATTGGGCCGGTGGCGTACAGACTTGATTTACCGACGGAGCTCGGTAATGTTCACAACGTCTTCCATGTGTCTAACTTAAGGAAGTGTTTGGCTGATGAATCTCTTGTTGTGCCACTGGAAGAGATCAAGGTTGATGATCGTCTTCGCATTGTGGAAGAACCCGTAGAGATTCTGGATTACAAGATTCGTAGCCTTCGGCGGAGTAAAATCCGCATCGTTAAAGTTCGTTGGAACTCGGATCGTGGACCGGAGTTCACGTGGGAACGAGAGGACCAGATGAAGGCTAAGTACCCTCATCTCTTTCCGAAGCGCGCGTTCGAGTCCAGGCATGTTACTGCTGAAGCAGAGTGAATCTCGGGGCGAGATTCCCTTTCAACGTGGGGATGATGTGACAACCAGTAACCTTTCTTTTCGTTTTCTTCCTTTTCGTCTTTTTCATTTTTGGGCTTCGTGCAATTTTCGGGACGAAAATTCTTTCAACGTGGGGATGATGTGACACCCGGCATGTTCGGCTTAAACATAATAGTAACATCTAAGTCTACCTTAGCGAGAAACGTTTATAAACAAACTTAACTGGTTTAGTTGAGTCGGGTCAATTAGGATTGTCCAGGGTCAATGATCTGGAGGATCATTGGGAGTCGTTTTGGGAATACATTAGTACCGGGTTCCGTCGTTGGTGACATTACATGAACTAATTAAGTATATGTGTAGATTACGGGTCGTGTGGTGGATTGTATGCTTATACTTGCTTAAATGATGTACGAATGATTATACGTGCCTAAACATGCTAAGTATAGACTATAGATGCATGTTTATGTGTTAGGATGTGTTAGAATGCGTTAAACACGATAAACTGGAAAAAGGTTAACATGTGTTAAAAGTGCTGTTAACATGTGTTAAAAAAAAGTGCTGATGACCTGAATGTGGAACTTTTGGGCGAATGTGGAAATGGGATCTGAAAAGTGGGCGAACGTAGAAACAAAGTGGGCGAATGTGGAAGAGTTCCACATTCGACCATTAAAAAGGGGCGAATGTGGAAAAATTCCACATTCGACCACATAAACTGGGCGAACGTGCAGATGGTATAAATACCATCCTTAGCCATTTTTCACCATTTCACAAACCCTAAACGCCTCCAAACACTCTCTATCAGCTATTAACATTGGGGAAGGAGTTTTTGAGCTTGTTTTTCATAACCTAACTCTCTAAATCATTACAAGTGAAGATCTAAGGTGTGTTCTTCATTTCAAATCCTTTTTAAACAATTTTGGCTTGTTTTAATCTAAACCCCAATGAGTCCAGATCTGATGACAACCTATTTTATGAATAAAAACCTTTCCTAACCAAAACCTATTCATAAACAATGAGCTTTTATGCAAATAAACATGTGTTAATATGATATTATGCATTGTTTGATGATTTCTTGTCGTATAGATGACATGACAACAACCTAGGGCTGTTATTAATGATGGGTTATGATTGAAACGTGTTACCTTTGATTGTTGATGGTGTTTTGATGATTAAAAGGGGTTTTTAGTTAGATTTAGGTTTGTTTTTGAATGATTATGATAAGGTTATGATAGGGGTTTCTTGTTCATGATGATTCGAGTATGATAAACTGATTATTGATCGATTTCGGAAAGTTTCCTAATTGGGTAATAATTGCATGCATGATGATGTGACATCTCCATAATTTACTATTTTAGGAAACTTGTAAAACGGATAGATTTTGGGGTAAAATTGGTAGGGTTTCGTAGGAATATGTTAATGATGCTTGACTGCTGTAACTCGTGATGTTTCGTGATGTTTTCGGATGTTTTTCGACGCGTTTTTGGAAAAATCTGACATCAGGGGCGAACCTGGAATACCTTCGACCAGTCGAACGGTCGAAGGTGGATTCCAGGGGGCGAACCTGGAAGCTGAAGGGGCGAAGGTGCTGCAAATGGGCGAAGGTGGGAAGAAAAGGGGCGAATGTGGAATTTCAAAGACACATTCGACCCAAACAAGGACACCTTCGACCACTTACAGCCACCTTCGACCACCCAGAACTACATTCGACCCTACGTTAACAAAAATGAGATTTTTGATACAAACTAAGTGTTTTATGCTTGAACCTTATGTGTAATCTATGTGTACTTGATTAGTTAGGGTAATGGGTCACCAACGGGATGTCGGGTCGGTCTAGTGTGTCGGTTGAACATTTAAACACGTTTTAAAACATACTCGGTAATGATCTGGACAATCGGGGACTAGATAACCTTATGGTTATTAGTCGGAACACTTATGTGAACATTTTGATAGATCTCCGGTAGAGGGATCATCAAGGGCTAAACATCTTTTACTTACATTTGAGGAACGCAATCTAAGGTGAGTTCACGGCCCCACCTTTACTGCTTTAACTTTTGGGGGAGAAAGCATGCGCTAAACAGTTTTGGTAACATATGTCATACTATGGTTTTAACTTTATATTGCTATACGATCTTTTGGAAAGTCCCGGGGGAAACCATGAATGTGCGGGTTTGCACAACGGGGGAAATGTGGATAGATCTATTGGGCGTGACCTGCCCCACTCGTAGGCTTGGAGGGCCGGGCGGGTGCATATTGTCTCGAACAGGAACATTATCGTGCTGAACATTACGGGCTGCTAAACATGCTAAACATTGCTAAACGTGTCCAGTAATGGTTTCCAATCGTAGTAGTAATAAAACATACGCCTAGCTAGCGTACTTGGTAGCATTGATATAGTATGGACATGGTAACATTTGGATAACATTTTTGAACAAACCTGTGAACTCACCAGCATTATATGTTGACGTCTTTTGGCATGTTTTTCTCAGGTCGCTAAGGTAGCAACAACTGGATCTAGGCGCACGAGTCAGCACGGGCGTCTAGGGTTTAGAGCATGGTCTTCATTAAACATTTGAACTATGTCTTTTGGGTTGTAAACATTTAAAGCTTCCGCTACAGTTTATGCTTTTATAATTATATCTTTTGGGTTTTGTGTTATGCATATAGTGTTGTTTATTGTGACCGTTGACTTGAATCTTGGTTTGTCATGCGCCTCGCGGTAAAACCCCTCAAGTGGAATTTGAGGGTGTGACACTCATCACGTCGCTCTCTCTCTGTGCAATTGATACATACACATAAAGTGTGTTTGACCAAACTCTATGGCAAGAACCACCGGCCACCTCCGGCTACTGGCCGCCGGAACCGCCACCGCCGGCTCTCTTCTTCTCCGGAAAGCTTACAACCCACACGAACGCAGCAAGGGCTGGATAGCCATGGCAGCGCTGCTGCCTCCGTGCTTCCGGACACCTCTGCCGCCGCCATCCTTTTCCGGCCGCCCCTTTCTTCTCCGGTAAGTTTTCATCTTGCTGAACTCTCTTCTTTTCTGTTATCAAACATCCATTTGAACCCCAACCCGCTGCTCCTCTTTGTCCCTGATAAACAAGACCGGACAGTCACCGGTTATGGTGACTGTCATCGGAAATCTATTATCACCGATGAACCAATCACCGGCCACTTTTTGATCTGAACCCGAACTCTACTCTGCTTCTGTTCAGACATGTACTCGATGGCAAACAAGAACCGCCCGAATAGCTTGGGTGTGTGGTCTAGAATCCAATAACTGAAGGACCGGTTAATCTTTGATGAGGTCCCGATCAGATTTTGGTTATATCTGGATAACCCTTCGGCTCTTGTCTGTTCTTGTTAAACCTTGTTTTAAGCTCACCAATTGCTTTATATTCATACACACATCCGAAGGTGTGTGTGTAATAATTGGCACGAAGTGTTTAGTTATCATTTGATTATTGAGTTATATAGTCGATTGATTATTAACACATCTTATGTTATGTTTGGTGATTAGGTATCAAATACGGAAGACGGGTCCGATACCCGGTTTGATATAACTTTCCGGTCAACTTCCGGTCATGTCCCTTAACGAAAACGGTAAGGTTCGGTTACTATTATATCCTAATGGTTGATTGGTTATAATCTAATAATCTATTGACTAATATATGGGTTTTGTGTGATTGCGAGGTACCGTTAACCGTATCGAGAATTAGAGTCGTTACCGAGTCGACTCAGTGACTCGGTCAACACCCGGAATAGAACCCGTTCCAAGGACTAGACGAGGATTATTATAATTATAAGAATTATATATATAATACGAATAACGTACGGACTTGATAATAATAATAAGAGAATAATAAACATATATAAAATATATATGTTTATATATACAAGATTCGATATATAAAACGATATACTAGACTCGGGTTTAGAAGTGTCTAGAGTTCTTTAGGTTCGCGTGCCAAGCTGTAATGGCCAGCTTTATTTCTTTTTGCCTAGGAAGACCAAACCCCGAGTTTAGGACTATCTAATATATATCAGATTCTATATATATATAAATTATATATATGATATATATCCTAAGTATTACAATCTAACAAGTTCCACGCATAAAACGTATCTATATATATTTGAAATATAATTGTAATAAGAAGATTAGCAGAAGATAAAACGCAAATCGGTGAGTATCGTGAACTCCCCACTTTTACTGTTTTATTAAGTGTTTTTGGGGGAATACATGTCATTTATTAAAACCAGAATTGCTTTACAAAATAAACAATTATCAAAAGAAGTATGACGGGGACATAGAAACAACAAGGACAGTACTGGACGGTATCCGCCATTTCCTTTCTTGCACCGACTAGAGGGCAGGAACCAGTAGGTACAAGTATTTATCACAAACAGAGTGGTACCATCGATAGGAATGGCACGAACTATAATCGATATGATAGAATTGGGATATAATCGAATGGATGTATAATAGAGCTGGTTATATAGAATATATTTTCCCCTTCAGAATTATAAATGTAAAGTATGTTTATAAAAGAATGTTTATAAAAGAGTTTATAAAAGAATGTTTTATAAAAGAATTATCAATAAACGAACTGGCCATTCACTTTATAAAGTACACGACCTCACCAACTTTATGTTGACAGAAACTATTTTTGACATGTGTTCAGGTAACCCAACAGAGATGATGACGTGGATCCTGAGAGACTAAAAACTGTTATTGCCCTGGATTCCGCTGTGTAGCTCCGATAACCCGACCCGACGACCCGGCCACGTCAGGCAGGGTCGTTACAGTTCACTTATAGGCTAAAGCATGTCTTCATTATGTTATTACAATCTAGAAGTTTTGATAAGTCAACGTTTTCGTTTATTCGTTTTAATTAATGAATAAATGATTACACTCACTTTCCTTAAACTAAGCTCTAAAATCTCAAAATTTTACAGCTTAAATCAATCTCATTTCATAACCATCTATGGATTTCACAATCACACTTCACCTTACCATCTTAGCCACTTTTTAAATATTCAACACCCTACCCAAATCATATTATTTCATTTCTCCACATGTTACTTATTTTTTTAAAAAAACTATAACCTCATACCTTAGCACAAACTAAAGATTTCTAAATCTTGTTGTATTTTCATTACCTAGTAACTTTACAAAGTACATATTTTTTTTTTCAAAAGATGTCCTCGAACTTAAATTCAATTGTTTATTTATTGACATAACAAACAATTTTCTATATAATGCTTTAAACTATTAAAAATCACTTAATAGAACCTTGATCTTCAAAACCTAATGTCATGTTTCAAATCTCCAACTAACAGGAATATTTTAATTAAAGCCCACTTAGCTTGTACTATTTAACAACTTTTGCTTTATGTATAAAACCAATTTTGAAAATAAGATTTTTTTTTCCATAGGAATAATATCTAGTCTCTAAATTCTCCATCGACACTCACTCATTTTCAACTTGTTCAAATTTTTACAATATTTGGCATATACCACAATCATGTTTTCTTATACACTTGATTATAACCTTTGATCCAAACCTCAAAATTTACACTGCTACATAATCTCTTTACTATAAAATAAACTCTTTATCAACTATCTTCACATTCACTATGTCTCACAACCTTGATTCTGCTTCGAGATTATTCATCATCCTCTCAAGAACTAAATTCATATTATTTACCTTCTTGAACATGAACTTGATCCCTATGATAACCAAACTATTGAAACTTGATTGTGTGTTGCATCAAACTTAATCCTTAGTTATACATGAGGATTCGATTATCTACCATATTTGAACATTTGATACTAGAAGTCATGGAATATAAACTATTTGCTATAGACACACCTAGAGTCATTAACCTTGTCTAGGGCAACTCTATTACAACTTGCATGCTATACTTGATACTTGATTGCTTACGTGTACATATTATCAATTTGAAATTCATGTGTGTAATAATTGGTACACTTAATCAAACAACTGATAGAGGATGAAGTACTTGCTCAACAGTTAGTAGAGTACCAAATAACCTACTCAACGATTGGTAGAGGTCATCATGCCTGCTCAATAGTCGGTAGAGGCCCTACAACCTGCTCAACGACTGGTAGAGGCTATCGCACCTGCTCAACAATCGGTAGAGGTTCTTATTCACTGACTGGTAGAAGTCTTTTTCCTGCTCAACAGTTGGACTCATATACGATTCAATCACAAGGTTATTTTGCATTACTTACATGTATGTTTAGAGTCACAGAAGGACACAAAACCCTAATGTAAGGTAAATTGGTGATTACGGTCCGGAACGTAATCATGAATTTACAGGTACGTTAAGATAGTGTGAAATTCTATCAAGGTTTTTGGTAGATAACCAATTTTAAACTCTAGTTACCTGTTTAGTATTTCAATAGTCAATTAACTTATGCATTTCTTTTTAAGATTCCTAAAACTTAAAGTTTAGTATTTTGCTAGATTCTTATTCTTCTTGCTATTTTAGACAAACCTAATCCAACCCTTAAAACCAACACCTATCAAACCTCTTACCAAATTATTCGAAATAGTTTATTCTGTTACCTATAAATTCATGTCATGTCTTAACACAAATTTTCCAAACCACAGTTGCCCTAATTTCTACCCAATCACTGTCAACCCGGTGTTTTTTTTATAACTTCGGGACGAAGTTTCTAAAAGTAGGGGAGACTGTAACCTCACGAATTTTCCCATTTATTTTGCATTAAAGTATTTCCCGATCCATGATATAAAGTCTAATTTATTTCTAAGTATTCTTATCTTTATCCGTGCACTCTATTTTTCTAAGTTCCTTTCATCATTGTACTTAAAAAAAACAATCTTCAATCATGACATATGTCCTATCCCAATTCTATTTATAAAATCGTCATTTTATAAGACGGTGTTTTTTTTTATTTTCTAATTCAAACTAATGATTTTTTTTATTTCTTATTTAAAGCTAATCATTTTTCCAATTACATTTATAATCTCAAACAAGGAAGATATAAATTCATTTCAAAATATATATATATATATATATATATATATATATATATATATATATCAAAGTCCTAGTCAAAGTCCAAGTCAAAGTCTTAGTCAAAAAGTTAAAGTCTTAGTCAAATAGTCAATTCATCATAAAACCTTACTTTATGGTGTTGACCAATTTTAATGGCTAATTGAATCCAAAACTAGTATAAAAACCCACCTATGACCCATTATACTTTGCACCTCTAAATCGATTGTTTCAATTCGATTAAACTTTCCCTCATACCTTTCTTCAATAGTCTATTACTTCTACAATTGAAGCTTTGATTATAAGCTCTTGTAATTGGCGAATTGGAAGCGTGATATTCTTTCTTTTTCGTTTCTTCAATTTGGACTAGCTACGTTGTTGAGTCTTTGGGATTCGCCTCGCATACATTCACAACACTTAGAGGATAATTCACCTTAGCCAATGTGAGTTTACGTATCATACTTGCAACATTATAGTTAAGCAATTCTACATGCATGTCTAGTTGTAAACTTTAATGCCTCATGAATTAGACAACAACAACAGTTTCAACGAGTTTCAACATTACATAATCATTAGCTATGGCCAAGCCGGTGATACTCAATAATAGATCTATTGGATTGACAATCCCACCCGGATACGTGTACCTCCTACATAGGTAGCGTGGGTAATTGTTATCGTTCCAAGATATTATTAAGGTGAACCGTGGATGACGGGATGGACCTAAACTAGTCGGAGGTTTGATTATGTCGATTCAACGTATCATGTTTATTCAAGTAGACTTAAACTTACGATAGACATATGAATTGCTAAACTTTTATTCTTAAACTTAATTGCTTGACATGGCTTATGTATTCTCACCAACTTCTAGTTGACCCCCCCCCCATTTTTACAACTCAACAGGAAATAATGATGATTGAAGTCTAGAGAGTTAGCATGAGGAGAAAATTTGAAGTTTATGTTTTGTTTGGCTATTTGATGTATTAGAATTTCATTCAAGACTTGTTATGTATTTCCAAATTTTGGATATTTTTCCTTTAAATAAATTTCAATTAAAACTTGAATACCATGTGCTACTGTATACTCATTCTTACGTGACACCTCGATGTTTCCGCCATCGGTTGGGGTGTTACAGGTGTATAGTGAAATAATATGTCTCTTATTCTTAAATAGTTAGAGCTATTATCTGTAATTATTTTTGTTTTTGTTTTTGTCTTCTTTAGGTTTTTTGGTCATTTTCTCTCTGTATTTGTATGCATTTTTTATTCTGATGGAAGAAATGTCATAGTTAGCATTACTTCAGTTTTGTATTGAATGTCATAGTTAACACTACTTCAGTTTTGTATGTATATTGGATTTTTTCTTTTGAATTCTTACGTTTTTTGTATTTTGGAGAATTTTGTATCGATATGGATATTGTATATACCTTTGTTAGAATTATTACGTTTTTTATATTTTGGTGAGTTTTGTAGCGATATGGATTTTTTTCTTAGAATTCTTATGCGGTTGTAATAAATAATAATATAAAGTTGAATTCTATAACAACTTTTTGTTTTTTTAATTTGTTGTTCAGTAAACAGATCATAACCTTTGGTTTGTTTATGTTTTTTTTTATATTTTGTTTATAATAATTGTATTAAAAATGATATATTATTCGTTAAGTTTATTTTTAAACAACAACTGTTTGTTATAACTGTTGTATCGTTAATAATAAGAGATTACTTATAGCAGACGCATAAGCATCAATAACCAGGCAGATCAACAACCCAAAAATAATGATTACGGTTTTGAAGTAACTTTATTAAAAATATTTTTTATTATTATTGTTGTGTTTGCAGTTGTCTTTCATTCTATAAAAAATAAATTAAAATTTCCACAACTAACTTCCGACTTTATAGTTTCTTGAAATGCAACTAATAAAGTTGAAAACCAACTTTAGCATTTCGAACATTTATTATATTTCAGTCTATAAAAGGGGATGAATTCCCAATATTCATTTTCAGTATTCTCACTTTACATCTCTCCATTCAATATGCATTATGATATTGCTTTTAATTCTTCCACAAATTTTTCGAAAGATTCTTTCAATAAAAGGAAAATAGGTTGCCAACAGTTTGTTGGTAAACTACTTCAAATTGATGTTTTCCTAGATTTTCTTCCAATCAAAAGGAAAACATCGATTTATTATATATATATATATATATATACACATCCACTTCCTATCTTCATTTATTAAGCTTTTTGGATTTGGATAATATTTACATACGAGCTGCTGTCGTGTACTGGTTTTCATTGTTTTGGTTTGACATTTGGATCGATGATGCTGTGAAGAAAGATCAATGACTAGGGTTTCGTTGTTAGTAGGGTTTTTTTTATATTTCCTTGTATTTTTATTTAGTTTGTAAAGTCACATATTGTAATTCTATAATAATTAAAGTAGTTTTTTAGAGATATTTTGTATTTGTTCTTTTATAAGTGTTCAGTTTTTTATTTAATTCTGTTAAATTCAATGTTTATCTACTTAGTTTATTTGTATTGTTGTGATAATTATAAATTTGAAAAGATTAATTTTATTTAAAGTTGAAAACAACTTATAAAATTGAAAATCAACTTAGGAGTTATTGGTTTATTCATTCGTTCTATAAAAATGGAGGCATTCACAATATTATTTGAAGTATGAATATTGTTTTAATATTAAGTTTATTATATATATGAATGTTTTAATTAATAATTTCCAATTTTTTGTCACTTTTTCTTCATCATTTATGGTGGGGTTTTTCCTTCCACAGATTACCCTATCTGTTGCAAAAAATACTGAAAAACTTTGGTATGACAACAACTGTTTTTACTTTCAACAGATGTTATAAAAAGTGCCTAAACTAATGATTACGATTTTCAAGTTACTTTATTAACACTATTGTTTTATTATTATTGTTGTTAAGTAATTGTCTTTTATTATATAAAAAGTAAAAATGTGACATCCGGCATGTTTGTCTTAAACATATTCGTAAAACATAAGTCTACCATAGCGAGAAACAATCATAAATGGACTTAACTAGGTTAGTTGAGTCGGGTTATGATAGGATTGTCCAGGGTTCAATGATTTGGAGGATCATTGGGAGTCGTTTTGGGAATACACAAGTACCGGGTCTCGTTGTTGGTGAAATTACATGAACTGAATCAAGTAGGACAGGTGGATTATTAACATACGTGTAACTTAACTTGATAATACGTGCTACAAGGTGTGAACATGATTATACGTGCCTATATATGCCTAACATGTGTTAGAACTGCATGATCATACGTTAGAATGTGTTTAAATGCGTTAAAATGACAAAACTGGAAAACCTGGAAAACATAACTCCTGGTTCGACCCATAGCGTAGGGGCGAACCTGGAAATGAGTCTTGCTTTGACCCATGGTTAAGGGGCGAACCTAGAGCAACCACAAGAACAGTCTCATTCGACCTTGTAAGGGGCGAAGGTGGCACCTTCGACCCCATACAAGGGGCGAACGTGGAATAAGTATAAATACCACACTTTGTCATTTTTCACCATTTCACAAACCCTAAACGCTTCCAAACACTCTCAAACGATTTTTGTGACACCCGACATGTTTGGCTTAAACATATTAGTAACATCTAAGTCTACCTTAGCGAGAAACGTTTATAAACAGACTTAACTGGGTTAGTTGAGTCGGGTCGAGTTAGGATTGTTAAGGGTGCAATGATCTGGTGGATCATTGGGAGTCGTTTTGGTAATACACTAGTACCGGGTTCCGTTGTTGGTGACATTACATGAACTAATTAAGTATATGTGTAGATTATGGGTCGTGTGGTGGATTATATACATAGATGTGTTTAAATGATGTGTAAACGATTATCTATGCTTAAATATGTTAAATATAGACTAAGGATGCATGCTTATGTGTTAAGATATGTTAGAATGGGGCGAATGAGGATTAGTATAATTACCAAACTTTGTCATTTTTCATCATTTCACAAACCCTAACCGTCTCAAAACACTCTCAAACGATTCTAATCACTAAGGAAGGAGTTTTTGCTCTTCTTTTTCATAATCTAACCCATCTACAACATCTAAACAAGAATCCAAGGTGTTTTCTTGATCCTAATCCTTTTTAAAGTATTTTAGTTCGTTTTCATCTAACCCTAATTGTCCGGATTTGTTCTAAGGGTGTTCTTATGATTAAAAACCTTTTAAACATCTTCCTAAACCAAAACATTATCATTTGACATAGGTTTTCATGATGATAAACATATGTAAATTGTGTATTATGTGGTGTTATGTGTTGTTCAATGATTTGCTACTGTATCTATGATAGAAACATGATATAGGATTGTTATTGATGCTAGATTATTGTTGTTTAGGGTTAGGATTGGATAAATGATGATATTATGGGTATTTAGGGGTTTTAACGAATCTAGACTTGATGCATGATATTTATGATCAATAGAACTAATAGGGTAAGATCGAACACTCGACAAACTGAGCATTTTAAGTTGAATACGGATCGATTTCAAAAGTTTCCAAATTGGGTAAATAATCCATGCATGATAGTGACGTTTCCATAATTTTTACCATTTTGGGAAAGGGCTGCAATGGACGTATTATTGGGAGAAATCGGTGGGGTTTTGTAGGGATAAGTTATTTATGCTTGACTGTTGTGTTTGATGATGTTTCAAGTCGTTTTGAATGTGTTTGAAGCGTTTTTAGGAAAATTTGCACAACAGGGGCGAACTTGGACTCCTTCGATCGATCGAAGGTGCGAAGGAGAGAATCCAGGGTCGAACCTGGGTTTTGTTGGACGAATGTGGCAGAACGGTCGAAGGAGGCATCAAACGGTCGAACGAAATACAAAACGGGCTAAGGAGACTTAAACTGACTGGTTCGACCGTTCTGATGTAGAAATGAGATTTTTGATACAAACTAAGTGTTTTATGCTTGAACCTTGTGTGTAATCTATGTGTACTTGATTAGTTAGGGTAATGGGTCACCAACGGAATGTCGGGTCGGTCTAGTGTGTCGGTTAAACATTTAAACACGTTTTAAAACATACTTGGTTACTATCTGGACAATCGGGGACTAGATAACCTTATGGTTATTAGTCGGAACACTTATGTGAACATTTTGATAGATCTCCGGTAGAGGGATTATCAATGGCTTAACATCTTTACTTATAACCGAAGAACACTATCTAAGGTGAGTTCACGGCCCCACTTTTACTGCTTTAACTTTTGGGGGAGAAAACATGCGCTAAACTATTTTGGTAACATATGTCATACTATGGTTTTTAACTTTGGATTGCTATACGATCTTTGGAAGTCCCGGGGAAACCATGAATGTGCGGGGATGCACAACGGGGGAAATGTGGATAGATCTATTGGGCGTGACCTGCCCCACTCGTCGGCTTGGAGGGCCGGGCGGGTGCATGTTGTCTCGAACAGGAACATTGGTATCATGCTGAACATTCGGGCTGCTTAAACATGCTAAACATTGCTAAACGTGTCTAGTAATGGTTTCCAATCGTAGTAGTAATAAAACATACGCCTAGCTAGCGTACTTGGTAACATTGATATAGTATGGACATGGTAACGTTTTGGTAACATATTAAACAAGCCTGTGGACTCACCAGCATTATATGTTGACATCTTTTTGGCATGTTTTTCTCAGGTCGCTAAGGTAGCAACAAATGGAATAAAGTGTTTTGAATACTTTGGAATACTATTGTAGCTGACGTAACATGTTACTAGGTGATGATATTCGGAGGCCGGGATCTGGATTAGGGGTACATCTGGAGGACCATGTAGAGCAGTTTATCATTTTGGGTGCACACGAAATAATAAACTGAAATGCATGAAAATCCCGATGGACTTCGAGTTTGGATTTATGGTCCTGAATTTGTCCCTAAGTTAACTCTTGTAAAATTTCTAGTGGTTGACACTAGAAGTGAATCTGAATCCCTCGACTTCTTGATTTGTTAGATCATGTCTGGTGCTTGCGATGGTGGACGTCGTGGTGGCGGTGGTGTCCGTGCTGGCGGCGGTGGTCATGCTGGAGGCGGTGGTCGTGGAAACATCAACATGACCCAAGCTGAACTGCACAACTTGCTACAGCAGCAAGTGAACATGGCTATGGCTAATTTCCAAGCTGGGATTAATGCCATGGGTGGTGAGTTGATTTTGTCGACCGTGCCTCATTTTTGGGTTTTGTGTCCTTTCGTTTGTGTTTTACTCGTATACCGTGTTTCAGGTGTTAGTGCCAATCCACCCCCACCCCAGTGCTCTTATAAGAAGTTTAGGGACTGTCAGCCCCATAACTTCGCTGGAACTGAGGGAGCGGTGGGACTGCTCCGATGGCTGGAGAAGGTTGAGTCTGTGTTCGTCATGTGTAACTGTCCTGCTGGGGACCGGGTGAAGTATGCTACTGCGACGTTTGAGGGGCCTGCACTATCGTGGTGGAATGCTACTACTCAGAACATGGGATTGGGGGAGACTATTGCTATGCCTTGGGTGGAGTTTGTGCAACTGTTGAGAGATGAGTACTGTCTGAGAGAGGAGATACAGAAGTTAGAGCATGAGGTCTGGAGCTACAAGATGGTTAGGTCTGAGATTGAAGAATACACTGTGAGGAGGAATGAGCTGGCGGTGTTGTGCCCTAATTTGCACACACCCGAGTACAGGAGGATCGAGCACTATGTGTCTGGACTGGTGCCGGAGATTACTGGGTTGGTGGCTGCTGGGAACCTTCCCACTATTGCTGAAATTGTCCGATCGGCTCATCGGATGACTAACCTGAAGGTGGCAGAAGGTGTTTTGCCTCCTAAGGGTGCTGCTGTGAAGGTTACGGAAGGGAACAAGAGGAAGTGGGATAATGTGGGGAAGAGTGTTGTGCCAGCTCAGCCGGCAAAGAAGTTTGATTCATCTGGGTCTTCTTCTGGGCAGAAGACGGGTGGGTATGTTGGGAAGCATCCCAAGTGCAACAAGTGTGGTTTTCACCATTCTGGGGGTTGTGATAGGGCTCCTTGTCATCGGTGCCATCAGTTGGGGCACCATGCTAAGGATTGCAGGGTGGCTCTCACCCCAACTCAGACTCCTGCGGCTACTCCTGCTCCTGCTCCTGCTGCTCATGGGACTCAGGGGAGGCAGGGGTGTTATAACTGTGGTGATGCGGGACACTTCAAGCGTGAATGTCCTAAACTGAAGCAGGGCGATAATGGGAGGGGCGGGAACGGTAACGGGAACAACGGCGGCGGAAGCAGGACAGCCCGTGCTTTCGTCATTGGATCTGCGGAGGCTAGGTAGGATCCAGACACAGTTACCGGTACGTACCTTCTTAATGATCGCTATGTTTCTGTCTTATTTGATTTTGGTGCCGATAAGAGTTTCGTATCTTTGGACATTAGTCGATTGCTAGATATAGTACCCACACCTTTAGAGGCTAAGTACTTAATAGAATTGGCTGATGGTAAGAAAATCGAAGCGACACACACCCTTAAGGAATGTCGCTTGGAACTGTCGGGTTTGTCCTTCCCCATTGACCTTATGCCGGTACCCCTGGGTAGTTTTGATGTCGTGGTCGGCATGGATTGGTTATCGTTGTATCGTGCGGAGATCGTTTGTTTCGACAAGGTTATTCGGATCCCTCTCCCTGATGGAGAGATTCTTTCGGTTCGCGGCGAGAAAAGCGGTGCTCCGCTGAGTATCATTTCTAGCATGAAAGCCCGTAAGTACCTTCGAAAGGACTGTTCAGCCATTCTGGCGCTTGTTAACATTTCTACTGACGATGAGAAGAAGATCGAGGATATTCTGGTGGTTCGTGACTTTTATGATGTGTTTCCTGATGATTTACCTAGTCTTCCTCCCCATCGTTAGGTTGAGTTTGGTATTGATCTTACTCCAGGCGCAGCTCCTATTGCCCCGAGTTCCGTATCGTCTTGCACATCCCGAAATGCAAGAGTTGTCCAGCCAGTTGCAGGAACTCTTGGAAAAGGGTTTCATCCGACCAAGTTCTTCCCCGTGGGGAGCTCCTATTTTGTTTGTGAAGAAGAAGGATGGAAGTCTTCGCATGTGTATTGATTATCGTGAGCTGAACAAAGTGACCATCAAGAATCGTTATCCTCTTCCTCGCATTGATGATCTCTTTGACCAGCTTCAGGGCTCTAGCTACTATTCAAAGATTGATTTGCGGTCCGGTTATCACCAGTTGCGCGTCAGGGAAGCTGACATTCAGAAGACCGCTATTCGCACTCGATATGGCCATTTTGAGTTCTTGGTCATGCCTTTCGGTCTCACTAATGCACCGGCGGTGTTCATGGATTTAATGAACTGCGTTTGCAAATCTTACCTTGATAAGTTCGTCATCGTGTTCATTGACGATATTCTGATTTATTCCAAGAACAAGGCGGATCATGAGGAACATCTACGGTTGGTCTTGGAACTTTTGAGACAGGAGCAGTTGTATGCTAAGTTCTCGAAGTGTGATTTTTGGTTACGTGAAGTTCAATTCCTAGGACATGTGGTGAATGAACAGGGAATTCATGTCGATCCGGCTAAGATCGAAGCTATTAAGGACTGGGAAGCACCAAAGACGCCATCTGAGGTGCGGCGATTCCTAGGTCTTGCGGGTTATTATCGTCGTTTCATTGAGGGATTTTCGAAGATCGCTCAACCCCTCACTACTCTTACCCAGAAGGACCGAAAGTTCGACTGGGGTGAACCACAGGAATCAGCATTTCAGATGCTGAAGCTTAAACTTTGTTCTGCACCTATCTTATCCTTACCAGAGGGTACGGATGACTTCGTTGTGTACTGTGACGCATCTATTCGTGGTCTCGGTTGTGTGTTGATGCAACGCGGGAAGGTTATTGCTTATGCTTCTCGCCAACTCAAAGTTCATGAGAAGAACTACACTACTCATGACTTGGAACTGGGTGCGGTAGTCTTTGCGTTGAAAATCTGGAGACATTACTTGTACGGTACCAAATGTGAAGTATATACCGATCACAAGAGTCTTCAGCATATTTTCGACCAGAAGGTGTTAAACATGTGGCAGCGTCGCTGGGTTGAACTCCTGAACGATTATGACTGTGCTATGAAGTACCATCCTGGCAAGACGAACGTTGTGGCGGACGCCTTGAGCAGGAAGGAGTCTGCGAATCCTCGCCGGGTTCGAGCCTTACAGCTCACCATTCATTCGTCGTTGCCTGACCGAATCCGTTCTGCACAGTTGGAAGCCTTGAAGGAGGAAAACCTTAAGGCTGAGACTATGCACAGTGCTGACAAGCATCTTGAACTCACGACCGATGGCTTACACTGTTTTGCGGGACGTGTTTGGGTCCCATTGTTCGGGGGATTTCGCGAGCTTGTTTTGGATGAAGCTCACAAATCCCGGTATTCTATTCACCCTGGCTCCGATAAGATGTATCAAGATTTGATGATACTTTATTGGTGGCCAAACATGAAAGCTGATATAGCTTCTTATGTCAGCAAATGTTTGACTTGTGCTAAAGTCAAGGTGGAGTATCAGAGGCCGTCTGGTCTCCTGCAACAACCAAAGGTTCCGGAATGGAAGTGGGAGCGAATCACGATGGATTTTGTCACCAAACTACCAAGGTCACCTAGTGGTTATGATATGATCTGGGTGATAGTTGACCGGCTGACAAAATCGGCACGTTTTATACCTATTAAGGAAACCGATGGACTCGAGCGGTTGGCTCGACTTTACCTTAAGGAGGTGGTTGCTCGGCACGGGGTGCCTGTTTCTATTATCTCTGATCGTGATTCTCGTTTTGCTTCGCGTTTCTGGAAGGCTCTGCACAAGGCTTTGGGTACTCAGTTGGATATGAGTACGGCTTATCATCCACAAACTGATGGATAGAGTGAGCGGACAATTCAAACCTTGGAAGACATGCTTCGGGCGTGTGTTATCGATTTAGGCAAAAGTTGGGAGATCCACCTGCCATCAGTGGAGTTCTCTTACAACAACAGCTATCACTCTAGTATCAAGGCAGCTCCGTTCGAGCCTTTTTACGGACAGAAATATCGATCACCACTTTGTTGGGCCGAGGTGGGCGAGAGCCAGCTCACTGGTCTGGAACTTGTGTACGAAACTTCGGAGAAAATCGTATAGATTCGTCAGCGTTTGGCTGCTGCTCGGGACCGTCAGAAGAGCTATGCCGATCACCGTCGAAAACCTTTGGAGTTCCAGGTTGGGGACAGGGTATTTCTGAAAGTTTCACCATGGAAGGGCGTCATACGCTTTGGAAAGCGTGGCAAGCTTAACCCTCGTTATGTCGGACCATTCGCAATCCTGGATCGGATTGGACCGGTGGCATACAGACTTGACTTACCGGCAGAGCTCGGTAGTGTGCACAACGTCTTCCATGTGTCTAACTTGAAGAAGTGTTTGGCTGATGAATCTCTCATTGTACCACTGGAGGAGATCAAGGTTGATGATCGTTTTCGCATTGTGGAGGAACCTATCGAGATTCTCGACTACAAGATTCGTAGCCTTCGTCGGAGTAAAATCCGCATCGTTAAAGTTCGTTGGAACTCGAATTGTGGACCGGAGTTCACGTGGGAACGGGAGGATCAGATGAAAGCTAAATATCCTCATCTTTTTCCGAAACGCGCGTTTGAATCGAGGCATGTTACTGCTGAAGCGGAATGAATCTCGGGTCAAGATTCCTTTCAACGTGGGGATGATGTGACATCGATTTATTATATATATATATATACACACACACACACATCCACTTCCTATCTTCAATGATTAAGCTTTTTGGATTTGGATAATATTTACATACGAGCTGCTTTCATGTACTGGTTTTCATTGTTTTGGTTTGTCATTTGGATCGATGATGTTGTGAAGAAAGATCAATGACTAGGGTTTCGTTGTTAGTAGGGTTTTTTTATATTTCCTTGTATTTTTATTTAGTTTGTAAAGTCACATATTGTAATTCTATAATAATTAAAGTAGTTTTTTAGAAATATTTTGTATTTGTTCTTTTATAAGTGTTCAGTTTTTTATTTATTTCTGTTAAATTCAATGTTTATCTACTTGGTTTATTTGTATTGTTGTGATAATTATAAATTTGAAAAGATTAATTTTATTTAAAGTTGAAAACAACTCATAAAATTGAAAATCAACTTAGGAGTTATTGGTTTATTCATTCGTTCTATAAAAATGGAGGCATTCACAATATTATTTGAAGTATGAATATTGTTTTAAAATTAAGTTTATTATATATATGAACGTTTTAATTAATAATTTCCAATTTTTTGTCATTTTTGCTTCATCATTTATGGTGGGGTTTTTCCTTCCACAGATTACCCTATCTGTTGCAAAAAATACTGAAAAACATTGGTATGACAACAACTGTTTTTACTTTCAACAGATGTCATAAAAAGTGCCTAAACTAATGATTACGATTTTCAAGTTACTTTATTAACACTATTGTTTTATTATTATTGTTGTTAAGTAATTGTCTTTTATTATATAAAAAGTAAAAATGTGACATCCGGCATGTTCGGCTTAAACATTTTCGTAAAACATAAGTCTACCTTAGCGAGAAACAATTATAAATGGACTTAACTAGGTTAGTTGAGTCGGGTTATGATAGGATTGTCCAGGGTTCAATGATCTGGAGGATCATTGGGAGTCGTTTTGGGAATACACTAGTACCGGGTCTCGTTGTTGGTGAAATTACATGAACTGAATCAAGTAGGACAGGTGGATTATTAACATACGTGTAACATAACTTGAAAATACGTGCTACAAGGTGTGAACATGATTATACGTGCCTATATATGCTTAACATGTGTTAGAACTGCATGATCATACGTTAGAATGTGTTTAAATGCGTTAAAATGACAAAACTGGAAAACCTGGAAAACATAACTCCTGGTTCGACCCATAGCGTAGGGGCAAACCTGGAAATGAGTCTTGGTTTTACCCATGGTTAAGGGGCGAACCTAGAGCAACCACAAGAACAGTCTCATTCGACCTTGTAAGGGGCGAAGGTGGCACCTTCGACCCCATACAAGCGGCGAACGTGGAATAAGTATAAATACCACACTTTGTCATTTTTCACCATTTCACAAACCCTAAACGCTTCCAAACACTCTCAAACGATTTTTGTGACACCCGACATGTTTGGCTTAAACATATTAGTAACATCTAAGTCTACCTTAGCGAGAAACATTTATAAACAGACTTAACTGGGTTAGTTGAGTCGGGTCGAGTTAGGATTGTCCAGGGTGCAATGATCTGGAGGATCATTGGGAGTCGTTTTGGTAATACACTAGTACCGGGTTCCGTTGTTGGTGACATTACATGAACTAATTAAGTATATATGTAGATTATGGGTCGTGTGGTGGATTATATACATAGATGTGTTTAAATGATGTGTAAACGATTATCTATGCTTAAATATGTTAAATATAGACTAAGGATGCATGCTTATGTGTTAAGATGTGTTAGAATGCATTAAACACGACAAACTGGAAAATTATTTAAACATGAGTTCTGGTTCAACCACTTCGAGTGGTCGAAGGAGAACATTTGTTTGGTTCGACCCTTTGTAAATGGGCGAACCTGGGGTGTGGAATTGAAAGAATTCATTTCGACCAGAACAGGGCTCATTCGAACCTGTGAAAGGGTCGAAGGAGGCCACCTTCGACCATTGATATGGGGCGAAGGAGGATTAGTATAAACACCAAACTTTGTCATTTTTCATCATTTCACAAAACCCTAACCGTCTCAAAACACTCTCAAACGATTCTAATCACTAAGGAAGTAGTTTTTGCTCTTCTTTTTCATAATCTAACCCATCTACAACATCTAAATAAGAATCCAAGGTGTGTTCTTGATCCTAAACCTTTTTAAAGCATTTTAGTTCGTTTTCATCTAACCCTAATTGTCCGGATCTGTTCTAAGGGTGTTTTATGATTAAAAACCTTTTAAACATCTTCCTAAACCAAAACATTATCATTTGACATAGGTTTTCATGATGATAAACATATGTAAATTGTGTATTATGTGGTGTTATGTGTTGTTCAATGATTTGCTACTGTATCTATGATAGAAACATGATATAGGATTGTTATTGATGCTAGATTATTGTTGTTTAGGGTTAGGATTGGATAAATGATGATATTATGGGTATTTAGGGGTTTTAACGAATCTAGACTTGATGCATGATATTTATGATCAATAGAACTAATAGGGAAAGATCGAACACTCGACAAACTGAGCATTTTAAGTTGAATACGAATCGATTTCAAAAGTATCCAAATTGGGTAAATAATCCATGCATGATAGTGACGTTTCCATAATTTTTACCATTTTGGGAAAGGGCTGCAATGGACGTATTATTGGGGGAAATGGTGGGGTTTTGTAGGGATAAGTTATTAGGGATAAGTTATTTATAACCGAAGAACGCTCTCTAAGGTGAGTTCACGGCCCCACTTTTACTGCTTTAACTTTTGGGGGAGAGAACATGCGCTAAACTATTTTGGTAACATATGTCATACTATTGTTTTTAACTTTGGATTGCGGTCCGGAACGTAATCATGAATTTACAGGTACATTAAGGTAGTGTGAAATTCTAATAAGGTTTTAGTAGTTCATTTGGTTTTCATATAGCCAATCAATTCATGCATTTCTTATAAGATTCCTAAAACATAAGTTTAGTATTTTGCTAGACTCTTATGCTTCTTGCTACTTCAGACGAACCTAATCCAGTCCTTAAAACTCACATCTCAAACCTCTTATCCAAATTATTCGAAACAAATTATTCTATTACCTATAAATTCATGTCGTGCCTTAACCCAAACCACAGCTGCCTTAATTTCTACCTAATCAACCTCAAACCTGTGTTTTTAATAACTTCGGGACGAAGTTTCCAAAAGTAGGGGAGACTGTAACATCGCGAATTTCCCCTAATTTTTTTTTTGATAAAAAGAATGTATTGTTTTAAACAATATATGTTTTAAATACCTTAAACTAATAATTATTTGTATCTCGACACTTTTGTACGTTTTAAAAGTATTTTGAGTCACTTTCGGGCTTATATAATCATATTATGAATTTAGAATAATATAGTTTCAGGGAAATAATTGCCAAAAAAGATTTGTGTGGACCGGGACTCGAACCCGCGTCCACAGCCAACCAACACACAGTGACAACCAACTGAGCCAACTATCATCTTGTGTAGTATTTCAGAAGAAAATAAACTTAACACAATCCTTAAATTGATTAGTCAAAGTCTTAGTCAAACAGTCAAAGTCTTAGTCAAATAGCCAATTCATCATAAAACCTTACTTTATGGTGTTGACCAATTTTAATGGCTAATTGACTCCAAAACTAGTATAAAAACCCACCTATGACCCATTATACTTTGCACCTGTAAATCGATTGTTTCAATCCGATTAAACTTTCCCTCATACCTTTCTTCTATAGTCTATTACTTCTACAATTGAAGCTTTGATTATAAGCTCTTGTAATTGGCGAATTGGAAGCTTGATATTCTTTCTTTTTCGTTTTCTTCAATTTGGACTAGCTACGTTGTTGAGTCTTTGGGATTCGCCTCGCATACATTCACAACACATTATTCTATTTTTTTCACGAGACATAACATTTTTCTAAGGTGAGTTTTACATAGCCCCTTTTCTATTTATCACTATTTTTGGGGTGAAGCATGTTACAACATTCTATATGCACGTCAACCACACAATCCACACCTATATCAGCCATTCCACTCTCATCATTTTCACCACACACTTCACAATTCAAATCCCATAGACCACCACCAACTATTACTCCATTGGCTGTTCAGTATCCCCTTCAACTTGATCTACTCAAGGGGGAAATGCAATCCTTCTATAATATTGAACAACCATCTGATATATCCTTCCCTTCTCTTCCACATTTCCCTGTTCCCATAAACATTGACACATATCTTAAATACAAGGCTGAACAGGCAGATGCCATTATAAAAGAGAAATGCAATGGGAAGGATGACAGGACTGCTCCGGGCATCCATTCAGCAGAACTTAGCAAATTGAGAAGGATTGAAGATTTTGCTAAGACCCTGAGCAATTCCATGTCTGCCATGCCTCTCAGTAGTGACACGGAAAGGGAGGTTAGGGAATCCCTTCTTGAACAGATCTTGGCAACCATGACTTACAAAGCAAACAAGAAACAGTTTGCAGGCTGGACCACTCATGCACTCAGAGAAGAACTCTTGAGAATAGAAGAGATGGCCAAAAATCCCCAAGCTAAAGTCTCTACCCCTGATTTTGGTAAAGGCAGAGATCCAGCCAGAGCCCTGAAGTTTAAAAGGATGAGACAAGAAATTTTGCCTGCTGATTATGGGGAGATGGGTCAGTTGCAAGATGGTCTGAGCTGAGGCTGGTTGAAACATACAAGAGATTAGAAGAAAACAGGAAGAAAAATCCCAGCCTACCCAGAAAACCTGTCTACACTGATGAACCACGGATGAAGACACCTTAACAGGCTTTTACTCTAGACAGCTTACTGGACACTTCTGATCTATCTGCTGCTGCTAGAAGACAGTTCAAGAAACAGAAAGAAATGACTGAAGAAGATCAGAAGAAGTTTGCTGATACCTACATTAAAGAGGGCCTCTTCAATCAAGTGCATTTTTTCTCAGATCCCACTACTGACAAGCTCAGAGAACTCATTGGGAGACCTCCATCACCAAACTCATCTAAAATAAAAGTACATCTCAACAAATCCACTGACTCAAAAATTCTAAAATGGAAAGTCAATAAAGACAACCATGAATTGACTCTGCTCAGGTCAGATGGAAAAGTTCAAAAGTTAATCATGGATGATGCATATAGCTTGTGTGAAGATGATCTCCAAACATTGCTGAACCTTGAGCTTGAAAGAGATGTAGAAGACCTATTTGCCTTGGATTTTGAACTTCAATTCAAAGGACAAATCAGAGAAAGTCTGATGAGAAATAAGATCAATAATAAAGCTTAGTTTTGGCATCATCTGTTCTAGGGGGAGATTGTTGGGTCTGCTGACCTGGAGAAGAACAGATGATTAAAAGCCAAAATATGCTAACAGTTGATTCCACAAATAAAATAGTCTTTACAACATATTCTTCCCAAAAGACTGCTGACCCTAACAACTGTTCCATCCAAACAACTGCGGTGACAACTGCTGATACAAAGGACTGCAAGAGAACAACTGCTGACCAAAGGTTTGATGAAGAAACAACTACTGATCAAGTACTAAAGACTAAAGGTCTGTTGGAGTCAACAGCACTTAGACTCCAACAGATGTTGCAAGACCATCAGAGTTTTCCCTTAGCAGTAGTTTACTTACAGTGTTTTGTAATAAAAGAGTAGTTTGTATAGGGCAGATGTTTTATGTTGTTTTTCTGTTAGAGGTCACTATCTTAGGTGATGTCAGCACAGGTCACCAGTGGTTTAGGTTTGTCTATAAATAGAACAGTGCTTGTACTGTTCTATTACATCACACACAAACATTCTCTTAGATAAACAATCACTGTGTGATCAGGCTGAGGGGGAGTATTTGTACTGATTGTAATCTTTCAATTAATGAAAGCATTTGATCATTGAAAACATTTATTCCTGTTGTTTTGATTATAGTTTATCATTCCGCTGCACTTTCCACTTATACTTACATTATTCATTTCTCATCTTATTCTAAATATATCAAAACAATCAAACTCAGATCCTAACATTGTTTAAGGTTACAATTAGATGAATGATGATGTTATGTCAAATTTGGGGATTTTGATAAGTCTAGGGCTTGTTGCATAATAGTATCATTAATAAAACTATTGAGGGTTTTCATATACACATTAATCTGAGCATAATAAGATGATTAAGAAAGGATTTTGAAAAGTTTTCAAATTGGGTAAAGATTTCATGCATGATGTGACGTTTCTATAATTTTTGCCATTTTGGGAAGGGGTTAAAACGAACAGGTTTTGGGGAAAAATTGGTGGGATTTTGTGGGGATATGTTATTCATACTTGACTGCTGTGTTTGTTGATGTTTCGGGATATTTTCGAATGTTTTTGAAGCGTTTTGTGGAAAAACACTATGCCAGGGCCGAACCTGGGCATCTTCGACCAGTCGTAGGGTCGAAAGTGGAATCCCAGGGTCGAACCTGGACAATTGTGGCCGAATCTGCCTTAATTGGCTCGAAGGTGACTCTAAAAGGGTTGAATGTGGAAGAAAAGGGGCGAAGGTGGAACTAAAAACCCTGGTTCGACCCTATGCATTCAAAAATGAGATTTTTGATGCAAACTAAGTGTTTTATGCTTGAACCTTGTGTGTAATCTATGTATTCTTGATTAGTTAGGGTAATGAGTCACCAACGAGATGTCGGGTCGGTCTAGTGTGTCGGTTGAACATTCAAAACACGTTTTAAAACATACTTGGTCACGATCTGGACAATCGGGGACTAGCTAACCTTATGGTTATTAGTCGGAACACTTATGTAAACATTTTGATAGATCTCCGATAGTTGGGATTATCAAGGGCTTGGCTTTCTTATATTACTGAGGAACACAACCTAAGGTGAGTTCACGGCCCCACTTTTGCTACTTTAACTTTTGGAGGGAGAAAACATGCGCTAAACTTATTTTGGTAACATATGTCATACTATGGTTTTAACTTGTATTGTTATACGATCATTGAAAATCCCTGGGAAAACCATGAATGTGCGGGGATGCACAACGGGGGAAATGTGGATAGATCTATTGGGTTTGACAGACCCCACTCGACGGCTTGGAGGGCCGGGCGGGTGCATATTGTCTCGAACTGGTAACATTGGTAACATTGCTAAACACACTCGGGCCGAACATTGGTAACAGTCTAGAAATGGTTTTCCAATCGTAGTAGTAGCAAAACATACGCCTAGCTAGCGTACTTGGTAACCTTGATATACTATGGACATGGTAACACTTTGGAAACACTATGGTAACATCTGGTAATGTTTTGGTAACATATTGAACAAACCTGTGAACTCACCAGCATTATATATGTTGACGTCTTTTTGGCATGTTTTCTCGGGTCGCTAAGGTAGCAGTGGTTGGACTAGGCGCACGGGTCTGCATTGGCGTCTAGGCTTAGTTGCACGTTTTGAAATAAATGTCCTGAGTACATTGGAACATGGTTTTGTAATAGATTAAATGCTTCTGCTACGGTTGTTACGTTTTGAAACTATATTTTTGAGTTATGTATTTCATATAGTGTTGTTTATTGTTACCGTTGACTTGGATCCTGGTTTGTCATGCGCCTCGCGGTAAAACCCCGCAGTGGAAATTTGAGGGTGTGACAGATTGATATCAGAGCCAGTGGTTATAGTGAACTAGGAGTGCATGTAGAGTCTAGCCTATAGCTGAGTCACACACACTAGACGGTCACATACTTTGGGTTGTTTAGTGGGATATGTACTAATCTTGTCAGGGTGTCTTGGTATCATCATCATACTTCTGTGTTACATCATCTAGTCTTATTTGGGTTCTTATCTACTCTTGTTTTCTTCTTCGGGATTTGAAGAAGAAGGGGCTGATTGGTTGACTCTTGCACACACACGCTCTCTTACACTTACCCCTATCGTGACACGTTACTTGGTGACGATATTCGGTGACTGAAGTTTGAACTAGGAGTGCATTTGTATGACCATGTAGAGCATTTTATCATTTCGGGTGCACACGAAATCATAAACTGAAATGCATGAAAATCCCAATGGACTTTGAGTTTGAAGGTACAGTCCTGGATTTGTCCCTAGGTTAACTCTTGTAATTTCTAGTGGTTGGCACTAGAGGTGAATCTGAATCCCTCGATTTCTTGATTGTCAGATCATGTCTGGTGCTCGTGGTGGTGAACGTCGTGGTGGCGGTGGCGGTCGTGGTGGCGGCAGTGGCCGTGCTAGCGGTGGTGGTTGTGGTAACATCAACATGACCCAAGCTGAACTGAACGACTTGTTGAAACAACAAGTGAATATGGCCATGGCTACTTTCCAGGCTGGACTTAATGCCAGGGGTGGTGAGTTGATTTCTATCGACTTTGCCTCATTCTTGGGTGTCATGTTCTTTCTTTTGTGTTTTACTCGTGTGTCGTGTCTCAGTTATTGCTATCAATCCACCTCCACCTCAGTGTTATTATAAGAAGTTTAGGGATTGTCAGCCCCATAACTTCGCTGGAACTGAGGGAGCGGTGGGACTGCTTTAATGGCTGGAGAAGGTTGAGTCCGTGTCGTGATGTGTAACTGTCCCGCTATGGACCGGGTTAAGTATGCTACTGCGACATTTGAGGGGCCTGCATTGTCGTGGTGGAATGCTACTACCCAGAACATGGGTTTGGGGGAGGCTATTGCCATGCCTTGGGCAGATTTTGTGCATCTTTTGAGGAGTGAGTACTGTCCAAGGGAGGAAGTACAGAAGCTGGAGCATGAAGTCTGGAGCTACAAGATGGTTGGGTCTGAGATAGAAGAGTACACTATGAGGAGGAACGAGCTGGCGGTGTTGTGTCCTGATTTGCACACACCTGAGTATGAGAGGATTGAGCACTACGTTTCTGGGTTGGTCCCGGAGATTGCAGGGTTGGTGGCTGCCGGAAATCTTCCCACACTTGCTGAAGTTGTACGATCGGCTCATCGGATGACTAACTTGAAGGTGGCAGAAGTTGTGTTGCCTCCTAAGGGTACTACTGTGAAGGGTTCGAAGGGGAACAAGAGGAAGTGGGATAGCGTGGGGAAGAGTGCCATGCTAGCACCATCTCAGCCAGTGAAGAAGTTGGATTCGTCTGGGTCTTCTTCGGGGCAGAAGTCGGGTGGGTATGTTGGGAAGCATCCCAAGTGCAACAAGTGTGGTTATCATCACACTAGGAGTTGTGATCGGGCTCGTTGTCATCGGTGCCATCAGTTGGGGCATCTTGCTAAGGATTGCAGGGTATCACTTTCCTCGACTCAGGCTCCTGCTGCTACTCCTACTCCTGCTGCTCAGGGGACTCCAGGAAAGCAGGGGTGCTATAACTGTGGTGACGCGAGGCAATTCAAGCGTGATTGTCCCAAGCTGAGACAGGGCGAGAATGGGAAGGGCGGGAACGGTAACGGGAACAACGGAGGCAGCGGCAAGACTGCGCGTGCTTTCGTCATCGGATCTGCAAAGGCTAGGCAAGATCCAGACACAGTTACCGGTACGTTCCTTCTTAATGATCGCTATGTTTCTGTCTTGTTTGATTCTAGTGTCGATAAGAGTTTCGTATCTGTGGACATTAGTCAATTGCTAGATATAGTACCCACACCTTTAGAGGCTAAGTACTTGATAGAATTGGCTGATGGTAAGAAAATCGAAGCGACACATATTCTTAAGGAATGTCGCTTGGAACTGTCGGGTTTGTCTTTCCCCATTGACCTTATGCCGGTATCCCTGGGTAGTTTTGATGTCGTTATGGGCATGGATTGGTTATCGTTGTATCGTGCGGAGATCGTTTGTTTCCATAAGGTCATTCGGATCCCCCTCCCTGATGGAGAGACTCTTTCAGTTCACGAGGAGAAGAGCGGTGCTCCGCTGAGTATCATTTCTAGCATGATAGCCCTTAAGTATCTTCGAAAGGGTTATTCGGCCATTCTGCCACTTGTTTCTATTTCGACTGACGATGAGAAGAAGATCGAGGATATCCCAGTGGTTCGTGATTTTCTCGATGTGTTTCCTGATAATTTACCTGATCTCCCTCCCTATCGTCAGGTTGAGTTTGGCATTGATCTTACTCCGAGTGCAGCGCCTATTGCCCGGGCTCCGTATCGTCTTGCACCTCCCGAGATGCAAGAGTTGTCCAGCCAGTTGCACGAACTCTTGGAAAAGGGTTTCATCCGACAGAGTTCTTCCCCGTGGGGAGCTCCTATCTTGTTTGTGAAGAAGAAGGATGGAAGCCTCCGCATGTGTATCGATTATCGTGAGCTGAACAAAGTGACCATCAAGAATCTTTACCCTCTCCCTCGTATTGATGACATCTTTGACCAGCTCCAGGGCTCTAGTTACTACTCGAAGATTGATTTGCGATCTGGTTATCACTAGTTGCGCGTTCAGGAAGCCGATGTCACACCCTCAAATTTCCACTGCGGGATTTTACCGCGAGGCGCGTGACAAACCAGGATCTAGTCAACGGTCGAATGAACGACCTCTATATGCTATCAAAATCATACGTAATAAACCAAAAGTTTTCAAAGTTCAAAAGTTTAGAAGTTTAGCGGATGCAGTAAATAAAGTTCATGCAAACCATCTCGTAAAACAGTACGAGTTTACCAAAACCATCATAATAAAATAAAAAGTTTGAAAACTGAAAGGAAATGTTTGTGATGCAAGTGAGACTCCAAGTGCATCCTAGCAGCGATACCTTTAGCGACCTGAGAAAACATGCTAAAGTGTGTCAACAATTAAGTTGGTGAATTCACAGGTTTTAATGTAAGGAAATCCGTTTGTCTGTTTGTCTGCATAGACTCACATCTATTTACTAATTATATCCAATGCTAGCTAGAAATTAACAAGTTACTAAGCGTACATAAACCATTGCTGACTGTTGGTAGTTGTTTGCCTTCCGCCACCGCTCATTCAATGGTGACGACTGTTTAGGACAATATGCACCTGTTCAACCTCCAGTTGACACAGGTGGGGCTTGTCAGACCCAATAGATCTATTCACATCTCCTCGCTATGTTACACATACTATGGTTTACAATGTAAGGACTTAATAATTTTGATCAGATTTGGACTTGAGGTTTCATGGACAAAAATAAGAATTAATCATAACTAAAGGAAATTAAAACATAAAGATCATGTTTACACACCTCAAGCTCTTCAAATAATGATCCTAGACCAACTTAAGCTCCAAAATTGATGATTCTTGATTAGGGCAGAGGTTAGGGGTTTTAAATTTCGTAATTAGGAGGTGGTGGCTGATTAGGGTTGAGTTATAATGTTAAGAATCATTAAAAAAAGTTTTTGTAATAAAACTCCATCGTATGGGCTCTGAAACTCGTTGTGGGCCGCGCCAGCCAAAGTCCATGCGATGCAGCCCAAAGCTTATTGTCCTAGCCCACGTGCAATACCTTTTACACTATAATATTATTTACTTTTTTTCATGACTTGATATGTCACCATGTGATGATCTGCGCCACTTTAATTCAAGTAATAATTAATTTTTTTTCCTTTGATCAGCAATTAATTATTGTTATTTATTTGGAGCGGCCAACATTTTCTTGTGATAATTTGCAATTGACGTTTGTTGACTTGGTCCATGTGACCAAGTCTTAAATGCTTTTTTTTTCATAATTAAATAATAATAATATATAATAATACCAAATAAAATATTTAACCCAAATATTTTATAATTAGTTTACGATACCCGGTCCGACTAGAGTTGGTTATGGACCCGGTCTCGCATAGCGCGTAACAATTTTATCTTGCTTTGTTCTAAATAAATCACAGAATGATTTATATTGACAGAATAATAAATCTATAAAATATTTAACGTAAATATTTTATAACTTATCTACGACGCTCAGTTCATCTAGTGTCTGTTACGGACCCAATCGCATATTCACCCAATAACAATTCATTCAAACTAACTTCAAATAATTTCACGTATACACATAATTGCAAATAATATCACATGAGCTATTCTACAATGATTTGTTTTGTTATGTCACCAACGTTTGGGGTCGTTTACTCGTACATATTTGTTGATAATTTTCCAGAGTATCTGTTCGTATCGTTTAGTATATATTTAACCAACTTAATTCATCCGAACTAAATTAAATATGTAAAAGTAACCCAAGGTAAGTAGTAAATGTTAATAAAAAGTTAACCTGAATTTGTCGGGTGTCACATCATCCCCTTGTTGAAAGAATTTTCGTCCCAAAAATTGCTCAACGTCGCTAAGAAAGTGAAAGAAAAATTTTCAGGTTGCCACATCATCCCCTTGTTGAAGGGAATTTCGCCCCGAAATTGAATCTGTTTTAGCAGCCCTTGGTTTTGGTGGTGGAAATAGGTGTGGGTACTTAAGCTTCATTTGATCCTCTCGTTCCCATGTGAACTCTGGTCCACGTGTTGAGTTCCAACGAACTTTGACAATACGGATCTTGCTTTTTCTAAGGCTTCAAATTTTGTAATCCAAGATTTCGACTGGTTCTTCGACGATACGCAACTGTTCATCGATTTGTATTTCTTCCAGAGGAACAATAAGTGTCTCATCAGACAGACACTTCTTTAGATTTGAGACATGAAAGACATTGTGAACGCCTTTTAGTTCCTCTGGGAGATTAAGTCGATAGGCTACTGGACCAATCCTTTCCACGATCTCGAAAGGTCCAACATACTTGGGGTTCAGCTTTCCTCGTTTACCGAAACGAATAACACCTTTCCAAGGTGAGCATTTTAAGAGAACTCTGTCGCCGACCTGAAATTCCAATGGTTTGCGACGTTTGTCAGCGTTGCTCTTCTGTCGGTCACGATCTGCTGCCATACGCTGACGAATTTGCACGATCTTCTCCGTGGTTTCGTGCACAAGTTCCGGGCCAGTGAGGTGACTTTCACCCACCTCAGCCCAACAGATAGGAGATCGGCATTTCCGTCCATACAGTGCTTCAAACGGAGCTGCCTTTATGCTGGTGTGGTAACTGTTATTATAGGAGAATTCTATCAGGGGTAAGTGGTTCTCCCAACCGTTTCCGAAGTCGATGACACACGCTCGCAACATGTCTTCAAGAGTTTGGATTGTTCGCTCGCTCTGGCCATCCGTTTGCGGGTGGTAAGCAGTACTCATATCCAATTGAGTACCCATGGACTTGTGTAAGGTTTTCCAGAAGCGAGACGTGAAACAAGCATCACGATCAGAAATGATAGAGACTGGCACACCGTGACGAGTGACAACTTCCTTAATGTAAAGACGAGCTAATTTCTCCAGTTTGTCGGTTTCCTTTATCGCTAGGAAGTGTGCGGATTTGGTCAGACGGTCTACAAAAAACCAAATCATATCGCAACCGCTAGTCGATCGCGGTAGTTTGGTAATGAAGTCCATTGTGATTCGCTCCCATTTCCACATTGGGAGTTCGGGCTGCTGGAGCATACCAGATGGCTTCTGGTATTCGACTTTGACCTTAGCACAGGTCAGACATTTGCTGACATAGGTGGCTATTTCAGCTTTCATATTAGGCCACCAGTAGAGTACCTTAAGATCATGATACATCATGTCAGAACCGGGATGAATAGAATATCGAGACTTGTGTGCTTCGTCCATCACAAGTTCTCTGAGATTGCCAAAATGTGGAACCCAAATCCGTTCCATGAAATAATGAATTCCATCAGATTTAAGTTAAAGGTGTTTGTCAGCACCATGCATGGTTTCCGTTTTAATGTTCTCTACCTTTAAAGCTTCTTGCTGTGCAGCGCGAATTCGGTCAGGCAGACCAGTATGAATGGTGAGTTGAAGAGATCGGCATCTACGAGGTTTAGAAGATTCCTTTCTGCTTAAGGCATCGGCTACGACGGTTGCCTTACCAGGATAGTACTTGATTGCACAATCGTAGTCATTAAGGAGCTCGAGCCAGCGACGTTGTCGCATGTTCAAGTCCTTTTGATCAAAGATGTGTTGGAGACTCTTGTGATCGGTGTAGATGGTGCATTTGGTACCGTACAAGTAATGTCTCCAAATCTTAAGAGCAAACACCATTGCTCCCAATTCTAGATCATGGGTAGTGTAGTTCTTTTCATGGATTTTCAACTGGCGAGATGCGTACGCAATGACCTTCTCGCGTTGCATCAGAACACAACCGAGACCTTGAATGGATGCATCACAGTAAACAACAAAGTCATCCGAACCTTCAGGCAAGGATAGGATAGGTGCAGTGCAAAGCTTTTGCTTCAATAACTGAAATGCAGATTCTTGAGTGTCACCCCAATTAAACTTCTTGTCTTTATGGGTTAGAGCAGTAAGAGGTTGAGTGATTTTGGAAAATCCCTCAATGAAACGAAGATAATAGCCGGCTAGACCTAAGAATTGTCGCACCTCAGTTGGAGTTTTAGGTGCTTCCCAGTCTTTGATAGCCTCAACCTTGGCTGGATCAACATGTATCCCTTTTTCATTAACTACGTGCCCGAGGAATTGGACTTCCCGCAACCAGAAGTCACACTTAGAGAATTTTGCATAAAGCTGCTCTTGCTTTAGAAGTTCCAAGACTAGGCGCATGTGCTCCTCATGGTCATCCTTGTTCTTAGAATAGATTAGAATGTCATCGATGAAAACAATAACAAATTTATCAAGGTAGGGTTTACATACACGGTTCACCAAATCCATGAATACCGCAGGAGCATTGGTTAAACCGAAAGGCATGACCAAGAATTCAAAGTGGCCATAACGAGTTCTGAAAGCAGTTTTCGGAACATCTTCTTCTTGAACTCTGAGTTGGTGATAACCGGATCTCAGATCGATTTTCGAGTAAAAACTTGACCCTTGGAGTTGGTGGAACAGGTCGTCAATTCGAGGGAGGGGGTAACGGTTCTTAATCTTCACCCTGTTGAGTTCACGGTACTCGATACACATGCGAAGAGTCCCGTCTTTCTTCTTGACAAATAGGACAGGAGCTCCCCACGGGGATGAGCTTGGTCGAATAAAACCCTTCTCAAGAAGTTCTTGCAGTTGGTTGGAAAGTTCTTGCATCTCTGGAGGTGTAAGACGGTATGGAGCTCTAGCAATAGGAGCCGCACCGGGTGCAAGGTCAATACGAAACTCCACTTGCCGTTGCGGAGGTAAACCGGGTAATTCATCAGGGACTACTTCAGGGAAGTCACGGACGATAGGAATATCTTCAATCTTCTTCTCCTCAGTAGGAGTTGAGGTAACGAGTGCCAGAATTGCGGTATAGCCTTTTCGAAGAAACTTATGGGCTTTCATGCAAGAGATGATATTCAAAGGCGCATTATGCTTCTCGCCTTGAACAGATAAGATCTCACCACAGGGAAGGGGAATACGGACAATCTTATCAAAACAGACTATTTCAGCTCGATGATGGGACAACCAATCCATACCTACTACGACATCAAAACTACCCAGGGTAATTGGCATAAGATCTATGTCTAGTGAATGACCCGCTAGTTCAAGTTTACAGCCTTTAAAAACATGAGTGGCTTTAATTAATTTACCGTCAGCAATCTCTACAGTGTATACGGTTTCTAGTGCTTCAGAGGCAGCATCTAACAATTGACTAAACTCAAGGGAAATGAAACTTTTGTCGGCACCCGAATCAAATAATACCGAAGCAAAGAGATTATTTAAGGGAAATGTACCGGTAACAACACTCGGGTCCTGCCTGGCCTCACCCGAGCCGATCACAAAGGCACGCGCATTGCTGCTATTACCATTGTTGTTGTTCTGATTGTTGTCATTTTGCTTCAATTTGGGGCAGTTTCTCTTGAAATGTCCTTCCTTTCCGCAGTGATAACAGCCCTTAGCTGACTGTTGCTCAGATGGCTGGGACTGTTTAGTTCGGAGCTCACCCCTACAGTCCTTTGCAGCATGACCAGCCTTGCCACAATGTTGGCAAATGAATTTATCACACGAGCCATTATTATGAAAACCACACTTGTTGCACTTTGGGTACTTACCAGCATAGGTACCCTGTTTTTGACCCGATTGATTGGCGTTGGCAGAAGAGTTAGAGGTTTCAAATTTCCGATGCTGCTGCTGAGGTTGATACGAGTTGGTATTCTTGCCAAAATTGTTGTTGTTATCCCACTTCCTTTTGTTGTCATTACCCCTTGCACTAGCGCCCCTAGGGGGTAGAGTGCCCTGTGTTACAGCTTGATCAGTAAGTTGGTGAGCTAAACGAATAGCTTCTTGGATAGTGGCGAATTTAGAAGCAGTGACCATACTTTGGATCTGAGGCACGAGTCCAGCTATGTAGTGCTCAATACTCTTGTAAGCAGGGGTCACCATGCCAGGACACATGGTAGCAAGCTCGTGGTGCCTGGTAGTGTATTCCTCGATTTCGGACCCGACCATTTTCAAAGTCCACAACTCAGCCTCAAGTTTCTTGATTTCATCACGAGGGCAGTACTCCTCTCGCAACATTCGGGTAAATTCAGCCCAAGGGAGGGCGTTTGTTTCAGCTAATCCAAGAGTCTGAGCGGTGGAGTTCCACCAAGTTAAAGCGGAGCCGCTTAGTGTGCCGGATGCATACTTAACCCGGTGAGCAATAGGACAGTTACACATCTCAAAAACTGATTCTGTCTTCTCTATCCAACGGAGTAGTCCGATTGCTCCTTCAGTACTGCTAAATGACTGCGGCTTACAATCCATGAAGGCCTTAAAAGAACATGCTAGGGGTGGTGGTGGAGGAGGTGGTGGTGGTGGATTAGCATTGCCTGCAATAGCACATGATAACGATTACTAAAAATGATAGACCTTATTTATTATAATATATAATAATTGAGAGTTAGGTTGTGATCAAAACAGTGGAAATGGTGTTTACCTGCTTGAAAAGCAGCAATTGCCTCATTCACTCTGTCCTGAATAAGTGTATTTAGTTCGGCCGCGGACATAGTGATGTTACCGCGACCTCCGCCGCGCCCAGCGCGACCTCCACGGCGTCCACCTCGGTTTCCAGACATAGTTCTAGCATTTACAATTATACACAATGAGACAATATAAAAGAATTTATATTAATCACAATTGTATAATGTAAGCAAATAGGGAATGCACTAACACCATATCACAATTTTCAGTAATAATCCTTGATAATAATAATTTGTAATTCATACAAAGTATCAAATCAAACCATTAAACATCCAAAATAGATAGTTGGATGAGCATTACATGCTCATTTAAGTTTATGCCAAGAATGAAAGCGAAATACGAAAAGAAGGTAAGAGGAAATTAATCAGTGTCATGAGAGACGCCAGAGTTCGCCTCTCCATCACTAGGGTTCTCCTTTGGATCTCCTTCCTCTTCCTCCTCTGGTTGTGTCGCTAGAGCTAGGGAATGCTTAAGTACATCTGGTTTGGGCGATTAGTGGCTAGGGTTTGCGGATGATGATGACGACATTTTCTTGCAAGGTTAAGTTTTTATGTTTGTGTATTTTGTTGTTGTAGAATTTTGTTGGAGATTGTTGTGTTGACATATAAATTCCAAACATTTATACATGTAAGAATGTTTTTCTGTTGGGTTGCATGTAACAGTGTTGGACAGTCATGTTAGTATCAGTACTCGACTCTTGAGTAACTATAGCGTTTGATCTAGTGTGTGTAGCAGTTATAGACCAGACTCACAATGCAGTCCTAGTTCACTATAACCATTGGCTCTGATACCAATCTGTCACACCCTCAAATTTCCACTGTGGGATTTTACCGCGAGGCGCGTGACAAACCAGGATCTAGTCAACGGTCGAATGAACGACCTCTATATGCTATCAAAATCATACGTAATAAACCAAAAGTTTTCAAAGTTCAAAAGTTTAGAAGTTTAGCAGAAGCAGTAAATAAAGTTCATGCAAACCATCTCGTAAAAAACAGTACGAGTTTACCAAAACCATCATAATAAAATAAAAAGTTTGAAAACTGAAAGGAAATGTTTGTGATGCAAGTGAGACTCCAAGTGCATCCTAGCAGCGATACCTTTAGCGACCTGAGAAAACATGCTAAAGTGTGTCAACAATTAAGTTGGTGAATTCACAGGTTTTAATGTAAGGAAATCCGTTTGTCTGTTTGTCTGCATAGACTCACATCTATTTACTAATTATATCCAATGCTAGCTAGACATTAACAAGTTACTAAGCGTACATAAACCATTGCTGACTGTTGGTAGGTGTTTGCCTTCCGCCACCGCTCATTCAACGGTGACGACTGTTTAGGACAATATGCACCTGCTCAACCTCCAGTTGACACAGGTGGGGCTTGTCAGACCCAATAGATCTATTCACATCTCCTCGCTATGTTACACATACTATGGTTTACAATGTAAGGACTCAAGAATGAAAGTTACGCTACAGTAAACAAGTGATATAATAGTACATGTGATCTACAATGTTCGTGTGTTTGTGTAGCATGTCTCTCCCCTAACAGGAAAACAGTAAAAGGGGCTGTGAAACTCACCTTTGCTTTGCGTGCTAATAAACCAGGTGTAATAAAATAAGTGTCCAACTACTAGAAACCTATAATATAACAACCTATAAATGTTTGTCCAACATTTTTGTTTGTCCAATTAACCCATTGACTCCAAATCAGTGACTTAGTTTGTGTTTATAAAATCTGTTTGACCAAGTTTGACTAAGTTTGACCCGACGACCCATTGGTGATCTGTTAAGTGTTTTATGTTTGAACAAGTTGGAAAAGCCTAGAATTACAAGTTACACCCAAACATGCAATCCTAGTGTACTAACATGTTAGCCAAACACATAATATGATAGCTTTGTTAAAATTTCCAAGTTTGGGTTTTAGGCATACAACTTATATCTAGCGTGACATAACATTAATAAGTCATACAACACTCCACATACAATCCACAACATGCAAAACTTTCCATATTAGGTAACCTATGAACAAGATGAACACATTGCATGTAAAAAGTTTCCCTTTTTAGTAAGTTGTGACTCTAGCTTTGTTTTTAACAAAACGAATATTCTAGTATGCTTAAATAATCATTCCTAAGCATATCCTAACATTACATGTTCTATAACATGCTTAGATCTCAATTTCAAAATCTAAAAATCAATAAAGTTTCCTTCTTGAGCAGGTTCATAATAATAATTTCAAATCACGTCAAATCATCATCTAATGCATGTTAACCTTTTAAAATAATCATAACATGATCACAATAATACATCATACAAGTTATAACATCAAGGTTCTAAGATCTAGGGTGTACACAAATATCAAAGTTTTGGCTATGACATGCACCATATGATTTTATATATAAAATTCCTCATCAAAACCCAATACAAACATATAATAATCATCTTTTAATCATTATTAGTTGATAAAAATAATTTTGATCAGATTTGGACTTGAGGTTACATGGACAAAAATAAGAATTAATCATAACTAAAGGAAATTAAAACATAAAGATCATGTTTACACACCTCAAGCTCTTCAAATAATGATCCTAGCCCAACTTAAGCTCCAAAATTGATGATTCTTGATTAGGGCAGAGGTTAGGGGTTTTAAATTTCGTAATTAGGAGGTGGTGGCTGATTAGGGTTGAGTTATAATGTTAAGAATCATTAAAAAACGTTTTTGTAATAAAACTCCAACGTATGGGCTCTGAAACTCGTTGTGGGCCGCGCCAGCCAAAGTCCATGCAATGCAGCCCAAAGTTTATTGTCCTAGCCCACGTGCAATACCTTTTACACTCTAATATTATTTACTTTTTGTCGTGATATGATATGTCACCATGTGATGATCTGCGCCACTTTAATTCAAGTAATAATTAATTTTTTTTCCTTTGATCAGCAATTTATTATTGTTATTTATTTGGAGCGGCCAACATTTTCTTGTGATAATTTGCAATTGACGTTTGTTGACTTGGTCCATGTCACCAAGTCTTAAATGCTTTTTTTTCAAAATTAAATAATAATTAATATATAATAATACTAAATAAAATATTTAACCCATATATTTTATAATTAGTTTACGATACCCGGTCCGACTAGAGTTGGTTATGGACCCGGTCTCGCATAGCGCGTAACAATTTTATCTTGCTTTGTTCTAAATAAATCACGGAATGATTTATATTGACATAATAATAAATCTATAAAATATTTAACGTAAATATTTTATAACTTATCTACGACGCTCAGTTCATCTAGTGTCCGTTACGGACCCAATCGCATATTCACCCAATAACAATTCATTCAATCTAACTTCAAATAATTTCACGTATACACATAATTGCAAATAATATCACATGAGCTATTCTACAATGATTTGTTTTGTTATGTCACCAACGTTCAGAGTCGTTTACTCGTACATATTTCTTGATAATTTCCCAGAGTATCTGTTCGTATCGTTTAGTATATATTTAACCAACTTAATTCATCCGAACTAAATTAAATATGTAAAAGTAACCCAAGGTAAGTAGTAAATGTTAATAAAAAGTTAACCTGAATTTGTTGGGTGTCACAGCCGACGTTCCGAAGACTGCTTTTCGTAGTCGTTATGGCCATTTTGAGTTCTTGGTCAAGCCTTTTGGTCTCACTAACGCACCGGCGGTGTTCATGGATTTGATGAACCGCGTTTGCAAGCCTTACCATGATAAATTTGTCATCGTGTTTATTGATGACATTCTTGCTTATTCTAAGAATAAGACGGACCATTAGGAACACTTGCGGTTGGTCTTGGGACTTTTGAGACAGGAGCAGTTGTATGCTAAGTTCTCAAAGTGCGAATTTTGGTTACGCGAAGTTCAATTCCTAGGGCATGTGGTTAATGAACTGGGAATTCATGTTAATCCGGCTAAGATCGAAGCTATTAAAGACTGGGAAGCGCCAAAGACGCCATCTGAGGTGCGGAAATTCCTAGGTCTTGCGGGTTATTATCGTCGTTTCATTGAGGGATTTTCGAAGATCGCTCAACCCCTCACCACTCTTACCCAGAAGGATCGAAAGTTCGACTGGGGTGAACCGCATGAATCGGCATTCCAGATGCTGAAACTCAAACTTTGTTCTGCACCTATCTTGTCTTTACCTGAGGGTACGGATGATTTTGTTATGTACTATGACGCCTCTATTCGTGGTCTCTGTTGCGTGTTGATGCAACGCGAGAAGCTCATTGCTTATCTTCTCGTCAACTCAAGGTTCACGAGAAGAACTACACTACCCATGATCTGGAATTGGGTGCGGTGGTTTTTGCGTTGAAAATCTGGAGACATTACTTGTACGGTACCAAATGTGATCTATACACCGATCACCAGAGTCTTCAGCATATTTTCGACCAGAAGGAGTTAAACATGCGGCAGCGTCACTGGGTTGAACTCCTGAACGATTATGACTGTGCTATTAAGTATCATCCTGGCAAGGCGAACGTTGTGGCGGACGCCTTGAGCAGGAAGGAATCTGTGAAACCTCGTCGTGTTCGAGCCTTACAGCTCACCATCCATTCCTCTTTGCCTGACTGAATCCATTCTGCACAACTGGAGGTTTTGAAGGAGGAAAACCTTAAAGCTGAAACTATGCACAGTGCTGATAAGCATCTTGAGCTCAGGTCTGATGGCCTACACTATTTCGCAGAGCGTATTTGGGTTCCTTTGTTCGGGGGTTTACAGGGGCTTGTCTTGGATGAAGCTCACAAATCATGGTATTCTATTCACCCTGGCTCCGATAAGATGTATCAGGATTTGAAGATACTTTATTGGTGGCCAAACATGAAGGCTGATATAGCTTCATACGTGAGAAAATGCTTGACTTGTGCTAAAGTCAAGGTGGAGTATCAGAAGCCCTCTGGTCTCCTGCAAGAACCAGAGGTTCCAGAATGGAAGTGGGAACGAATCACGATGGATTTTGTCACCAAGCTACCAAAATCACCAAGTTGATACGATATGATTTTGGTGATTGTCGGCAGGTTGACAAAATCGGCGCGTTTCATACCTATTAAGGAAACTGATGGGCTCGAGAGGTTAGCCCGGCTTTACCTTAAGGAAGTGGTTGCTCGGCACGGGGTGCCTGTTTCTATTATCTCTGATCGTGATACTCGTTTTGTTTCGCATTTCTGGAAGGCTCTGCACAAGGCTTTGGGTACTCAGTTGGATATGGGTATGTGTTATCGATTTTGGCAAAAGTTGGGAGATTCACCTACCTTTGGTGGAGTTCTCTTATAACAACAGCTATCACACTAGTATCAAGGCAGGTCCATTCGAAGCTCTTTACGGACGGAAATGTCGATCTCCTCATTGTGGGCCGAGGTGGGCGAGAGCCAGCTCACTGGTCCGGAACTGGTGTACGAAACTTCGGAGAAAATCGTACAAATTCCTAGCTGTTTGGCAGCCGCGCGGGATCGTCAGAAGAGCTATGCCAATCGCCGTCGCAAACCTTTAGAGTTCCAGGTTGGGGACAGGGTACTTCTGAAAGTTTCACCATGTAAGGGCGTCATACGCTTTGGAAAGCGTGGCAAGCTTAACCCTCGTTATGTTGTACCGTTTACAATCCTGGAACGCATTGGACCGGTGGCATACAGACTTGACTTACCGGTGGAGCTCGGTAGTGTTCACAACGTCTTCCATGTGTCTAACTTAAAGAAGTGTTTGGCCGATGAATCCCTTATTGTACCACTGGAGGAGATCAAGGTTGATGATCGTCTTTGCATTGTGGAGTAACCTGTTGAGATTCTCAACTATAAGATTCGTAGCCTTCGTCGGAGTAAAATCCGCATCGTTAAAGTTCGTTGGAACTCTAATCGTGGACCGGAGTTCACGTGGGAACGGGAGGATCAGATGAAAGCTAAACATCCTCGTCTTTTTCTGAAACGTGCGTTCGAATCTAGGCATGTTACCGCTGAAGCTGAATGAATCTCGTGGCGAGATTCCTTTCAACGTGGGGATGATGTGACACCCGGTAAATTTTCTTTACGTTTCCTTCTTTCCGTCCCTTTCTTTTTTTGGGCTTCGTGCAATTTTCGGGACGAAAATTCTTTCAACGTGGGGATAATGTGACACCCGGCAAGTTTGGCTTAAACATTTTCGTAAAACATATGTCTACCATAGCGAGAAACAATTATAAACGGACTTAACTAGGTTAGTTGAGTCGGGTTATGGTAGGATTGTCCAGGGTTCAATGAACTGGAGGATCATTGGGAGTCGTTTTGGTGAAATTACATGAACTGAATCAAGTAGGACAGGTAGATTATTAACATACGTATAACATAACATGATAATCCGTGCTACAAGGTGTGAACATGATTATACGTGCCTACATATCCTTAACATGTGTTAGAACTGCATGATCATACTTTAGAATGTGTTTAAATGCGTTAAAACGACAAAACTGGAAAACCTGGAAAACATAACTCCTGGTTCGACCCATAGCGTAGGGGCGAACCTGGAAATGAGGCTTGGTTAGACCCATGGTTAAGGGGCGAACCTGGAACAACCACAAGAACAGTCTCATTCGACCTTGTAAGGGGCGAAGGTGGCACCTTCGACCCCGTACATGGGGCGAATGTGGAATAAGTATAAATACCACACTTTGTCAATTTTCACCATTTCACAAACCCTAAATGCCTCCAAACACTCTCAAACAATTTTAATCACTGGGAAGGAGTTTTTGCTCTCGTTTTTCATAATCTAACCTACAAACAACATCTAATCTAGAATCCAAGGTGTGTTCTTAATCCTAAACCCTTTTTAAAGCATTTTGATTCGTTTTCATCTAACCCTAAATGTCCAGATCTGTTCTAAGGATGTTTTTTCCATTAAAAACCTTTTAAACATTTTCCTATACCTAAACCTTATCATTAAACATAGGTTTCATATCAATAAACATATGTTAATTATGTGTTATGTGATATTATGTGTTGTTTAATGATTTGCTGCTGTATTAATGATAGAGACATGATCTAGGGCTGCTATTATTGTGAGAATATGATTGTTTAAGGTTACAATTATATGAATGATGATGTTATGTCAAATTTGGGGATTTTGATAAGTCTAGGGCTTTTTGCATGATAGTATCATTAATAAAACTATTAGTGATTTTCATATACACATTAAACTGAGTATAATAAGATGATTAAGAAAGGATTTTGAAAAGTTTCCAAATTGGGTAAAGATTTCATGCATGATGTGACGTTTCCATAATTTTTGCCGTTTTGTGAAAGGTTTAAAACGAATAGGTTTTGGGGGAAAATTGGTGGGGTTTTGTGGGGATATGTTATTCATACTTGACTGCTGTGTTTGGTGATGTTTCGGGATGTTTTCGGATGTTTTTGAGGCGTTTTGTGGAAAAACACTCTGTCAGGGTCGAACCTGGGCACCTTCGACCAGTCGTAGGGTCGAAAGTGGAATCCCAGGGTCGAACCTGGACAACTGTGGTCGAATCTGACTTAATTGGGTCGAAGGTAACTCTAAAAGGGTAGAACTTGGATGAAAAGGGGCGAAGGTGGAACTGAAAACCCCGGTTCGACCCTACACATTCAAAAATGAGATTTTTGATGCAAACTAAGTGTTTTATGCTTGAACCTTGTGTGTAATCTATGTATATTGGATTAGTTAGGGAAATGAGTCACCAACGGGATGTCGGGTCGGTCTAGTGTGTCGGTTGAACATTCAAAACAGGTTTTAAAACATACTTGGTCACGATCTGGACAATCGGGGACTAGATAACCTTATGGTTATTAGTCGGAACACTTACGTAAACATTTTGATAGATCTCCGATAGTTGGGATTATCAAGGGCTTGGCTTTCTTATATTACTGAGGAACAAAACCTAAGGTGAGTTCACGGCCCCACTTTTGCTGTTTTAACTTTTGGGGGGAGAAAACATGCGCTAAACTTATTTTGGTAACATATGTCATACTATGGTTTAACTTGCGTTGCTATACGATCTTTGAAAGTCCCAGCGACAACCATGAATGTGCGGGGATGCACAACGGGGGAAATGTGGATAGATCTATTTGGTTTGACAGACCCAACTCGACGGCTTGGAGGGCCAGGCGGGTGCATATTTTCTCGAACTGGTAACATTGGTAACATTGCTAAACACATTTGGGACGAACATTGGTAACAGTCTAGTAATGGTTTTCCAATCGTAGTAGTAGCAAAACATACGCCTAGCTAGCGTACTTGGTAACATTGATATAGTATGGACATGGTAACACTTTGGAAACACTATGGTAACATCTGGTAACGTTTTGGTAACATATTGAACAAACTTGTGAACTCACCAGCATTATATATGTTGACGTCTTTTTGGCATGTTTTCTCAGGTCACTAAGGTAGCAGTGGTTAGATTAGGCGCACGGGTCTGCATTGGCGTCTAGGCTTAGTTGCACGTTTTGAAATTAATGTCCTGAGTAAATTGGAACATGGTTTTGTAATAGATTAAATGCTTCCGCTACTTTTGTTACGTTTTGAAACTATATTTTTGAGTTATGTATTTCATATAGTGTTGTTTATTGTGACCGTTGACTTGGATCCTAGTTTGTCATGCGCCTCGCGGTAAAACCCCACAGTGGAAATTTGAGGGTGTGACAAAAAAAAAGTCACAAAAGTAATTTTGAAATTTATATATACTTGAAATACAACTGGTAAACTTGAAAACCAACTTTACGAATAGTTTGAGTATTCACACTGTAAAAGGGGACGAATTATGAATAATCATTTTCCATCTTTATATATTCCTTTAACTATTCTCACATGCATCTTTCCATCCCATATGCATAATGATATTACTTTCAAATTTCTTTCCACAAATTTTCGAAAGATTCTTACAATCAAAGGAAAATTGATTACCACTATTTTGTTGGTAAAGAACTTTGAATTGATGTTTTTCGATGATTCTTAGAGTCAAAGGAAAACATCAATGAGTATTTATTTTATATATATTCTGCACAGGTTCCCTATTGTCAATCTTTAGGGCTTTTAGATTTAATATACTAGATCTTGTATATTAAATTTGCAAAGATCATGATGAATATATCCATGAATCTTCTTCATCCACGCATAAGTGTGAGACTCGTATTTCCCTTTGGTCATCACTAACACCTGGATGATCCTTTTATTCGTTAGGGCTTTTATAACTGGATGACATTTAAATATATTCCGATGATGCTGACAAAAAATATCATTCTCTGTTGTTAGGTTGTTATAAATATATTTTTTTTACGTTGTATTTTTATGTAGTTTGTAAAGTCACATATTGTAATTCTATTGTCATTGAAGTATTTTTTTTTAAATATATTTGTATTTCTTTTTTATAAGTCTTTCATATTGTATTTATTTTCTTAAAGTAAATATTTCACTCAAATTATTGAATTTGTAATAATATTTTTGAATCGTATAACAAGTGTTTCACGGAGACTTTGTTAAAGAGAATTATTGTTCTAAATACAAATTTGAGTATAATAAAACTGATTAAATAGTCTACCGTTAAAATCAACAGATTATTGATCTTTAGTAATCAAACATTTAAAATGTAAAGGTGTTATATTAACGGCGTCTTTTGAACGACATTATTAAATACGGTTTTTCTTTCAACTTTATATTTACCTCTTAATTTGATCGTCGTCTTTTTTGATTTGATATGTTTTATCTCAACAGACCTTTAATTTGTGTGTACATTTAACTGACATAATGTATATTGATGTTTAAAGTTGGTTATATTTGTTTTGTTTAACGTTGATTAGATATGGTTTTTTTTATATCGCTACATATCGACTACAGATTTTTAATCCATCTGTAGAGTTTTTGTTTCTTTGTTGTTACCTTTCAGTTATTAAACATCTTATCAGTGTTAAAAGATATAAACAGTCGTTGTGAAACAGCGGTTCTCTCAGCAGACATTTGGACTATTGACGTGTCGGTCAGTCGGTGGTTAATGCAACAACTGTTTGAAAGAAACCATTGAATTGACAACTGTTTGAATCAACAGTTTTTTGCAACCAGGTGTTTTAAAAAACCTGCTTAACTGATGTAATGAACAGAGTTGCGAAACGAACAGACGTTGAATTACAAACCGTTTAGTAACAAACGATGTATTGTGTCAGTGTATTATTAACTGATGTTGTGAAATGAACAGACGTTACTAAATACAGTTTTTCTTTTACCGATAGATGTAGTGTTTTGCAGGGAATTGTCTGCCGACGCGTCAGTGGTTAGCGTAGGGCGGCTAAGCGTTGGTTAATGTGCAGGCAGTCTATTGCTTGGGGTTAAAGTAGGTTTTGATCCTCCCGTGTGTTTCCACACGGGATCTCACCTAGTATATATTAATATTTCAAAGTCTTATATCTTACATGACACTCAAAGAGGTCATTCTCTCACTTGAGAGTGCCATGTAAGATCCCATGTGGCACCCATGTGGACCAATTAAAAAACAAAAGTCATTGAGTTATTTTAGGAAATGAAAACAATTTAAAAACAAAATTAAATTTTCTCTCTCATGTTTCCTCCCATAACTTTTAAACGTTAATATCTTTTATATACGATATTTTTTAAAGAAAAAAATTACATCAAATTAACGAGCGTTTTATTATCTTTCCAACGAGTACCATAGTGCTATATAAAAAACGGAGAAAAAACGACTATTTTTTGTGGGGTTTTGTATTAAAATATATTTTACTCTACTAATAAATCACTACTTATGGTTTTTTATATTTGAATAAGAAACGATAAACATAACTTTATAGGCAGAAATTCATTTTTTTTATATTTAAATATGATAACTTATGGTAGAGATTTGTTCAAAATAAATAATAATAATAATATTCATTAATCATGTATTGGGAAGTAATTAATTAACCTATCATATTAGATATTTTATTTGTCATATTAGATATTTCAACCCCGGGACACTCCCGGGATAAAAGCTAGTTAAAGAATACTCATCATCTTCCCCAAATACTTAACCCTAGAATTTACAATAACCCGACCAGGACACCATAGGCGATCTGTAATAGAGGGTTTATGTTAGGAACCTACTAATAAACAAAACGGCATCTAAAGAAAGGACTTACAAGTATGATTTAAGGTCGAGCACGAGGATGAATAAGTTGAACGTTTTGGTTCGATTATAAGGCTTCCTGGACGCTTTTGGAGACATTTAGAAGTGGGTTTGGAACGTTTCAAGGTATAGGAACGTTTTGCATAGTTTAATTTATAGGGTTTTTGGAACAAAACGGGCGTTTCCCTAAGCTCTTAAAGATCGACGGTTACTCGGTTTTAAACCCATTAAAGTTGCGTATTATGGTTTGATTAATCATAGAAACTCAATCATTAATGTGAAGAAACGCATGAGAAATAGTTTGAATGATTAAAAAGCTTTAAATGAGGTGGTATGGACGCGTCGGAGACTCGCCGGCGGCGAGCCTCTTTGGCAGGAACATGTGCAGAGGGAAAACAAGGGTGTGGAGTTTAAAACTTACATAAAGTGTCAGAATTAGTCCCTCTAGTTTAACTTGGTTAATTAATTAGTAACTTGGTTAGTTTTTATTTTATAAAACATAACCAACTCAAATTACTTTTAACTTTAATTAATCCAAAACTTTTTATAACTCAAACTTTTTATCTTAACTTATAAAATAACTAATTAAGTTTGTATTTTGTAAGTTTCGACTAAAATTCACACATTCCGTAACCGTTTAAATTTACGATTTCAAAGTAACTCACATTCTAATAAATTCAACAACGTTGAAAAGTTTAGGGACTAATTTTGACAATTGATTAAAAATGGAGGTGACGGATGTCACAGTCTCCCTACTTTAGAAAATTGCGTCTCAAAATTCCTTTCAAGTGGAGGATTCTATGAAACATGAAGCGTTGTAAAAGTCAAGTAGATTAAAAAAATTCATCATTTATGATTTGACAAAATTTGAAATAGTTGTCTAATTATCCAAAGTAAAAGTTCAAAACTCTTTGACAATTGACCCGAGATTAGGAAGTTGAGAGCTTAAAGGAGAAAGGTTTTGGAAATGTGTAACTGGTGAGGGGCAGAGGTACTAATGAAGCAGTCCTCCCATACTTTAGAAAGGTTTCTGACCGAACTTTATTTAGGACATGCAACAAGATTTCGAATAACAGAGTGTGTAAGTATACAAGATTTGGTCTTTATGTGTGTGTGGTCAAAAGAAAGATTCCAGGATAACCAAATTGAAACTTGTGTAGAACGTTCTTGTCAGAAATGATAGTCATTGGTCAACGACTTTATTAAAGAGGTCGGGTCCAACGCCACTAAGTAGCCTAAAATGTGATAGAAAATAATGAGGTAGGTTCTTGGTCAGACTCCTAGTCCGCTCCCGCAGTATCGTTAGTGCTTAAATATAGGGTGTACCGCAGCTAACCCACCACACTACCGATACTGTAGACTCGTACTGATTGTCTACCAATAGCCTAAATAGAATCATACACCACCCCCATGTACCTGTAAACACATGATTGCGTTCCGGACCATAATCATCGATTTACCTTACACTAGGTTGTTGTGCTATTCCATAACACTAACATAAGTAATACAAGAAACAAATGCGTGCAACCAAAGTATGTTAAGTAATCCATACTGCAATGAAACAATGACATAGTTAGAGGTCCTTCCTTTTCGGGTTTACCCTTTAACCTTAATGAGAATAACATGTAATTATAAGACATGGTTAGAGGTTCTTCACCTTTCGGGTTCACCTTCAACCGATAAATTTTTGTTCACATCGTTGGGCTCTAAACACCCATATTGATAAACTCTGAGAATTTCACCATTCCCCTCAGGTTGGAGAATTCTAACCCGAGTCGTACGTGGGCACTGGCTTAGATCTCATACGAGTTATCAACTAGTATGTTCATTGGCCATGATGATGAACAAAATAATGTAAAGTATAACAGGGTTTTGCTCAAAACAGGAAAAAAAATATGCATACCAAATATGCCTTTATGTAAGTATATAAGTATAGCATAAAATTGATTGAAAGAATAGTATAATATAAATCGAGTAAATCGCACAATTTGCACAAAATGAAAGTAAACGAGCTAAATTAATGCTCAAAACCAGTGTTGTAAGAATAACTACTAATAACTAGTGCGAGAATAATTACGAATAACGCGTGAGAATAACCACCAATAAAGGAATAATACGAGAATAATAATATAATGTGCGAACGTAACTATAAATAGAATGGTGTAAGAATAAAATAATGAAATTTACTGTAAATGAAAGTGCGCAGAACAGACGTATAGTCTACTGGCATGAGGATAACTTTTTAGAAACCGAAGAATGTTTTAGGTTCAAAACAGGTTCACTTGAAAAGATTTCGTAAGTACACATTTTCATGTGTTTACGAGAAGTCGAGTTGAAAAGTGTTATAAGGTATATTATAAGTCGCAAGTTTCTTTCCCCGAAAACATATATTGAATCTGTTATATGAAAACAAGAAGGTTTACATTTGACTTGTAAAATATGCAATACAAGTTTATAAAATGCAAGATAAAACCATTTCATGAAGTATGTGTAAATCTAATTTTTTTTTCAAAAGACCAAGATTTAAAATGGCAAGAATGATAAAAATTAACGTATGCAATACGAATAGATTCCCAATATTTAACAAAGTTCGTGGTTTCAAAGTAATGTGGTTGTGAAAAGCTTATAAATAGAATCTCCTTGATGATATTTGAAAGGTATGGGTAGGACATGTACGAGGTTGTGAATGATCCTAGATGCCTTGACGAATTTTGGAAAATAGGATTTTCTGTATTTAGACATTTATTTAACTTGTAGGTTGAAATGTCATTAAAGTCGAAAAATTTTAATTGTTATGAAATGTTGAGAAAATCCAAGTGTTACCCGTTACGACTGGGTAAACTTGAAACCTTTTAATTGTCAAACTTTTACGAAATTTATACATTGAAAGATCGTTTGTTTGTAAGGATCGTTAAGGAATCTCTTTGGGCTCATAGCGGGCTACTTGTTTCAGGGCACAAGGTGTATATATGTATGAGTTTAGTTTGACTAAGAAGTGCTAACTAATGGTAGTTGGCTATGGCTTAGGCGACTGGGTGTAGCTATGGTAGTATTAGGTATATGAGGATATATAGTGTTGAGAGTATTATGGGTGCATAAGCGGATACAAAAGTCATAATTTAGGGATATACAGTGACTTCGATCAAGTAAGTTTGTAAACATGAAGATATAAAACAGGTTAAATAATAAGTTTGGGAAACCATGTTCATTTTTAACTGTATGATGATGCAACATTCCTAAAATCAGAATATGATCGAAGTTAAACACAGAGTTTAAAACTTAAGTCATGGGTAAAAATGTTTTAACGCAAAACGAGTAATACCTTATAGTGTAAAAGTCACAAAGCATAAGTGAAATAGTGTAAGCTTTAATGCGATAATATAACGAACAAAAAGTTTTGATAATGATGATAAGGAATCCAAAAACGAATGATCAATGAATAATGGCATATGAAACATCAAGTGATTAAATTGAGTCTTCAAATGATAAACAAACATAAATATCAATGATATAAAACATTGGAATTGTTTCCATAGGAAACTTTGACTAACTCAAGTATTTGAAATTTCCTAGTGACTTGTGGGGGCGTACTTTAGCCTATAAGTGAATGCTCATCCCAAGAGTTCCCAAGTAGGTATATGGGCCCCTTGCCTGATTGGAATTTCCTTGAAATACCAGGCCTAGACAGAAAACTCAGGATACAGGCGCTCACCCTTCCAGATTGCACGTGTCCCATCACTAGTGAATTCCAAAACTGTAGCTAGATTAAAAACGAGATACAGAAATAGATCCTTGAAATGTGGTTTTCACTCCTAACTCAAAGATGTATTTCAAAATTGAAAACTATTGTGGGATGAAACCAATCACTAAATTAAGGATATCACTCCCAGCTTAGTGGTTAAGTTTCTTTTTGAAGGAAATACTCTTTGAGGTGTGGATGTCACTCCTATCTCAAAGATATATTCCAAACATGTATAACATATAGAGGAGTGAAACTAATCACCAAGGTATGGATGTCACACCTAACTTGGTGATATCGTTTCGTTTGTGAAATACGAGCGTGTTCTTTTCTAAGCAAAATACCGAAAGAATAACGAGAAAGTATCATAGCAAAAATACCTTGAAAGAAAATATTAGAATAAAGAGGAATATACACGACATGACTCATGAATGTAAGCTTAGTTATAGACTAAGCTAAAAGGCATTCTAATAACCAAATTCCCTATAACCATGGCTCTGATACCAATCTGTAACACCCCAACCGATGGCAGAAACATTGAGGTGTCACGTAGTGACGATTGCTCAATAGCTCATGGTACTAAAGTGTAAATTTTGAATATATTGAATGGAATAATTTATTACATTGAAAAAAAATTACAATAATATAACGTCTAAGAACTAACAATCTAAAATGAAATATAGTAAATCCCATGTCTAAGTCTATGTTCCAAAAGCTTAACAGTAATCTCATAACAACCTGAAACATGTACGAAAATAATTTGGTCAATGCAAAATGTATTGGTGAGCATACCCTGTTTGAATAGATATAGTAGTAAAAGATTTTCGCAATTCACGTGTTATACTGTCTACAATTTAGTGTTCAAGTTATGTATAAATGTCACCCAAAATCAAACCTTTAAAGTAGAAATGATATCCAAGAAGAACGGGATATCTAGTATACATGTATAGTAGTCGCCCAATAGTATGATTATATATATTATGCGACAAGGCAAAGTAGTTTACACATAACAATAATCAAGTACTTTTTGTTGCTATGCTAGGCCCACGCCGGGTTAATGATTAAGGTCATAAGTACAAACTATCAGCAATCAACAAGTAAAACACATACAAGAATTGTGATTGTGAATATAGAATAAAGCATGATTAAGTGAGTGAAGCAAGTAGTGTACATGAGTCACCCCAAAAGTGTAAAACATGAAAAATGGGAAAGATATACTCACAGTTTGCAAAAGCGATCAAATTCCAACTTAAGCAGCCGTGAGCTAAGTAATGGGAATTCCCAGGAATTCAACGTATAATGTATAAGAATACTAATAAGGAAAAAGTCTAAGAGTCTAAGGTATCTAGGGTTCTAAGGCATTAGGGTTTGCTAAGTCGATTTGGGGAATTAGTGTTTTTATGATAAATCGAATAAATATATCAAGGCAAAATAATTTAGTTAATTACATTAACTAATTATTGTAAATAATTACAATAATCATAAATATTGAAACAAATAATTATAAGTTACACAATGATCCAACAAATGATAATAAGACTTTCAAACACAAGAATATTTCTATTTTATAAGAAAAGTTTTTATAAAATAGATGTTAAATAGTATAATTAAATAAATGACTAATTATGTCTAATTAAATATAAATAAGGCTAAAAATACAAGACATGATCCAAAAATATTGTTTTTATAGAAAATGAATGTTTTCTTATGTAAATCAATTAAAATAATTTTCTCATAAATTTTCTCCATATATTAACATTTAAAACTGATTTAATGAATTTAAATAATGTTTAAATGATTAAAAATAGGAAAAACAATAAAAAATGAATTTTTTTCTGAACCAATAATTTTTATTAAAGTTCATGATGATTAGAAATAATTTCCAAAAAGTTTGAGATTAAAATCATTAAAATTGAATTTTTAATCAATAAAACATGATTAAACCAAATTAAATCAATAAAAATATAAAAATAAGACATTTTCCAGAAAATAAAAGTGTGGTAATTTTTTTATGTTGTCAAGATGTTACACCTAAATTTTTATAATTTTTGGATCAAAAATGAATTTATTATGAATATTCTAAGTTAAAATGAATTTTAAATGATTAAAATAAAAGAAAAAATAATAAAAAATAAATAAAAAAATCAGAAAAAAAGTGCATCATGTGGGAGTCAAACTGGAATCCTTTCGAGACACAAACACACACCAAACCACTAGACCATTTCATGTTTTTTTTGAATTTATTCAAAAGATAATATTATTAACAATTAAAGAATACTCACCATCTTCCCTAAATATTTAACCCATAGAACCCTAACCCTAGAATTAGCAATAACCCGATCAGGACACCATAAGCGATCTGTAATAGAGGGTTTATGTTAGGAACCTACTAATAAACAAAACGGCATCTAAAGAAAGCACTTACAAGTATGATTTAAGGTCGAACACGAGGATGAATAAGCTGAACGTTTTGGTTGGATTATAAGGCTTCCTGGACGCTTTTGGAGACGTTTAGAAGTGGGTTTGGAACGATTGAAGGTCTAGGAACGTGTTGTACAGTTTAATTTAGAGGGTTGTTCGAACAAAATGGGCGTTTCCCCCAGCTCTTAAAGATCTACGGCTACTCGGTTTTAATCCCATTAAAGTCGCATATTATGGTTTGATTAATCATAGACACTCAATCATTAATGTGAAGAAACGCATGGGAGATAGTTTGAACGACTAAAAAGCTTTAAATGAGGTGTCAGAATTAGTCCCTCTAGTTTAACTTGGTTAATTAATTAGTAACTTGGTTAGTTTTTCTTTTATAAAACTTAACCAACTCAAATTACTTTTAACTTTAATTAATCCAAAATCTTTTAGAACTTAAACTTTTTGTCTTAACTTATAAAATAACTAATTAAGTTGGTATTTTGTAAGTTTCGACTAAAATTCACACATTATGTAACCGTTTAAATTTACGATTTCAAGGTAACTCACCTTCTAATAAATTCAACAATGTTGAAAAGTATAGGGACTAATTTTGACAATTGATTAAAGATGGAGGTGACGGATGTCACAGCTAAAGAAGTGCATGTGCAACAATTGAAGACATTGACTAGTTTTAGACTCATCAATGGATTTGTAAGAGCTTTTATGTTGTTTTCCTTTTAAATAGGAAACACAATGCTCATGTAACAACCGGCAAAAATAAGGTAATTCCGTACAAATTAATCAATATATGATTAATGTAATTAAATGCTATTATGTGTGATTTAATTATCAAGGCCTTAGGAGATAGCAATTTCCAAATAGTGCATAGGAATGCATACGTTTAATGGTAAAACATGATTGGATCATGTGCGAAATAACTATCCGGTATGGACGTTGGCAATTACCCGGTAATAATTAAATAAACGAAAAGGATCCCGGACACCCAGGATATAAAATAAAGGGGTAGTTTCATAAAATATAATGAGTTTTGGAACTCCAAAACCATAAATGGAAGCGTCTTGTACAAATCTCCCGGTAACGAGTAAAATGCGCGTACCGCACCCGATACGCGTATAACTCATAATTTCACCTGGCAAAGGCCTAAATAACCAATCAACGCTTAAATTAGACTATATTTAAGGGTTATTAAAGGTATTTTTAATGTCCGAATGACGCGCGATTAAAACCCGAAAAATACCCGAACGACACCCGAACGACGAGGGATTAAACATAACAAATATTGGGTAAATATTTGGAGTTGTGGACCCCACCCAAACCCATCCAAGGGCCGGCCTAGATGGCCTCATGGTGTCCATGCATGTGGTTAATAATAATAACCTACACTTTAGATATTAAGCATGCTTTATGTAAGACAAAAGGTGTAAGGCCTAAGGTACAAAAGCAAGCTCCCTTGTCCCCTCCCTTGTATAATTTTCGGCCAAGAGGCCACAAAAATCCAAGACAAAGAGCTAGCCATCATGGCCTAAGTATGTGCATGTGCATGGGTGAAAATCTTGTATAAAGATTAAGTGTAGGATCATCCAAATCCTTAGCCAAGATTTACAAGCAAAACCCCTTCCTTTGCCCTCCAAAACCCACGGCCACCACCACATTTCCACATCCATCCAAGATCACTTGTGTACCTCTTAAATCTCTTGAATCCTTAGTAATGATCAAAGCAAAAACTCTTCTTCTTTTCTTCTCCCTTGGCCGTAGGTTATATCACCCACACACACACCATTCTTTCAAGTTTAAACAACGCAAATCACTTCCAAATATCCATCCATCAAAACCCCTATTGTGTGTTTCAAGCTTGGAGCTTAACCATTAAGGAAGAACACACTAAACCCCTCTCAAAATCCAAGGTTTTGTCTTCCCTAGCCTTGTGCTAGTAGTAAGCTTCTTAACCTTGTTTTTGATTATTATTATTCATGTATGTGTTCTTAGAAGCAAGTTGTACATGAAGGGTTTAAAAGGTGGTTTGAACATAATCTTTAATAGGTTTTACATGAGTAAAATAGATGGTTAAAGATACGTAAATAAATCATGGATTGGATGATGATAAAGTAGTGTTCTTGAAAATATATAAAATCTACACATACACTAAGTAGGATGATGATTTGGTTAAGATTTGTGGAATAAACTTGAATGTATTAAAAAGTAGTGTTAATCATCTTAAAATGATCATACATGGTATAATATATGGTGGAACATGTTAGAAGTTCATGGATAAAGAAGATGAAAAATTAAAGTTACTTACTTAGAAGAATGATATTTTGTTAAAATGGGCAAATACATAAAACACACATACAAGTAGTCTTATACATGGAATATAAGACTAATAAAAGTTTTTTGATACAAAAATAACATACCAATAAAAAGTTGAATCTTCAAAGTCTACTATTTTGAATGAAAAATGTTAACTTTGGAAGTTAGAGTGGAAAAATGCAACATTTGAAAGTTAAGGGACTAATATTGTAACTTTGAAAGTTAGAGGGCTAAAATGGATATTTTAGAAACTATTAGTCCAAAAATGCAAGGATGGAAAGTTTGGTGTCAAAAGTATAAGTAATAATTTTCCAAGGTTGATTTGGTAAATACTAGTAGATATACTTGGGTATTTTGGTATAAAAGTATATTTTTGAAAGTTATAAAAATATGGATTTGTAGTAACATAAGGATTTTTATAAAATAGAGATTTTATAAAAATATTAAACAAACTTGAGAAACTTGTACAAAAATGAATACTTTTATATAAATGGGAATATAAAAGTATTGGAAACATTTTTGTAGTTAAGTTAACAAGTTGGATTAAAAATACATAAGTATTTTAAACCTTCCAAGTAATATGTGTAAAGAGGAAGAAATATGAATAATATTTCTATAAAACACATGTTGGGCAAAAACTTGGAAAAACTAACTAATCGAACTAAGACGCGTTAACGAACCGTACACGGACAAAACATGAGAAAAATGCCGTTGCGGCAAGATAAGAAAATATATATATTTTTAAGGAGTAAAATATATATACAACATGGGTGAAAACTAATAAACACTTTCCTAAGTGTTAAAGGAATTATTCGTGGGAGAAAAACATAACGTAAGACATTAAACAAACGTATATACTTAACAAGAAATATTACACATTTATATATGTACACTCGTCTCGGCAAAATTCTAGTATATCTACTTAATGGGAAAGTAGATATGTGGGAAGGAAAGCCGCGACGAGTAGACAAGGATATATATATGTGTATGCCGTACCGACAAGAACCTAGCATATTTATTTGAATGGGAAAATAAATATACGGTATGGTGAGTTGAATCGGGCGTTAAGAATACACAATCGAACGACAAGATCTTAGCATATTTGTTTAAATGGGAAAACAAATGTGTGGCAAAGTGAGTCGGGTCGAGTGTTGAAATATATATTATATCGAGCGATGCGATCTTAAGTATAATTATTTAAATGGGGAAATAATTATATGTTAAGTGAAGTCGAGTCGATGATAATAAGGTACAAGTTAAGGAAATATTAACAAGAGTAATATATAACTTGTAACACAAAGGGTAATCTAACGCCAACGAAACCTAGGATACGCGCTTAATTAAACGGGATTTGGAATAACTTGTGGTCGGGAGTTGGGTGTACAACTTGCCAAGTGTTGATGCGTTTTGCGACTAAGGATTGGATATACAATATTAACATGTGTTAGTGCTTGGCCGAAGGTGTATATTATGGGCGAAGGTAGAAAAGACTGGGCGAAGGTAGATGATAAAGGGACGAAGGAAGACTGGACGTGATCATGAAGACACATTCGACCACTGGAAGTGGGCGAAGGTGGAAAAAGCTCACATTCGACCAATAGCAATGGGCGAACGTGCAGTGCCTATATATAGTTTTTGTAATTTTAATTATGCAAGAGAGTTGTCATTTGTGTCCAGGTTCAGGTCAGGTTCAGAGGTGTTTTGAGAAATAGTGTGTGTGTTCTAGATTAACATAAACTGATTGTAAGGCTTATTTGAATGAAGTTAATCTATGAAATGATATTGAAAATGATCTTGATTGTGTCGTGATTTGTGTTTTATCAATTTGTTCAGAACTAGGGTTTCCGCACCTAGTTTTGTGACTTGTATGATCATATAATCCTGTTTTAGCTAAAATCTTACGCTCACAAAGTGGTATCAGAGCATAGAGGATCATACAACAACAAATTTGATAAAATCAGAGCTGATTTGGACATGTTTTTGACCTAAATACATCTGTTTTTACATAAACATTGTTTTTAAGTGTTTTTGATCGATTTAAAGGTGAATTTGTGGTTGAATTCAAGTTTTCCAAGACTTAAAGTTGTTCCAAATCAATTCCGAAACATAACCTGATTAAGATCATTCAAATCCATGAACTTTTGAAAATCTGAGATCAGAATAACCGTTTTTCAAACAATAACCGTTTTTCAAAAATGAGATCTGTTTGTAACGGGCGAACCTGGAACCTGATCTGAGTTGAGTGGTCGAAAGTGTTGTAAAGTGGGCGAACCTGAGTTGTTTTTGGACGAAGCTGAAATTTCTTGTTGAAATTTTTCACCTTCGGGTAAAATTTTCACATTCGTCCGTTTTCATTTTGGGCGAAAGTGAAAATCTGTTAGGGTGTGTTTACATTCTGGTCATTTCTACATTCGGGTGATACTGTGTGGCCGAATATAGAAACAGAAGGGACGAAAGTGAGAAAGTTTGGACGAACATAGGATTTTTGGACGAATCTGGAGAATTTCGAGCGAACCTAGGATTTTGTTGAAAAATTTTTCTAAGTGTTGAGATTTTCAGATTGAGATCATGTGGCGTTTTCAAACTACTCCGGGATCAGCAACAACACAACCACAACAGCAGACGATGGACCCATGGACAGTGGCAGCGCAAAAGACAAACACACAGTCTTCACAACCACTTAACTACATGGCAACAACGAGCACGATGCCTCAAAGTGTAGCACATCCAGCACTACAATCTGATTACTGGGGAGTAGCTGCAGCGGCGGTAAATACTCAAACCACTAATGCTATTTCTACTATGATTAAGGATTTGTCTACAGGTAGTGGAACTCAGCCACCGAAGCTCATGGATATGCAAGAGTATAATCAGTGGCATACCATGTTCAAGATCCATTTGGAAGGCATGGGAGTTGAAGGAGCAGAGGCATGGAGCATGATTGTTAAAGGATACACAGCACCGATTCTGGAGAATACAGGTGAGATGATTCCTTTGGAATGCCTAACTGAGGACGAGAAGAAGAAATATGTGGTGGAGAAGAAGGCGTTTTCCCAACTGACACAGGCAATCACAAGTGACCTGTTGCATCAAATTGGGACATGTACTACATCAAAACAGCTTTGGGATAAGCTTAAGAGGAAGCATGATGGTAATGAGAAGACCAGGAGTCTGAGAATGGAAGAATTGGTCAAAGAGTTTGAGAATTTTTCTTTTATTAATAATGAAACTCTAAAAGAACTAACTCCTAGATATATGCATTTGTTGTCTGAATTGTCTAGTTATGGTGTACAGATTCCAATGACTAAGCAGGTTGATAAGTTTGCAGATGCTTTACCACCACAATGGGATCAGCATGTGGAAGTTCTAAGAGAGAAAGATGCTTATCAATTCTGGACCATTTCAGAGTTTATTGAAAAGCTGGAGAACAAAGAGTTGGAGGATAGGAGGAAAGCTAGAAGGTCACAGATACCTCAGAATCCCAGTTTGTATTTTGGAGGTACTTCAGTTCCAGTTGGTAACTCGAGCTCAGGAAGCGTTGCACCACATGTCGCATGTATTTCCAATGTCATGGATTCATCAAAACCAACCACCAACTACTTGACCCAAACATCATCCTACTCACAACCATCATACACACCACCACAATACAATTCCTACATTTCACCAATCTCACCAATGCAACAAGCAGGTTTTTACACCGCTAACCAATCACAACAACAAGTAAACCAAGTTACTCAACATAAACAACAACCGGTGGTTTTGGATACATCTAACTTGGGAAATGTGACTGTGGAGGTTGCTCAGCAACACATAGCAGTAGTCTCAGCAATGATTTCATCTTACAATGGGTTAGTTGCTAGTCAGATTGGGAACAACAACTTAACCAACGAAGACTACGCACAGATAGACAAGGAAGAGATGGAACTCATTGACATTCAATGGGCTTTTGCGAGTATTATGAGAAGAGCAACAGAGTTCATTGAGAAAACTGGAAGGACTGATTTGGCAACTTCTCCCAACACAACCTATGGATTCAACAAGGAGAAGGTTACGTGTTTCAATTGTGGAGAAAAAGGACACTTTAAAAGGGAATGCACCCAGCCACCTAAACAAGGTAATCGAAACCCTTTCAATGCAAATTACCAGAACCGTCTACAACAAAACCAAGTTTCTTATCAAAATAACAACAACTACCAAAACCGAAACTTTAACAACCAAAACAGACAACCAAACACTCAAAACCAGATTCAAAACCAATCTCCTAACAATCCAAACCGATCAGTTGTACCTATCACTACACCTAATGAGACTCAACAGAATGCGAGTCAGAACCAAGCTTTGGTGACTCAACAGGATGAAAGGTTTGACTGGTCGGGTATGCAAATAGGAGTTGAGGAAGTGACTACTGGTGGGAATGTGGCATGTGTTGCTTATCAGGTTGATATGGAAGAGTCTATGGTGGTTGATGAGAAGAAAGAAACTGAGGAGAGTGAAAGTGATGATTCTGAGACTGAGATGGAAGTGGAGAATGAACCTGTTGAGGTTAAGGCTGAGGAAACGAGTTCTGGAATGGTGATTGATTCTGTTACTAATGTTCCCGAAGAGTGTAGATCAGTGTATTCAGATTCTGAGAGCGAATCAGACACAGAGGCAAGTGTTGATTATTTAGATGATGATATTGATCAGTTGCTGGCAGAAGCTGACTTTTTGATGACGAGGAAGTCGTGCATTGCTGATGATGCTTTCACCAAGATCGACTATTCTAAGTTTTTCACTGGAAAGGAAGCTCATTTTGCTTTGATGGCCATGACTGAACCACCAAAACCTGTAAGTTCTGAATCTAGCACTGATGTTATGAGTGATAAATATTGTGGAACATGTGATAGATTGACTGAGGAGAATAAACAACTCCGAATTTCACGAGATAGTGCTATCCTGAATTGTCAATCTACTCGCAAAGAGTTGAATGCTTTCAACAAAGTATTAGATGGCTATAAAAAGGACATTTCCGACTTGAAAAATACTTTGTCATTGAAACAATTAGCAATAAACAACTATATCAATGAAATTGAAAACACAAAGTTGGAAATGGCAGCCATAAAATGCTTTGCTGAAAAGGTGAACAAGAAGTTGGAAAGTTATAAGAATGTTGCTTATGTCGTAGATCATATCATTGATGATAACACCACCAATTACAAGTCTGTACCATCTCCGGTTCTTTTTGAAAACCATAACTATCACCAAGTTATACCGGAGAGTTCGGTAAAATCAGACTCATCAACGGAAAAGGAATCTAATACCTCGAGTATTGGTGATCCTTATTCCGATGTGAGACCGATTCTAGGCTTGAATAATGAGGGTGTTTATGCTGAGAGTGATAATTCAGACTCAGAAAATGATGATACATGTAGTGATCAATCTGTTAATGAATGTGAGATTCCAAAAGAAAATCATATCATTACTACTGAACCAGTGTCACCATCTGATCATGTTCATCCGATGGCAAATGCTAATCGTGATAAAAAGTCTGAAAAGATTGATGTTAAGAAAGATAATGGTGTTAAGAATGTGGTTAAAATGAATGAGTTGAATGAACCAAGTGACAAACCTGTAAAGGTGTTTTATCGGATGGAAGGATCCGATAAGATCATTTCTGATGAGGAATTTCCGATCAAAAACGTTAACTATTCTAAACTTGATAAAATCTGGCAAGAAAGCACAATATGGTTTCCAAAACATGAGAGAACCAATGAAATTCCACCAGAAATTTTAAAGAAACTGTTTTCAGAAGTTCCTCAAGACCCAAAAATCCATGTCACCGAGTTCATTAGACCAAATGATAAAGCAAATGGTTTTCATGAGCCCCTCTTACTCGAAAGGACCACTTCCTGAGAGTTTAAGAAATCAACAGTATAATGATCAATTTCCTGTTAGATCATTTGCTTCACCAAATGCTCATTATGTGTTTGAGGAATATAGAAAATGCTTTAAATGTGGAGAACGCGGGCATTTACTTGCTCAGTGTCCATATGTAAGGCATAAAAGACATGAGGTTGAAGTTAGGAATTCCATGAGAAAGCCGATTGATCATTATGTTCCACCACATAGACGGGTTGTTCCTCAACAACAACAATTTTATAATCAAAACAATTTTCAAATAAGGAACAATCGTCCATTTCAATATGATTAAAGGAATCGGATTGCTATGGAATAATCTTGGAGAAAACCTGTGGTGAACACAACAGCTGATAGACAAAAGGTTCCACAAAAACCAATTGTCAAATCAAGTGTTGGACCTAAGTCTGTTAATTCAGATAAGGTTGCCAAGAAAGTTACTTTTGGTAACAATGTTCAGAAACCAATTGAGAAACCAAAATCTCAAATTCGTATACTTAAAAGGTCTGAACAATCTTGGACACCTAATGGTACTTCAGGAGCTTCTACTTCGAAGGTGAGTGAGAAAAATGAAAGTGTTTTGATTGTTGAAAAAGTCAATGAGAATGTTTCTTTGAAATCCGATGTTCAAAGGCCCAAGACTCAGGCTTGGGTCCCCCGAAAGAACTAAATGTTTACTTTTTGTGTGCAGGGAGCTTCAGTTGGCCCTATTAGCAGTCTCTGGATTGTTGATAGTGGAGCTTCAGGCCATATGACGGGGGATTTGGCATTGTTGTTTGATGTGAAGAATATTAATGGAGGATATGTCGCGTTCGCGGGTAATAAAGGAGGTTATATCACGATGGAAGGAAGCGTGAGTAATGGGATTGTGACTTTCGAGCGGATTTCTTATGTCAAGCAGATAGACTATAATTTGTTGAGCGTCAGTCAAATATGCGATAAACAATTTTCTGTGCATTTTGATGACAAATCCTGCTATATTCTCATACCGGTCTTCAAAATTCCAAAGGAATGGGTTATGTTGATGGCACCTCGAGTCAACAATCTTTATATTCTTGACATGTCCATGGCGATGACATCACAGGGGCAGATAACATGCTTTCTATCCAAGGCGACCGAAAAAGAATCGATAATGTGGCACCGCAGAATGGGGCACATTCATCTGAGGAAAATGAATCAATTGGTGAGAAATGGACTTGTCGATGGAGTAAACGTGAAACATTTCCATCTGAACGACAAGTGTGTAAGCTGTATGAAAGGAAAACAACACAAACAGTCCCATAAAGTGAAGAAAGTTAACTCTGTTGAGATGCCGCTTGAGCGATTGCACATGGACCTTTTTGAACCGGTCAAGCGCAAAAGTCATCTTGGAGAGCTTTATTGTTTAGTCATCACTGATGACTATTCAAGATTTTCATGGGTGATGTGTTTGAAGAACAAAAGCGACACCTTTACCAACCTACAAGTTCTGTTCACTCGACTGGAGAATATTTACAATTTGAAGATAAAGAGGATCAGGAGTGACAATGGGACGGAGTTCAAAAATGCAAAGATGGATGAACTTTGTGAAAGCAAAGGGATACATCATGAATATTCAGCTCCGTATACCCCGCAACAGAACGGTGTTGCTGAAAGAAAGAATAGGACTCTAATTGAGGCAGCTCGAACAATGCTCGCTGATTCAAATCTTCCAGTAATGTTCTGGAACGAGGCGATTTATGCAGCAAATTATACATTAAATCGGGTTATAACAGTGAAGAAGTTTGGAAAAACATCTTATGAACTGTTACACCGACGAAAGCCCAATTTAGAGTATCTAGAACCATTCGGGACGCCATGCACGATGTTGAATCCAAGCGAGAAGTTTAGTCCTAAAGCTGAGGAGGGATATTTTGTTGGATATGCAACCTTGCTCAAACGGGTATTCAACAAGCGAACTCGTCAAGTGGAGGATTGGGCTAATGTGGAAGTTCAACGATACACTCAAAATTTGCAAGGCACGGGCCCTGATTGGATGTTTGATTACAAAGATTTCTTTGAATCATTCAACCTAGATAGCTTGGTTGAAGAAGCTGTGATCCGATTACTTTACGAGTGTGAAAACGCGGCAACTTCACCGTTGATGCGTCCAATCACCGTAAACCCCCCACCAGCTTCTAATGATACCAGTGCTCCTATACAAGAAGAAGAGATGTTTCAAGAAGCTTCAACTTCATTAGACACTTCAGAATCTGAAGATGAACAATTTGAAGAAGCCATTCTTGAACATGCAGAAGACTTAGAAGAGCAAACTGTGAACCCAACTCCAAATCCAGATGTTGCTTCATCGTCTAACACGGGTCATGATCAGGATGCTGTAGAGAACTTGACTGCTCAGACGGGAGTGATTGTACCTGTTAATCCGGAATCTCGGATTCATCGTATTCACCCGCTGGAGCAAGTTATCGGTGATCCTGGTAGTGGTGTTATGACCAGAGGGAAGCTAAAAAGCGTTAACTCGCCAGAGAGTTTTGGTGCTTTAGCATTGTATGCCAAAATTCAGAAATCTGGTAGTCAAATTGATTGGTCGTTTGCATGTTATGTGTCGCAGGTAGAGCCAAGGACATACAAAGACGCTTTGAATGAAGATGCCTGGGTTGAGGCAATGCAGGAGGAGTTATTGCAATTCCAGAAATTGGGAGTCTGGACGCTCACAGATTTGCCGCCAGGAAGAAAGAAAATAGGCACTAAGTGGGTGTTTAAGTGCAAAAGGGATGATCGTGGAGTTATTGTTCGCAACAAAGCCAGATTGGTTGTGCAGGGTTTCCATCAAATCGAAGGAATTGATTACAACGAAATCTATGCTCCAGTAGCACGAATGAAAGCTATTCGGATGTTCCTCGCGTTTGCTTCGTACAAGAAATTCAAAGTTTATCAAATGGACGTCAAAAGCGCATTTTTGTACGGTAAAGTCAAGGAGGAGGTTTATGTCGGGCAGCCACCAGGCTTTGAGGACCCAATCCACCGGGACAAGGTCTACGTGCTGAACAAAGCTTTATATGGTTTGCACCAGGCTCCAAGACAGTGGTACGAGGAGCTAAGTACATACCTCATCTCCAAAGGATTCAAGCGCGGCCTCGTCGATTGCACCCTCTTTACGAAGAAGACGGGAGATGACTTGCTTCTAGTACAGATTTACGTTGACGATATTATATTTGGTTCAACTAACGAACTTTTGTGCAGGGAATTCGAAACTGTTATGCAGGAAAAGTTCGAAATGAGTGCTATGGGGGAGATGCAGTTTTTCCTCGGCTTACAGGTGGATCAAAGACCCGACGGGATCTTCATTCACCAGACGAAATACGTAGCCGACATCTTGAGCCGATTCCAGATGGAGGACTCTAAGCCGTTGGATACCCCGATTCAATCCAATCACGGGATTGGAGTCGATGCTAAGGGGGAGCTGACAGATCCATTTATATACAGAGCAATCATCGGATCTCTGATGTATTTGACAGCGTCTCGACCAGATATTATGTATGCAACGTGTCTCTGTGCTCGTTATCAATCGAAGCCGAAACAAAGTCATCTGACGGCGGACAAGCGTATCCTTCGATATCTGAAGGGTTGTCTGTAACATCGCAAAAATTCTCCCCAAATTTTTATATAAAAGCCCTTATATATTTTTTATCAATTTTTGTTAGATTTAATCATAATTAAATCATAATAAATCCAATTTTCATCATTTTTGCACCAAAATTTTATACAAATTATTTTTAATCATTTAGAACAGAAATATGATTTTTAAAATAGGAATTCTTTAATTTTAATATTTTTGAATATTAAAGTTAAATATTGGCTATTTATAATAAATAGATTTAAAAATCTATTTTTAAATGAAATAATTTTATAAAAATTATTTTTATACTCTAAACATATTATTGTGACCATATTCAATTTAAATTTCATAAAAAGATTTTTAGTTATTATTTACTAAATTTCTCTCAATTGGCGAATATTTTTAATATTAATCAAACGAGCAATTATCCCCAATTCGAAGCCCTAGAACTTAAACATTTGTAGACTTGTTAGACTTAGACATATTTATTACCTCATTTTAGGGTGATACTTGATACATTTGGTCAACGCAATTATCCAAATTTCTCAACAGATATAACATTTTACCAAGGTGAGTTTACATAGCCCCTTTTACTCTATTTTCACTATTTTTGGGGTGAAACATGTTTATAACATCATCATTGCAATTCAATCATCAATGTGTCTATGTGTTTTCTATGTTGCATTATGTCTTGAGCATGATTAGAGTAAGCACCATTCTAGCATAATCATTAACATTGATCAGCCGGCGGTATACATTGATAGATCTATTGGACTGACAATCCCACCCGGATACGTGCCTCCTACAAAGGTTACGTGGGTGTTTGTTATCGTATAACATTATTGGACCATGAGCGTATGGTATGTATCATTTTATAACAGTCATCAGGGTTGATTATGCACTCGATTTATTTCTAGTATGTTCTCACATATGGACTAGATTGACATGACACATGAATTGCACAACATTTTATTCAATCATCAAAAACCTATGTAATTCTCACCAACTTTTGTTGACCCAAAACATTTTCAACTTAACATGTTTCAGGTTCTATTTGCTTGAAGATTTGTATTGATGCTTGAAGATATGTGTATAGTTTCAATCAATTTGATATACAAATTCTAGAACATTTGTATGTAAGTTATTTAAATCATTTATGAAACTTATTGTTCACCATGAGCTACTGAACAATCATCAATACGTGACATCCCGATGTTTCCGACATCGGTTGGGGTGTTACAGATTGGTATCAGAGCCATGGTTATAGGGAATTAGGTTATTAGAAAAATAATCTAGTCTATAACCATAGGATATAACCAGTACTTGCTTCTTTTACTTGCTATTCTCTATCTTCCTCCTACTTCTTATCCCTACTTTCATTCCTACGAGAAGGTTGCTCTCCACCAGTGGATCTACTCTTAGACCCATAGGACAAAACCCTCAGGTTTAACCTGAACCACCTTGAGATCTCGTCGAAGTTCTATATTTTAATAACGAACACGTGCAATCTGGAAGGGTGAACGCCTGTATTCTGAGTCTTCTGTCTAGGCTGGCATTGCGCATATATCCCAATCAGACGAGGGACCCGGATGCCTACCTGGGAATTCTCGGGATGAGTGTTCACTTATAGGCTAAAGCATGTCTCCATATGTTATTAGAATCTGGAGTCTTTGATAAGTCAACGTTTTCGTTTATTCGTTTTAATTAATGAATAAATGATTACATTCCTTATATCACCTCATTCATTTCATGCCACATTGAACCTTCATTGTGTCCCTTACGGATCATGTCTCCACGTCGTAGCACTCGCAATAACAGTGGTGAAAACCAAGAGGAAAGTAACAACAACCACAACACCAACCACAACAACAACAAAAAAACAACAAAGGTGTTGATGCCCAACTGACTGCAATTATTCACAACCCTGGTAATTATGCTATAAATGTGGAAACCCAAATCACTTCCGTAACCGATGCCCTAAACTGAACAGAGATCAAGACCCTCCAGCTACCTAACCACAAGACTCACCATTTGACTATTGGTTACTTTTATCCTATGTATTGACGTTATTCGATTCAAGTAATAAAATTCAAGTATTATCATAACATCTGTGTGCATGTTTGTCTGAATGTGAACTAATTGCTATATCTATAATCTTACTTGCTTGTACAACAATTAGTTAACTACCAAACGACCAGCTTAACGATTGGTAGAGGTCATCATGTCATTCCAACAGTCGGGAGAGGCCCTACCACCTGAACGACTGGCGGAGACTATCAGACCTGCTTAACAATCGGTAAAGTCATAAAAGGACGCAAAACCCTAATGTAAGGTAAATTGGTAATTACGGTCCGGAACGTAATCATGAATTTACAGGTACATTAAGGTAGTGTGAAATTTTATCAAGGTCTTCGGTAGTCGACCAATTGTAAACCTGGTTTTCTCTTAACTTCGGGACGAAGTTCCTAAAAGTAGGGGAGACTGTAACATCGCAAAAATTCTCCCCAAATTTTTATATAAAAGCCCTTATATATTTTTTATCAATTTTTGTTAGATTTAATCATAATTAAATCATAATAAATCCAATTTTCATCATTTTTGCACCAAAATTTTATACAAATTATTTTTAATCATTTAGAACAGAAATATGATTTTTAAAATAGGAATTCTTTAATTTTAATATTTTTGAATATTAAAGTTAAATATTGGCTATTTATAATAAATAGATTTAAAAATCTATTTTTAAATGAAATAATTTTATAAAAATTATTTTTATACTCTAAACATATTATTGTGACCATCTTCAATTTAAATTTCATAAAAAGATTTTTAGTTATTATTTACTAAATTTCTCTCAATTGGCGAATATTTTTAATATTAATCAAACGAGCAATTATCCCCAATTCGAAGCCCTAGAACTTAAACATTTGTAGACTTGTTAGACTTAGACATATTTATTACCTCATTTTAGGGTGATACTTGATACATTTGGTCAACGCAATTATCCAAATTTCTCAACAGATATAACATTTTACCAAGGTGAGTTTACATAGCCCCTTTTACTCTATTTTCACTATTTTTGGGGTGAAACATGTTTATAACATCATCATTGCAATTCAATCATCAATGTGTCTATGTGTTTTCTATGTTGCATTATGTCTTGAGCATGATTAGAGTAAGCACCATTCTAGCATAATCATTAACATTGATCAGCCGGCGGTATACATTGATAGATCTATTGGACTGACAATCCCACCCGGATACGTGCCTCCTACAAAGGTTACGTGGGTGTTTGTTATCGTATAACATTATTGGACCATGAGCGTATGGTATGTATCATTTTATAACAGTCATCAGGGTTGATTATGCACTCGATTTATTTCTAGTATGTTCTCACATATGGACTAGATTGACATGACACATGAATTGCACAACATTTTATTCAATCATCAAAAACCTATGTAATTCTCACCAACTTTTGTTGACCCAAAACATTTTCAACTTAACATGTTTCAGGTTCTATTTGCTTGAAGATTTGTATTGATGCTTGAAGATATGTGTATAGTTTCAATCAATTTGATATACAAATTCTAGAACATTTGTATGTAAGTTATTTAAATCATTTATGAAACTTATTGTTCACCATGAGCTACTGAACAATCATCAATACGTGACATCCCGATGTTTCCGCCATCGGTTGGGGTGTTACATTGTCCATCAAAAGGACTTTGGTACCCTAATGATGATGATTTTGATTTTATTGCTTTTAGTGATGCAGATTGGGGCGGCTGTGACAAAGACAGCAAATCAACCACAGCCGGTTGCCAGTTTTTAGGGAGCAGGTTAATTACCTGGCAATGCAAGAAACAGACTTCTGTCGCACTGTCTACATGTGAAGCCGAGTACATTTCAGCCTCGAGTTGCTGTTCACAAGTGCTCTGGATCCAACAACAGATGGTCGATTACGGTTTGCAGTTTCTTAAAACCCCTATTCACTGTGATAACGAAGCCGCAATTGCATTAACTAAAAATACTTAAAATCATTCTAAAGCTAAACATATCCGGATTAAATATCATTTTATCCGTGATTGTTATGCTAAGGAATTGATAGACATGGTCAAAATCCATACTGACAGATCCCGCTTTGAATATCTTTTGAAAGTAAACAATATAAAGGAAAAACAGGACTAATCGGCTCCTCGGTTTATCATTTTTAATTTTTAGTTTTAGTTTTAAATTTTTGCTAATTGGGAATTTCTCTTTACTATCATAATCCTCAAAGAAGTTGATGCTTTCGAGGGGGTTGTTTAATCCTCAAAGAAGTTGATGCTTTCAAGTGGATTGTTTCTTTCAAATTTTTGTTTTGTTTTTCAGAAAAATTAAAAAAACCCAAAAATATGTTCTTTATTTTAGGGGGAGTCATTTTATCAGAAAAACCAAAAAACATTGAAAATTTTTCAAAAATACCTAAAAATTAGAAAAACCCAAAATGATTTCCTGGATAAAAAGAGGAAATGATAGTACATCAGTGGGGATCTGACACAGGCTAAAGAATTGTATAGTTTAATGAGACGTATGTTGATTACGTGTGATATGCTGATAGGCTTCGTAGACTAAATATTGCGTGCATTAGTGATACAAACATAGCAAACTACGCATTTGTGGATGAACACCTCATGGGCATATGGTCATAGTACCGTAATTTCGTTTGATAGGGTGTTTGTACAAAACTCGGAGGTTTAGGGTCGTTATGTTATTAGTTGTCAGGGGATAGCCTATCTGATCTTCTGCTGTAAGTCATTACGGACCTAGATCAGACAGGATGTCTTTATAAAAGAGCTATATGCCAAATCCTAAAGTTACCGAATTGAGGAACTTTCCATGTTATATGATGATCAAAGATTATCTATAATATCGTATTGATCATTGATGCAAATCATGATTAATATCAGTCCTCAACCTGGTATAGTGCATATGTTACTTTGCTGCGTTAATTTGCTGACCTGTATACCTCTATGCATTATATCTTGTACAATTACTGACGACGAAAGCATAATCACGCTTTACAATGAGTCTTTCTGCATTTACTTCTTGATATGGGAGTATGTCGTGTGTGTGGGAACCACAAAGTCTTAGTCTAATACATCTAATTCGTATCATTTTAAAGCATTGCGTAATTGTCTGCATGTGAGCTTATGTGGACAACAATATCAGCAATTGCCGTGTTACATATTGTTTCTAATGATAATATTAAAACAGATCAATGCTGTGTTCAGATTTCTCAGTAAACTGATATGATCCTCTTACCGGAAATCACAAAATGTTTACTGCTTTCATTTACTTTGATGCATTTTACTTTGTCGCATTTTACTTTTATTGTCAAAAAGATACAAAATCCAAAAAGATTTTAGGTGTGTTTTGATAAAAACTTCAGAAAATCCAAAAGATTTGCATTTCTGCTTTATTTTTTGATAACCGGGGATGCTTGATGGTCAATTTCTGAGATTTGATTACACCATCTGGGCTTTGTATCATTCAAAAGGTGAAAATTTGTGTTTTGGAAGTTTAACGGATTGAAAAATGTTGAACGGGATTCGAATTCGTGATTTGGCGAAATTTTCAGATTTTTCCATTTCACATTCGCCCCTTAAATGGGTCGAATGTGGAAAAATTATCACCTTCGACCGTTTTGTTTTTGGACGAATGTGACTTTTTCACTTCCAGGTGTCCATTTCACATTCGGGTATATATTTCACCTTCGGGTCTTTAATTTGGGGCGAAGGTGGAATTGTTTCACACTCGTGCCATTCATTTGGGGCGAATGTGGACTTAACCCACATTCGTCCACAACAAACGGGCGAACGTGGCTTTCTATATATAAGCCTTTCACATTCGAGTCTTCACATTCAAAAATTTTTCAAACTTTCTTCAATACCAGACCTTGTTGCTCGTTTTTCTCTTGATACACTGATTCAATCCCTGACTATTCCTGATCATTTTAAGACTTTAATTGCAGGTAATGGACAACGATTCAGATCAGATTTGATCGTTTTATGAACAGGACCTAGGGTTTCAATTTTAGGGGTTTATGATGACTATTGATGCGTGTTTTTGATTACCGATCAGTTCTCATAGGTTTTAGGGGGAGAATGTAGAAGGAATTAGATTAATAACACATATAGATGTTAGTTTGATCGTTTGAACACAGTTGAACCCTAATTCTACTTTAAAACCAATGAAAACTGATTAATTGTCAAAATTGTTAATGAACGAGTGTTAGTCGGACTTGTTAGCACATATTAGGATCAAAATTACAAGATAAAAACCAACAATGGCAAAATTTCAAATTTTGGGGAAAACCTTTTTCACCTTCGGTTCAAAAACTGGGCGAAGGTGGAACTGGTTTGGGCGAATGTACAACAAAATGGACGAATGTGATTTATACTCAAGATCATGTTCACATTCGACCATAATGTTTCACATTCGACCAAATATTCTCACATTCGGCCATTTCAAAACGGGCGAATGTGCAGCATATTTTGACCAGAATTTTTATAATTTTTGTCGTTTTTGTATTTTGACGTGTTTATTTGATTTTAATGTGCAGATGGCTGATCAACCTGAGAACGTTGAAGCACCAGCAGTTAATGTTGAAACTCCAGCAGAGATTACAGTTCAAGATCCAGTGCCAGAAGCAGAAACGTCTGTTCCAAGCAGTTGGCCATTTGAAAGGTCGCACAACTGTTGCGCTTATCTCGGAGATGTAGAGAAGAATACAGAATTCACCGGGATTATAGAGTTTCTGAAGAGGAGCAGAATAGTTCATGCTTTAGCCACACCAACCATCATATACAAAGACATCATTGAAGATTTTTACCAGAATGCGAAGTATGACTACTGGGAGAATCAAACGATCATCAAGAGCAAGATTCAGGATATGGAGATGTTCTTGACTGAAGCTGATATTCGGGAAGCGTTACAGATTAAGTTTGAAGATAGTGAAGATCCCAGGGAGTTGTCATGGACAGAACAGAAAGCATGTTTCTTACGGATGAAATACAAAGGTCCAATTACTGACGGATCTATGTATAAGGGGAAGCTGGGAGTGCAGTACAAGTATTTTGCACATGTTCTTATCCATGTATTTGGGTGTGTGAGCGGTGGATACGATGTCATGAGAAGGAGTTTGAGTTCATTAATGGTTGCGTTGACACTCAACAAACCATTTAATGTATCTGGGATGATTCTTGATCATATGCTGGAGATGCTGAAAGGAATGAAGAACAAGAAATTCATGTTATATCCAAGATTTCTGATGATGATCTTTGACTATAAGTATCCTATGTTGAAAAAGGATCCGACTATGATCCTAGGTCAAGATCATATGAACATTAGAACACTGATGAGGATGAAGGGTTACAAAGGTGTGCCTGATAGTGAGAAGCCACCTAACAGGAGATTATTTGGTGCTTTGGCTCGTCCAGATTACACTGATCCTGGCAAGAACAAAGCAAGACATGATAACAGTGACTCAGATAACGATGATCCCTTAGTGTATGTTGATTCAAGCACTAAGAGAAAACGGCAAGTAGTCAATCCTGGAGCCAAAGGGAAGGGCAAGGGAAAGGCTGGGGATCAGGGAAGCACTAAGCAACAAGTGGTTAGAAAGAAATCGACGGCGAAGAAAGGATCAGGTTTGGTGGATGAAGAGTCGGTAGATTCAGAAGAGACTGAGGTTGATGAGCAGTGGGATTCTGATGATGAGAATGTGAGGACCACCAAACGTAAGGCCACTATGGTTGGTGAGTCTGAATCCTTGAACCAGTCGATTGAAGAAGCTGAGAGAAGAAAGAAATCAGTAGAAGATGAGAATCTAGGTGTTGACCTAGCAGAACTGAGTGTTGGAGATACTGTAGTGGTGAATTTGCCCAGAAAGACAAAGAAGCAAAAGACTATGGCCAAGAAGTCAAGCGTAAAAGAACTGAGGGAGAAAGAGTTAGCTCAGTTATTGAAGGGAAAAAGATTACCTGATGCTGGTACACCATCTAAGCTATCTTCACCTGTTGCCAAGAAGCAGAAGAAAACGAAAGAGGCAGAGACTTTACCAATCGATCAATTCAATGTCGATTTGGATAAAGTGCTCGATATGTTCAGAAAGCCTCAGAAGGAGAAAGTTATTGAAGTTGAGCCATCCAAATCAAAGTCGAAGAAAGTAACTGTGGATGATGATGTCATGAAGCAAGTGAATAAGAAGATGGAAGATATGATGAAGATGTTGGTTGCTCAACAAGCTGAGATTGCTAAGTTCAAGCAGAATGAGGAGAAAATGCTTCAGATAGTGGTTGCTTCAAAATCTAATCAGGATGATATAAATGATAAGATTAAGATTTTGGAAGCTAAGAATGAGAAGCTTGAAAGGAAGTGTGAAAGAAACAAGGGCAGGATCAAACTGATTAAGGCTGATAACAAAGAACTAAGGAATGAAAACAAACGCCTTGGTAATTTGATTGAAGAGCTTTATAGCAGGGCACCCCAGTTGAAAGAGGGTGAAGAAGATGAAGAAGAAGATGAACAGAAAGTCGATTATGAATATTCTGAATCTGAGAAAGAAGAAGATGATGATGAGGATAATGATGAATCGCAGAAAAGCGATGATGATGATGATGATGATGACAATAATGATGATGATGATGGTGATGAAGGTGCTGGGAAAAAGCAAGGTGATGAGTTTAGCAGTGGAAGTGATCATGATGGAGGAGATGATACTTCTAGATTCACTTATGAGAAGAGAACACCAAAGAAGAAAGATACTGGAGAATCAAGTTCCAAGAAGAAAGGAGAGAACGTTGATTCAAATGAAAGTATTTTCTGGAACGAAAAGGTGAGATCTCTGTCTGATGATGCTAAACAGTTATATAAAGATATGTTGGAAAAGAGAGAGTGGACCATTGAGTTCACAGGATGCTTAGCTGAAATATTCCAAACTGATGATTTAAGATATGAGTTGGAATATGAAGATCCAGATCTTGAAGAAGGGGAATTACCTGCATCTGTGGCGAAAGAAATACTAGATGGTCTTGCACAGAGGGTAGGGAAGACGTTTGAGGAGTTTATGATGGATGAATCGATTCCAGATATTCCTGAAAAGGATATTGGAAGTCATTCAGATGATGTGCAGACTCCTGAAAACAATGAAGTGGAAATAGAAGAGATATAACTCATGAAGAGTTTCCCCAGTACTTCAGACAAGATGATGAAAATGAAGTATTTCCTGACTTCACTGAGATACCAAATAAGTCAGCAAAACAGAAAGCCAAGAAAAGGAGTGAAGAGTTTGTTGAGAAGGTATTGGGTACTGATAAGAAAGATTCTTCTAACCAGTCTGATGAGTTGAAGAATTATATGAAGAAATTGAAGGAAATGGATGAGAACCGACCAAAGCCTGAAGCTCAAGGTAACTTTTACAGGTTACATAATGACAAGTTCAAAGGCAGAGCTCTCGGGTGGACTTACTTAGGCAGACTGAAGTGTATTGCTGCAAAATGGGAAACCGGAATTCTGTACTTCAACAGATTCTGTGATTTGCTTACTCTACCATACTGGGCGGTTAGAGACTTATGCAGATTCCCAATGTCAGGTGCCGAAGTAAATGGATCACATGTCGGTTGGTGCGCAGATAAATTGGTTTGGGAAAGTCGTACGAGATGGAATAGGTTCAAGCCTCAATATCCCAGAAGAAAAGTGCATAGGGATATTGATCCTCAAACCAATATGAAGCGAGTAACTTTGATCTACAAAGCACCAAATGTGACGAGGAAGATACCGTTGATGCCAATGCCACAGCATTTTAGTGCTGATTTCATCTTTTGGTATTATGATTGGAGAAAGGCAGAAGCGGTGATCGTGTTGAGAGATGGAAAGGATAAATACAAGCATGTTCATGTATTTGATCCTATGTGGTTGATTAATTGCACCTTTGAAGACATCATCATGCTTTTCTTCAATCCGATCTACTATGAACCAAACAACATTGCTCAAGCAAGAAAATACACTCAAGTGGTTGGAGTTTGTTTTGCGTATGATATCAATGCAGGAAGCAACTTGGAGGGTAAACTTGGCAAGACAGTGAAGATAGCCAATGTGTCTAAGCCTGTGAAGAAAACATTTGAGCCGCCAATGACTACTGAGCAGAAGAAACAGCTCAGAATCAAGTTGATGAACAAGAGTATGGACCAACAGAGAAAACTATCCAATCAATAGTCGAGGGGGAGTTTGTTGATGCGTTTTGCGACTAAGGATTGGATATACAATATTAACATGTGTTAGTGCTTGGCCGAAGGTGTATATTATGGGCGAAGGTAGAAAAGACTGGGCGAAGGTAGATGATAAAGGGACGAAGGAAGACTGGACGTGATCATGAAGACACATTCGACCACTGGAAGTGGGCGAAGGTGGAAAAAGCTCACATTCGACCAATAGCAATGGGCAAACGTGCAGTGCCTATATATAGTTTTTGTAATTTTGATTATGCAAGAGAGTTGTCATTTGTGTCCAGGTTCAGGTCAGGTTCAGAGGTGTTTTGAGAAATAGTGTGTGTGTTCTAGATTAACATAAACTGATTGTAAGGCTTATTTGAATGAAGTTAATCTATGAAATGATATTGAAAATGATCTTGATTGTGTCGTGATTTGTGTTTTATCAATTTGTTCAGAACTAGGGTTTCCGCACCTAGTTTTGTGACTTGTATGATCATATAATCCTGTTTTAGCTAAAATCTTACGCTCACACCAAGGCACATGCACTATAGGAATAGTGACTTATACGTCTAGGACGTTTGTAGGTGCGAGACCCTCTTTGCTATCTGCCTAGAAAGCCAGACAGAGTTTCAGGTGAGTTTCACGGCCCCATTTTAAACTATTTTTACGTTTTTCAGGGGAAAGATATGTTAGGGAAAATGTTTGACGGATTTATTACTTGAGGTGTGACCGCCACTCGGGGTTGAGTCCTCGCCTCTATAATCATTTGTTCAGGGAAATGAAACCGGTGGAATATTTGAATAGTACTATTGGTGCCTGACAAGGCCCACCCCTAATCGATAGCGTCGATTACGCATTAGGTTATGCCTGGGGTGCATATATTCTGAACTTAAGTCGTGGGAAACCGAGTAACGACTTGGAGCGGGGCATTATTATTTTACGTCTTGGTTTGATTATAGTCTCAATTAGAATTATAGGAATTTGCAACTCCTATATATTGTCATAACATGGTATTTCCCAAGTATTCAAGTTTTGGAAACTAAAAACCTGTGAACTCACCAATATATTTATATTGACGAAACTTTTAAACATATCTTTCAGGTAATTAGATGAAGACGAACCGGGGCAAGCTGGGTCGTGGAATCCTCCGATATGGCGTTAAACATTTTGCGGGGTTTCACCTTTATTTCCCAAGGCTTTGGGATATATTTGAGAAACCTCTATGTTGTCTTAAAAACAATTTACTTTTATGTAATATTTGGAACAAGATTTGACGCCTTAATAAATGACCCATTTTCTTAAATTACTTGTGTTTAGCAATAACCTTGACTTTATGCTTTGAACCGTCGCGCCACGTGTTTCCGCCATTGTCGTGGTGTGACAGAAGGTGGTATCAGAGCCAAGGTTATAGCAAACTAGAGTATTTTCTTTAAAAACTAGACTATAACCGGATTTGGTTCGAAAAGATAAAGTTTTCAAAAAAAAAAATATATAGAGATGCTAAACGCGATAAAGTAATTTTTCAAGAAGCATTGGGCATGAGGAGATTCCGACCAAGCCAGCCAGGGGTATCGTTATGCATTAACGTAGTATTAGAGGTTAGGAAGGATACTGATAATGTACGCCTTAACTATCTAATTTAAATTAATTCATATATATACATGTACGGTTCTTTTGCCAGGATGTCGGACGCTGGTAGCATAGCGCCCAGTTACGATAGCAGTATTCAGATTATCCCAGCGCCACCAGCAGAGCCGATCGAGGTTGTGGTACTCGATCCGGAGGATGACGAGATGGAGATTGACGCCGCAGTGGAGGGCGCAGGAGAAGATAGCTCGGACGAGACTGACCCGAGCGAGGACCCGGCGTGGGCCCCCGCTGAGGGCGACGTGGTCGACCTACCTATGGCCGAGGCGCCACAGGCAGACTTGCCTATAGTGCCATTCCAGGTAGCCCCACTGCCAGTACTGCCCCTCCAGGCCATCAGAGTCTTCCCAGAGGGCTGTGCAGGTCCATCGAGGCCTGTCCCCGCGCAGTCAGAGACCGTTGAGTCTCCCTATGATCGACACGCACCGATCGATCGTGAGCCCTTACCTACCCCACTTATCCCCGTACCCCCGGGCATGATGCTCGTGCCCGTTCCCCGAGGACATAACGGGTGGATCTCTGATGACTCAGACGATGAGTCGACCGCATCGGTGGAGCACATTGCTGTACCGATCCCACCAGCAGACCAGGAGGAGCACGTCGCTCCGATTATCGAGCATGCCACTACCGCACCAGCCACTCTACCCACCATACCCGAGCCCGTACCTCAGGATGGGCCAGTTCCTGCTGGGCACATCCTAGAGGGGAGCTCTGCCCGCAGCTCGGAGCTGCACCGGGCGGGCGTGACGGCATACGCCACTGCGAGCCCTCCCACCCCCACTGTCGTGGTATCCACTCCAGAGTGGGCCACTGTTTCAGAGCCTCTATTAGCCCCATTGGCCGAGCCTGTACCACCACCCACAGTAGCCATGACATTACCGATCCCCACCCTTCCCAGCATGCCACCTGCACCGTATCCTCTAGGTGCAGGGGACCCCTACATGATGCCACCCCACTTTACCCCCAGACCACAGGGCTTTGCCCCGTTGCTTCCACACATACCGATACCAGCCCCCTTTGGGCCATTCCCATCAGTTCACCCAGATATACCCGGACCATCCCAGCCACCTAGGATGACACCGTTATCCGGACCAGCATGGTCCACTGCTATCTCCCTCGAGCGAGACTTCCAGACCCTCGCAGACACGGTACAGCGCACCGTGACACAGGTAGAGCAGCAGATCCGTCTGATGTGGACGCGGATGATTGATGCACGAGATGCTTTGGCGCACTATGCGGAAGAGTTACTGAGCATGGACGCACAGTGTGGTATTACAGGGGATGCGCATTTTGCGCATCGACAGTTCTTATATGAGCGTATCATGGCGATTAGCATGACGATCAGTATGCATGCACCACAGTACCAGTATCCGCCGCCACCGCCACAGTAGGGATGCATCAGGGACGCACGGAAGAATCACCTGCTTATGTATATAGTAGCAGCAGAATGGTAGTATAGAACGGGTTATGACACTCGTCTGCATTTTGCCTAGCCGTACGGGTACGACGGCACGTGATATGATGTTTTATTTATTTCAAAAACAATGTATTGTATGAGAGATGTATTCTCCATTTTGTTATTATGAACAAGCATTGTACTAGTACTATTGAAATTAATGAAAAATCTTATTATTATTATGGTGAAATATGTTGTTGTCTACGATTATTATTGCTTACTCCATATATTGTGATTTGTGCGATTGTGTGGTGATGTTGTGTTGATTACTATTTATTTTTGTATGATGTGTTGGTATGTTGTGTGATGACATGGTGTTGATTGTTGTGTTCATATTCTGGTTTGTTATTTATGCTTTATATTGTATGAATGTTTGCCAAATTAACCTTTAATAATTATTATTGAAGAGAAATGGCACCAGCCACCAGAAGCAACAGCGGTGCAGACGGACTGCCCGCAACACCAGCTGAACTTGAGACCATGATCTCGGAGCGCATAGCCCGAGCGATCGCGGAGCACGAAGCTGCTCGCTCCGAACGATCACGTGACTTGACTGGGAGTGACCGACGAGAACCATCCCCCAATGGTAAGAAGGTTTAAAAATAATTGATAAAGCGATGGGAGAATATCCTAAAACTCCTATCCCATAATAACATACAACTTTATTAAATGCAGAAACGGCCTCGCGAGAGCGTGGCTGCACCTTCAAAGCCTTCCTAGACTGCAAGCCGATCAACTTCAACGGCACCGAAGGATCTGTTGGACTGGTCAAGTGGTTTGAAAAGACCGAGGCAGTCATCCGTATCAGTGGGTGTACCCCTCGCCAGTCGGTTATGTACTCCACCAACTTGTTCTTGGACCAAGCACTGACGTGGTGGAATGGACAAGTACAGTCATTGGGTGACGACACTGCTTACTCCCTGTCATGGACAGAACTGAAGGAACTCATGATTGCTGAGTACCGCCCGGCGAGCGAGGTACAGAAACTGGAAACTGAATTCTGGAACCTCACTATGATGGGAGTGGACGTAACTGGTTACACGTCTCGATTCCATGATCTCGCCAGACTAGTGCCACGGTTGGTCACCCCTGAAAACAACAAGATTGAGCGTTATTTGTTCGGCTTAGCACCACAGATACGCAGCATGGTCACTGCTTCCAAACCTACGACCATGCGCGCAGCTATCGACCTTGCACTGAGCCTCACCGAAGATGCGATTCACATGGGCACACTGATCCGACAAGTTTTGGGATTGAAAATTTCTGAGGACAGCAGTGTAGAAGCCAAGAATCAGGGGACGAGCTCAGCGGTTGTGTTGAACGATCAGGGTAACAAGCCAAGATTTGGGAAAAGGAAACGGGATGAAGGAAAGAGGGACAGAACGTCGGGTAGCTCAAACAAGAAGGGGAAAGGATATGTTGCCACAGGGCGTGGTAATGGTAACAAATAGGGTAATCAGGGGAGGAATAATGGGTTAACTTGTGGAAAGTGCCACCGCACAGGGCACAAGACTGAAGACTGTCGGTCCGGAGCACCGAAGAATGGAGGGGCTAGACCATGCTTTGCATGCGGGTCACTGGATCATTGGAAAAAGGATTGCCCCAAGATCAACAATCAGGCCCGCGGGCGGGCATTTGTGATTGGAGCCAGTGATGCACGACAAGACCCCAACGTGGTCACTGGTACGTTTCCTCTTAATGGTCATTATGCCTCTGTATTATTTGATACCGGTGCTGACTTTAGCTTCGTATCCATTGAGTTTAAAAGACTACTTGGATTAAAAACTAGTAAACTAGATACACCCTACTCCATAGAACTGGCTAATGGTAAAACTATTGAAACGAGAGAGGTAGCAAAAGATTGTAAATTAGAACTCTGTGGGCACGAGCTTGGGATTGATCTTTTGCCAGTTGTGTTGGGAAGTTTTGACATAGTTGTCGGCATGGACTGGTTGTCCGCGCACCATGCCGCTGTGATTTGCAACGATATAGTCATTCAAGTCCCCCTCGCAAGCGGTGAAACTCTCTCAATTCAAGGGGAAAGGCACGGGACGCCGCTAAGGATTATTTCAAGCATGAAGGCTCGTAAGTGCCTAAGAAAAGGGCTTGTCGCATTCTTGGCACACGTAGTGGACAAGAAGGCCGACGAGCGAAAGTTGGAAGACATTCCAGTAGCTAGAGATTTTCCGGATGTATTCCCAGAAGATTTGCCGGGGTTGCCGCCACCTCGACAAGTCGAGTTCCGCATCGACCTCGTTCCTGGAGCAGCTCCTGTGGCACGATCGCCATACCGCCTAGCTCCATCAGAAATGCAGGAACTGTCCAGCCAGCTACAAGAATTGTTGGACAAAGGTTTTATAAGACCGAGTTTCTCACCTTGGGGAGCTCCCGTCTTATTTGTAAAGAAGAAGGATGGCACATTTCGCATGTGCATCGACTATCGGGAGCTGAACAAGCTAACCATCAAGAATCGCTATCCCCTCCCCAGGATCGACGATTTATTTGATCAGCTCCAAGGATCCAGCTATTACTCCAAGATTGATCTGAGGTCTGGCTATCACCAGTTGCGTATACAAGAAGAAGATGTACCAAAAACGGCCTTCAGAACCCGGTATGGGCACTATGAATTTTTGGTAATGCCGGTCGGCTTAACCAACGCACCAGCGGTTTTTATGGACCTAATGAACCGCGTGTGTAAGCCATACCTGGATAAATTCGTCATTGTCTTCATTGACGATATTTTGATCTATTCACGCACCAAAGAAGACCACGAGAATCACCTTCGATTAATTCTTGAAGTATTACGCAAAGAGAAGCTCTATGCTAAATTCTCAAAATATGACTTTTGGATTCGGGAAGTTCACTTTTTAGGCCACGTGGTAAACGAGAAGGGCATACACGTCGATCCCGCCAAGATCGAGGCAATTAAAAATTGGGAAGCCCCTCGAACTCCTACCGAAGTACGACAATTTCTTGGCCTTGCGGGTTATTACAGAAGGTTCATCGAGAACTTTCCAAAGATAGCACAAGCTTTAACCATGTTAACCCAAAAGGATAAGAAATTCGAGTGGACGGAAAAGCAAGAGGCAGCATTCCAATTACTAAAAGAAAAGTTATGTGGCGCTCCGATACTATCACTTCCAGATGGTACGGAAGATTTTGTAGTTTACTGTGATGCCTCACATCAAGGCTTGGGTTGTGTACTAATGCAGCGAGAAAAAGTAATAGCATATGCTTCCAGGCAACTGAAAATCCATGAGAAGAACTACACTACACACGATTTGGAATTAGGTGCAGTGGTGTTCGCTCTCAAGATATGGAGGCACTATTTGTACGGAACCAAGTGCACGATTTTCACTGATCATAAGAGTTTGCAACACATCTTTGATCAGAAGGATTTAAACATGAGACAACGGCGATGGGTCGAATTATTAAACGATTACGATTGTGAGATAAAGTACCACCCCGGTAAGGCGAACGTCGTAGCCGACGCCTTGAGTCGCAAGGAACGGGTTAAACCATTGCGTGTCCGAGCTTTGGGTCTGACTATCCACACGAATCTGACAGAACGAATTCGTGAAGCTCAAGTTAACGCCCTTAAACCCGAAAATGTCAAGGGTGAAAGATTACGAAAGATGGTTGATTCACTGGAACCAAAGACGGACCAGACACTGTATTTCATGAATAGAATTTGGGTCCCAATGTACGGAGGATTGCGTGAGCTAGTGTTGGCAGAAGCTCACAGTTCTAGATATTCGGTTCACCCTGGTGCAGACAAGATGTTCCACGATTTGAAGGAACTTTATTGGTGGCCGAATTTTAAAAGAGATATAGCAGCATATGTTGCGCGATGTTTGACTTGCGCAAAGGTCAAGGCTGAGCACCAGAAACCTTCCGGTTTGCTCCAGCAACCGGAAATACCGGAATGGAAATGGGAACGAATCACCATGGATTTCATCACCAAGTTACCCAAGACAACAAGCGGCCATGACATGATCTGGGTAATCGTAGATCGATTGACAAAATCTGCACACTTCCTTCCGATTCGCGAAACGGACAGGTTGGAGAAACTAACCCGGTTGTACATTAAGGAAGTGGTATCTAAACACGGTGTACCTGTTTCTATCATCTCCGATCGAGATAGTCGATTCACTTCCAGATTTTGGGAAAGTTTAAATGAAGCCCTCGGTACTCGCCTCGACATGAGTACCGCATATCACCCCCAAATGGATGGTCAAAGTGAACGAACCATCCAGACCTTGGAGGATATGTTACGGGCATGCGCGATTGATTTCGGAGGTAACTGGGATACGCACTTGCCATTGGTAGAATTTTCTTACAACAACAGTTATCATACGAGCATTCAAGCCGCACCGTTTGAAGCTCTATATGGACGCAAGTGTCGATCGCCGTTATGTTGGGCGGAAGTTGGAGAAAAACAACTCACCGGGCCCGAGATTGTGCAGGGTACCACGGACAAGGTATTTCTGATAAAGGAACGCCTCAAAGCGGCCCGTGACCGCCAGAAAAGCTATGCTGATATGAGGCGAAAGCCTTTAGAGTTTCAAGTCGGAGACAGGGTCCTACTGAAGGTGTCACCTTGGAAAGGTGTCGCGCGTTTTGGAAAGCGCGGAAAGTTGAACCCACGATATATTGGACCGTTCGAAGTCTTGTCCAGGGTAGGCACAGTGGCATACAAGCTCAAGTTGCCTCAAGAGCTTAGTGGAATACACGACACGTTTCACGTGTCAAATTTGAAAAAGTGCCTATCCGACGAAACTCTCATCATCCCTGCAGACGAAATCCAGATTGATGACAAGTTACATTTTGTTGAAGAACCAATCGAGGTAACTGATTGGAAGGTCCAAAAACTTAGGCGCAGCAAGATCAGATTGGTCAAAGTGCGCTGGAATGCCAAGCGTGGACCGGAGTTCACGTGGGAAAGGCTGGACCGGATGAAGCAAAAATACACCGCCCTATTCGAGAAGACACCTGTACCGGAGAACTCGAAGTGAATTCCGGGACGGAATTCTTTTAACGGGGGGAGAATGTAACAACCGGCAAAAATAAGGTAATTCCGTACAAATTAATTAATATATGATTAACGTAATTAAATGCTATTATGTGTGATTTAATTATCAAGGCCTTAGGAGATAGCAATTTCCAAATAGTGCATAGGAATGCATACGTTTAATGGTAAAACATGATTGGATCATGTGCGAAATAACTATCCGGTATGGACGTTGGCAATTACCCGGTAATAATTAAATAAATGAAAAGGATCCCGGACACCCAGGATATAAAATAAAGGGGTAGTTTCATAAAATATAATGAGTTTTGGAACTCCAAAACCATAAATGGAAGCGTCTTGTACAAATCTCCCGGTAACGAGTAAAATGCGCGTACCGCACCCGATACGCGTATAACTCATAATTTCACCCGGCAAAGGCCTAAATAACCAATCAACACTTAAATTAGACTATATTTAAGGGTTATTAAAGGTATTTTTAATGTCCGAATGACACGCGATTAAAACCCGAAAAATACCCGAACGACACCCGAACGACGAGGGATTAAACATAACAAATATTGGGTAAATATTTGGAGTTGTGGACCCCACCCAAACCCATCCAAGGGCCGGCCTAGATGGCCTCATGGTGTCCATGCATGTGGTTAATAATAATAACCTACACTTTAGATATTAAGCATGCTTTATGTAAGACAAAAGGTGTAAGGCCTAAGGTACAAAAGCAAGCTCCCTTGTCCCCTCCCTTGTATAATTTTCGGCCAAGAGGCCACAAAAATCCAAGACAAAGTGCTAGCCATCATGGCCTAAGTATGTGCATGTGCATGGGTGAAAATCTTGTATAAAGATTAAGTGTAGGATCATCCAAATCCATAGCCAAGATTTACAAGCAAAACCCCTTCCTTTGCCCTCCAAAACCCACGGCCACCACCACATTTCCACATCCATCCAAGATCACTTGTGTACCTCTTAAATCTCTTAAATCCTTAGTAATGATCACAAAATCCATGAAAGATTACATGTGATAAGGCTATATAAACATGTGTTAGAGACTTGGATATCAAAGCAAAAACTCTTCTTCTTTTCTTCTCCCTTGGCCGTAGGTTATATCACCCACACACACACACCATTCTTTCAAGTTTAAACAACATAAATCACTTCCAAATATCCATCCATCAAAACCCCTATTGTGTGTTTCAAGCTTGGAGCTTAACCATTAAGGAAGAACACACTAAACCCATCTCAAAATCCAAGGTTTTGTCTTCCCTAGTCTTGTGCTAGTAGTAAGCTTCTTAACCTTGTTTTTGATTATTATTATTCATGTATGTGTTCTTAGAAGCAAGTTGTACATGAAGGGTTTAAAAGGTGGTTTGAACATAATCTTTAATAGGTTTTACATGAGTAAAATTGATGGTTAAAGATACGTAAATAAATCATGGATTGGATGATGATAAAGTAGTGTTCTTGAAAATATATAAAATCTACACATACACTAAGTAGGATGATGATTTGGTTAAGATTTGTGGAATAAACTTGAATGTATTAAAAAGTAGTGTTAATCATCTTAAAATGATCATACATGGTATAATATATGGTGGAACATGTTAGAAGTTCATGGATAAAGAAGATGAAAAATTAAAGTTACTTACATAGAAGAATGATATTTTGTTAAAATGGGCAAATACATAAAACACACATACAAGTAGTCTTATACATGGAATATAAGACTAATAAAAGTGTTTTGATACAAAAATAACTTACCAATAAAAAGTTGAATCTTCAAAGTCTACTATTTTGAATGAAAAATGTTAACTTTGGAAGTTAGAGTGGAAAAATGCAACATTTGAAAGTTAAGGGACTAATATTGTAACTTTGAAAGTTAGAGGGCTAAAATGGATATTTTAGAAACTATTAGTCCAAAAATGCAAGGATGGAAAGTTTGGTGTCAAAAGTATAAGTAATAATTTTCCAAGGTTGATTTGGTAAATACTAGTAGATATACTTGGGTATTTTGGTATAAAAGTATATTTTTTGAAAGTTATAAAAATATGGATTTGTAGTAACATAAGGATTTTTATAAAATAGAGATTTTATAAAAATATTAAACAAACTTGAGAAACTTGTACAAAAATGAATACTTTTATATAAATGGGAATATAAAAGTATTGGAAACATTTTTGTAGTTAAGTTAACAAGTTGGATTAAAAATACATAAGTACTTTAAACCTTCCAAGTAATATGTGTAAAGAGGAAGAAATATGAATAATATTTCTATAAAACACATGTTGGGGAAAAACTTGGAAAAACTAACTAATCGAACTAAGACGCGTTAACGAACCATACACGGACAAAACATGAGAAAAATGCCGTTGCGGCAAGATAAGAAAATATATATATTTTTAAGGAGTAAAATATATATACAACATGGGTGAAAACTAATAAACACTTTCCTAAGTGTTAAAGGAATTATTCGTGGGAGAAAAACATAACGTAAGCCGTTAAACAAACGTATATACTTAATAAGAAAAATTACACATTTATATATGTACACTCGTCTCGGCAAAATTCTAGTATATCTACTTAATGGGAAAGTAGATATATGGGAAGGAATGCCGCGACGAGTAGACAAGGATATATATATGTGTATGCCGTACCGACAAGAACCTAGCATATTTATTTGAATGGGAAAATAAATATACGGTATGGTGAGTTGAATCGGGCGTTAAGAATACACAATCGAACGACAAGATCTTAGCATATTTGTTTAAATGGGAAAACAAATGTGTGGCAAAGTGAGTCGGGTCGAGTGTTGAAATATATATTATATCGAGCGATGCGATCTTAAGTATAATTATTTAAATGGGGAAATAATTATATGTTAAGTGAAGTCGAGTCGATGATAATAAGGTACAAGTTAAGGAAATATTAACAAGAGTAATATATAACTTGTAACACAAAGGATAATCTAACGCCAACGAAACCTAGGATACGCGCTTAATTAAACGGGATTTGGAATAACTTGTGGTCGGGAGTTGGGTGTACAACTTGCCAAGGCACATGCACTATAGGAATAGTGACTTATACGTCTAGGACGTTTGTAGGTGCGAGACCCTCTTTGCTATCTGCCTAGTAAGCCAGACAGAGTTTCAGGTGAGTTTCACGGCCCCATTTTAAACTATTTTTACGTTTTTCGGGGGAAAGATATGTTAGGGAAAATGTTTGACGGATTTATTACTTGAGGTGTGACCGCCACTCGGGGTTGAGTCCTCGCCTCTATAATCATTTGTTCAGGGAAATGAAACCGGTGGAATATTTGAATAGTACTATTGGTGCCTGACAAGGCCCACCCCTAATCGATAGCGTCGATTACGCATTAGGTTATGCCTGGGGTGCATATATTCTGAACTTAAGTCGTGGGAAACCGAGTAACGACTTGGAGCGGGGCATTATTATTTTACGTCTTGGTTTGATTATAGTCTCAATTAGAATTATAGGAATTTGCAACTCCTATATATTGTCATAACATGGTATTTCCCAAGTATTCAAGTTTTGGAAACTAAAAACCTGTGAACTCACCAATATATTTATATTGACGAAACTTTTAAACATATCTTTCAGGTAATTAGATGAAGACGAACCGGGGCAAGCTGGGTCGTGGAATCCTCCGATATGGCGTTAAACATTTTGCGGGGTTTCACCTTTATTTCCCAAGGCTTTGGGATATATTTGAGAAACCTCTATGTTGTCTTAAAAACAATTTACTTTTATGTAATATTTGGAACAAGATTTGACGCCTTAATAAATGACCCATTTTCTTAAATTACTTGTGTTTAGCAATAACCTTGACTTTATGCTTTGAACCGTCGCGCCACGTGTTTCCGCCATTGTCGTGGTGTGACAGCTCATCACATTTAAATTCTTTTGATGGAAGACCTCTTACAAGGCTTGTTTTTTTTAGAGTAAGTTGTTAGTTTGAAGATTGGTATGACCCAATCTCCTATGCCACAATTTTGTCTCTTTAGTTGAGGCAGCAGAAAACAGACAGACATTTGCGATAGGGTTATCCTTAAACATATCAACCACATACACATTGCCACTCCTATGAGCAACAAGTTTTGCTTTGCTCTCAGCTATGATAATGTCAATCTTTTTAACCACTTATGTCCTAATAATCTTACAAGTTTTCTTAGTGAAGAATGACATGTAGCCTTTGTCACTCATTTGTGAAACACTAAGAAGACTAAATTTAAGATTATCAATAAGATTGACATTTTCAAACTTGATTCTCCCAGGCTAAACAGTCCCTGAACCCAACACCTTACCTTTAGAATAATTACCAAAAGATATATCACCCCCTCCATGAGCTAAGAAGTCCAGAAGTAGGGCTCTACATCCTGTCATGTGCATGGAGCCTCCACTATCTACATACCATAGACTATCTAAGCAAGCAAAAGCTCCCTGCACATCAGTAATGAATTAGTTTTGGTGAGTACAAGTTTTTTAACCAAGTTCAACAACTGTTGTTGACCATTTGCCAGTGTTTGTATGTCAACACTTGGTGCAATAGATGTTTGACCATTTCCTATCAGATGATAGTATCCATAAGGATGCCTATTCACTTTTGGTTTTGATGGCCTTTTGGGCTCTTCATAAACATGTGATAGACTATGACAAGGTGGTTGTCCATGTCCTCTTGGAAACTTGTTTGAGGATGGAGCATCTGTTACTTGGACATCTCTGGGAGCAGAGGTTTCAAGACTTTGGGTAACAGATGTTTGGACTAGTGTAAAAGTCTGTTTGGGCTTTCCTTTAGAAGTACTTACCACTTGACTCATTTGAGTTTTAAATTTATACTCTTGTATTTTGACATCAAAATTTTTTAGATAAAGACACTCTTTGATTTTATGATTCTTTTTACCACAGATTGAATAGTTTGGTCTAGAATCACATACACTTGTTCCTTTGTTGATATCATATGCTTTTAGAAGAAAACAGTTTTTGGTAACATGGTTCTTATTTTCACAAAAATCACAAAACAAGTGTACACCCTTTTCTTTCTTCTTCCCTTTTTCCATCATCTTTTCAACAGATGTTTGAACATCTGCTGGAAGATCTTTTAAGGGAATATTTTTGCCTTCCTTTTTACCAGCATGGGTTTCAAAGTTGACTGGTTTGAAATTGTCAAGAACATCACACTCATCTGACCATGTTGGTTTAAACTGATATTTTTCAATTTCAGTAAATGATGAGGAACCCTCAAGTTTTTCATGAACAATTTTCTTGCTATTAGGTTCAGTGATTTTAATTTCTTGACCCTCCTGATTTGTTGGAATGACCTCAACAAACTTTGGTTCCCTTTTGTTAGTGTTTTGAGAGATTTGAGCAGTGGTTTCATTACAACCAATGCCAAATTTCACATGACTTTTGGTTTGTTTGTTGAGGAGCATCTCAAAACCTTTGGATGATTCCACCCATTTTTCACACTCAACTTGGGTGGATTCAAGCTCATGTTAACAACTCTGATATTTTGTTATCATAGTTTAGAGCTGGTCCTTGGTTTTACATGCTTCATGTTTTAAACTGCTGATTTCATATTCTTTTTCAGTTAATTTTTATTTTAACTCTTTTGAGAGTTTTTCAAACTGAATTTCATCCTCTAAAATTTTCTATCTAAGGTTTTCATTCACCTCTTTAATGTTTGCAAAAGCTATTACACATTTGTCTGAACATAAATCATTTAAGATTTGAGGAGATACCTTAGCAGCAGCTATCAATGCACAATCACACTTGCACTCACAATCATTTTCATCCCATGGATCTGAGAGATTCACAACCTCTTCTACAGACTTTTCATCTGGAACAACTGTATCAACAACATCATCAGTCATATTTTCAGACTCAGAAACCACATTTCTGGTTCATTTTCAGCTTTGGCAACAAGAGCAGAGTTCTCATCTGTTAGCTCGTCTGGTAAACTGCTCCAATCAACAAAGCCTCGTGTGAAAAAGCTCTGTTGACTGGTCTCTGCAGGGGCAAAGGGTGGTGTAGTAGTTAATGGCATTTGAGCCTGAGCAACAGGGGTTTAAACATAGTGAATCTGTGGAACAGTGGTTTGGACATAGTGGACAGGAACAGTGGATGAGGACTTTACAAATTAAGCAGTGTTTTGCACATTTGGTCCAGGGGTATTATGGGAAACTTGATAAGTGTTTGTCTAAGGCCTTTGATTTGGATAGGTAATCATAGGTGTTCCATTTTGACTCCTACATTCCTTAGCAAAATGACCCATTCTATATCATTTGTAACACTTAATTTTAGATTTATCCAACCCCACCTTTGATGATGAGCAGAGCCAATTGGTGCAAAATGTCCATTTCTTCCAAGTCCACGGGATCAAAATATTGAAGGTCATTATACTCAAAGGATATGTTATCAGATGCATGGATATCACCACTTGTTGTAAAATCATAGTTGGATGCATAAGAATCAGAGTTAAAACCAGAAGTTATGTCAATAAATGATCAGAACCTTGATCCTTACTATTACCAGGCATCTCATCCTGACCCAAAAGTGTTGTATTACCAAACAGATAATCATCAGACGCTTTCCTAGAGTCCTGAAGCTTCTTTTTCTGGTTAAGCTCTCTCTCATAGGTCAAGAACTTACCATGAAGCTAGGTTCGAGATAAGTCCTTAAAACCAATTGAGTTTCTCATAACAATTGCAATAGTGTCCCATTTATCTAGTAGTGATCTCAAAATCCTATGGTTTAATGTTGAGTTAGGATAAGTTAGTCCCACTAGTTTTAGTTCACTAATTAAACAATTGAACCTCTCAAATTGTTCAGTTAATGACTCTCCCTTCACATGACTGAATGTTTCATATTGTTGATTTAATATTTCACGGGTTTTTTCAATAACCTCCTCAGTCCCACCGAATTGTTCTTTAAAAGCATCCCACAACTCCTTTGCACTGTTACAGTGTAACAGCCCAGTATAGATATCATTTGGTAGAGCCATGGCCACAATACTGAAGGCCTTAGCATCTAACTCAATTTTCTGAAAATCTTGCTCGGAGTAGTTTTCTAGTTGCTTTGGCACTTGGGCCTTGGGATCTTCGGTACTAGGCACCATCGGAACATGTGGTCCGAAGATAACTGACTTCCAACACCCAGTGTTCTTTACAGCTAGAACATGGCTCATCTGACGTTGCCAGATATTGTATTCAGATCTAACAAGCATCGGTGGCTTGGTGCTCGTGCCAGTGTTGTGCGGATCGTGATTGATTGAAGCCATTCTCTGATTGTTTATAAAACAGAGTGTGTTTAAAAAACTTTGAACGTAATTAAACTTTGAGCTGATCTGTTTATATTAAATTGATTGATTAGATCGAATTTAATTGACCAAGCTCTGATACCAATTGTTAGGATCTGAGTTTGAGTTGTTATGATGTTTAATAAATGAAACGAAGATGAATATAAATAATAATGGAAAGTGCAGCGGAATTGTAAACTTTAAATCATAACAAAAGGGATAATTGCTTTCAACTAATACTTTTCATTAATCATCACAGATTATAGTATAGTAAACAAATCTCCCCCTCAGCCTCATCACTCACAGCTCTGTTTGTCTAAGAGAATGTTTGGAGTGATGAATAGAACAGTACATGCACTATTCTATTTATAGACAAACTAAAACTCTGATGACCTATGGTTGACATCACCTAAGACCGTGACATCTAACAGATATAACAACATAAAACATCTTATCAATAGAAACACTGTTACATTGGAAAACTCTGATGACTAAATAGCTGATGGATAAACTCTGATGCCTTGAATAATCTGTTGGAGCCTAAGTGTTGTTGGCTCCAACAGACCTTGTGTCTTCAACAGTCCTTTGGCTCAGCAGTTGTTTCTTCAAATGTCATTTGTGATCAGCAGATGTTAGGGAATAGCAGTTGTTAGAGTCAATAGTCTTTTTGGAGGATCTTTCATGTATACTAGTGTTTTACAAAGTATCATATATATATAGTATGTTTTGGCTTTTCATATCATCTGTTCTTCTTCGGTTCAGCAGACACAACATTAACCACTCGGCCGAAGGGATCCAGACCCAAAGGGACTTGTTTCGATCAACCACCATCATCATTTAGGAGTTCCAAGTCTCTAGCTAGCATCTAGGAGTTTCCTTTTTAGGAGTTAGCTTATTTTTCTTTGATATTTTTGGCTATACACACTTAAGGTATAACATCCGAACCATTTTTCTGATTCTCTCTCTAGGATATTATTTAGCTTAATTCACGTTCTTACCTTGTGTGTTTCAATCTGTAAACGTGTAATTGAGTTTCTAATTAATGAAAAAGCTTTGAAATGATGATTTACGTGTTTTGATCTGTTTGATTATCATTTTGTGATTGTTTTAGGGATTCCGCACCTAAAACAAACTTGTTTGATCATTCTTTGTTGATTATACGATTCATACATGACATACAAAGTGGTATTAGAGCCATTCTGGATCAAACAACCACAAATTGATAGTTTCTCAGTTGATTTGGATCCAATTTTGGTCAAAAAGTTCCTGTTTTCATTGAACAAACTGATATGATGAGTTTTTGATTGATTACAACTTGTTTTCATGGTTAAAATGGATAATTCTCTTTGATAAACTTGTTCCAAATCAATTCCGATTCAAAACCTGATTTAGATCATCAAAATCCATCAACATTTGATAAACATGATCAAAATTAACTGATTTTCAAAGAATAACCGTTTTTTAATTACCAGGGGTCGAACCTAGAGAGTTTGGTCGAAAGTGTGATTTCTTTGGTCGAAAGAGAGAGTTTGTGGTTGAAGGTGTTGTATTTGTGGTCGAACGAAGACTTTCATTGCTTATTTGTGTTCATTCGCCCGTCTATGTTTCATTCGACTAATCGAACGGTCGAAAGAGAGGGAAAATGGTCGAACGAGAGAAGCAAACGGTCGAAAGAGTTTGTGTGATATCAGTCCACATTCGTACCTTTCAAAACGGTCGAAGGAGAAGAATTTTTCTCATTCGCCCGTCCGTTAGTGCGAAAGAGTATTCTGTTTTAAAACTTTTCTAATCTTTTCGTGTTTGAACATTTACAGGTTAAGATGTGGAACTTCCCAACAACGCCAAGACCTAATCAAGCACCACAACAGCAGACAACACGAGATCCATGGTCAGTTGCAGCCCAGAAGACTAGTCCACCATCCCAGCCAATCAATTACATGGCTATGACTAGTTATGCTCCTCAGCAAGTTGTGCAACCGTTACAGCAACCAATTGACAACTATTGGGGAGTAGCAGCAGTTGCCGTTCATTCGCAGACGACCAATGCCATATCTACACTCATTCATGATCTATCATCAGGTAGTGGCAAAAAGCTCATGGATATGATGGAATACAACACATGGAAGACAATGTTCAAGATACATGTGGAGGGACAAGGATTAGAGGGAGCTGAGGCATGGCAGATGATAGTGAAGGGTTATGTTGCTCCTATCCTGGAAAACACTGGAGAACCGATACTGTTAGAGAATTTGGCTGATGATGAGAGAAAGAAGTTTGCGATCGAGAAGAAGGCGTTTTCTCAGTTATCTTAGGCGATAAACACTGATTTGCTGCATCAGTTCGGATCGTGTACCACTTCAAAACAATTGTGGGATATGCTGAGAAACAGACATGATGGTAATGAGAAAACAAGGAAGCTGAGAATGCAAGAGCTTCGAAAAGAGTTCGAGAACTTTAGTTACATGGGCAATGAGACTCTTAAAGAATTGGTTCCATGGTATTGCCATTTGCTCACAGAACTTTCGAGCTATGAGATCAGCATAACGATGTCAGAACTGGTGGATAAATTTGCTGATGCTTTACCACCATACTGGAACCAACACATTGAAGTGTTAAAGGAAAAAGATGCATACCAGTATTGGACTATCAACGAGTTCATACAAAAACTGGAGAACAAAGAAATGGAGGAGAAGAGGAAAGTCAAGAGAGCACAGATCCCACAGAACCCAGATCTGTATGTGAGTGGTACATCTACTTCTCTTTCTACTTCAAGCTCTACTTCAAATGCTGCACCTCACATTGCTTGCGTATCCAATGTTGTTGAACCCACAAAAGCACCAATAAACTATCTTGCCCAAACTTCGTCATACACACCACAATCTTATCAAACACCAAACTTCATTCCACCTTTTTCACCTTTACAACAAGCTGCCTGTTACACAGCAAGTCAACCTCAACAACAACAACCATATACTTCTCACATGAACCAAATGCAGATCACTCAAACACAATCAAATCAAAGCCCGATTGTGTTAGAGACTTCTAATCTTAACAATGTGACTGTTGAGATTCCTCAACAACATGTTGCATTAGTATCTGCTATGGTTGCATCATACAACGGTTTAGTTGCTAGTCAGATTGGAAACAACAATCTCACCAATGAGGACTACGCACAAATCGATAAAGAGGAGATGGAGCTTATGGACATACAGTGGGCATTTGCGAGCATAATGAGAAGATCCACTGATTTTATCCAGAAAACTGGAAGAACTGACCTTTCAACTTCTCCAAACACCACTTACGGCTTCAACAAAGCCAAGGTTACATGCTTTAATTGTGGTGAGAAGGGTCATTTTAAGAGAGAGTTTACACAGCCGGCTCAGCAAGGTAATCGAAACCCATTCAATTCAACCTACCAAAACAGACAACACCAAAACCAGAATCAGGTATCATACAACAGTCCCAACATCTCTAGCTTTCAACCTCAAAACAACTACCAGAACCGTCAAAACACACAAAAAACACCAATACTAGCCAACCCACATCTCATAACCAACCACAACAAAATCCAAACCGAACCATTGTTCCCATATCTACACCTAACACTCAAACCCAAACTGATAGTCAAAACCAAGCACTTGTGATTCAAAAAGATGAAGGTTTTGATTGGACGGGTATGCAATTGGGAGTGGAGGAGATTACTGCTGGAAATGTGGCTTGTGTAGCACAAAAGATGAGTTTGGATGAGCATGTGGAGATTGAAGAGGAGGTTATGATAGAGAAAGTGTCGGAGTTGAAAATAGAGGAGTTGAATGAGGATGTGAATGCTAAGAGTGAAGACAAGAAATCTGGAATGATTCTTGATTTTGTCACAGATGTTGAAGAGCAATATGATTCAGCTTATTCGGATATGGAGAGTGATTCTGACTCGGAAGCTAGTGTGAATTCACTAGACGATGACATTGATCAATTGCTAGCTGAAGCAGATTCCCTAATGACCCGCAAGTCGTGCATGGTGGATGATGCCTGCACCAAGATTGACTACTCAAAATTCTTTGCAGGGAAGGAAGCTCACTTTGCGCTGATGGCAATGACAGAATCACCTAAACCGGTAAGTTCTGAATCTCAATCTAAAGTGTGTGTTAAATGTTCTGATTTTGACAAATTGACAGAAGAAAATAAGCTTCTCAAGGTACAACTTGAGAGTGCCAAAATAAACTGTCAAATTTATCAAAAAGAATCAAAAGATTTCAACAAAGTACTTGATGGTTACAAAAAGGATATTTCTGAACTCAAAAAGACTTTGTCAATAAAACAACTTGCCATTAATAACTATATTAATGAAATGGAAAACACCAAGTTAGAAATGGCAACCATCAAGTGCTTCGCTGAAAAAGTGAATAAGAAGTTAGAGAGTTATAAGCACATTGCGTATGTAGTTGACCACATCATCGAAGAACCTTCACAGTCAAGTAGTGCAAACTACAAAGCTATCCCATCTCCGGTGTTGTTCGAAAATCATAATTTACATGCGATAGCACCGGCGCCTTTAGTCAAATCTGACTCTACATCAGATAACGAGTCCAACACTTCCAGTGTCGGAGACCCGTATTCTGATGTGAGACCTGTATTGGGAAACAATGAGGGTGTGGTCGCTGCAGATGATTCTGATGAAGAAGATGAACAGTCTGAGACGGTTGTTGAGAATGAAAGTGATATCCCTGATGAAAATCATATAATCACTACTGAATCAGTCTCACCATCTCAGATCGTTCATCCCATGGCAAATGCTCATAAAAAGAATGTTGTTAAGAAAACTGAGCAGTCTGTTGGTAAAAATGTTGAAAAGAAAGAGGTAAAGAAAATTGAGAAAAATGTGGTTAAAACTGTTGAAAAGAAAACTAAAACTAAAACTGAGAAACCAAATGAAATGAGCAACGAATCATGTGACAAACCTGTAAAAGTTTTCTATCGGATGCAAGGCTCCGATAAGATTTTGTCTGATGCTGAATATCCGATTAAATTTGTTAATTATTCCAAAATTGAAAAGATCTGGCAGGAAAGTACAATTTGGTTCCCAAAATATGAACGAACCAATGACATTCCTCCAGAAATTTTAGAGAAAATTTATTCGGATAATTCTAAATACGTAAATGTCAATGTCACACAATTCGTTCTGCCAGTTGATAAGTCAAATAGTTTCATTAAACCGACTTACTTGAAGGAACCAGCTCCTGAGAGTTTGAGAAAACAATGCAATGTTGATCAATATCCCATTGCAAGTTTCTCCAAGTCGCATATCAAAGAAAACTATGAAGAATACCGTACGTGTTTTAAGTGCGGGGAAAGGGGACATTTACTTGCCACCTGCCCATATGTACGACACAAGGGGCACGAGGTGGAGATGAGGCAACGTCTTGATTATCCGGTTGACAACTACAGTTATTCACAAAGACGGTTTTTCCCTCAGCCAGCACCTTATTATAACCAAAACAATTTTTACAACAAAAGGGAAAACCGTCCGATGACTTATGACAAACGCAACCGGATAGCCACTGAGAAACCAGTAAAGAAACCTGTGATGAACACAACTGCTGAAAACAAAAAGGTCCCTACTAAACCTAATGTCAAACCAGCAGTTGGACCTGTCTTTGTTAAATCAGAGAAGGTAATCAAGAAGGTTGTATTCAAGGATGAAGTAAAGAAAGCGACTGAGAACTCAAAATCTCAGATCCGGATCTTGAAAAGGTCTGAACAATCTTGGTCATCAAAGGAGTCTCAGGGTGCCTCAACTTCACAGAATGTGAAAACTGAGAAAAAGAAAGTTAAGTGTGAGAAGAAAGGGGTTGAGAAAACCCAAGATGTTTGTGAATCTAAAGAATCTTTGAAACAACCAGTTCAAAGACCCAAGACCAAACAGGCTTGGGTCCCCCGAAAGATCTAATTGCTTTACTTGATATGTGCAGGGAGCTCTAGTTGGCCCTGTTAGCAGCCTATGGATTGTTGACAGTGGAGCTTCTGGCCACATGACAGGGGATCTCAAGCTAATCTTTGATATCAAGAACATAAATGGAGGTTACGTAGCTTTTGCAAGAAATAAAGGAGGCTACATTACGATGGAGGGTAGTGTTAGCAATGGGGTCGTGACATTTGAGCGGATATCGTATGTGAAACAGATAGATTACAATTTGCTCAGTGTTAGCCAAATCTGTGATAAGCAATTTTCTGTTTATTTTGACGAAAAATCTTGCTATATCTTGAAACCGGGGTTTGAACTTCCAAAAGAGTGGGTGATGCTAAAGGCACCGAGAGTGAACAACTTGTATATTCTCGATATGTCCAAAGCTATGACCACCCATGGCCAAGTCACGTGTTTCCTCTCTAAGGCTACAGAAAAAGAGTCTATAATGTGGCACAGGAGAATGGGACACATTCATTTGAGAAAGATGAACCAGTTGGTTAAGAATGAACTTGTCACGGGAGTTAATGTGAAACATTTCCATTTGAATGACAAGTGTGTTAGTTGTAAAAAGGGAAAGCAGCACAAACAGGCCCATAGACCAAAGAAAGTCAATTCCGTTGAACTACCGCTTGAGCGTTTGCACATGGATTTATTCGGTCCAGTCAAGCGTAAAAGTCATGCCAGGGAATTGTACTGTCTTGTGGTGACTGACGATTATTCAAGATTCTCATGGGTTATGTGCTTACATCAGAAAAGCGACACGTTTGCCAACCTGAAAGTTCTGTTTACACGTCTGGAGAATATTTATAGTCTAAAGATCAAACGAATCCGAAGTGATAATGGGACGGAGTTCAAAAAACGCTCAGATGGAGGATCTTTGTGAAAACAAGGGAATTCATCATGAATTTAGCACTCCGTATACACCCCAGCAGAACGGTGTCGCAGAAAGAAAGAACAGGACTCTAATCGAAACGGCGAGAACTATGCTTGTGGACTCAAATTTTCCAGTCATGTTCTGGAACGAAGCAATTTACGCAGCATGTTACACTCTAAATCGTGTTTTAACAGTGAAGAAGTTTGGCAAAACTTCTTATGAGCTGTTGAACCAACGAAAGCCGAATCTAGAGTATCTAGAACCATTTGGTGCCCCGTGTACAATGCTTAATCCTTCGGAGAAGTTCGCACCAAAGGCTGAAGAAGGTTATTTTGTTGGATATCCAACCCCACTAAAACGGTTATTCAACAAAAGAACTAGAAAAGTCGAGGAGTGGGCTAATGTCGAAGTACAAAGATATACTCAAAATGTACAGGGTGGAGGTCCAGATTGGATGTTTGATTACAAAGACTTCTTTGAATCATTCAATCTAGATAGCATGGTTGAAGAATCTGTACTCCGCTTATATTACGAGGTCGAAAACAGCGTGACTTCACCGTTAGTGCGTCCGATCACTGTAAATCCTCAAGCAGCTTCTAATGATACCACTGCTCCTGTGATGGAAGAAGAGGTGTTCCAAGAAGCTTCCACAACGCTTAATTCATCAGATTCAGAAGATGAAGACGATGATGCTACAAGTGAAGCTATTCTGGACAATGCTACAGTGACACCACCAGTGAACCCAACTACAACTGATGCTTCAACATCGAATGTGGGTAATGATCTGGTTTCTACAGAGAATTTGACGACTCAAACGGGAGTACAAGTACTTGATTATCCGGAATCTCGGATACATCGGATACACCCACTTGAACAGGTTATTGGTGATCCTGGTAGCAGCGTTATGACAAGAGGGCAATTGAGAAATGCTCAAGCACCAGAAAATATTGGCAACCTTGCTTTATATGCTAAAATACAAAAATCTGGTTTTCAAAATGACTGGTCTTTCGCTTGTTATGTTTCGCAGGTCGAGCCGCGGACGTACAAGGAAGCTCTTTTGGATGATGCCTGGGTGGAAGCAATGCAAGAAGAGTTGTTACAATTTCAGAAACTCGGAGTATGGACACTGACAGATTTGCCCTCGGGAAGAAAGAAGATCGGAACCAAATGGGTGTTTAAGTGTAAGAAGGATGACAGAGGAGTCATAGTGAGAAACAAAGCTCGTTTGGTTGTTCAAGGTTTTCATCAAGTTGAGGGAATCGACTACAATGAAATCTATGCACCTGTTGCAGGCTTGGAAGCTATCCGAATGTTCCTAGCGTTTGCATCCTGGAAGAAATTTAAGGTGTATCAGATGGATGTAAAGAGCGCATTTCTTTACGGTGTGGTCAAAGAGGAAGTTTACGTAGGTCAACCGCCAGGCTTTGAGGACCCTATTCACCGGGATAAGGTCTATGTCTTAAACAAAGCTCTTTACGGGTTGCACCAGGCTCCGAGACAATGGTATGAGGAGCTGAGCACGTATCTTCTCTCGAAAGGATTCAAACGCGGATTGGTAGACTGCACACTGTTCACGAAACGAGCAGGAGACGACTTGCTTCTTGTGCAAATTTATGTTGATGATATTATTTTCGGGTCAACTAACGAACTTCTGTGCAGGGAATTTGAAAAAGTTATGCAGGAAAAGTTCGAAATGAGCGCAATGGGAGAAATGCAGTTTTTCCAAGGCTTGCAGGTGGAGCAAAGACCAACGGGGATCTTTATTCACCAGACGAAATACGTTTCTAAAGTCTTGAGCCGATTCCAGATGGATGATTCGAAGCCGATGGATACCCCTATACAACCTAATCACGGGATTAGAGTTGACACTAAGGGGGAGCTGACTGATCCATTTACATACAGAGCAATCGTCGGATCTCTGATGTATCTCACCGCGTCTAGACCGGATATAATGTTTGAACATGTCTTTGTGCACGATATCAGTCGAAGCCGAAACAGACTCATCTTGCAGCTCTCAAGCGTATCCTTAGATATCTGAAGGGTTGTCCATCGAAAGGACTTTGGTACCCTCATGATGATAATTTTGATCTAATCGCTTTTAGTGATGCAGATTGGGACGGCTGTGACAAAGATAGCAAATCCACAACGGCTGGATGTCAGTTTATGGGGAGCAGGCTCGTGACCTGGCAATGCAAGAAACAAACCGTAGTTGCACTATCCACATGTGAAGCAGAATACGTTTCAGCATCGAGTTGCTGCTCACAGGTTCTTTGGATCCAACAACAGATGGTGGATTACGGTTTGCAATTTCTTAAAACCCCTATTTACTGTGATAATGAAGTCGCAATCGCATTAACAAAAGACTTAGTAAATCACTCAAAGGCTAAACATATCCGGATTAAATATTATTTTATCCGTGATTGTTATGCTAAAGAGTTGATCGATATTGTCAAAATCCACACTGACTACCAACGCTAGATCTTTTTACCAAAGCTTTTGACAAATCCAGATTTGATTATCTTTTAAAAGCTAATGGTATTAGAGAAAAACAAGACTGATCACCACCGCAGTCTATCACTTTTTAGGTTAAATTTTTATTGCTTTTTAGAAAAATTTCGAAAATCCAAAAGCATTGAAAAATTTCAAAATCCATAAAAATTAGAAAATTTCTTTGCTGACTGCTATATCTTCTTCCCTTAGATTAATGCCGTCAGATTTCTGTGAACAAACGATATCTGGGCAGTCACATATTTGAAATGCTCCAGCTTATCCTTGGGAACAGTAAATTCAAAAATTTATAAAAAAAAATCATCAGAAAAATCAAAAATGATTTCCTGGAGTATAAAGGGAAATGATAGTACATCAGTGGGGATCTGACACATTCTAAGTAATGTACTGATATATATGGCGTGTGTCTGAGTCTGTGCGATGTGCTGATAGGCTTCGTAGACCTATTACTGCGTGCCTGATACATACATATTAAACGCATTGTTGTGTGGATGAACTCCTCATGGGCATATGGTCTTAGTACCGTAATTTCGTTTGATATGGTATTTGTACAAAACTCGGAGGTTTAGGGTCATTATGTTATTAGTTGTCTGGGGATAGCCTCTCTGATCTTCTGCTGTAAGTCATTACGGACCTAGATCAGACGGGGTGTCTTTATAAAAGAGCTTTATGCCAAATCCTAAAGTTACCGAATTGAGGAACTTTCCATGTTATACGATGATCAAAGATTATCTATTACATCGTATTAATCACTGATGCAAATCATGATTATTATCAGTCCTCAACCTGGTACAGTGCATATGTTACTTTGCTGCATTAATTTGCTGACCTGTATACCTCTATGCATTATACCTTGTAAATTACAGACGACGAACGCATAATCACGCTTTACAATGAGTCTTTGTGCATTTACTACTTGATACGGGAGTATGTCGTGTGCGTGGGAACCACAGACAATTACATTTATACTATAAATATCAGTATCAGTTTAAAGCACTGCACAAAAGTCTGCATGAGAGTTTATGTGGATCACAATATCAGCAGTTGCCATATCACACATTGTCTTTAATGATAATAATTCAAAAGATCAACGGTGTAATCAGATTTCTCAATAACTGATATGATCCCTTTACCGGAATTCACAAAAACATTTACTGTTTTTCATTTACATTTTTGCAATTTATTTTCTCGTCAAAAATTACAAAACTCAAAAAGATTTTAGGTGTGTTTTAGCATAAATTTTAGAAAATCCAAAAAGATTTTACATTTCCATCTTATTTTTGATAACTGATGGTGGTTGATGTCGATTTTCTAAACCTTGTTACACCATTTGAGCTTTGTAACTTTTTAAATGTGAAAATATGAGTGTTGGATGCTTAAAAGTTGAAAAATAATTGGAACGTGACTCGTTTTTGAGATTTGAAAAAGTTTATCAAAAATCCCAATTCTCATTCGCCCATTCGGTTGGTCGAATGTGGGATTTTTCATGTTCCTTCGTATGTTTAAAACGGGCGAAGGAGAGTGTTCTTGAACATTTGTTTCATTCGAACCCTTTTGGCTCATTCGAACCTTTCACTAGGGTCGAAGGAGACAAAAGTTTCTCATTCGACCAGTTAGAACGGTCGAAGGAATGTGCCTATATATACATCTTCAGTCTCATTCGAACCATTACAAAAATTTTTCAAAATTTCTTCAGTAAACTCACCTTGTTGCCCTGTTGATTTGCACCATAACATTGTGTTCGTTGCTATTCACTGATCATTTTCCACCTAATCTTACAGGTTAACATCAAGGATTCATGGATTAATCACTGATTCTCTGTTTCGTGCCCTAATTCTTAAAATCTGATATTAACAAGTTTATTGTTACAATTGATATTAAGGATTCATTATATTTGTTTTTTAGGGGGAGAAAAACCATAAATCAAGGATTCAAAACCAACAGATTGATCAATTGATCATCAGTTGTATTTCGAACCCTAGTTTTAGTTGAAAACACTGATATAATGATCATCTGATGAAACTGTTAGTTTAAAATGATTAATCGGCATTGTTAGTTGCCATACAAATCAAAAGAACATGATCAGAAACCATAAAATTCAAAATTGAAAATTCAAAAATATGAACAGACTCCTTCGACCCTTTCGAATGGGCGAAGGAGATGATAAACTGGTCGAATGAACAAAATGTGGGCGAATGAAACTTTTTATCAAAATTTTCACATTCGTACCATTAAATTTTCTCATTCGTACCATGTTTTTCACATTCGCACCTCCCTTTGGGCGAAGGAGAAGGTTTATTACCAAATTTTCTATGTTTGAATTTTTGTCGATTTTTAACATGTTTCTTTGTTTTGTTTTACAGGTTAAACCATGTCCGAGCAGGAGAAGACTACTGAGCAAGCTGGATCGTCCTCACAACCTGCTAAGAAAGCTTCTGAAGAGCCTTTAACCTTTGAGAATGCGCATAATTGCTGTGCGTATCTCGGAGAAGTTAAAAAGCACACTGAGTTTGTCGAGATCATTGAATTCTTGAAGAGGAGTAGGGTGATAGACGCGATTGCTACACCTACTATTATTTACAGAGATATGATGCAAGAATTCTGGTCAGAAGCAAAGCTAGATTTCTGGAATTGCGAGTCATGCTTGATTAGCAAGATCCAAGGACAGAGGGTTATTGTATGTGAGCAGGATTTAAGAGAAGCATTGAATCTACAAGATGAGTAGACGGATCCTAAGGAGCTGAGTTTCATGGAACAAAGAAAGTGCTTCCTGAGAATGAAGTACAATGGACCGATCACTGATGGTTCATTGCACAAGGGAAAACTGTGTCCTCAATTCAAATATTTGGCACATGTTTTGATACACGTTTTCGGATCAGCCGCTGGAGGATATGACTTGATGCGCAAGAGTATTAGCTCTATGATGGTAGCCCTGGTATTGAACAAACCATTCAATGTTTCAGGAATGCTGATGGAACACTTGTTAGAGCCAGTGAATGGCACGAGGAATCTGAAGTTTTTGCTATATCCTCGTTTCCACCAGATGGTATTTGATAACAAGTATAAAGACTTGAAAAGAGATCCTAAGCATATTGTTGTTCAGGAACATATGTCGATCAATACACTTGCTAGGATGAAAGCGTACAAAGGATTGTCTGTCAATGAACGTCCACCAGTAACGCGTTTATTTGGACATCTAGCAAGGATTGATTATACAGATCCAGGTGAAGGGCTTGTAAGACATGCGAACAGTGATTCAGATCCAGATGACCCATTACATCCCGTTGATCCAGATGCGAAGCGCAAGAGACAGGTTGTTAATGTCGGTGCTAAGAGTGGAAAGGTTAAGGAGAAAGGGATAAGGTTAGAGGTTGTGCCTGAACCAGAAAAGAAGAAGAGTACACCAAGAAGAAACAAGACGATGGCAAAGAAAGGTTTGCATATTGTGGATGAAGCGTCAATTGATTCTGAGGAGACGCAAGAAGATGAACATTGGGACTCGGAAACTGAAACGCTAAAGACCACCACGCCCAAGGCCACTGTGGCTGGTGAGTCTGTTAGTCAGACTGTTGAAGATCAAGGAAATAAGAGTCCAATTCCTGTTGATGATGATGAAGTGATTCTGAATTTAGATGAAGATTTTCCTGGTTCACCTGTACAGGCTGCAAAGTCAAAGAAGAAGTCTCAGGACAAGAAACAGGAGAAACCAAGTCAAAAGAGATTGAGAGAGATTGAATCGCTAATTGCTGGTAAGAAACTACCACCAGCTTCTAGTTCCAAGTCACCGGTTACTGCACCTGCCTCAAAGAAACAAAAGACTACAACTACATCGAGCACACAACAGGGAGATGAATTACCCGTTGATAAGTTCAATGAAGCGTTAGATAATGTGCTCAAGAAGATGAGGAAAGGCAAACTGCCTGAAGTTGCTGAAGTGCCTATTAAGAAGAAGGTCACAGTTGATAGTGACGTGATGACTGCTGTGAATCAAAGGCTATCTGAGATGATGAGCATTATCAATAAACAGCAAACAGAGATCGAGCAATTGAAGTCGAATGATCGAAAGATGTTGGAAGTTGTAGTCACATCCCATGATAATAGTGAAGAATTGAAGAAAACAATCAAGAAGTTAAAGAAAGAGAATAAGAAATTGCTGAAGCACGAGCAACGAAACACCCGAAGAATAATAGTCTTGAAAGAGGAGAACAAACAGCTGAAGAAGAGTAACAAGCACATGGATGATTTGATAAAAGACTTGTACTCTCGAGCTCCTCTACTTCAAGCTGGTGAAGAAGATAAAGAGCGAGAAGAAGAGCAGGTAGATTTTGAACCATCTGACGAAGAAGAGGATGAAGATCTTGATGAAGATGCTGGTAACGATCCTCAAAAGAAGAAGAAGAAAGATGATGGAGATGATGGAGGTTCAGATAGTGGATCGAGTGATGGAAACAGCTCTGCTTTTGATAGTGATGATGATGATGATGATGATGATGACAACGCTGAAAAGTATACATATGAGAAGCGTGATTCGAGTAAAGGTGGAGAGTCAAGCTCTAAGACTCCAGGTGAAAATGTTGATGACGATATTTTCTGGAATGAAAAACTGCAGTCGTTATCTGAAGAAGACAAGAACATGTATCGCCAGATGCTTACAGATCGAGTCTGGACGATTGACATGACAAGCAGATTTCCAGAAATATTCGAGTCTAGCAATAAGCTGTTTGAGTTGGAGTTTGATGACCCAGATCTTGAAGATGGAGAGGTTTCTGCGGCAGTTTCTAAAGAAATACTTGAAGGTTTAGCCAAACAGGTTGGAAAGACTTTGGAAGAGTTACTTGCTGATAATTACATTCCAAAGATACCTGAAAAGGAAGCCGGTAATCATTCTGATGACCATGACGTTCCTGATTTTGAAGAAGTTGAGATGGAAGATATAACAAGTGAGGAATATCCACAATATTTCAAGAATAATCAAGATTGTGGATTTCCTGGATTTTTTGATGATGTGCTAAACCAGGCCGAGAAACTGGCTAAGGAGAAGAGCAAAGTGTTTGAAGATGATATATTCAAAGGGCATAATAACCCACGGTTCGAGCAATCAGATAGTTTGAAGGAGTTTTTGAGGAAATTGAAAGAGAAAGAGAATAACCGTCCGAAAGCTGAGGTACAAGGTAGTTTTTACAAACTTCACAGTGGGATTTTCAAAGGTCGTGCATTGGCCTGGAAGTTTATTAAGCAACTGAGATGCATAGCAGTGAAGTGGGAGAAGGGGATCTTATATTTTGATAAGTTTCATCATTTGAAGACTCTTCCTTATTGGGCTATTCGCGATATTTGTCGTCACCGTTTAACGGGAGCGTCAAATAGTCAGATTACATACTTTGCTGAGAAGATGACGAGAGAAAGCCAAACCAAGTGGGATTTATTTGAACCACAATATCCGAAACAAATTGTTCATAAAAAGGATATTGATATGATTACTGGAATGCCCAAGGTGACGTTAAAGTATAAACCACCGCGAGTGTTGAAGAAGATTCCTTTGTTGCCGATTCCACACCACTTCGCTAAAGACTTCATTTGGTGGTATTATGATTGGAAGATAGCAGAGGCTGTGATTGTGCTGAAAGATGGAGAGAAGAACTTCAAGAAGATACATATTTTTGATCCCATGTGGTTGATCAACTGTTCACATGAGGATATAATAATGTTGTTCTACAATCCGATCTATTCTGAAGTGAAGGATACTGAACAAGCAGGAAAATACCAACGTGTGGTATTTCTGTGTTTTGCGTATGATATAAACGCCGGTTGTGACTATCACAAGAAGCTCGGAAAGTTTATAGAAAAACAGAAGGTGCCTGAAGTGAAAAAGACAAAGCCGAAACAATTTCAGGAACCGGTATTGACTAGAGAACAGAAGATTCATCGACATATCAGGTTGATGAACATAAGAATGGACGAAGAACGTCGACGACAATCCAAGCAATAGTCGAGGGGGAGTTTGTAGATGCAGTTGTGCGACTAGTGCTTCGGATTGTTCAATAAACTTGTTTTGTGAAATGTCGAAGGTGCGAAGGAAGAAAACTGTTTGGTCGAAGGAGAATCAAAAGGTGCGAAGGAGTGGTTTTTGGGCTAACGTAGAATAGTCTTTATGTATGGCTTGGTTCGACCGGGTGATTTGGTCGAACCTGCACATTCGCACGAACTGTTTGGGCGAATGTGCAGTCTATAAATAGTCAAGCTGATTTTTTGAATGTAACTTTGAGTCATATTATTCCCTCCACTTTCTGATTCTCTCTCTAGGATATTATTTAGCTTAATTCACGTTCTTACCCTGTTTGTTTCAATCTGTAAACGTGTAATTGAGTTTCTAATTAATGCAAAAGCTTTGAAATGATGATTTACGTGTTTTTATCTGTTTGATTATCATTTTGTGATTGTTTTAGGGATTCCGCACCTAAAACAAACTTGTTTGATCATTCTTTGTTGATTATACGATTCATACATCACATACAGTTTAACATAAGAGTTTCCTCAAAAATCTATGATGAACACTAGTATGTGTGTATATTCAAGAACAAAATACCTAAAAATGTCATTTTTATACAAAAATGTCAAAAGATATGTTCATATCCTACCCTAGATTTACATAACTCAGACATAAGTAACACTCGGTAACATTTAGTAAGTTAAGACACTTGTTTTACCAAAAATAGACTAAACATAGTCAACTTAACGACAAAACAAACATTTTCTGACGCATACAGTGTGTGACACACGTGGATAGTGGTACAGAAGCCTCTAGTCCATAGGTGTCCTAGTCGGGTGAACAGTTGCATGGTAGTTAGAACATAACATAGACTTAAGGTTGCCTTTAACTGAACTTAGGGCATCCCAGACCAGACACACCGCATCAAGTTTAGTTCAGCCTAGCATCCAGATACCAAGTGAGTATTTCACGACCCCTTTTCACTGTTTTTACATTTTTCCGGGTGAAAAACATGCGTACAGTTTTCAGTTACAATATGACTATTATGTGAACATGAGACATTAAGTTTCTGGATCCATTAAGCCCTCGTGTCATATATCATACCATAACCATTAGCTATGGACTTAGACATGAAACACCGAGATAAATGTATTGGGTTGACACCCCCACTCTTGGTCAGTCGCTCTGACTGGATGGCAGATATCAAAAGAGTGCTTGTATTTCACATTATTTCATTGTCTTTAGTGTACAATGGGCGAGGCACAACATGTCAAGGTTTGGTTATGGGCTCATGTCAGATCACATATTTATTATTGCCCTAGCTAGGCAATGATTTAGTCGGTTTTGGATTACATGTCCAGTATATAGAAAACCCGTGAACTCACCAACTTTATGTTGACCTATATTTCCTTTAATGCATGTGTTTCAGGAAATTAGCATGGATAGTGGAACTCGCGGGGCTCGCGTGCGAGCATTTGTGGGATACTTTCTTTTGGACCGTTGTGTTGTTGTTTTAACTATAGACATTTACATATAATGGTTTTAATTTTAAACATTTAACGTTATGTTGGACAAATTTGGTTGTTTAATGAATGTTCCCACTTTATTTTAATTAATGCTCGTGTGACCTTTGTGCTTGGAAATCATTCGAAGTCGTACATCGCGTTTCCGCCTTAGCGGGATGTGACATTGAAGATGAAAACAAAATGTTGAAGACTAGGGAGAAGAGAAACACAAAGAAAATCAATATGATTCAGGCTTAGAATAAGGATATGAGAAAGTTGATTGATGATTTGTACTCTAAAGCACCACAGTTGAAGGGAACTAGGGAGGAAGAAGATAAAGAGGAGGAACAGGCTGATTATAATACTTCTGATGAAGAAGGTGATGATGATGAGGATAGTAGTTCAGATGATGATGATGATGATAATGTAGGAGGTAAAGATGCGAACAAAGACAAATGTTCAAGCTTTAAAGATTCAGATGATCATGATCATGATGCTGAACAGTTTAAATTTGAGAAGAGAGAATCAGATAAAAGTGATAAAGGTGATTCTAGTTCAAAGAAGACACCATGCGAGAATGTTAATGAAGATCAAAGCATTTTCTGGAATGAAAAGATTCGTGTTTTATCTGATGATGACAAAAAGTTGTATAAACAAATGTTGGAGAAAAATGTTTGGACTATAGAGTTAACTGAAAGATTCCATAAGATCTTTGAGAATGATGATATGAGATTCGAGATCAAGTATAATGATCATGATCTAGAAGGTGGGGAAGTATCTGCAGCAATGACAGAAAAGATATTAGAAGGTCTTGCTAAGTAGATCGGGAAATCTCTTGAAGAGATTATGCAAGAGAAAGAGATTCCTGATATTCCAGTGATTGATGCAGGAATTCATTCTGATGATCAAGATACTCCATTCTTTGAAGAAGTGGAAATTGAAGATCTTTCACATGAAGAGTATCCTGAGTACTATCCTATGAAAAAGAATGTGGTTATTCCTGAGATGAACGAACAAACATTAAATGAAGCTGAAAAGTTATCAAAGATGAAAGGTGAAAAGATTATTAATGAAGTGTTTGGTAAGAATGTTGAAAAGAAATAAACTTTCAAACAGCTTGATGAATTGAAAGAGAAAGAAGTAAACAAACCAGTTGAAGAAGTGCAAGGAGCATTCTACAAATATCACAACGAGGTTTTTAAAGGCAAAGCGTTGGTATGGAAGTATTTTCCACAGCTATAGTATATTGGAGTGAAATGGGAGAAAGGAATTCTATACTTTTACAGGTTTCATGATATTAAAAGATTACCGTATTGGGCTGTGAGGGATATTTGTAGACATACGATGAATGGTGCCTCTACACACAACTCAGTTGTTGGATGGTTTCCTGACAAGATGACACGGGAAAGTCGAACGAAATAGGACTTGTTTAGGCCTCAATATCCTAAACGGATTGTACACAAAGATATTGATCCTGATACAGGAATGAAGAAGGTTACTTTGAAGTATAAACCTCCTGCGGTGATGAAAAGAATACCTTTGATGCCGATACAGCAACATTTCAGCAATGAATTTGCATTCTGGTATTATGATCGGAAAACTGCTGAAGCTGTGATTATATTACATGACAAGGACCCAAAGCTTATGCATATGAAAATACACATGTTTGATCCAATGTGGCTGATCAATTGTTCAGACATCAACATGTTGTATTTCAATCTGATTCACTTTGAAGTTCAAGATATGGAGTAAGCAATGAAGTTTTACAGAGTTGTATGTTTTTGCTTTGCATGGGATGCGAATGCTGCGAAAGTATGTGAAAGTTCGCTCAAACAAGTTGAACCAGAAATGAACGCAAAACAAAGAAAGACTTTGAAGATCAAGCTAATGAACAAGACACTAGAGTATCAAGAACGACAATCCAAGCAATAGCCAAGGGGGAGTTTGTAGATACATATGTGTGGCTATCGCTTTGGATTAATCAAGAAATGGCGTTTAACATTGAAGTTTTGTAGATTCTGAAGGCCATTCGACCAACCGTTAGGTCGAATAAGGTTTACTGAAGGTCGAATGAAAAAGTTAGTTGTTTATTATGTTGGTTCGAGCTCTGAAGATGTCGAACAGGTCCATTCGACCACTGCAAGGGTCGAATGTAATGCCTATATATAGCTTTGGTTTGTTTTGCACGTTAGAGTTTTGGTCATTTCGTGTGTGAGAAGTGTGTGTTTTTCAGTGTGTGTCTAGAAAGTTTTAAGGAGTCTTTTCATTGTAATCTAAGCCTTAATTTGATGAATATTAATTGATTATCACTAGAAATGATTATTTAAATGGATTTCTTTGGGTTCTGATTTGATGATTATCATTTTGCATGTGATCTAGGTTTCCGCACTTAGATTACTCTACTTGTGTGATTCTCTAGTTGATTTCTTACAATCCGATCCTTTACAATGTCCCTTTAGACTAACTTGGTTGTCGCTCATTGGCTTGAATGAAACCAAACGGACATCACTAGTGGCTTGGTTTATTATAATTGTTTGTGGTTGCTTATTTTATTTAGAGTAAATAACAATAACCGTTAAAATGTTTTCAAAATCATAAAACAATAAGTCAATTAAAAGGTGTTTTAAGTTAATTCGGAAAGATAACATTAATAAACATAGCTTCACTAAAATGACAAAACCATTCGGTCTTAAATAAAAGGTCTTTAATTATTCTCCATAAATTAATTAATATTTTATTAAATTTAAAATGAGGTTTGCGATAAACGACCAGCATAGTTGTACACCCCAAAAATTACCAATTTTGAATGGAATGATTAAAACAATTTGTGTTTTATTCAAATCTTTTTATTTTGGACCTAAGCTCAATTTGGATTAAGTTGGAAAGCCCATGATTAATAGAGTATGTAGGACCGTTGGACTCAGCTAAACAAATTCAGGAATCACGGATTTTCTATAATCTCAAGTGCGGAATATGTGGAAAATAGTTTTGTAACAATATAAAGATTCAACATACACCAAAACACATAAGTAATTGCTATCAAATGCTTTTAGATTAATAAAACAGAGCACAAGTGTTTTACAATCACATCTGAATAACTAAGGCACCAAAACTCTAGAAACTCTCAAGGGCTAATGAGGCTAGTTAGGACAAATGACAAAATGGGTATTTATATTGCAGACCCATTCGCCCATAAGATTACATGAATGGGTGCCATCTTACATGAATGGTTATAAGCAAATAGGTTTATAGCATATACCTATTCGCCTTTTTATATTCACGAATGGCTCATCCATTCGTGTGAATCATACCTATTTACCCTAACAAATTACCAAAATATCCTTATGGTATAAAACAATCCTTTAACCTAGCCAACGACCTATAGTGATCTATCACTTGCTGGGGACATACAAAATAGTGCACTAACAATCTCTCCTTGGACCTAGCTAGTGATCTACAGAATTAAGCTATCACCTAGTTGGGGATATATGCGAAGTGCACTAACAAACTCCCACTTGGACGTAGCAAGTGATCTATGGTCTTCGAGTGTTTAAGTCTTCATATTCGGCATTCTTCATCTTTGGGATAACACGAAAATGTACTAACCCCCTTAAGACTTGAATACTTTCGTATTTGTGCTTTTGTCATGGCTTCATGAGATCTCTCATCTTGGTCTTCAATTAGCTTCAATAACTTGGGAGGAATCAAGAAATTTCTATTGTATTAAATGAACGTTCTGTGAGAAGAAGAAGATCAATTTAAATATCATCTTTTGTTTCAATAGCTTCACTTTCATTTCTCGAGTAACATCTTCTTCAACTTCGGTTGCTGAAGCTCTACCACGATCTGGTTACTCTAAAGATGGAATACTGGTCTCTTGCTGTTCAGAATGATCTTGGTGTTCAGGTTTGGGTCTTATTCAACTCCATATAACTTTGTCGCTGGAGCATAATGAGCATACTCGTTGTGTTTGATCCTGCAAAAAACTTTACTAAAAATTGCATGAACTACAACTTGTGTTAGAAACAACTAAACTGGACTTAATCAAAATTCTCAAATTTCGAACTACTTGAAGTCAATGGATCTTCGATCACTCATTACACTTCCAAGAGTTGTCCATTGTAACCACTTGGTGAAATTACCCATTTGCTTGTAAACATTAGGTGAATGGCTCATTATCCCCGTGAACGTTTTAATATTTTCAATTTATACCCTTAACTTTTAAATTTATCCGTTTTAACCCTTTAACTCATGAAAGTTACCTTTTGACCGTTGAATTTTTCAAAAAAAATAATTTTACTTGTGTTTCGGCTTCGGATATGAGACTCCAATTGAAGAATTTTTGTATTCCAACAATGGTCAATCAAAAAAGAAATTAAAAAAAATACAGTTTTTTATATTTATTTTTTATTTTAAGGGAATTCTCTCCTTGAAAATCTAAAAAGTTACGAAAAAGACAATCTTTATGGATTTATGAAAGAATTAAAAAAGTGTTTTCACCAAAGGATTTCCCGATGTGATTTGCTCATATTTTCCCAAAATGCCGTTTACCATTAAAACAATGTCAAAACAAGATTTCTTAAATGTTTTGGTAAAATTGTCAGCACATTGGTAACCAGTGTTGACTTAGTACTCACTGGATCCTTAAAGATCGATATGGCAGTCTCGTTATCAACAATAATGGGATGTAAAGAATTTCAAACCATAGTTATACATTTGTTGGCGTGTCTAAAGAAACTGGAAATAACTGTTCAATACAGCTCCCCATTCGGCTTCACATGTTGAATGGAAAACAAACATCTTCTTCTGAAGAATTTGGCAACCACCTGTTGTGGAGTTCAGGCTAATTTTTTCTCTAGATGGGCCCACGAATTACATCTGGAAACCCTCTGTTGCTATGGTTGTTCCATTGGTTGGTTTTTCATCGAAGACGCAAAAGCACACAGGTTTGTAGTGTTATCGAGATTAACCAAAGGTTCGGGTTGATTTGGTTTTTAACTGAGGTGATCCCACGGGTTTGATGCATTCGCCATTACGAAAGTCTAGTAAAAAAGTCAAATTTGGTAAATGCAAGTCAAACTTCATTCAACTCGGATTTTGAATTTAACTGAAAAGGCAACCTTGGTCAATGAAAGTCAACTTTGGTCAAAGACAGTCAACTTTGGGTAAAGAAAGTCAACTTGGTTAATGAAAGTAAAGTTTGGTCAAAGACAATCAATTTTGGTGAAAGAAAGTTAACTTTGTCAAAGAAAGTCAACTTTGGCCAATTTGGATGAATGGGTATCTTAGGGTGAATAGGTTTCTTATGGTGAATACGTTTTTGTGGGCAAATGGGTTTCTTAGGGCGAATGGCAACACCTATTTGTATGAGAGGAAACCTATTCGTGTGAAAAACCTATACGTGTGAACACCTATTCGTATGAAAAACAATTCGCCCTATAGATCTGTTAAAACATTGTTTTTAACAAAAAATTACCATTTAGGCTCAAATCCTTCACTCGGATGATGTTTATGATGATCAGATGATTGAGAAAGTTTCTAAAATGGTTTTAGAACATTTCCAAACATAAAACACACGTTTTTAACCACAAATCATCATCCAAAGTTTTGAAAAATTGGGTTTTTTTTAATCAAAATGGGTTTTCAAATTTCAACACTAACTAAATTTTAGAGAACTTACTGTTTTTGGAGGACTTTTGCTACAAAAACACCCGTGATAGGAGCCTCAACTCTGATAATGCACTGACAGAGTATATAAGTGGTTTATAAAACCCTAATCCTCATTTAAAAACATGTTTATCCACCTTAGAGACAAAAAGTGGGTTTTCTAGAGAGATTTATAGCTTGGAATCCGTTTCTCATCATTCATACGTCACCCTACATCATTTTGGTTGAAGAAATAAGATTAGGTGACAATCGTTTAGGCTGAAAAAACCATACCTTGGAAAGTTAAACTTGACCAGGTGAGTTCTACATGCCCATTTTACCAACTGAAAATACTTTTGGGATGATCTACATGCAAATGAAAAATGACTCACAAACTAAAGAATTTGGTTGACTTTATGCGTTTATTGATTGATTAACGGTGTGCGATCAACTTTAATTAGTAGCTAAATTATAGATAATTGATGTGGTGCGTATTTTAAAAGATTTAACTAGTAAATGAAATATGAACTGACAATCGATGTATTGATAGAAACATGTGATCATAACGGTGTAGCACGTACAGAAGCATTATGCTAGTGTAAGCATGCATGGCGAATCTTGGCATTTGATGGAGGCATTACGTTACTAATGGTATGTTGATAATTTAAATGCTACATGTGTTTTTTATGTTAAAATATTTCAGTAAAATGACTAAATCTTTGCAAACGGTATTTTGTTGGATCATTAAAAACTGGAAATTGCTCATTGTAGCTGACTTTTAGCATGTATGCCAGATAAGAAGAAAGTTGATGCTTCCTAGGAAGTCCTTAGCCTGGATTAAATGCTACTCCTAAAGAAATAAAGAATTGGCATTCTATAGATCATAGTAGACCTTGATGTTTTTTATATTTCTTTTAAGACTTTATGTTTTGTACATGATGACATGATTTCCACTCTGTATGTTTGATATTATCTGTTTAAGAACTATATTTTATTTTGATGAGCCAACTGGTTAAGTTTTTGGGTTCGAGGCTTTCCAAGTTGGTATTAGAGCCATAGTTTGAGTGACTCGGGCATTACACAGTGTCTGAACTTAAACTAAAAGTTGGATACACAAAAGAATCCTAGAAGAATGGAATCCTAAAGACATGAATGTTTTACCTAATGTAGTGAATAGGATGCCTTGGTATCTAGGATAAGTACATGAACATCGGTGTTGCTATGACGGGAAATGGTTACAACCCGAAAACTAAGGTTAATGTCAACTGGTCATTGTTATTAATTCTCTACTTTACTCATAATGTTCTGGTTTATTTCTTGACATTATAACCCTAATATTCCCTATATGTTAGGAATTGAATTTATTTGATTGCTTGTGGGGGTGCTCGTAGTGGAGCTTGGGAACAAAATGCGATTCTAGATGTGGTAGTCATAAAGGAACTGGTGGTGGGCCCTAATTCACAAGAAGAACAGTCAAGCCAGATGAAAATGAATGTGAATGGTTTGTTCCGATTGATGATAGGGAGCATACTCCACACAATGAGGAAGAGTTCACTTTGGAGCCTTTGGTTAGAGCGGATATTTCAAACGAGGTCTACAAAGCCATTCAGGACACCATGCCCTCGATTATAACTGAGGCCCTACGAGCATTGAGGGATGGAACCAAGCTAACCAATCTCATTATTAGTGATTCACCCTACATTGGGCCTACTACTTGTTAGAGAGGTAGAATCACGATTCCTTACTCAGTTAAGTAGGATCTACACGTCACCATTTAAGGACCAGTATAACTCAAAATCGCTTTAAGTGGGCATAGTTGGGATTAACGTACCAATGCTTGACAACACTCATCATGCGACCCTAAATCGAGAATTGTGCAGAGATTCAACCGGTAATCTTTACGCACCCACTTAGTAAGTAAGAAGAATAGTTGTTAGTCAGTCACCTTGTATTTATGAAACAAGATCTCATTCCTAGATTAATATAGTAAATTGGTCATAAATTTATTTGGAAATGAAGCATTAAAATACTAAATATCTTTGTTACCAAATTCTCTAAATATTTTCTCAAATTCCAAAGTTTCTCTGAAATCTGTTTAAATGATAAAACTCGATGAATTGAAAACTCATATTACCTCAAGTTTCCTTTTATGACAAACCAAACAAGCTCAAGAATTCTCCAAACTGGTTAGGTAATAATTTTTGACATTATGAATGTCATTACAAGACACATAAAGATGTCCATAGCACTAGAAATTCAAAATGTTTGAATGGCTTCAGAACTAACAAGATGGTTAAATAGTTGAGGATTATTTACCGTTGATCTATGGATCCGGACCCTTATATGGCATAATGAAACAATGCTCTAAAGAATATCTTGCACGTGTTGAAATGATTAGGGGTTGTGAGACAACAGACTAGAACGACATTGGAATCCTTCTTACTATAGATGTTGTCATCAAATTTGTTGATGACAATAGCCTAAATATATATTTGGATGAAATGACCGAAAGTAAGTTAATAAAGGAAAGGTAAGACGATATTGTTCAAAAATGACAAGGGCAAGTATGCTTTAAGAGTGTCATAAAGGTAGATTATCAAACCATGGCTCGAGCTCGATTGCTCAAATCGTTTACAAACAAGTTGACTTTCCGCTTAACCTCGAGCCATGGGCATTTCGATAACCGGTTCACGGTTAACCAAAAATCGTATTATTGAAACTTGTGGGTTTTGTCTAAATATACTATCAACGGACCCCCTCGAATCTTTTATTTGTATTTTCTTGATTGTTGCTTTTTTGTCCGGTTCAACTCTCTGTTGGACCAGTCCGCTATGTTAGAGCCCAAGCCCACTCTTAATGAAATTGCAGCGCACAAATTGTTTTATATATATATATGCTAGTGTGCATTTATATCTATATCTATATCTATATCTATATCTATATCTATATATATATATATATATAATAAACCAAAGCATTTTTAATGACATGTCATAATATTATACAATCTCTCTTTTGAGAGATGTCACATAGGAAGTGATGTGGCAACTCTAGACCAATTAAAAAAAAAGAAATAAATATGGTTTAAATATGATTTAACATAATCTATTAAATATCTAATCTTATAAATGTAAATATTAAAACTTTATTATTTTCTCTCTCATGTTTCCTCTCATAACTTTTAAATGTTAATATCTTTTTATACGAGATATTTTAAAGAAAACAATTACACCAAATTAACGAGCGTTTTATTATCTTTCCAATGAGTACCATAGTGCTATATAAAAAACGGAGAAAAAAACGACTATTTTTTGTAACCCGACAGGTATTGTGTCAGGTTTGAAATTAGTTTAAAAAAAATTGTGGGTTTGGGTCGGGCCTGGGATTAGGTGATATCTGACCCAATTACCCTTTTTTTATATATTAGAATATGATAACTTATGGCAGAGATTTGTTTAAAATAATAATAATAATAATAACATTTATTAATCATATATTGGCAGAAGTCATTTTTATAGTTTAGATACTTTTAATTTTATTTACTTTACTTAGATTTCTCAACCCGGGAAGCTTCCGGGGTATAAACTAGTTTAGAAATATAAGTTTTTTTGTTTGATTAATAAAAATTCACTATAAATATTAGTTATAGCAATAAATGTTACCTCATTATCTTTGACAAGTATAATTTGTTATTATTATTATTATTATTATTATTATTAATATTATTATTATTATTATTATTATTATTATTATTATTATTATTTTATTTTACAAAACGTAACAAAAAATCCATAGTTGCTGAAGGCCTCGTAACCATTCTCTAACATGAGACTAAATACAAGTTATATAAGGAGAGTAATATAATATAACTAGATGCATTGAACATATATTTGTACTAAGAGGAGTATCTAAAGCGATCAAAAGGAATTGACCTCTGTACCGATACTGTTGATGTAATAAATTTAGCGATTGTCTGTTGTAATTTATTAACCACATGTGGTCAAATGACAAACGATTCAATAGATGACGTGCTGAATAATGGCATAAACCAATACTTAGATAGTTTACACACGCTACCACGCCTATGTTGTTGGATTGCAATTAAGGTTTGATCTTTTGGGCTCAACCGTAGTTCCGAATCCTAACTTCTTTGGGTAATGCTTGCCCAAACTCATTAACCCTTAGCGAAGACTATTGAGCTCCGATTAAGCGTGATAAATGGAAAGGAATATATGATATACAAAGGTCTATGCACAAAAGACAAATTGTGAGCCCAAAATTGACAAACAAATCGACACAGTTTCATTTTCTTAATCATGTGCAATGCGACTACTACATACTATAAAATATTCTCTAACCGCATAAAAACAATTGAATGGGGAAAATAATTTAAAATCTTTTAGAAGTATTATTATCATTATTTCTTTTTATTCGAAAACTAATCTTAAATACGACTTATGTAGAAAAATTTACCCAATTGATTTATAAAAATCAAATTTTGAATTATCAACCTTTTCACTAAAAGTTTTTATTATGATTTTCTAGGACCATATGTAGTGTGGAGTTTGATGGAATAAAATATTAATAAAGTAAGATGCGGGGTTTGATTTGTTGCTTTATGTAAAGTAGGTTTTTTTTAACGGCAAAAGCTTTATATCTATATATAAAGGCCGGCAAGAAACTAGAAAACACCGAACTCCACAATACAAACCGACACAAACAAGAAGCCGACACCTACAGAAACTTAACAACATCAAAATATAACCATTCAACCCAAGAAATGGAGCTGAATCTGGACCTGTTCATAATCCAAAGGTAAGCTTCGTCTTTGATTAAATCGGTAGACACCTGCACCGTCTCGAACAAGCCATAGAAAACTTTAGCATTTCTAGCTTTCAAAATTCTCCAAGTAGTCGCCAAACAGACAAAGTAGACCAGCTTCATCCGAGTCTTAGCTCCCGGCTGTTTTTGAATCGAAGATATGAGCTCGGAGAAACTATCAACATCCGCTTGCCAAGAAATCTTCAGCCAACGAAGAATGTTCCGCCATATCGCTCTAGACTAGAGACACAAACACAAAAGCATGATTGTAATCTTCCACAGCCAACACACATCTTTTACACTTGGTAGCGACCATCGTGACTCCACGTCTCGTTAATTCCACATTCGTCGCTACCCTACCGTTCAGAATTCTACAAGCCAAATAAATTCGGAAACTCGTCTTTAAGAACCACATCAGCAGCCCACCGGCCCTTCCAGAATAGAACACTCAACCCATCGCCAACCTTCACAGAGAATTTGTCACAAAATCAGACCCCTTTTTTTCAGCATCACACCTTCCAATGAACCAACGTACTTCCACACCCACGTGATACTCTTATTGATTGGAATGATATGTTTACCCTCGAGACATCTATGAATGGACAAGACAACCTTAGCCCATATCTGAGAAGGATTCTGTTTGAACCGCCACCACCATTTAATTAACATCGCCCAGTTGAATTGTTCAATCCCACCAACTCCAAATCATGAATAAAGAACTCACTAATCATTCATTGCTTAATTATAGGTTTTTATTTAAATATACAAATTTTAAAAACAAATAACATTTCATTAAATAAAAAAAACATTACAAACACTAACAAAAAGAAAAATTACAAATACTTAAAAAATTACAAATGCTAAAAAAAAAAAAATACTCAAAGATCATATTTTTTCTCGATTTGGGGCTTGCATTTTAGAGCCATTTCCAACGTTTTTCCGGTTAAGTGGTCATGCGTCTTCGAGTAAAACTCAAAGTCACGTATAAATTGTCGATCCATAAACTCGACCACCTCTCGGTTGTCTTGGATACATTGAGCCCCGATGTCACGTATGTCTTGAAGGCGTTGGTTCATCTTGGGAAACGCTAAACTTAAGTCGACTACCCCCAACGATGACTTCGTTCTCGTGGCTCGACCACCTTTTCGACCGGGCGTATGTCGTAATTCATACGCCGCTTCCTCCCCTACAAAAATGGATTTTCTTCGGCGTTTAAGTCGATGTTTCAAGCATAGGACGTTGGCGTTTCGGGATCAACCGACTCAGAGATCTTTGACTTTTTTGTCGGCCTCATATTTTTCGACCTTGATGAAGAAGTTCCAACCGTCGGGCGGAGGTTGGTCAATTTCGGGCTATTACGTAGAAGCCTCCAAACCTTCAAGTACTGGAAATTCCCATGTATGGCTTGATATTCTTCCTAAGCTGCCTCCATGATCATCTCGTCGCCATTGCCGCTTTTCCATTCGAACTTTGTGCGTTGAAAAATGACTTGAAAGTTTGTGCATTTGTTGTTCATATCGCTCCACTTGCCCGATATGAAATCTGGGACCCGGTAATCCTCCCCTACCAACAAGACCAAAAAATATATCCCGAATTCATTTCCAAAACTCACATTTATTTTGGTAGTTTGCTAAAACAACACAAAAAAAAATAATATATAAGTGCGTGTTAAAAAAATATGTAAAAATTAAAATAACATAAGAAAAAATATATATCTTACAAATTACGGGATCCTCCAATGCGTCGATCCAGGCACGGGCTAACGCGTACTCCTCTTCCCATAATTGTATGTTTTTTTTTTTCACGTGGGTATCGGTCTTTTCTTTCTTTTTATATGAACGTTTTTGTCGCGCAGGTTGTCACTCCGACTCCTCGTTGATCGGATTTGTCTCCGACACAAAGTTAGGCTTCGTTTGCCAAGCTTGTCATGACCCATACATTTGAAATGACCGGTAGATTTAAGATGACCCGAAACCTCCCATGTTGAAGTTATATGTGTTCGGGTCCCATCCCATGGGTTGGCTCAAGAGGTTCATGAAACCGACTTGGTTTTAAACTGAACCCGGAGCAACGGGTTGGTTAGGCTCGCCGTTTGATTAAGGCGAAACAAAACCACGGTTGCATGGATTTATGTTTGAACAATAGGTACACAAAATCTTGAGTTTTTATAAAAAAAATAAAAAAATTGAGTGTAAGGTTGTAGTTAAAATGGTGTAAGAATGAGATGAGGAGGACGGTTATATATATAGGGTAGGGAACATACGAGAACCAACTTTATTGTGAGAACCATGAGAACCAATGTGAACATGGGGTATTTTAATAAATATATAGTTAGATTTAAAAAAAAACTCATTATCGTAAATATTTTAACATCATAATAATCATCACCGTCATCTTTTTATTCACACACCTCACACACCTACAATTCATCACCTTCATCTTATTATTTCAGTATCTTAACATCACCCTCATTAAATCCACCTCATTTAAATCCCTACCATCATAATAATCATCACCATCATCTTATTATTCACACATCTGCAATTCATTAACGATTAACTGTCAATACCTAGCTCATGTAATGTCGACTGAAGAACCGATTGTTGTGACAGAGACTGCCGTCACTGAGCCGGCGGTCACCGTTGACATGGTGACGGAAGATCCTCCGGTTGAAACGGAATCGAAGGAAACGAAAGTGAAGAAAACAAAGAAAGCTTCTGCTGATCCACGAAAACCTAGAAAACCAGCTCTTCATCCTCCTTACTTTGAGGTATTATTAGTATTAGTCTATTACATTTCTGTTTTTAACCTAATTTTATTGTTCTATTGAATATTTGCTCAGATTTTGTTGTTCTAGTGAATTATTTGCTCTAAATTTGTTATTCTAGTAAATAGATGTTCTGATTTTGTTGATCGAGTGAATAATAGCTGTGGATTTGTTGTTCGATTGAATAATTGCTATAAATTCAGTGTTCACTTGAATAATTGCTCTTAATTTGTTGTTAAGTTAAATAATATATGTGGATTTTGTTGTTAGAGTGAATAACGTGTGGATTTGTTGTTTTATATAATAATAATAATAATAATAATAATAATAATAATAATAATAGATCTGAAACGGTTGAGTAATTGATATATTAAACAATTTATTGAATAATAATAATGAATGTGTAGATGATAAAGGAGGCGGTAGCGACGTTGAAGGAGAGGAGCGGATCGAATCAGCATGCAATAGCGAAGTTTATAGAGGAGAAGCAGAAGAATCTTCCAGCGAATTTTAAGAAGATGTTGTCGACTCAGGTGAAGAAGTTTGTTGCAGCAGGTAAAAGTAATGTTTATGCACATGTTCATAAAGCAATTGTTAATGATAAAAGTAATGTTTATGTACATGTGCATTAAGTCTGTTACCATTAGGGTCATTAACAATAATGCACATGTGCATTTGTTATGTGGTATTGAAAAAAGTAACGTTAATGCACATGTGCATTAAGATTGAAATTTTGGTTTTCTTATGTGTTTATTTTTTGTAGTTAAAGAATGGGAAAAAAGATCGAAGAAGGTAACTTTTGTCATATAATCGAGGGAGAAAGGGTCAAAAAAGCTGCCAGATGCGATTGAGTATAATGATATAATCGTTGATCATGAAATTAAAAAAAGGTCGTTATTATTTATTTAAGCAATTTAGATATATATATATATATATATATATATATATATATATATATATATATATGCACATGTGCATATATGTATAGTTTTCATGTTAACTAATAAATATTAATTATTAGTTATTTTAACTCATGAACAATGTGATAAATTTAAGAAGTATACGTTGTTCAGGTTGACGGATGAAAAAACAAGGGAGATGTTAGATAAGGCATCAATGAGGTGTGAAGAGTGTTGTGAGAAGATAAGTAAAAGGGTTAGGTGTTTGATTCCATTGCCTGATGGATATAAAGTGCCGGTTCGTTGGACGAAGAGTAGGGATATGGTGAGATTGTTAGTTTGGTAAGGTTTGTTACTGTTTGTGTTTTTTGAAAAAATGTTTGACTGAAATTGTAGTTATTAAATGCGTTAGGCACACTTTGGGCGATAGGCGTTGTTTAGAAAGTGAACAATGCACACTTGAATGATAAAAGTAGGATGTATTATGAATTGAAAATTAGAACTTTCTTCAAATAGATGAGCAAAAGTTGAATGATGTTTTCAGAAGGTGTTTTCAGGTAGGGTTGTTTGTCAATGAGATAAGATAGGATGTTATGTTCAGGTTGTTTATTAAATAAAGTAAATGGTCCTGCACGCACTCGGTCAGGAGGGTTATTTGTGTTTTGGACGAGGTGCCATTTTCTGATATGCACATGTGCATTAGCATTGTTAATGCACATGTGCAAAACGTAGTATATAATGTTAAAAGTAATGTTAAAGCACATACTGTTATAATTAGGCCATTAACAATAATGCATGTGAGCATTTGTTTTGTTGTAATTAACAAAGTAATGTTGTTGCACATGTGAAATCAGGTTGAAATATCGGTTTTATTATGCGTTTTATTGATTGTAGCTAAGAGATGGAGAAAAACATCAAAGAAAGTAACATTTGTATTACAATCAAGGGATAAAGGAACAAAAAGGTTACCGGATGAAAGTGAAGATAATAGCACGATTGCTGATCAGAAAGTTGAATCAGGTTGACATTATTTATTTAGTCTAAATGTACTTGGTATTCCCTTGTTCCCTGTATTAGCTATGTTCTTTATTTATTTTATAATCGAGATCCATTTGATATCCCAGAAGCGGAAGTTGATAATGTCACGGATGTTTATCAGGTTGTTATTATTTATGTAGTACATTTATATACAAATGAACATGTGCATATGTGTAGTTTTTCTTGTGAAATATTAAATGGTGATTGTTTAAACACACAAATTATACTATATGTAGATATAGATTTAAGAAGAAAGGTTCAAACGAGGTCAAATAAGCTGAAACATATTGTGACGGTAAATAATGATGGTATGTTGTTTTGCATAATATTTAATATATATATATATATATAGTTGAGCATGCACATGTGCATAATTATGGATGAACATGATATAATGTGTTTTTGACAAATGTGGGTGCATATGCAATTACAAGAAAGAAAAAAATATCATAGAGTGTTAAAAAGGTGGTAATAAAGTCAACTCAAAAGAAGGTTATGAAAAAAACAATTTGGCGTTCGAAACGAACACGCGTTACACCACATCAACTTTGGTTGGGGATGAGGAAATCGCCAAACAAACAAAGAATACATTTTGTGTAATGTATGTTTGGATTGACATTTTGTTATATTGGTGAACGTGAGGGTGTGAGATAATTAGAAGTTTGTATGTAGGTAGTTAACATAGTTGGTTTGTAATATGGTTATTATTTTTTTGTTATTGTTTGTTTTATTGAGTTAATACGTTTGGTAGAAACTACATGTAGTTGTATGATACAAACAAATTGGTATAAAAACTTTGTTATTTGAAGGATGATGCATGCACATATGTATGCCCGAAAGTTAAACCACTAAAAAAATCTAACTATATTAGTGAAATCCACATGTGCATGTAGTACATGTTTCTTATTTTATAGTTTTTATATAGAGGTGTTTTAAGTTTACGCATCTTTGTTATCATGCACGTGTTTTATTTTCAATTTATGTTATAATATGCATGACTAAACAATTGACAAGTTCAAGTGTATTTTATATCTCACTTTGCGTCCATTTCATGATCATTGAATAAAATTTGTGACTCCTTATATCTCATATCGCGTCCATTTAATAATAATTTAAGTATGGTAATAGACAATTCATTTAAAAGTGTGATTTAATAGTGAAATGCACATGTGCATACGGTGTATTTCTGTATATATAATAGCGAAATGCACATGTGCATCAGGGATGACGTCATATCAGCCATTTTTTTTTATTTTTTATTTCGAATTATTAATGCAAAATAATCATTTTGGTGTTTTTACTTTTTTTATTTATTTAGGTTATATAATTTTTTATTATTTTTTTTATTTTTTGATGGAGGGGTTTTTGTAGACGCCCATATTTACAAAAATGTCATCTGTTCACACTGGTTCCTTGGTTCTCTCCCTAAATGGTGGTTCTCAAATGATCCAAATCCTATATATATATAGGGTGTGGAAAATATGGAAACCCTATCTTTTGAAAAAACCTTTCAAACTCTATTTTGACCATTGATCAAGTTTGATCAATGGTCCTTAATTTATTGTATACAAAAATATAAAGTAACTTGTATTTGTGTGGGTGTAAATGATATCAAGGGCAAAGGGGTCATTAGCCACACCCTATCTGTGTAACTGACATGCATATCATGTCAAGCATCTCTCCTTCTCTCTTCCAAACCAATTTAAAACACAGATAACACTCTCTTTCAACAATCCACTCTCTTTCTCTCTCTCTTAACCACTTTCTTCCCCCATTTCTATTAACAACAATGGATCATTAAGAAGCCAAAATAATCCAGAAGCAACAAAGGAAGATGACATCCTCTAGCCTGTCTCCTCTCTAGTGCCGACGACGACGGGAAAGCAAGAAAGCTTCCAAAAAAAATCATCAAAAAGGTGTGTAGATCCTTATTAGTATATCAGGATTGTTAGGGTTTGTCAGTGGGAAATATTATATTATTAGATATTGTTACATTACACTAACAGTGTATGATTATTTTATTCAGGAATAAAAAACGGTCTGATCATAATGTAGTTGTTGTGTCTGATGACTCTACACATGAAAGGGTAGTTTTAAAGGATCATGGCCCATCTCAGTCTCACCCTACAGAAACGAAACGTACATTAGGTATGAAAACCCTTATTGGCAAAATCAATAGACACTTTGAAAATGTTATAATCTGAGGTTGTTCTTGTTTGCTATTTGGAAGAGTATGATTCTGACACCTCTATAAGTGCATTAAAGAGGAAAAGGATAGGTAATATATTGTTGTTGGGTTTTTTTGTTTTTTTTTTTTCATTTTTTATGTATGTATGGTATAGATATTAATGTGTTCTGTTGTGCTGGTTGATGTGTTTGATATGTATAAAGGGGGCATTGCAAAGGAAACAGTTGGGCCAACAGATGCTAGTACATTTAGAAAGCATAAAGGTTTGTTTTGTTTGTTAGCATATGAATACATTTTATTATGTGGTCCTACATTTGATTATGACACATGTTTGTGTGAAGGCAAAGAGTCAGTAATTGTGGTCAGCAGCAAGACACCTGGGAAAAAGACTAAAGGTACCCGTCGCTTTCTATATGTTAACATGTGTTAGCTAATGGTAACATGAGTTAGGCAGGGCCTGTCCTGTGTATTTTTTGACTGAGTCGTCCATGTGTTGCAGGTAGGACAAGGGCGACTGTCACAGAGTCTACAAGCGGGTCAGTTAGGGTAACACGGTCTGGGTCGAGGGTAGTTGAAAGTTCCACCCCGCCAGGTGTGAAGAAAACTGGAACCAGGGAGTCGCGTGCAGGTACCGCTGTCAAGCAGAAAAGTTCTAAAAACGTGGAGAAGCGGGGCATTGGAAGACAACAAGGCTGCTGTGGATCCTTTTTTACCGTCGACCATTGATGTCGGGACTAGTGTTCATGATACTGACAACGACGCACGCTCGTCTACGGGACTTGTCGAGCCACCAGTAACATCAGATATGCAATCCGAGGGGACAAAATGTAAGTTCTTCGTTTCAACCATGTACTAACATGTGTTAATGGTACTCACTAGCATGTGTTAAGCATTGTGCATTTCCCCTTTGTTCTTAAATTTTTACATGTTAATCCAACAAATGAGAACGTAGCTGCTGACCCTGAAAGTTGTCCGTCTGATCTTAGGACTAGTGCATGCTTGTCCACGAGACATGCGAAGTTACCGGTAATAGCAGATATGCAACCAGAGTCGACAAAAAGTAAGTTCTGCCCCCAACCATGTAGTAACCTGTGTTAATGGTAATCCCTAGCATGTGTTAGGCGTTTTTTATTATTCCATTTGTTTTTTATTTTTTACATGTTAATGTCCGCGATGCAGTTTCTTTTGACACATGAATATGCAATCCGACAGATGAGAAGGCAAGTGCTGACCCAGAAACTTGTCCGTCTTATCTTAGCACTGGTGCAAACGTCCAACATACCCAGTAGCAGACGACGTGCGTTCCAATTCATGTCGACAAACAACCGGACCCGGGTACGCTATCGAAGAAACAAACAGTAAGTTTTCCTTAGCGTTTTTATCATAGAAATAAGTTTGGATCGAACTACTATTTCTTTTTCGTAATGACTATGTAATATTTTTGGCCAATGCAGATGAGGTTATTGAAGCAGCAAAGTGGTCGGCAAACACGCCAACGGGTGACACAACGCCTAATCCAGGTGCGCATGATGACGTTGGAGCATCGGGCGGGCCATCAGGACAGGTGCAAGCAAAACAAACTGTGCCGGTTGATGACTACGAAATACCAAGTTTTAGTGTTGGGCTGACGTAGTTGGAACAGGATGCCCAGGGAATAAGCAATGAAAACAAAGGTGGTCAAGCCATGAATGTTCCTCTCCACGGTATGCTATATGTTTCATATGTTAGTTTGATTGTTTCGTATACGAGTTTGTATGTTTCGTATGTTAGTTTATATGTTTGTTGAATGTGTGGTGAGTGTAACGAAAAACCCCATATTTATTTGATAAAAAAACAGCGTGCACATCGTCTGAGAAAGCCGTGGAAACACCCTTGCGTTTTCCGATGGTTTTGCCTATCAGTTCCTTTGACGCCAGTAGTGGTGTATACAATGAATATGGCATGGGGGGTTCGAAGCTCGGGATGGTGATGATAATCTAACATTGGCAGATCGGAAAAGAATGATTGTAGAATTGGACAAGGCAAAGAGAAATCCACTTCGGGAAAGAAGCGTGACGTACGTGCACAAATCTCCCTTCATCATACGCGGTGTAAACCTACTGGAGGGTGTAACCAAAGATGATGAAGATGTGTGGGAATACATATGCATAGATGAAAGTTTGATCCATCAGCTGTGACACCTGGCATGTTTAGGTCAACATTTTATAAAGACATAAGTCTACCTTAGCGAAAAACGTTTATTAAACATACTTGACGGGGTCAGTCGAGTTGGAACACAGTCCGTATTGTCCAGGGTTCAATGATTCGGAGGATCATTGGGTTAGTCACACACACACACACGTTACGAGTCCTGTTGTTGGTGAATTACATAAACTAGGTCATGTGTTATGCGTAGATTGATTCTTGTGGTAGATTATATGCAAATACATGTTTAAATGATGTGTAGATAATCATCCGTGCTTAAATATGTTAAACATAGACTAAGGTTGCATGCTCATATGTTAAGGTGCATTAAAATGCGTTAAACACGACAAACTGGAAAACTAGAAAACAAAATTCCTAGTTCGACTACTTCGAGTGGGCGAACCTGGAAATATGTCTTGGTTCGACCCTTAGCAAAGGGGCGAACCTGGGATATGAAATTGAAAGAATTCCATTCGACGAAGTTAGGGTACATTCGACCCTGTAGTGTGGGCGAACATGGCTCAAACGGGCGAACGTGGAACAAAACGTGGCTCAAACGGGCGAACGTGGAAATGGGAAAAACCACATTCGACCATCTGATGTCCGGAATGAGATTTTTGATGCAAACTAAGTGTTTTATGCTTGAAACTTATGTTAACTTTATGTGCATGAGTAATTGATGTAATGGGTCACCAACGGGATGTCGGGTCGGTCTGGGATGTCCGGTCAACGTTTAAACACACTTTTTAACACACGTAGTCAAGATCTGGACAATCGGGGACTAGTTAGCCTGCGGGTTGGTAGTCCTCACACTTATGTAAACTCATTAATAGGTTGTTATTAGTCGGGAGTATCATACACGGGTTGGATCTCTAGTTATCAAGAAGACGCACTCTAAGGTGAGTTTCACGGCCCCACTCTTTTACCGGTTTTCATTTTCGGGGGAGAAAACATGTTGTGTTCTTTAAACGGGTGTCAACTATGTTTTCATAAAAGGCGTGACAACTATGTTTTCATAAAAGGCATGTCAACTATGTTTTCATAAAAGGCGTGACAACTATGTTTTCATAAAAGGCGTGTCAACTATGCTTTTGAAGTATTCATGTATTCACTACGTTTTGGGAGTATTCATTACGTTTGGGAGTATTCATTTGGGTTCAAGGTATTCATTTATGTTCAGTGTTATCTGGCCTATGTGGTGGCAGCTCGTTAGCCGCGATGCGGTGGTTCGTTAGCCCTTTATGTGATAGTTCGTTAGCTATGATATAGTAGTTTGTTGACCATGGGATGCTAGTCCGTTAGCTATGGTATAGTTGTTCGTTAACCATGGGATGGTAGTTCGTTAGCTATGATAAAGTAGTTCGTTGACCATGGGATGGTAGTTCGCTAACTGCGGTGGGCAATGGTTCGTTTGGGAGGTTCGTTATGGAGTTCAAACGTTTAACGAGTGTCTTCATCGGTCGATAGTAACATGATAGTCTTTCAAAAGTTCGTGAAACGTTTTACTTAAAAACCTGTGAACTCACCATCATTATTTTCTGACGTTCTTTAGCATGTTTTTCTCAGGTCGCTAGGGTAGCAGCTATCAATAGGCGCACGGAGTCTCACGGCGTCTAGGACTCATTTGCATTTCATTTTGAGTATTTCAGACTTGAGTTTTACTTTTGAGTTGTAATAATACATTTTTCTTCCGCTGTGTTGGAACGGTTTTGAAACTTAGTGGCAATTTACATTGTTTTAATATCATATAGATGTCGTTTATTGTGACCGTTCACTTGGATCCTGGTGTGTCACGCGGCTCGCGGTAAAACCCTGCATGTGGAAATTTGAGGGTATGACAGATTGGTATCAGAACCAATGGTTATAGTGAACTAGGACTGCATGTAGAGTCTAGTCTATAGCCGAGTATCACACACGTTAGACGGTCACACATAGTTACGAGTCGTGTCATTTGGTAAACACACTAACCTTGTCGGGGTGTCGGTGTCCTCATCACGCAGTATCACATTATCTATCTTTTGTTATTCCTACCTTGGTTCTATTTTCTTCTTCGGGTTTGAAGATGAAGGGGCTTATCGCTTATACTTGGCAGTAGTGTGCATTGGGGTGGCTTCGGCACATTCTTGAGATCTTTCCGGGTTTTGGATATCTCCCCTCTATGCTCTAATGTACATACTTGCCTACACACACACTATCATGCACTAGTACTCGACATAGTACACTCCTGAGTGACTGTTCACTTTGGGATCCTCGTGCGATAACAGTTTCTTTTAGGAATGTGGGTATCGGGTGATTTGAAGTTCTGGCTAGGAGCACGCCTAGAGGACCATGTAGGGCGATTTGTTATTTCGGGTGCACACGAAATCATAAATCTAAATGCATGAAAATCTTGGTGGACTTCGTGTTCGGATTAATGGTCATGCTGGAACCACGTTCTGAATTCGTTTGGTAACTTGTAGCTCGATCTGTTAGTGGTTTTGAGTGTCTTGTCTCATGTTTGGCAGAACATGTCGATCGCGCTGGTGGACGTATTGGGGGACGTTGTGGTGGTCGTGTTGGTGGTCGGAATGGCGGTGGACACAATGGGGGTCGAGGCAACATTAGTATGACCCAGGCTGAGCTGAATAGCCTGATTCAGGAGCATGTGGCAGCTGCTATCGCTACACATCAGACCACTCAGCAAGGTCTCGGTGGGACTGTCGTTCATCCCCCACCACATCCTCCTCTCGGTCAGCAAGTGTGTACTTTTAAGGTGTTTATGGAGTACGAGCCCCACATCCTAGGCGAGACTGGGAACAACAAAAGGAAATGGGAGGGCGTCGAGGAGAATCTGGTTCCAAACCAGCCACAGCAGCAGATAGGGAAGTTCGAAGCTTCAGGTTCATCGTCTGGTCAGGAGCACGGTGGGTATACTGGGAAGAATCCAAAATGTGACGTGTGTAGGTACCATCATCATGGCAGCTGTGAGAAGTGTCGTTGCAACCGTTGTAAGCGTGTGGGCCATATTGCCAAGAACTACAGAGTCAATCTTCACCCAACCCGGACTCAGCTGGTTGTCCCTACTCCCGCTCCTCAGGGGAAACAGGGATGTTATCACTGTGGGGATATTGGGCACTTCAAGCGGGATTGTCCTAAGAAGAAGCAAGGCAGGGGTGGTGGGCGAACTTCTCAGGAGGATCCTGATGCTGTTACTGGTGAGTTCTCTTTTCTTGTTATTTGTCGTGCTCTAGTTGCTTTCGTATGCGTTGTTTGGCGTTTCGCATTCATTGAGTGTCTTCATTTTGGTATTTGGTCATCGTTTTGCACTCATGGGTCTGATGTGGGTCCTTTAGAGATGCTACTTGGACGGTACCGGTGTATCATTTATACCGATCCTAGTAGTCTCTAGTAGGCCTTCAATCAGGAGGATTCATTTTTTGTATTCACTTTGGGGAGGGCGGTTCCCCGTCATAGAGTATTTGTTGATATCATCTCTCATTCGTGGTTATCATTTCGTTTGTGTTCTGGGAAACGTTACTTAGGTTAGGTCGACACTCATTACTGTCGAAGAGTGAATCTCGGGGCGAGATTCCTTTCAACAGGGGGATGATGTGGCGACCGGGAAAATTTTTCTTTGTATCGCTTTGTTCTCTTTGACTTCGGGAAATTTTCGGGACGAAATTTTTTTCAACAGGGGGATGATGTGACACCCGGCATGTTTAGGTCAACATTTTATAAACACATAAGTCTACCTTAGCGAAAAACGTTTATTAAACATAATTGACGGGGTCAGTCGAGTCGGAACACAGTCCGTATTGTCCAGGGTTAAATGATTCGGAGGATCATTGGGTTAGTCACACACACACACACACACACACACACACACACACACACACACACGTTACGAGTCCCGTTGTTGGTGAATTACATAAACTAGGTCATGTGTTATGCGTAGATTGATTCTTGTAGTAGATTATATGCAAATACATGTTTAAATGATGTGTAGATAATCATCCGTGCTTAAATATGTTAAACATAGACTAAGGTTGCATGCTCATATGTTAAGGTGCGTTAAAATGCGTTAAACACGACAAACTGGAAAACTAGAAAACAAAATTCCTAGTTCGACCACTTCGAGTGGGCGAACCTGGAAATATGTCTTGGTTCGACCCTTAGCAAAGGGGCGAACCTGGGATATGAAATTGAAAGAATTCCATTCGACCAAGTCAGGGTACATTCGACCCTGTGAAAGGGTCGAAGGAGGCTACATTCGACCAGAGACAGGGGTCGAAGGTGGACTAGTATAAATACCAAACTTTGTCATTTTTCACCATTTCACAAACCCTAACCGTCTCAAAACACTCTCTAGCAACTTTAAACATTGGGGAAGGAGTTTTGCTCTTGTTTTTTATAATCTAACCTACAAACATCTTCTACACAAAGATCTAAGGTGTGTTCTTCATTCTAAATCATTTTTAAGGCATTTCAATTCGTTTTCATTAAACCCCAAGAGTCCAGATCTGATTCAAACATGTTTTCATGGATAAAAACCTTCCTAATGTGTTTCTAAACAAAACCTATTCATAAACAATGAGTTTTCATACAAATTAACATGTGTTAATGGTGTTTTATGTAGTGTTATGTATTGTTTGATGATTGATTGCTGTATAGATGTTATATCAATGATCTAGGACTGTTATTGATGATGATTTATGATTGAGACAGGTTACAATTGATTATTGATGATGTTTTGTTCATTTTGGGGATTTTGGGGTAGATCTAGGGCTTGTTCATGATGATAGTGATAAGAATAGGATTGGGGGTTTCTTGTTCATGATAATTTGAGTATATTAAGTTGATTATTGATTGATTTAAGAAAGTTTCCTAATTGGGTGAAGATTGCATGCGTTTGATGTGACATCTCCATAATTTGCTATTTCGGGTAACTCGTGAAACGGACGGATTTCGGGATAAAATTGGTAGGGTTTTGTAGGAATATGTTAATGATAGTTGATTGCTGTGATTGGTGATGTTTCGTGATGTTTTCGGACCGTTTAGATGCGTTTTGGTGCGTTTTATGAAATACTGATGCAAACGGGGCTCTCATTCGACCATTAGTGTGGGCGAACGTGGCTCAAACGAGCGAACGTGGCTCAAACGGGTTAACGTGGAACAAAATGTGGCTCAAACGGGCGAACGTGGAAATGGGAAAAACCACATTCGACCATCTGATGTCCGGAATGAGATTTTTGATGCAAACTAAGTGTTTTATGCTTGAAACTTATGTGTTAACTTTATGTGCATGACTAATTGATGTAATGGGTCACCAACGGGATGTCGGGTCGGTCTGGGATGTCCGGTCAACGTTTAAACACACTTTTTAACACACGTAGTCAAGATCTGGACAATCGGGGACTAGTTAGCCTTCGGGTTAGTAGTCCTCACACTTATGTAAACTCATTAATAGGTTGTTATTAGTCGGGAGTATCATACACGGGTTGGATCTCTAGTTATCAAGAAGACGCACTCTAAGGTGAGTTTCACGGCCCCACTCTTTTACCGGTTTTACATTTTCGGGGGAGAAAACATGTTGTGTTCTTTAAACGGGTGTCAACTATGTTTTCATAAAAGGCGTGACAACTATGTTTTCATAAAAGGCGTGTCAACTATGTTTTCATAAATGGCGTGACAACTATGTTTTCATAAAAGGCGTGTCAACTATGCTTTCGAAGTATTCATGTATTCACTACGTTTTGGGAGTATTCATTTCGTTTGGGAGTATTCATTTGGGTTCAAGGTATTCATTTATGTTTAGTGTTATATGGCCTATGTGGTGGCAGTTCGTTAGCCGCGATGCGGTGGTTCGTTAGCCCTTTATGTGGTAGTTCGTTAGCTATGATATAGTAGTTCTTTGACCATGGGATGGTAGTCCGTTAGCTATGGTATAGTAGTTCGTTTACCATGGGATGGTAGTTCGTTAGCTATGATAAAGTAGTTCGTTGACCATGGGATGATAGTTCGTTAACAGCGGTGGGCAATGGTTCGTTATGGAGTTCAAACGTTTAACGAGTGTCTTCATCAGTCGATAGTATCATGATAGTGTTTCAAAAGTTCGTGAAACGTTTTACTTAAAAACCTGTGAACTCACCAGCATTATTTGTTGACGTTCTTTAGCATGTTTTTCTCAGGTCGCTAAGGTAGCAGCTATCAATAGGCGCACGGAGGAAAAGTTCAAACTAAACTTAAACTAAAATAAAATAATAGATAATAGTTATTGTAGTATCCCAAGTACACAAAAACAAATAATTTAAAAATAGAGTATGACATCTATCACATTTTTTAGATTTAATTTGACATAAAGTTTATTGTCTCTCTACCACATAATAATCTTATTTGAATTTTCCTTCAACTTGTATTTAAAAAATTACAAAAGATGACATCTATCACCTTTTTAATATGCTTTAACTGTATTAACCTACCATCTATACCACTCTCCTATTAATACAACACACTTCTCAAATCTAAAAACACACACACTTCTCAGTTAAAACACACACACACACACTACAAAATGGCATTTCCATCATCCACCCCTCCTCCAAAACGTCAGAAAGTTGTAGAAGATAAAGAAAGCTCACCAAAAGATGTTGCCATGCGTGATGTCGGAAAAGCCATTGTTGAGTACCCACACCAACAAGTCGGCGATGATCCGAACAATGCCAAAAAAGACACGGGTAATGCAAAAAACCACACCCACAAATCTGATGAAGTGATGATGCCGGTTGAAAGCTCGCCCGAGAGCGTGACCTCGGTCACGCCAAGGGCACCTTGCACTTGTAAAGGGTGTCCGGATGATTTCGTGTGCTCGGGTATAGACGGTGACCATGAGTATTGTTGGTGTGCTTTGTGCCCGAACTCACCGAACACCCTTGCAAGGTGGGCTAGCCATAACCCGTGGGAAGGAGAGGAGACTACTTCGTCGTCCGAGTTTAGCTTTGAATCCGAGTATGGCAAGTTTTCCCCATGATAGGGGAGTATGGTTATGTGGTTTGAATGTGTGTGTTTACACACTAACGTGAGCTGTTGTGTTTCGGTAACCCGCGCATGTCTTTAATAAATAAAGTGATGTAGTATCTTTTAAATCTATCCGTGTGTAATAGTTTAGTATGCTTTAATGTATGATGTCGTGGTGTTTATGAAGTACTCCCACTTAGATATGGTGTCGAAATGTAAAAGAACTGTTACTGGCCACCTGTTGTGATCATGACTCATGACTGTAATAACACATGTTATCAAGTATCAGACATGTGTCAGTGACATGGGTTGTACACATGTCCAAAACACATGTTATTAATGGAATACACGTATTATAGCATGTGGTTATATGTGTTAGTGAAAACATAATAACACATGATAAGCAATGGGTTTTGAGTTGTGCATTCTGTTTTGAACCAGGCATGTGTTAGTGACATGGAACTGACACATGTTAGCAGTCATTTACACACATTATTGATGGATTACACATGTTAGTGAAAAACATAATAACACATGATAAGCAATGGGGTTTGAGTTGTGCATTGTGTTTTGGACCGGGCATGTGTTAGTGACATGGAACTTACACATGTTAGCAGTCATTTACACACATTATTGATGGATTAGACATGTTAGTGAAAAACATGATAACACATGATAATCAATGGGGTTTGAGTTGTGCATTGTGTTTTGGACCAGGCATGTGTTAGTGACATGGAACTTACACATGTTAGCAGTCATTTACACACATTATTGATGGATTAGACATGTTAGTGATGTGGTTACGTGTGTTAGTCTGACCATGAAATCACATGTTAAGCATTCGATCACTAGTCCCGTATTATAGCATGTGGTTATATGTGTTAGTGAAAACATAATAACACATGATAAGCAATGGGTTTTGAGTTGTGCATTGTGTTTTGGACCAGGCATGTGTTAGTGACATGGAACTTACACATGTTAGCAGTCATTTATACACATTATTGATAGATTACACATGTTAGTGATGTGGTTACGTGTGTTAGTCTAACCATGATAACACATGTTAAGCAATGTTTTCCTAGCTGTGCATTGTGTTTGGATCTATTCTGTCAACCATGGCAATAATGCAGCAGAGGACATATGATAAAAAAAAAAGCCGAAACATGTAAAGGCTTCATAAGTGGCACATCAAAAAATATATAAAACTACATGAACGTTTGCAACCATGTCTTTTCAAAAACAGCCACCATACATAGAAACATAAACATAAAGAAACCATATATAATAAGTTTGCGCACCGCCTAAGTACTTACGTAGCTGCAACAGTAACTATGTTACGGACATAACAAGTAGTTGTAGCGCAAAACCATGAAATGTTATCAAGTACGTAACACAGTTCAAAAAGTGCGACTTATTTATACACATACCGCTTAGGCGTAATGCGTTGTTTTATCAAAGCTATGGTGGCGCAACGACCAAACTACGTGCTTCCTTGGCCTTCTTCATCGCGGCAACCTTCTCGCAGTTTCTTGAGTCATGATCCATCACATACTTCTTGCACTTGGCATATAAACGGGGGGCCTTCTACATCTTGGTTGGTTTCTTTAACGCCTTCTCACCTGGACCACTAATGCGCCTAGTTTTCCCGCATCCATTGTTTCGGCCCACATCCGGGTTAGCAACAGCCACTTCGCAGTCAATGGGTTTACCAATTATGTCTTCCACAACAGCTTGGTCTGACTCTGGTATAGGAGGTGAAAGTGGCTATTGTGTTAACAAGTTAAGCTTCATCAATCGTAGCTAATCAGCTAAATCATTAAGTGACTTCTCATTTCTCCTTGAAACGTCCACGCATTCGGTCACTAGTTCAAGGATTTCATTCCTCAGGATCGATTCTGGGTGGCTGTCAACACCATAACAACTAGAAATTGAGAAAACTTTCTTTGGAAGCACATCACGCATCCACCTCTTCGCAACGTATTTGTCGGGGATACGGTCAACTTTTCGCACCATGTAAACATAGAAAATGACGAGGTATGTCCCGGCTCGGTCAAGCCGGTCAACACCTGACGTTATTTATACTACTATATATTATTTATTATTAACCCAATAGTGAGGCCTATCGCAATATAGCTTGTATTAAGCTTACTGGGCTGAGGGTTTTATGGAGGCAACCCCCTAATTGGGCTTGGTGCCAATGGGCTATGTGCCCATATAGTTAGGGGTCTGTGATGGTGGCCCATTAGTTCCCTATTTAAGAGGTTCACCTCTAACCCTAGGGAACAGGTTGGAGCCTATCACACTTTTTGTGTCTGTGATGGGAGGAAACTCCTGGCAGTCGCCTCCATCCCTCTTTCTTTTCCTTTTTTCTTGTGGTTGCAGATTTGGATCTTGAAGACGGAGAAGGCGCTGTGTGGTCACGTTCATCTTCATCATCGTTGGAATATCTACCCGTAAAGGTACATGTTTCTTCATTGGCGCCATCCGTGGGACCGGCAACGGACTATGCTTCGTTTTTCTCTATTCAATCTCTGGATCTGTGTTTTTATTATGCTCCAATACACACACAATTTGGATCTACACTGTTAGATCCACGCATCGATCTCTATGCATCTCCAAGATTTAGATATGGTTTTTTAAACTTGTAACCTTCATACCTTTATTGGTTTGGGTGTCTAGACATCTTCAAAGCAGGTATATAAATTTTTCTACTAAAACTTTTCTATACTACATGCCTCTCTACGATTAATGTTGGTTCTACTAAACAACTCCGGTTATTAACAACCTACGGTGTTAGTATTATCTTTTAATTAATACATAACTATTTTTTAGCTATTAACTGTATCTCTACATGATATATCAAATAGTTTGTTAATGGTTTTTAAGACGCTATTGCCGCACATATCGGATGTTTTCCGCCGTCAGCGCTAGCCACGCATCATACCTGGTCCTATGACGAGGTATGTCCCGGATCGGTCAAACCGGTCAATCAAGGAAACCTGATCGGAGCCTGTGAAGCATGCAGATAAGTCCATGAAGTGTTCTTAGAATTCCAAACACGAATTGTGAATGAATAATGTCCAGATCTGGGTTTCGTCAAACCCCATATATGATCCGAAAGAAAATGAACGACATGCCGATATGCTCTCCGGGTTATACTCGAACACGCCGGCCATGCGTCATTTATTTGCCACCCTTCGCGGATGACACGGGTCGCATGCCCGGGACATATACGGATGACACAAGTCGCATGATTCGTCGTCATATTGTTTCCACCCGTGGTCATATCATCGGCCTTCGCGCAACCGGGCTCATGCCACGCGCCATCAAGCAACCAAACAACAAGGTCGCACACCCGGATATGTTCTGTGGCCGGCTTCCGAGTCAACCGTCACTCTGAAGATCCCGGACATGCTCTGCTGTACACGCGTCCGGGCAAGTGCATATTCAGTTGGAAGCACATCACTACGCGCATGGAAGGACCTATGATTCCCGTATATTGGATCTGCTCGCTTCGTACAGACCTGGTTGACTAGGTTCAGCACGTGTCAGCCCCGTTCCTTGGAGCTTATGACGGACCTATTCCGCGGGTCACAAGAAAGACGCGTTCATGGTAAGATGTCCTAGAGCTATTAAAACCTGGTTTACATGCATATATACTTCTTTTTATTTTCAAATGGTAAGTGGAACACTATATATATAAACGGTGAGTTGTTGTTCTTGACCCCACCTAAAGAGTTTTAGTTTTATACAGTTGAACAAGTTTTGTGTTGCCAGCTTTTACTTCATAAAAAGTCAAAAGCACTTGTCATAGATTGTTATGTCTCACTCATTTACTATTAAACACCTTAAGAAAATGAGTTAATATAAAGAGACCAAGCTAGCTTCTAAACCTGAAGTGCGGGCTAACCATTAGGCACATGGCATAAATGGCACCACATCAAATGTAAACAATACGCTTATGGGGGCAATTTAGAATTAACCCGTCTTACTTATTATTACGTATTATGGTCAAATTGTGCAAGGCTACTAACATTATATGTAGCCGCAAAAAACTAGGGGACTGGCACGGTATAACGCCATTTTAGATGGTTCTTATATCACATCATTCCAAAAAGATCCTACTTCGAAGACAAGGGTTTGGTACAATCTTTTATATTTACCTCCATTTATTATTTTGTCGATTTATTTTAAGATAAACAAATACTAACACAAGGCTAGGCGCCTCATAATACACCCGCACCATGATTCAAGTTCTTGCAGGTTTGGCTGTGAATGGTTTCAAAACCTGTGGCATACCATTATTGGCTACGAAGGTATTATTATCAGTCGCACGCCACACCAATATTCTTAGATCATGTGCCACATCACTATTTACAGATGTGTGGCACATCGTACATGCATCATTACGTGGTTTGTCCATTTATCTTCAAAGATACGACCATTGAGGGATCAATCAATAAATTCCTTGTGAATCACAAGTGGGATAACATAATTCCACCGTAGTGAGGACTTACGAAATAGGCCAGTCAAAGCCAAACTCTCAACTAAAGGCTACATTGTAGCTTATGCTTTTATGCACCATGATGTATATCACTGCAGTCAGATATGGTCAACATCGTTATGCGAGATAAGGAGATATGTTTTCTTATACTTAATTTGATTATGGAAATTTATTTTAACATTCTATGCGTTGAAATTCTATGTACTAACATTGTTTAACCGCACTACGCTTACCGGATAGTCCTAGTATATTGCTACTCGCTTACCATATAACTTGCACAGTGCAACACTTTTGGCACCATCATCACCGGTGCGTTCATCAAGTTTAGGAATTTTGGTCTGGAAATATCAGTTTACACACCGAATGCTCATCCAAGAACATAGCTATGGGTCTACTTGAAAACAAGGGTCCAATCTTCCCACAACAAAAGGCGAGATCAAAAGATTACACCGTTGATTCACGTTTGCTTGCGCCTTGTTCAACAGGTTCTTTGAAATTTCATGGCTTTCAAGTACTTTAGCTATTGCTTTTGAATACTTATCATTCATGTTCAATTCTATTAACATATTTTAGCAATTTTAAACTCGAGGACTAGAAAGGCATAACACCACTACTATTTAAAGCAAGCATCTAGTCTCAGCCTGTGTGTCAGATGTGCATACAGACCAAATGTCCTCGTGTAAAGTTCGTCTATCTACAAGACGGGGCGTCACTGACCATTTGCAGGTTCTGCTACCGGTCAAGTCACTAGCTGGCTACGTGCCACATCCTTATTCGGCTATACGCCACATCTATAATTGGCTATATGCTAAATCTATATTCGGTTGTATGCGACACCCAAACTAGGCTATACGCCACAGTCTGATAAATGCCACATGCATGTTTGCACATACATGTCGCACGACAATGAAGATAGCCAAGCACAACCCTAGAGCTAGCTGGGACCTAACTGGGAAAGTCCCATACCCCATAGTGGAATTCCTTAGTAAAGGCGTATACACATTGGCGCACCTGGACGGAAGGCCAATCCCGCGAACATGGAATGTCGCCCATTTGAAAAAAAAATGCTACATGTAACAACGAAACCGGTCTGTTGATCACCATTAGAAACATGTATGCATTTATGAATCCTTAACGTTTTTAGAAAACAACCCCATTGCACTATCGCACTTCCTAGACCACTGCAATAACACAGTGGTTAGACTATTCGAATAACGACCACATCATAGTCACTATCTTATTCTCTTTAAATACGTCGACCAACACTCGAAGTACAAGAGACCACAAAAAATACACAACTGCAATTACAATGCATTATAATCGGATAAACATATCCATTGCAATTTCCTACTAGCGGCGGACAAAAATCCGCAATGCTACTGAACTTTACAGCGCTAAGAGTGGGTATCTTCATCTCGAGATATGCAAAAACCACTACGACTCAAAACCCAAGTACCTGTCCCAAACGTGTACAAAAATATACACCACGGGAAATACAAAACGCTCTAAACGACCTTTACGGATCACCGAGCATAGCACACACTTCTGCAGGAGTGTAATGCCCAGCTACGCCTACATTGGCAACCCCTGCCACTTTGGCAGGAACATAAGCTATTATAACCAGCGTAACCGCCTAAGGCACCACGCTTATCACAGGCGGTGCCACGTCCATGTTAACCATCGCCAACGGTTGTTAAGTAGAAAAGACAATGGTCAAATCACTGACTTGTTGCCCACAAAAAAAAAAAAAGAGTTTACGTCAGATAGCAATGACAAGCTTTAATTACATTTGAGTTGGGCAATATCGACCCCTTAACATTATAAAAAAATTAAACATATATGCCGGATCATTTGTGTTTAATATACAAAAACAAGGGGGAACAGACAAACATAAAGCAATGGGCTTCATTATACTTGGCACTTGATGGGGCGCTTGAGCTTAACCAGTATATTTTGCTAGCATCTCCTTCAACGCCGATATGCCCTCACCATTTACCTTCGCTGAAATCTCCTAGACGGAGAGCAAGTTTGGATCATTTAATGCCTAATTCGCATTGTTAATCCGCTCTTGTGCTATATCGCTTTCAAGCGGACCATCCTTCAACATATCACCCTAGGCATACGCACGACCGCCCTCCTGCATCCCACCGGTCGGTTCTTAACATCAATAACAACCAGCTATTCTGAGAAAATCTGGAGGCGTTGGAGGGACGGCGTGAGATCATTGCCCTCAATGAAGCCAAATACAAGGAAAACCAATCCCGGGAAAATGCTATGATAAACGTATCCTGGTACACTCTTTTAAGGTAGACGAATACGTCATACACGATAATGAAGCCAGCAGGGCACAACCTCGAGGAAGGTCGGAACCTGACTAGGAAGGAACCTACCTTATCACGGAGAACCTGGGCAACTGCGTTTCCTCCCCAACGCACTTAGATGGAAGCCCCATCCCGCATACCGGGAATGTCGCGTAGCTCGAAAAGTGTTACACATGAAGACTCGATCTGTTGGTCACCCAAATATGTAATCATAATGATCTGTTGGTCACTGCGTCACACGCCATTATACTTGCATATCTCTTGAATTACAAATAAGACACCAATTATGGCGTTCAGTTTATTTTTCATGGGATTGCATTACAAAATGGCTATTTGCTTCGATAAAAGGGCATGTGGAGTGTTTGTTTTCTTGGACAGCATACTCAATAGTGCGACATGGGAAACACGGGATAACTTCAATAAAGTCTTCATTCGCGCTACACTCCTATAAAATATTTCCATGTGTTGAATAAGTGTTCCACACGCCATGGCATGACGAAGCAAACACTCCACACGCTAACACGTGATAAGAAAAGCTTTTATTGCATTTAAAAAGTGTTCATCCATGCTACATGCATATGAAAAGACTTTGTTAGTGAATACCAGAGTCCATTTACTCCATGAGAATACTAGAACAAGAGAACTTCGGGCCAAAGACCTTATAAATGACTTTTATCAGTCAAATAAACACTCCATGAAGCACGGCAGGTAACGCCATTTGATAACTCATGCACGTGTTCAATAATGTCAACGGTGTTGAAATACGCTTTATATGCCAGCAAGCGTTCATTCACAACACGAAATTTACAGGACACTTTGATACTAAGTAAGGTCCTTTACGCCGTCTGGTAATCGGAATGTGCGTGTCCCAGCGCCATAACACGTCATCATGCGCGCTACAACATTATTAGGTCGCGCACCACATTTGGCTACACTATGCACCATAGTAAAAAGCTAAAAACAAAACTTTGGACAACACGTCAGAACTAGGTCTCAATCTGGATCACGCACCTTACTCAAATGTTCATAGCCCGCGTGTTACCACAAACCACCACTCACAATAGGGTAAAAAGAAATCCGATGATAACGAATAATGGGTCCGGCAAAACAAAGTTCAGGCTACATCCTACCTAGTGAATAACACTCGGATATAACAGTCTATCAGATGTCGTTTTGGCCTGTCATCATTATGTTGCTTTCATGGGGTAACTTTTATACTCCTACCAATTAATGAGGTGTGGTACGGATTAATCTCATAATTCTTTGATGAACCAGGCAATCCGAGCTGGATGTCACTCCATAATATGTTTGGCCTGATTCACATGAATCCAATTTTTCATTCCTTTGACAACATTTTTAGTCTGGCGTTATACTCAATGTCGACCATCACACCAGACTGGGGGGCAGGACCAGGTATGATACGGGTTAACCCTAATCAAACCAGGGAATACTTATAAATTAAACAACATACAAGACACGTCAAATGTGAACAAGTTATATTGCATCAAACAACACAAAAGACATCGCACGCACAAGCTGTACTATATTATCCAGACTGTGTGCACTGGTAGTCAGAATACTCATGCTCAAGTACATTCAATCTTAGAGCCGCCGTCACATTTCAAACCTTAAGACGCCCTAAAACGTTGCAAGTCAGCATGCTACCCTTAAATGTACTCCAAGAACAAATAAAAAACACGAATATCTGGTTGATTAACCAAACATTTGTCGCGCGCCGCCTGATTCCATCATAACTTATTTGATGAGACTATATATACTATAGGACTATGAGTTTCTTCTAGTCTAGTACCATCATCTTAATCATAATACTAGACTGGGGGACATGACGAGGTATGTCCCGGCTCGGTCAAGCCGGTCAACACCTGACGTTATTTATACTACTATATATTATTTATTATTAACCCAATAGTGAGGCCTATCGCAATATAGCTTGTATTAAGCTTACTGGGCTGAGGGTTTTATGGAGGCAACCCCCTAATTGGGCTTGGTGCCAATGGGCTATGTGCCCATATAGTTAGGGGTCTGTGATGGTGGCCCATTAGTTCCCTATTTAAGAGGTTCACCTCTAACCCTAGGGAACAGGTTGGAGCCTATCACACTTTTTGTGTCTGTGATGGGAGGAAACTCCTGGCAGTCGCCTCCATTCCCTCTTTCTTTTCCTTTTTTCTTGTGGTTGCAGATTTGGATCTTGAAGACGGAGAAGGCGCTGTGTGGTCACGTTCATCTTCATCATCGTTGGAATATCTACCCGTAAAGGTACATGTTTCTTCAGAAAACATGACGACACAAAATCCCAATACGGATGAAACCCCTGCATGAGCATTTAGCCGTGTGGTCTGATGGATCGAACCTGACCTGTATTGGTTAACAAAAAAGACATCAGCAAACTGATCCGACCATAAAAAAAAAGGTACATACAAATACATGTGTTAGTGCAGTTACAATACAAGTTCTTAGTAAACAGAAAGCTGCAGTTATAATACAATTTCTTACTAACAGAAGGCAATAAATGTGTTACCTGGTATACGTTAGTAACATCATGACGATGGTCCAAGTGTGTGACATCAAAAACAATGACATCCTCTAGCGGAGTGGTGTTGGAAATGTAGCAAGAAAACCTACCCTTTGTAATCTCCTTATGGACCTCCTTAAACAAGTTATGCGTATACAAGATGAAAGCATGTTGCTCGATTGGTAAATCCGTGGTACCAACAAAAACAGTAGACGAAGTCTTGTACTCAGCCACCCTTTGTCGATAACGTTGGCTGTCAACCCTCGATTCAAAACATAGCATAAACTGCACGAGCGTGTTGACGCTCGTAGAACTCACCTTGAAAGCTGCATTAGAACTCTCGCTTCTTGATGTTGTTTTCATTAGGTAGCACATTGGAATCTCCCTGAATTAAGCTGGAATCCATAATTCCTTAACTGCAAACATGTCCTTCAACAATTGATTATCACCTACTTCGAATGTATCAAGAAGCTCCTGCCATCATGTCTCAAAGGTCAATGGTTTTATGTATATGTTCCACACCAATCGCTGGATGCAAGCACGGAAATCTATTTTATTCAGCAGCTCCCCGGACACCTAATATGCAATTAATAATTGGTTAGGTTTATAACTAATATTCGCCATAGGGTGGATATGCAATTAATAATCATATTACAAACCTTTAACGGCAGTTTCTTCATGATATGCCACATGCATAGTCTGTGGCGAGACTCTGTGAAAACTTGGGGTATTGCTTGCAACACTAACGCGGGCTGATCGCCATGTGGTTTTAAGAAAGCTTGTAACAACCAAACATATGATTCAATTGTTTCATTTGTTATCAACCCAGCCCCAAACGTAACACATTGCTTATGATGGTCGACACCCGTAAATGGGACAAAGATCATGTTGTACCTACATGGGGGGCACAGACAAAAAATGGTGTTCATGTGCTATGTAAGTAACATGTGTTAGACATAACTAACATGTGTTTGACATCATATGGGGGTTTCCTTAAAAATGGTGCAACACATTAAAAAACATGTATCCTGTGTAAGTAAAATGTGTGCACCGGCCCGATTAACATGTGTTATGGGGCTAATGTGTCAGCATATTTTTTTTTGTATATACACTTGAAAAGGCAACGACAGCTTATACGTGTGTTAATTTAAAACTCCAAATCATGTTTAAATGAATTATGTTGGATAAAAGCCTTACTTGTTGGTGTGGTATGTTGCATCAAGCGAGAGGACGCCGCCGAAAGACTTATAATTAAGTTTGGATATCTCATCCGACCAGAACACGGAATGTAGTTTGCCCTCTTTAACAACAAAATCAAAATAGAAATCGGGCAAGTTGTTAAAGCGATCACGCAACCATTCCAGGAAAAGCGTGGAGTCACGATCACCAATAAAAATTCTTAACTGTTTGCTAAAGTTCTTGAAGTCTACAACAGTGCCGTTGACATTATGGTGCCCACCTTTAAGCGACACTAAAAACTGGTCTGCTTTGACTAGACCTATTCGATTCAAGCTCATGTTGTGGATAAACTGTTTGGTGGCATATGATAGTTTCCTTGAAACCTTTCTGAGATCACAGTTATGTGAATCGAACAACACGTGGTTATAAACATCATTGAAACCCCTAATTGTATAACAAGAACCTTCACCACTGATTGCAAGTAACAAATGAGCTTTGCAGTTGGAGAGTGTGAATGAACTGCTGCGTATCCTTAATGACGCTTCATCTAACGTGTCGAATGTTCTCTTCAACTGAGGTGTCCCATACTTTGCACAACGTAAGTACTTATGCGTTGCAATGCCCATCCACACCTTCGTTTGACCCTTCTAAACACAGAATCCAGCTTGATCAGCAAAGTCCTTGTACATCGCCAACGATCAGGTATGAACCTCGGGCTAACATTAGGTATCAAAAACTGGGTACCATTAGGTGTTGCAATCACATAATGCTGGGGGGTTATGTATCACCTACATCCAAAAAATAATTTAGCTAAAAAAACAACAATCATCAACATGATCAAATACATTGTATTCATACATGCACACTGTAAAAAAAAAAGGGAAAATATACACAAACCTTCATTATCACCATGATGAGAAGCTGTCTGATTTTCCCTCCTAAATAACGGTGAGCCAGAAGATGATCCTTCCCCTGCATTAGTTGGAACCCCCATAAAAACAGCACCACACCTTTTATCATGTGAAACGCCTTCTTTGTAGGTTGCCTCGTCTTATTAAAACACAACCAAATTAAAAAAAAATTAAAACAAAAAATATATGGAAAACACCAACAACTTCATATGACTTAAGAGGGCCACTAACAGTAACACACACACACACACACACACACACACATATATATATATATACTAGTAAGAAACCCGCGCGATGCGGCGGTGGCGACACTTTACAAAGCGGTATTCGTTACTGTCTCGTGATATATTGTATAGTACTTAAGTTAGTTTTCTGATTCGTGTAATACGTTACAAGTCAATTAAGTTATCAATCCTCACGTGCTATATCTAACGTGCGTATTTATTCTTATATGAATCAGAAATAAACAAACAAATAGACGTACATTTTTATGGAGCAATATAAGGAATAGTCTCTTTTTACCGCAACTAACCATGTAAAATTTACCCAAACAAAATAGCACAAGATACTAATCTTCATGTTGCGTGAGACCCAAGAAATCTTCAATAATGTCACATTCATCAAATCTTTTACGTGACCGTGATGAAGATAACAAAATTAACTAAATGTAATTGGAATTGTGTAACTTTTATGTGGAATGAATTTCAAATAATGTAATATTGCGTTATAACTTATAATATAAGCCTCATTTTGCACATGTTAATTTTGTATAGGCGAGTGCGATGTTGCGGAAAAGAAGAGTGTGGTACTTCCCGCCGAAGAGATGCTATGAGTCTGGCCATCAGACTCGCGTAATGATTCTAATGTAAATCGAAATGATTTAAAAAGCCCATTTTGTTCATGGATAATAAAAAAGGATTTAAATCTTTTGGTATCTTGAAACTCATTCTGCTAACATATGAGCACTAAATGTTGCGAATGATGACATGGATGAACTCAACACACCAGAATGGCTCGAAGACTGGAATAATATGGGACCAAGTTACGTGTAGTAATTGGTTCATACTCAATGGCATTGATTATCTTGTCGTGTAGTAATTGGTTCACACTCAATGGCCATAAGATTTCTGTGCATCAAGCATGCATAATTAATGGGAGTTTGGATCACTAAATTTATTCACTTATTTGAAAATGCTAATATTTGGACTTGCATAACATTTTAATACATGTCATCTTTGGTATCCTCACACATTTTTTTACTATGTTTGGAATGATAAATAGTTAGTGGAGTTCCAATGTTAAGTATTGATTTCTTGTAGTAATTATAGAGTTCCAATTTCCTTACGCTCACTTTCACAATGGATGCTTTCCTGCTGCACCTTGGTTAAGTCAAAAGAAAATCATAACTGTCAGCTTTAAATATATAACCTTGTGCTCACAAATGAAAATAAAAAGGCTCCCATATTGTTTGTTTTATAAAAGCAGGTACCAAAGTTTAATCATATGCAAAAAGTTCTGTTTAACACCCTCTTATTGTTCCATGTTCTTCAAAAGTTTAATCTATTTTAGGATAGTTGTAGAAAAGCTTTTGTTCATTTCAGGGGAAAGAAGAAATAAGAGTCAGAGAAAGTAAAGTCAAAAGTTTTGTTTAAGGATAGTTGCAGAAAAGCTTTTATCAAAACACGGATCCACACAGAAAATATGAAAAAGGAAAAAAAAAATAAGGCTTTTATGCGTATATACATTAGAAATAATAAAGTTCAAATATTTGTTGCTAGCATATCCCTGAACGATGAAAACCCATAAATCTAATTGGTCATTGGGGACTCTTCTTTATTTTGGGCTACAAATGGCAGAATCACTTATTTACTAATTTTAGCATCAGAAAGTAACGCCTCTGTTGTCAAAGCCCGCTCAGGCGCGCTAGGCCCACTTTTCAGGCTCAACGCAGTCTTCTCGCTTTGCTTCAAAAGCCCTTCTTTCAGGCCCTCGGGTGCATTTTTCAGGCCAAGTTTAGACGGAATTCCGGCCAACAGTTATCTGAACAACTATGAAACAATTATATCAGCCCAAAAAAAGTCTATAATTAACCTTAAACAACCTAAACTAACACTAAATAATCCTAAAACATGTTTACAACTCCTAAAATGCATTTTATGACGTGTGTCTCGCTTAAAAAAGTTCTTGCTTTTTAAACTCCCAAGTGTGACAACCGGTAACCTTTCTTTTCGTTTTCTTCCTTTTCGTCTTTTTCATTTTTGGGCTTCGTGCAATTTTCGGGACGAAAATTCTTTCAACGTGGGGATGATGTGACACCCGGCATGTTCGGCTTAAACATATTAGTAACATCTAAGTCTACCTTAGCGAGAAACGTTTATAAACAAACTTAACCGGGTTAGTTGAGTTGGGTCAAGTTAGGATTGTCCAGGGTACAATGATCTGGAGGATCATTGGGAGTCGTTTTGGTAATACACTAGTACCGGGTTCCGTTGTTGGTGACATTACATGAACTAATTAAGTATATGTGTAGATTATGGGTTGTGTGGTGGTTTATATACATAGACGTGTTTAAATGATGTGTAAATGATTATCTGTGCTTTAATGTGTTAAATATAGACTAAGGATGCATGCTTATGTGTTAAGATGTGTTAGAATGCGTTAAACACGACAAACTGGAAAACTAGTTAAGAAGGGGCTCTGGTTCGACCACTTCGAGTGGTCGAAGGAGAGGAAAATTGTCTGGTTCGACCCATGCAAGTGGGCGAACCAGGGAAGTGGAATTGAAGAATTCCCTTCGACCTGGACAAGTCTCATTCGACCCTGTGAAAGGGGCGAAGGAGACCACCTTCGACCAATCAATTGGTGCGAAGGAGGATCAGTATAAATACCAACCTTAGTCATTTTTCATCATTTCACAAACCCTAACCGTCCCAAAACGCTCTCAAACGATCTTAAACACTAAGGAAGGAGTTTTTGCTCTTCTTTTTCATAATCTAACCTATCTACAACATCTAAACAAGAATCCAAGGTGTGTTCATAATCCTAAATCTTTTAGAAGCATTTTAATTCGTTTTCATCTAACCTTAATTGTCCAGATCTGTTCTAAGGGTGTTTTTATGATTAAAAACCTTTTAAACATCTTTCTAAAACAAAACCCTATCATTTAACATGAGTTTTCATAATGAATAACATGTGTTAGTTGAGTATTATGTGGTGTAATGTGTTATTCAATACTTTGCTGCTTTATCTATGTTAGAGACATGATGTAGGATTGCTTTTAATGCTGATTGATTGTTGTTTAGGGTTAGAATCGATTGGATAATGATATTACGTGTAAATTGGGGATTTTGACGAATCTAGACGTAACATGTGGTGTTTATAATCAATGGAACCCATAGGGATGGTCGGATGATCGATAAACTGAGTATTTTAAATCAAACATGAGTCGATTGCAAAAGTTTCCAAATTGGGTAAAGATTTCATGCATGAAAGTGACGTTTCCATAATTTTTGCCATTTTGGGAAAGGGCTGAAACGGATATGGTTTGGGGCGAAATCAGTGGGGTTTTGTTAGGATAACATAATCATGTTTGACTGCTGTGATTGGTGATGTTTCGAGTCGTTTTGAATGTGTTTTAAGCGTTTTTAGGCAAAATAGAACAACAGGGGCGAACCTGGCCTCCTTCGACCAGTCGAAGGTGCGAAGGAGGAATCCCAGGGTCGAACCAGGCTTTTCAGTGGGCGAACGTGGCAAAACGTGCGAAGGAAGCATCAAACGGTCGAACGAGAGGTAAAAAGGTGCGAAGGAGGTCTTAAACTGACTGGTTCGACCGTTCTGATGCAGAAATGAGATTTTTGATACAAACTAAGTGTTTTATGCTTGAACCTTGCGTGTAATCTATGTGTACTTGATTAGTTAGGGTAATGGGTCACCAACGGGATGGCGGGTCGGTCTAGTGTGTCGGTTGAACACTTAAACACGTTTTAAAACATACTCGGTTATGATCTGGACAATCGGGGGCTAGATAACCTTATGGTTATTAGTCGGAACACTTATGTGAACATTTTGATAGATCTCCGGTAGAGGGATTATCAAGGGCTAAACATCTTTACTTATAATTGAAGAACGCTATCTAAGGTGAGTTCACGGCCCCACTTTTACTGCTTTAACTTTTGGGGGAGAAAACATGCGCTAAACAGTTTTGGTAACATATGTCATACTATGGTTTTAACTTTATATTGCTATACGATCTTTTGGAAAGTCCCGGGGGAAACCATGAATGTGCGGGTTTGCACAACGGGGGAAATGTGGATAGATCTATTGGGCGTGACCTGCCCCACTCGTCGGCTCGGAGGGCCGGGCGGGTGCATATTGTCTCGAACAGGAACATTATCGTGCTGAACATTACGGGCTGCTAAACATGCTAAACATTGCTAAACGTGTCCAGTAATGGTTTCCAATCGTAGTAGTAATAAAACATACGCCTAGCTAGCGTACTTGGTAGCATTGATATAGTATGGACATGGTAACACTTGGTAACTCTTTTTGAACAAACCTGTGAACTCACCAGCATTATATGTTGACGTCCTTTGGCATGTTTTTCTCAGGTCGCTAAGGTAGCAACAACTGGATCTAGGCGCACGAGTCGGCACGGGCGTCTAGGGTTTAGAGCATGGTCTTCATTAAACATTTGAACTATATTTTTGGGTTGTAAACATTTAAATCTTCCGCTACAGTTTATGCTTTTATAATTATATCTTTTGGGTTTTGTGTAATGCATATAGTGTTGTTTATTGTGACCGTTGACTTGAATCCTGGTTTGTCATGCGCCTCGCGGTAAAACCCCGCAAGTGGAATTTGAGGGTGTGACACCAAGGCTCACCCTTGGCGCCTTGAGTGCGCCTTGCGCTTTTAAAAACTATGAGTCTAGCATATTTTTATATATTAGACTTCATATTAAACATATTTTGAATGTCCTCAAAAATATTTTGGATTAAAAAAACCCATAAATCAACTAATAAATTCAAGAAAATAAATAAAAGAACATACAAAGGTAAATTCGTAGAAACCTGCAAAAAAAGAAAAAGAAAATTGTTTAATGGATACAACTTCGAATCATACCTAATGTCGGGTCGAGCCAATTAACCGGTGGAAGTTGTTGCCTCCCTTCCATCATTAATCATGTGTTTAGAAGTTACAGCAAGCTCTAGAACTCGGTGATGATTGGTTTGCATTTGTATCCATCGATTCAAGATTGGAGACCTGCTCGATAAATAGAGAGTTAAATGTCACTACATAAAAACACTAACAAGCTGATTCAGCTACAATAAGCATTTAACCACCCTAATTGATCAAGTGCAACTTCAAAGAGTAATCTGTCAGCATCATGCTTTCTTGAAGGCTCCATTCACCAATTCAATCAGTTCAAGAGTTGCTTTATCTTCTGGAGACAAGGAAAAGCGGTTAGTCTAACATATCTACCAGTTAAAACAAGGGAAATCGGTAAAACAGTTTACAAGTATGATAACAAGTCTTTTGACACAGAAATCACTAACAAAAATAGCCGAAATGTTTGGGGTTTAAATTATTATTAAAAAAAAAAATTTGAGGGTAAATAGTGTTTTGATTCAATCGGTACTGAAAATTACTGATCCCATGTTCGCAAGGCTCACTTCTTCTGGAGCTCGGATTCATCCATTTGTGTGCACTGCTCGAGTTTGACAAATTGCTAAAAAGATGGTATCTTTGGAAGCTGCAATGGTGCACTGCATCTCGCACCAGATGATGCACATGCCTCTATATTTATAAGCAAATAGCCAATTCCAACCTTACAATAATACTAATAATAAGTTGATATTTGTATATGCCTAAAGTAAAAAACATTAGTGTCATCATTACCTGAATCTCCAAATCAACATATTTTTCTCCAAATTCTTTAGAAAACAGCAATGAATCCAGCCTGAACTTCTCATCACCATCAAATAGACCACCATCCCATTTTGGTATGGAAAAAGATTAATCATTTAAGGTTTATGCACTAGAGCAAACAAGAAGTTTCTTTATTTTTTTTTTTTTTTTGCATCTATTCCAGATTAAAATCAATGTGTACAAACATGAACGAAGTAACTGACATCTGAGTTGAGGCAAGTATAATTTATTAATTAGTTATCTAACATCTATAAGTTAATCAAATAACATGACCATCCTTCGACAAGGTTTAAAAGAACGAAATTGTGCCTTGAGGGTTTTCCCTTCACCACACAACGCGTACGCCTCGAGGCGAACAGAGGCAGAACAACTGTAACATCGCGTATATATATAATTATTTTTATTTTATTTTTTTAGTAAATCGTCACCTTAATTATATTAAACTTCTTGACTAGCCATGTCTAAATCATACTTATTTCAAAACATTTTAATAATAATAGTATTAATAATAATAATAATGATTTTATAAACTACTAAAAACCTTGCTGACCTTTTTATAAAACATAATGTGTCCAAGTTTCCTTAAATCTTACCAAGCCCATTATAATTATTATTTTTACCCCTTCTGGCCCATGATTTTTGCAGCCCAAACACCCAACCCAGATCCCATACCCGGCCCACTTACCTTTTTCTTCCCCACCTTGACTACCTGCATACCCGACCTATTTCCGGCAAATCCCGAAAATTCCGGCGACCTACCAAAACAATCATATGCGTCTTCTTTATTACAATCTTTGACCCGCACGTTTTTGAAACACACCCCGGCAAATCAATAGCCGTAATAGTCTCCAATCAACAAACAATTAATCACGGGTTTGACTTGTAAAAGTCAAACCTTTGCGTTTCTTTGAGCTCGGGTATAAATGGAGCACACCAGTAGGCCATAAACCTCACACAAAACCTCACCACCCAAAAAATTCTGTTGAAAAAGCTTCCAGGCGTGGACTACGGGTCTCGTCGGCGTTCACTTTTCCGGCCAAGTTCTGTTCCCTTTAAATCTCCATTTATTTCAGTAAATCTCTATACCATTCAGATCGTATTATGCTATTGTACATTAGCCCTCTAATTAATTGGGTTCTAACTGTAGTTTTCGAGCCCAATTAGCCGGAGATAGATCTATGGTTAATTTGGGGAAGAAGGTTCGAATCTGATAATGTATAAAAGATTTTATGTATGCTTTAAACTCGTTCTCAGGGTGTGGCTTGGTGGTAGCCACACTTGTGATTAAGTCCAACCCGGTCATAGACCCGGGTTCGAACCTCATAACCACCACATATTTTTTTTTGAAGGATTTAAACATATATTTTTAATTCTAAAGTATTATTATACATTTTAAATACCAAAACAACTTTATAAATCCTGTAAAATTTATTTTATGCATTTCAAATGGTTAAGTTTACCATACAATTTTTAGTTTTTCAAAAATCTTATATTTATTATATATAATAAATATTACAAATTTATTCAATTATAATTATAAAATTCTATAAATATATCAAAACAATTATATAAATTCCCACAAAAATTATTCTGAGTTCATATAACATTAAACTTTTCTGAAATGATTTTTATTTCTGAAAAACCATTTATTTAATATTTTTAATCAATTTTTGTTAGTTTTAATCATAAATAAATCATAATAAATTCATTTTTTAATATTTTTGCACCAAAATTTTATATAAATTATTTCTATATATTTGGAACAGAAATACAATTTTTAATTTAATAATTCTTTAATTTTAGTATTTTAAATATTAAAGTTACATTTTGACAATTTGAAATAAATAGATTTAATATTCTATTTTAAAGAAAATAATTTTATAAAAATCATTTTCATACTTAAAACTTTATATTGTGACCGTCTTTAATTTAAAATTTACAAAAAGACTTTTGTTTATTTATTTATCAAATTTCTCTTAATTATTAAACATTTTATTTATGAATCAAACGAACATTTATCCCCAATTCGAAACCCTAGAATATATTCGTAGACTAGAAAGACTTAGACATATTTATTACCATAATTATAGGGTAATACTTGGCATCGTTGGGCAACACATATTCTATTTCACGAGACTTAACATTTTGCTAAGGTGAGTTTACATAGCCCCTTTTCTCTTTTACATTTTTAGGGTGAAACATGTTTAAACATTTTATACTATCATTTACTCATACTTACTTGTGATTCAATTACACTATCATTCTATCATTTGACTGTAACAAAAAGACACAGTACAATCATTAACAATGATCAAGCCCCCTGTTTAGATTATAGCGCTATAGGTCTGACAAACCCATCCCCCCGCATAAATTCAGGGATAATCGATAACAGTAACAACATTTAACTAACTTGCGAGTTAGTCCCCAGTCGACACAAGGTTTGATTGTAAAAGACGCATTGTTACATGTCGGACTCATACTCTATCATTATACAACTGTGATTGTTGTACAAACTATGGTTATCAATTATATTCATAAACCAATGTATTCTCACCAACTTATGTTGACCCAAAATATTTTCAAATTTAACATGTTTCAGGTTATACTTGCTTGAAGATTGAGTTAATGCTTGATGATGTGTGCATAGTATTATTCATTAAGATGTACGAATTCTTATAGAACAATTGTATGTAATTTATTTAAATCAATTAATGAAATTTATTATTCACCATGAGCTACTGAACAATCATCAATACGTGACATCCCGATGTTTCCGCCATCGGTTGGGGTGTTACAGATTGGTATCAAAGCCATGGTTATAGGGAATTAGGTTATTAGAAAAAAATAATCTAGTCTATAACCATAGGATTTAACCAGTACTTGCTTCTCTTACTTGCTTCTCTACTTATTCCTATTCTCTATCTCCCTCCTACTTCCTATCCCTATTTTAATACTTACAAGAAGATTGCTCTCCATCACTGGACTAATAGGACAAAATCCTCAGGTTTAGCCTGAACCACCTTGAGATCTCGTTAAAGTTCTAGATTTTAATAACGAACACGTGCAATCTGGAAGGGTGAACGCCTGTATTCTGAGTTTTCTGTCTAAGCTGGCATTGTGCATATATCCCAATCAGACGAGGGACCCGGATGCCTACTTGGGAATTCTCGGGATGAGTGTTCACTTATAGGCTAAAGCATGTCTTCACTATGTTATTAGAACCTAGAATCTTTGATAAGTCAATGTTTTCGTTTATTCGTTTTAATAAATGGATAAATGATTACATTCCTTATATTACCTCATTCATATCTCATTAAACCTTCATTGTCTCTCTTACAGATCATGCCTCCACGTCGCAGCACTCGCAATAACAGTGGTGGAAATCAAGAAGAAGGTAGCAACAACCACAACCATAACCACGACACTAACCACAATAACAATAACAACAACAACAACAATGGTGTTGATGCCCAACTGGCTGCGATCATTTCTCAACAAATGGCACAGCAGATCGCGACTCTGGTTCCTAACTTACTGGCTCAAGTCATCCAGATGAACGAAAACGGCAACGGAAACGGTAACGGCAATGGAAACGGTAATGGAAACCACAACGGAAACGGGAATGGTCTCCCAGCTTGCACTCTTAAGCACTTTAATTCCTGTAATCCCCCTAAGTTCAGTGGAGAGGAAGGAGCTACTGGTCTTCTACAATGGTTCGAGGGTATTGAGAATACCTTCATTAACAGTGAGTGTCCCGATAACTTTAAGGTCCGTTATGCTATAAGTGTTCTTCACAAACGAGCACTCACTTAGTGGAATGAAGAAAAACGCACCTGAGGAGCTGAAGTTGCACTCACTATGACCTGGGATCAAGTCAAGGAGATAATGAAAGCTGAATTTTGCCCACGTAACGAGGTCAAGAAATTAGAGGATGAATTCCACACCCTTGCTTATAATACCCGCTTCAATGAGCTTAGTCTGTTGTTGCCCCATAAGGTCACTCCTCTACCTGTAGCCATTGAGAAATATATCGGTGGTTTACCCATGCAGATTCAGGACACGGTATGGGGAAGGAACCCTGCTACCCTCGAAGAGGCCAAACGTCTAGCAGCTACCTTAACTGACAATCACGTAAAGAATGGTACCTTAGTTCGGAAAGGCGAGAAAGCAAGTATTGTAGCTGCGGTAACTACTGAGAACCAGAAGCGTAAGGCCAGGGATCCTGATGCCAACCTCACTACACAAGCTTCTAACAAGAAACCTTATATAGGAAACTATCCATTGTGTAACACATGCAAACGACATCATCCCACTACTTCAGCGTGTCGCTTGTGCACCAATTGTGGTAAGTATGGCCATCTAGTCAACACATGTCGCGAGACCCCAAACCCTAACGCCAACCAACCCACCAACCCTGCTTAGACTACTAATCCTAATCGATACAACTATGGTCAGTGCTATGAATGTGGAGACCCAAATCACTTCCGTAACCGATGCCCTAAACTAAACCGAGATCAAGACCCTCCAGCTACCTAACAGCAAGTCCCACCATTTGACTATTGGTTGCTTTTTATTCTATGTATTGACACTATTTGATTCAAGTAATAAATTCTAGTATTGAAAGTTTTGGCTGAGAGTTGTTTATATGGTATAATCATAACACTTGGATGCGTGCTTGTTTGAATGTCTAAATCTATACAACTACAACTCATATACTATACTCGTATTACCTATAAACTTGCTTGCATAAACATATTATCAATTTGCAATTTATGTGTATAATAATTGCTACACTTAATAGAGGATAAAAGTACTTGCTCAACAGTTATTTGAGTACCAAATAACCTACTCAACGATTGGTAGAGGTCATCATGTCTTTTCAACAGTCGGGAGAGGCCCTACAACCTGCTCCACGACTGGTGGAGACTATCGAACCTGCTCAGTCGGGAGAGGCCCTACAACCTGCTCCACGACTGGTGGAGGCTATCGAACCTGCTCAACAATCGGTAGAGGTTCCTACTCACTAACTGGTGAGAGTCTTTTCCCTGCTCAACAGTTGGACTCATTAAATACAAAGGTTCCACCACATGATTGTTTCTGCATCACTTACATATGTGTTGGAGTAATAGAAGGACACAAAACCCTAATGTAAGGTAAATTGGTGATTGCGGTCCGGAACGTAATCATGAATTTACAGGTACGTTAAGGTGGTGTGAAATTCTATCAACGTTTTTCGGTAAATAGTCAATTATAACTCTAGTTACCTAGTAGTTCATAGTCCATCAACTCATGCGTTTCTTTTAGGATTCCTAAAAACTTAAGTTTAGTGTTTTCTAGATTCTTATTTTCCTTACGATTTCAAGACACACCTACCCTTAAAACTCACAGATAACAAACCCCTTATCCAAATTATTCAGATTGTTCTATTCATGTTGTGCCTTAACACAAAAGTTTCCAGACCACACTTGTCCTAACTTCTACGTTTTAAATAACATCGCGTATATATATAATTATTTTTATTTTTTTCTTAGTAAATCGTCACCTTAATTATATTAAACTTCTTGACTAGCCATGTCTAAATCATACTTATTTCAAAACATTTTAATAATAATAGTATTAATAATAATAATAATAATAATTTTATAAACTACTAAAAACCTTGATGACCTTTTTATAAAACATAATGTGTCCAAGTTTCCTTAAAACTTACCAAGCCCATTTTAATTATTATTTTTACCCCTTCTGGCCCATGATTTTTGCAGCCCAAACACCCAACCCAGATCCCATACCCGGCCCACATACCTTTTTCTTCGCCACCTTGACTACCTGCATACCCCACCTATTTCCGGCAAATCCCGGAAATTCCGGCGACCTACCAAAACAATCATACGCGTCTTCTTTATTACAATCTTTGACACGCACGTTTTTGAAACACACCCCGACAAATCAATAGCCGTAATAGTCTCTAATCAACATACAATTAATCACGGGTTTGACTTGTAAAAGTCAAACCTTTGCGTTTCTTTGAGCTCGGGTATAAATGGTGCACACCAGTAGGCCATAAACCTCACACAAAAGCTCACCACCCAAAAAATTCTGTTGAAAAAGCATCCAGGCGTGGACTACGGGTCTCGCCGGCGTTCACTTTTCCGGCCAAGTACTGTTCCCTTCAAATCTCCATTTATTTCAGTAAATCTCTATACCATTGAGATCGTATTATGCTATTGTACATTAGCCCTCTAATTAATTGGGTTCTAACTGTAGTTTTCGAGCCCAATTAGCCGGAGATAGATCTAGGGTTAATTTGGGGAAAAAGGTTCGAATCTGATAATGTATAAAAGATTTTATGTATGCTTTAAACTCGTTCTCAGGGTGTGGCTTGGTGGTAGCCACACTTGTGATTAAGTCTAACCCGGTCATAGACCCGGGTTCGAACCTCATAACCACCACATATTTTTTTTGAAGGATTTAAACATATATTTTTAATTCTAAAGTTTTATTATACATTTTAAATACCAAAACAACTTTATAAATCCTATAAAATTTATTTTATGCATTTCAAATGGTTAAGTTAAACATACAATTTTTAGTTTTTCAAAAATCTTTTATTTATTATATATAATAAATATTTCAAATTTATTCAATTATAAATATATCAAAACAATTATATAAATTTCCACAAAAATTATACTGAGTTTATATAACATTAAACTTTTCTAAAATGATTTTTATTTCTGGAAAACCATTTATTTAATATTTTTAATCAATTTTTGTTAGTTTTAATCATAAATAAATCATAATAAATTCATTTTTTTAATATTTTTGCACCAAAATTTTATATAAATTATTTCTATATATTTGGAACAGAAATACAATTTTTAATTTAATAATTCTTTAATTTTAGTATTTTAAATATTAAAGTTACATTTTGACAATTTGAAATAAATAGATTTAATATTCTATTTTAAAGAAAATAATTTTATAAAAATTATTTTCATACTTAAAACTTTATATTGTGACCATCTTTAATTTAAAATTTACAAAAAAGACTTTTGTTTATTTATTTATCAAATTTCTCTTAATTATTAAACATTTTATTTAGTAATCAAACAAAGAATTATCCCCAATTCGAAACCGTAGAAATATTCGTAGACTAGAAAGACTTAGACATATTTATTACCTTAATTATAGGGTAATACTTGGCATCGTTGGGCAACACATATTCTATTTCACGAGACTTAACATTTTGCTAAGGTGAGTTTAGATAGCCCCTTTTCTCTTTTACATTTTTGGGGTGGAACATGTTTAAACATTTTATACTATCATTTACTCATACTTACTTGTGATTCAATTACACTATCATTCTATCATTTGACTGTAACAAAAAGACACAGTACAATCATTAACAATGATCAAGCCGCCTGTTTAGATTATAGCGCTATAGGTCTGACAAACCCATCCCCCCGCATAAATTCAGGGATGATCGATAACAGTAACAACATTTAACTAACTTGCGAGTTAGTCCCAGTCGACACAAGGTTTGATTGTACAAAGACACATTGTTACATGTCGGACTCATACTTTATCATTATACAACTGTAATTGTTGTACAAACTATGGTTATCAATTATATTCAAAAACCTATGTATTCTCACCAACTTTTGTTGACCCAAAATATTTTCAAATTTAACATGTTTCAGGTTATACTTGCTTGAAGATTGAGTTAATGCTAGAAGATGTGTGCATAGTATTATTCATTTTGATGTACGAATTCTTGTAGAACAATTGTATGCAATTTATTTAAATCAATTAATGAAATTTATTATTCACCATGAGCTACTGAACAATCATCAATACGTGACATCCCGATGTTTCCGCCATCGGTTGGGGTGTTACAACAACGCACATGCCTCAACCATTAACTTACCACCACGTTTTCTTACCGCCTCGCCTCAAGGCGCATGCCTTGGTCGTTTTTTAAACTATGTCTTGCAAAAAAGGAATCATACAACATTTAAAAAGAAAAACAATTAATTTTTTATATATAAACGGGTCAATTCAAACATACTAATTTTATTTCATTTTTATGAGGTAACAAAAACAAGCGTATTAAAAGTGACCCATTAAAAGAACATGATTTCGCAGCCAAGTTTTGCCGTGTCGAGCAATGCATTATGTAGTCTAAGCTGGTGATTATCAATTTGATTTTCGGTTCTGGGCAGGAAATAAAGGGCTTCTGCCATTCCCATTTGCGTGTTCCATGGTAGTGGTTCCTTGTTTTCTGCAAAGGACATAACAGAAATACATTCTATTTTTTCACAAACAGAAATTATTGATTCAAAGTAGAAGATTTTTCACAAAAAAAAATACATTCTTTTTTTTTACCGGACACCTTCTACAAATATATAAGTCAGGTTTCAAATCTGCACCAACCACGACCACCAAACCACGATTCCCTCGGCACTCCTGGACCATCTATATGCATTAACAAGTAAATAATTTGTTTTATTTTAGCACACATCCGCGAAAGTAAATAAATGTTTTGATTGTTACACTCCAACTCACCTTTCTTAATGTAAATTACTTGATATGCATACTAAAATTACCTATATACCCTTACTTGTTAATCTCCAGCTCACGTTTTGGCTTCAATCATGCTTAGATCCAAATAGCCTATAATATGGAGATTAATTAGGTTTGACAAGTTTGATATAAGTGCGATCCAGTTTCTGGTGTGGTTACAGCGGATTAAGGTTTGGACAACCAATCCATCAAACCGTAAAATTTGCGTGTGCATTAAAATTAATACAAAATTATCCTTAAAGAAATTTCTAAAACTGCAAAACTGATTCATCACAAGCGTAAAATCTTGAAAACCGGCGCCAACCAACCAACTAAATAGGTTTATTGGTATTTTCCCAAAATCGTAGTTACCGGTTGAACCCATATTGAAACAAGTCAGTCAGTTTATGATTTGTACGGTTTAGTTTTGACGTTGGCAGGCCCGACTGACAGTTTTAAATTTTGAACCAGGCATTTGAACTTTTTGTTTATTTTGTTTTTTAAGATGCAGCTATGTACATACAGTCTTTATGGTTTTAAATTTTTTGTGCAAACTAATGGTTTTTTTAAATAATAAAACAAAAAACTTGTTTGAATCATCAAAACTAGCCGACCTATCCAAACTGGCCGGTAATATGGTTTGTCTTTATTGAAAGGCAAACAACGCAATTATCCTCATACAACCCATACCATTTTATTTATTTGAGCACCATGGCGGATAACATTTGATAAATTCAACCGCAAAATCTCTGCTTTCTGGGTTTTGCTGCTTTAAACCCCCAAATATGAGAAAAGAAATTTCCTTGAGATGTTTACAATTACATAGTCTTAAAACTTTTAAGAACTCACCTAGTATAGAGACGGTCTGATATATGAGTTGTAAATTATGTGTCACCCACCACAAAAGGCCTGACCATTGCTATGTTACCGTGCAACTGAGAGAACTTAACTGAAAAATCATCCCATTCTTTGAGGGTTCAACAAATGGATTTGCAGATGACGTTTTACAAAATGCAAGCCTTCGTGTATGAAGTTTGTTTTGCTATAATGTACAGGCAAAAGTAAATAAATAACCATTAATGTTCAAGAAATTAGCTTTATTATGTTTGAAAACTTGAAAGCTTTATGTAAATCAAACACTTAAACTCACTTGCAGACAACTTATCTGTTTATCATTGCTAAGACCTTCAACTTGAATAAGCTCTCTGTTTTGTTTAAGAGTTGCAACTGCACAAGATTCAAAAATTCATGATTATATGCTACAAAATCTAACATTAACAGGATAAACATCTGATTCCTTGTTCAAAAATGTTAAAAGCAACAAACCTTTAAAGATGAAGTATATGAATCTAAAACCGAACCTTTGTATGCTTCTAAACACCCACCAACCTTCAACATGAATTTGAATAACAGATAACATATTTAGTGGCCTATGCTAGCAAGATTTTATTAACAACAGTCCTTCATACAAAACCTAGAATTAACAACAAATAGATCAACACTAACACAAAACTAAGACGATTTCTAAATATCATAGCAACAATTTCTGTGAAAAAATTAATTTGATTCAGAAACAAATACCTAATTTCTAATGTAGCAGTAATTTCCGTAAAAGAAATCAAACTGAACCAAAGTCAAGCCACGAACTTGTGAATCAAATGAATCAAACCTAGCCCAAAGAAAAAACACAAATCAAGCGAAAAAATTAAATGCCACCATATGAAGTAGGAAAGCAGAAGAGGGTAGTGATCCTGATTTAGAAGAAGAACAAGACGATGTAGTAGAAGGAAGATAGGGCCTGATTCAAATTTTGAAATGTATATCTAGATTTGCTAGAGAAAGAAACCATATGGAAGATGGAGACGGACAATGAAGGATAGAATGACAAAATCCTAATTTGAAGTCAGATATCCCTGTCTTTAGTGCAGGATGTGTGTTGTGCAGTGAATCATTGTACAGCATGCCTTTAAGCTTGTACTATCTTAAAAATGTGTCAAATGACCAAAGTTGCCCCTCATATATGCATATTATATATAGTGTATATATATATATATATATGTATATGTGCATGTATAACACTGTACAAACACCTCAGACCTAACATTAAAACTTAATAAAATGTTGGTTTTATCCAAAAATCCAAACATACCGTTTGATTCAGATGATTCTAGCTTGGTTGTTACAACCAAAACAACAACATTGAGATTCGTTGCCTCGATGTCAGGATCATCGGACATTAAATGATCTGAGGATTCTATGTTAAAATCCATCGCATTTACTAAGGTGGGTGATTTAATGAAGCTTATTAATGGTGGTTTTGAAAGTATTCTTTGATGATGGTGATTAAAGGAGGACATGAATCTTAATGGAGAAGAAGGTTAATAATAATAGAGAAATAGGAGGGAAAAGTACAATGCTTGACTATTGTGCCAAATGACATGACAGATATTTTCAAGAAGAAAAAGACCAAACTAATCTTGATAATATAATATAGAGTGATAGTGGGTGGGATGATGTGGCACATTATGGACCAAGTATTGGGTTTATTGGAGTTTTTCCATTTGAGAGGGTTTCTTGTCTATACTTCCACTACATATATATATATATATATATATATATTAACGTAAGTTATCAAAAACTTATTGTTAAGTTATGCCTCAAGTTAGATGTCGAGTACATGCTTGCATAAACATAGCTGAATTCAAATATTTTGAAATCATCTATATTAAAGTTCCAATTTAGTAAAATGTCAATATGAACTCTTATCTAGTCAACGACTCAACACAACACTTTTTGGAATCAGTAGAAAACTTGAACTTTGTTGCTAGAATGAAACTATTATGTTGATCAAATGAGTTTTGTGTAGTATAACTTCTGACCTTGACATAAGAGTTTAGATCTGATGGAGACTTCATAATGTTATCAAGTGCATAAGCTAGTGAAAAAGTTTTTTTCTTACCAAAATAGTAAATAAGGGATATTAATGTTACTTACAAGATGTAACCAAATTTTTTGAACAAATGTAATGTTTAAGAAAGGTTGTATTAGTTCAAGTATTATACATACCCATTGTTGAATTATTGGTGTAAAGTAAAGCACAAGGAAGTAACAATTGTCGTTCACTTCTTGGTTATCCAAACAAAATACATAGAAGTTTTTATTCCTTATATTACCCAAAAGTTCATTTACAGGAACCAACACACTAGAGGGTTGTGATATTACTTCTGAAAAGTGATCCCCAAACACAATACTAGGAAAATTATCAAGGCTAATAGATTATCTCCCTGAATGTAAGAAGTTCTCCAACATTGTATAAAAACATATAGAGTCTTGTAAAATAAGTCTGGTGTCATCTTGAGTCCTCTCTAGTCCCCTGAGTCTCCTTCTCAATAACTGGTGTCCTCCCCTACCCATGTGTTTAAGAAGGGAGGATATGGGGTTTTGTTGGATAGGTGTATTTTCTGGGAGTTTTGACGAGGCAATCATCATACTACCATCAAAGGTTTGTTTATCTTTGGACTTGTTTGTCGCTGGCCTTTGATTGGTGTTCTCTAAAGAGTTGCTCCCAGATGGGGAGGGCTGTTTTGTTTTTGCTTTTGACTGTCCTCTTGACCATAGGTTCATTAAAGGGGAGGTCTGTGAGAAAGGTGTCATGGGTAATGGCTGTGGGTCAAAGGTTGTTCTGACGAAAGGTGTGGAGGGTAACCTCCATGGGTAGTCTTCAAGAGTTGAGAGCCTTTGTTGTTTGTGTTACCTCTCCAGATCTGTGAGCTGAGCTTTGAGAAACTTCATCTCAGCCTCTTTTTCCACAAGGCCTCTTGGGTTTTGTCAGAAGCGGGCGTTCTGGACTATTTGAAGGAGATCATTATGAAGTTCAAGAATCTGTATTCTGACTTCATGGATGATATCTTCAATACCACGAACTTTGTTGGCCAAGGTTTCTTGGTTTTTTGTAATTACATCTTGCTGTGCTATGATGGTCTTGAGTGTAGTGTTCTGTGCAGCAGCATTCTCACTTTGCCAGTTTAACGTGGCTTCGACAGCAGTGGTCTGGCTTATGGGACCATTGGGACCCATAATAGTGGGGTTCTGGATTTTCCAGCTGTGTTTCGTCTTTGGCTGGCCTCTTTCGAAAGAAGATAACGGAGGAAACTCCGTCTGGTATTCTGATGAAAAGGGGTGTGGAGTGATTGCGAAGCATTCACTATATTGAGGAGGAGATTGTTTTGAATCGCCATACAGGACATAGTAGTCAAATTTTCGTAACGGCTCTCCAAGGAGACCAACATTTGGGTCACCTGCCTCATATCTCTTCTTTAAGGATTTTTGGGATCCTTTCTTCTTTCTTCTTGGGATGTTTTCATCGTACTCTACCCGTTCCGCTTCTTCTAAGCATTGTTGACAGTTACAGATGTCGTACGGGAAGTGTTGCTGGCTTTCCACCGGTTGTATCATGTGTATTGCAGGGAAAGCATCTCTACGGTCTTGTTTTGCAAACTTGACCTCAATTAAGCTGTCTTGATGGCGGACGAAGTCAGGTGTTGTTGTTGTCTGGACCGGTGCTTGATGGATTTGTTCATAATTGGTTATCCATTTTTCTGTGAGAAGTCTTGTCAGTTCTTCTCTAGATAACTGTTTAGGAACATACGTGCATGTTAGTGTAGAGTTTGAAACTATCTCTATGAACAGTGCATCACCGGAGTTGTCTTTTCCGGGGACCATAATGTTTAGAGAATGATTTTGGACTCTGTATGCCATCTGGTAGTGAAAGGTAGCCTGAAAGGTGTTTACTTGTAGCGTACCACCGATCTGGATCTGGGCTTTCAGGGCTGTTAATAGTGGTGGATCGTTCAGGGGCATATTAAAGTTGGGGAACAGGGTGACAAATACTGTTCCGGCGTTTAGCGTGGTTTGGATAGTACTGATGCAGGCGTGCTGGTACTCCACGAATCTAGAATCGACGAGGGCTAGCCTTATCGCACCGAAGTGGATGTGTGTATATCCTTGGGATAAACAAATCCTTGGAAGATCTGGGGAAGAGAGAGGGTGACTAGGTGTTCGGAGGTTGTGGCAGGGAGTAGGTGTGAATCAAACTTTGAGGTTTGTACGAACTCCTTGACGACTTGGTTTGACGCAGACCCGACTAATTGTTTTACTTTTGTGGAGAATGACACATGAGGTTTAGAGAAGACACTATATGGGTTAACCATGGGCATATTAGTAATAGAAATTTTAGGCTCATCAGATACATAAGAGATCTCATATAACTGATCAATCTTGGGCGCGGACGACGTTCTAAAACTAGACATACGGGATAGATCTTGGTTCATAACTGGGTTTGGACTCCTAACAACCACACTTCAAATCTTCAAGCTCGGACCTTTGAGACTTTACCGTGGACCCTTCCAACTTACCACTCACTCAACAAGCTACTTTTAGACTCTAACAATGGTTTTAGTGTGTCGTACCAATTTGTTACTCAATGCCTAGTAAGGTTGGTTTTCTGATGTGAGAGATCCGTACAAAGTCGGCAGTCACAGAGCATACTAATCCGAACCTCAGATAGGGAGAACATGAGCCGTTATGGCTCTGATACCAGATATTGGGGGGTTTAAGGCTGATCTATAGAAGACCAGTAAAACACAAGGGTAGGAGAGGACACCAGTTATTAAGAAGGAAACTCAGGGGACTAGAGAGGACTTAAGAGGACACCGGACTTATTACAATTACACCATTAGTAGTCACACTAGCAAGAGCAAGCCTATTTTAGATTAGGGTACGAGGAATGATGTGGGTACGGTTATGTGTGATTGTATAAACTCTGCCTACCAAGGATATAAAGATATCACCCTAGCATGATTCAAACATGAACCTTCAAGTTTTACTTGGCCAAGGCCTTTAGAGTCTTTGCCAAAAATTTATATGTCAATAAATAGCATATCAAACCTAGATACGATACATTTTATTATCATCCGTTATATTAAATCTAAACTTCACAAATTGATATAAAAGAAAATTTACAGATATGATATAACGTGTTAGAAGGGAGGTTCACGATCAAACATCACAAATAATCTAATGTGTAATCATTTTGTTGCTATTATGGTCAAACATGAGTTATAAACCTTCGTTCAAGATTAAATTTTCTTGCTTATGACCAAAATGAGTATTTAATAAACTAGACATTCAGTCCTTAAAATTATGTTACTTATTTAAGTAAAAAAAATGTGTTAGAAGGGAGGTTTACGATCAAACAAGAGCAAAGGATGAATAGTTTAGGATTATTAATGCAAAGAAGAAATATTTGTCCACAAATCAGGATTTTGGCACAAGGCTTGTCAGGTTCAAAAAAAGGTCAAATTTGGCTTTCGGTCAAACCCGTTTAGGTTCCAACCCGGTTTATTAGTGAAAAGGATAGGGTTTGACTAGTTTGAGTGTATATAACTCAATTACAAACCCATGGTTCAGACCGGGTCCAAACCAGATTCTCTAAGCCCGATTTCAAAATCCGGTCATTTTGGGTTCAACTCCAGGTTCGGCTCCCAACTCATCTTTTTTGCGCACCTCTAGTCATGTTATTTGGAATAAGAGCAAAAATGGGTTATCTTCAAACTTTTTAAAAATGTTTAAACAGTATATTAGGAACTCTAAATCATATCATATATATTATATATAAATACAAATACTAACTTAACGGAGTACTTTTCTGTTATCTTTCCGTTCCCTCTTCAACAACCGTTTCTTTCTTCAACCGCTTTTCCCTTCCTTCTCTCAATCGTTGTCATATCTTAAAATACACCCGCAAATGGGTTATGAATTCCAGGAACAAACACCTTTGAACATCGTAATTTTTTTTTCTTCCAACACAAACCACATGTTACAATCACATACCAGACTTCAGGGGTGACCACGGTGGCCGACCACCGCTGGAGACGGAAAGAGAGGGAGGGAGAGAGGCAGCTAGGCGATTGTACTGTTGTGGTTTAGAGAGATCAAATTGTGAAAATGACATGCAACGGTGATCGGACCGATGGAACCGAGTGGCGATTTCACCATCACAACACCGCCGGATATGTCACACCCTCAAATTCCACGTGCGGGGTTTTACCGCGAGGCGCGTGACACACCAGGATCTCAGTCAACGATCACAATAAACATACAACAAACATGCATTCATATATATTTTTAAAACCAAAATATCATGCTTTAAGTCGTAAACCAGCAGCGGAAGCATTTCATGTTTACAACTAAAAGACATATCATTGTTTACAAAACATTGTTTAATATGCTTCAAAATATTAGACGCTGTGCATGACTCCGTGCGCCTAGCCCATTGACTGCTACCTTAGCGACCTGAGAAAATATGCCAAAAATGTCAACATATAATGCTGGTGAGTTCACTGGTTTTCTTTTATAAAAAGTGTTGTCACAAGTTCACAAAGATCATTCCCGTTAATATTATGTCATAAGAACGTTAGATAGACGTTAAGTGTTTTTACTACTACGGTTGGGAACCAATTACTAAACATGAACCAAAAGATGATACCAGCCCAGATTGACTGTGACACCCGGCATGTTTGGCTTAAACATATTAGTAACATCTAAGTCTACCTTAGCGAGAAACGTTTATAAACGAACTTAACTGGGTTGGTTGAGTCGGGTCAAGTTAGGATTGTCCAGGGTACAATGATCTGGAGGATCATTGGGAGTCGTTTTGGTAATACACTAGTACCGGGTTCCGTTGTTGGTGACATTACATGAACTAATTAAGTATATGTGTAGATTATGGGTTGTGTGGTGGATTGTATACATAGATGTGTTTAAATGATGTGTAAATGATTATCTATGCTTAAATGTGTTAAATATAGACTAAGGACGCATGCTTATGTGTTAAGATATGTTAGAATGCGTTAAACACGACAAACTGGAAAACTAGTTAGAAATGAGTTCTGGTTCGACCACTTCGAGTGGTCGAAGGAGAACATTTGTCTGGTTCGACCCTTTGTAAATGGGCGAACCTGGGAAGTGGAATTGAAAGAATTCCTTTCGACCAGGACAGGGCTCATTCGACCCTGTGTAAGGGTTAAAGGAGGCCACCTTCGACCATTGAAATGGGGCGCAGGAGAAGTAGTATAAATACCAAACCTTGTCATTTTTCATCATTTCACAAACCATAACCGTCCCAAAACACTCTCACACGATCTTAATCACAAAGGAAGGAGTTTTTGCTCTTCTTTTTCATAATCTAACCTATCTACAACATCTAAACAAGAATCCAAGGTGTGTTCTTAATCCTAAACCTTTTTAAAAGCATTTTAATTCGTTTTCATCTAATCCTAATTGTCCAGATCTGTTCTAAGAGTGTTTTTATGATTAAAAACCTTCTAAACATCTTTCTAAATCAAAACATTATCATTTGACATAGGTTTTCATGGATAAACATATGTAAATTGTGTATTATGTGGTGTTATGTGTTGTTCAATGATTTGCTGCTGTATCTATGATAGAAACATGATATAGGATTGTTACTGATGCTAGATTATTGTTGTTTAGGGTTAGGATTGGATAAATGATGATATTATGGGTATTTGGGGGGGTTTTTAACGAACCTAGACTTGATGCATGAGATTTATGATCAATAGAACTAATGGGGAAAGATCGAACACTTGACGAACTGAGCATTTTATGTTGAATATGGATCGATTTCAAAAGTTTCCAAATTGGGTAAATTATTCATGCATGAAAGTGATGTTTCCATAATCTTTACCATTTTAGGAAAGGGTTGAAATGGACGTATTATTGGGGAAATCGGTGGGGTTTTGTAGGGATAAGTTATTCATGCTTGACTGTTGTGTTTGATGATGTTTCGAGTCGTTTTGAATGTGTTTGAAGCGTTTTATGGAAAATTTGCACAACAGGGGCGAACCTGGACTCCTTCGACCGATCGAAGGTGCGAAGGAGGCATCAAACGGTCGAACGAAATGTAAAACGGGCGAAGGAGACTGAAAACGGGCGAAGGATACTTAAACTGACTGGTTCGACCGTTCTGATGCAGAAATGAGATTTTTGATACAAACTAAGTGTTTTATGCTTGAACCATGTGTGTAATCTATGTGTACTTGATTAGTTAGTGTAATGGGTCACCAACGGGATGTCGGGTCGGTCTAGTGTGTCGGTTAAACATTTAAACACGTTTTAAAACATACTTGGTTACGATCTGGACAATCGGGGACTAGATAACCTTATGGTTATTAGTCGGAACACTTATGTGAACATTTTGATAGATCTCCGGTAGAGGGATTATCAAGGGCTTAACATCTTTACTTATAACCGAAGAACGCTATCAAAGGTGAGTTCACGGCCCCCCTTTTACTGTTTTAACTTTTGGGGTAGAAAATATGCACTAAACTATTTTGATAACATATGTCATACTATGGTTTTAAACTTGTGTACTACACGATCTTTTAAAGTCCCAGGGGAAACCATGAATGTGCGGGGATGCACAACGGGGGAAATGTGGATAGATCTATTAGGTTTGACAAACCCCACTCGACGGCTTGGAGGGCCGGGCGGGTGCATATTGTCTCGAACTGGTAACACTCGTAGCATGGCTACAACACATCGAGCTGAACACATGGTAACAGTCTAGTAATGGTTTTCCAATCGTAGTAGTAACAGAACATACGCCTAGCTAGCGTACTTGGTAATATGGATATAGTATGAACATGGTAACATTCTGGTAACATCTTGATAACATTTTGAACAAACCTGTGGACTCACCAGAATTATATGCTGACATCTTTTTGGCATGTTTTTCTCAGGTCGCTAAGGTAGCAACAAATGGAACTAGGCGCACGGGTCTGCATTGGCGTCTAGGCATAGTTGCACGTTTTGTAATAAAAAGTGTTTTGAATGCTTTGGGATAATAGCATAGTTGATTAAATGCTTCTTAAATGCTTCCACTTATAAAAATCGTTGTTTATGGTTTTACGTTTTTCATATAGAGTTGTTTATTGTGATCGTTGACTTGGATCCTGGTTTGTCATGCGCCTCACGGTAAAACCCCGCAAGTGGTAATTTGAGGGTGTGACAGATTGGTATCAGAGCCAATGGTTATAGTGAACTAGGACTGCATGTAGAGTCTAGTCTATAGCCGAGTCGCACACACTAGACGGCCACATACTTGAGTCTATTAGTGGGATACCTAATAACGTTGTCGGGGTGTCATTACATTATCATCATGCTTCTCCGTTACATCATCCGCTTTTATTTGGGTTCTTACCTACTCTTGTCTTCTTCTTCTGGATTGAAGAAGGAGGGGTTGATTTGTTGGTTCTAGCACACACATGCCTTCCTACACTTACATCTATTGTCACACGTTACTAGGCGACGATATTCGGTGACTGGGGTCTGGATTAGGGGTTGTTAGGATCTGAGTTTGTTTGTTTTGATTGTTTAACTAAATGATGGAAATAATGAAATGAAAATAGAATGAAAGTGCAGCGGAATAATAAACTGTAAATCAAAACAAGAGAGTAAATGTTTTTAGATCGAATGCTTTCATTAATTCAAAGATTACAATCGTACAATTACTCCCCCTCAGCCTGATCACACAGTGTTTGTCAGAGAGAATGTTTTGTGTGTGATGCAATAGAACAGTACAAGCACTGTTCTATTTATAGACAAACTCAAAGCACTGATGACCTAGGCTGACATCACCTAAGACAGTGACCTCTAACAGAATAACAAACTTAAACATCTGCTATACAAACTACTGTTACATTAAAAGCACTGATATTAAACATCTGTTGAAGATAAACTCTGATGGTCTTGTATCCACTGCTAGAGCCTAAGTGCTGTTGGTTCCAGCAGTGCTTTGGTCTTCAGTACTTGTATCAGCAGTTGCTCTTCATCAGACCTTTGGTCATCAGTTGTTTCCTCAGCAGTTCTTTATATCAACAGTTGTTGAGCAGTTGTTTGGATAGAACAGTAGTTAGGGTCAGCAGTCTTTTGGGAGAAGCAAGTTGTAAAGACTGTTTATTTAAGGATCAAAACTGATAGCATGTTTTGGCTTTCTAATCATCTGTTCTTCTCCAGGTCAGCAGACCCAACAATCTCCCCCTAGAACAGATGATGCCAAAACTCAGCTTTATTTACTGATCTTTATTCCTCATCAGACTTTCTCTGATTTGACCTTTGAATTGTAGTTCAAAGTTCAGAGCAAATAAGTCTTCTTCATCTCTTTCTAGATCCAGATTTAGCAATGCTTGGTGATCTTCTGAACCCTTCCATCTGACCTGAGCAATGTCAATTCGTGGTTGTCTTTGTTGACCTTCCACTTTAGAATTTTTGAGTCAGTGGATTTGCTGAGATGAACCTTTATTCTTGATGAGTTGGGTGAAGGAGGTCTTCCAATGAGTTCTCTGAGTTTCTCTGTTGTAGGATCAGAGAAATAATGTATTTGATTGAAGAGACCTTCCTTAATGAATGTATCAGCAAACTTTCTTTGATCTTCCTCTGACATCTCCTTCTGCCTTTTGAACTGTCTACTAGCAGCAGCTGTGAGATCAGAGGTTTCAAGTAAGCTGTCCAGATTAAAAGTCTGTCGGGGTCTCTTCATCATTGGCTCATCAGTATAAATTGGTTTTCTTGGAAGGCTGGGATCCTTCTTTCTATTTTCTTCCAGACTTTTGTAGGTTTCAACCAGCCTTAATTCAGACCATCTGGAAACAGACCTCATCTCCCCATAATTGGCAGCTACAATCTCTTGCCTCATCCTTTTGAATTTCAAGGCTCTGACTGGGTCTCTGCCTTTACCAAAATTAGGAGTGGAGACTTTAGCTTTGGGGTTTTTGGCCATTTCTTCAATTCTGATTAGTTCTTCTCTCAAAGCATGAGTAGTCCAACCATTGAACTGCTTTTTGTTTGCTTTGTAAGGCTTGGTTGCCATTATCTGTTCAAGAAGGGATTCCCTTACCTCCTTTTCCAAATCTATACTGAGAGGCATGGAGGACATGGAATTGCTCAGGGTCTTAGCAAAATCTTCAATCCTTCTGAGTTTGCTAAGCTCTGCTGAATGGATGCCCTGAGCAGTCCTGTCATCCTTCCCTTTGCATTTCTCCCTGATGATGGCATCTACCTGTTCACTCTTGTATTTTAGATAGGTATCAATGTTGAGAGGAACAGGGAAGTTTGGGAGAGATGGGAAGGATCTTTCAGATGGCTGTTCAGTATTGTAGAAGGATTGTAATTCCCCCTTGAGTAGATCAAGTTCAAGGGGATACTGAACAACCAATGGTGTAATGGTTGGTGGTGGTCTATGGGATTTGAATTTGGATGTATGTGGTGAGAATGATGTGAGTGGAATAGCTGTGATGGGAGGAGTGGATTGGGCAGTTGAAATGGTGGTTGGTGATGTGTGTATATTTTCATCATGCACAACAAAGGTTGATTTTCTCTTCCTTGTGTACATGATTTTTGGTGAAGGTGATTTGGTAGCAGTGGTTGGATTAACATCTGTTGGCCTTTTAGAAGAACCAGCAGATGTTGGGGTTTTGGCTGGTGATGTAGGTTTGGTGGTTGTTTGTTCAGGTGTGTGTGTTGGTTTGGGTACAGTGGTTTCAGTGTCTTGGGTGGCAGTGGTTTCAGCAGCAGTGGTTTTGTCAACAGAGGTGGTGTTCAATTTAGATGGTGGTTTTCTAACATGCTTAGCAGGTCTTTTCATCCTTTTAGAGGATCCCACATCTTCTTTCTCCTGCTGTTGTTCTCTTTTGAGATGCACCAATAACTCTGCTTTAGCTTCCAAGGTGTCAGCCCTCTTTTGTTTGGCCTGAGCTGCCTTTTCAGCTTCTATGTTTGCAGAGTTATCTACTGCTTTATTCTTCTCAGTGGTTTGTTGTGGTGGTGCTGTTGGTGAAGCTTGTTGTTGTTGTTGTGGAGTTGATTTGGTAGACTCTGGTTTCTTGGCAGACTTGGCTTGGCCTTTTTGAGAAGGAGGACAACCAAAAGGATCTAGTTTTGGTAGCCTATCTCTGCCACTCTCCCCCTTTTTGGCATCATCAGCCGTGAAAGCATCATCATTTTCATCCCTGAGGATGGTGGTAGGGGCAGAGCCAGTAGTCTTCAGCAGGTGATCCTTGATGGCTTTGATATCAGCATGGGTATCTTTGTACCTTGCATCTACCATATTCCTGATCTCAGCCATGTAGGTTTCATGTGTCTGATCAGCCAATTTTCTGTGAGCTATGATGATGGGGGAAACAGATTTCCATAACTCATTGGCTATATCAGCAGTGGATGGTTGACTTTTGGAAAGGTCTGCAATTGAGCTCAGTATAAGCTTGACATCAGATTTGATGTCAGTAACAGAGGTTTCAATAACAGAAACTCTGTCCGTCAATTCATGGTATTTTGACCCATCTCCTAAATTAATAGGATCATCTGAGTCCCTACCAGTGGTAGTTTTACCTGATTCAGGCCTAATAGGTGAATCAGATGCCCCTTTGTCTTGGTACTGGGGACTTCCAACTGTTTTTGGAGACACTATAGTGGCTTCAACAGTTGTTGCCTTCAAGGGAGACTTAGCTATGTAAGCACTGTCCTGATGTGAGACAGTGGTCTCTACATCAGTAGTGGCTGCTCCACTTGAAAACTCACCTAGAGTTTCATTGAACCCAGGTGGTGTAACCTCCTCTTCTGTTTGTGGGATAGCAGATTGAATATTCTCAGGGCCAGTCACTTGTTGGAGTATACTCTCAGTGACAGGTGGAAGAGAGGAACTGGGATCTTCCTGAGATTTGTCAATTGCTTCAAATAGAGGTTGCATTGTTTGTGGGACATGTGATGGTGAGAGTGGAGGAGTAACAAGAGAATTAGCCCTGGGAGAGGGGCTTGTGAACATATGGTCAAGGGACTCAAATGTATCATGATGTGTGTCCCCTTGGCTTACAACATGATCTTTTTGAGAGGATTCATGAGGAGTTTGGTCAGGTGGAGGTATGTCCAACTATTGTGAGGAAGTAACAACAGTGGTTTCAGGTTGCTTTTGTTATGCAACAGAGGTTTCTTCTGGTACCTCATCATCCAGAAGCCTCATTTGTGGTTGAGTGGTGGTTTTTGTGGATGGATGTTTCTTTTTGGAAGTGGCTGGTGTGGGTTTCACAGCACTGGATGTAGTGCCATGATCACCAGGAGCAGTGAGCTCAACAACAGAGGTTTTGACAACAGTTGTTGCCTTTGTCCTCTTTGTTTGTGTTTTAGAAACTTTTGACACTTTTGACACTTTTTCTTGGGTGCTTCCACCCAGCATTCTAGTGAAAGTTTCATCAGTTAAGCTTTTCATTTGCATTGCAGCACCCTTTTTGAAAACTTTTTCAGGTAAGACTTTTTGTAAGATTACACTAAGAATTCTTGGGTAAATAAGAAAAGCATTGTTTGACCCAGACTTGACTGCTTTCACATTTGATACCAAGTCCATGAACAATCCCTGGGAGAGATTGAAGTCAGAGTTTGACAACATAGCATAACCCAGATATTGCATCCTCAATGGAATTTCATTAAAGGATGTGGACTTAGCAGAGACACAAAGAAGAAGAGTATGGAAGAAAAATTTCATGACTGGAGGGAAAAACTTTTTGAAAAGAGTTGATCCAGTCATCTGACCATCATACCCTCTTTCTTGGAACTCAGTGTGAAGCTCTGTTTTAGTAAAGGAATCCTTACCTGCCAGGTCATTCAGTGTGAAGGTTGTGGATATGGTTTCAGGGGTAATGACGATACTGGTTTCTCCAATTTTGGAAATAATGGAGGTAGGCTTTTTGTCTTGTAGTAGAAACTCAGCATTCAGCCAAAATTCTTGGAGTGTATCCAGATAAATGGGGGCGTTAGCGGTTAGGATGGGTAGGTATTTGGAGTTAAGGAAAATGTCGATGGTGGAATGAAATGGAGTGTTTTCATCTGTTTTGATCAGATAGGGGAGACAGTTGTGTGTAGCTTTGGCTTGAAGATCCATTGTAATGGATTTCGAAAGTGAAAATGATTGAAAATTGATGAAGGGTTTGAGAATGAAGAAGGCGGTTATCAGTATTTTGAATACAATGAGACAGTGTAACGTCTGTTGTGGTAAAACAGGGTTTTTATAGGCTCAATGAAACCGCTGATGTGACCAAACCTCTGCTTATATGAGCAGACGTGGCAATCATCTGATGGATGTAACATCTGGTGGAGAACAGCTGTTTTTGCAAACAACTGATGCAAACAGCTGATGCAAACAGATGTTTTTTTTTTTTTATGTATATATATATATATATATATATATATATATATATAAGGAGACAGTTGTTTTGTCTGAACAGATGTTCTGAAACAGATTTTTCAACTAACAGTTGTTTAATCTGATCAGATGTTTTGAAACAGACTTTTCAACCAGCAGTGGATATGAATGAAACAGTGGTTGTTTTATCTGATCAGATGTTATAAACAGATTTTTCAACCAAACAGCTATTTAAAAGGATTGAGTTTCAGAAACATTTTATTATGATTTATAGAAAATTTATTTGTTTAATCCATGTTTAACATACCAATTCTGGAAATCAGATTTGTAAAGGTAGATGTGTCTAAAGCTTTTGTTAACACATCTGCCAACTGATCTTCTGTTGGAACATGGTGTAAAGAAATCAAACCTTTTTCATAGCTGTCTCTGACAAAATGATGTCTTATGTCAATGTGCTTGGTAGTGGAATGAGAGACTGGATTCTTGATGATATTTTCAGCAGCTTGGCTGTCCAACATGAGTGGAGTCCGAAGTGCAGTTATCCCAAAATCCAGTAGTTGATTTTGAAGCCACATGAGTTGGGCTGTACAGCTTGCAGCAGCAATGTATTCAGCTTCAGCTGTTGAAGTTGAAACAGCTGCCTGCTTTTTGCTTTGCCATGAAACTAAGGCATTCCCTAGAAATTGGCACCCTCCTGAAGTGGATTTTCTTGTGGTGTGACAGCCAGCAAAGTCACTATCTGAATAACCTGAAAGCTCAATGTTTCCATTAGCAGGATACCAGATACCAAGTGTGGGAGCACCTTTGAGGTATCTGAATATCCTTTTCACAGCAATAAGGTTTGACTTTCTGGGTGAAGCCTGGGATCTGGCACAGACACAGGTAGCAAACATAATGTCTGGCCTAGATGCAGTTAGGTACAATAAAGACCCAATCATACATCTATAATGTGTTTGATCAACCAGTTCATCCTTGTCATCAATAGTGAGCAGCTTGACTGTACTCATGGGTGTGCTACATGGCTCACAATCATTCATCTCAAATCTGGTTAATAAGTTCATTACATATTTGTTTTGGTGAATGAATGTGCCATTTTGCAGTTGTTTCACTTGAAGACCAAGGAAACACTGAAGCTCACCCATGGCACTCATCTCAAACTCTGCTGTCATGAGTTTTCTGAACTCTTCACACATTTGGTTACATGTGGATCCAAAAATGATGTCATCCACATATATTTGAACAATCATTAAGTGTTTCCCTTTCCATTTAAGAAATAAAGTTTTGTCAATTTTACCTCTTGTGAAGCCAATGGATAAGAGAAATGTGGAAAGAGTTTCATACCAGGCCCTTGGTGCTTGTTTAAGTCCATATAAAGCTTTGTTGAGCTTGTAGACATAGTCAGGATGGAATGTTTCTTCAAAACCAGGTGGTTGACATACATAGACTTCCTCCTGAATTTTGCCATAAAGGAAGGCACATTTGATGTCCATCTGATACACCTTTATGTTGTGGTTGACAGCAAAGGCTAAAAAGAGTCTGATGGCCTCTAGTCTAGCTACAGGAGCAAAGGTCTCATCATAGTCTATTCCTTCTTCTTGTCTGAAGCCTTGAACCACAAGCCTGGCTTTATTCTTGACAACAATACCCCTTTCATCAGTCTTGTTTTTGAAGACCCACTTTGTTCCTATAGGACAAACATCCTTAGGAAGTGGCACAAGCTCCCATACTTGTTGTCTTTTGAATTGAAGGAGTTCTTCTTGCATGGCTTCTACCCAACTGTTGTCTTTCAGTGCCTCTTGGTACTTGACAGGTTGTGTGAGGGATAAGAAACCTGCAAAAAGACAGATATTTGAGGATTGGCTTCTTGTGAGCACACCCTCTCTGATGTTGCCAATGATCTGGTCTGGTGGATGAGCTCTTAAGTAAATAAGATCTCCTTGATATGGAACAATGGCATTTTGAGGTGATGGACAGAGGTTTGATGACTCTGTTGGTGTAACATCTGTTGGTACTTCTGTAGTGCCATCAGATGTTTGGAATGGTAATGGAGGAATGGGTCCAAGTGGTGTGAAACTTGACTGACTTTTGTCAACAGATGATTGACTTTTGTCAACAGATGATAGGTCAGTGGTTGTGAGGGGTGAGGCAGTGGTTTGAGGATAGGACTGGCCAACAGTGGTTGACACAGCTGTGGCAGAGTTTTGACAATTGTTTTGAACAGCTGCTTCCTCTGAGGCAGAATAGACTTTGTAGTGACTGGGGATCACAACATCTGTTCTGTAGTCTTGCTGTGGAGACTGTGGAATACCTGCATTGTTAGTTTTAACAGTGATATCTTCAAATTTGAATTTATCTAAATCAAATAATTCAGCAGGGTTTGCAGGGATTTTTAGAGATGAAAGTTCATTGAACTTTACATTCAGAGTTTCTTCTATTGTCTTAGTCCTTGTGTTAAACACTTTGTAGGCCTTAGCAGTAGAAGAATATCCCAGAAAATAACCACAGTCTACTTTGGCTGCAAATTTTGAAATGGAATCTTTGAGATTTAATATGAAACATGGGCAGCCAAAGATTTTGAAAAATGAGATTAATGGTTTGATTTTGAACAAAATTTCATAAGCAGTTTTTTGATGTCTGGGGTTGATCAAAACTCTGTTTTGAACATAGAAAGCAGTGTTTACAGCTTCTGCCCAAAAGGACAGTGGCAAACCAAAATCTGCTAGCATGGTTCTTGCAGCTTCTATAAGAGTTCTATTTTTCCTCTCAACTACCCCATTTTGTTCTGGTGTTCTTGGGATGCTGAACTGCCTCACAATCCCTTTTGACACACAGAAGTCATCCAACTCCTTATTTTTAAACTCTGTTCCATTGTCACTCCTGAAGACTTTTACTGGCAAGTCATATTGCTTTTCAACTTTGGTGACAAAGTCCTTCAATATACCTGCAGTCTCATCTTTAGAATGTAAAAAGTAAGTCCATGTAAACCTAGAAAAATCATCAACTATGACAAGACAAAATCTCTTTCTTCTTAGACTCATGATTTTAACAGGGCCAAACAAGTCCATGTGCAACAATTGTAAACACTGACTAGTTTTGGACTCATCAATGGATTTGTAAGAGCTTTTATGTTGTTTCCCTTTTAAGCAAGAAACACAATGCTCATCACATTTGAATTCTTTTGATGGTAAACCTCTGACAAGGCTTTGTTTGGAGAGTGTGTTAATAGTATTAAGGTTGGTGTGACCCAATCTCCTATGCCACAATTCTGTCTCCTTAGTGGAGGCAGCAGAAAACAGACAGACATTTGCCATAGGATTGTCCTTTAACATATCAACAACATACACATTGCCACTACTATGAGCAACAAGCTGTGCTTTGCTCTCAGCAATAATGGTATCAATCTTTTTCACCACTTCTGGCCCAATAATCTTACAAGTTTTCTTTGTGAAAAATGAGCCATAACCTTTGTCACTCATTTGGGAAACACTAAGAAGATTAAACTTGAGATTATCAATAAGATTGACATTTTCAAACTTGAGTTTTCCAGCCTGTACAGTCCCTGAACCCAACACCTTACCTTTAGAATCATTACCAAAGGATATATCACCCCCTCCATGAGCCAAGAAGTCCAGAAGTAGGGCTCTACATCCTGTCATGTGCCTGGAACCTCCACTATCTACATACCAAAGACTATCTAAACAAGCAGAAGCTCCCTGCACATCAGTAAATGATTAGTTTTGGTGAGTGTCCAAAGCCAAGTTGGCTTTGGATGGGTCCTCAGACCTTTCAGACTCAAGCTTTGGAAGGTGATCAGTGGTTTGGACCAATTTCTGAATTATGGTCAACAACTGCTGCTGACCATTTGCCAGTGCTTGGATGTCAACACTTGGGGCAACAGTTGTTTGATCACTTCCTGACAGATGATAATACCCATATGGATTTCTGGTCACTCTTGGTTTAGAGGGTCTCTTTGGCTCCTCATAAACATGTGGCAGACTGTGACATGGAGGTTGACCATAACCTCTTGGGTATTTGCTTGTGGGTGGAGCATCTGTTACTTGGACATCTCTAGAAGCAGATGTTTCAAGCCCTTTTGTAACAGATGTTTGGACAGGGGTGAAGGTCTGTTTGGGCTTTCCTTTTGAAGTACTAACCACAGGGTTTGCAAGAGTTTTAGCTTTGTATTCTTGTATTTTAACATCAAAATTTTTGAGATACAAGCACTCTTTGGTCTTGTGATTCTTTTTCCCACATATTGAACATGTGGCTTTGGAATCACATTCACTTGTCCCTTTGTAGATATCATATGCCTTTAGAAGAAAACAGTTTTTGGTGACATGATTCTTCTTTTCACAGAAATCACAAAACAAGTTAACAGTCTTTTCTTTCTTCTTCCCCTTTTCAGACTTTTTTTCAGCAGATGTTTGAGCATCTGCTGGAGAATCTTTCAGGGGAATGACTTTTGCCAAGGGAATGACCCTTGCCTGAGGAGCTGTCTTTCCCTCAGGAGTTTTAAAATCAACAGGTTTATAATTCTCAAGAGTATCACACTCATCAGACCAAGTAGGTTTAAATTCATATTTTTCAAGTTCAGCAAAAGATGAGGAACCTTCTGGTTTTTCAAGAACAATTTTCTTACCATTTGGTTCAGTGATTTTAATCTCTTGACCCTGCAGGTTTGTTGGTACTATCTCAACAGACTTTTGACTCTTTGTGTCAGTGTTTTCAAAGGCTAGAGCAGTGGTTGCAAAACCAAAGCCAAACTTCACATGACATTTGGTTTGTTTGTTGAGTAGCATCTCAAATCCTCTACATGATTCCACCCATTTCTTACATTCAACTTGGGTGGACTCAAGCTCACTTTTACAACTTTGATATTTTGTTATCATAGTTTGGAGCTGGTCTTTGGTTATAGTTGCTTCATGTTTTAAGCTGCTAATTTCAGACTCTTTTGTAGTTAAACTTGTTTTCAAATCTTTTGTGAGTTTTTCAAATTAAACTTCATCATCCAAAATTTTCTTTCTAAGGTTTTCATTTACCTCTTTGATGTTAGCAAATGCTATTACACATTTGTCAGAACACAACTCTTTAAGAATATGAGGAGATACCTTAGCAGCAGCCATCAATGCACAATCACACTTGCACTCACAGTCATCAGATGCACCCCAGGGATCTGAGAGATTCACAACCTCTTCTTCAGGTTTTTCACCTGTAACAGCTTCACTAACAATATCATCAGTCACAACATCAGATTCAGTTACCACTTCCTCAGATTCAATCTCATCAACCATAGCCATGAAACAAAAATTTTCTGGTTCGTTTTCAGCTTTGGCAACTAGTGCAAAATTCTCATCTGTTAGCTCATCAGGTAGACTGCTCCAATCAACAAAGCCTTGTGTAAAGAAGCTCTGTTGACTGGTCTCTGCAGGAGCAGAGGATGGAGCAACAGTCGTTTGCACAGGTGTTTGAGCAACAGGTGTTTGCACATAATGAATCTGAGGAACAGTGGTTTGGACATACTGGACAGGAACAGTGTTTGAGGACTGTGCAAAATGAGCAGTGTTTTGCACATTTGGTCCAGGGGCATTATAGGAATTCTGATAAGTGTTGGTCTGTGGTCTTTGATTTGGATAGGTTATCATAGGTGTACCATGTTGACCCCTACATTCCCTAGCAAAATGACCAAACTTGTGACATTTATAACACTTGATCTTTGATTTATCCAACCCCACCTTAGATCTGCCAGTCAACCCTGGAAACCTTCTACCAGTTTTCTTGTAAAAATTATTAGTTCTTACACTGAGAAGGGCCAATTGGTGCATAATGTCCATTTCTTCCAAATCATTAGGGTCAAAGTATTTCAGGTCATCATACTCAAAGGATATATTGTCAGATGCCTGTATATCACCACCACTTGCTGTGAAAGCATAGTTTGGTGAATAAGAATCAGAGTTAAAACCTGAGTTAAAACCTGAAGTTATGTCAATAAAATGATCATAACTCTGATCCTTTGTGTTTCCAGGCACCTCATCATGACCCAAAAGTGTTGTATTCCCAAACACATAGTCATCAGACACTTTTCCAGAGTCCTGGAGCTTCTTTTTCTGGTTAAGCTCTCTCTCATAGGTCAAGAGCTTACCATGAAGCTGGGTCAGTGATAGGTCTTTAAATCCTATTGAGTTTCTCATTACAATAGCAATAGTGTCCCATTTGTCTGGTAATGATCTTAAAAACCTATGGTTCAAGGTTGAATGAGGGTAAGTAAGACCAACCAATTTTAGTTCACTAATTAAGCAATTGAATCTCTCAAACTGTTGAGTTAATGACTCTCCTTTGACATGACTGAATGTTTCATATTGTTGGTTAAGTATTTCACGGTTGTTTTCAATAACCTCCTCAGTCCCACCAAACTGTTCTTTCAGTGCATCCCACAACTCCTTTGCACTGTTACAGTGTAACAACCCAGCATATATATCATTGGGTAGAGCCATGGCCACAATACTGAAGGCCTTAGCATCTAGCTCAATTTTCTGAAAATCCTGGTCGGAGTAGTTTTCAAGTTTCTTTGGCTCAAACACTTTGGGATCTTCAGTACTCGGCACAGTCGGAACATGTGGTCCGAAGATAACCGACTTCCAACACCCAGTGTTTTGTTGAGCTAGAACATGGCTCATCCGACGTTGCCAGATATTGTATTCAGATCTGACAAGCATCGGTGGCTTGTTGTTCGTGCCAGTGTTATGTGGATCGTGATTGATAGAAGCCATTCTCTGATTTTTAAAAAAACAAAGTCTGTTTAACAACGGTTGAAGCGAAATTAAACTATTACTCTGTTTTCAATCTAACTGACAAACGATATCAATAATTGTGAGCTGATTATTAAAATGATTTGTTAGATCGAATTTAATTGACCAAGCTCTGATACCAATTGTTAGGATCTGAGTTTGTTTGTTTTGATTGTTTAACTAAATGATGGAAATAATGAAATGAAAATAGAATGAAAGTGCAGCGGAATAATAAACTGTAAATCAAAACAAGAGAGTAAATGTTTTTAGATCGAATGCTTTCATTAATTCAAAGATTACAATCGTACAATTACTCCCCCTCAGCCTGATCACACAGTGTTTGTCAGAGAGAATGTTTTGTGTGTGATGCAATAGAACAGTACAAGCACTGTTCTATTTATAGACAAACTCAAAGCACTGATGACCTAGGCTGACGTCACCTAAGACAGTGACCTCTAACAGAATAACAAACTTAAACATCTGCTATACAAACTACTGTTACATTAAAAGCACTGATATTAAACATCTGTTGAAGATAAACTCTGATGGTCTTGTATCCACTGCTGGAGCCTAAGTGCTGTTGGTTCCAGCAGTGCTTTGGTCTTCAGTACTTGTATCAGCAGTTGCTCTTCATCAGACCTTTGGTCATCAGTTGTTTCCTCAGCAGTTCTTTATATCAGCAGTTGTTGAGCAGTTGTTTGGATAGAACAGTAGTTAGGGTCAGCAGTCTTTTGGGAGAAGCAAGTTGTAAAGACTGTTTATTTAAGGATCAAAACTTATAGCATGTTTTGGCTTTCTAATCATCTGTTCTTCTCCAGGTCAGCAGACCCAACAGGGGTACATCTGGAGGATCATGTAGAGCAGATTATCATTTCGGGTGCACACGAAATAATAAACTAGAATGCATGAAAATCCCGATGGACTTTGAGTTTGGATGTATAGTCCTGGATTTGTCCCTAGGTCAACTCTTGTAAATTTCTAGTGGTTGACACTGGAAGTGAATCTAAATCCCTCGATTTCTCGATTTGTTAGATCATGTCTGGTGCTTGCGGTGGTGGACGTCGTGGTGGCGGCGGTGGCCGTGCTGGTGGTGGTGGTCGTGATGGAGGCGGTGGTCGTGGAAACATCAACATGACCCAAGCTGAACTGAACAACTTGCTACAACAGCAAGTGAACATGGCTATGGCTAATTTCCAGGCTGGGATTAATGCCATGGGTGGTGAGTTGATTTCTGTCGATCTTGCCTCATTTGTTGGGTTTCGTGCCCTTTCGTTTGTGTTTTACTCGTGTACCGTGTTTCAGGTATTGGTGCCAATCCACCCCCACCTCAGTGCTCTTATAAGAAGTTTAGGGACTGTCAGCCCCATAACTTCGCTGGAACTGAGGGAGCGGTGGGACTGCTCCGATGGCTGGAGAAGGTTGAGTCTGTGTTCGTTATGTGTAACTGTCCTGCTGGGGACCGGGTGAAGTATGCTACTGCGACATTTGAGGGGCCTGCATTGTCGTGGTGGAATGCTACCACTCAGAACATGGGATTGGGAGAGGCTATCGCTATGCCTTGGGTGGAGTTTGTGTAGCTGTTGAGAGGTGAGTATTGTCCGAGAGAGGAGATACAGAAGTTGGAACTTGAGCTCTGGAGCTACAAGATGATTGGGTCTGAGATTGAAGAATACACTGTGAGGAGGAATGAACTGGCGGTGTTGTGCCCTGATTTGCACACACCCGAGTACAGGAGGATCGAGCACTATGTGTCTGGGCTAGTGCCGGAGATTGCTGGGTTAGTGGCTGCTGGGAATCTTCCCACTATTGCTGAAGTTGTCCGATCAGCCCTTCGGATGACTAACCTGAAGGTGGCAGAAGGTGTTTTGCCACCCAAGGGTGCTGCTGTGAAGGTTGCTGAGGGGAACAAGAGGAAGTGGGATGGTATGGGAAAGAGTGTTGTACAGGCGCCGTCTCAGCCGGCAAAGAAGTTTGAGTCATCTGGATCGTCTTCGGGGCAGAAGACAGGTGGGTATATTTGGAAGCATCCCAAGTGTAACCGGTGTGGTTACCATCACTCGGGGAACTGTGATAAGGCACGCTGTCATCGGTGCAACCAGCTTGGACACCTGGCCAAGGATTGCAGGGCAACACTTTCGTCGGCCCAAGCTCGTACCCCTACTCCTGCTCCTGCTCCCGCTGTTCAGGGGACTCAGGGGAGGCAGGGGTGTTATAATTGTGGTGACACGGGACATTTCGAGCGTGACTGTCCCAAGCTGAAACAGGGCGAAAATGGGAAGAACGGGAACGGTAACGGGAACAATGGCGGCGGAGGCAGGACTGCACGTGCTTTCGTCATTGGATCTACAGAGGCTAGGCAGGATCCATACACAGTTACCGGTACGTTCCTTCTTAACGATCGCTATGTTTCTGTCTTATTTGATTCTGGTGCCGATAAGAGTTTCGTGTCTATGGATATTAGTCGATTGCTAGATATAGTACCCACACCTTTAGAGGCTAAGTACTTAATAGAATTGGCTGATGGTAAGAAAATCGAAGCGACACACACCCTTAGGGAATGTCGCTTGGAACTGTCGGGTTTGTCCTTCCCCATTGACCTTATGCCGGTACCCCTGGGTAGTTTTGATGTCGTGGTTGGCATGGATTGGTTATCGTTGTATCGCGCGGAGATCGTTTGTTTCGATAAGGTTATTCGGATCCCTCTCCCTGATGGAAAGATTCTTTCGGTTCGTGGCGAGAAAAGCGGTGCTCCGCTGAGTATCATTTCTAGCATGAAAGCCCGTAAGTACCTTCGGAAGGGCTGTTCGGCCATTCTAGCGCTTGTTAACGTTTCTACTGACGATGAGAAGAAGATTGAGGATATTCCGGTGGTTCGTGACTTTCCTGATGTATTTCCTGATGATTTACCTGGTCTTCCTCCCCATCGTCAGGTTGAGTTTGGTATTGATCTCACTCCGAGCGCAGCTCCTATTGCCCGAGCTCCGTATCGTCTTGCACCTCCCGAGATGCAATAGTTGTCCAGCCAGTTGCAGGAACTCTTGGAAAAGGGTTTCATCCGACCGAGTTCTTCCCCGTGGGGAGCTCCTATTTTGTTTGTGAAGAAGAAGGATGGAAGTCTTCGCATGTGTATTGATTATCGTGAGCTGAACAAAGTGACCATCAAGAATCGTTATCCTCTTCCTCGCATTGATGATCTCTTTGACCAGCTTCAGGGCTCCAGCTACTATTCGAAGATTGACCTGCGGTCCGGTTATCACCAGTTGCGCGTCAGGGAAGCTGTCATTCAGAAAACTGCTTTTCGCACTCGTTATGGCCATTTTGAGTTCTTGGTCATGCCTTTTGGTCTCACTAACACACCGGCGGTGTTCATGGATTTAATGAACCGCGTTTGCAAACCTTATCTCGATAAGTTGGTCATCGTGTTCATTGACGATATTCTGATTTATTCCAAGAACAAGGCGGATCTTGAGGAACATCTACGGTTGGTCTTGGAACTTTTGAGACAGGAGCAGTTGTATGCTAAGTTCTCGAAGTGTGATTTTTGGTTACATGAAGTTCAATTCCTAGGACATGTGGTGAATGAACTGGGAATTCATGTCGATCCGGCTAAGATCGAAGCTATTAAAGACTAGGAAGCACCAAAGACGCCATCTGAGGTGTGGCAATTCCTAGGTCTTGTGGGTTACTATCGTCGCTTCATTGAGGGATTTTCGAAGATCGCTCAACCCCTCACTGCTCTTACCCAGAAGGACCGAAAGTTCGACTGGGATGAACCACAAGAATCAGCATTTCAGATGCTAAAGCTTAAACTTTGTTCTGCACCTATCTTATCCTTGCCTGAGGGTACGAATGACTTAGTTGTGTACTGTGATGCTTCTATTCGTGGTCTCGGTTGTGTGTTGATGCAATGCGGTTAGGTTATTGCTTATGCTTCTCGTCAACTCAAAGTTTATGAGAAGAACTACACTACTCATGACTTGGAACTGGGTGCGGTAGTCTTTGCGTTGAAAATCTGGAGACATTACTTGTACGGTACCAAGTGTGAAGTATATACCTATCACAAGAGTCTTCAGCATATTTTCGACCAGAAGGTGTTGAACATGCGGCAGCGTCGCTGGGTTGAACTCCTGAACGATTATGACTGTGCTATCAAATACCATCCTGGCAAGGCGAACGTTGTGACGGACGCCTTGAGCAGGAAGGAGTCTGCGAATCCTCATCGTGTTCGAGCCTTATAGCTCACCATTCATTCGTCGTTGCCTGACCGAGTCCGTTCTGTACAGTTGGAAGCCTTGAAGGAGGAAAACCTTAAGGCTGAAACTATGCACAGTGCTGACAAGCATCTTGAACTCAGGACCGATGGCTTACACTATTTTGCGGGACGTGTTTGGGTCCCATTGTTCGGGGAATTGCGCGAGCTTGTTTTGGATGAAGCTCACAAATCCCGGTATTCTATTCACCCTGGCTCCGATAAGATGTATCAGGATTTGAAGATACTTTATTGGTGGCCAAACATGAAAGCTGATATAGCTTCTTATGTCAGCAAATGTTTGACTTGTGCTAAAGTCAAGGTGGAGTATCAGAGGCCGTCTGGTCTCCTACAACAACCAGAGGTTCCGGAATGGAAATGGGAGCGAATCACGATGGATTTTGTCACCAAACTGCCAAGGTCACCTAGTGGTTATGATATCATTCGGGTGATTGTTGACCGATTAACAAAGTCGGCACGTTTCATACCTATTAAGGAAACCGATGGACTCGAGCGGTTGGCTCGACTTTACCTTAAGGAGGTGGTTGCTCAGCACGGGGTGCCTGTTTCTATTATCTCTGATCGTGATTCTCGTTTCGCTTCGCGTTTCTGGAAGGCTCTACACAAGGCCTTGGGTACTCAGTTGGATATGAGTACAGCTTATCATCCGCAAACTGATGGACAAAGTGAGCGGACGATTCAAACCTTGGAAGACATGCTCCGGGCGTGTGTTATCGATTTTGGCAAAAGTTGGGAGATCCACCTCCATTAGTGGAGTTCTCTTACAACAACAGCTATCACTCTAGTATCAAGGCAGCTCCGTTCGAGGCTCTTTACGGACGGAAATGTCGATCACCACTTTGTTGGGCCGAGGTGGGCGAGAGCCAGCTCACTGGTCCGGAACTCGTGTATGAAACTTCGGAGAAAATCGTGCAGATTCGCCAGCGTTTGGCTGCTGCTCGGGATCGTCAGAAGAGTTATGCCGATCGCCGTCGAAAACCTTTGGAGTTCCAGGTTGGGGACAGGGTACTTCTGAAAGTTTCACCATGGAAGGGCGTCATACGCTTTGGAAAGCGTGGCAAGCTTAACCCTCATTATGTTGGACCATTCGCAATCCTGGATCGGATTGGACCGGTGGCATACAGACTTGACTTATCGGCGGAGCTCGGTAGTGTGCACAACGTCTTCCATGTGTCTAACTTGAAGAAGTGTTTGGCTGATGAATCTCTCATTGTACCACTGGAGGAGATCAAGGTTGATGATCGTCTTCGCATTGTGGAGGAACCTGTCGAGATTCTCGACTACAAGATCCGTAGCCTTCGTCGAAGTAAAATCCGCATCGTTAAAGTCTGTTGGAACTCGAACCGTGGACGGGAGTTCACATGGGAACGGGAGGATCAGATGAAAGCTAAATATCCTCATCTTTTTCCGAAACGCGCGTTTGAATCGAGGCATGTTACTGCTGAAGCGGAATGAATCTCTGGTCGAGATTCCTTTCAACGTGGGGATGATGTGACATCCGGTAATTTTCTTTATGTTATGTTCTTTTCATTTTCTTCTTTTTGGGTCTTTGCGCAATTTTTGGGACGAAAATTCTTTCAACGTGGGGGTGATGTGACACCCGGCATGTTTGGCTTAAACATATTAGTAACATCTAAGTCTACCTTAGCGAGAAACGTTTCTAAACGAACTTAACTGGGTTGGTTGAGTCGGGTCAAGTTAGGATTGTCCAGGGTACAATGATCTGGAGGATCATTGGGAGTCGTTTTGGTAATACACTAGTACCGGGTTCCGTTGTTGGTGACATTACATGAACTAATTAATTATATGTGTAGATTATGGGTTGTGTGGTGGATTATATACCTAGATGTGTTTAAATGATGTGTAAATGATTATCTATGCTTAAATATGTTAAATATAGACTAAGGACGCATGCTTATGTGTTAAGATGTGTTAGAATGCGTTAAACACGACAAACTGGAAAACTAGTTAGAAATGAGTTCTGGTTCGACCACTTCGAGTGGTCGAAGGAGAACATTTGTCTGGTTCGACCCTTTGTAAATGGGCGAACCTGGGAAGTGGAATTGAAAGAATTCCCTTCGACCAGGACAGGGCTCATTCGACCCTGTGTAAGGGTCGAAGGAGGCCACCTTCGACCATTGAAATGGGGCGAAGGAGAAGTAGTATAAATACCAAACCTTGTCATTTTTCATCATTTCACAAACCCTAACCGTCCCAAAACACTCTCAAACGATCTTAATCACTAAGGAAGCAGTTTTTTCTCTTCTTTTTCATAATCTAACCTATCTACAACATCTAAACAAGAATCCAAGGTGTGTTCTTAATCTTAAACCTTTTTAAAAGCATTTTAATTCGTTTTCATCTAATCCTAATTGTCCAGATCTGTTCTAAGAGTGTTTTTATGATTAAAAACCTTCTAAACATCTTTCTAAATCAAAACATTATCATTTGACATAGGTTTTCATGGATAAACATATGTAAATTGTGTATTATGTGGTGTTATGTGTTGTTCAATGATTTGCTACTGTATCTATGATAGAAACATGATATAGGATTGTTATTGATGCTAGATTATTGTTGTTTAGGGTTAGGATTGGATAAATTATGATATTATGGGTATTTGGGGGGGTTTTTAACGAACCTAGACTTGATGCATGATATTTATGATCAATAGAACTAATAGGGAAAGATCGAACACTCGACAAACTGAGCATTTTATGTTGAATATGGATCGATTCAAAAGTTTCCAAATTGGGTAAATTATTCATGCATGAAAGTGATGTTTCCATAATCTTTACCATTTTAGGAAAGTGTTGAAATGGACATATTATTGGGGGAAATCGGTGGGGTTTTGTAGGGATAAGTTATTCATGCTTGACTACTGTGTTTGATGATGTTTCGAGTCGTTTTGAATGTGTTTGAAGCGTTTTAAGAAAAATTTGCACAACAGGGGCGAACCTGGACTCCTTCGACCGATCGAAGGTGCGAAGGAGAGATTCCAGGGTCGAACCTGGGTTTGGTCTGGACGAACGTGGTAAAGCGGGCGAAGGAGGCATCAAACGGTCGAACGAAATGTAAAACGGGCGAAGGAGACTGAAAACGGGCGAAGGAGACTTAAACTGACTGGTTCGACTGTTCTGATGCAGAAATGAGATTTTTGATACAAACTAAGTGTTTTATGCTTGAACCTTGTGTGTAATCTATGTGTACTTGATTAGTTAGGGTAATGGGTCACCAACGGGATGTCGGGTCGGTCTAGTGTGTCGGTTAAACATTTAAACACGTTTTAAAACATACTTGGTTACCATCTGGACAATCGGGGACTAGATAACCTTATGGTTATTAGTCGGAACACTTATGTGAACATTTTGATAGATCTCCGGTAGAGGGATTATCAAGGGCTTAACATCTTTACTTATAACCGAAGAACGCTATCAAAGGTGAGTTCACGGCCCCCCTTTTACTGTTTTAACTTTTGGGGGAGAAAACATGCACTAAACTATTTTGATAACATATGTCATACTATGGTTTTAAACTTGTGTACTATACGATCTTTTAAAGTCCCGGGGGAAACCATGAATGTGCGGGGATGCACAACGAGGGAAATGTGGATAGATCTATTGGGTTTGACAAACCCCACTCGACGGCTTGGAGGGCCGGCGGGTGCATATTGTCTCGAACTGGTAACACTCGTAGCATGGCTACAACACATCGGGCTGAACACATGGTAACAGTCTAGTAATGGTTTTCCAATCGTAGTAGTAACAGAACATACGCCTAGCTAGCGTACTTGGTAATATGGATATAGTATGAACATGGTAACATTCTGGTAACATCTTGATAACATTTTGAACAAACCTGTGGACTCACCAGCATTATATGTTGACATCTTTTTGGCATGTTTTTCTCAGGTCGCTAAGGTAGCAACAAATGGAACTAGGCGCACGGGTCTGCATTGGCGTCTAGGCATAGTTGCACGTTTTGTAATAAAAAGTGTTTTGAATACTTTGGGATAATAGCATAGCTGATTAAATGCTTCTTAAATGCTTCCGCTTATAAAAATCGTTGTTTATGTTTTTACGCTTTTCATATAGAGTTCTTTATTGTGATCGTTGACTTGGATCCTGGTTTGTCATGCGCCTCGCGGTAAAACCCCGCAAGTGGTAATTTGAGGGTGTGACATTGACTGGGCTACCGATGCCTCGGTAACCAGATAGGTAGAGACAATATGCACCCGCCCGGCCCTGCCGTCGAGTGGGGTTTGTGAGGCCCAATAGATCTATCCACATTTCCCTCATTGTGCCCTGCACATTCATGGTTTCCCCCTGGGACTTTCCATAAAAAGCCGTATAGTAATGTAAAGTGCCCATAGTATAATATGATCTTTAAATAGTTCGTACGAATCATGTTTCTCCCCCAAAAGCAAAACAGTAAAAGCGGGGCTGTGAAACTCACCTCGATTTGCATTACTTGAAAACAGTTAAGTAATTATGCTATGATAGCCCCAAATAGCGACGACCAATCATAAGATGTGTATAAGTATCCGGACTAATAGCCCGTGGGTTAACTAGTCCCCGAATGTCCAGACCGTGACCATAAACGTTTGAAAACATCTTTGACTGTTAAACTGACCGTACCAGACAAGACCCGACATCCCATTGGTGACCCGACATCCCACGTGTTAGGTAATTACAAGACATCATGCATCACATGCAATTAAACATTCAATACGCGCAATAGTTCACCTAGTCTAGCATAATGTCCGATTAACGCATAAACAGGTCCGAACACGTGTTACTAAGTCATTGGGTGTATCCCGGTGTTCCTATCATGTTCCTAGGCGTCAAATCATGTTCCGGGATGTCAAAATGCGTTTACGACAGCAGTACACGCGATTGGGAAACCTTCATGCAATTAGGAAAAATCAACTAGTGAGTAGGAGGGGGTCAATAGGCGAGTAGGGCCTATTCGCATGAAGCATCAGGCGAGTAGGCCCCTACTCGCATGAAACTTCAGGCGAGTAGGCTCCTATTCGCCTCTGCACAGCTGTTGCGCGTTTTCGCGCGTTAAACCCTCCAAATCAGATCCGAAACATGTAAAAACACCCAATATCAAAACTAAACTATTAACCAACCCTTTCCAAGCAAAAACCCCCAATTTATCTCTGCTCTAACGGGCTCGGTGCGATTATTTCCAAAAATGGCAAAATACTAGGTTTCATTAACTATGAAATCTTTCCTTAAGTAGTAAAGATCAGATTACACCTCCTACAAATTGCAATACATCATCCCTATGTTATAACATCATTCTAGCATGATTCCTAACCATAAACAAGCAATGAATCATAACATAACATCCTATTTCTTAAAGAATCACTCAAATGGGTCAAAATGCATACTTGCACCTAAACACCATAACAAGAGCTTAAACTCATAGATAATCATCCTAACAACACCTACACATCAGAAGTACATCAAATTCATGGAAACATTCATGTTATAATCATCAAAAATCATCATATGCATCAATACTTCACATATAGCAAGTATTATGGTGTAGACTTGTTTTAGAACTCCTTTCCAAGGTTTTTAAAGACTCATTATTATCAAAATAAGGTCTGGACTTTTGGGGAACCAAGACAATAATATTACAATGGTGTAGGATGAAGAACACACCTTGGATTTTATCAAAGAAAGGTGTATAAGCTTGGTGATGGTGTGTTTTGAGGCAAAACATGTTCCAGAGATGTTTAAAGGTGTGTGGGAGGCTTAGGATCATTTAGGGTTGCACAAATGGTGTTTGGGGAGTCAAGGGTTCTATTTATAGGTGTTTTGACTCGTGCTCAGCAGTATAAGCGAGTAGCAGATCAGTTCAGGCGAGTAGGGATCCTACTCGCCTCTACTCATGCGAGTAGGGATCCTACTCGCCCCAAACTCTCTCTACTCGCATCAAGGAGGGGCGATTAGGGGCTCCCCAGGCTCCTAATCGCCTATAGGGTGCTGGAACGGGTTTTTGGCGCGTTAAACACTATTTTAACACATATAAACACGTATTCACATACCGATAAGTCACATAATGATTTCAAACATATAATGCATGATAACTAACACGTTTACATCCGTTCACCAATTCCCGGGACTCGAGACTTGTGTGTGCGTTAAACCCGGCGATTCCACGAATCACCAATCCTTGTACACATGGTTATGGACCGACTCCCGATGATCCCGCGGATCATCGTAACGACTCCCGATGATTCCCAGAATCATCGTACCGACTCGACTGACCCCGTTAAGTACGTAATATGCATGACTCGCTAAGGTAGACTTACTAGTTTAGTCAACGTTACTAACCTGAGTTTGCCGGGTGTCACAGGATACTACCGCCCTGCCATTATTGTTGTGTGTGCGTCGAGTGTGTTTGCAGAAACAACCTTAGACTATGAAGAATTGAGATATTTTTGTTTCTTATTCTTTTTACATTGAAAAGTAAAGACTGGAGATGAGTTTTACATTGGTAAAGATTGTGTGTGTGGTGGTATTTGATGGTACACTTTTGGCTTACCTACCCACTCTTTTACCATTCCCCTAAATATTATATTCAAGATCTACTATCTGTATTTTTTTACAAAAGTTAAAAAGCAAATTCAATTGATGTTATCTACTATAATAGGCACATACACCATAATTACATTAAATTATTGTTCAAATCGAAATCAGTAGCACAAATAATTTTAATGGGTATAAAATTTGGAATTTGATTTGTGCTTTAAATTAATTTAACAAATACAAAGTTCATCTTAAAAATGCCCAAATCATGACATGACTCCTAACATTCAAAAACTTTAATTAATTATTGAAACTGATCGAGTTAAGCTAACATAATAAACAAATGAGTAAAAATTATAAATAAATTTTCTCTAAATTTGTGTATTTGAATCAAGGGCAATACCAGAAAATGTTAGTTTTTTTTGAAGGTAGAAAAGGTTAATTATATATTATTATTGCGTTAAATGAGTAATTATAAAAGGTATACAGATTAATGTAAATCAAATGTTCACACAATTATGTTTTTTTTTTTTTTTTTTTTTTGAACGGCAAATTTCAGTCCTTGTGGGACTTGAACCCATAACCTCCCCCTTAGGTGTTCCTAGAAGCTTTGCTTCTACCATTAGGCCACCACCCAATAGCATTCACAATTATGTAACTTTTATAGTCACGCATATCTAACTTATGCTATTATGGTAATTTTCTCATGTCCTATCTTACCCTATGCCCTTGGATTAAATTTATGTCTTTTATTGTGTTGGTAGTATACTAACCACACCCTTAGTAATTTAAATTTTAAAAAAATAAGAACATTACTAAATGTGTTAGTTTTTTTTGTCTTAATATTAGGTTAAATAAAGGGGTCTTTGACAATGTGGGTGTGTACATGCGTATAATCAATTTTGATTCACTCCTAATAATTATTCTTTAAATTAATAATTTTAATATTACCATTATTTTCAATGGACATAAACCTAAAATTTTCACATCTCATATGATAACATTAAAACATTTATAATTAACATCCCGCCGCAATGCACAGGTTAGCGTCAACTCGTTACAAATGAAAGTGTGATTTTTTGAACTATAAAAACCTCTACAAGAAAATTTATACGAACATGTAAATTTCTTGCTAATCAACAAGATCAAGTAAAGCATAGATTGTGATGAAAGTATGTCCTTTAGTTTGCGATGATTATGACATTACAAATCTAAGGGCTTTTTAGAAGTTAAAAACACTTATGAGGGTAGTTGATTGTGAGTAGATGAATATTCTAACACTGGTTTATACCCCAGAACGTCCTAGGGTCGACAAATTTAATATGACGTAATAAAATGAGGGTTGAAAAAACTTAATTTATATATACACAAAATCAAGTAGGAGAAGCGTAGGATGTAAATATATGTTAATGTCTAGAATGATGTACATAAATAATACTAGAAGTGACCCGTCGCGCTTCGCGACAAACATACCATTTTTAATGAATTTTAAATGGTAGTGTAGACGAAACACAAACAATAACACTAATAAAAAACTTAAAATTAAAATATTACAAAAGAAAAGAAAAAATGTTAATTTCCCCAACCACGATCGGTTCTAGGAGATTTGTTTTATTTTTGGACCATCCCAGATTCTAGGTCGTACCGATTTGGCCAAAACTGGTTCTTGTCCTTAAAAAAAAACTCGAACCGGTTTTGAATCCATACTACTTTGAGAAAAAAAAGGCGGGCTATCTCTAGGCTCAACAAATATAGTGGACACTTTCCGGGCCATTTTTTTATTTTGTCAACAAATAAGTTAAATTATAAGTTTTTTTTATCACACCACTTTAAGATACATTAATATCAACAATTACATGTATTTGGAATCATGAATAGAAACAGAAACCAACACGAATATCCAGTAATAACTAAAACGAGCTCATCTCCTCACATAGTTTTCAATAGTAATTAGAAAACCAAGAGAAGTAAGATCGACTTACCCCTTCGTGATGACATATAAATGATATAAACAACACAAGAGATCCATTGAAATAGAGTCAACAACACACATATACATATCCTTATAAGAATCGAGAAAAACTTACATGGCAAACGACCTTGAAGAAAACGCTAAGAGGAGGAAGGATGATCTCGAGTATAATGTCGATGCAGTCTAAAGTACCTTCCGATGACATCTTCCGATCTATTACACTTTTTCTGCCTGTTTTTTTCCCAAAGATAATTCAGATACTTGTGACATTTGGTATTACAAGCCCTTAGTGTGAGGGATAGAAGAAAAAATGTGCATCATATATAAGAAAAAAAACTGTGCTTGTTAATAGTTATAAAATTAATGTATGATTTAATGAGAAAAAAAAAACAAAAGATTAAAAAGAAAGAGTAACCACTATATGATATTAAAAAGCTATTTGAAAAATCACCTAATTAATTTTAAAAAAATTAATACCGAATTTATTAAAGTAGGTAAAAGAATTAAATTATTAAACCTTGTTAAAATAATAATTAATAAATAAATAATAAAATTACTACACTAAACTGATCGCATGATTTGTGATAAGCACAAGCTTCATTTTTGGGTTACAAAACGGTTCTATAAGGATGATAAACTGTTCCATGTCATTTATTTAAGAGAAATAAACTTATATGTATATGATATAATCAATGCTAATATTTAAACTATATTTCTTAACAACTTTTTTATATTGATAAAAGTAAGTAGGGTATTTTAATTGTTAATTAGTTATATATTTATTTTACCCTAGAGTTTTTTTTTGTTTTTTTTATTTACGTATTTGTGTGTGCACCATAGTTATTAGAAGTATTAGTAATTGTGTTTGTAACTGAATTTTATAAATTTCTTTAATTTGTTTTGTTATAATTATATATATATATATATATATATATATATATATATATATGTGTGTGTAAAAATTATTGTTGGAAAAGTTCATTTAATTGTTTTTTATAAATTTCTTTAATTTGATTTGTTCTTATTATATATGTTTTTACCTAAGTGTTTTTTTGTATATATGAGTGTGTGAGTGTGTGTAAAAATTATGGTTGAGAAAGTTCATTTAATTAGAAGTTTATTAAATAATGTATTAATATGTTTTAAACTTTAAGGTAAATTACAATGATATCCTCCTTAAATGAAGTAAAATGACCTTATTACCCCTATATACTATATAGTAGTATAGATAGATAGATGTAGATATAGATAACTGTCAAACTGTGCTACTTCACAAATTACGAACAACTAGTGGGGAACCCGCGCGTTACTGCGGGATTGAAAATTTACAGATGATAATTATCATAAACTTTGGTTTTAGCAAACCCCATGAGTATACACAAATATGCATGGCACTCACATACACACACAATATCACACACACATACACACATGATGGCGCACACACATCTGAACATATATTAAAACATATGCAGACATACACACAACACTCACACACCAATATTAAATAGCGGCAGCAATGGCTGATTCAGTATTGATGGCAACGGGATTAGGTTGTGGGGTGACGACGAAAGAGATATAGGTGCATCGATGATTTGTGATTATAACTTGTAGTGCGGCATCAATCTCCGAGGAACACAACGACGAAGACGTTCGATTAGGGTGCCTCAACGACGAAGACCTTATTATGAACAAGGTAAGTGTTGTAGTTAAAGAACGACAACACCTAATATCAATATTCGCCAACAAGAGTTATAATATGAGATTCAAAATCGGAAAAGGAATAAAAACAATATAACGCTATATCTACTCAAAAGACAATTAGTTTCAACTAATCACTGAAACACTAAACCAAACATATATAAAAAACAAGTGAAACTGTTGTCATATGCACAGATGATGCGGATGATGCTCATGAGGAATGAGATTCGTAAACTTTATGAAAAAATGATGTGTTATCAATGGCTACATGTAAATGCTTAAGTTTCTCCACCAAGAATCTTAAAAATCATGTTTTTTCGTTTTTATTTTGTTTTATAAACTGAAAATCAACGAAATGAATGTAAATCAATTGTTAAACAAGAAAAGAGAGAAAGAGATTGACCTCATAAAGAAAAACTTTAATAAATCTTGTTTAAATTTAGGGGTATTGGATTTTAATAATCCTAAGTTTTCCTTGTTGGCCGATAATAATCCCTACTTCGAAAATTCCCAATAATAATCCCAAGTTTCAAACTTTTGGCCCCTGGTGAACTTTTTTTAACAGTGGACTAACCCAGTTAGTTCCTGCTGACGTGGATGCTGACTGGACTTGTTAACGTGTTCAACTTAGATGACTGGATATGCTGACGTGTCATGGGGCCCATTATATCTGATCCTTATTACACTTTATAACTTAATAAAAACCCTAACATCACGATCAAAACAAAAACTTCATCACCCCCAATTCCAAACACCCAAGAACCCTAACAGATCATCATCAACTCTAAACCCTAACATCAAAATCAAACCCCTAAATCACATAATGAGCTCATCGTCGTCTTCTTCACGTAACCCGGACAAGAACCCTAAAATTTTTAAACTTGATTTGGATGGAAATGTCTATTGCAACCACGACAATGTTGCAATACTTCGAATTGTAGGTCGTAACAACTCACGATTTGGGCAGAAGTTTTATGGATGCCCTCTATGGCCGGTAAGTTATTATACCTTGAACATCTAATTCATTCCTCTTTCAAATTCTGATTTTTTTTTTATTGTTTATTATAGAGGAGTGATTGCAAGTTCTTTATGTGGAAGGCTGACCTAGACAAAGTGCTAAGATCAGAAGATGATGGAGATACCCTAACCAGTTATCAAGAGTTGAAAATGGAAAATTTGGTGTTACAAAACAAAATTTTGCAAGAGGAGAATACAAGATTGAAAGAGAAGTTGTATTTGAAGAAGAATGTCATCAGTAAAGAAAATGTATTAGGGTTTGTAGTTGTTGTCTTGGCAATATGGTTGACCTTTGTACTTGTTTGACTTTATGTAATGTAAACCTCTATTTAATGGTTTAGTAGTTGCTTTCAATGATAAATGTGTTGTGTTGTGCATATCAAATTTTGGTGAATGTTGTTAGTCTATGAATATGTGCAGTGTGTGTTTAGACCAAATGGGTCAATACCCCATATTCAACACAAAACAGTGTGTGCTTAGACCAAATGGGTCAATACCCTAAATCATAAGCTGCATAACTGTGAATACCCAAAACCTGCAAAATGGGTCAATACCCCAAACCTGCAAATGGGTCAATACCCCTAATCATAACCTGTAAAACTGCCCATACCCCAAACCTGCAAATGGGTCAATACCCCAAACCTGCAAATGGGTCAATACCCCAAATCATAACCTGCAAAACTGTCATGAACCAGTTATCATAAACTGCAAAACTGTCATGAACCAGTTATCATAAGATGCAACAAAAAACTGAACATAAACAGGCCATGAAACCATTACTTCCATTGATGTACCAAAATACATGACCCTTAAACCAACATAACAGACTTAAACCAACATAAACATACTAGACATAAACATAAGTGACCAAAGTAGCAAAATACATAGAGTTTAAAAACATCAAAAGCATTATAAACATAAAACAGAATCATTTAGCCATCCTCTTAAGCTTTGACTTTGAAAGTGGCTTTTTCTTTGACTTCTTTTGCTGACTTGGATTCTGACTACCTTGACTGGCCTGTTGGGTAACTTGACTTGGATTCCGACTAGCTTGCTGACTTGGTTCTGTTGATTGACTAGCTTGCACTCTTGGCTTCTTTGGCCTTCCCCTTGGATTCTTTTGCTGACCTTCAAGTGGTCTTTTACCCTTTTCCTTGCAACTTCTCTTGTTATGTCCCTTTCCATCACAGTTACTGCAACTCATCTTGGAACCATGCTTAGTCAACTTCCCTTTTTTTCTTAGGATTTTCATGTGGATCCCTTTTCCTGTTCTTCTTTGGTCTGCCTGGTTGACTCTTGATGGGAGGAGGGTCCAAGGGAAAATCAACAACTGGCCAGTATTTCTCACTAGGCAAGGGTGGAATGGTGTACTCATAGGTCTTCATGAATGTGTCCTTATGATAACAGTCAGCAACATACTGCTCAACATTCTTGTTTAAAAAACCTGCTACAGCACACACATGCTTACAAGGTATTCCTGTCAAATCCCACTTCTTACAGCTGCAAGTTCTCTTCATCAGGTCTACAGAAACATCATCATAATCTCTCACTTGGAACACATTCAATGATGATGGAAAAACCTCACAATGATAGGCCCATGATTTCTCTAGGTCAAGCTTCTCTTGTATTTTAGGACACACAGTGACATCCTCATTAGCCATTTCTTGTTTCAATGTAGTGAGCCTAGTCATAACTGATACCCTGATGTCCTCTAACATATTAATGATGTGCTTAGATCTTGATTGAACAATGTAACCATTAAAGGTTTCTGCCATATTGTTGACCATGACATCACATGTAGTGTGATTTTTTAGAAAGCACCTTGAATATTCAAAGAAGCATATGTATTAGATGACATACATAAACACAACAGTTGCAAAGTAATGTAAAAGACATACCTTGAAAAGCATCTTGGGTTTTGTTTAAGGAATTCTTCATGTGCAGAGGATGATAAGTCTTTCATCTCTTGAAGTGCTTGCCTGAATTCAGGTTCATTGTAAGCCCTTACAGCTTTCCAGAAAACCTCCTTCAAGTCATCACCCTTGTTCTTCTTATGCCAATTGGCATAGATGTGTCGAGCACAATTCTTATGCTCAGCTTCCGGCCACACCAATGTAACTGCATTTAACAAACCCTGGAACATTCAAAGAAACATATGTATTAGATGACATAACAGTTGCAAAGTAATGTAAAAGACATACCTTTTGTTGATCAGAAATGAGTGTCCATCCCTTCCCACCATCCTTAACCTCTAGTGTTTTCCTTAAAAGATCCATAAACCATTCCCATGAGTCATTAGTTTCACCTTCAACAACAGCCCATGCCACTGGGAACATTTTGTTGTTTGCATCCCTTCCAATTGCACCCAACAACATACCTCCTACGAATGTTTTAAGGAAACATCCATCTAAACACAGAACTTTCCTACACCCTGCCAAAAAACCCTTCTTCACACCATCAAAACACACAAAGAGTCTACAAAAAGTTTTTAGTGTTGAACCTGGATCTGCATTAACAAAACCTGGGGGGACAGTTAGCAGGTCAAATGTTGAAGTAGGGTTAGCTTCCTTTAAAGCTGCCAAATATGACCCAAGCTTGCTGTAGTGATCCCTCATTGAACCATGAAGCTTCTTTTGTGCACAACATTTAGCCTTATAAGCTAACCATTTTGATATCAACACCTTAAACTTCTGCTTAACTTCTAACTGTATCTCTTTAGCAGGCCAGTTTGGATTTGCTTTAAAGACAGTCAAGAACTCATTTGCCAAAAAATTTGCAGTTAACTGTCTATTCTTAGACATGTTCCTTTGGCAGTTGTGCTTGTTTGTAACTTTCTTTAACATAAAACAAGACTTCCCTTGGTGAAAAGAACAATACAGTTTGAAAGGACACCCTTTCACACAACTAACACCTATACGACCACTTCTTTTTTTTATCACTTACTGAAACTTTAAGGTTCTTACCATTGACAACAGCATATTGTCTAACTGCTTCCTTGAATGCCTCTCTTGTTGGGAACCTAATTCCAACTACCCAATCAAACTTTTTCCAGTCAGTTTTTTCATCAACAACAGGAACAATGTCTATGTGTTTGGTCCCTAGTATGTCATCATCTTCACTCTCACCAGGAGTCTTCACGTCTCCATCAGAATCCTCATAGTTACTCTCATCTTTACCTGTATTAGCCACTTCATCATTGGCAGATTTGTTTAAACACTCATCTAACAATGCCTTTTTTAACTCCTCATCTTCTTTTCTAGATTTTTGTAAGTTTTTAACTGAGGCTTCCCACTCCTCATCTTTATCTGAAGTACAACTAATCACATCATTATTCACAGAGTCAGCCTCATCATCTTCATCTTCAAGATATCCAAATGGATTTGTATATTGATAACTAAATTCCTCTTCTTCCTCACTATCAACCTTATCAGCTTCTGTCTCAATATCAACCTCAGCTTCCTCACTATCAACCTCAGCTTCTTTCTCAAAATCACTCTCTTCTTCCTCACTATCAACCTCAGGTTCTTTCTCAATATCAAAGTCACTATCTTCCTCAGAATCTGACTTATCGGCCTCCTCTTCAGTATTAATCTGATCAGCTTGAACCTCAATATCTAACTTATCAGCCTTCCTTGCCTTACCTTCTGCAAACACTTCCTTATCTTCTGCAAACAACTCATTACCTTCTGCAAACAGTTCAACTATAGTACATGCTTTAAGTAGGGTTGAACTAGGTTTAGCTGAAGTTTCAGTTGGTACCCTCTTAACTGTAGATTTTGACCACCTTATTGGGCTGATTACTGGGCTTCCTATTGGGCTTCTAATTGGGCTTCCTATGATTGGTCCATCTTGAGCAAATACTTCAATAACTTGGTTTGGATCAACCATCATCACCAACTCAGTTACATCTCTATCACTAACCAACTTTTTCAAGACTCCATTTTCAGGATTTGTACAATACAAGTTGAAATCTTTAGTTTCATAACATTTAGTTTCCATTACGTAATCCACCAACTCAAAGAAAGACAACTTATCAATTTCTATCTTAACCCTCTTAGAATGACCGTTCACATACCTGTGTTTGGGAGTAGAAATGTCAATCGTACCACCATACCAAAGTTTAACGATTATTGAATCTTCAGCCATTGTGTCGTTGATCGATCCTATTAGGTTGTAGTGTCTGAAGGATAAACCCTAGATGATTTGGGTGTTGGGGTGTTTGATTTTTTTGGGATGAAATGGTTTGGGGTTTATGATCGATTTGTTTTAGTTTTTATAATCTGATCGAGTGTTTTTGAATATTAGGTTTTTAGGATTATTATTAGATATTATTAAGTTATAAAGTGTAAAAAGGATCAGATATAATGGGCCCCATGACATGTCAGCATGTCCAGTCATCTAAGTTGAACACGTCAGCAAGTCCAGTCAGCATCCACGTCAGCAGGAACTAACTGGGTTAGTCCACTGTTAAAAAAAGTTCACCAGGGGCCAAAAGTTTGAAACTTGGGATTATTATTGGGAATTTTTGAAGTAGGGATTATTATCGGCCAACAAGGAAAACTTAGGATTATTAAAATCCAATACCCCTTAAATTTAAGATAAACTAACCTAATGATGGTAAGCTAAAAGGCTAAAACTCCATTAAAACATCTTGATTTGCATTATAGCTTATATGACACTTTGTTTATCACATGACAGAGATGGCGTTTAAATTTTCTAAGTAATCGTTCATCACCTCTTATGTTTCACTCTTTACAAGACCTAATATCCAGGTATGTAGCTCAATTTACCTATACAAAGGAATTATAAATTGAACGCCCTATTTAGGTTGGGGCTCAAAGGAAGGGCTTGACTTGAATTATCTTGAAGCCGCCATCCGCAAAGGCACCGGGATCGGCCTATGTGCCTTGACAACCTCGAAATAAAGTAACAACCAAATTAATATGTTAAATGCCATAAAATGGTTTCATGCTCAAAAAACTACAACTTGAAATAGTGGTTGAAAGCAACCGCCGGCACTTTATTTTAGAAAACATTTGGTTTTCATTATCCTTAAATCAATCATTTTTAGCTCAACCGGGTTGCATCTGTTTATTAGCAACCCATTTTCCACAATGAATTATAATTCTTAATTTGTGCTTAATTTAGTTTCCCACAAAATGGTTTCATTCCATATAAAAGACCGAACAAAAGACGATTCAGACTTGTTGTAATCATAATTATGCTAGAAATACCTTGCGACCATACAGGCGCTCCGACAATATTTTGGCTAAATCGGCAAAATTCTACGAAACCAGGCCATACTTGTCTAAACCATCAATAAATGTCCAGGAATGTATGGTCCTAAAATATACTAACCGCCTTGCGCCTTGAGTGCGTCTTCGACACCTATGAACCTATGTCTTAACTAATGTTTCCGAGGCGTTAATCATGCTCAGAGTTCAAATAGTCAAACCACAATTGTCATAGATAAATTATATAAAAAGACCAAAAGTAATATGGACTTCATACAAAGAGACAAACATATGTACCATAAGAAGCCCTCAAACATATAGACCTTTCTAATTAGAATACAAATACTTTACATAATAATAATAATAATAATAATAATAATAATAATAATAATAATAATAATAATAATAATAATAATTAAAAAAGCGAAGAAAATCACTACGTAAACACAAATTTGATGTAGTGGTTGTACCATTTGTTGGTAAATTTTTGATCGAATATACGCGTTTATCGTATCTATGAACAGTTCTACAGAGAACATGTGTAACGAGTTATACAACAGCCCCAAATCACTAAAAACAAACGACAATAGTGAGACAATGTGTGATTTGGAATAATAGAATTTGAGATAATGCAGTATAGACATAGACATGGACATAGGGTGCGCGCGTAGACAACCACTGTATGATCTACCAGGGACATGACAACCAAGGCGTTCAAATAGGGTGCATCGATATATATATGGAAGAAGAACATGGTGTGTAGTGTAGTAACGGCTACTGTATGATCTCAAATTTGATTATTAGTAGCGAAGTGTGTTGCAAACTTGTGAAACAAATAAAACGATTATATAAGGATCTAATCATGTCTATGAGTTATAGGATGTTAATCATTTCATCCCATTTATTTTCCTTGATATTCAAGTGTTGTAAACTTCAAAGGTTGTTAGTTACTAAACTCAAAAGATGGATGCAATTAAACTGTCATGTCGATTTAGGAACAAGAGTGGCAATGCAATATGATCTTTAATGTCAAATTAAATATCAAAATACAATACCAAAACTAATTATCTATGTAAAATTAATGAGGTTTAATTATGTCTAACAACAATTCATTTATCAATTAGTTAAGTTAATTGTATTTATCAATTGGACCAAAAACAAACTGTATGTAAGGTAACCAAATCCTGACTCAGCCTATTTCAACCAAAAAAACTTTATTCAAGCAGTGAAATAAAACGACGAGAAGATATTACCGATTCAATCTCAATCTGCTTAAGCATTTTCAGTTTAGCAGTGTGAGACTTACTGGAAACTTCCCTAATTGCCTTACATCATTAGGAAGAAGTTTATAGCTGAGACGTATCTTTGACAATTAGAGAGGACAAATTCTTGTATAGATTTCGCCCAATACTTCTCTTTGTGCCCGTCCTTCTCTTTAATAGAGTTTCACTCCTATTTTCTGATTCCTTTTCTGTTCTTGTAGAATTAGAAGCATTCCATATAGCTTGCAACAAATTAAATGTGAAAGTGTTAGATTTTTTTTCCATTCTAAGTCCAAAACTGATTTATCTTTCCAAAAAAAAAAGTGCAAAGCTGATTTCAATTACATTAAAATTAAGGGGAAAAAAAGTAAGTAGCACATTCTTTTGTTGTAACAAAACCTAAAAACCCTTCTGCAAAAAAAAAAAAAAAAAAAAAAAAAAAAATACATTAGTGTGGATGGAAATGAGTTCACAATATATATATAAAATCAAGATAAAAAAAGCCACCTATGTTTTCTCAAAGATCCAAAAACACACCGAAGCCTTTTAGAACATCATAGTTTTGTAATTAGTGCCAAAGAAAAGAGAAATGGGAATACTTTGAGATTAGAGTTCTATATATAAAACTTTAAAGAGCCCATAACTCGGTCAGGAAGACTTCACGTTTCCAGATCGTGAATTGATGTGACTTTTGTCATAATCAGTAACTCAAATTAACCAACTTTATGAATAACTAATTCATTAAAAATGACTTTTACCATGTCCGCTATGTCTCTTTATAATTACAAATTTTTAACAACCTTCACACATGCTGGGTTTTCAATCCAACAATAGAATATGCATTGGTCAAGCTTATTTGTACTCTAAAAGCAAGTAGATTATCTACTCTATAGTGATAAACATGATATTCATGTTTTTAAAATAGATAGCATTACCACGCTAAAAACGATAACTCGCACGGAACAAACTTTACTCAACTTCATTAATATCTCCATTCATCCTCCTTAACCTAGAAAATATAACCAGTAAATACCTTCCTATATATACATCAAAACAAAGATCTAAAAATTGATAACAAAGATCTGAAAAATTGATGAAACCATTCCAACACATCAAAACAAACGTTCTAATTTTATAAACAAAACCAATCATTTCACACCTTAAATCATTCACACACTAGGTAACCAAATCATTGCTACTATGTCACAAATACTAAAAAAAACAATAGACGACCATGCTTGTTCTGTCCGCTGTTATGACGCTTGAAAATCTGCACACACATAAAATATAGGTTCTGAAATTGATGGAATAGTTAGAAGAAAACTAACGAAATCATGAATCAACAAAAAATTTTATGAAGATCATCACTATGCTGGTGGGTTCTTCAACAAGGAGATAAAGGTTATTTATAATCTAGAAGCCAATTACCTAATTTAATAAATTCTATAAAAATTTCTCTCATGTCTCTATCTCTTCGTTTCCCTTACTGGAATGTTCATTAATGTGGAAGGGTGGGTATGATTACTCAAGTGAAATGAAGGAGGGTAGCAAGGGAATGAGATTTTAGTTTTTAGCTATAAACAAAACATAAAATTACACTAATAACCTTCTAAGCATCTTAATATACACTTTAGGTGACTAATTTACCCCTATTAAACAAGCTATGTTAAGTTGTATATGTAGCCATATAACTTGTACCAATGACAAAATTACAATATGGTACATCACTCATCCTTTATAATGTACTAGTGGAATGCCCGCGCGTTGCCGCGGGGAGAGGATAAAAATTTAGAAGTATTACAGTTGATAAGCGCATGGGTCAAATTAAATTGAATCGCCCCGTGCAACCCTTAAAATCTAAATGTTATGCTCCCGCCGCATCGCGCGGGCACCTTACTAGTAACCTTCTAAGCATCTTAATATACACTTTAGGTGACTAATTTACCCCTATTAAACAAGCTATATTAAATTGTATATGTAGCCATATAACTTGTACCAATGACAAAATTACAATATGGTACATCACTCATCCTTTATAATGTACTAGTGGAATGCCCGCGCGTTGCCGCGGGTATATATTTTTATTCACATTTTAAATTGCCAAAACTTTATACACCATACTGTCATTTATCCAATCCGATCCGTGCTTGATTTTTATTTGCAACATTTAGTTACACACATGAACCAAAGAGTCTTTAGCCTACTGGTTACAAAGTGTTAAATAAGGCTTAGCCTTTTTTTGTGTTGATAATTCAAATTCCATTGGTAACAAAAAGTTAATCCATTAAAAAAAAGTTACATGAATTAATCTATTACTTGGTAATGGTTCTAGGTAACAAAAAGTTAATACATGAATTAAATGTATTGAATGGTGCAATTGATTTGTATTAGTGACTTGTGCATAAGGGCATAGATGGAGAAAAAATGGTAAAAGTTAGAGATTTATGCATGAGACCTTTTGTATGCCATCTTAAAATGATGGTGAAATTACCTTCTTACCCATCTCTCCTCCTTAATAAGGTAGTAGAGATATACTAGTAGGAAGCCCGCGCGTTGACACGGGAGCGATAATATAAAATGTGATATTCTATATTTAGTTTTATCAATTCTCCCGTGTATCGTGTCCATGAGGATTTATGTACCCTAACTGAGCCTTAAAAATATGCTAAAACTATGTAAAATGCATATACATGTGTTGGTAACTATAAATACTCTAAATCATTATGTCCACCATTTAAATTATAAGTTTTTTAATCAATTCAGAATCGAATTCCATGTGTAAATAAGTTTGAAATTAGGAATGGAGGTTACTGGTCGATTGAGGGTGCCCCGCCCCACTCTCATTTTTTTTTGCTCAATAGTGTAAGTTTACGTGTCATTAGCCTAAATTTCTATACGCAATATTGTGTCCAACCCCTTCTGTTTTAAGGGTCGTCTGTGACTGTCGTTGCGACGAGGATTCGGTGTGTGTGCAAAACACTTAGAACCATGTTGCAAACTAACCATGCTTCTAATCAAATTCTCACTTCTAAATGAGAATGAATTTCCATATGTTTCAATACTTATTTTAAAAAAAAAAAACATAACATAGATGAATAACCCATTAAAAGCTCAATTTAAGATTTATGTTATTAATCAATACAGGAAATGAGTTACACCTAAATGATTGTAACCTTTGATATAGTTATTTTAAAAAGCATAACATGCATGAATAACCAATTAAAAGATCAATTTCTATTCTAAGTTAAGACTAAAAGATTGATGTTACCAATCAAAACAAAACGGAAATATGTTAATAAATCATTAATCAAATTTGTTAGTTGTAGTTATACAACACAACTAAATGGGTGAACCAATCCTCATGATTGAAGATTTAAACATTTTTATAGTCTTAACCAGACATTGCATAGATCAATAACCAACAAAAAAAATAATTAACAGCAAAAAAAAACATATCAATTCATATGTTTGCTACAAATTTAGAATTTTTTTCTACAACAATAACAAAGCTTGCTTCCAACTGGAACTCCTCTTACTCGGTCCAGGAGAATTCTTTAGACCACTCACCTGAAAAATAGCACTGAATTTGTATTATAAAAGCAAATAAACACAACAAGAAAAATCAAGAACATATAACTATAAAAACAATAAAATAGAAATCCAACCTTAGCAGCATCAACAGATTATCAATCGAAGAGAAGAACCAGCAAGATGCGAACATCTGGGTGTGATGGGTATGAAAGAACTTGTAGTTTCAAGAAGATGGAGTTATAGAACTCGAAGAGACGATTTCGAATTTCCGAATTAAATTTTTGGTTAAAGTGAATTTGTTCTTTATAACAATGTTATGCGAATGATGATTGGAATGTGAACTAATCACCATTTGTGGAGTTAATATTGTATTCATTATGATGAACCACTAAGGAAGATGAAAGGTTAGTATGAATTGAATTGACTAAGATGGCCTTAAAGTGTCTTAAAAGTTTGATAAATATCCAATTTTAATCCCTCTACATTGGCTTTAAGTGTATTGTAAATTATGCTTAAATATTTGTACACAATTCAAAATTACAATGGTGTACATCTTTGGACATAATATTTATCAAACTCTTTGAAAGGCACTCAAATTCTATTTACAATGTATACAAATTCCTAATAATCGAATATGCTATATTGGACACTATATAAAGATAAAACTTGGACCAAAAATAAATTGTATGTAAGGTAAGAAAATCCTGAATCGGCCTGTTTCAACCAAACAAACTGTATTAAAGCAGCAGTGAAATAAAACGGCGGGAAGATATTATCGATCCAATCTTGATCTCGAAGAACATTTTCAGTTTAGCGTTGTGATTCTTATTGAAAACTTCCCTCAATTACCCAACCTCCAGTTCCAATAACAGTTTTGAGTTCAGCTTGTTAATAAAACCAATTGCAACATGATAAATATATATCTGAACTCTATAGATAAAACACATTAACATTTATAAAAAATATTAGCAATTAAAGAAAAAAAAATCCGATTGGGTTTCCTACAAAGCTGTTGAAGGTCGATTAGGACGATGTGTGTGGTTCTGCCTCTTTGGCCATACAAGAAGTGTTGAAATTGAATAGGCACACCAATTCTTTAGCAACCTCATCATGTACACCATAAATATTTGATGAATATAAGTAAGTGTATGTTTCCAACAACTAAAGGTACATTATTAATAATGTAAAAGGACAAAAATTACAAATCGACAGTAAAACAAATCAAGCAATGAAAAATACCTTGAATTGGTTAAATGACGTTTCTTTCTGTATGCGAAATATATGAACTTTGTCATGGTTTGCATCATGAGTAACCCAGACATGTCAAGTAACGATATTAGTAAGATGAGTTTCTTGAAAAGTAAAACAAGTGTAGAAGACAAGAAAGCAATGACTATAAATGAGTATTCAAGAGTAAGGAAATGGGTTTTATTGGGTGTTTGAGTGTAGGTTACATCTTGAGAGACATATAAAGTGTGTATTACACACATATACAATGGGCATAATATGTTATACATTAGGGGCAAAAAGGGTAGGAAATGACAAAAATATATAGATTTGTAAAGAGGCTTTTCATATGCCATCTTAAAATTGAGAGGAAATTACTTTCATTCAAATGCTTCCACCTTAATAAGGTAATCTAGATAGTATTTAACATGACCAACGTCAGATCAAAATAGAATATTCCCTCGATGGTTCATGATATACAAACATCTCTCTACAATTGAAGAATTAAGCAACTAGAAAAACCAAATGGGTCAAACTCAATAGACGTGTAATTTCAATATTGAATTGGCGAACATAAATAAGGTTTTTGATAATGTTGGGAGTAAAGGGGATGTTTCTAAGCTATAACGGTTTTGTGCCAAATTGAGCGTTGAGTGTCCCGAGCCCAAAACTAGAAGTTTATTACGATTACAAACAATTATGGACGCTATTGGTGAAAACGTGGAAAGTGTGTCAATATTATTTTTATCTAAAGAGATAAGAGAATATGCACATGTATAGAAGTGCCGCAGATTATCACAATCACTTGAATCCATAGAAAGAGCATTAACCGCCTTAGCAAGTTGTGTTGGTTCATGGGGTTTTTTCCTCAGCAAGAGGAGCTTCTGCGGACCTTTGATTCCCATAGTTGTTTGATTTTTGAGTTGATTTCTGCTGCTATGGTTGATTGATTGTTGAGGTGGCTATTGCTACCACAGTTGAGCCTAAGATTGGGTCGGGTAAGGATAGGTGGAGGTGTCTAGTAAAGTGGGGCCCAAAAGGGTGGGTAGTACGGCTGCTCAGTGGGTTGGTTTGGGTAGGGAGGGGGTTGGTTAAAGGACTATTGGGGTGGAACGGATTGGTTATGGTAATGATGTTAGTTTAGGTCGTGGTTCTGGTTTGGGTTGGGCCATGAGTTGTGTCGACGGTTAGATGGGCCATGGTTATTGGTATAGTGGGATGGGGTTGGAGGCTAGTTATGGGTCGGCTGTGGTGGGGCAGAAGGGGAGGTTTGGGTACGGGTTTGGGTGGTGGGTGTCGGTGGTATGGTTGTGGCAATAGCCAGGTTGTTAGTAATAATATCACGGGTTTTAAGGCGACCCACCTCGGAAATAAGTTGGTCAATGGCGTCCTCACACGACGATAGATATTGGTTCAGTATTGATGCGATGGTGTCTGGTGTGTGCGAGTTTTAAATTTATTAAATAAAACCATAGTTGCTTATCGTTCAAAAACCCACAAATATGCAAGTATACCTATCAAGCGTAGTATAGAAATGAGCAAGTATCGAGTATCGAATTCAAGGACATAGTTTTTACTACATAGCTTCCTAAAAATTACTAAAAAGAGTTCTAAAATTCTTAATAAAAATAAATGAGAGATATAAACAGTAGGGGAAACCAATATCAAAACAAAGGTGTTGCTTCGGGATCTAATTTTACTTGGTATGAGATAATAATAGCCCTTCATTCAAGTGAGGTGTTTAGAACTAAGCTTATCCTCATTAGACTCTAAATGATTTATGTCTAAAGTTATTGTGAGGGTATTCCGTCCCGGTAAGCTCACCTCTAAATCGTGAGGGACGTATCCCCCAAGATGTGTTAACTCAACCCTAAAAGACACATCTCCTAAAGTTGCGATATTGACATTCGACTACTTTTTTCTTTTGTGAATAGTTTGCCACCGGTTGGGGCGGCTAACAAACTACCACTTGATATGGTAAAGGCGACGCAGCTTCCCGCATACGCTCATCCCCTACTTAAAATAATTAGTTTTTCAAAAAGTGATTGATATATTATTAATTATGCAGAAATATAATAATAGAAGTAAATGTAAACCATTTACTTCTTACATGAGTCCACCAATCTTTGGTTTGCACCAAAGCCAACACATAGACCATGTAGCTATGTCACTCAACCGAATCTTGGCTTATTACCAAGGCCAACTATATAGACCGTACCAACCCTAAGTGAAGTTTTGATAATTGAGGATCAACCACAAAGTGTGAATGTTTCTAAACATAAATCGGATAATCTTTTCTCATGGAGTCAGGTTAGCTTACAAGTGCGCGGGTTCTTACACTTCACGTGTACACTCATAAGTCCCTCCACTTCCTACCAAAACACCCACAAGACCAAATACTAAGTTGATTAACTAGTTAACTCATCAAACAAAGAAAGAGTAAAAGAAATTGTTAAGAACATAAAACACCACTTTAAATAAAAATAAACTATTTATTCATACCAAGGTCAATCATCACCCTACCAACACCAAGAGAAATCTAGCCTAGCATGGATGATACAACAAGCTCGGAGGGGTTGATTTGGTGACGATTGTATGGAGATTTATTGGGGATTTGAGTGATTGTGGTTGTCTCTCTCGAATGAAGTGTTTATGGAGTGATCCTAAGCTCCAAAGGTCACTTACAATACTCAAAAGATAGTAGAAACTTTGTGTAAAAGGGAGAGAATGAGATAGGATGGGATAAGATGTGTCGAGTTTTAGTAGATTTTAAAAGAGGATTCAATGGTGTTAAAATTGGTGTTCTAAAACCAAATAAAAACAAAATTTTACAAAAATGCTATCGATGTTTTAAATTTATAAATAAAACGATAGTTGCTTAATGATCTAAAATGCTCACAATAGGTAAGCGTACCTATCGAGGGTAGTATAGAAAGAGCAAGTACCGAGTATCGAATTCAAAGACACGACTTTTAATAATCAGATTTAAGTTATTTAAAAAAAGTTTATAAGGATAAAGATAAAATTAGCCGAGACAACCAATAACCAAATGAAACTGTTGCTTAGGGATCCGACTTGTCTTGGAATGAGCTAATATCGGATCATCAGGAGAAAATTGTAACTGCAACGCTTCCCTGATATCTGTTTTGGACAAAAATTTTCAATTAAGAATAATTTTGTCTTCCAAATTAGTTAAAGTGATGTAGAGTGCTAGTTTGATAAAAACTATGTGTTATTCTCTGGATGGTGATTTGTTATTGTAAATAAGCTATTATTTGACAACTATGCTCGGGATGATGATGAGAAAATTGAGGATGGACAGTTATATCCTGAGGATGTAACAGTCAGGCTGAAATGAGAATTATGCAAACATAGACGAATGTAAGTAAAATGCTATAAAGAGACAACATTCGATGTACGAGGAAAGCCCTTGATCAATGGTAGATCGTCAGCATAAAACCTCGGGAGGAGACTAGGCCCCTGCCTTGTTTGTTAATATTAATGTGGTAAAAAGGATTACAACTTTGGATGAATTACAATGATATGTGAGTGTTCTCTGTAGTTGAGAGTTTGTGTGTAGCTCTAGTAAAATCAATGTGTCATATATTCGTCCATCATTCCCCTTTATATAATACAAGGAATTAAACAATGTATTCCACAATATCCGCTAGGTAGTTAAGCTTCTTTAATGTATTCAGGTGAACGTTGGAACTGTTTCAACTGAATATAGTCGTTGCTTCAGCTGTTTCCATATTCTTCACCAGTATTTAATGAACGACAGTTACATCTTTGACTTTATCTTCGAGCTTAGCCTTTGGTTGACATAAGTTACTCTTCAATCTTTGACTCCTTTGACTGAACGTTATAATATAGATGTTGGAGAGCGTTCACGTATCCATATTTCGACTTAGTTGTACCTGCAATTATATAAAAAAAAAGGTAATTCATTAGTCCATCCTCAGGATGCACACATGTTGAAACATTGCTACATCCTGAAGTCAGCTGGCCCCTTCAGCATCCTGAGGATGCTACGCCAGGGATGAGAGGTAAAATCACCCTGAGGATTTTCACCACCAACAATTGTCCCCAAAAAATATGTTACCGTTAATATCTTTCAAGGTTAATATATTTTTTAATCATAATATCTTATTTGATGACCGATGGGACATCTCGTCAGGATAAAACGGCTATTTCTTCGGCGTTAATTAAGTGATGACCGTTACATGACATCATCTTCTGCCCTTTATATCGAGAGCATATCTCTTCCTTTATAATCACTCCTATTCTTCCTGAGAAGGTAATTTCTATTCTATCTTGTTCATACTCCTTTCTTTCACCTGCAAAATATTATCAATATTTCGAAGATGGCTAAAAGATCTACAAGGGCTTCGGGGAGTGTAGTAACTTCAAATGACTTCATTCCCCAAAATCTCTTGGTTCATCTTGAGCAAGAGACCTGTTCTTTTGTTGACAAAGACATTCAAGCCCTAAAAAGCTTGTTGATGCGTTTTGCGACTAAGGATTGGATAAACATAATTAACATGTGTTAGTGATTGGCCGAAGGTAGATAGTAGTGGGCGAATGAAGATATGATTGGGCGAAGGTAGTTTAATGATGGGCGAAGGTAGAAATGGAACTGACATGAAGACACATTCGACCACTGGAAGTGGGCGAATGTGGAAAAGACTCACATTCGACCAGTGAAAAGGGGCGAACGTGCATTGTCTATAAATAGATTTTGTGATTTTGATTATGTAATAGAGTTGTCAGTTGTGTCTGTGTTGAGGTCAGGTTCAGAGGTTGTTTTGAGATATTGTGTGTGTGTTCTAGATTAACGTAAAACTGATTGTAAAAGCTTATTTGAAAGAAGTTAATCTATGAAATGATGTTGAAAATGATCTTGATTGTGTTTTGATTTGTGTTTTATCAATTTGTTCAGAACTAGGGTTTCCGCACCTGGTTTTGTGACTTGTATGATCGTATAATCCTGTTTTAGCTAAAATCTTTCGCTCACAAAGTGGTATCAGAGCATAGAGGATCATACAATAACAAATTTGATAAAATCAGAGCTGATTTGGACATGTTTTTGACGTAAATACATCTGTTTTTACATAAACATTGTTTTTAAGTGTTTTTGATCGATTTAAAGGAGAATTTGTGGTCGAATTCAAGTTTTACAAGAATTAAAGTTGATCCAAATCAATTCCGAAACATAACCTGATTGAGATCATTCAAATCCATGAACTTATGAAAATCTGAGATCAGAATAACCGTTTTTCAAACAATAACCGTTTTTCAAAAGTGAGATCTGATCAGAGTGGGGAACCTGGAACCTGACTTGAGTTGAGTGGTCGAACGTGTTGAAAAGTGGGCGAACCTGTGTAGTTAGTGGGCGAATCTGAAATTTCTTGTTGAATTTTTCACTTTCGGGTACAGATTTTCACCTTCGACCAGTTATATTTGGGCGAAAGTGGAAAGGTGTTATTTTGTGTTTACATTCTGGTCAAATCTACGTTCGGGTGTTACTGTTTGGGCGAACGTAGAATCAGAAGGGTCGAGAGTGTTAAAGTTTGGACGAACTTAGAATTTTCTGGTCGAACCTAGTGTTTTTCGGGCGAACCTAGGATTTTGTTAAAAAAAATTTTCTAAGTGTTGAGATTTTTTTCTTAGTTTGTGATCATGTGGCGTTTTCAAACTACTTCGGGATCAGCAACAACACAACCACAACAGCAAACGATGGACCCATGGACAGTGGCAGCGCAAAAGACGAACACACAGTCTTCACAACCACTTAACTACATGGCAACGACGAGCACGATGCCTCAAAGTGTAGCACATCCGGCACTACAATCTGATTACTGGGGAGTAGCAGCAGCGGCGGTAAATACTCAAACCACTAACGCTATTTCTACTTTGATTAAGGATTTGTCTACAGGTAGTGGAACTCGGCCACCGAAGCTCATGGAAATGCAAGAGTATAATCAGTGGCATACCATGTTCAAGATCCATTTGGAAGGCATGGGAGTAGATGGAGCAGAGGCATGGAGCATGATTGTTAAAGGTTACACAGCACCGATTTTGGAGAATACAGGGGAACTGATTCCTTTGGAAAGCTTAACTGAGGACGAGAAGAAGAAATATGTGGTGGAGAAGAAAGCTTTTTCCCAATTGACACAGGCAATCACAAGTGACCTATTGCATCAGTTTGGGACATGTACTACATCAAAGCAGCTTTGGGATAAGCTTAAGAGGAAGCATGATGGTAATGAGAAGACCAGGAGCTTGAGAATGGAAGAATTGGTCAAAGAGTTTGAGAATTTTTCTTTTATTAACAATGAAACTCTAAAAGAACTAACTCATAGATATATGCATTTGTTGTCTGAATTGTCTAGTTATGGGGTACAGATTCCAATGACTAAGCAGGTGGATAAGTTGGCAGATGCTTTACCACCACAATGGGATCAGCATGTGGAAGTTCTCAGAGAGAAGGATGCTTATCAATTCTGGACTATTTCAGAGTTTATCGAAAAGTTGGAGAACAAAGAGTTGGAGGATAGGAGGAAAGCTAGAAGATCACAGATTCCTCAGAATCCTAGTTTGTATTTTGGAGGCACTTCAGTTCTAGTTGGTAACTCGAGCTCAGGAAGCATTGCACCACATGTTGCATGTATTTCCAATGTCATGGAATCATCAAAACCAACCACCAACTATTTGACACAAACATCATCCTACTCACAACCATCATACACACCACCACAATACAATTCCTACATTTCACCATTCTCCCCAATGCAACAAGCAGGTTTTTACACCGCTAACCAATCACAACAACCAATAAACCAAGTTACTCAACCTAATCAACAATCGGTGGTTTTGGATACATCTAACTTGGGAAATGTGACTGTGGAGGTTGCTCAGCAACACATTGCATTAGTCTCAGCAATGGTTTCATCCTACAATGGGTTAGTTGCTAGTCAGATTGGGAACAACAACTTAACCAACGAAGACTATGCACAGATTGACAAGGAAGAGATGGAACTCATTGACATTCAATGGGCTTTTGCGAGTATCATGAGAAGAGCAACAGAGTTCATTGAGAAAACAGGAAGGACTGATTTGGCAACTTCTCCCAACGCAACCTACGGATTCAACAAGGAGAAGGTTACGTGTTTTAATTGTGGAGAAAAAGGACATTTTAAAAGGGAATGCACCCAGCCACCTAAACAAGGTAATCGAAACCCTTTCAATGCAAATTACCAGAACCGTCAACAACAAAACCAAGTTTCTTACCAAAATAACAACAACTACCAAAACCGAAACTTTAACAACCAAAATAGACAACCAAACACTCAAAACCAGATTCAAAACCAATCTCCTAACAACACAAACCGAACAGTTGTACCTATCACTACACCTAATGAGACCCAACAGAATGCGAGTCAGAACCAAGCTTTGGTGACTCAACAGGATGAAAGGTTTGACTGGTCGGGTATGCAAATAGGAGTTGAGGAAGTGACTACTGGTGGGAATGTGGCATGTGTTGCTTATCAGGTTGATATGGAAGAGTCGGTTGATGAGATGAAAGAAACTTAGGTGTGTGAAAGTGATGATTCTGAGACTGAGATGGAAGTGGAGAATGAACCTGTTGAGGTTAAGGTTGAAGAAACTCATTCTGGAATGGTGATGGATACAGTTACTGATGTTCCTGAAGAGTGTAGATCAGTTTATTCAGATTCTGAGAGCGAATCAGACACAGAGGCAAGTGTTGATTCTTTAGATGATGATATTGATCAGCTGCTGGCAGAAGCTGACTTTTTAATGACGAGGAAGTCGTGCATTGCTGATGATGCTTTCACCAAGATCGACTATTCCAAGTTTTTCACTGGAAAGGAAGCTCATTTTGCGTTGATGGCCATGACTGAACCGCCAAAACCTGTAAGTTCTGAATCTAGCACTGATGTTATGAGTGATAAATATTGTGGAACATGTGATAGATTGACTGAGGAGAATAAACAACTCCGAATTTCACGTGATAGTGCTATCATGAACAGTCAATCTACTCGCAAAGAGTTGAATGCTTTCAACAAAGTATTAGATGGCTATAAAAAGGACATTTCCGACTTGAAAAACACTTTGTCATTGAAACAATTGGCAATAAACAACTATATCAATGAAATTGAAAACACCAAGTTGGAAATGGCAGCCATAAAATGCTTTGCTGAGAAAGTAAACAAAAAGCTGGAAAGTTATAAGAATGTTGCTTATGTGGTAGACCATATCATTGATGATAACACCACCAATTACAAGTCTGTACCATCTCCGGTTCTTTTTGAAAATCATAACTATCACCAAGTTATACCGGAGAGCTCGGTAAAATCAGACTCATCATCGGAAATGGAATCTAATACCTCGAGTATTGGTGATCCTCATTCCGATGTGAGACCGATTTTAGGCTTGAATGATGAGGGTGTTTATGCTGAAAGTGTGAATTCAGACTCAGAGAATGATGATACTGGTAGTGATCAAACTGTTAATGTATGTGAGATTCCAAAAGAAAATCACATCATTACTACTGAACCAGTGTCACCATCTCAACATGTGCATCCGATGGCAAATGTGCATCGTGAGAAAAAGTCTGAAAAGAATGAGAGTAGAAAAGATCTTGAGAATGAACCAAGTGACAAACCTGTCAAAGTGTTCTATCGGATGGAAGGATCCGATAAGATCATTTCTGATGAGGAATTTCCAATCAAAAATGTTAACTATTCTAAACTTGACAAAATCTGGCAAGAAAGCACTATTTGGTTTCCAAAACATGAGAGAACAAACGAAATTCCACCAGAAATTTTAAAGAAATTGTTTTCGGATGTTCCTCAAGAACCGAAGGTACATGTCACTGAGTTCATTCGACCAAATGACAAAGCAAATGGTTTTCATGAGCCCTCTTACTCGAAAGGACCACTTCCTGAGAGTTTGAGGAATCAACAGTATAATGATCAATATCCTGTTAGATCATTTGCTCCACCAAATGCTCATTATGTTTTTGAAGAATATAGAAAATGCTTTAAATGTGGAGAACGTGGGCATTTACTTGCTCAGTGTCCATATGTAAGGCATAAAAGACATGAGGTTGAAGTTAGAAATTCCATGAGAAAGCGGATTGATCATTATGTTCCACCACATAGACGGGTTGTTCCTCAACAACAACAGTTTTATAATCAAAACAATTTTCAAATGAGGAACAATCGTCCAATCCAATATGATCAAAGAAATCGGATTGCTATGGAACAATCTTGGAGAAAGCCTGTGGTGAACACAACAGTTGATAGACAAAAGGTTCCACAAAAACCGATTGTCAAATCAAATGTTGGACCTAAGTCTGTTAACTCAGATAAGATAGCCAAGAAAGTTACTTTTGTTAACAATGTTCAGAAACCAATTGAGAAACCAAAATCTCAAATTCGTATTCTTAAAAGGTCTGAACAATCTTGGACACCTAATGGTACTTCAGGAGCTTCTACTTCAAAGGTAAGTGAGAAAAAGGAAAATGTTTTGAACAATCAGAAAAAGATTGATCCAAAACAAAAAGTTGTTGAAAAAGATAATGAGAATGTTTCTTTGAAAACCGATGTTCAAAGGCCCAAGACTCAGGCTTGGGTCCCCCGAAAGAACTAAATGTCTACTTTTTGTGTGCAGGGAGCTTCAGCTGGCCCTATTAGCAGTCTCTGGATTGTTGATAGTGGAGCTTCAGGCCACATGACGGGGGATCTTGCATTGCTGTTTGACGTGAAAAACATCAATGGAGGGTATGTAGCTTTCGCGGGAAATAAAGGAGGTTATATTACAATGGAAGGAAGCGTGAGTAATGGGATTGTGTCTTTCGAGCGGATTTCTTATGTCAAGCAGATAGACTATAATTTGTTGAGCGTCAGTCAAATATGCGATAAACAATTTTCTGTGCATTTTGATGACAAATCCTGTTATATTCTCAAACCGGGCTTCAAAATTCCAAAGGAGTGGGTTATGTTGATGGCACCTCGAGTCAACAATCTTTATATTCTTGACATGTCCAAGGCGATGACATCACAAGGACAAATAACATGCTTTCTATCCAAGGCGACCGAAAAAGAATCGATAATGTGGCACCGCAGAATGGGGCACATTCATCTGAGGAAAATGAATCAATTGGTGAGAAATGGACTTGTCGATGGAGTAAATGTGAAGCATTTCCATCTAAACGACAAGTGTATAAGTTGTATGAAAGGCAAACAACACAAACAGTCCCATAAAGTGAAGAAAGTTAACTCTGTTGAGATGCCGCTTGAGCGATTGCACATGGACCTTTTTGGACCGGTCAAGCGCAAAAGTCATCTTGGAGAGCTTTATTGTTTAGTCGTCACTGATGACTATTCAAGATTCTCATGGGTGATGTGTTTGAAGAACAAAAGTGACACCTTTACCAACCTACAAGTTCTGTTCACTCGATTGGAGAATATCTACAGTTTGAAGATAAAAAGAATTCGGAGTGACAACGGGACGGAGTTCAAAAACGCAAAGATGGATGAACTTTGTGAAAGCAAAGGGATACATCATGAATATTCGGCTCCGTATACCCCGCAACAGAACGGTGTTGCTGAAAGAAAGAATAGGACTCTAATCGAAGCGGCTCGAACAATGCTCGCTGATTCAAATCTTCCAGTAATGTTCTGGAACGAGGCGATTTATGCAGCAAATTATACATTAAATCGGGTTATAACAGTGAAGAAGTTTGGTAAAACATCTTATGAGCTGTTACACCGACGAAAGCCGAACTTAGAGTATCTAGAACCATTTGGGGCGCCATGCACGATGTTGAATCCAGGTGAGAAGTTTAGTCCTAAAGCTGAGGAGGGATATTTTGTTGGATATGCAACCCCGCTCAAACGGGTATTCAACAAGCGAACTCGTCAAGTGGAGGATTGGGCTAACGTGGAAGTTCAACGATACACTCAAAATTTGCAAGGAACGGGCCCTGATTGGATGTTTGATTACAAAGATTTCTTTGAATCATTCAACCTAGATAGCTTGGTTGAAGAAGCTGTTATCAGACTACTTTACGAGTGTGAAAACGCGGCGACTTCACCGTTGATGCATCCAATCACCGTTAACCCCCCACCAGCTTCTAATGATACCAGTGCTCCTATACAAGAAGAAGAGATGTTTCAAGAGGCTTCAACTTCAATAGACACTTCAGAATCTGAAGATGAACAATTTGAAGAAGCTGTTCTTGAACATGCAGAAGAATTAGAGGCGCAACCTGTGAACCCAACTCCAAATCCAGATGTTGTTTCATCATCAAACACGGGTCATGATCAGGATGCTGTAGAACACTTGACTACTCAGACGGGAGTTATTGTACCTGTTAATCCGGAATCTCGGATTCATCGTATTCACCCGCTGGAGCAAGTTATCGGTGATCCTGGAAATGGTGTTATGACCAGAGGGCAACTGAAAAGCGTTAATTCGCCAGAGAGTTTTGGTGCTTTAGCATTGTATGCCAAAATTCAGAAATCTGGTAGTCAAAATGATTGGTCGTTTGCATGTTATGTGTCCCAGGTAGAGCCAAGGACATACAAAGACGCTTTGAATGAAGATGCCTGGGTTGAGGCAATGCAGGAGGAGTTATTGCAATTCCAGAAATTGGGAGGAAGAAAATAGGCACTAAGTGGGTGTTTAAGTGCAAAAAGGATGATCGTGGAGTTATTGTTCGCAACAAAGCCAGATTGGTCGTGCAGGGTTTCCATCAAATCGAAGGGATTGATTACAACGAAATCTATGCACCAGTAGCTCGAATTGAAGCTATTCGTATGTTCCTTGCGTTTGCTTCATACAAGAAATTCAAAGTCTATCAAATGGACGTCAAGAGCGCATTTTTGTACGGGAAAGTCAAGGAGGAGGTTTATGTCGGGCAGCCACCAGGCTTTGAGGACCCAATCCACCGGGACAAGGTCTACGTGCTAAACAAAGCTTTATATGATTTGCACCAGGCTCCAAGACAGTGGTACGAGGAGCTAAGTACATACCTCATCTCCAAAGGATTCAAGCGCGGCCTCGTCGATTGCACCCTCTTTACGAAGAAGACGGGAGATGACTTGCTTCTAGTACAGATTTACGTTGATGATATTATATTTGGTTCAACTAACGAACTTTTGTGCAGGGAATTCGAAACTGTTATGCAAGAAAAGTTCGAAATGAGCGCTATGGGGGAGATGCAGTTTTTCCTCGGCTTACAGGTGGACCAAAGACCCGACGGGATCTTCATTCACCAGACGAAATATGTATCCGACATCTTGAGCCGATTCCAGATGGAAGACTCTAAGCCGATGGATACCCCGATTCAACCCAATCATGGGATTGGAGTGGACGCTAAGGGGGAGCTGACAGATCCATTTACATACAGAGCAATCATCGGATCTCTGATGTATTTGACGGCGTCTCGACCAGATATTATGTATGCAACGTGTCTCTGTGCTCGCTATCAATCGAAGCCGAAACAAAGTCATCTGACGGCGGTCAAGCGTATCCTTCGATATCTGAAGGGTTGTCCATCAAAAGGACTTTGGTACCCTAATGATGATGATTTTGATTTTATTGCGTTTAGTGATGCAGATTGGGGCGGCTGTGACAAAGATAGCAAATCAACAACAGCTGGTTGCCAGTTTTTAGGGAGCAGGTTAATTACCTGGCAATGCAAGAAACAGACTTCCGTTGCACTGTCTACATGTGAAGCCGAGTACATTTCAGCCTCGAGTTGCTGTTCGCAAGTGCTCTGGATCCAACAACAGATGGTCGATTACGGTTTGCAGTTTCTTAAAACCCCTATACACTGTGACAACGAAGCCGCAATTGCATTAACTAAAAATACTGAAAATCATTCTAAAGCGAAACATATCCGGATTAAATATCATTTTATCCGTGATTGTTACGCTAAAGAATTGATAGATATGGTCAAAATCCATACTGACTACCAACGTGCAGATTTGTTTACAAAAGCTTTTGACAGATCCCGCTTTGAATATCTTTTGAAAGTAAACAATATAAAGGAAAAACATGACTAATCGGCACCTCGGTTTATCGTTTTTTAATTTTAGTTTTTAAATTTTTGCTAATTGGGAATTTCTCTTTGCTAATTGGGAATTTCTCTTTACTATCATAATCCTCAAAGAAGTTGATGCTTTCGAGAGGGTCGTTTAATCCTCAAAGAAGTTGATGCTTTCAAGTGGATTGTTTCTTTCAAATTTTTGTTTTGTTTTTCAGAAAAATTAAAAACCCAAAAATATGTTCTTTATTTTAGGGGGAGTCATTTTATCAGAAAAACCAAAAACATCGAAAAATTTTCAAAAAGACCTAAAAATTAGAAAAACCAAAATGATTTCCTGGATAAAAAGAGGAAATGATAGTACATCAGTGGGGATCTGACACAGGCTAAAGAATTGTATAGTATAATGAGACGTATGTTGATTACGTGTGATGTGCTGATAGGCTTCGTAGACTAAATATTGCGTGCATTAGTGATACAAACATAACAAACTACGCGTTTGTGGCTGAACACCTCATGGACATATGGTCTTAGTACCGTAATTTCGTTTGATAGGGTATTTGTACAAAACTCGGAGGTTTAGGGTCATTATGTTATTAGTTGTCTGGGGATAGCCTCTCTGATCTTCTGTTGTAAGTCATTACGGACCTAGATCAGACAGGATGTCTTTATAAAAGAGCTATATGCCAAATCCTAAAGGTACCGAATTGAGGAACTTTCCATGTTATATGATAATCAAAGATTATCTATTACATCGTATTGATCATTGATGCAAATCATGATTAATATCAGTCCTCAACCTGGTATAGTGCATATGTTGCTTTGCTGCATTAATTTGCTGACCTGTATACCTCTATGCATTATATCTTGTACAATTACAGACGACGAAAGCATAATCACGCTTTACAATGAGTCTTTGTGCATTTACTTCTTGATACGGGAGTATGTCGTGTGTGTGGGAACCACAATGTGTTAGTCTAATACATCTAATTCGTATCATTTTAAAGCATTGCGTAATTGTCTGCATGTGAGCTTATGTGGACCACAATATCAGCAATTGCCGTGTCACATATTGTTTCTAATGATAATATTAAAACAGATCAACGTTGTGCTCAGATTTCTCAGTAAACTGATATGATCCTCTTACCGGAAATTACAAAATGTTTACTGCTTTCATTAACTTTGATGCATTTTACTTTGTTGCATTTTACTTTTATTGTCAAAAAGATACAAAATCCAAAAAAAAAATTTAGGTGTGTTTTGATAAAATTTCAGAAAATCCAAAAATATTTGCATTTCTGCTTTATTTTTGATAACCGGGGATGCTTGATGGTCAATTTCTGAGATTTGATAACACCATTGCTCGTTTTTCTCTTGATACACTGATTTGTTCCCTGCTTATTCCTGATCATTTTGAGATAAATTTCACAGGTAATGGACATCATTACAGATCAGAATCGCCGTGATTTTAAACCGGACCTAGGGTTTCAATTTTAGGGGTTTAAGATGTTTGTTGATTACTGGTTTTTGTTTCCGATCACTTTTCATAAGTTTTAGGGGGAGAATACAAAAGGAATTAGGTTTATAACAAAGATTAGATGTGTGTTTGATCGATTGAACCAGTTAAAACCTAATTCTACTTTAAAACTCATGAAAACTGAATAATTTTGACAATTGGTTTTGAACAAGTGTTAATCGGTCATTTTAGGATACATTTAAATCAAAATGAGATGTTAAAAACTGAATTGGCAAAATTTTAAATTTTGGGGGAAATTTATTTCACCTTCGGTTGAAATAAACGGGCGAAGGTGGAATTGATTTGGACGAAGGTGGAATAATCTGGACGAAAGTGATTTTTTATCTAGATCATGTTCACATTCGACCATTATTTTCACATTCGACCAAATTATCTCACATTCGTCCATTCTAAAACGGGCGAATGTGCAGTATATTTTGACCAGAATTTTTGTAATTTTTGTCGTTTTTGTATTTTGACGTGTTTGTTTGATTTTTATGTGCAGATGGCTGATCAATCTGAGAACGTTGAAGCACCAGCAGTTAATGTTGAAGTTCCAACAGAGATTACTGTTACAGATCCGGTGCCAGAGGCAGAAACGTCTGTTCCAAGCAGTTGGCCATTTGAAAGGTCACATAACTGTTGTGCATATCTCGGAGATGTAGAGAAGAATACGGAGTTCACCGGGATCATAGAGTTTCTGAAGAGGAGCAGAATAGTTCATGCATTAGCCACACCAACCATCATATACAAAGACATCATTGAAGATTTCTACCAAAATGCGAAGTATGACTACTGGGAGAATCAAACGATCATCAAGAGCAAGATTCAGGATATGGAGATGTTCTTGACTGAAGCTGACATTCGGGAAGCGTTACAGATAAAATTTGAAGATAGTGAAGATCCCAGGGAGTTGTCATGGACAGAGCAGAAAGCGTGTTTCTTACGAATGAAATACAAAGGTCCAATTACTGACGGATCTATGTATAAGGGGAAGCTGGGAGTGCAGTATAAGTATTTTGCACATGTTCTTATCCACGTATTTGGGTGTGTGAGTGGTGGATATGATGTCATGAGAAGGAGTTTAAGTTCGTTAATGGTTGCGTTGACACTCAACAAACCATTTAACGTATCTGGGATGATTCTTGATCATATGCTGGAGATGCTGAAAGGAATGAAGAACAAGAAGTTCATGTTATATCCGAGATTTCTGATGATGATCTTTGACTATAAGTATCCTATGTTGAAAAAGGATCCGACTATGATCCTAGGTCAAGATCATATGAACATTAGAACTTTGATGAGAATGAAGGGTTACAAAGGTGTGCCTGACAGTGAGAAGCCACCTAACAGGAGATTATTTGGTGCTTTGGCTCGTCAGGATTACACTGATCCTGGCAAGAACAAAGCAACACATGATAATAGTGATTCGGACAATGATGATCCATTAGTGTATGTTGATTCAAGCACTAAGAGGAAACGGCAAGTAGTCAATCCTGGAGCCAAAGGGAAGGGCAAGGGAAAGACTGTGGATCAGGGAAGCTCTAAGCAACAAGTGGTTAGACAGAAATCGACAGCAAAGAAAGGATCAGGTTTGGTGGACGAAGAGTCGGTAGATTCAGAGGAGACTGAGGTTGAGGAACAGTGGGATTCTGATACTGAAAATGTGAGGACCACCAAACGTAAGGCCACTATGGTTGGTGAGTCTGAATCCTTGAACAAGTCGATTGAAGAAGCTGAGAGAAGAAAGAAATATGTTGAAGATGTGAGTCTAGGTGTTGACCTAGCAGAGTTGAGTGTTGGAGATACTGTGGTGGTTAATTTGCCTAGAACAAAGAAGCAAAAGACCATGGCCAAGAAGTCGAGTACAAAAGAGCTGAGGGAGAAAGAGTTAGCTCAGTTATTGAAGGGTAAAAGAGTGCCTGATGCAGGTACATCATCTAAGCTGTCTTCACCTGTCGCCAAGAAGCAGAAGAAAACGAAAGAGGCAGAGACTTTACCAATCGATCAATTCAATGTCGATTTGGATAAAGTGCTCGATATGTTTAGAAAGCCTCAGAAGGAGAAAGTATCTGAAGTTGAGACATCTAAATCAAAGTCAAAGAAAGTAACTGTGGATGACGATGTTATGAAGCAAGTGAATAAGAAAATGGAAGATATGATGAAGATGTTAGTTGCTCAACAGGCTGAGATTGATAAGTTTAAGCAAAATGAGGAGAAAATGCTTCAGATCGTGGTTGCTTCGAAAGCTAATCAGGATGATATAAATGATAAGATTAAAATGTTGGAAGCAAAGAATGAAAAACTTGAAAGAAAGTGTGCGAGAAACAAGAGCAAAATTAAGCTGATTAAGGCAGACAACAAAGAACTAAGGAATGAAAACAATCGCCTTAGTAATTTGATTGACGAGCTTTATAGCAGGGCACCCCAGTTGAAGGAGGGTGAAGAAGATGAAGAAGAAGAGGAAGAGAAAGTCGATTTTGAATATTCTGAATCTGAAAAAGAACAAGATGATGATGATGAGGATGATAATGAATCGGTGAAAAGTGATGATGATGATGACGATGACAATAATGATGATGATGATGATGCAGAAGGTGCTGGGAAACAGCAAGGAGATGAGTTTAGCAGTGGTAGTGATCATGATGGAGGAGATGATACTTCCAGATTCACTTATGAGAAGAGAACACCAAAGAAGAAAGATACTGGAGAATCAAGTTCTAAAAAGAAAGGTGGGAACGTTGATTCAGATGAAAGTATTTTCTGGAATGAGAAGGTGAGATCTTTATCTGTTCCCTCAATACTTCAGGCAAACAGATGAAAATGAAGTATTTCCTGATTTCACTGAGATACCTAATAAGTCAGCAAAACAGAAAGCTCAGAAAAGGAGTGAAGAGTTTGTGGAGAAGGTATTCGGTACTGATAAGAAAGATTCTTCTAACCAGTCTGATGAGTTGAAGAATTATTTGAAGAAATTGAAGGAAATGGATGAGAACCGACCAAAGTCTGAAGCTCAAGGTAACTTTTACAGATTTCATAATGCCAAGTTCAAAGGCAGAGCTCTCGGGTGGACTTACTTAGGCAGGCTGAAATGTATTGCTGCAAAATGGGAAACCGGAATCCTGTATTTCAACAGATTCTGTGACTTGCTTACTCTACCATATTGGGCGGTTAGAGACTTATGCAGATTCCCAATGTCAGGTGCCGAAGTAAATGGATCACATGTCGGTTGGTGCGCAGATAAATTGGTTTGGGAAAGTCGTACGAGATGGAATAGGTTCAAGCCTCAATATCCCAGAAGAAAAGTGCATAGGGATATTGATCCACAAACCAATCTGAAGCGTGTTACTTTGATTTATAAAGCACCTAATGTGATGAGAAAGATACCGTTGATGCCGATGCCACAGCATTTTAGTGCTGATTTTATCTTCTGGTATTATGATTGGAGAAAGGCGGAAGCGGTGATTGTGTTGAGAGATGGAAAGGATAAATACAAGCATGTTCATGTATTTGATCCTATGTGGTTGATTAATTGCACGTTTGAAGACATCATCATGCTTTTCTACAATCCGATCTACTATGAACCAAAAGACTTTGATCAAGCAAGAAAATACACTCAAGTGGTTGGAGTTTGTTTTGCGTACGATATCAATGCAGGAAGCAACTTGGAGGGTAAGCTTGGTAAGACAGTGAAGATAGCGAATGTATCTAAACCTGTGAAGAAAACATTTGAGCCTCCAATGACTACTGAGCAGAAGAAACAGCTCAGAATCAAGTTGATGAACAAAACGATGGACCAACAGAGAAAACTATCCAATCAATAGTCGAGGGGGAGTTTGTTGATGCGTTTTGCGACTAAGGATTGGATAAACATAATTAACATGTGTTAGTGATTGGCCGAAGGTAGATAGTAGTGGGCGAATGAAGATAAGATTGGGCGAAGGTAGTTTAATGATGGGCGAAGGTAGAAATGGAACTGACATGAAGACACATTCGACCACTGGAAGTGGGCGAATGTGGAAAAGACTCACATTCGACCAGTGAAAAGGGGCGAAGGTAGAAATGGAACGTGCAGTGTCTATAAATAGATTTTGTGATTTTGATTATGTAATAGAGTTGTCAGTTGTGTCTGTGTTGAGGTCAGGTTCAGAGGTTGTTTTGAGATATTGTGTGTGTGTTCTAGATTAACGTAAAACTGATTGTAAAAGCTTATTTGAAAGAAGTTAATCTATGAAATGATGTTGAAAATGATCTTGATTGTGTTTTGATTTGTGTTTTATCAATTTGTTCAGAACTAGGTTTTCCGCACCTGGTTTTGTGACTTGTATGATCGTATAATCCTGTTTTAGCTAAAATCTTTCGCTCACAAAGCTCACAGATCTTTCCAAGCTCTGCTGAGTTTCGTCCTTACAATCCATATGCAAGATCTGATTTTGCATCTCCCACTTGCGCCTGTTTTCTGTTCTTACCATTCTCTTTAAGGTTGAGGTATCCTTTTACCTGGTTCATCAAAGCTTTCTTTGATGCAACAGGGATGGCTTACTCCCAAGCCATGCCTGAACTCTGGAAGATACTCATGGTTTGCAACAGAATAGTCGAAAATCATGGTATCCATCTTCAAGTGGGAGACCTGTCTCATGTTTATAAGTTAAGGACACATGGCTCCCAGCGTTATGTCCTTCAACTTATAGAGAAGGATCCACCTTTTGTGTATAATGTGACTAAATCTGAGAAGGATTGGAAAACAAAGTTTTTCTTCATAAAGAGAAGCTCTATTCCTCATGGGGATGAGATTCCTCTTTATTGGTTAAAAAGTGGTAAAAATTTTCAAAGTTTTTATGAAGAAATTTTTAAGTTCATCCTGAGGATGTTAACATTCTGAAATTTTCTCCAACAGGTACCCCTTTTATCAAGTTAGCTACTCCCTTAAACGAAGTTTCCATTCGGTGTAAAGCTGTGTTCGATTTACCTGAATCAGCAAGGACCTTTGAAGTGGAAAAGAGTTATACTACCAGTCAAGCCTCCGAGATGTCTAGTAAATATATCATGTTACATCCTGAGGATGTTTACTGTTTTATTTATATTTACTAATCCTGATATTGTCTTAATCCCAACTAAAAAACCTGCTTCCTTTGACTTGGATGATATTGACAGTGTGGATGTCAAGGCAACCAAGGTTACTTCAGCATCTCCATCTAGCTCCAAGATGGCCATTCCTCTCTCCATCCTTCCCAAATCTAGGGCCGTTAGTGCCTCAAAGAAGAGGAAAGTCAATGCTGCTATCACTATTGCCTAGGAAATCACTCCTTTCGAGGGGTTCAATTTTGATGCTGTATTAGGGAAGATTTCCCAATTCATTCTCCAGGTATAGTCTTATCCTAAGAATGACATTGAAATGTTAAAAATAATTTTGAATATAAATTACTTACTCTCCTTTTCTCCTCTATTAGGGTTATGAATATTTGTTGAAATCTGTGGATGCTCTTGCCAAAGATCTTCATGATGCTCAAACTAAACTTGAGGATATCTAGAAAATTGCTCATGATAAGGGCAAATATCTTGAGAGAAAGTTGGCAGAGACAGAGGCTGAATTGAAGCGAGTGAAAGAAGAGCATGCTCATGCTATGTTGGGTCAGGAGAAGGAGATGGATGAGTATAGGAATGAGCTGATGAAATCTGCTAGCATCTCTGTCTTACAGGCTAGATTGAGGATGTCTCTCCAGTCTAGGAATCCCAGTTTCAAGCAAGAGGACTGAGATGTTGAGGCTTGTAGAGAGAAGGTCAAGAGCCTAGGTGGTAAAGATGTGGATTTGCCTGTTCCTGTTGCTTATCCTGAAGATGTGACGAAGGATCCTAAGGATGCTGAGGTGAAGGCAGCAGAAGCCAAGGTTGCTGGGGTGGTGAAGGATCTTCCTGTGGGCGATGAAGGATATAATGACTAGGCTAGAGCCAAATTTTTTAAATCTTTTTGTAATAGTTACTTTGGTAGTCTACGGTTGAACAATTTAAACAATTTCTATGTGGTATGTAATAACTTAGGATATTTTAAGGTTTGGGGTGGAGGGATCTTGGTTTCAAGACGAAGTCCCAAATCTATTATTGACCTAGACTTTAGATGATGACCCCTGGTGGATGGGTCCTGGTTTTGGATGAAGCCAGGGGTTGACATCAATTTTGCCAATGATGCATAAATAATATATGATAACCACTTTTTGAGGCTATATCCTTGTGTTCTTTTCTTTTGATATCCTGCAATCATTAGCAAATGTTCATAGATAAAGAAATTACATAAATGATACCTTTATCTTCTAAAGATAATCTTCTCAACTTAATTTCTCAAATATGCCCTTCATTCTGCTTTGTCATCCTTAGGATGATACTATCTTGAGGATGTCCCCAGTTCTTTGATCTTTGTCATCCTCAGGATGATCTTCGTTATTCCGAGGATGTCCCCAGTATAACATCTTCAAGATGGACTTTGAGATTATTTCCTTTTTCAAGGAATGTTTAAGCATAACCTGTATAAAGGCAATCATTGTTATTATACTAGCGACTAGGCCTTTGACTGAACTGGGTTAAGCCCACTTAGAATATTTCGGTAAAAAACCCAACACGTAGCATCTTGAGAATTTCTGGCGACAAGGCCTAATGTAATATCTTAGGGGTTACTGGCGACAAGGCCCTGGCGACTAGGCCAAATACGTAAGAGACATTGAAAAATGTCTAAACCTTAAGAGTTCAATATATATCTCAAAAATGATGAAATTGTCAGCCACTTTTACATGGACTGGTTCCACCATCCTGAAAATATATATGAACAACTTGCGCTCCAGGCGGGGTTGCTAACCCAATGAGAAAGGTGAAAACCTTTAAACCTTAGGAAGGTGTCGGACACCTTAACGGAGGAGAGGGTGGCCAACCTTCTATTCTTTAAAATGTTCCATCTTCAGGATGGTACTGCAAAATTCTTGAAACATACTATTTTTAGTTATAATAAAGATGGAAATATGTTAAGAATACTTACATATGGAGATCATTCATCTCTATCAGCCTTTACCTTCATCCCACCTGTGATTCAGACTATAGTTTCTCTTTTAGAGAGATCAGTCACATGCATCCCTAGGCATGATAATATTTCAGGTGAATAGCATTCCAAGTCCTTGATAGAATTTCTCCTTCCATGGTTGACATCCAATATGCTCCTTTGCCAGCTTCAGAATCTATTAAATATGGACCTTCCCATTTAGGAGCTAGCTTGCCATCACTTGGTTTAGTTGTATTTTGGAAGGCTTTCCTTAATACTAAATCTCCTTCTTGAAATCTTCTTATCCTTATGTTTTTGTTGTAAGCGTTAGCAATCCTTTGTTGATGAGCAGCCATCCTTAATTAGCAGCATTCCTGAGTTCGTCCACTGCTTCCAAATCTTGCAATAATGCTTCTGAGTTGGTAGTAGCATCCGGAAGATGTCTTCTAGCTGTAGGAATGACCATCTCTGTAGGTAGCATTGCTTCTGCTCCAAAGAGCAAGGAAAAAGGTGTTTGACCAGTTGCATTCTTTGAAGTAGTTGTATCAGCCCAAAGTACGAATGGAAGTTCTTCTACCCATTTTCCCTTCTTCTCCCCAAGCTTCTCCTTTAAATTATTGACGATAATTTTATTTGAGGATTCTGCTCGTCCATTAGCTTGAGGATGGACTGGTGTTGAAGTTATCATCTTGATTCCCCAGCTTTCACAAAAGCCAGTTTTTCTTTTGCTAATGAATTGAGAACCGTTGTCACATATGATCTCCGCTGGCACTCCAAATCTTGTTAGGATGTTTCTTTTAATGAATGAGACCACTTCCTTATCCCTCACTTGTACAAATTCTTCAGCTTCGATCCATTTTGAAAAGTAATCAGTCATTACTAATACAAACACCTTTCCACCAGGAGCTACAGGTAACTTTCCTACTATATCCATCCCCCATTTCATGAATGGCCATGGTGAAATAATAGGATGTAGTGGTTTAGCAGGTTGAGGAAGGATGTTGCTATGTCTTTGACATGGATCGCACTTCTGTGAATATTGCATGACATCCTTCTTCATTGTAGGCCAATAGTATCATGTTCTCAAGACCTTTAAGTAAAGAGATTTTCCTCCTGTGTGGTTTCCACAATCTCCTTCGTGGATGTCTTTGAGCACTTCATTTGCTTCTTCCTTGTTGAGACACCTTAAATATGGACCTGCAAGAGATTTTCTATGCAAAGCATTGTCTATCATAATGAACTTTGTTACCTTCATCCTGAAAGCCTTTGCATTACCCCTTCCGGGATGACATCCTCCTGTAAATATTTTACTATAGGAGTCATCCAAGATGAGTTGTCTTGAACCTGAGTAGCTAAAACAGTGTTATCCTCAGGATGCACCGTTTTATCTTCAGGATGTTTAGTGATATCCTTAGGATGTGCTTCATTATCCTCAGGATGCCACCCTTCAATTGCTGGTTTCAGGATGTGGATAATGGGAATCTTAGATCCTTCAGGTATATTTAAGGAGGATCCCAGATTTGCCAAAGCATCAGCCTCAGCATTTTCTTCTCTAGGTACCTGTGTTAGTGAAAATTCTACAAAGGAAGTTGATAAATTTTTAACTTTTTCGAGATAAATAGCTAATTTTTGACCCTTTACTGCATAAGATACATTAAACTGATTAGCAATCAATAAAGAATCAACAAATACTTCAATATTAATAATATGCATGTCCTTAGCAAGTTGTAAACCAGTAATGAGAGCTTCATAATCTGCCTCATTATTGGTTGTCTGAAATGCACATCTAATAGCATGGGGTATTTTGTCCCCTTGTGGAGATTTTAGTAGTATCCCTAAACCTGTTCCTTTTGCATTTGCATTTGAAGCACCATCAGTATATAAAATCCATTTTCCTAAGTTTTCTTCTAATTGTTGTACTTCAGATTCTACTTCACTCAGGATGTCACTACTGAAATCAGCCACAAAATCTGCTAGAGCCTGAGATTTGATTGCATTTCTAGGCTCGTATACTAAGTCAAAGGCGCTTAATTTCACTGACCACTTAGCCATTCTTCCTGACATTTTTGGTTTTCTAAGTACATTTTTAATAGGATAGTTAGTTTGTACGTGTATCCTATGTGTTTCAAAATAATGCCTTAATTTAGTAGATGCCATTATCAAAGCTAAAACAAGTTTTTCGAGATGAGAATACCTGGTCTCAGCATCCAGTAGAGTTTTGCTTACATAGTAGACAGGATGTTGTTCTCCCTCGAAGTCTCTTACCAATACTGCACTTATAGCATTCCTAGAAACTGCAATGTATAGCTTCAGAGGTTCTGCATCCTCATGTTTCATCAAGAGTGGAGTTGCTGCTAGATACTCCTTCAGCTTCTTCAATGCTTCCTCGTGTCTTTGTCCCCAGTCGAATTTACTATATTTCCTCAGGATATCATAGAGTTCCTTACACTTCTCTGAGGATTTTGAAATGAATTTGTTTAAGGCTGCTATCCTACCTGTCAGCCTTTGTACATCCTTGATATTTTTTGGGGTTTTAAAATCAAGGATAGCTTTTATTTGTTCGGGGCTGGCTTCTATCCCTCTTTTGGTGACTAGATATCCAAGAAATTTTCCAGCACCAACTCCAAAGTGACACTTTGACGGATTCAACTTCATATTGTAGGCGTCCAGGATGTCAAATGCCTCCTTAAGATCCTGAAGATGGTTCTCTACCTTTTTGGATTTAACCACCATGTCATCAATGTACACCTCCATTGTGTCCCCAATCTTTTCTTTAAACATCATATTCACTAGCCTTTGATAGGTTGCACCTGCATTTTTTAGTCCAAATGGCATAGCTATATAACAATATATACCTGATGGGGTCATGAATGCTGTGTCTTCTTGGTCGTCTAGTTCCATTTGAATTTGTTGGAATCCTGAGGATGCATCCATGAATGTTAGCATTTCGTGGCCTGCTGTATATGTGGTAATGTGAATGGATCCTTAGGACAATCTTTATTGAGGTCTGTATAATCTACACACACTCTCCATTTCCCATTTTTCTTCTGAACTACCACCACGTTGGCAAGCCATCTTAGGAACTTTACTTCCCTTATCATCTTAGATTTAAATAGCCTATCCACTTCTTCTTGTATGATGATATTTTGTTATGGAGCAAACTTTCTTCGTTTCTGCTGGATGGGTTTGAAGCTCTTGTCAATCCCAAGCTTATGGGTAATGACATCCTTAGAGATGCCAGTCATATCTTCATGCTTCTATGAAAAGGTAGACATCCTGCATTTAAGAAAGGAAATTAGTGATTGTTCAATGTCATGAGGAATGCTCTTACGAATTAGCACAGTGGTATCCTTGTTATTGTCATCAAGGCAAACAGCCTTTACATCCTGCTTAGGATGTGCTTTGACATCTTGAGGATGGCACTGTGCATCCTTCTGTAATTGTTATGCTTGTCGTGACGAAGCCTTCATCGATGTTGTATAACAATCCTTGGCTTCTTGTTGATCACTATTGACTTTGACAACTCCCCAAGGTGTTGGTAACTTTATGCACTGGTGATATGTCTAAAGGATTGCCTTCATGTCATGTATCCAGGGTCTTCCCATGATGACATTATAACAGGATAGGGAATCTATCACACAGAATCTTTGGATAGAATTCACTCCTTCTACATATACTGGTAGCTTGATGTCTCCTACTGTGCTCTTAGTTTCTCCACTAAAGCCCACTAAGACTGAAGATCTGGAAACTATTTCAGATTCTGGGATATTCATTCTTTTTAAGGCTTCTAGTTGGATTATATTCACTGAGCTTCCACGATCAACAAGGATCTTGCGAACAGTGATTAGCAATATATAAAGTTATTACTAAACCATCGTGATGAGGGTCAAGGATGTTTTCTCGGTCTTCTTCCTCAAAGCTGATCACTTTAGAGGTTGTCAGGATAGTTGTTCTTGTGGGTCTCTCTCCTTTTTCTAATTTAGTTTCTCTTGCATGACTTTTAGCAGCTGAATATGAGGTTCCACAAATATCCGAGCCTCCTGAAATAAAGTTAATTATACCAGCATCCTCAGGTGGGGATGCTGCTCTCTCTAGACTTCTTTTAGCCTAGTAGATCTTTGAGGTGACCCTTGCTAAGAAGATATGCAATCTCTTTCCTTAAGGCAATACAATCTTCAGTGATGTGACCAAAATCTTCGTGGAAGGCACACCAATTCGATTTGTCTTTCCAAACTGCCTTGTTATCCTTTTTAGGCCACCTTGCTTTATCCCCAAGGTCCTTCTTGGCATACATTAAACCTATAAAATCCACAGAAAACAGTAATCTGATAATTTAGGACATTCATCCTCATCGTCATCCTCTACCACATTGGCCTTTTTATTGTCAGGCCTAGCATATGGTTTATGCCTGTTTGGTTCATATGTGGGAGTGGATTTTCGATTAGGATAGTTATATCTTGAGGATGATTCCATCCTTTCTTGGATTTTCTTGTCATCCTCAAGTCGGATGAACCTTAGAGCCTTGTTTCTGACTTTATCCAAGTTTCTACAAGGATTCATCACCAATTCTTGGTAGAATGGTGAATCTCTTGGCAGTCCCATCTTGAATGCTTGTATTGCCGTTGTGACGTCCAACTTCGGGATGTCGAGTGCTTCTTTTCCAAACTTCGTAATGTATTCTCTTAGTGATTCCACCTGTGGTTGAGTTACCCTGTATAGGTCACTTGTCAAGCGTTCGAATGTTCTACTACAAGAAAACTGGTTATTAAACATATTAATCAAGTGTGAAAGAGAAGTAATTGAGTATGGAGGAACACTTAGGAGCCATTTCAAGGCTGGACCGGTGAGAGTTGAACGAAATCCCAAGCATAGACACGCTTCCTTTAGGTTTGTAGGAATTGGATTTATCTCCATCCTTTCTCTATATTGAGCTACATGCTCCTCAGGATCTGTAGATCCATCATATAGCTTCATGCTAGGAGTTTGAAACCGTTTAGGGATCTCTGCATCACATATAGGAGGTGCAAATCAAGACACCCTATGAGATGCTGAGGATACTTTGGGGATAGGTTGTACTATCCCTGGTACGCTTGACACCATATCTTTGATTTTTTGTAGCTCCCTTGCTAGTTATGGACTTATACTTGTATCCTGCAAAGAAGCAACATCATTAGTAGTATAAGTACTAGAACTTAAATTGTTACCATTATTGTTGTATCCTTGGGATGGCACAGGTGCATATCCTGGATCCCTAGTGGTTGTCATCCTGGGTGTAGTAATCATTTCAAGAGTAGAAAATCCAGTGCTCATGGGGATAAAATCTCCTTGATGCACGCCCCCAGAGATGATAGAGTTAAAATCTAACGCCCAGTGCTGCAATGGTGTCCCCATGTCTTCACTTGGTCTTCTTGAGGATGACTTGAGAGCTTGTATCTCTCTTATCAACATCCGATTTGTGTCTTATTGTTGATGTATCGAATCTTTCATCAGTGCAAACATAGAAAGGAGTTCATCATTCGACACAAAAACAGGAGGAGTGGATACAGATGCTCCTATTGATGGTCTAGGTGGGATTTGAGAATTAGAACTTCTTGGAAATGCAGGTGGCGGAGGTAATGTAGTATTTTTGGCAGAGGTTGTGGATGGCTTGGATGAGGAAATAGATTTTTGTGAGGAAGACATAGTTGTCAAAATTCTGTAAAGTAAGTTGTTTTGGAAAAAAGTTTTAACAAAGTTTTTTGTTAAAATAGCCGCACTTGCCCCACGGTGGGCGCCAAATTGTTTTGGTAAAAAATTATCAATTAAGAATAATCTTGTCTTCCAAATTAGTTAAAGTGAGGTAGAGTGCTAGTTTGATAAAAACTATGTGTTATTCTCTGGATGGTGATTTGTTAATGTAAATAAGCTATTATTTGACAACTATGCTCGGGATGATGATGAGAAAATTGAGGATGGACAGTTATATCCTGAGGATGTAACTGTCAGGCTGAAATAAGAATTATGCAAAGATAGACGAATGTAAGTAAAATGCTATAAAGAGACAACACTCGATGTACGAGGAAAACCCTTGATCAATGATAGATCGCCAGCATAAAAACTCGGGAGGAGACTAGGCCCCTGCCTTGTTTGTTAATATTAATATGGTAAAAAGGATTACAACTTTGGATGAATGAGTGGACGAGTGATCTAATATTACAATGATATGTGAGTGTTCTCTGTAGTTGAGAGTGTGTGTGTAGCTCTAGTAAAAGCAATATGTCCTATACTCGTCCATCATTCCCCTTTATATAATACAAGGAATTAAACAATGTATTCCACAATATCCGCTAGGTAGTTAAGCTTCTTTAATGTATTCAGGTGAACGTTGGAACTGTTTCAACTGAATATAGTCGTTGCTTCAGCTATTTCCATATTCTTCGTCGGTATTTAATGAACGACGGTTACATCTTTGACTTTATCTTCGAGCTTAGCCTTTGGTTAACATAAGTTGCTCTTCACTATTTGACTCCTTTGACTGAACGTTATAATATAGATGTTGGAGAGCATTCACGTATCCATATTATGACTTAGTTATACCTGCAATTATATATAAAAAAGGTAATTCGTTAGTCTATCCTCAGGATGCACACATGTTGAAACATTCCTACATCCTGAAGTCAGCTGGCCCCTTCAGCATCCTGAGGATGCTACGCCAGGGATGAGAGGTAAAATCATCCTGAGGATTTTCACCCCCAACAATATCTTTTTCTGAAATTAACACCATGTGACCCTGAATTCTGCTTTGGATCACTGACTTATTCTCCCTGAAAGTAACAGCAGCTTTATCCCAGAACTCCACTTGGTGGTCTTTATTGATTGTAGCTGGTTGTGCAATAGCATGTACAACTCTGGATCTTCTCAAATAATCAACAATCCTTGTAAATTCTTCATTCTTTGAATCCACCAGTCCAATGTAAGCACAACAATTATGTTTTGGTTCAAAGTTCAGCTCTTTCTGTGCTACTGCCTATTGTTGTGGTTGTTCGGCCAATTTATCTGCAAAATCATAAACAAACAATACAAAACCACGTTAATTCGGATAAAACTTTGAAAAATGATCAAAATGATTTCTTCATTCGACCCGTCGAAGGTTCAAATGGGTTTTTAACATGTCGAATGAACATTAAATTTGTTCATTCGACCTCAATATTATTCATTCGACCTTTCAGAATGGTCGAATGGACCATTGATCAATTTTGAATTTACCAAAATGTTGTTTAATCAATTTTAACAACTCATTTTGATTGCAAAACAACTTGATATGACCGCCTAACACTAAATGACCATCAATTGTAACAACATTCAATTTTAGATGGTTTTCATTTGGTTCTAGGGTTTAAAAAATCGAAAATCATGATTAAACATGTTAAACACTCGAATCTGTGATATTCTCCCCCTAAAACCATCAAACATTGAATTTATGGGGCCAATTATTATTAACAAACAGTTTAAGTCCATTAATTCGAACCCTAGGGTTTGCTTTAAAGAATCAATGATTCTGATATGTTTTGAAGTCCATTACCTGTAATTTTTGTATGGAAATGATCAGAACAACACAGAGAACAATAATATCAAGTCTAAAAATCAAAAGCAATAAGTGGGTGTATTGAGAAAAATCTGAGAACTGTTTATAATGAGATTCAAATGAAGGCTATGGTATATATAGAGGCTGTTCGTTCGACCCTTTCAGGGTTCGAATGAGATGTTATAATGTTCATTCAACCTAATAAAAGGGCGAAGGAAAATTACAAGGGTTCGAATGGAAAATATTATAAGAACCACTCTTATTCGACCTAAAAATTTGTTCGAATCAACACTTCAAAATTTCATTCGACCTAACAAAAGGTCGAATGGAAAACTGGAAAAACTGATTTTTACCATTTTGTCCGATTCGATTCCCGTTTTGGCATTTTAAAACATTTAAAACTTCAATTTCTCAAAGTTTCCCATTTGAAAGATACAAAACTCAAATTGGCTTGTCAAACTTCGGAAAATGATCATCATTCAACAGCGGTTATCGAAAAGAGCATAAAAATGTAAAATCTTTTGGATTTTCTGAAATTTATGCTAAAACATGCCAAAAATCTTTTTAAGTTTTTGTATATGAACTAAATCCACAGAAAGCAATAAACTTTTTGTGATTTTCCGGTAAGAGGATCATAACAGTTTATGAGAGATCATAACACACCGTTGTTCTGTTTCATTTTAACTGTACTGACAGTGTAACTTGGCAACTGCTGATATTGATGTCCACATAAGCTTACATGCAGACCGTTATGCAATGCTTTAGACTGACACTGTTATGTATGCTATGAACTAATTCACCTATGGTTCCCACACACACGACATACTCCTGTATCAAGGAATTTGCACAAAGCTTCATTGTAACGCATGATTATGTCGTTGTTATCCGTAATTTTACAAGGTTTGAGGCACAGAGGTGACAGGTCAGCAAATTAATGCTTCAAAGCGAAATGTGCACTCTTACCAGATTGAGGCTTATATCAATTATGATTTTCATCAATTTGGTAACTTAGGGTTTTGGCATTTTAAGCTCTTTTAAGATACCCTGCCTGATCTAGGTCCGTAAATCAATACGACAAAAGATCATTCAGGCTATCCCGGATAACGAACTTCATAACAACCTGAAACCTCAGATTTTGGCCACCCTATCAAACGAAATTACGGTACCAAGACCATATGCCCATGAGGTGTTCATCTACATAGTACATAGTTCGTTATGTATGTATCAGGCACGCATTAATAAGTCTACGAAGCCTACCAGCACATCACACAAAGTCAACACTTATCAAGCATTTGACTTTCCATTTCTTTAGAATACAATAGATCCTCACTGATGTACTATCATTTCCTCTTTATCTCCAGGAAAAATCATTTTTGATTTTCTGATTTTTATGGTTTTTCAAATTTTTCAATGTTTTTGGTTTTTCTGTATAAGATTCTCCCCCTGAAATTAAAAACATATTTTTGGATTTTTAATTTTTGAAAGCATAAAACAAAATAAAATTGATAAACCGATGTGAAGATCAGTCTTGTTTTTCTTTAATACCATTAGCTTTTATTAAAAATTTAAATCTTGATTTGTAAAAAGCTTTGGTATAAAGATTAGCTCTCTGATAGTCAGTGTGGATTTTGACCATGTCAATTAGACCTTTAGCATAGCAATCATGAATAAAGTTGTTAGGACAAAAAGGATTGGTGAAACCACTTTTGCAAACCTTAGTCTAATTCATTTCTGTCAAAATACTCTAAGTATAGAACTGCTGAAGACAAAGGATCAAACTGCTGAAGAAGAGATTCAGAAGTGCTGAAGAAGAAAAGTCATCAGAAGTTCTGAATTTCAAACCAGACACTTCTACTTAAGAACTACTGAAGACAAACTACTCATCAATAGTTTGTCATTCATCAGTACTTACAGAAGATCTTTTCCACCGCCTTTATATATCAGTAGTTTAATACTTTAGTATTTCTTTTTGCTTTATGTACAAGTTCCAAGACTGCAACTTGTTGCAACTTGTTTCTGAACTTGCTATTGGCAAGGTTCATGTATTTGTAAAGTCTATAAATAGAAGGGTTCATCCCTCTGTTTTAGACATTGATTTTAATACAAGAAATCCTTCAACACTTATTATTGTTATTTCCATTTCGTGTTTACTGAGAATCTATCAAAGTGTTTCATTCTCATTCAATACTTAGATTCTCAATAAACACTTTTCATTTATTAGTTCTTGAATCCAGGGGGAGTAATAACTCCTGTTGATAAGTGTAGCTTTAAACTTATAAACATTCTACTGTGCTATCACTCACCAAGAACTTGCTAAACACTTAAGTGTCAACTAGCAAGTTCTAACAAAAGAGCAGCTTACTGATCCAACAATTGGTATCAGAGCACTGGTTTATCTGATCACATATCAATCTAACACATTGAGAATCAGACACAGGCTCTTATTGATATTCAATAAAGGATTATAAGCTCACTTTTATCAACATCCATCACTTTAAGAGATATTTGACAAATCAATACTCTTTAAAATGGATCCTCATAATACTGGTTCTGCCACTAAACCTGCCATGCTTGTAAGAAATGAATATAACATATGGCAAAAGAGAATGGCACATACCTTGTCACAGACCAACACAGGTTGTTGGAGATCTGTGATATATGGTCCTCATAAACCAGTAAATATAAATCTTGAAACTAAGGAAGAGATTCCAAAAGAACCAAAAGACTATACTGATGATGATTTCCTAAAACTTGAGCTTGATGCAAAAGCTTTTTCTATGTTGGCAATGGCACTCCCAAATGAAATCTATTCTGGCCTATTACATTGTGATAGTGCCAAAGAGCTTTGGGACTGCCTAAAAGAACAGTTTGGAGGAACTGAAGAGGTGATTGCCAACATCAGAGAAATATTGGCTCAACAGTATGAAACTTTTGCTCACATTAATAGGGAAACTTTAACTCAACAATTTGAAAGATTTTCCTCATTAATATCTGAGCTAAAACTAAATGGTCAGACCTATACAACTGTATCTATGCTACATAGATTTTTAAGGTCTTTACCTGATAAATGGGAAACATACTCAATAGTCTTAAGATCATCACCAGATTTTAGCTCCCTCACTCTTACAAAACTTCATGGGAGATTACTTACTTTTGAGAGAGAAATTGATCAAAAGAAAAAATTACAAAATTCTGGTAAAACTGCTGATTACTATCTACCTGGTAGTACAGCACTATTGGGACAAGACTCACCAACTTGTTCAAATAGTTTTGGATCTTTTGACCACATTGACATAACTGCTGGGATCTCATCTGAAAGATCATTCCCAGGTTATGACAATAATGACTTTGGTCAAACTGCTGATAACATGTGTTTTATCATGGATGAGTTAAATAGTTTCAGCAGTGATGACCTTGAAGAAATGGATATTTTGCACCAACTGGCCATGTTAAGTTTAAAAACAAATAAATTTTACAAAAGGTCAGGAAGGAAGTTTCCAGGACTTAACAGTTCTACAAAAATTGGTTTTGACAAATCTAAACTTAGATGTCACAAGTGTCAAAAGTTGGGACACTTTGCTAGAGAATGTAGAAGCTCTGGCTTTAACCAATCTCAGTCTGGAAACAACTTTAACCCCAATTATAACAGGAATAATGGAACACAAGGGAGTGCACATTTTGTACAGGCACAAGCTCCACAACACCAATATGTGCTACACGTACAATATGTACAGATGCCTGCTCAACAGATGCAGAGCCAACAATCAATCCCTCCCTTTCCAGCTGCTCAACAACCTCCACAGCAACAACAACACTCTCAACAAAGTCTATTTACCTCAGGGTATGTTGACCGGAGCAGTCTTCCGTTTGACACCACAGAGTGCAATCCTGATGCAGACAACAAAATGTTTGACATCAACTGGGGAGAGCCTGACAATGGCAGAAAGAACTTTGCCTTAATGGCATTTGAGGGATGCTCCTCAAAATCTGCCTTGTCACAGGTATCAAAAGAATCTTTGACAAAACTATGTTCAAATTCATGCAAAGAATCTTTTGCTCTCATAAGAGAGACAAATGTGCACTTACAAGGAAAGGCTAATGATTCTGAGAGAAAACTCACTCAGATAAAATGTGATTTAGAAAGAAAACTTTCTGCAAAAACAAAAGAAGTTTCTTAATTGACTAACTCTGCTATTGAAACCCAAGCACAAATTAAAATAATGATCAATGACCTAGGGAATGTCAGACAAGAGCTTGCTGACACCAAGGTCACATGTGAAAAATGGGTGGAATCTTGTAAGGGGTACCAATTATTGCTAAACAAACAAAGTGCTTCAAATATTAGGTTTGGCATAGGGTACAATCACACTGAAACACCAACAGATTTCTCTCCCAAAACTACTGAAGATGGGAGAAAAATTGTTTCAAGTGAAACTTCTGAAGAGGAAGAATGCACATCTTTCCATGAAAACTTTCTAAAATCACACAAAGAAAGTTCTTCAGAAGTACTGATTAAATCTGACTTTAAGCCATCAGTAGTTTCAACTACATCAGGAGTTGAGAACCTGAAAACTACTGATGACCTAAAACCAATCAAAACAGTCAGAGATTTGTCTTTGAAAGAAAAGACAAAAGAATGTGAGATTTGTGGTCTGTTCAACCCCAAAACAGAATTTTGCAGATATAGAAAGGGTATTCAGTTCAATAAGAAAAATCAACAACTGGTTGTGGGGGAACAAATCAAAAATGATTATGTAAAAACTTTTTCTCCCAAGAAACAACAACCAGCAAAAACCCTTTCTCAGAAAAAGACAAAATCTCAACAAAAGTCTTTTTCTCAAAATTCTCTGTCAGTAGTTAGACCTAAATCTTCAGCAGTTTCACAAACTGCTGAGATTAAAGATCTTATGAATATGGTACAACTACTGATGACCAAAGTTGATGGTGGTCCTCAAAAGGATACCACCATTGTACTTAATGCAAAATCCATTGCCAAAAAGACATGGATTTCTAAACTTGGTCAAGAACAAACTGTAAATGTTCTCAAGAGCAAACCCAAAGCCAAACTGGCTTGGGATCCTAAATCTAACTAATTTGCTATCTTGTGCAGAGAGTTTCCAGAGGCTTAAATAGCATTTGGTATGTAGACAGTGGAGGCTCAATGCACATGACAGGATGCAGATACCTGATAAACAATTTTATTAGTCAAAGAGATGGATCTGTGTCCTTTGGGAACAATGCTAAGGGATATGTGCTAGGACATGGCAATGTCTCCTCTGGCAAAATACAGGTTGACAAGCTCAATCTGGTTGAAAACCATGAGTACAACTTGCTAAGTGTGTCACAAATGTGTGATAAAGGATATTCTTCCTTTTTCACAAAGACAGCATGCAAGATCATATCACCAGAAGGCCAGAAGTTGATAGAGAAGATCATTGAAGATCATAGTTTGTTAATTGCCAAAAGATGTGGCAATGTCAATGCAGTGGACATTGAAAAAGACAAAGTACTGAACAACACTGCCGGTTTCTTCTCAAGGGCATCAACTTCAGAAACTGATCTCTGGCACAGGAGACTTGGCCATGTGAACTTTAAAACCATAAATAAAGTCACAAAAATGGGCTTGGTTAGAGGTCTACCCTTAAAAGTATACAAGTGTCAAGAACACTGTGTATCCTGTTTAAAGGGTAAACAGCATAAGTCCTCCTATAAGTCTATTGAAGAATCAAAAACAACTGCATGTCTTCAACTACTCCATATGGACTTATTTGGGCCTGTAAAGATCATGAACCTTGGTAAAAAGAAGTACTGCTTAGTCATCATTGATGACTACTCAAGATTTACATGGGTATTCTTCTTATTTTCCAAGGATGAGGCTGCTGAAATCATCAAGTTCTTCATTCTACAAGTAGAGAAGCAATACTCTCTACCTGTCAAAACCATTAGAAGTGATAATGGGACAGAATGCAGGAACAAAACTCTGAATGACTTCTGTTTGTCTAAAGGGATTATTAGACAATTCAGTGTTGCCAGAACTCCTGAATAAAATGGTGTGGTAGAAAGGAAGAACAGAACTTTAATAGAAGGAGCAAGAACAATGTTAGCTGATTCTGGCCTACCTTTATACTTCTGGGCAGAAGCAGTTAACACATCATGTTATGTTCAAAATAGAGTTCTTGTTGTCAAGAGACATTCAAAGACTGCCTATGAAGTTCTTCATGGCATGAAGCCCCTTATCTCCTTTTTCAGGACTTTTGGGTGTCAATGTTTCATCTTGAACATCAAGGAATCTATTTCAAAGTTTGCTGCCAAAGTTGACTCAGGTTACTTTCTTGGTTATTCCTCAACTAGAAAAGCCTACAAGGTTTTTAACTCAAGAACCAGGATAGTAGAAGAAACACTTAATGTCAAGTTCAATGAGTCAAAACACACTCTCATTCCAGCACATCCTGCTGAACTCTTTGACCTTGACAACATCCATTTTGAACCTGAAAAGACTGTCACTTCATCCAAACCTACTTAATATGGTGATCAAAGGTTTGATGATGAGGATCCAGCACCATGGACTCCTCAAACAGTCATTAAGTCAACTTCAAAACCATCAGAAGTTTCACAAACTTCTGATTCAACAAATATTGAAGGCCAAACTCAAACATCTGCTTCAGCACCTACAACTACTGAAGACACTGAAACTGCTGAACCAGACATAATAGACCTCAGTAGTTTGTTTGAAGAACATGAGCCACCAACACCTGTCAGTGGTTTTCAACAACTGATCGAACACAAAGACCATCCACTTGATCAAATCATGGGTGATATTGCATCAGGTGTTCTTACAAGAAACCAGCTTTCCAAGTTTTATCTATTCTCAGCATTTATTTCACAGTTGGAACCAAAGAAGTACCAGGAAGCCCTCAAAGACAACAATTGGGTGCAGGCAATGCAAGATGAATTGCTTCAATTCAACAAGCAACAGGTTTGGGAAATCTGTCCCTTACCACCAAACAAGAAACCAATTGGCACAAGATGGGTTTTCAGGAACAAACAAGATGAAGCTGGTATTATAATAAAGAATAAGGCAAGACTGGTAGTACAAGGTTACTCTCAAGAAGAAGGAATTGATTATGATGAAACCTTTGCTCCAGTTGCAAGGCTTGAAGCCATCAGGTTATTTCTGGCCTATTCCATTTCCAACAAAATAAAAGTTTATCAAATGGATGTCAAGAGTGCATTTTTGTATGGAAAACTAAAAGAGGAAGTGTATGTTTGTCAGCCACCTGGGTTTGAGGATCCTTCTCATCCTGAGTGGGTGTACAAACTAGACAAAGCTCTTTATGGCCTCAAACAGGCTCCAAGAGCCTGGTATGATACACTTTCAACCTTTTTACTCAAAAATAACTTCACAAGAGGTGCCATTGATAAAACTCTTTGCATAAAACATGTTGGAAATCATGTCTTACTTGTTCAAATATATGTTGATGATATCATTTTTGGTTCAACAAACACAAAATTGTGTGATGAATTTAAGAAACTCATGCAATCAAAATTTGAGATGAGTACAATGGGAGAACTGCAGTACTTTCTGGGACTACAGATTAAACAACAAACAAATGGAACTTTTATACATCAATCAAAATATGTTAAAGAATTATTAAACAAATTTTCTTTACAAGACTGTAAATCATGTTCCACTCCCATGACACCAACCACACAAGTTGAACCAGATGATCAAGGAAAACAGGTTGATCAAACCATGTATAGATGTATGATAGGTTCCCTTTTATATCTAACTGCTTCTAGACCAGATATTATATTTTCAACATGTGTCTGTGCTAGATATCAATCAGCTCCTAGGGAATCACACCTTATTGCATTCAAAAGAATTTTCAGATATCTGAAAGGAACTCCCACACTTGGAATTTGGTATCCTGCTTCAAGCAATACCAAGTTATCAGCTTTTTCAGATAGTGACTATGCAGGGTGTAAAATGTTAAGAAAATCAACATCTGGTGGTTGTCAATTCTTGGGAAACTTTCTAGTGTCCTGGAAATCAAAGAAACAAACATCTGTTGCAACTTCAACTGCTGAAGCTGAATACATTGCAGCTGCAAGTTGTACATCACAGATACAATGGCTCCAATATCAACTTCTTGATTATGGAATCAAAGAAACCAAGACACCATTTCTTGTAGACAGCAAATCTGCCATTAGCATCATTCAAAATCCTGTTCAGTTTTCAAAGACTAAACACATTGAAATCAGGTGTCATTTCATAAGAGATTGCTATGAAAAAGGCAAGATTGAAGTGAAACATGTAGCAACAGCTAATCAAATAGCTGACATTTTCACTAAACCCCTTGACACATCAACATTTCAGATGTTAGTATCCATGCTAGGGATGCTAAATTTGTAAGTGTTTCTCTTTATTTTTCTACACAAATTTTTTTATTTTTCACTTACATCTGTTTTCTAAAACTTGAAAAACTTCTGAAAAGAGAGAAACTACTGATGAACAAACATCAGTATGGGGATATTTTCTAAAAAGTGATTAACTTATGATAAAACAACCTTCAGAAGTTATGAATAAAGTATTTATAAAATGTTTCTCATCAGCTGTTCAAAAACTGCTGAAGAGAAAATGGGAACTACTGATGAAGATAATTCTTCATCAGCAATTTAGTCAAAAAGGGCAAATCTGACTTTTCCTATCATCAGAAGTTTGACCTAGTCGGTTTAAAACTTCTGATAAAGAGATTTTTAACCTAGGCGGTTTAAAAACTTCTAATAAAGAAGATCCAAGTGGTTAAAAACTTCTGATAAATATCTTTTTTCAACACTTATCCATTCAAACACAAAAATTCCCTCCTTCTCTCTCAAGAAAGCTCTCAAACCCCTGAACCTGCAACACAAACACTGTTCGATTCATCAACACACACACAAACCACATGGCCTTAGTTCTTAAACAGGGACACAATCTCAGAGCCTACTTAGAAAAACAAGAAGGCTGGTCCCAATACGATGAGATCATTGATCTCGTCGTCAAATCCCAATATTTCACCACTCTCACCATAGACCCACCAATACATCCTGAAACTCTCAATGAGTTCTGGGCTAATGCTGAGACAGTGATGGTGGATGATGAAGTTATCTCCCTCAACTCAACAATTAAAGGGAGACAAATGGCCATAACACCGGCCATACTCTCAAACAGACTGGGGTTGAATGATGTGAATGCCCCTGAGAAGTTTGACAACTCTGCTATCCACCTAACCATGACTGAGTGTGGTTATCAAGGTACTCTCTCACAAGCTACTATCTTTAAAAAGTATTTTGAACCAAAATATAAACTTTTGTTTCATTATATTATTATGTGCTTGAGTCCTAAAACTGGGTCTTATAACCAGATGCCCTCAACCTTTCAACCAATCTTTCATTCTATTGTGAATGAAACAAATTTCAGGGCATCAAAACTTTTCTTTAATGAGTTGGTGTTACATCACAATAACACTAAGAAAAAGTTTTTGTTATATCCAAGGTTCATTATGCAATGCATAATATCTGAACTGGGTAATGAGGTGCTTGTGGGTAAAACTAAAATTTTAAAACCCTTAACCTCACAAGCATACTCAAGGCACAATAAACAGGCTGCCTGGCCAGAAGATGACCAAAGGGAACCAGAACCAGTCCCCATGGAACCCTCATCTTCCAAACTTACTCCACCAAAGGCCAAGAAACCCAAGATAACAAAACAAAAACCCACCAAACCTAAAAGAAAAGCTGTTCAGGAGGTTGAGATGCCTGAACAACCAGTTGTGCAATCTGCACTTGTTAAAGATGTGACTGAAACATCCTCTCAGTCTCATCCATCTCAAACCCCACCAAGAGCACCAATAACAATCCTTTTCAAAAGAAAAAGACTTAAGAAAAATATTCCAATAGATTCCTCTTTTGAAAATGCTGAACCCACTGCCCAAACTACTGAACCAGCACCCCAAATTTCTGAACCAGACATTGAAATAGCCAAACTTCTCTCTGGGCTAAAAGAGAAAGTCTCATCTACACATGTCAGTCCACATCAACCACATAAAACAGGGGACATAGCCTCAGAAATTGACATGGATGTGGACACTCAAAGCCCTAACCAAAGTGATGAGGATGAACCAGAGTCTCTAAGCCCAAACTTAGAAACTTTTGGTACTTTTGAGGCTGCTATTACTCATTTACCACCCAGTGGTGGACCTGAGGACAGAAGTAACATAGCTAAGACCTCAACTGTGGCAACTACTGATGAAGGCTTATTGCCTGAGGTAGGAAATCCTCTGAACCAAGAACAAGAGGTACATGAGACAACTGAGTTGGGCTCAGCTCATGATGTAACTAATACAGTCCTTATTGAGGATGTAATCAGGGATTCAGATGATTCCATTGATTTGGATGATGTTTCAAAACACCAAACTACTGAATTGACGGCTACAAGTGAAGGTCCTGCACCTGGTGTCTCTAAGCTCAAGATGCGAGTCACACCATCTCAGGTTAAAGCCCACTCAATCCATGATTCCCCTAGAGTGGCATCTTCTGTACAACAAGAAGATCAACCAAAAACACACCCCTCACTACAAATGCCTACCCAATTCACTAGGCAAACAAGCATAGACCTGAACCAGCTATGCAGCCCAGATGGTCCCTTGTATCACATGATGAGCACCCTCATCAAGAATCACATCCAAACATACACAGCTAACTTGGGGCTGTCCATGAAGAACCAATTTGGAGTGATACAGACGAAGATGAATGATCTGTCCAACAAGATTGATCACAACAGCAAACAGATTACTCATCTTCAAGGTCATTTCTCCCAAGCTTCAACTTCAAAGGCTGATGAAGCCAAAAAGGGGGAGAAAATAAAGGTACCTATGGATACACTTGAAGCCAGAAGAAAGGCAAGAGTGGCTATCCTAGCAAGAGATCAAAAAGATCTAGCCAGAAAAGAGAAACTGGCTCAACAATTTGGTGTCTCTATTCAAGAAATAGAAGATACTGAAAAGTCTGATGAATCCCAACGGCACAATGAAGAAACCTCTGATGGCCAAACTTCTGATGAAGAGCTGACAGAAAGTATTGAAGAAAATCCTTCAGTAGTTGACAAACCTTCAGCTGTTGTCAACCCATCAAAGGTCAACACTTCCAAAACTAAAACTACTGACCCTTCCAGAACAACTGCTTCCATTCAACCAACTTCTGCTCCTACTAGGCCTACTACAACAGTTACCACAATGACTGTGCTAAACCCTTCTCCAATCTCTCAATCAGCAGAATTACTTGAGAAGAGTTTAGTGGCAGCCCAAAAGAAGGCCAGAGAAGATCAGATCTGGAAAACACTGGATGAAAGGGATGACTTAGATCTAAGCCATGAAGAAAAACTTCAGGCTTATGAAGCTGAACTCCAAAGGCAGGCTAGCCTAGATGAAAATGCTGAACAAGATAAAAGACATCAACTGATGTCTTACATTACAAAGAACAGCAAAATCAAAGCCCACACATTGAAGAGACTCTCTGTGGAAGAGCTGACAAGAAGAGCTCAACTTATTGCAGATAAACTTGCAACAAGTAAAGACACAAAAGCCAAGAGAGCTCAGATGATAGAAGAACTGGTAGCTAATGGTTATGGTTCAAAAGCCTCAGTGTCCAAATGGAAAGAAGAAAGATTGGTGGACACATATAGAAATTACAAGGCTGCAAAGGCTGCTAATCCAGAGAAGTTTCAAACTGCAGAAGCTTCAACTTCAGTAGTTAGAACTTCTGGTGTTCAAAGAAGACCAGCTACACAAAGTAAGAAACCAGAGGAGAAAGTAAAGACTGATTTCAGAATGGTACTACTAGAAGGTAGTACAGTAGTCCATTCTGAGTTTGATATAGAAGAAAAGCCTCTGCTCACACAATTCAGGGATCCTTCCACCTTTGCATATCAAATCCAGAGGACCATCACAGACAAACTACACACCAAGGTAGTAACTGAACATCATTTGCCAACATTTCAGATACCTAATGTGATGGAACAACAGCAGGGAAGTGAATCCCACCTAAGAGTCACTGAAGTAGAAAACATTCAACACTCAGGAGAAACCCAGGGTACCACCATGGTTCCCTACACTGCAGACTTTGACAAGTCTAAAGTACCAATCATCAGATGGTCCTTTACTGATAACAACTCAGTACTTGTGACAAGAAGAGATCAAACAAGCAGGGAATATAGGTCGATGAATGAACTGAAGAAACTATCAACCAAAGACCTGCTTACAATCCAACACTTAGAACCACAGAAAGGGTCTCTTACTGATGATCAACTGAACCAGCTCAAGAATTCCATGTTCAAAGGAATATGGAAAATTGTGAAGGACAGAAAAGAACAATAAGGAATGAGTAAGGTTTTGGTTTCATCAATCCAGGGGGAGATTGTTAGGACAAAAAGGATTGGTGAAACCACTTTTGCAAACCTTAGTCTAATTCATTTCTGTCAAAATACTCTAAGTATAGAACTGCTGAAGACAAAGGATCAAACTGCTGAAGAAAAGATTCAGAAGTGCTGAAGAAGAAAAGTCATCAGAAGTTCTGAAGTTCAAACCAGACACTTCTACTAAAGAACTACTGAAGACAAACTACTCATCAGTAGTTTGTCATTCATCAGTACTTACAGAAGATCTTTTCCACCTCCTTTATATATCAGTAGTTTAATACTTTAGTATTTCTTTTTGCTTTATGTACAAGTTCCAAGACTGCAACTTGTTGCAACTTGTTTCTGAACTTGCTTTTGGCAAGGTTCATGTATTTGTAAAGTCTATAAATAGAAGGGTTCATCCCTCTGTTTTAGACATTGATTTTAATACAAGAAATCCTTCAACACTTATTATTGTTATTTCCATTTCGTGTTTACTGAGAATCTATCAAAGTGTTTCATTCTCATTCAATACTTAGATTCTCAATAAACACTTTTCATTTATTAGTTCTTGAATCCAGGGGGAGTAATAACTCCTGTTGATAAGTGTAGCTTTAAACTTATAAACATTCCGATGTGCTATCACTCACCAATAACTTGCTAAACACTTAAGTGTCAACTAGCAAGTTCTAACAAAAGAGCAGCTTACTGATCCAACAAAAATGATACTTAATTAGGATATGCTTAGCCTTGGAATGATTTACAGTGCCTTTAGTGAGTGCTATGGCTGCTTCATTATCGCAATGAATGGGGGCTTTTAGAAATTGCAAACCGTAGTCACGCATTTGCTGTTGGATCCATAAAACATGTGAATAGCAACTTGAGGCTGACACATATTCGGCTTCACATGTGGATAGAGCAACTGCTGTCTGCTTTTTGCATTGCCAGGTCACAAGCCTGTTCCCTAGAAATTGACATCCAGCCGTTTAGGTTTTAGCGACAATATCACAGCCAACGAAATCTGCATCACTAAAAGCAATAAGTCAAAATTATCATCACTAGGGTATCAAAGTCCACGCGAGGGACAGCCCTTTAGATATCTTAGGATTATCTTAACAGCTGTAAGGTGACTCTGTTTCGGCTTCGATTGGAATCTAGCACAGAAGACATGTAGTAAACATTATATCCGGTCGGGATGTAGTCAAATACATCAAAGATAAAATGATGACTCTATATGTAAAGGGGTCAGTGAGCTCCCCCTTAGCATCAACTCCAATCCCGTGATTAGGTTGTATGGGAGTATCAATCGCTTTTGAATCCTCCATCTGGAATCAGCTCAACACTTTAGAAACATATTTCGTCTGGTGGATAAAGATCCCCGACGGCACTTGATCAACTTGCAATCCCTGAAAGAATTGCATTTCTCCCATTGAGCTCATCTCAAACTTTTCCTGCATAATCTTTTCTAATTCCCTGCACAGAAGTTCATTAGTAGAACCAAATATAATGCCATCAACATAAATTTGCACAAGAAGCAAGTCACCCTCTGTTCGTTTTGTGAACACGATACAGTCTACCAGTCCTCGTTTGAATCCTTTGGAGAGAAGATATGTGCTGAGCTCCTCATACCACTGTCTTGGAGCTTGTTGCAAACCATACAAAGCTTTGTTTAGCTTGTAGACCTTATCCCAGTGGATAGGATCCTCAAAACCTGGTGGTTTCCCGGCATATACTTCTTCCTTGACCACAACATAGAGAAAAGCACTTTTAACATCCATCTGATACACCTTGAATTTCATGTAAGATGCATACGCAAGAAACATTCGGATTGCTTAAATGCACGCAACTGGTGCATAGACTTCGTTATAGTCAATTCCCTCGGTTTGACAAAACCCTTGTACTACCAATCGAGCTTTGTTTTGGAAAATAACGCCTTGATCATCCTTCTTGAACATAAACACCCATTTAGTGCCAATATTTTTTCCTTTCTGGTGGTAAATCGGTCAGCGTCCAGACTCCGAGTTTCTAAAATTGTTGTAGTTCTTGCTGCATCGCATTCACCCATTATTCATCGAGTAAAGCATCCTTGTATGTTCTTGGTTCAACCCGTGAAACATAACAAGCAAAAGACCAATCATTTTGACAACCTAATTTCTGAATTTTAGCATACAGGGCAAGGGTTCCAATTTTATCATGTGAAGTTGCACGTTTGAGTTGGCCACGTGTCATCACCCTGCTTCCCATATCACCAATAACATGTTCTAGTGGGTGAATACGATGAAACTGAGATTCCGGATGTTCAGGAATAAGAATAACCGCTTGAACATTTAAATTCTCTGCCATCTCCAGATCATTACCCATATTCGATGAAGATGTAATACCTAGATTAGGGTTCACTGGTGATGATACTGTAGCATTATCCACTACTGCTTCACTAGTAACTTCTTTCTCGTCTTCCGACTCAGAAGAATCAAGTGTTGTTGAAGCTTCCTAAAAAATCTCTTCTTCAACTACAGGAGCATTGGCATCATCAAAAACTACTGCTGGAGGAGTCACAGTGATCGGACGCACTAACGGTGAAGTTACTGCATTCTCACACTCGTAATACAATCGTAAAACATCTTCTTCAGCCAAGCTTTCTAGATTGAATGACTCAAAGAGTTCTTTTTAGTCAAACATCCAATCGAGTCCATTTCCTTGAACATTCTGAGTGTAGCGCTGAACATCAACATTCTCCCACTCTTCAACTTATTTAGTTCTTTTGTTAAATAAGCGTTTAAGCGGTGTCGCATATCCAACAAAATAAACTTCTTCAGCTTTCGATCCAAACTTCTCATTAGGATTTTTCATCGTATATGGCGCCCCGAATGGCTCTAGAAACTCTAAATTTGGCTTGCGTCTGTTAAGCAGTTCATAAGAAGTCTTTCCAAACTTCTTCACTGATAACACACGATTCAATATATAGCAAGCTGCATGAATAGCCTCATTCCAGAACATAACCGGAAGATTAGAATCTGCAAGCATAGTTCGTGTTGCTTCAATTAGAGTTATGTTCTTTCTTTCTGCAACACCATTTTGTTGTGGAGTGTATGGAGAACTGTACTCATGATGAATACCCTTTTCTTCACACAATGCAACCATCATTGAATTCTTGAACTACGTCACGTTGTCACTTCTAATATGTTTGATCTTCAAACCATAGATATTCTCCAACCGGGCAAACAAAACTTTCAAGTTGTTAAACGTCTCATTCTTGTGTTGCATGCACATCACCAGAATCTTGAGTAATCATCAGTAACCACAAGACAGTAAAGATCTCCATTTATACTCTTACGCTTAACAGGTCCAAATAGGTCCATGTGTAAACGTTCAAGTGGAAATTCAACCGAGTTCACTTTCTTGGATTTGTGGGAATGTTTGTGTTCTTTTCCCTTCTTACAACTCACACATTTATCATTCAAATGAAAATGTTTCACATTAACTTCTTCTACAAGCATGTTCTTCACCAGATTTTTCATTTTCCTTAGGTGAATATGCCTCATCCGTCTATTCCACATGATAGATTCTTTCTCTGTAGCTTTGGACAGAAAACACGTTACTTGACCCTGTGTAGTGGTTGCCTTGCTCATGTCAAGAATGTACAGATTGTTCACTCTTGGAGCTTTAAGCATGATCTATTCTTTGGGTATAACGAAACCAGGCTTTAAGATTTATCGTCAAAGTGTACTAAAAACTTCTTATCACAAATCTGACTAACACCCAGCAGATTATAATCGATCTGCTTCACGTAAGATATTCGTTCAAAACTCACAATCCCATTTCTAACACTTCCCTCCATCGTTATATAACCTCCTTTGTTTCCAGCGAACGCTACATATCCTCCATTAATATTCTTGATATCAAAGAGTAGCGACATATCACCAGTCATGTGCCTAGAAGCTCCACTATCGATAATCCAAAGACTGCTAACAGGGCCAGCTGGAGCTCCCTACACTAATCATAACAAGATTAGTTTTTACGAGGGACCCAAGCCTTTGTGGTCTTGGGTCTTTGAGTGTTAACATTCAAAGATTCCTTATCACAAACTTTCTTTTCAACATGTTTTGAATCAACCTTTTTCTAATTGTTCAAAACCTCTTCACTCTTAACTTGAACCTTAGTAGATGAAGTAGAAGCACCCGGAGATCCCTTTGGTGTCCAAGTCTATTCTGAACGTTTAAGAATCCTAATTTAAGATTGTTTAACCTCAACAGGATTCTTTATCTCGTTCTTGAATGAAACTTTCTTGGCTAACCTGTTTGATTTAACAGACGAAGGTCCAACTGATGACTTAACATCAGGTTTTAAATAAACCTTTTGTTTATCATTAGTCGAGTTCACTATTGGTTTCTTCAGTTTCTTCTCCCAGGCAATTCGGTTGCACTTGTCGTAAACAATCAGATGGTTTCCTCTATTTGGATAAAAACAGTTTTGATTGTAAAACTGTTGTCTTTGAGGATAAAACTGACTTTGTGGAAAAGACAGTCTTTGTTGGTAACCATCAACCGAATTCCTCTCGTTCTGTCTGCTCTCAACCTCGTGACTTTTGTGTCGCACGTATGGACAGTGAGCAAGTAAATGCCCTCTCTCCCCACACTTGTAACACACATGGTACTCCTTAAATGAGTTCTTATCACAAAGATTAGCGAATTATTTAACTGGGTATTGATCATCCATACACTTTCTTCTTAAACTCTTAGGAGCGGGCTCCATTGAGTAAGCCGGTTCATAAAATCCGTTAATCTTTTTTTTCGGTTTAACAAACTCAGTGACTTGAACCTTTAGTGTTTTTGAGTCATCACGATACAGTCTCTTTATTAATTCAGGTGGAATATCATTTGTTCTTTCATGTTTAGGAAACCAAATGCTACTCTCTTGCCAAATTTTCTCAATTTTAGAATAATTTGCAAACTGTATGGGATACTCATCATCAGAAATTATCTTATCAGATCCTTCCTTCCGATAAAATACTTTCACAGGTTTGTCACTTGAATCATTCTTTTCTCCTTGCTTAACTGATGGATTCTTTTTGTTTTCAACCTTTTGAGGATGTGGAACCTGAGAAGGTGATATAGTCTCATTTGTTCGAATGTGATTTTCCAATGGAATATCATCATTCTTCTTAGGTTCCTCATTCTCAGAGTCTGATTCATCAGTTACTGCGACTACTCCATCATCATTCAATCCGAGAATCGGTCTCACAGCATAATTCGGATCGCCAACACTTGAAGTGTTTGATTTGTTTTCCGATGTGGAATCTAATCTATCTGAACTCTCCAGTGTTACTGAATTAAGATTATGATTTTCAAATAACACTGGGGAAGGAACAGATTTGTAGTTTGCACTACCGGAATGAACTGGTTCCTCAATAATGTGGTCCAAAATATACGCCATATTCTTATAACTTTCTAACTTCTTGTTAATCTTTTCAGCAAAACACTTGATTTTAGCCATTTCCAATTTAGTTTCCTCAATTTCATTTAGATTGTTATTAATGGCTATCTGTTTAAGTGAAAGAGTTTTAGACAATTCAGAAACATCTTTCTTATAGCCCTCAAGTGTTTTGTTGAAATCTTTCACATCCTTACGATACGACTGAATGACGATTTTAGCACTCTCAAGCTGATGCTTATGTTGCTAAACCTCATCACTAAGTCTATCACGTGTACCACAATATTTCTCATTAGAAGCAGAATTAGAACTTACCGGTTTAGGAGGATCTGTCATGGCCATTAAAGCAAAATGAGCTTCTTTTCCAGCGAAAAACTTAGAATAATCCACCTTAGTGAAAGCATTACCCACCATGCACGATTTCTTCGTCATCAGAAAATCTTCTTCAGCTAGTAATTGATCAATATCATCATCAAGAGAGTTCACACTAGCCTCCAAATCAGATTCACTTTAAGAATCAGAATAGACAGATTCTCGGTCATAAGAGACATCAACAACAGAATCGATAATAGTCCCTGAAACTGGTTCCTCAACCTTCTCAGTAACAACTTCTGGAACCTCATCCTCAATAATCTCTTCAATAAACAACTTCTCAGAAACCTTCTCTTCTTCCAAATCTTCAACTATCACTGACTCCTCTCTGTCCACTTCTTGAGCAAAGCATACCACATTACCACTTATGATCTCATCAACACCAAGTTGCAAGGTATTCCAGTCAAAACCTTCATCCTTTTGTATCACCAATGCTCGATTCTCATTCTATGGTTGAGTGTTTGGTTTAGTAATAGGAACAATGTTTCTGGTTGGATTGGGTGTTGTGTGAGTGGTATTTTGTGTAACACCCCAACCGATGGCGGAAACATCGGGATGTCACGTATTGATGATTGTTCAATAGCTCATGGTACTAAATGAAAGTTGAATAATATTAAACAATTTACAATTTATCTTACAAGTAAAGATTACAAATGTTGACTTATATAAACTAGGTCCAAGCTCCAACGTATTCCAAGACGTGTACAACTTCCAATAGCAAATACACTTGAAACATGTTAAGTTGGAAAGATGGGGGAGTCAACTATAAATAGTTGGTGAGAATACATAGGTTTTGCATATAGTTGAAAACAATATGTTGTGTAACAATCATAGTTGAAGTATAATAACGAGTAATGTTAGAATATGAGTCCGACATGTAACAATGCGTCTTTTGTACAATCAAACCTTGTGTCGACTGAGACCTAACTCGCAAGTTAGTAAAAGTGTAACTGTTATCGATCATCCCTGAATTTATGCGGGGGGATGGGTTTGTCAGACCTATAGCTCTATAATCTAAACAGGCGGCTTGATCAATGTTAATGATTGTACTGTGTCTTTTTGTTACAGTCAAATGATAGAATGAGTAAATGATAGTGTAATTGAATCATGAGTAAATGATAGTGTATAAAATGTTTAAACATGTTTCACCCCAAAATGTAAAACAGAAAAAGGGGCTATGTAAACTCACCTTAGGTGCATAATGAGTTCGTGCATTTTATTGTGCAAACACTTAGTAATAATGCCTTGGAAAACTCGGAACTAGCTATATGGAAGATGGGTTAATAATGTTTTTTTTTATTGAATGGTATAAAGAGTTGAATGGTAGGCTATAGTATTTATAGTGTATAATTTGGAGTTGTAATTAGGGACTACTTTGACTAGGCTAGAATTTAGGAACAACTTTGACTTGACTAGAAGACCATATTTACTAACACTTTGACTTGACTAGGAGACCATATTTACTAACACTTTGACTTGACTTGACTAGGAGACTACGTTTGACTTTTCAGGTTTGACTAAGGGACCTTGAAAGGGTTTAAGTTTAATTGGTTTTAATTAACATCACAAAACACCAAATGGTGTAGTGGTTTGTGTGGTGTGGTTAAGGTTTAGCCCGCCAGGGACTCGGGTTCGAATCCTGGCACAGGCAAACATTTTTTTAACATTTTTAAATCAGAATTTTTAATACAATCCAATTTAATATTTATTATAAGTCATTATTTAAACAAAAAAAATTAACAAAATGGATGGTAAAGATACTGTAAACATGAATCGGATGAATAAACGATGGAGTTATATATATATATATATATATATATATATATAAAGAAAATTTGTGTGATGTTACAGTCTCCCCTACTTTTAGGAACTTCGTCCCGAAGTTTATTTTAAGAAGAAACATTTGAATAGTGTTGAGGATAGTTAGGGTGACTATGGTTCAGAGTAGGGTAAGAGTTTAAGGAATGTATAAGATAACCATAAATGCTAGATGGACTACCAAATAACTAGGGTTTGTTATTGGTCTGACCCTACCGTATCCCTTTCCACGTATCATTAGTGTTTATATATAGGGTGTACCGCCGCTAACCCATCACACCTTTGATACTTCAAAAACATACGGGGTATCTCCCAAAACTTTAATAGAATTTCACACTACCTTAAGGTACCTGTAAATTCATGATTACGTTCCGAACCGCAATCACCAATTTACCTTACATTAGGGTTTTGTGTCCTTCTATGACTCTAAACACACATGTAAGTAATGCAAAATAGCCTTGTGATTGAATCGTATACAATGTATCCAAAAATAAGTCCAACTGTTGAGCAGGAAAAAGACCTCTACCAGCCAGTGAGTAAGAACCTCTACCGATTGTTGAGCAGGTGCGATAGCCTCTACCAGTCGTTGAGCAGGTTGTAGGGCCTCTACCGACTGTTGAGCAGGCATGATGACCTCTACCAATTGTTGAGTAGGTTATTTGGTACTCTACTAACTGTTAAGCAAGTACTTCATCCTCTATTAGTTGTTTGATTAAGTGTACCAATTATTACACACATGAATTGCAAATTGATAATATGTACATGTAAGCAATCAAGTATCAAGTATAGCATACAAGTTGTAATAGAGTTGCCCTAGACAAGGTTAATGACTCTAGGTGTGTCTATAGCAAATAGTTTATGTTCCATGAATTCTAGTTTCAAATATTCAAATATGGTAGATAGTCGAATCCTCATGTATAACTAAGGATTATGTTTGATGCAACACACAATCAAGTTTCAATAGTTTGGTTATCATGGGTAACTAGCTCATGTGTGAGAAGGTGAAGGATATGAATTTAGTTCTTGAGAGGATGATGAAAAATCTTGAAACAGAATCAAGGTTGTGAGAGATAGTGAATGTGAAGATAGTTGATAAAGAGTTTATTTTATAGTAAGGAGATTATGTAGCAGTGTAAATTTTGGGGTTTGGATCAAAGGTTATAATCAAGTGTATAAGAAAACATGATTGTGGTATATGCCAAATATTGTAATAATTTGAACAAGTTGAAAATGAGTGAGTGTCGATGGAGAATTTAGAGACTAGATATTATTCCTATGGATAAAAAAAAATCTTATTTTCAAAATTGGTTTTATACATAAAGCAAAAGTTGTTAAATGGTACAAGTTAAGTGGGCTTTTATTAAAATATTCCCGTTAGTTGGAGATTTCAAACATGACATTAGGTTTTGAAGATCAAGGTTCTATTAAGTGATTTTTAATAGTTTAAAGCATTATATAGAAAATTGTTTGTTACGTCAATAAATAAATAAACAATTGAATTTAAGTTTGAGGACATCTTTTGACAAAAATATGTACTTTGTAAAGTTACTAGGTAATGAAAATACAACAAAATTTAGAAATTTTTAGTTTGTGCTAAGGTATGAGGTTATAGTTTTTAAAAAATAAGTAACATGTGGAGAAATGAAATAATATGATTTGGGTAGGGTGTTGAATATTTAAAAAGTGGCTAAGATGGTAAGGTGAAGTGTGATTGTGAAATCCATAGATGGTTATGAAATGAGATTGATTTAAGCTGTAAAATTTTGAGATTTTAGAGCTTAGTTTAAGGAAAGTGAGTGTAATCATTTATTCAATAATTAAAACGAATAAACGAAAACGTTGACTTATCAAAACTTCTAGATTCTAATAACATAGTGAAGACATGCTTTAGCCTATAAGTGAACACTCATCCCGAGAATTCCCAGGTAGGCATCCGGGTCCCTTGTCTGATTGGGATTTATGCGCAATGCCAGTCCTAGACAGAAAACTCAGAATACAGGCGTTCACCCTTCCAGATTGCACGTGTTCATTATTAAAATTTAGAACTTCGACGAGATCTTCAAGGTGGTTCAGGCTAAACCTGAGGATTTGTCCTACTAGTCTAAGAGTAGATCTTGTGATGGAGAGCACTCTTCTTGTAGGGACTAAAGTAAGGATAAGAAATAGGATAGAGAATAGAAACAAGTAAGGTTGCAAGTAAAAGGAGCAAGTACTTGTTAAAATCCTATGGTTATAGACTAGATTATTTTTTTTTCTAATAACCTAATTCCCTATAACCATGGCTCTGATACCAATCTGTAACACCCCAACCGATGGCGGAAACATCGGGATGTCACGTATTGATGATTGTTCAATAGCTCATGGTACTAAATGAAAGTTGAATAATATTAAACAATTTACAATTTATCTTACAAGTAAAGATTACAAAGGTTGACTTATATAAACTAGGTCCAAGCTCCTACGTATTCCAAGACTTGTACAACTTCCAATAGCAAATAAACCTGAAACATGTTAAGTTGGAAAGATGGGGGGTTCAACTATAAATAGTTGGTGAGAATACATAGGTTTTGCATATAGTTGAAAACAATATGTTGTGTAACAATCATAGTTGAAGTATAATAATGAGTAATGTTAGAATATGAGTCTGACATGTAACAGTGCGTCTTTTGTACAATCAAACCTTGTGTCGACTGAGACCTAACTCGCAAGTTAGTAAAAGTGTAACTGTTATCGATCATCCCTGAATTTATGCGGGGGGATGGGTTTGTCAGACCTATAGCGCTATAATCTAAACAGGCGGCTTGATCAATGTTAATGATTGTATTGTGTCTTTTTGTTACAGTCAAATGATAGAATGAGTAAATGATAGTGTAATTGAATCATGAGTAAATGATAGTGTAAAAAATGTTTAAACATGTTTCACCCCAAAATGTAAAACAGAAAAATGGGCTATGTAAACTAACCTTAGGTGCATAATGATTTCGTGCGTTTTATTGAGCGTGCAAACACTTAGTAATAATGCCTTGGAAAACTCGTAACTAGCTAGAGGAGATGATGATGGATGAAAACTTTAGTATATGGGAGATGGGATAATAATGTTTTTTTTATTATTAAATGGTATAAAGAGTTGAATGGTAGGCTATAGTATTTATAGTGTATAATTTGGAGTTGTAATTAGGGACTACTTTGACTAGGCTAGAATTTATGAACAACTTTGACTTGACTATAAGACCATATTTACTAACACTTTGACTTGACTAGGAGACCATATTTACTAACACTTTGACTTGACTTGACTAGGAGACTACGTTTGACTTTTCAGGTTTGACTAAGGGACCTTGAAAGGGTTTAAGTGTAATTGGTTTTAATTAACATCACAAAACACCAAATGGTGTAGTGGTTTGTGCGGTGTGGTTAAGGTTTAGCCCGCCAGGGACTCGGGTTCGAATCCTGGCACATGCAAACATTTTTTTAACATTTTTAAATCAGAATTTTTAATACAATCCAATTTAATATTGATTATAAGTCATTATTTAAACAAAAAAAATTAACAAAATGGATGGTAAAGATACTGTAAACATGAATCGGATGAATAAACGATGGAGTTCTATATATATATATATATATAATGAAAATTTGTGTGATGTTACATTTTGGGAGGTGTTTTGTCGGTTTTGGTAATTGTTTTAGTTCTGACTTTGGAAGGTAACTTGACTTTGGTTTTGACGGTTTTGGTAGTTAGAATTGAATGGATTTCGATTTCCTTGTTGTTTCGGTTGGGTACATTCTCGAGCAAAGTGTCCTCTAGTTCCACAATTAAAACACGCAACCTTAGCTTTATTTAAACCATAGGTAATGTTTGGTGAAGTAGCAAGATCTGTTCTACCTGTCTTCTCAATAAACTCTTTTGCTCTCCTTATGACACTCGCAAAAGCCCATTGAATATCAATTAGTTCCATCTCTTCCTTATCTATTTGGGCATAGTCCTCATTAGTCAGATTGTTGTTGCCTATCTGACTTGCCACCAGTCCATTTTAAGAAGCGACCATTGCTGAAACCAAAGCAACATGTTGTTGTGCCACTTCTACAGTCACATTGTTCATGTTGAAAGTTTCCAATACGATTGGACTTTGGCTTGAGGATGCTTGATTCATCATCGGTGCAACTTGTGGTTGTTGTTGTGGAATACTTGTCGATGATGTGTAATAACAAGCAGCTGACATAGGAGGTTGAGTTGTTGTGTATGAAGTTGGTGTGTATGATGGTCCTGAAGTGTAATAACTAGCTGCACTCATTTGTAGTTCAACATTTGATACAAAAGCAGTTTAAGGTGCAACACTCGCTCCTCATGATGGATTAGAAATAGAAGAAGATGATGTAGCATGATACAGCTCCGGATTTTGTGGAAACTGTGCTCTTTATTCCTTTCTCTTTTCTTCCATCTCTTTGTTTTCCAACTTCTGTATAAACTCATTAATGTACCAATAGTGAAAAGCATCTTTTTCTATTAGTACCTCAACATGATGTCCCTAATACGGAGGCAACGAATCAGCAAACTTCTCAACAACTTCAGTCATGAGAATAACAATATCATAATTCGATAATTCTGACAACAAATGAAAGAATCTTGGTATAAGTTCCTTCAATGTTTCATTCCCAATGTAACTAAAGTTCTCAAACTCCTATTTGATCTCTTCCAAACAAATTCTCCTAGTTTTCTCATTACAATCATGCTTACTTTTCAAAGCATCCCATAATTGCTTCGAAGTCGCACAAGGTCCAAACTGGTGTAATAAACTTGTAGTTAAAGCCTGAGATAACTGAGAATACGCCTTCTTTTATACTACAAACTTCTTCTTTTCATCGTCTTTTAGGTCTTCAAAAGCAATCGGTGTGTTTGTGTTTTCCACCATCGGTTGACTCTAACCCTTCAAAATCATTTTCTAAGCTTCTCCACCTTCTAAACCCAAACCTTCAAGATGAATCTTGAACTTTCTTTGCCATCCATGACACTCACTCATGTCCAACAACTTAGGCGGACGGTTTCCACTTCCCATAGATAAGTCATAAACCAAAGTAGTAATCGCATCGGTGGTCCGACTTTGAGCTACCGCTGCTGCTGCGACTCCCTAATAATCTGGCATTTGTTGTTGAGGATGAGTAACATTCGGTTGTGATGAACTTGATGTAAAGTAATTCGGAATCTGTGGTGGTTATGTGTTCACTTTCTGAGCTGCAACTGCCCAAGGGTTAGTAGGTACTTGTTGTGGTTGTGTCATAGCAGGTCTCGGTGTCATCGGTAATCCCCAAATGTTGTCCATGATGTTCGGAATAACGACACATAGAAAATCTAAAAATATGAATTCTGGTTCGACCTAATATGGGTAATCGAGGGTTCGAATGAACAATAAGACACTGGTTCGACCCCTCGAAGGTTCGAATGAACAAAAGAAGGTTCGAATGGACACCAACACGCTCTGAATGATGAACAAACACCTGATTCGACCTAAAACTCACTTAGTTTGACCTGGAAATGATTGATTCGACCCAAAAATCAAACTTGTTCGACCTAAAAACTTGATTCGACCTGACCCATTTCAAAATCAATTTTTCTTCAAAAATCAACCAATTTGATCTGAATTATGCAAAAGTTGATGAATTTTGATGAAAATAAGCAGGTTTTGATTTGGATTCAAAGGAGATCAAGTTTTGTGAAAGAAATTTTGAATTTATCCGTAAAAACAAGTCAAAATCAACCAATCTACATGTTCATGCAATGTTCATCCAAAACAGAAAAACTTTTTATGTTTTTGATGAAAATTTTGATTGAAAACTATCAATTTGCAGTTGTGTGATTGAGCAAAGCTCTGATACCACTTTGTAAAGGATCAGATTTGTAAAACCAACAAGTTTATCACACAAGTATAAGCAATCTAGGTGCGAAAACCCTTGATCACTTGCAAAATGATAATATCCAGATCAGAACACGTTAAGATCCATTATAAACATGTTTTCATTAATAATCAATTGAAGATTAAGCTTACAAGACCTTAGATTACAATGAAAATTGACTTTGGAACCTTCTAGACTCTATCTAGAAAACACACAGAACACACACTCAAAAATGACCAAAGTTCTAACTTACAAACACATCAAACGTATATATAGACTTTCCCATTCGACCTCTGCAGATGTCGAATGAACCTGTTCGACCTTTACAAGGCTCGAACCAAACAGAACAAAACAAACTGACAAACATGAAACTCCATTCGACATTTATGTTTTTCATTCGACCCCACGATGGATCGAATGGACTTTATCAACACTTGAAATCTTCTAAACTTTCGCAATCTCGTTCAATCCAAAAGCGATAGCCGCACATATGCATCTACAGTTGGCCTAGAAAGATATTATAGAAAAAAAATGACAAATGATTCGTTAGAAACTGGGGTGATTAGAAACAGTACAAGCCCATTTGATGCACCCATTGTTTTGGTAAAAAAGAAAGATAATACATGGAGGATGTGTATTGATTATAGGAAGTTAAATGACGCCACAATCAAAAATAGGTTCCCAATACCCCTGATTAAGGATTTAATGGATGAACTTGGTGGTGCCACAGTTTTCTCTAAACTGAATCTTGGATTAGGTTATCACCAGATAAGGATGGATCCTAATGATGTTCACAAAACAACATTTAGGACACATCAAGGACATTTTGAATTTTTGGTTAGGCCTTTTGTCCTAACCAATGCCCATGCAACATTCCAGTCCTTGATGAACCATATCTTTGGACCCCTTTTAAGGAAATCTGTCTTAGTGTTTTTTCAAAATATTCTTGTTTATAACAAGAATATGGTTCAACACTAGGGCCATTTAAGAGAGGTTTTAAGAATTTTGAGGGCCAATCAATTATTTGCCAAACTTTCTAAATGCTCTTTTGGAGGTGAATCTGTTGAATATCTTGGCCATATTATCAGAAGTTCTGGGTGGCCACTGACCCTAAAAAGATTGATGTTATACAACAATGGCCAATACCTACTACTATTAAGCAATTGAGGGGATTTCTGGGATTGTCTGGGTATTACATAAGGTTTATAATGTCTTATGTGGTTCTAGCCAAGCCGCTTACTGCTTTACTCAAGAAGGATAGCTTTAAATGGTCACAAAAAGCTACTGAATCATTCATCAAACTGAAACAAGACCTTTGTTCTCCTCCTGTTTTGGCATTGCCTGATTTCACCAAGCCCTTTGTATTAAAAACCGATGCTTCTAATATGGGAATAGGTGCAGTTCTTATTCAAGAAAGGCATCCTTTGGCCTTTATCAGCAAGGCATTATCACCTAGACAACAAGCCTACTCATTCTATGAAAAAAGAGCTTCTGGCTATCATTTTTGCTGTGAAACATTGGCAACACTATTTGTCTATTGGTCACTACATTATTAAAAAACTAATCAGAATAGCTTAAAACACCTAATGGAACAAAAGTTGAACACCCCCTACAACATGTGTGGTTGTCTAAACTTATGGGGATTGATTATGAAATCCTATACAAGAAGGGGGTAGAAAATAAAGTGGCTGATGCACTTTCTAGAGTGCAAGGTTCTACACTTTGTGAAGTTTCTTTGTCTACAGTACACAACTCATTATTCACAAAGGTTGTGGACACTTGGCAGCAGGATGATAAGATCCAGAACATTATCAACAAATTGAAACAAGGTGAATGTGTGCCAAATTATCGGTGGAAAGGGTCTATCCTTACTAAAAAGGGCAAAATTGTGGGGGGGGGGGGGATAATGTTGATCTCCAAACAAAAATCATTGAATTGACACATGACTCAGCTATGGGGGGCATTCTGGGGTGCATGTTATAGTTCAGAGAATCAAAAGTCTATTTCTATGGAAGGGGTTGCATAAGCATTTTAGACAGTTCATTAGGAACTGTCCTATTTGTCAAAGAGCCAAAATGAGAATGTGGCTTCTCCTGGCCTTTTACAGCCTTTGCCCATTCCTCAATTTTGTTCTCTAGTATCTCTATGGACTTTATAGGGGGTTTTCCTAAAGTTCAAAGTGAAGACACAATATTAGTGGTGGTGGATAGGTTTACTAAGTATGGTCATTTCATACCATTGGCTCACCCCTAATCAGCTAAGATTGTAGCTCAAGCTTTCCTTGGCCATGTTTTCAAATTACATGGTTGGGAACAAACAATTGTATCAGATAGAGACTCAGTTTTCTTAAGTAATTTTTGGAAGGAGTTCACCATATTACAAGGGATCAGTTTGGCCATGTGATGTGTTGCAAAACACGTCTCTTTTCCTATGTACATTGTATATTATTTGGTTAGGTTTATATTCATTTTGAGTCGTTTTTATTATGTATTTAGTTAATTTATTATTTTATAGGTGTTCCTGGAAAATGAGCTCAAAACGAAAGAATTTTAATTGAGACACGAACACTTGAAAGCAGGTATTCATGGACATTGGAGCGTAAACGAGGAATTTTGGTCGAACCAAAAACACTCGAGATGTGAGCAGTATATTAATAATAATAATAATAATAATTAATAATAACAAAAATGAATGGTCAATATGACCATCTCATGGTCACGAGCAAGGTTGTAAAAATCCCGATTAATCACCGATTAGTCGGTGATTAATCGCTAGTCCTCACTTTTCTGATTAATTTTGGGCTAATCACTCAATTAATCGGTGTCACGATTAATCACCAATTAGTCGGACCAAATCGGTCCTTCTCAGACCTAAAAAACTCAAAATTAGGTAAAAAATGAATTCAAACGGGTCAAAACTAGAGCAAATCGATCAAACAAAACAAGGTCTTACCTCAAAATTAGATGATAATCCGTGATTTATAAGTAAAATTGATGAAACTCCATGAACCCTAGTTGCGTCTTTTAGTTTCTTACGATGAAAGAAGGAATGTGGAGGAAAAACGGGATATGGTGAATGATGGAGGTTATTAGGGTGATTTAAGTTTAGATATTTTAATATTTAACCCCCCTCCATATTTACTAGTTTATATTTGGCCCATAAACTTCTAAATTTATACATATACGGTATAAAATTAGCATTATATATCTATAAATTTGGAAAAATATATATTAAAATGTGATCCGATTAATCCCTAGTCGGTACCCCACCGACCGACTAGCATCTAGCGAGTTCTACAACACTAGTCACGAGATGTGGAGGCCCAAATAAAATCATAAAAAATAGGGCTCTAATATTTTGACAGGACATTAATTTGAGGAGGATTCATAAGACGGTGGATAATTATAAAAGTGGAAGGCGGCTACAATACTATTATCAAAGAGAGAATACACAGCCGCCAGAGGGAAAGGAGCGAACATCAGGAGCATATTTTTGACAGCAGCTTGAGAGGAGGAAGAAAAATAAAGGAGAGGAGGCTAGGGATCGAGGTTTTTACAACATTGGTTATTTCTCCTTGATACTTCGTGTTTTGAACTTATTAACTATGTGTTATTTTGATTCCAAGAGTATGTTTTCTTGTTTTGTCATGAATATTATTGGCTAAACATTTACGCTACCTAGGTCGTATTGATGATTATTTCGTGACTTGTGACGTTCGGGTTTGGATAATATTATTTTTGGCTTAATGTTTTGGTAAAATATTTTTTTGTAGTTGATAAAAATGCATATGAATGCTTATGGTAATCAGGTTGCTTGATTGTTGCTTTGCGTTTTTTTTTTCTAGTTTGTTACTTTAGTAGTTTCAATATCTAGATTTTGTGTTATTTTCCATAGACTTCATGTTAGTGGTTTAATCTAGAGATTTCTTGTCTTAGATAATGCTATTCGCAACCCTGTAAACCTTTGAAATTAGTGTTTTGTCACTCTTGAGACCGGGAGGAGATAGAGTGTCGGTTTGTCTAGTTTTTAGGTTTTGGGAATAGGTGAGACCGAGAGTAGATCCTTACTTATTTACCTTAGCTTCCCTAGCAAATTCGAGGTTTTGTCAACAATCTTAGCTAACTCCTTCACACTTTAGGGTGTGTTGAGATTAGCGAGACCGGGAGGTGAGCGAGTCTTTTGAATACCTTAGCATTCCCTAGTGAGGTGAGACCGGGAGATGATCTGAACTAGAAACCGGTGATTTACACGTCCATTAGGATTTTCCAAGAGGTGTTAGTGAGTCCGGGAGGTGATCTAGCATTCTTTAGATTTTCTTGAGTCGGTCGTATTTTTAAGAACCCGGTAGCCATTCCATTATCCATTTCCGAGCGTTCTGAGTTGCGGGTAGGATTCTAGACCTATTTAGTTGTTTTCCATATTATCTGAGTTTCTCTCTAGTTTCCGAGCTGTTTGTTCTGCTTCCTGTTCTTATTTGTGTTTCTGTCTTAGTAGATTTAATTGCTTTATTTATTTATTTAGTTTAAAAATAATTTTCTTAAAAACCAAATTATTAGGCTACGAGTTGACACAGGCTTAGTACCGAGAGTCGCCATATTGTGTCCACGGTTCGATACTCGGACTTGCTTGCTCTACTACACTACGACCGGTACACGTGTTGTTACTGTGTGGTTTTGTAGTTTTTCCATTTTTAAAACTTGACTTGAATTTATTTAATATACACATTTTCACACATCAAGTTTTTGGCGCCGTTGCCGGGGACACAGTGAGCTTTCAAGGATGACCCGAGTCGGGGATCTAGTCATTTTGCAGATATTTTTATTCTTCTTTATTTTTAATTATTTATTTTTCTTTTAAGTTAGCATTTTTATCTATTATATCTTTTCTTTCTGGTGTCTGTGATCTGTTTGTTTAGTGTTTGTTTGTAGTGACTATTTTGAGAATGATAGCTGGTAGTGAAAGAAAGACTATAGCTGACTACATAAGAGAGAGAGACCAGGCTGTCGGTGGTGAAATCTTCATGATAAAGCTAACCTATATTTTCTATGTGACATCCTCAGGATACTGCAGGAAGAACAGGATTCAGGATGACACTGAATATTATCTTATGCACATTCTGAGGATGGAATAATGAACTAACTTAAGGTTATAATGCAGGATGATTCTACCTCATATTCTCTGAGTAACATCCTCAGGATACTAAAGGACTAAGTAGGGTTCAGGATGTAACTGTGTTTTACCTTATACACATCCTGAGGATGGACTAACGAATTATCTTATTATGATGATATTGCAGGTACACTTAATCAATATTAAGGCTTTTAACTGATCCCTAACGGTTATATTGTCTCATTTAAGTCAAAGAAATCAAGGATGATGATGTTATGCTTGCAAGCCAAGTCCAAGCTCATAAAGGAAGTCAAATTTGTAACTGACTTGCATTAAATATAGGCGAGAAAGGGGGAAACGGCCATATAACGACTATATTCAGTTGTAACAACACAACGGTCACCTGAAACAGTCCACAAGATCATTAAAGACGGCGGATATCATGGGATTCATTATTTACTTCCGTGTAACTATAAATAGGGGTGATCAACGAGTAATATGACACGTCTCACTTGCTTAACACTTCATAGAACACCTGATACTCTCTACACACACACAACACTCATATTGTAATCTTAGATACTCGTTCATCACCTATCCAAAGTTGTACTTGTTTCTACCTTATTAATATTAACAAACAAGGCAGGGGCTTAGACTCATCCTGAGGTTTTGTGTCGGCGATCATCAACTGGTCAAGGGCTTTCCTCGTACATCGAGTGTTGATCTCTAGTTTCATTACATTTACATTCATTGATCTTTGCCTATTTCATTATTCTGTCAGACAGTTACATCCTCAGGATATAACTGTGCATCCTGACAAATTCCTTTGCCATCCTGAGCGTAGTTGTCATATTGTTATTTTTTGCCCATCTTCAAAATACAACTGAGTATTTAACAAATTTCATACATTTAGCACTCTACCTCTCTTTTACTAATTTGGAATACAAAATTATTTCTACTAGGTAATTTTTGACCAAAACAATTTGGCACCCACCGTGGGGCAAGTGGTGCTATTTTAACAAAAAAAACTTTGTTAAAACTTTTTCTCAATTAACTCATTTTACAAATCTTGACAACTATGTCTTCCTCCCAGAAATCTGTGTCTTCTTCCACACCATCCACAACCTCTGCCAAAAATGTGACTCTGCCACCTCCTCCTACCTTTCCCAAGAGTTTTGCATAAATTACCAGGATTGTTGCTCCTGATACTGCTAGATCTGGAAGGGCAACATCTTGATCCAATCCTCCTGTTTTCGTGTCAAATGATGAGCTCCTTTCCATGTTTGCAATGGTGAAGGATCAAATAAAGCAACAACAGGATACCAACCAGATGCTGATGAGAGAAATTCAATCTCTCAAAACATCCTCAAAGAGACCGGCTAAAGACATGGGGACACCATTGCAGCCTAGAGTGTTGGATTTCAATTCTGGCATCTCTGGGGGTATTCATCAAGGAGATTTCATCCCCATGAGCACTGGATTCTCTGCACCAGGACTCAGGATGGCAACAACTAGAGATGCGGGATACATTGCCGAGCCGTCTCGAGGATATGTTGTGGAGCCATCTCGAGGATATACCACCGAACCATCCCGAGGATACAACAATGGTAACAATTTAAGTTCTAGTACTTTTTCTAGTAACGATGTTGCTTCTTTGTAGGATACAGGTATAAGTCCACAGTTGGCAAGAGAGCTTCAGAAAATCAAGGATATGGTGTCTAGTGTGCTAGGGATAATACAGCCCATCCCTGAGGTATCTTCAACATGTCACGGGGTGTCTCGCTTTGCACCTCCAATATGTGATGCTGAGATTCCAAAGAGATTCCAGACTCCAAGCATCAAGCCTTATGATGGATCTACTGATACTGAAGAGCATGTAGAACAATATAAAGAAAGGATGGAAATAAATCCCATTCCAGCAAACTTGAATGAAGCATGCTTATACAAAGGATTTGGTTCTATCCTCACTCGTCGAGCCTTAAAATGGCTACTAAGTGTTTCTCCCTATTCTATTACTTCTTTTGCTCATTTAGTTAACATGTTTAACAAGCAATTTTCTTGCAGTCGAACATTTGAACGTTTGACAAGTGATTTGTACAGGGTGACAGAGCCACAGGGAGAATCATTAAGGGAATATATCACAAGGTATGGGAAGGAAGCACTTGACATCCCAAACCTAGATGTCACAACAGCAGTGCAAGCCTTCAAAATGGGACTACAGAAGGATTCGCCTTTCTATAAAGAATTGGTGATGAACCCTTGTAGGAATCTCGATGAAGGTCGGAATAGAACTTTAAGGTTCATCCATCTTAAAGATGACAAGAAGATACAGGAGAAGATAGAGACATACTCAAGATACAATGATCCCAATCGGAAGACCACTTCCACATACGAACCTTACAAACATGAACCATATGCTAGACCTGATAATAAAAAGGTCAATGTGGTTGAGGATGACGATGAAGAGGATTGTCCTAAACTATCAGACTATTGTTTTTCTCTGGATGTAACAGGTTTAATTTACGCTATGAAGGATCTTGGAGACAAAGCAAGATGGCCAAGGAAAGATAACAAGTCAAGATGGAAGGACAAATCGAAATGGTATGCCTTCCACGAAGATTTTGGACATGTTACTGAAGATTTCATTGCTTTGAGAAAAGAAATAGCATATCTCCTAAGCAAGGGCCATCTTAAGGATCTTCTAGGCAGAAAGAAGTCAAAGGTTCAGGATAGCACTGGCATCCCATAAAGGGCAACATCTCCACCCAAGGATGCTGGCATCATTAATTTTATTTCAGGAGGATCAGTTATTTGTGGGACATCGTACTCAGCAGCCAAAAGGCATGCAAGAGAAATGAAATCAGAAAAGGGAGAAAGACCCACAAACACTACCATCCTGATGAAAGCAAAAGTCATTAGCTTTGAAGAAGAGGATCGAGAAAACGTTCTAGAACCTCACCATGATGGTTTGGTCATTACTTTATGTATTGCTAACCATTTTGTTCATGGGATATTAATAGATGGAGGGAGTTCAGTTAACATAATACAGTTGGAAGCCCTCAAAAGGATGAACATCCCTGAGACCGAGATAGTGGCTAGATCATCTGTCTTGGTTGGCTTCAGTGGGGAGACCAAGAGCACAGTTGGTGATATTAAACTGCCTGTGTATGTCGAGGGAATGAACTCTATCCAAAGATTTTGTGTGATAGATTCGTTATCCAGTTACAATGTTATCCTAGGGAGACCTTGGATACATGATATGAAAGCAGTTCCATCAACATATCACCAATGTGTAAAGCTACCGACTCCATGGGGAGTCATCAAAGTCAACAGTGACCAGCAAGAAGCAAAGGAATGCTATACAACATCAATGAAGGCTTCATTCCAGTCGAAACAAGCATGACAATTAAAGCAAGATGCATAGTGCCATCCTCAGGATGTCAAAGCACATTCTGACCAAGATGTCAAATCAGTCTGCCTCGATGAAAACAACAACGATATCAATATGCAGATCGGTAAGAACATTCCTAATTATATTGAACAATCTCTAATTTCGTTTTTAATGCAGGTGCAACATACCAAAGGGTGGTCAACATGATGTCCAAAGAAAAGATTGGGGACACAATGGAAGTCTACATCGACGACATGGTAGTGAAGTCCAAGACCATCTTCAGGATCTCAAAGAAGCCTTTGACATCCTGAATGCTTGTAATATGAAGTTGAATCCTACCAAGTGCAACTTTGGAGTCAGTATTGGCGAATTTCTAGGATACTTAGTAACTAAGAGAGGCATTGAAGCCAGTCCATAACAAATCAAAGCCATCCTAGATTTCAAATCTTCAACAAACATCTAGGATGTGCAAAGATTGATCGGCAGGATAGCGGCTTTGAATAGATTCATTTCAAAGACCTTAGAAAAATGCAAGGAGTTCTATGACATCCTAAAGAAGAACTACAAACATGACTGGGAAAAAAACACGAGGTCGCATTGTAGAAATTGAAGGAATATCTTGCAGCAGCTCCACTCCTGATGAAACATAAAGATGGTGAACCTCTCAAATTATATCTTGCAGTTTCCAAAAATGCAATAAGTGCGGTCTTGGTAAAAAACGTTGAATGACAACATCATCCTATCTACTATGTAAGTAAAACTCTCCTGGATGCTAAAGTAAAGTACTCACATCATCCTATCTATTAGCTTTGATTATGGCATCTACCAAGTTAAGGCATTATTTTGAAACACATAGGATACATGTTCAAACTAATTACCCTATTAAAAATATGCTTAGAAAACCAGAAATGTCAGGAAGAATGGCAGAATGGTCAGTGAAATTAAGTGCTTTTGACTTGATATATGAGCCTGGAAATGCAATCAAATCACAGGCTCTAGCTGATTTTGTGGCTGATTTCAGTAGTGACATCCTAAGTGAAATTGAAAAAGAAGTATAACAAATAAATGAAAACTTGAGAAAATGGATTTTATATACTGATGGTGCTTTAAATATGAGAGGCACATGGTTAGGATTACTACTAAAATCGCCACAAGGGGACAAAATACCCCATGCGATTAGATATGCATTTCAAACAACCAATATGCATGTTTCAAATTTAGAAGTGTTTGTTGATTCCTTATTGATTACTAACTATTTTAACAGATCTTATGCAGTCAAAGGTAAAAAATTAGTTGAATATCTTGAAATAGTCAAGAAATTAGCATCTTGTTTTGCAGAATTTACGTTAACACAGGTACCTAGGGAAGAAAATGCTGAAGCTGATGCCTTGACAAATTTAGGATCCTCCTTGAATTAACCAGAAGGATCCAAGATTCCCACCATTCACATCCTGAAGTCAGCAACTGTAAAACTGCATCTTGAGGATAACACTGTGCATCCTGAAGATATTACTGTACATCCTAAGGATAACATTGTTCTAACTACTCGGAATCAAAATAATAACATCAACACCTGTCCATCCTCAAGCTAATGGACAAGCAGAATCCTCTAATAAGATCATCATCAACAACTTGAAGAAGAGGCTTGGAGAAAAGAAAGGAAAATGGGCAGAAGAAAACCACTTTCAAGAATGCAACTGGCCAAACACCTTTCTCCTTGGTCTTTGGAATAGAAGCCATGCTCCCAACCAAGATGGTAATGCCTACAGCAAGAAGATATCTTCAGGATGCAACTACCAATTCAGAAGTATTGCTTCAAGATTTTGAAACAGTGGATGAAGTTAGGGATACAACCAGATTGAGGATGGCACCTTATCAACAAAGGATAACCAAAACCTACAACAAGAATATAAGGATAAGAATATTTCAGGTGGGAGATTTGGTCTTAAGAAAAGCCTTCCAAAATACCACCAAGCCAAGTGATGGGAAGTTAGCTCCTAATAAGTAGGAAGGACCCTACTTGATCGATTATGACTATGGAAGACGAAATTCTACCAAGATCTTGGAATGCAATTCACTTAAAATGCTATCATATATGAAGACTCATGTGACTGATCTCTCTGGAAGAGAAACCATGGTTCGGATTACTGGTAAGATAAAGGTGAATGTTGACAGAGATGAATCATATCCATATGTAAGTACTTATTGATCTTAACCTATTTCAATCGTTTATATTTTTACTAAACATGGTCTAGAAATAGTCCATCCTGAGAATTTTGTAGTACCATCCTGAAGATGGAACGCTTTGAAGACTAGAGGTTTGGCCACCCTCTCCTCCGTTAAGGTGTCCGACACCTTCCTAAGGTTTAAATATTTTCACCTTTCTCATTGGGTTAGCAACCCCGCCTGGTGCGCACGTTGTTCATGTATATTTTCAGGATGGTGGGACCAGTCCATGTAAAAGTGGCTGACAATTTCATCATTTTTTAGATATATATTTAACTCTTAAGGTTTAGACATTTTTCAATGTCTCTAAGGTATAGACATTTTTCTTTGTCTCTTACGTATTTGGCCTGGCCGCCAGTGGCCTTGACGCCAGTTATATTTGGCCTTGACGCCAGTGATCCTCAAGATGCTACATTAGGCCTTGTCGCCAGTTATTTATAAAGTTCATCATTATGGGCATGACCCCAGTTTACAAAAGGCTTTATCGCAAGTGTGACAACTAAGTTTACCTTTCTACAGGTTATTATCAAAAGTTTTTAATCCTTTCTAGGAAAGGAAAAAATACTCTAAGTCTGTCTGAAAGATACAACACTGGGAACATCCTCAGAATGATGAAAATTATCTTAAGAATGTGACAAACACTAGGGACATCCTCAAAATGATGAAGATTATCCTAAGGATATGACAAACGCTGGAGACATCCTCAGAATGATGAAAATGATCCTAAGGACGTAACCAAGACTAGGGACGTCTTCAAGATGTCATCAGAATACTTCGAAGACCATTTATCAAATTGGACAAAGGTATAAATTTATTTCATATTTTATCACTTATCATTTTACAATAGTTACATGATAACAAAAGAACAAAAGGATGTAGTGTCAAAAGCAGTTACCATATTATTTATATATTATAGCCAAAATTTGATGCCAACCCCTGGCTTCATCCAAAACCAGCACCTATCCAACAGGGGTCAACATCTACGGTCCATATCAGAAAAAGATTTGGGTCTTTGTCTTGAAACCAAGATCCCTCCACCCCAATTCTTTCATTATCTATACAAGCATAAAAAGGTAAATTATTTTTGTTCAACCACAAACTACCATCATAAACAACCACAAATATTTAAAAAAAAAAAAAGTGGGTTCCAGCCTAGTCATTATATCCTTCATCGCCCACTTGTAACTCCTTCACCACCTCAGCCACCTTAGCTTCAACTTCATTCACCCCTGCATCCTCAGGCTCCTTGGGTGCATCCTTAGGAATAGGCTCATAAACCACCTCTTTGACACCCAGACTCCCGATCTTCTCCTGCATAGTCTTGGACTGCTCAAATTTCACCAGTTTGAGCTCATTATTCACTTTGCCCAGCTCTTTCTCAAGATGCTTGCTCTTTTCTTGAACTATCTTATTCATATCTTCCAAGCTGGCCTTGGTGTCATTCATCTCCTTGGCTACTTCACCCAGAGACTTCAGCAGATATTCATGTCCTTACAAGAAAAAAAGAACAGGTAAGTATTTTATCTTTAATATTTGTATAAATATGTTATGCCATCATCAGGATAGCATCATACCTAGAGAGTAAACTATGAAACCTTGCCCAAGACTTCATCAAAGCTGAGACCCTCAAAAGGAGCAGTCTCTTGGGCAGAAGCAGTGGTAGTGGCAGTCTTCCTCTTCTTGGAGGATGCAGGCGCTCTTGACTTAGGAGGAGGAGCAGGGCTAGTCATCTTGGAACTGGATGGCGAAGTGATCTTGGCTGCCTTAACATCCTGACTATCAATATCATCAAGGTCGAAGAAGGTAAAAACAGAGAAAAGCAGAGAAGAAAGAAGAAATAACCTTTCTATAATCTTGTTGTGATTATAAAGGAAGGATTGAAGTCTAGATATAGACGGGGAAAGATGATAAGGTGTAACGGTCATCCCTAAATCATCGACCAAAATATAGCTGTTGATATCCTGTCAAATGTCTAATCATCTTCAGAAGACAAGCATCAGAATTAAAAATATTATAACCGTAAAGATATTAAAGGTAACATATTTTTGGGGACAATTGTTGGTGGTGAAATCTTCAGGATAAAACTAACCTATATTTTCTATGTGACATCCTCAGGATACTGCAGGAAGAACAGGATTCAGGATGACAATGAATATTATCTTATGCACATTCTGAGGATGGACTAACGAACTAACTTATGGTTATAATGCAGGATGATTCTACCTCATATTCTCTGAGTAACATCCTCAGGATACTAAAGGACTAAGCTGGGTTCAGGATGTAACTATGTTTTACCTTATGCGCATCTTGAGGATGGACTAAGGAATTATCTTATTATGATGATATTGCAGGTACACTTAATCAATAATAAGGGTTATAACTGATCCCAAACGGCTATATTGTCTCATTTAAGTCAAAGAAATCAAGGATGATGATGTTATGCTTGCAAGCCAAGTCCAAGCTCATAAAGGAAGTCAAACTTGTAACCGACTTGCATTAAATATAGGTGAGAAAGGGGGAAACAGCCATATAACGACTATATTCGGTTGTAACAACACAACGGTCACCTGAAACAGTCCACAAGATCATTAAAGACGGCGGATATCATGGGATTCATTATTTACTTTTGTGTAACTATAAATAGGGGGTGATCAACGAGTAATAAGACACTTCTCACTTGCTTAACACTTCATAGAACACCTGATACTCTCTACATATACACATCACTCATATTGTAATCTTAGATACTCGTTCATCACCTATCAAAAGTTGTACTTGTTTCTACCTTATTAATATTAACAAACAAGGTAGGGGCTTAGACTCCTCCCGAGGTTTTATACCGGCGATCATCAACTGGTCAAGGGCTTTCCTCGTACATCGAGTGTTGTTCTCTAGTTGCATTACATTTACATTCGTTGATCTTTGCCTATTTCATCATTCTGTCAGACAGTTACATCCTTAGGATATAACTGTGCATTCTGACCAATTCCTTTGCCATCCTGAGCGTAGTTATCATATTGTTATTTCTTGCCCATCTTCAAAATACAACTGAGTTTTTAACATATTTCATACATTTAGCACTCTACCACACTTTTACTAATTTGGAATACAAAATTATTTCTACTAGGTAATTTTTTACCAAAACAGTAATAACGAAGAAGTCATATACACCCTAATGAAAAATCACTACATGCCCGTCTGGAGGGAACCCGATAGTATTTTTGCTTCTTCAGTACCAACGATCTATGTAGATTGGTATGAAGGGCAAAATCCATACTTACAACCATATGATATCACCCCAGAACCGGAGACGATAATGGACGAAGAAGTCCCACCACCGGTCCAACGAGAACCCATTGAAGATGATTTTATGAGTGATAGTGAGGTTGAAGAAGACGTTATGTTGATTAAAGAGGTTAGTGAGAAGGAGAACAAGATGGGATATGAAGATGAAGATATGCATGTACCATCTTGGAAGGAAGAGTTTGGTGATGAGTTGGATAATTTACCGACTCTTGAAGAAGGAGAAATTGACCCAGTTAGTGATCTTACCTATTTAGAAACATTACTTATGGGGGAACCAACCACGGAGTTCAAAGATACACCAAACGAGAAAGAAGAAAACCAAACTATCACGTCACATTCAGGATTGCCAGCCCGTGCCGCCACCATCACGGGAGAGGGTTCATAGTCACATGGACCATACCCCTCATCATATACCACGTACAAGGTTTGGTCCAGGTTAGTGTAGGAATAGGTGCCCTGACCCGTTTGAAAATTTCAAACGTTTTTTCTAGATTCACCATTCGTCTTTTGACGAACAATGGTAAACGATCTGAATTAAACGGGTTGGATAAAGGGTGGATAAAAGAGAAGCCATCTGACTGAACTTAGGTTAAAACCGAAGTGTGGAGTTTTGTATCATCATCTACAATGTATGTTTTTATTTTATTTTATTTTCATTCTTCTTTATTTTATTTTTTATTTATATTTTATTTTTTATTTTATCGAGTCGTGTGGGATTGCCTTGGCCTTTTTCACTGTTGGATCTCCCCCGCCCGTACTCAATCTCTATTCAGGTGGGGTCAATCTTAAAATTTTTTTTTTTTTGTAAACAGGCATTTCACTTGTCATTGAGTCATTTTACTTTTATTTTCTTTTTAGTTTATTTTTGCAGGATTCCGACTATGTCCGCGAAGGAAATGCTATACGGCTGTAGATGATGGACGTACGGGACACTTTCTGCGAGTTATCGCCACATATTCAAAGGGAATTCGTTCCATTTATTTTGTTGTTATATATTTTTTTCGTTTCTTCTTTATTTTTGCATTTTTATTTTTAGTTTGCGTTGTATCCTGGAGCGCATTGAGGTCACTGTGCCTTTCTAAGTGTGGGGATGGGAGACTTCGTCTTTATTTTGCTTAGTTGTAGGTGGAGTCAAAAAAAAATTTTAAAAAACAAAATTGGTTTTGTGTTAGTCCCGATCCTTTTTGCGAGTATTAAACAAGCCTTTTCAATGTAATACGTCGGTTAAAAGGGGGGGTAAATTGTCGGGTTTACGGGTATTAGCATATGTTTCTTTAAGTTGCGGGATAGTAGGCTTGACTGAGTTATTTTCCTGAAATAAAATGTTTGGGGTGCCTGGGATAGTGGATCAAACTGGATGGTGAACTGGTTTTGCACTTGCTAGTTTCGGTAACCCTTATTTCCACATGACAGTGACTTTTGAGCCTTTAAATATTATATATAAATATTCACTATTTCGTTTCATGTGTGATATACCGACTTTGTTGCAGTATGTTAGAACTTCTGCATTTGGATGCATTTTGAGACCATATGCTTGGACTTGACACAAATATCATAGAGGCATTAGGATAACCTTTTTTTGTCTAGCCTTTTCGTTTGTTTTTGTTATTTGACCCGTTACCCCGTTTTTACCTTTAGAAACCACTTTGAGCCTAAACCTTTTGTTTATCACTCATTTTATTTTATATTGATTACCGGATTTTATATATTTACATAATGTGGAAAAAAAGAAAAAAATATATATCAGCATCAAGAGTAGCTGACAAAAAAAAAACTGAAAAAAAGTATATATATGTAAAAGAGAGAGAAAAGAAAAAAAAAAGAATAAAGGTTGTGGGTCGAGAAGACCAAAGAGTAAGAGTTTATATGTTCATGGTTTAATCGGTTTATCTCTTATTTTTCTTTTTAGCCAATTTTTCCCAATAAAATTTCCTACCTTTAACCCTTACATATCCTTTCAAAGTTCTCTTGATTTGTGTTAGTGTTAGCAATTAGGTGGAAATTTGATTGACGTACAAGCTTATAATAATTTTGCTTCATAGTTCGGCTTTGAGAGATTCACTCCAAATAAATATATAACCGAGAGATGAGTGATATTGTGAGGGGTGCTTACAGGTGCATAGTCTGTTACTTGAAGATAAGTGAAGCTTGATTAGGTAGGCCTTGTTTTTAAAATTGTATCATCTTGACTAGTCAGCCTTTTGAACGATGTAAGTCTTGTGAAACCGCTATGCTTGTTGATTTCGTAGCTTGCTTTTGACCCTGTTTGATGCTATCGTTTTTGTTAAGTGCTTTGTTGAAAATTTTGTCTGGGATTTTGTATAATTCTTTTTCGGGATGCAAAAGATTTAAGTATGGGATGTTTGATGTGTTGCAAAATGCATCTCTTTTCCTATGTATTTTGTATGTTATTTGGTTAGGTTTTTATTCATTTGAGTCGTTTTTATTATGTATTTGGTTATTTTATTATTTTATAGGTGTTCGTGAAAAATGATCTCAAAACGATATAATTTTAATTGAGACACAAACATTTGAGAGCAGGTATTCATGAACATTGGAGCGTAAACGAGGAATTTTGGTCGAGCCAAGAACAACCGAGATGTGAGTAGTATAATAATAATAATCTATATCTATATCTATATCTATATTCTATCTATACTTACTATAATAGGAGAGTCGTGAGTGACATAAGAAAACCTTAGAAAAGCAAATGTGGCAGCCTTAGAGAAAGACCAACAATGCCTTGCTTATGCAAAAAGTGTTGTCATACTTCAGCTTAAAATAGAATTAAATAATGCCACTTACCTGAAAAGCGCTTCCTCAACAGCGGTTCATAAAAAATGCAATTAAATAATGCCACTTGCCTGAACAGCCATCGGCTCAACAGCGGTTCATAATATATTAATTAAAAAATATTTGGCACTTGCTTTAAGTGAGGTTCATACGACTGTAGCTTCTAAATTTGAGCCCCAAATTCAAATTCAAATTTGAAACTCAAAACCCAATTACACAACTATATAAAGGTATCATATCTCTGTCTCTCTCTTTCTCTCTATCTCTCTCAAATATTTTACTGCTTTCTCTTAAATAAATTCTTAAATCATAATAACAGAGGCTTCTCTCACAATCATGTTCAAATCGAAGGATTCAAGTATCAGGTAACGAGATTCTAATCCATCATAACAATAACAATAATACTTATCCGTTTGTTTTCCAATAACCGTCAATCTTTTGTCTGTTCCATTAGCAACCAGAGTATCTAGCGTGAAAAAGTTGTTGATTTGGAAGATTCTTACAATCAAAGAAAAATGTTACTTGTATCATTACCAACGGTTCAAGATTCAATGCGTCAAAGTCAAGATAGGTACGTCTTTTGTTTTTTTTTAAAGAGATTTATGCGATTGTTTAATGCGTCTTAGTTTTTTTCTGTTCAAGTTGTGTGTTTGATTAATTTGAATCATGGTTGATGTTGTATTTTTTGTGAATATTTTACCGTTAATAGCTACAGGCGTTAGCTTAAGCAATCAAGTGTTTTTCTAGATGGTGTCAGCCAAGACATTGATTGCGATTACACTTTTACGTCACTATGCTTATCTTTTGAGGTAGGCATTTGCGATTACTACCGTGTAATGGGGTTCCCGTTGTTGTAGTTGTCAACATGTATGTTTGTTGAATTTGTTATTTCTTTAGGTTTGTTTTCAAGGTTTGTTTTTGAAGCATAACCGTGAATGTTTTTGTCTGTCCTATTAGCAAGCAGAGTATGTGAGGAAGCACCTTTAGTATATTGATCTATCAAGGTTCATCTTTTTGAAGATGCTTTCAGTCAAGGTTTGTTGTTGAAGTATAACCGTTAATGTTTCTGTCTCTTCTATTAGCAAGCAAAGTAAACGCACCTTAAGTATGTTGATATTTCAAGGTTCATCTTTTGAAGATGCTTCCAGTCAGAGAAAGAAATATGTCTTGAAGACTCATGGGTGTGTAAAGACATTTTATAATCAAAGTTGATTTGAATGTATTAGCAAGATCACTTGCAAGTTTTCTAAAGATTAATGGTTTTTTTTTAATTAGAAAATTGTATTGGATGACAGTTGTTTCATTACATCTGTTGAGCTGCCAACAGATCTTTCTTTTAAAATACATGTTGTCATTTATAAGTAGAAGAATCCTCTTGACTCTGTTAGTAGTTTTTTGAAACGTCTGCTTACAGTCAAAACATGTTTGAAAATAGTATATAGTATAAACTGAAGTTGTATTGGATGACAGTTGTTTTGTAAAGATCTGTTCAATTTATCAGAAGTTTAGTTGTTTTTTGTAATTTTAAAATTGTATTGGATGATAGTTGTTTCAATACAACTGTTGATTTGCCAACAGATCTATATGTTAGTAATAAATTAATTAAATATTTGCCACTTGTTTCAACAGATGTTATAAAAAAGCCCCAAAAGTAATGATTACGATTTTGAACTTACTTTATTAACAATATTATTTTATTATTGTTGTGTTGCAATTGTGTTGTACTGTATTAAAAGCCCCAAAAATGAGTTCCAACTTTATATTTACTTAAAATGCAACTTATAATATAAAGTTGAAAACGAACTTTATGGAGAGTTCGTTTGTTAGTTATTTTTTCACGCTATAATAAAATAATATTATTAATAATTTAAATTTATATTTACTTGAAATGTAACTTATATAAAGTTGAAGACCAACTTTACGGATAGTTAGTTTATTAGTCACTTTTTCACCCTATAAAAGGGGGGAATTCTCAATATTAAATTTCCAAATTTATAGTTTTTCAACCATTTTCACTTTACAACTCTCCATCTCGTATGCATTATAATGATATTACGTTCAAATGTCTTTCCACAAGTCTTCACAAAGATTATTAGAAACACAGGAAAATGGATTGCCAACAATCTGTTGGTAATGAAGTTGGACTTGATGTTTCCCAATGATCCTTACAAACAATGGAAAACATCAATCCATTAGTATATGTAGACCCTGTTTGGAATCTTTAGGGTTTTCGAACTTGATGGTATTTAGATACCAACTGTTCTCGTGGTACTTATTTTGATTGTGTTTGTGTTTCTGTTCCGATGACAATGGAAATAAAGATCATTCCCTAGTATTTGGTTGTTAGAAGACTTTTTTTTTTACATTTGCTTGTGTTTTTATGTACTTTGTAAAGTCAGATATTGTAATTTTGTTTTTGTTAAAGCAGTTTTTTATAGATATTTCGATTTGTTCTTTTAGAATCTTTCATTTTCTATGTACTTTTCTTAAGTTCAATATTTCATTCAAATTATGGAATTGTAATAATAAGGTTGAAATGTATAACATGTGTTTGACAAATTTGTTTACAAGTCAATAGATTTTTTTAAACAGAGTAATGGAACTTCAGTTGAAGATTAAGATTAAGTGTTTGTTTTTAATATCTGTTATCCCAACAGAGCTCTTCATGCATCTGTTGATTTAAGTTTAAAATTAATATAAATACAATTTACTAGACGGGTAATAAATTTTGATGGACGGTTATTAGGGAACAGTTTTTAGATAACCATTTGTAAAAATAGTCCAATTCTTCAACACATATCTCCTTTGTGCTTGATGTTCATGTATTGTTTATGAATTAGTAGTAAACTATATTTCATTTGATTGTTTTTCTTTTTGGTCAAATCATTTTTGTTTGTGTATTATTCTTTAGTGTAATCATTTTTAAAATTTAGGAGTGTGTTGTAATGAGTTATATTGTAACATTTGTTGAGAGCAGTTTTGAATACTAACACTATATAATATATGTTCTTGCAAACTTGGTTTCATTTTCACCTGTTGTAAAATCTGTTAGCGAATATTTGTTCTAGAATATAAATTTAGCTGATTTTATAGCAATAGACCATGTTGAAAACAGTCTGTTGTAAATTCAGACTGTTTTTATGAGAAAAGACCTTTGAAGATATTAACAGTTGTAAAAACATTGCAGACCTTTTGACATTGGTTCTTGAAACATAGTTTGGAGTTTTATAGATCTTTTTACATGGTAGTGCAGAACACATTTTGTAGTTAGGGAGTTTCTACAATAAAAAGATTATTGATTTTACTTAGGTCTTAAACAAAAATCGCTTATCATACTATCATTAACAAAAGTTGTCCATTAAAGTAGACGATTAAAGTTCAACCATTGTTAATTAAAGTCAAAAGATAAAAAAAAACACAGAAACGAACATAAACTTAAAATTCTAATTCACTAACTATGCCCCCCAAAAAAGATTAAACCCTAAACTCTGTCTCATCCTCCGATTCAACCGTCATATCCGCTACCTCCATTTCATCATCATCTTCAGATGAGTCTGCATCATGTGGTTCGTCATCTTCATTTGCTTGTGCGTCTCTTCCTTCTCACAGGTCTACTTGAGCCTTTATCATCTTCTCGAGGTTAACCCCAAACTCTGCTGCAGTTGGATTCTATAACATCGCATATTTTTCCCCAAATTTTTAATTAATAAAACTACCACTTTACCTAGTATATTTTTCTTTTGACAATTTTTACATGAATTCAAAACAATATATGTTTTAACCACCTTATACTAATAGATATAAAATCGTTGGATATCGACGTTTTAATGTGTTTTAAAAATTTCTCGTAACATTTTTAAACTAGTATAATCATAATATATATAAATAATAATTTAGTTATATATGAAAAATGCTCAAAAAAAATAAATATTTGAACCGGGACTCGAACCCGCGTCCAAACCCACTCAAAAAACTTATCACGCACCACATAAACCACTGAGCCATGATGCCTTCTTGTGTTTTAATCCAGACCAATTAAACTTAACACCTTCCCAGATTAACCCAGTCAACCAAGCCAAAGTCAACACCTCGCGACTCATTCAAATTGATTTATAATCCCGCGTTTTTTATACTTGTTTATGTAAGGAATGTATTGACAGATCACATGCATCATATTCACCCTAAAATCACTATTAAAAACATACCAATTATAAGATAATTACGCGTATTATATAAGGTATGGGTCAAACTTACCAAATTACCCAATTCGTGTATATAGGAGGTTTTGGCTCGATTAAATCTGCATACACACACCTACATATGCGACTAACATAACTCCTATATCATATCCATCTTTCCAACCATCAAACACCTTGATTTTAAGCTTTTCTGGCCGCAACCTATGCTCGAGCGTCCACCATCTTTAGGTACAGTATAACTCGAAATTTTTTATGGGTTAGGGTCGGTTTTGTGTGGGGATTAAAACCCCTAAACATTCATTTGTTAACTGTATCGTTTCGAGAGATCAATTGAAAGGATTTAGATGTTAGGGTTTATAGGAAGTTGATTTGGGGATTTTTGTTAACAAGGAACGTACCAGTAACAACATTGGTCTGACAAACCCATCCCCCCCCCCCCCCCCCGCATAAATTCAGGCATAAGTATTGTTAACAAGGAACGTACCAATAACAACATTAGGATCCTCACGAGCATCACCAGCTCTAATCACAAAATCTCTACCACGAGCCTGGTTCCTTAACTTGGGACAGTCCTTCTTGAAATGATCAGCAGCACCACATTCGTAACATCTTGGTTTCCCGGCAAGGTCACCCGCAGCTCTAGCAAGACAACGAGAGGTCTGATGTCCAATTTTCTTGTAGTGGTCACAACGGATGCTATCACAAGATCCCAAATAATGATAATTACACTTGTTGCAAAGAGGGTGCGGTCCATTGTACTTCCTTCTAGGCTCAGCCGCAACATTAGTGGTTAGAACAAATGATTTGTCGGTCTCTTGTTTCTTCCCAGACTTATTACCACCATTCTTACCATTCCTGACATTTCACCATTTTCTTTTGTCACCCAAATTTCCACCTTTTTCAACTTCCTTCTTAAGCAGTGCGCCCATACGTACCGCGTCATCTGTGAGGCTGTGAGCTAAGGTGACAGCACCTTGAATGGAGGTGAGTTTAGTGGCAGTTTCCATACTGCGAATCTTAGGGGAGAGTCCCCAAATGTAACTTTCAACCCTTTTGTATTCCGGAGTGACCATGTGGGGTACCAAACGAGATGGCCCGTGGAAACGAGTAGTGTAAGCAGTTATCTCAGCTCCGGTCATTGTCAAATTCCAAAATTCTGATTCAAGCTTCTGAAGCTCACTTTGGGGACTATACTTATCCATCATCATCGACTTCAAATCACCCCATGAAAGACCATAGCTTTGTAATGGAAATACAAAATAAGTGGGGCACTGACGGCCCAATACAAGTCATACAAATGAAACAACCCAAAAGATACTAATAATGGCTATGATAGATTATAAGAACCACAAACTACAACAACAACCACTAAACTACTGAGGAGGTGGGGGAAATGCAGCAGCTACAGCGGTGACAACAGCCCTCATCCTCTGAGATGGTGACAACCCTGACTTTTAATTTAGGGTTGTTGCTTTTGGCTCGATGATGGTTACCCTGGGTTCATCTGAGAGGTTTTTGATGGAGAAGTTTCTAGATCATTCTTTGACCACTCGTGTGTTGTCTTCATCAACAGGCTATTCAATGAAAGCTTTAATTGAACATTATTTTTTCTCAACTGTCTCTGGTGTTAATATGTTTTTGATTTATAACTAAATATGTTTTTGTGTTTGGTGGTGGTATTAGAGGGCTGATGCGAGGAGGAGGAGGAGGTATTGGAGGGCAGATATGGTGACAGAGACGGTTCAGGTAGGGTGGTGGTGGTTGGTGATGGTGATGGTGGTTTGAACAGGTGAAGGAAAGGGGGTTTTATTTTTGATATGGTAAGGGTATTTTGGTCATATCCCCTTTTTCCTGTTTTATATTGTTGGGGTGAAACACGTTTAAACATTTTAGATTCAGTAACAATTACTTTGACTCAGTATTCTAGAACTTGTGACTCACTTTTAACTTGTAACAAAAAGGCATTGTACAATCATTAACATTGATCACACCACCTTTTTAGATTATAGCGCTATAGGTCTGACAAACCCATCCCCCCGCATAAATTCAGGGATGATTAAAAACAGTTACACCATTTACTAACTTGTGAGTTAGGTCTTGGTCGACACAAGGTTTGATTGTGCAAAGACGCATTGTTAGATATTCGACTCATTCTCATACATACATGTTGAAATATCTTTGGCTATGATTGCTATGAAAGTTATTGTTTACTATTACTTTCCAAAACCTATATAATTCTTACCAACTATTTATAGTTGAAACCCCCTCCCCCTAACTTTCCAACTTAACATGTTTCAGGATCATTATTGCTTGAAGAATTTTCATGAGTTTAGACATATAGGATGCTTGAAGCCTCAGAAAATATTTGGGAATTTATACATGTTGTAAGTTGGTTTATATGTTGTAATTAATTATGCAAATTTGATGTAATAAAACCTATTGAGACTTTATTACCATGAGCTATTGAACAATCATCCCTACATGGCAACACGATGTTTCCGTCATCGGTTGGGGTGTTACAATCTGTGAAGGATGTCAAGTGAGATGAAGGCTATTGCAAGAATAAACACTACGTGAAGAAACCATAGTCTAACCTCTAGTTAAGGATGATAAACCACTGTCGCTAAAATAATAATCCTTTGCTAGAACACCATGGTTGGGAGAGATGTAAGTGAGTGATGACCTGAAACAACACAAAGGAAAGCCGGTGGGAGGTGACTGCTAAGAACCGAGAACGATTCCAATGTACAGACACAAAAATGGTGTAGGCTCTGTGTGTGTTCTTCAAGGTTTTTTGAATGGCCAATCCAAGTAATTGAAGTCCTTCTTAAATAGGTTCCACACGGGCCTCCACCATTAACCCTTAACTAACCCATTGGGCGTAGGCCCAGTTCAGGGCTTACTTCCTCTACCGACCCATAATTAGTAGAAGACAAGATGATAACATATATATCATATAAGCATGGAGAGAGTGTAACATCCCAACCGATGGCGGAAACATCGAGATGTCACGTAGTGATGATTGTTCGGTAGCTCATGGCAATACATATGTTTAAATAATCATTTATTCCATTACATATAATTTAACTAAATACATCAAATTGTAACAAACTGAAATATTACATGCAATGATAAGAAACAACTTCAAATAATCTCCTCTTGGGATAGTAAAAGACTTCAAGCACCATTGTTCCTTGAAACTGTTAAGTTTGGAAAAGATGGGGGGTCAACTAAAAGTTGGTGAGAATACATAGACCTAATCTAGCAATAAGTTTGTAAGTTTCAAAAGTTTAGCAATTCATATGTCTAGTGTATATCAAAGTCTACATGTGGAAACAAAAACACAAATGATAGTATGCACATAATCAATCCTCCGACAAAGTTTAGGTCCATCCCGCATCCACGGTTCTCCTTATAAATTTTAGTTCCATCCCGCATCCATGGTTCTCCTTATAGAGTTTAGGTCCATCCCGCATCCACGGTTCTCCTTATAGAGTTTAGTCCATCCCGCATCCACGGTTCTCCTTAGTATAAAGTTTGGAACGATAACAATCACCCGCGCTCCCCATAGAAATGGTCAATGAATCTAGGTGAGGTTGTCAATCCAATAGATCTATCATTGTATATCGCCGGCTTGGCCAAAGCTAATGATTATGTAAGTTTAAGTTTAAGTCTAACAAGTTTTTTGTCTATGACCTGTGGCATCAAAGATTTACAACTAGACACGTATGAAGAATTGCTCAAGTATAAAAGCATAAAGTTTCAAGCATAAAAAGTTGCATAAACGAGGCTATGTAAACTCACCTTAGTATAAGTATTGAATTGATGAAAATAATCTAGAGTTGCCCCAAAGGTTTTCAAGTATTACCAAATATCGAGTCAAACTAAAAAGTCAAAATGAGATGATTTTTTGATTACGAAGAACTAACAGAAATTGAGAGTGGGATATGTTTTATCAGTGCATTCTGAAACATGAACATTGATAAATTTATATAGGCTAGGATCGATGATTCGAAAAGGAATGTTTTTAATTTCGGTCAAATCTGTGTCTTGGTTGACACGAATATGAGTTGTATTAACTCAAATTAAACGGGTTCGTAATTGCACAGCTTGATTTATGGCTTAGTAATGTCTAGAATGTTGCCATAATTGAAATGAAATCGACGAATTGATTAAGTCAATTGATTGACAGTCAAAGTTGACTTGTCTAATTTTGACTTGGATTAAAAAGGAAGGATGAAGACTATAATGGTGGGATTATAACACCAACCACCTAAGTGGTGTGGTGGTGGCTTGTTTTGTAGTAAGACTTTGAAAGGGTTTGAAGCATGGGTTCGAATCTGGTTTGGAACATTTTTTTTAAAAACGATTTTTATTAAGATTCTGATAATATTATTTGTTTAAATATTATAACTAATATATTTTAATATCATGATAAAATAGTTTGACGTAGGAAAATGTCAAAACGGGAGAACGGGGATTATTATTTTTTCAAGATTACAAAAACAAAACAAAAGAAAATATAAATACGAAGGGTTACAGTCTCCCCTACTTTTAGAAACTTCGTCCCGAAGTTGGTTTTGGAGGGACTGCTGGGAAGAGGTGCGGGTATTTGGTATGAGCTAGGGTGATTATGGCTTAGAGTATGGGAAAAGTTTGTGAGTAGCAGGATTAAAGACTGTTTAATAATATTGGTTTAAGGTAAGGGTCTAATATAACGCTAAGCGTAAGCTTCAGAAACGGGAATAAGGAATGCACAAGACGACCATAAATGCTAAATGTAATACCAAATAACTAGCGTTTGTTACTGGTCCGATGCCCAATATCACTTTCGATGCATCATTTGTGTTTATATATAGAGTGTACCGCAGCACCCACCACACCTCTGATACTTCAAAAACATGCCGAGTACCTTACCAAAACCCCAATAGAATTTCACACCACTTTAACGTACCTGTAAATTCATGATTACGTTCCGGACCGCAATCACCAATTTACCTTACATTAGGGTTTCGTGTCCTTCTATAACTCTAAACTAAACACACGTGTATGATAATGCACAACAACCTTGCGACTGAGATTTATATCAATGAGTCTAGTGAATATTTGTATCAAACTACAAGGTCTACACAGCTAGGTTCAGAATGCATCCAAAAATGAGTCCAACTGTTGAGCAGGCAAGAAGACCTCTACCAGGCGGTGAGTAGGAACCTCTACCAATTGTTGAGCAGGTACAATGGCCTCTACCAGTCATTGAGCAGGTTTTTAGAACCTCTACCGACTGTTGAGTAGGCATGATGACCTCTACCAATCGTTGAGCAGGTTATTAGGAACTCCACCAACTGTTGAGCAGGTACTCCAACCTTTACCAGTTGTGGAACAAGTGTAACAATTGTTTTTTATTTAACACATAAGTTGCAAATTGATAATACATATATGTAAGCAAGTTTGTAAATGCAGCAAGTATCAAGTATAACATGTGAGTTGTAACTGAGTTGCCCTAGACAATGTTACTGAGTCTAGATGTTGTTCTACTAGTATAGTAAATAGTTCATATTTAACTAGTCGTGCTTACAAGTATCATGAATAATCAGACGTTCAAAGATACTATTGATAATCAAATCCTCATGTATCACTAAGAATCAAGTTTGATGCGACAAACAATCAAGTTTTCAATAGTTTGGTTATCATAGGGATCAAGTTCATGTTTGAGAAGGTGAAGGATATGAATCTAGTTCTTGAGAGGATGATGAAAAATCTCGAAACAAAATCAAGGTTATGAAAGATAGAGAATGTGAAGATAGTTAATAAAGGGTTTATTTCATATGTTTTCAAAGAGACACAAGTACTAAGGAGATTATGTAGCAGCGTGAATCGTGGTGTTTAATCATATGTTAGAATCAAGTGTACGAGAAAACATGATTGTGGTAAATGCCAAAAGTTGTAAAAGTTCGAACAAGTTGAAAATAAGTAGGTGTCAATGGGGAATTTGGACACTAAATTTGTCCCCGTGGATGGAAGATTCTATTTTTTTTACTTCAAAATTGGTTTTGTATATAAAGCAAAAGTCGTTAAATAGTACATAGTAAGTGGGCTTAGATCAGATTATTCCGGTTAGTCAGAGATTTGAACACGACATTGGGTTTTGAAGATCAAGGTTCTATTAAGTTATTTTTTTTTTTATAGATTAAAACATTATATCGAAATTCCTTTCTTACACCAATGACGCCAATGAATAAACATTTGAATGTAGAAAATTAAGTTTGAGGACATCTTTTGACCAAAATATATATATATATATATATATATATATATATATATATATATTTTCCATAGTTTATAGGTGATGAAAATTTCACAATATTTAGAAACCTTTAGTGTTGTGCTAGGGTATACTCAGGTGATGAGGTTATAGTTTATTAAAAATATGTAACATGTTGAAAAAGGTAATAATATGATTTGGGTAGGGTGTTAAAAATAATCAAACATGTGGTTAAGATGGTAAGATGAAGTGTGATTGTGAAACCCATATATAATTATGAAATGGAATTGATTTAAACTGTAAAATTTTGAGATTTAAAGCTTAGTTTTAATGAGAGTGAGTGTAATCAAATAAACGAAAACGTTGACTCATCAAAGCTTCCAGATTTTAATAACATAATGAAGACATGTTTTAGCCTGTAAGTGAACACTCATCCCGAGAATTCCCAGGTAGGCATCCGGGTCCCTCGTCTGATTGGGATTTATGCGAAATGCGAGTACTAGACAGAAAACTCAGAATACAGGCGTTCACCCTTCTAGATTGCACGTGTTCGTTATTAGAATATAGAGCTTCGACGAGATTATCAAGGCAGTTCAGGTTAGGACCTAAGAATTTGTCCTATTAGTCTAAGGGTAGATCCAGTGATGGAGAGAAATCATCTTGTAGGGGCTTAGGTAGGGATAAGAAGATAGAGAATAGAAACAAGTGGAGTTGCAAGTAAGAGGAGCAAGTACTGGTTAAAATCCTAGGGTTATAGACTAGATTATTCTTCTAATAACCAAATTCCCTATAACCATGGCTCTGATACCAATCGTAACACCCCAACCGATTGCAGAAACATCAAGGTGTCACGTAGTGATGATTGTTCGGTAGCTCATGGCAATACATATGTTTAAATAATCATTTATTCCATTACATAAAATTTAACTAAATACATCGAATTGTCACAAACTGAAATATTACATGCAATGATAAGAAACAACTTCAAATAATCTCCTCTTGGGATAGTAATAGACTTCAAGCACCATTGTTCCTTGAAACTATTAAGTTTGGAAAAGATGGGGGGTCAACTAAAAGTTGGTGAGAATACATAGACCTAATCTAGCAATAAGTTTGTAAGTTTCAAAAGTTTAGCAACTCATATGTCTAGTGTATATCAAAGTCTACATGTGGAAACAAAAACACAAATGATAGTATGCACATAATCAATCCTCCAACAAAGTTTAGGTCCATCCCGCATCCACGGTTCTCCTTATAAATTTTAGTTCCATCCCGCATCCATGGTTCTCCTTATAGAGTTTAGGTCCATCCCGCATCCACGGTTCTCCTTATAGAGTTTAGTCCATCCCGCATCCACGGTTCTCCTTAGTATAAAGTTTGGAACGATAACAATCACCCGCGCTCCCCATAGAAATGGTCAATGAATCTAGGTGAGGTTGTCAATCCAATAGATCTATCATTGTATATCGCCGGCTTGGCCAAAGCTAATGATTATGTAAGTTTAAGTTTAAGTCTAACAAGTTTTTTGTCTATGACATGTGGCATCAAAGATTTACAACTAGACACGTATGAAGAATTGCTCAAGTATAAAAGCATAAAGTTTCAAGAATAAAAAGTCGCATAAACGAGGCTATGTAAACTCACCTTAGTATAAGTATTGAATTGATGAAAATAATCTAGAGTTGCGCCAAAATTTTTCAAGTATTACCAAATAGCGATTGGAGTAGAATATCGAGTCAAACCAAAAAGTCAAAATGAGATGATTTCTTGATTACGAAGAACTAACAGAAATTGAGAGTGGGATATGTTTTTTCAGTGCATTCTGAAACACGAACATCGATAAATTTATATAGGCTAGGATCGATGATTCGAAAAGGAATGTTTTTAATTTCGGTCAAAACCGTGTCTTGGTTGACACGAATATAAGTTGTATTAATTCAAATTAAACGAGTTCGTAATTGCACAGCTTGATTTATGGCTTAGTAATGTCTAGAATGTTGCCATAATTGAAATGAAATTGATGAATTGATTAAGTCAATTGATTGACAATCAAAGTTGACTTGTTTAATTTTGACTTGGATTAAATAGGAAGGATGAATACTATAATGGTAGGATTATAACACCAACCACCTAACTGGTGTTGTGGTGGTTTGTTGTGTAATAAGACTTTGACTGGGTTTGAAGCATGGGTTCGAATCTGGTTTGGAACATTTTTTTTAAAAACGATTTTTATTAAGATTATGATTATATTATTTGTTTAAATATTATAACTAATATATTTTAATATCATGATAAAATAGGTTGACGTAGGAAAATGTCAAAACAGACGAACGGGGATTTATTATTTTTTCAAGATTACAAAAACAAAACAAAAGAAAATATAAATACGAAGGGTTACAGAGAGAATGTACCGTCGTCAGGCGTGGCTGAATGTCATTGGTGATAGCCTAAGCTTTGTACACGTGTCATGCGGTGGCTGCTAAAAAGCATGACACGCCCTAATTGGCTGATTCTCTTTGTCAACTGTACCTTTGTCTCCTATGTTGGTGGACGCTAGTGGAGACCGTTGATGACGTGGCCTTGTGCAGTCTCATTGGCTTAGGCGTCTAGGAACTGTACTTGTTGTTCCCTGCGCGCGTGGTATGCAACATGACAACCCTACAGTGTGATGGAGATCTCTGATTGGTCTCATGTCATTGTCAGTTGTACTATTTGGTCCCCTCGTCCATACATAGACATTTGGATTTGCCTTGCTGACGTTCTCTGATTGGAGGGACGTGTACCATGACCTCTGCCACACGTCCTTTCAATATCATTGGTTCATACAGGTTGTGCCTTTGTACCTTTTGTCCGTTTTCGTGCTCTTTTTAGCTTTGCTTGCAAGTCACTCTTAGGCGTTTGGGCGAAACCGGTCATGCATTGGTAGATCACGCGCGGGTGCGCATGATCTTTTCTCATGCTTCCGCCCGCGACGCTTCTGCTGGTTAATTCGTTTTAGGCTTTTCTGGTTACGAGCCGCGTGTAATTTCTTGTAGAATTGGGCCTATATCCCTTCACTAGGCATCACATATAGAAGATTAAAGATGGAAAAACTTGTTTAATTTAAGGATGTTGTTGGAGCTTATCCTTGTAATTTAACCTGACCATTTCCCATCCCTAAAATAAGAGGATTCACTTTAGCTTTCTCTAAATATAGTGTTTCACTTTAGTCTTCCCTAAAAATATGAGGATAGGGTTTGAGTATGACAAATGGAATGGAGTGGTTTTTTAGGTGATTTCCCTATATATGAAGGATGGTGATGGAGAATGGGTGAGGAACGCTCTTGTAAGGAAATTCAAATGCACACCCTTTAAAGATGTTTTGTGAACAATAACATTGTCATTTTTTAGTATAATAAACAACATAAAACTGGAAAAATAAAAAAACAATAGGCCACTGTCATGTGACAGTGACACTATTCATCATCTTTCTAATATCATTATATAGGATAATATTTTGGTGAAGTCTACATTGCAAAGGATATTATTATATATGAAAATTATGATTGCTACAAGGATCATTTTGGTTTTCAATGTAGATGATGTTGCTTACCTAAAACAACATCAAATTCATACAATGTCAAGTGTTTGATGTAAGTTATATTCAAATATATACCATGAAGAAACCGCCTATAAAGTACTTTATATGGTGATTAATGTGGTGGTAAACTCACAGAGGGGCCAGGGAAGAAGACGATGACAAGGGATGGGTAAAAAGATTGATTTGTCCTTGACTTAACAACAAAAATCAACTAACTTTGTGTTAAAGGTTGTAACCTGCATGAAAGTCCATAGTGAAAGGTTGATCTCCAAGCAAATTAAACATAAAGATTGGAACCTGCAATTTTGATGAAACACAAAGATTAATTTCTGTAACTTTGTCTTTCTATTATATATATATATATATATATATATATATAACATACATACAAGAATTTTATAAAAAAATGTTCCTCAAAAATACGTTCCCTAATTATGTGGCCTTCTTGTCCACTGTAAGAACCGGCCCTGTTGAGTGCAGGGGCGGATTTAGGTAACGACGAGCAGGTTTACGCGAATTCACTCGGTTTCGAATTTCTAGTGGAAAACTGTATAGAAAATACGGGATGAACCCATAAGTAATATGCGGATGAACCCATACACTAAAACTGATGAATGGCTCCATGGTTGATTGTTTCCACTTCTAAATATCAGGTTCCAAGTTCGAACCTTGCAAAGCTCCGCCTTTTCTTTTTTAGTTTTTAAATGCCGTAACCCATATCTATGTTTTGAATTTTGTTGTAACTTGAATAGTTGAATGACTATGTTAAAACATTAAATTGAATTAGATGTAAAATGTAAAAATGAATGATTTGTTAAAGCTTGATTGTTGAAACTTGAATATTTCATAGACCATATTTGTGTTCTTATATTTTCTGTAAGATGATTCTCCAATAATCATTTAATTTAATATTATTATTGTTTAGTTTTCTTTAAATCTGTGACCGCAAGCGCCAATCTTTTCGTTACAATAGTTGTATTAATTTACGGATCTTTAGTTTATGAATGCTTACTCTTTCTAGTCTGTATAGCCAAAGTAATCTTCGAGGAAAATTTAAGCAACAATGAAAGATTTCTTTGCTTAGTATAAGTTACAATGACTACATAAAGAAACAATGAAATGTAAGCATCACTAAGTGAATTTATACATGGATAGTGACCCGTGAAGCGATATTGGTTAAGAGGAGTCGGTAGATCTTTCGCTTGTAAATGTAAGCATTAATCGATAGTTTTTATTTTTAATTTTTTTTATTTTATAGTATTTTCATTATGTGATAAACCTTAGACGACCTGAAGTGTCGAACCGATCCGAAACTTTATTTTGTCCATTCATATGTAAGCATTAATTGATAGTTTTTTTATTATTGTACAATATTTTCATTATGTGATAAACCTTACCCGACCTGAAGTGTCGAACCGACACGAAACTTTATTTTATCTATTCATATGTAGTTGGATTATCTAAAAATAATGAACCCGCTGAATAAAATTCCTGAATCCGCCACTGGTTGAGTGCTATGACTACAAATATGTGTTTTGCTTGAATGAGGAACTAGAAAAGTTATAAGTAAAGCATGATTAGATGTAACTAAGTAATACATCTGATTGAGTACGTTAAGAAGTTTTTAACATCAATTGTGGTAATTAGGTGCATTTTGCAAACGCAACATCCTATATCTTATCCCAAATCTAAATAAATACTTACGAAAATTCTTGACTAGCAAAGATACATAACATCATTGAAAGTGACGATGTGAAAGACTTCGCACACACATGAAAATTATTTAAATGACACATGAAAGTTTTACATGAACATGAATGTATAATTCTTTCTTTGGAATGTATAACTAGATTATACCCCGAGAGCGTCCCGGGTTGAGAAATTTAATATGATACATCAATTTTACATATGAAATAGACTGATGTATAACTCTAATGTTAATATCTAAACTAAAATAAATTAACAATGTACAACTCCAATGCTAACACCTAACCTAAAAGAATGTAGAATTTTAATGTAACTCTAATATTAACACCTATTAACTCTAATATTAACACCTATCTTAAAGACTAAACAAATGTACAATTCTAACATTCTAATATTGATACTTAACTTAAAACAACGTATAACTCTATTAACATATTCGGCTCTGATTGAAAAAAAAAATCATATTTACTGATTTGAATATAATTAGTGACTTGCCTATACATGATTAATGATTTACCTGAACACTTTGTGTTTTTTTTCCTGTATGAACAAAACCCCACAAAAAAATTTCTCCGTTTTTTATATAGCACTATGGTACTCGTTGGAAAGATAATAAAACGCTCGTTAATTTGGTGTAATTTTTTTCTTTAAAAAATCTCGTATATTAAAGATATTAACATTTAAAAATTATGGGAGGAAACATGAGGGTGAAAAATCCATTTTTTTTTAAATTATTTTTTTTCCTAAAATATCTCAATGCCACATGGGATGACACATGGCACACTCAAGGAAGAGAATGCCTCTTTAAATGCCATATCATTAAAATGGCTTTGGTTTATTATATGTATAGATAGATATAGATTCTCTCTTTGGGGGATTGTGTTCTACATTCATAGAAGTTTCCTTAGGAATCAAATCATGACAGGAGTTCAAAGTTTTTTTCTAAGACTATCTCTAATGCTAAGGGTGTCCTTAGGCGCCCTTAATTGCCTAGTCACCTGCCACATCATATCCTTACAAATCCTTAAAAACCTCACTTTTACCTCCAACCATAAAAACATCTTTACATATCCTTACATTTTCCATATCATCACCCATCTTTACATATCCTCCAATCATATAATTTATTTAAATAATTAATAATTAAATAAATAATTTAAATGGGCACAATAACCCAAAATTTGAGCCCTTGCAGAAGGATTTCATATAAAATTAGGAGGACATTTATTGGGCCTGAATTCTTGGACAGTTCCACATCATCTTCGGATGGCAATTTACGAATGCATTAAAGAAAGCCTAATTACCACTGGAGACTAGTTTATTCACACACTTTATTTAATTCATTTACAAGTATTATATGGCCTACAAAGTACATCCTCTTTATTTATTTGAATTTTTATTAAATCATTAAATGTTATTTTTAAAACAAGAAGAGCTAGGGCTGTTCAAATCGCTCGTCGCTCGTGAATCGCTCGCCGCTCGTTCGGAAAATGCTCGAAAAATGCTCGTTCGATTGCCCGCTCGGTTGTAAATGAGCTGATCGGCTCGGTTCGGTTTGTAAACGAGCCAAGCACGAGCAAAGGTCCGCTCGGCTCGGTTCGGCTCGAATAAATTATTATTTATTTATTATATATATAATTATATATATACCCACAAATCATAGTAATATTTACAGATTTATACATAACATTTGGCCCAATATATGCAAATAAAATATGAATAGTTCACTTTATCAAATAAAAATTTAATACTAAGTTTAATAGTAAAACCTTAAGTCGTAAAATGACAACTTTGACTTCTTTATGTTATTAGTCGTCCACCCCTAGTCGTCGTTTGATATCATCTTATGTTACAAAGCAACAATTGTTCTCTGTAGTATACTCATTGCCTAAACCTAAGCCTCATTCTTGGACACTCGGACCTCAATATTAGTGTCCTCATTGGACAGTTACACCTTAGTTGTCACTCGACAACGAAAACATTGAAGATAACATCCCAATTTCATGGTTATCCAAATTACTTTTCGCTCGTTTCTCGCTCGACGCTCGCTCGAAAAAATTGCGCTCGAACAATGCTCTCTCGTTTTTCAGCTCGGTTGTAAACGAGCCGCTCAACTCGGTTCGGTTTGTAAATGAGCCAAGCATAAGAAGAGGTCCGTTCGGTTCGGCTCGGCTCGTGAACAGCCCTAAGAAGAGCTAATATTAGTACTTTATTAATGCGTTAGTGACCAAGAACAAACCCTTAGAAAAAAAACTATGTTTGAAGGGTTTGGGTTCAGAGTCTTGTTACGATACGATTAAAAAAATTCGAAAAGAAAAAACAAAAGTTATTTTCAAATGTGTTTTTGAAGTTCTCCCGATTTAGAAAGAGAACGCATGATGGCAAATGAGTGCATTGACCACCCTATCAATAATGTATTTGCTTCATCATAATCATAATACGGCAAATATATGCTTCAATTTTTTTTATAAGTACCTTGTATTAGCATGTGAAATATATACAATATATATCTATATCTATATCTATATATATATATATATATATATAATAAACCAAAACATTTTTGATATTATGTCATAATATTATGCAATCTCTCTTTTGAGAGATGACACATAAGATGTGATGTGGCAATTTGTCTCTCATGTTTCCTCTCATAACTTTTAAACGTTAATATCTTTTATATACGAGATTTTTTAAAGTTGAGAACTCATATAACTCTTTAAATTGTATATATCTGCATATATACATAAAACATATGGACTGAAAATTCAAAGGGTGCCGTGCAATCCATGCTACGTTATCGTACGTGGAATGCCGCAAATTATAGAATCATTTACATAAATGGGGGGTTTATTATTTTACAAATTACATTTGGGGGGTATTGGGGGAAAAACCAATATTGGTGATGTAGAGAACTCAATTGGCGGCATCTAATTAACAATACCTTGATGCCGCCAAATGAGAGTTTGTATTTGAAGCCGCCAAACAATTCTATGGTATTGATGCCGCCAATTGTGTTCTATGCTTCATTTCTTATATAAGTCGAGGCCTCTGCCCATTCTCTCCATCCCAATCCACACCTATACAAATACATACAAACCACAATAAACCCCCCCCCCCCCCAATATAAGATATAATACTTTTCCTGCAATTGTTCTGGATGGTACGGTTTTTTATTGATATTGGGTCGATGTTACATTCACATGAAGTTTTAACTGTTTTCGGCGGGGATGAGTCATGCTTAACAGCATCGTCTGCCGTTTCATCCCCCGCTTGGCATCGCTTTTCTGGGGTCCAAAAAAGCGGTGTTTTTGGATCGGTGTTACATCCACATTAAACTACACCTCTCAATACATCTACACGTGGTATAACACGTGTAGAATGCAACATTGAGGGTTTAGTTTAAAATATTAGAGAGTTATGGATCGTTGGGGGGTATTGGGCCTCTAGTCTACCAACGCTGGACATTCCAACGGGCTCTTTAGGCGGGTCTACTTTCCAGGCAAACCCACGCCATCCGGTGTTGATGAATCACATCACGTCATTAGCGACCTGTCCGGCAACGGATGATGCGATTCTTCACCGTACTACTTTCGTATGACAGGCTGGTTTGAACATTGGGTACCTGTAGATTTGGTACACATATTCAACAGGTAGAACCATGTTCTCCTGGATCAAATTCAGATGGGTTTGAATCTGAATGCGAAACAGAAACTTGATGAACTATGCAACAAGAAACGGTGGTAGAATATTGGAATAGGTGATCTCGGAAAATATATTGTCTTGTAAATCCGTAGATTGTATAGTTTGAGTGACTAGTTTTGAAAAACAGTTGTTAAATAAATTTGTAATATTTGTTAAATAAATCTATCATATTTGTATTATTTGTTTGAGACATTCCAAAAATGGAAAGTCTGTGTGTTATTATTTGATTTAAATAAATCTATCCCTCCGAGCCGTTTTCGGGCCACCGGGATCAGGCCCCGGAGACCCGAAAACCGCCCGGACTTCATGCGACGCCCGTGTGTTATCCAAGGGCAACGCGTCTGTCAGTCAGGTTACCTGTTCGGCAGGCCCAGCCAGGCTGCACAGAGGCCCAAAGAGGGCAGCCTGGCCCGTTTTCAACATAGTGTGGGTTTTGAGAAAAACACCTTCGAGCCGTTTTCGGGCCATCGATAAATGATTACGTAATCTTGTTTTAGTGTTTAACGCTTTTATTTGGATTTTAATTTTATAAAGCAAATCAATGTTCGAATCACAGGTGGCTAAACGATTCATATATTCATATATTTATAAAGCAAATCAATAATTAATGTTATAAAAGCAAATCAAAATGTTACAACAAGTAATTATGAACACACTTGAATTCGACAATGTTACTAGTTAAACCAGTCCAGATTGTTCGAGGGTCCCTGATTCTGAAGACGTTCAGATTGCCTCCTGGGTGGTTAGTTGGCGGGTGGTGCTCCTTCATTACCGTACTCATCATCAGGAAAGAGGTTTAAATTCAGCGTGGTCGATGGTCCTGGCCGTCTTGAAGGTCCTTCATCACACGAATTATGCGGGGCATGGTAACGAAAATCACTAAAAGGTCGTGATCAAACCGTGCCAACCCCTGTCCAACAGGCGTCACGTAACCCGGTGATGAAGGAAACGCCCAACTATCTCTGATGCCAATTCCGCCTGCACGAAAGTTAGCTAGCGGACCCATCTCCCCCGGTTGACTGCCACCGGACCCACCAACATGACCAGTTCCCTGTACGAATGATCCACCCAATCCAAATGGAGTTTCCATCTGGTCCAATCCACTGTCCATGAATTGCGGGACATATCCCCCGGTCTGGTTCTGATTGTTGCTGGCCGCAACAGATGCACGAAACCCAGCGTCATTGTCATAGTGACTTCCAGCAGCTTGGTCTTCATTTTCCGGCACGTTTTCCGGCACCTGACGGGGAGCGCGTCGCCGGCGCACCCTTTGAGGCCGTGCAGGTGCCGACAAGTCAACGGCGTCCATGGTAAATGCGTCGGATTTTGTAAGTGTCCGGCATTGTGTGACATCATCATACTGTGAAACGCCGTGTTTTGTATGCGCTCAAGCTGCGTGGCGAATGCCTGAGGATTATTAAAGGCCTCCTGATGTAACACCCCAACCGATGGCGGAAATATCGGGATGTCACGTATTGATGATTGTTCAGTAGCTCATGGTAAATAATAAGTTTCAATAAATGATTTAAATAAATTACATACAATTGTTCTAAGAATTTGTACATCAAAATAACATATACTAGCTACGCATCTTCAAGCATATACTCTAATCTTCGAGCAAGCTATAACCTGAAACATGTTAAGTTTGAAAATATTTTGGGTCAACAAAAGTTGGTGAGAATTACATAGGTTTTGATAATCGAATAAAAATGTTGTGCAATTCATGTGTCATGGCAAGTCTAGTCCATATGTGAAAACATACTAGAAGTAAATCGAGTGCATAATCAACCCTTGTGACTGTTATAATGTGGTACATCCCATACGCTCATGGTTCACTCGAATATGTTATGCGATAACAAACACCCACGCTACCTTTGTAGGAGGCACGTATCCGGGTGGGATTGTCAGTCCAATAGATCTATCAATGTATACCGTCGGCTTGTACGGAGTTAATGATTATGCTAGAATGGTGCTTACTCTAATCATGCTCAAGACATAATGCAACATAGAAAACACATAGACACATTGATGATTGAATTGCAATGATAATGTTATAACATGTTTCACCCCAAAAATGGTGATAATAAAAGGGGCTATGTAAAACTCACCTTAGTTGTGATGGAATTGCTAGAATTTAACGAGAATTAGTGAATCATGCTTGCACCTAATTAAGAGTGATGTTTTAGTATTTATAGTCATAGTGGTCATGTAACGCATACCCCTTTAGATTTATCTATTTTTCTTTTTCTCTCTTTTTTTTTTAAGTTGCGAGTAGATGGTATCATAGTAAAAAAAATGCATAGCACATTTTTGTTGTAGCCATACCTATTTATAAATCTTGATTTCATGCAAAGTAATTTATCTTCATATAGAAGTTAAAGATCTGTATTCATAAACCTTTATTATTTATAAAATAATTTTTAAACCGTTGTATGAAAATAAAACTAGTTAAAAGAAAAATTAATTTAAGTAAAAGAATTAGGTAATCCTTTAAATTTGAATAAACTACCGTACCATTTGACAATTCATACATAATTTTTATATAGTTTCTGCCAACTAAGTGTTTAGTTAAAAGACTTCATGGGTCAAATAAATTATCTTACAAACTTGAAAATAGTACGAATTTAGTTATTTATTTAGATTCTTTCTTTTTGATAATGAAGTGAGTAGAAATATAGAGTATGAGAGATTTAATTTTTGGAAGACCAACCCATTGATAATATCTTTAGCTATTACATGTTGAATACATGTGTTGATAATAAAAGAACACAATTGTCTATTTAGCCCATAACAAGATTGTAAATTATGTACTGAATTATATTCATTACCTTGAATCGTGAGTGAGGATCAAAACAATAAGGGGTGATGGCTTTTATTGGTGTGCAACCGTAGTTAACAAAGGACGGCGACAACGACGGAATGTAGTCTTGTGGCACCGTGCTGGCCGGTTTGAGATATAATAGACAATAGCGATGGTGGTTTCGAGAGATGGTCATGGTTTCGTTAGAGTTTGGTCAAAACAGAGGCGGAGCCGAGAGATGTGTTGAGGTTGTGGGTTGTGTTTGAAAACGCCAATGATCATTACTATATAAAGGATACGACAAACCTTTTCTATTTATGGAATTACCATGATTATAGGCCGTGTACATCATAGTTGGGTTCCATATACATATTTATTTGGCAAATTTATGTTATTTACATGGTTGATTTATAGGGGAATTAAAAGCCACCAAAAATTAAGGGTGGTAGTCGATTTTATAAAGGCGAGAATCAAGGAAGAGATATTACAATTTTCATCATTTGACACTTTGCCTCCATATATTTTAGAATGTATATGTAGTCCTCCTCATCTAAAGAAAATAAGTTTAATGGCTTTGATATATATATTTTTTTACTTACGAATTATGCCACGAGGAAACAAAAAAAGTTACTTTTTTTTTATATTAAGTAGTTTTATTATTATTACTATAAGCTAAAAAATATTTTATAGGCTAATTACAATAAAGAAAGGTTCTTAAAGGTTACACTAGAAATGTAAATACAATGAAATTAAAGGGCTAAAATTGTACCATCAATATTAAATGAAGAGGACGGATGTCACAGTCTCCCCTACTTTTAAAAACTTCGTCCCGAAGTTATTGAAAACACAGGGTTGAGAGTGATTAGGTAGAAATTAGAGCAACTATGGTTTGGAAAATTTGGGTTAAGGCACGACATGAATTTATAGGTATTAGAATAATCTGTTTCGAATAATTTGGGTAAGAGTTTTGGCATGTGTGAGTTTTAAGGGTTGGATTGGGTTCATCTGAAATAGCAAGGAGAATAAGAATCTTAAGTTTTAGGAATCCTAAAAGAAATGCATGAGTTGGTTGACTATAGAAAGACTAAATGAACTACCAGGTAACTAGAGTTTATAATTGGTTATTTACCGAAAACCTTGATAGAATTTCACACTACCTTAACGTAACTGTAAATTCATGATTACGTTCCGGACCGCAATCACCAATTTACCTTACATTAGGGTTTTGTGTCCTTCTATGACTCTAACACACATGTAAGTAATGCAAAATAACCTTGTGATTGAATCTTTGTATCAATTTACATGTATAATATATCCAAAGATGAGTCCAACTGTTGAGCAGGAAAAAGACTTCTACCAGTCAGTGAGTAGGAACCTCTACCGATTGTTGAGCAGGTGCGATAGCCTCTACCAGTCGTTGAGCAGGTTATTAGAACCTCTACCGACTGTTGAGCAGGCATGATGACCTCTACCAATCGTTGAGCAGGTTATTAGATACTCTACTAACTGTTGAGCAAGTACTTCATCCTCTACCAGTTGTTTGATTAAGTGTAACAATTGTTTTTGATTTAACGCATAAGTTGCAAGTTGATAATACATACATGTAATCAAGTATCAAATATAGCATGTGAGTTGTAATAGAGTTGCCCTAGACAAAGTTAATGACTCTAGGTGTGTTTATAACAAATAGTTTATATTCCATGTTTTCAACTATCAAGAATAATCAAATGTTCAGGTAGATAATCAAATCCTCATGTATAACTAAAATTCAAGTTTGATGCAACGAACAATCAAGTTTTCAATAGTTTGGTTATCGTGGAGTTCATGTTCGAGGAGGTAAAGGATGTGAATTTGGATTTTGAGAGATGATGAAAACTCAAAGTATAATCAAAGTTGTGAAAAATGGTGAACGTGTAAATGGTTGATAAAGGGTTTAATCTATAGGGTTTCAAAAAGACGCAAGTAATAAGGTGATCATGCAGAATATTCGGGGGGTTTGAATAAATAGTTAGATACAAGCGTATGAGAAAACATGATTGTGGTATTTGCAAAAAAAATTTGTAATAGTTCGAACAAGTTTAAAATAAGTATGTGTCAATGGAAAAATTGTAGAGTAAATTTTGTTCCTGTGGAGTGAAAGATTTTATTTTCAAAATTGGTTTTGTATATAAAGCAAAAGTCATTAAATTGTACAACTAAATTGATTTAGATTACAATATTTCGATGAGTCATAGGTTTTAAACACGATGTTGGATTTCAAAAATCAAGAATTTGTTCAGATGTTTTGAGCAATACATAAAAGAAGTCATTCTTAATAGATTAAAACATTTTTATCGTAAATCATTTGTTACGCCAATAAATTGTTCAATAAAATTTGAAATTTAGCAAATAAGTTTGTGGAAATAAAACTCTTTATGTCGCATGATTTGAGAAAAAGACGACCAATAACTAACCAATATTTGTTACTTGTCAAAAAGGGTAATTTTCCTCGTGTGCCATAGTTTTAATAAGTTAACCTTTCGTCGTGTAAAATAGCTTTGTTAAATAATGTTGTGTTTTGTGAAATTGGACAATTGATGAAAGTTTGACAAAATTCAGTACTCTTTAGCTTTAGTGCTACAGTATCTCTTATACACAGATTATAAGGTTACAGGTTAAACAAGGATTTTAAAATCTCGAATGTGATGAAATTTTATGGTTAATAGTATTTTCAAAATATACGTATATATATATATACACATAAATAAAAATGTAAGGGGGGAGTTTAAAATAAAATTGGCCAGAAACATCAAAGATGATAGATTTATGTATGATGTAAAAGGAAACATATGATTTGAGTTAGATGTTAAAAATAATTAGACTTATGGGTAATATTATAAGTTTGTAAAATGAATTAGGATTGTGAAACCCAGAAATGATTCATGAAGTTTAAGCTAATGAGAGAATTATATAAGAAGAAAATATATTTGAATTATAAAAATTTTGAGATTCAAAACTTAGGTTTTTTTTTTAGGAGTGAGGGGGTATAAATGAAAAACAAAGATTGTAAATATCTAACCCTGAATAAACGAAAATGTTAGCTCATCAAAACAGATCAGGTCTAAGCTCAACGAATTTGCCCTAATAATCTAGAGTTACGTTAGGATTATAGCAAGTAAGTGAAAGAGAGTATGCAAGACTAAGTTAGGCTAAGAATAAGGATGAGGATAGGGATAGGGATAGAGATAAGGATAAGGTAGAGCTACAAGTAATTGAAGCAAGTACTGGTTAAAGTCCTAAGGTTATAGACTAGATTATTTTTCTAATAACCTAATTCCCTATAACCATGGCTCTGATACCAATCTGTAACACCCCAACCGATTGCGGAAACATCGGGATGTCACGTATTGATGATTGTTCAGTAGCTCATGGTAAATAATAAGTTTCAATAAATGATTTAAATAAATTACATACAATTGTTCTAAGAATTTGTACATCAAAATAACATATACTAGCTACGCATCTTCAAGCATATACTCTAATCTTCGAGCAAGCTATAACCTGAAACATGTTAAGTTTGAAAATATTTTGGGTCAACAAAAGTTGGTGAGAATTACATAGGTTTTGATAATCGAATAAAAATGTTGTGCAATTCATGTGTCATGGCAAGTCTAGTCCATATGTGAAAACATACTAGAAGTAAATCGAGTGCATAATCAACCCTTGTGACTGTTATAACGTGGTACATCCCATACGCTCATGGTTCACTCGAATATGTTATGCGATAACAAACACCCACGCTACCTTTGTAGGAGGCACGTATCCGGGTGGGATTGTCAGTCCAATAGATCTATCAATGTATACCGTCGGCTTGTACGGAGTTAATGATTATGCTAGAATGGTGCTTACTCTAATCATGCTCAAGACATAATGCAACATAGAAAACACATAGACACATTGATGATTGAATTGCAATGATAATGTTATAACATGTTTCACCCCAAAAATGGTGATAATAAAAGGGGCTATGTAAAACTCACCTTAGTTGTGATGGAATTGCTAGAATTTAACGAGAATCAGTGAATCATGCTTGCACCTAATTAAGAGTGATGTTTTAGTATTTATAGTCATAGTGGTCATGTAACGCATACCCCTTTAGATTTATCTATTTTTCTTTTTCTCTCTTTTTTTTTTTAAGTTGCGAGTAGATGGTATCATAGTAAAAAAAATGCATAGCACATTTTTGTTGTAGCCATACCTATTTATAAATCTTGATTTCATGCAAAGTAATTTATCTTCATATAGAAGTTAAAGATCTGTATTCATAAACCTTTATTATTTATAAAATAATTTTTAAACCGTTGTATGAAAATAAAACTAGTTAAAAGAAAAATTAATTTAAGTAAAAGAATTAGGTAATCCTTTAAATTTGAATAAACTACCGTACCATTTGACAATTCATACATAATTTTTATATAGTTTCTGCCAACTAAGTGTTTAGTTAAAAGAGTTCATGGGTCAAATAAATTATCTTACAAACTTGAAAATAGTACGAATTTAGTTATTTATTTAGATTCTTTTTTTTTTTTGATAATGAAGTGAGTAGAAATATAGAGCATGAGAGATTTAATTTTTGGAAGACCAACCCATTGATAATATCTTTAGCTATTACTTGTTGAATACATGTGTTGATAATAAAAGAACACAATTGTCTATTTAGCCCATAACAAGATTGTAAATTATGTACTGAATTATATTCATTACCTTGAATCGTGAATGAGGATCAAAACAATAAGGGGTGATGGCTTTTATTGGTGTGCAACCGTAGTTAACAAAGGACGGCGACAACGACGGAATGTAGTCTTGTGGCACCGTGCTGGCCGGTTTGAGATATAATAGACAATAGCGATGGTGGTTTCGAGAGATGGTCATGGTTTCGTTAGAGTTTGGTCAAAACAGAGGCGGAGCCGAGAGATGTGTTGAGGTTGTGGGTTGTGTTTGAAAACGTCAATGATCATTACTATATAAAGGATACGACAAACCTTTTCTATTTATGGAATTACCATGATTATAGGCCGTGTACATCATAGTTGGGTTCCATATACATATTTATTTGGCAAATTTATGTTATTTACATGGTTGATTTATAGGGGAATTAAAAGCCACCAAAAATTAAGGGTGGTAGTCGATTTCATAAAGGCGAGAATCAAGGAAGAGATATTACAATTTTCATCATTTGACACTTTGCCTCCATATATTTTAGAATGTATATGTAGTCCTCCTCATCTAAAGAAAATATGTTTAAATAATGGCTTTGATATATATATTTTTTTACTTACGAATTATGCCACGAGGAAACAAGAAAAGTTACTTTTTTTTTATATTAAGTAGTTTTATTATTATTACTATAAGCTCAAAAATATTTTATAGGCTAATTACAATAAAGAAAGGTTCTTAAAGGTTACACTAGAAATGTAAATACAATGAAATTAAAGGGCTAAAATTGTACCATCAATATTAAATGAAGAGGACGGATGTCACACCTGGATGACCGGTAAATATCACCCATGGCATCCCTCTGCAAACAAAATTTTTAGTTAGAAACACCAAATTCCGAAAATAATTAATGTATGAATTAGGCACGTAAAAATGCTTTACCATCAACTGGATTCTAGCACCGTCGTCTTGGAAACCGCCAGCTGGGGCCGGTGCTACACCCGGATTTCCAATAAATGCAACGGTACACCCCATATACCATCGCATATAACCGGGCTCGGTTGAAGCTGTCCTTATGAGTTCAGAGCGGATAACCGTGTTACGACGGTTATTCCATGCATTGACGTAGGCTTCATGCCTACTCATCCAGTCCGCCCCGTTGAGTCCTTGCCGCCCCAAAGCATGCAGTTTTTCAAGCCGAGCTGTGGGTACGGCTAAGGTTATCTGGGGAGGTATGTACTGGACCATGCCGAATTGCCTCAAAACCCGTTGAGGGTAATGATGCTCAACGATCTCGAAGCATATAAGGGGACAACAACTCCTCCAGCTTTCCATCCCGTTTGAGCACATTGCCGGTAGTCGGTCCAAAACCGAGTTGTAGGGGGTCCAGTTGAACTAAAAACAAACACTTAAGTCAGTAACAAAACACAATAAATGCATGATTAATACATACAAAAAACTAAAAATAATTACTAACATACCATCTCCTCGTCCAACGATTGTAGCTGTGAACGGTATGCCTTGAGGCAGTGTGTGGCCACCTCCGCGAAGTTTAACCGCCAGTCTCGCCACCTACAAAATTAACATGTTAAAAAACGTGTTCAGAAAAAAAAAATACAAAGGGATGCCATGCAGGCAAGTATAATCAAACTGGGATTTGCGATATATACCGAGCCGCTATCGGGCAAGTATAATCAAACCGGTTTGAGGGTGGTCGTGGTGCGAGACACCGAATCCTCTCCCATGCCCATACTTGAAGGAGCATCATGGGTCCGGTCACGGCTTTCCTATCCCGCTGGGTGGCATCACAAAGCCGCCTGTATAAACAAGCCAGAACCGCACTGCCCCAGCTATAAGATGCTGTACGGTTCAGGTCTCGTAAAAATCTTAAGTAAAAAACATTTATTCTATTATTATTATTATCAGGTAGTAAGGTGGAACCGATCAAAAAGAAAAGGATTAAACGAGCACGAAAAATGCACTCTTCATCCGTAGCCTCTGCTTCAACAAAGTCCTGCTTTAGTTTATCAATAATAACAGTACCCAAAACGGACTTGCCGGACATTTGGGCCTCTGTAGGCGTAACACCTAAGAATCGTCGGCACAACGCTATTGCGTCGGCAGTAGACAAATTATCATCTACCCCAGACACAACAGCTCCCTCAATAGGTAACCCCCACAAGACGTTAACATCTTGTAAGGTGACAGTAGCTTCACCAAATGGAAGGTGGAACGTGTGAGTTTCGGGCCTCCATCGTTCCACCAAAGCTGTTGTCAAGGAGTGGTCAACGTATCGATAACCACAATCTATGAGGCCACCAAACCCTGCAACATAGATAAGGTGACGAACCCGTCCTACAACAGGGTGGTCACGAAGTAACCTCCATATGGCTCTATCGCTACGCTTTACCATCATAACTCTATTGAAGTTTTCCTCGTCTGTGAAAACGTGAAAGGCACGATGTCGATCACGCAGATACAGCACATCGTCGTTTAGGGGACCAGGGTGTAAGTTCATGTTTTGATTCATGGTGGGAGGAATTTGGTTGGTATGATTTTTTATAAATTTCAAAGGTTTCAGATGGAGATTGTAGTGTTGATGGTGTGTTCTTGGATGTGGGTGGTGCTCCTTCTTCACCTCAACCTCCATTTTATAACCTTTAAAGCCTGAATTCTTACACTCCCAAGAACACTATTTGCCTATCAAATCATCTGCAACTTACAAGACCATTGCATGCAATGCTAGAGACCTTGTGAGTGTGTCTTATAGGCTGCATGGTTTGCAGGTGAAGACTGATTTTCATTTGCTAGTTTTAATGCATGAAAATGGATTGGCGGGATTATGACGGCAATATTGAAGAACACACCAAATCAATTGGCGGCATCAATGACACCTCTAACCCGATTGGCGGCATCAAGAGGTGACCCCTCCATTTCATTTGGCGGCATCTAGCTTTTTTTTTTTTTGATCCCTCTACTTCAATTGGCGGCATCTAACCCACTGACAAAAGCCCATTGATACCGCCAACCCATTTGGCGGCATCTAGTTTTTATTTTTTTGATACCGCCAATTGAGTTCTCTACATCACCAATATTGGTTTTTTCCCCCAATACCCCCCAAATGTAATTTGTAAAATAATAAACCCCCCATTTATGTAAATGATTCCAAATTATATCCATTTGTAATTACATGATAAAAGTAAAAGTGCTTTATTGTTTTTAATATTAATAATAATTATAGGTTAAAATGTTAATGTGTTATCTTAAGGTGTGAGAAGTGCCTATTTGAGATGGGGAATGGATTTTCTTGGGTTCATCTGGAGCTTAGTGTGAATTCGAGAAACGAGAGCGGAAATTGGGTTCGGGTTCAATGAGAACACTGCCGCAATTAATCTAATTCAAAAGGGTTGCAATGAGTTGTCACTCAAGGTGGTGTTAGCCGATTTAGGTTTATCAAGCTCACCAGGTGACGCCCCTCACACCCTTGTAGCGCTATATAAGACAGAAATGTTTAAAACCTAGTGAAACAAATTAAACCGTCCAAAACGAGCTGAATCGTTCTTGTTTTAATAAGACTCGTAAAACTCAAACAGATGTGTAGATATTGGTTCTTGTATTTCTTGCCTTTTATGCAAGGTACTTGATACACGTATGACGTATGTTAAGTCATTTTATTTTGCGGTCCCAAAACAAAAGGTAATGAGTGTTTTTGGATGTGTAAAATTAAATATAAGGGACAATATTTCTAACTAAAAAGCCAAAATATCCTGTATCCACAGCTTCGTGCTATGGAAATTTTGTTTTTTTTTAGCAATCAGTTGCATAATTGAAGGAATAGAACATGTTTAGCATGTGTTAGTGTGGAAAGAGTTTTCATTCGTCTTATAATATAGTCGAATTAAAATCGTGTGGAAGAAAATTCGTATTTTTGGGTTATTGCTGTTTGCATTTTTGTTTGAAGATATTCTCATTGATAATCAAAGTAAAACCGTAGCTACGTATATTTTTATAGATAACAATGTATCATTATGTGCACAATATGTGTATTAGATTATTTCTAGAAATCTTTCCAAGATAAAAACTCGAAACATTGTTGGTATTTATGTTGAAGTATTCTTTTCAACATCATGAGATAAAGTATTCTTTTTAACTCGAAACATTGTTGGTATTTATGTTGAAGTATTCTTTTCAACATCTTGAGTTAAAGTATTCTTTTTAACTCGAAATATAGTTGGCTTCATGTTAAAGTATTCTTTTCAACATCATGAGTTAAAGTATTCTTTTTAACTCGAAACATTGTTGGTTTCATGTTAAAGTATTCTTTTCAACATCATGAGTTAAAGTATTCTTTTTAACTCGAAACATTGTTGGTATTTATGTTGAAGTATTCTTTTCAACATCTTGAGTTAAAGTATTCTTTTTAACTCGAAACATTGTTGGTTTTAAGTTGAAGTATTCTTTTCAACATCATGAGTTAAAGTATTCTTTTAACTCGAAACATTGTTGGTACTTATGTTGAAGTATCCTTTTCAACATCTTGAGTTAAAGTATTCTTTTTAACTCGAAACATTGTTGATTTTATGTTGAAGTATTCTTTTCAACATCTTGAGTTAAAGTATTCTTTTTAACTCGAAAGATTGTTAGTTTTATGTTGAAGTATTCTTTTCAACATCTTGAGTTAAAGTATTCTTTTTAACTCGAAACATTTTTGGTACTTATGTTGAAGTATTCTATTCAACATCTCGGGTTGAAGCATTCTTTTAAACTCGAGAGAGCTATAAAATTCTTTCGATTAGTGTATCTTTTGTCATGTGATCCCAATAGTACTTGGTGGGTTAACATAAAGACGAACACAAAAGGGGAAGGTCCTAACCATACCATGTACTTACAACCTTGTCATAACACATACCCCCTTATTTCTTAAATATTCCGAGTTAGTGTTATTGAAGGACATAACACCCTAACGTAAGGTTAATTGGTGATTGCGGCCTGGAATGTAATCATGAACTTACAGGTACATTAAAGTGGTGTGAAAATCTATTTAGGATAACCGGTTAGATGTTCAGTACACGTTCGAAATACCAAAGGTGTGGTGGGTTAGCTGCGGTACACCCTATATATAAACACTGATGGTGAGTCGAAAGTGAGACTGGGGATCGAACCAAGCGCTCGGGTAGATGATCAGTGCGTTTTCGGAAAACTCAAGGTGTGGTGGGTTAGCTGCGGTACACGCTATATATAAACACAGAAGGTGCGACGGAAGTGAGACTGGGAATCGAACCAAGCGTTAGTCCTAGTCAGTGTAGTAGTAGTTTCAATAAGTCCTTTCATATTCTACAACATAATCTCCCCAAAATTATTCCGAACATCGTCATTATAAACTTAGTGGTTGTGTTACTATGAACGTTGATCACTCCTGATAATCCTGAATAGCATTCAACCTTCAACCTCATCTTAAAGCTCATACATAACATTTCTTTTGGAAAACAGTTTGTTCTGTTACCCTAAGCTCTTTTCATCCTTTAAAATTAACCACACCCACCGAAAACTCAAATTTTGTATACACTTACACTCTCTGTTACTTGGAATCTTGTTGCATGTCCTTAGCAAAGTTCAGTCAGAAACTTTTCTAAACTAGGGGAGACTGCTATATCAGCGCTCTGTCCTCACCAGTTACATACTTTCCCAACCCTTGTAAACTCTCAACTTCATAGTCTCGGGTCAAATGTCAAAGATTTTAAACCTTTCGCTTTGAATAACTACTTTAAACTTTGTCAGATTTATGACTGATGTATTCCTTAAAACTTACTTACCCTTTTTAAACTCTATTGTTTCATGGAAACTTTCACTTGAAAGTAATTTCGGGACGAAAAGGGGAGTCTGTGACAACCTGTACCCTTCACTTTTCATAAATGTGCATAATTGGTCCCTCAACTATTTCAAATATTTCATTTTTAACCGTCCTATTTTAATAGGACCAAAAGTCACAATTTAATAAAACTTATAATTTTTATAAGTAAAAGTATTGCACGTTTTACACTCACATCTACACCCGAGCACATATGTTTCAGACCTTGATAGTCAAAACCATTAATTTTTGGTCCTAAAACAACTTAGAAACCGAAGGAAACAAGTCCGAAACTTAAAATTGATTAAATTAGAAAATTTGATTGTTTTTACTATTAATTTGTTTATTTTATATTTTTGATAGGTGATCGCACGGAGCAGGGCTAAAACAGTACAAATTATATTTGAAACCCGAACACCCGAGTCGAGAACACGGAGTCATCTATATCTATACATCTAATATTTAAAAGCAATGTGGGACACATGGCATTCCCACATTGCAAGTTCCATTCTCTCTCCTCCTCTCATTAAGCCACATGGCACCTTGTGGGTTTTTATAAAATTTTCGTTTTTTTTAATCAAAAATCAAAGAAAATATATAAAGTCACAAAGAAAAGGCACGCTATGTTCTAAACCACAAATCAACCATCACACCTATTCCCAAACTCAAACCCTAGAGCGGCGTTCTTCAGGCGATTCGAGGATCAAGCATTTGTTTAATCACTTCTCCAAGGTTTCATCTCTACCATTCTATATTAATCATTCTTTCTTCATTTGTTTCTTTTTTTTTCCTGTTTTTCGGTGATTTGTGTTTCGATTAATGTCTGTTATATATGTTTTTATTGATTTAAATTATTTATCTTCATTGTTCTTTACTTTGCGTCTATTATTGTTGAGTTTTATTTATTGTTTTGATTTTTTATAATGTTATAGGGTTTATGTTGTAGTTTCCGATTTATGTTTTTAGGGTTCAATAGATGTTTTTAGGTTTGATTTATTAAGAGTGATTAGTGGTTTAATTGTTAGATTTCGAATTAGGGTTAATGTTTAAGGTTTTGATCTATGGTTAAATTGATGTTTTAAGAAAGCTACGAATGGATTGTTATGCTTTTAGGTTTCAATTTAGGGGTTTATGTTTTAGGTATCGATTTAGGCATTTTTTTTATGTTCAATTTATGTTTTAAGAAAGCTACGAATGGATTGTTATGCTTTTAGGTTTCACTGTATGGGTTTATCATTTAGGTATCGATTTATGGCTTTTTTTCCTTCAATTGATGTTTTAAGGTTTGATTTATTAAGACTGGTTATGATTATTGGTTTAAGTGTTAGAATTGGAATTAGGGGTAATGTTTAAGGTTACGATTTATGGGTAAATCAAACTTTTAAGAAAGCTGGCAATGGATTGTTATTGTTTTAGGTTTCAATTTAGGGCTTTATGATTTAGGTATCGATTTAGTTGTTTTTAGGGTCAATTGATGTTTTAAGGTTTGGTTTATTAAGACTGATTAATGGTTTAAGTGTTAGATCTCGAATCAGGGGTAATGTTTAAGTTTTGTATTTGTGGTTAAATTGATGTTTTAAGAAAGCTACCAATGGATTATTATGATTTTAGGTTTCAATTTAGGGCTTTATGATTTAGGTATCAATTTATGGATTTTTAGGGTCAATTGATGTTTTAAGGTTTGACTAATTCTTCTTTATTTTTCATTTATTATTATTCATATTGATTAAGGCTTTATGTTTTAGGTTTCAACATAGGGTTTATGTTTTAGGTTTGAACATATATTTCGTAATGTTTTTTGAACCTTTTATTGAAACTGTTTTTGTGTTTTTGGCAATGAGTTTGATCAATGCTTAAACTTTTATTTTTTGTTTTTTGAAATAGTGACACAATGTTGTATGGCTTTTGGTTATATATGGAGGATAACGACGTAGCTTCTTTGGTAAGATATCTAACATGGTTTACTATATGTATAATATATGTTTTATACAATAATCTGTTTTCAATATCTTAAATTGTGTGTATTTTGATTCAGGCGTTACCTTCTGATTATGGTGAATGGATCATGAGAGAATACATATCACTTGGAGATGGAGAGCTTGTCTATAAGCAGCCATGATCCTTGTGTTGATCATTCTATGGTTATATCTTTCTTGTATTTGCGAACCCACTTTGATTCGTAGACTTTATTATTATTAATAGTAGTTTATTTCTAGTTATTTGTTGTGTTATCTTCTTCTAATCTTTATTTGTTTATCTTGGTGACAGGTTCGAATGATGAATAACTTAATAACAACTTTAACTTAATTAATCAATGGTATAATCAGCTTCTGGTAGTCCCGAGCTAGATCCAAGGCGAGGAAACCGGTAGTGAGACAGATCCTTCGGGCTTCTGATATCCAAACCAGGTTCTAAGCAATGGCTTCTAAAGTGGATCAGATCTTAGTGACACATTTCTGGTTCATACCAGATGATTGGGTGGTCTTCTTGGCAAAGGATGGTTTCCCTACGGGCGCACCTGTGATCTTTTGTATCATACGCCTTTAGGACTATGTGTCGCCTTTGTCAAGGACCTCATCCAGCTTGGGAGGTTATGGATTGGGTAATTAAGTCATCATTCACCAACTTTATCAGGCCTGTGAAGTGTCACTAAGATAAATAAAATAAAGGTTCTTTAATCTAGTTCTCGTTAGTACAACGCCGATAACCAATGGAGAGACCGCCTTCCTGTGACAATCGTAAGAGAGATCTTTCGGCTTTGACCATTAACCAATGGGGATACGTGGTTGCCAGGATAAAGAGACTCTTCGGTATGGAACACGAGAACTAAGGTGAGGTATACGATGTCCCTAGCCGGAGTAAAGCCTCCAATTTAAGAAGATGATAATTTAGAAGACCCGAAGACATAACCGCGGTTTGAGGAGCCCGCTATACGCGAGGCCCTGGCGAAGTACCCTAGGTGGACGCACGCTGGAGAGGTTTAGCATTCTACTTAGTAGTCGCCTCCGCTTCTCTATCAAGGAGTCGGCACTTCAAGATCACTCTCGTCTTCCACACAATTAACTATAATAAATTATTAATTATAATAGTAAACATAACTACTTAGGCGAAGGGTCCCGAGATGTGCATATCTATCTACTATTTTATCCCACCTTAACTTTTATAAAACCAATCCTTTTGAAAAACTCTTTTTAAAAAAACCCCTCCGTTTTATTTTCATTTCAAAACCTGATTGGTCAATTGATGAATGGTTGAGTAGGGGAAAGTGTGAACCTTGGAATACGATACTCAATAGTTACCACCGAAACTATACTATGCACGTCAGGTTCTCTGCCTATGTGTTGGTTTTAGTTTCCGAAGTAAATATTGTTTAATTTATAAATTTAAGACTTTGTTAGTTAGGATTTAGTAAAATCAGTCTTTTCCCCCAAACCACTGTTTTGGGATTGTTAAATCAAAGTTTTTGGCGCCGGGAAAATGACACATTTTTAATACTAAAACCAAACGCATCATGTACCATGAAAAATCATCAACAATGACAGCTATGTATTTCTTACCTACTATGCTTTCCTTGCTGATTGGTCCACACAGATCCATATTAAGTAGTTCAAAAGGTTGTGTTGTTGAGGAACCAGATAATGATTTATGTGAGCTTATTTTTTATTTACCCATTTGACACGCTTCACGTATATTTTCCTTTTTGAATTTTATGACAGGGAGGCCTTTTACTAGCTTTTTGTTGGCAAGGATGTTTAAGGTTTTGAAATTTACATATGCAAGTTTCCTATGCCATATCTAGTTATCACTTGATGTTTGAGAAAATAGACACAATGGTTCTTTTCTCAGTTTGACATTAAGATCAAAGTAATAAATGGATTTTCTAATTCTTTCACCTGTCAAATATACCACATTATCTAAGATTTCGATCACTTCACATTTATCAGGCCAGAAAATTACCTTTAAGCCCTTATTATAGAATTGTCCACAACTTAACAGATTATACTTTAATCCTTCAATATATGAAACTTGTTCTATGGTTAGAGGCCCTATATTAATGTTTCCATAACCTAAGGTTCTACCTTTTATTCCATTCCCAAAGTTGACCAATTTACCAACTCTGGCTACATACCTACTTAATAAGCTCTTGTTTCCTGTCATATGCTTGGAGCTTCCAAAATCAATATACCAAATCTTGGGCACATGAAGGTCCTGTGAGCTTGGAGATTCATCCTCAGATTCATCATCAGTTGCCATGAAACAGAGGTTGGCCATTTCTTCTTCATCGTCTGATTAATCATTTGATAGCAATGTATCTTCACCAATCAGTTCCATCTGTTTCTTTTTAGCTTCTTCAAGCTTTCTTTCATAGTAGGCAACATCTCTCAGCTGTTTGCTCTTACACTCATTTGAGTAGTGACCTTTTTGTTTACATTTGAAGCATGTTACTTCAGCCTTTTCTATTTTCCTATCCTTGGATTTATCTACCCCACGTTTGAATGCATGGTTTCCTAACATTCTATGTTCAAAGGTTTTGGTAAGAAGTGCAATGGCTTCTGTAAAGGCCAGATAGTCTGATCTGGTATCAGATGTTTCTGTTGCACTTGGTGTTGGAATTGTTTATGAGGAGCTGGATTCTGGTTTCTGGGTTGAGGAATATAGTGCTATTTGACCACCCTTGTGACTAGAATTTTCAAATATCTCATCTTCCCTGGGGATAAGAATGCTATAGAGATCATGGAGGTTCATGTTGTCTAGCTCTAAGGTTGAGGCTAGGGTCATTGTAAGTGTTCTCCACTCTCTAGATAAGCTCCTAAGAACTTAACATTCTTCTCATCATTTGACTTTGTTACCCCATATTTCTTAAACTCATTCAAGATTTTAGAAAACCTTATATAAGTTGCAGACAATGTTTCATTTGAAAAACATTTGAAATATTCATAGCATGAAACACAATTAATTAGTTCTTTTGTTTCTTCTTATTTTTTTCTCCTCCTTCATAAAAATCTTCCAACTTATCCCATATTTCCTTTGCAGATGAACAAGTATCTACAGGAGAAAATATGTTATTTGAAAGAGCCAAGATCATTAATGATTTAGCTCTTTCATCAATTGTCATTGCTTCATTGTCCTCTTGTCCTTGGAATCTTTTATCCTGAGGAACTTGAGTGGCAGGAATTTCAAGTGTTCTATCAGTTGCTGGAACTTCTAGTATTTCGTTCATGGGAATTTTTAGTCCACTCACAATGGATTGGTACAGACGATGATCATGTCCATATAAGAAGTTGATCATCCTAACCTTCCATTGGGGATATTCCTCTCTCACAAGAGTGGGAGACTTAGACATTGAGTCCATTTGGAAATCAGAATTCCATGTTTGAAAGCTTGCCATTTATCAAAGTGGTATTTATGATACTTGGTTAAAACGTTTAAAATTTTAGCTTAAATAGTTCTTTTAACAGATCAGGATCTTTATGAAAATAACTTATTCAAGCTGCTCTGATACCAAGTGTTGGTCCCAGAAGTATCAGCCTCACTTTGAATCAAATGGCAATGAGATTTCAACAATAATTAATGTCCGGAATGTGAAATCAAACTTTTAGAAAGAATAGAGCACACAAGTTTTTAAGAAGTTTTGAGTTTTATATAGTGACCACCTTTTAACAAGGATCACCTTTAGACTTTACAAAAGAATGACTCAAAAGAATTCTTATGGTTGTTATGAATGTGATGTGGAGTATGTGTAAAAGATATATCTAAGAAGAGTATATGTTTGTTATGTATATCACACACTTTCACATTCACACTTGGCAATCTTCTCCTTCGTATGATGTCTTCTATTTATAGAGAAGTGTTGACCCCAAGTTGATGAATAAACAATTGTTTATTTATTAACTTGTAGTTTTACAGGTTGAAAAGGAAAAGAAAGTCTTGCATTAATGATTGAGGTCAAGTTGCATGCATTTTAATTTTCTCACTTGTCAAGATTTAGATTTCTTCCCAAAAATCTGGTTCCCTTGTCCCAGATTTCAATCTTCTTTCCCATATTTCATCAGATAGGAGTTGTGTTTGTCTTTCATTATCTATGTTTAATGTCTTTAAAGAGATCTTATTCTTTGATCTTTGTCCCTTCATCTGGAACCTTTTCTGAATTTTCTTCAGTTTGTTCGGCTTTGATTCTTAACTTCAGTTTTTTTTCAACACTTCATGTTTTCTATTTTGGTTTTAACAAAAGAAATTCTTGATTCGCCGCTAATAAAAGATGACAAACACTATCGAGGCTGTTACAAGGCAGTTGTTACCTCCTGAAGGAATGCCTTCCAAAAAAAAATAAAATAAATAAAATAAATAAAAAAACCTCCTGAAGGAAAACTAGATTTTCTTTATTTGTTTGCTAATTAAAATACTGTCAGTCAGAAGTAAACTTAAGATTTTTTTTTTAAAGTAATATTAGTTTTATTTTTCTCGGACAAAGAAAATTACATTAAGATAACGGGCAGGCGGGCAACAAGCTGCGCCGCTAAGATATTGGAGTACTTATAACGGCTTTCAATAAATCTACTGTTTTTATTTCAACTTGTCCATGTATACAAATTAAATTTGCAATAAATAACTGAAGCGCCTCATGTTATTTATGAGAGACGATCATATTTAATGCGCCACACAATGTTGCCATGAAGCAAGGTGAACCCACTATATATTAGTATAGATAGATTTTTTTTTTTTGAACGGCCAAACAACTTTATTGATTCACAAAGCTAGCAAGAAACTAGCAAAAAGTCCGAGATACAAACAAAAGAAACAAAACAATCCCAAACACATCAAGCCGAACAAAATTAAGAAATAACAAAACTTTATCCCATTTTTGAGGCATCAAAACTTCCCCAAGCATCCCACGTCATATCCTTCATCTTGGCGCGACTCGTGGCCCATAAGAAACTCATAATCTTGACTTCTTCAATAACATTCCGGACCGATACCTGTTTTTGTTTAAAGACCAAATCATTTCTAGCCCGCCATAAGCTCCAAAATGTCGTTAGGATAACCGCGTAAAAAGCCTTGCGCACCCGAGTCCCATCCTTAGCAGATCGGTGACAAGAAAGAATATCATGAACATGAAAGGCAAAAAAATTCGGTACCCTGCACCATGTAAGAATACGATACCAGACCTCCGAGAACACCGGGCACCTCGTGAATAGATGTTCCACCGTTTCAGCGCTTGAATTACAAACTTTGCACTCCTGAGAATTGACCTGTACCCTTCGCCTAACCAAGGCATCCATAGTAGGAAGCCTATTCTGCAAAGCGCGCCCCGCGACTACCCCTACCTTCCTCGGGACCCAATTACACCACTCAAACTGTGAGATGGGAAGCGTGTTTTCAGCCCTGAAAACCCAGTCCTTTACCGACTTAACTGAAAAGCCCACGTCCCCATCCAGCGACCAGATCCACAAATCAGGTCCTGGTCTAACAGCAAAGTCAGACAGCGGCAACAGTAGCAGCTGCAACTGCTGCTGTTCAGCACCTGTTAAAGGTCTGCGCTTCCATTCCCACTTGAAGATTAATTGCTGCACATCACCCACCCGTATCCGATCCTTAACAACACACAATTTCTTCTTCTCTAGCGCAAAAAGCAAAGGAAATAAAGCCTTGAGGGGTGTATCCGCAATCCAGTTGTCGTACCAGAAGAGGATACTATCGCCTCTCCCAACCGTGCCTTTAACAAAATTAATCGGGCCATTGTTAATTCTTTCCAGCAAAGCTGTGATAGAAGCTATCTGCTTCCACGTACCTGCAACCGAAATTTTAACTGGAATATAAGACCAATCCCTACCACACCCATGTATTGACCAAACAACCTTGCGCCAAAGCGAATCTTGATCAACTTTAAACCGCCACCACCACTTGGACAATAGACTAACGTTCGCATCTCTCAACGAACCCAGACCAACCCCACCATATTTAACCGGCGCGACCACCTTTTCCCAAGCTATCCAGCTCATCTTATCATTCGCATCAATCCCTCCCCAAAAGAACCTTCTACTCATCCTCTCAAGGGAGCTGATAACTTGACAAGGCGCCCGGAAAAGAGAAAAGAAATACAAAGGCAATGAACTCAAAACTGATTTAAGTAACGTGATACGTCCACCATACGATAGAGTCTTGGATTTCCACAAAGATAGGCGTTTCTTAAATTTCTCAATTATTGGCTCCCAACATCGCACCAGGTTCATATTCGAAGCAATAGGCACGCCTAAATGGGAAAACGGAAATCTGCCACCAGAACATTTAAGGGCTGCTGCCATATTATCCAAACCTGCATCGGACACCCCAACCCCAAAAACGCTACTTTTCTTGGAGCTTATCCTCAAACCCGAGATTAAGTAGAAACCCCTCAACAGCCTTCTCAGATTTAGGACATTAATCAAGGACCATTCACCACAAAAAATCACGTCATCAGCATACATAAAATGTGTAATAATTGGACCCGAACCTCCAACTGAGATGCCACGATACGCCCCCAACATACTAGCCCTTCTCTTCATCCGTGTAAGACCCTCCATGGCTAATATGAATAAATATGGAGATAATGGATCACCTTGGCGTAGGCCACGCATACAAGGGAATTCACAGGTGGGGGAGCCATTTACTAACACCGAGGCTTGGGACTGTTGCACTATAGACATAATCCATCCACGCCACTTAGAAGAAAAATGCATTTGAACCAAGATATCCTCTAAGTAACCCAACGTAAAGAGTCATATGCTTTTTCAATATCCACTTTGAGAAATAAAGCAGACAATCTCGACTTCTTTAGCCATGCAACCGTTTCATTCAAAATCAGGGGGCCATCAAGAATGTTGCGATCACTAAGAAAAGCCGACTGCTCTTCAGACACAAGGCGAGACATGAACGGTATCAACCGAGACACCAACACCTTAGAGAGCACTTTATTAATAATATCCACCAAGCTAATCGGTCGATAATCTGACAAAGTCGCCTGATCGCGCCCTTTCGGAATCAATGCAATAAACGCCGAAAAACAACCAGCCCTAATAAAACCATTTTCATAAAACTCATCAAACAAGTTAAAGAAATCCTGCTTCAATACCGACCAGAATTTCCGAATGAAAAGGAAATTAAAACCATCAGGACCTGGCGCCTTCCCACCGTCACAATCCCAAACCGCCCTCGTAATTTCCTCCACTGTGAACGGGGCATCCAAGATGTCTACATCTTCAGGTAATAAAGTTGGAATGTCCGGACAAATAAAATCTGGGCGCACACCAGCTTTATTACTGAACTTTTCTGAGAAAAACCCCACAATATTTTATTTAACCTGGTCCGGATCCGTAATCCATGAATCGCCACATTTTACACCATGTATCTTATTTGAAGTCGAGTTCATTTTAATAATACCATGAAAATATTTAGAATTTGCATCCCCCTCTAAAGCCCATTTTACTCTCGACTTTTGATGTGCCTCCAACACGAGAAGACGTTCATCTTCAAAAAGAGTCTTCCTCGCATTAGCCCTCTACTCCAACTCCACATCAGACAAACTCCCCAACTCCGCTTTTGCTTCAAGATCTTCCACCAGCTTTTTACACTCTAAACTCTTAGCTGCCCTTCGTTTTCTTTCCGCTTGCACCCACAATCTAATCCGACCCTTTAACCATTTCAGCTTAGTAGCAATGGCGACATCTGATGGACCAGAAAAATGAAAGTTACCTGCTATGGAATTTACAAAGTCAACAAAACCCGGCCATTCTAGCCAGGAATTGTAGAACCGAAATGGTATATGACCAAAATCCGAATTCTTCAAGGAGAACACAAGTGGGCTATGATCTGTGAGATATCGAGGCAATGCCGTAAGACTCGCCCTAGGCCACATATCCATAAAATCCCTAGAAACAAGGACACGATCCAGCTTGCTCATCTTATCGCCCCTACCCGACATATAAGTAAAGCTACAACCACCCATATTATACTCAAAAAGCTCAGCTTCATCAATAAAAGAATTGAAAGCCAACGCATTCTGAGAAGAAAATTCCGAGTTTTTTCGTTCGTCAACCCCCCTCACCTAGTTAAAATCCCCCATCAAAACCCACAACCCCAAAAACGAACGCCTGTAAAATAATAATTCATTCCAGAAAACTCTTCTGCCTGCCGGATCATTTGGCGCATGTACATTCGCAATATTAATATAGGTATTAGAATGGACCAGGAACCCCGATACAACCAAGACATGACGAGCTCTCAAAACGCCCGTCTGCTTGAAAACAGTCGGGTCCCACCAACACACAAGCCCACCCGTAGCCCCTTCAGAATCAACACAGTCGTATTTAAAAGCCGAATAACCCCAAAAAGTAGATAAAAATCTAATAGAAGGATCCGCTATCTTAGACTCTTGAACCACCATAAAATCCACACCATTAGACGATTTCAATCGCTTAACCCAAGTTGCCTTACCTTTACCCCTTATCCCACGGATATTTATCGACATAAAATTCATTAATTATCCACCACACCATTTTCCGCAACAATCTCTTCTGCCACAAAACTTAACGAATTATTCAAATTAATACCGACCAGTGAACAAACCTGTACCGTAGCTATTACTTCCGAGTTAATCTCCGCCGCTTCCGCAACCACCTCTGGAGGAGGCTGGTCACCACCACCGTTCCCAGCAAAGTTCACATTAGCAGAAGGAACCTGTTGAACCTCAGCGGTGTCCATCGGATTATCATTGGCCTGGGTGTTTAGATCGAACTCCGTGTTCAACCGACGAGGAATAAGAGCAGGCATCGTCGCTGTAGTATCAGCAATATCCTCAGGTGAATTATGAAATATAAGTCATGACCTCTTCCTACTCTTCATTAAAGTAGATTGGCCCACTAGTAAATCCGGTTCACCCTCCAAAGAAGGCCCATTGCAAGAAGGGGTCATGTCAACATGGCCCATGTCAACAGGCCCAGTACTCTCCACACCCAAACAGCCCATATCATTTGAATTCTACTCCACGTTAACTGTTGCATGAGAATTAGGAAAGTTATAATTTTCAACCTCAATTCCATAATTGTCATCCTGATTAATCGGCTGATTTACTGCTTCATCAATGCCATTCACTGAGTTCACCGGAGACGCCTGAACAGGCTCCCGGATTTCTCCATCCTCCATGTCATCGACGTCGGACTCTACGGACTCGAACTCCGGCACCCATGCAGAGTGCTCCTCAACAACCCACACACTGTAACCTTTATTTCTCCAAAAAAATGGTAATCTCTTCATCAATTTTTGACGCAAGCTTCGTTAAGACGTGAGAAAAACCAATAGAGTTATCAATGCCAGTCCAAGAAAACTCCGATGGCCACACAACATCCCCGAATAACCGCCCTATATCATCAAACGTCGAACTTTCTCGTGCCATAATAGAGACCCCAACGATCCTTAGAACAGCAATACGCTCGAATGGTAAATCCTGGCCCATCCAGAAAGTTCTTGTACAAATGGGTTTAAACCTACAAATAAGTCTTAATGTGAAAACTGAAGATAGAAATTTTTATTATTATTATTATTTTTATTTTTTATTTTTTTGATTTTTTTAATCTTGTTAAACATGTATTTTAGTACTAAATCTAAAAAAAATTAGTGTAATTACTCTTGCATAGTAATTACTCTAGTGTAAACCCATGACCTCTTGGTCTAATGGTATGGTGTCCCCCCTTACAAATGTGAGGTTGTGATTCAAATCCTGGTTTCTAATCTGGTGGCTCAAGTCATCCAGATGAACAACAATGGAAACGGCAATGGAAGCGGTAGTAACGGAAACGGGAACGGAACGGAAATGGAAACCACAACGGGAATGGGAATGATCTTCCAGCCTGTACCCTTAAGCACTTTAATTCCTGCAATCCCCCAAAGTTCAGTGGAGAAGAAGGAGCTACAGGACTCCTACAATGGTTTGAGGGTATTGAGAATACCTTCATCAACAGTGAGTGCCCCGACAACTTAAAGGTCCGATATGCCATGAGTGTTCTTCACAAACGAGCACTCACTGGGTGGAATGAGGAAAACGCACCCTAGGAGCTGAAGTTGCACTTGCTATGACTTGGGATCAAGTCAAAGAGATCATGAGAAATGAGTACTACCCACGCAACGAAATCAAGAAGTTGGAAGACGAGTTTCACGATCTTGTCCAAGATAGTGGAGAAAACCTTGCCTACAACACACGTTTCCACGAACTTAGCCTACTGTTGCCACACAAAGTCACCCCCTTGCCTATTGCAATCGAGAAATACATTGGTGGCTTACCCATGAAGATTCAGGATACGATGTGGGGAAGGAACCCTGCTACTTTGGAGGAAGCAAAGCGTTTGGCTGCCACCTTAACAGATAACCACGTAAAGGCAGGAACCCTGACCCGGAAAGGGGAGAAGAAAACTGTTGCAAAGGATACTCCCCAACCTGCCGTTGAAATCAAAGCTGAGACATCAACCAACGGAAAGTGCAAGGCCAGGAATTTTGCAATAGACGCCACTGCTCCACCCAACAAGAAACAATACCACGGGAAGCTACCCAAGTGTGACACCTGCCAGTATCACCATCCAACCCAAGTGCCCTGCCGTCAGTGTACTAATTGTCAAAGGTATGGGCATCTTGCAGAAGCTTGTCGAATTCCTGCTACAAACGCCCTTGCAACTCCAAATAATCCAGCTACTTAACAGCAAGCCCTACCATTTGAATAATGTCTACTTTCTCTTTAATTCCATGTATTGCCACTTTTGATTCAAATAATAAATTCAAGTATTATCATGACATCTGTGTGCATGCTTGTTTGAATGTGAACTGATTGCTATGTCTATAATCATACCTGCTTACTTGTACGACAATTAGTTGACTACCAAACAATCTACTCAACGATTGGTAGAGGTCATCATGTCTTTCCAACAATCGGGAGAGGCCCTACAAGCTGCTCAACGACTGGTGGAGACTATCGAACCTGCTCAACAATCGGTAGAGTCATAAAAGGACGCAAAACCCTAATGTAAGGTAAATTGGTAATTACGGTCCGGAACGTAATTATGAATTTACAGGTACGTTAAGGTAGTGTGAAATTTTATCAAGGTTTTCAGTAGTTGACCAATTGTAAACCTAGTGTTTCTCTTAACTTTGGGACGAAGTTCCTAAAAGTTGGGGAGACTGTAACACCGCGAAATTTTCAAATTATAATACGTATATTATTTTCATAATGTACCTAAGTTTTATTTCCCGACCACACAACTTATATATATATATTTATACATATATATTGTGACACCTCAGGAAAATCCCACATCGGCTGTGGCCAGGAGAGATTCTTGGTTCATAAGTAATGTCTTGCCTCTTAAATCACCAACGCGTTTTGGGGCTTAATGTTAGTGGATGAGAGGAGAATTCCACAGTTAAGCATGCTCAGGTGGGAGAAATTTCAGGATGGGTGACCTCCTGGGAAGTCTCCACTTGGGCAACCAAAAACAAATCCGTGAGCTCTGGATGGGCAAATATTGGTGATGAGAGGGACGGGGTGTTACAGATGGTATCAGAGCCACTCCTGTGCCGTTCGGGATGGTGGGTGCACACCTCATCAGGGACGATGAGACTCTAACAGGGGGTGAATGTGACACCCCAGGAACACACCTCATCAGGGACGATGAGACTCTAACAGGGGGTGAATGTGACACCTCAGGAAAATCCCACATCGGCCGTGGCCAGGAGAGATTCTTGGTTCATAAGTAATGTCTTGCCTCTTAAATCACCAACGCGTTTTGGGGCTTAATGTTAGTGGATGAGAGGAGAATTCCACAGTTAAGCGTGCTCAGGTGGGAGAAATTTCAGGATGGGTGACCTCCTGGGAAGTCTCCACTTGGGCAACCAAAAAACAAATCCGTGAGCTCTGGATGGGCAAAGCGGACAATATTGGTGATGAGAGGGACGGGGTGTTACATATATAATAATAATAATAATAATAATAATAATAATAATAATAATAATAATAATAATAATAATAATAATAATAATAATAATAATAATAATAATAATAATAATAAAACTAGTTGTTAAACCCTAACCCAACCTAACACCCCTTTTCCTTTTCTGAAGCCCAGCCCAGCCCAGTCCTAGAGCGGCCCAACAGCCTTGGCCCATCTCACTGTTTTAACAACAAAAAAAAAACACGCTGACCCCTGGTATCGAACCCGAGTCAATCGCACAAACACACACAATCTCAACCAGTTGGTCTAGCACTCGTTCTTGTATCAAACCCGGCTTATTATAACTATACCTCGTCTCCAAAACCTCTCAGTTGACTTGGAAAGTCAACTGAGAATCAAAGACTTGCCAAAACCACATCGATTACCCGTTAATTGTTAAGGATTGATTTAGCAGCTTGATCACCGGCCATCATCGAGTCAACACACAAACAATCACATTCAATTGTTTCTATTTTTATGAAAAACGCGTCAAACATTAAAGAACTCGGTCAAATCTTGCCAAATCGTATACCGAAGAATAATACTATAAATTGGTCATCAGCGAGTCTTCACAACTCGCCAATAATCATTTCTCAACCTCCAATTCTCCTCAATGAACACTCTGTTCTTATTCACGATCGTACGTTTGACTTTTTGATTGACCATTCGATCGAACACGATACAACATTGTAAGTTTAATGTTTTATGTGGGTTATGTTCATCGGCAATCACACATCAATAGCCCTATGATTAATTAGGCTATTGATGTGTGAATCAATCTATTGCTGAATCTAGGGCTTGAACGATTGAATTGGGGATAAGGGAATCTGCTGCCGTGTGTATTTATTTAATTCGAAACGATATTCAACACCAACTTATCAACAGATCAGTTGGTTGGCCTCTTTTCACAAAAACATGAACCGGCCAGATGGCCAGGTTCGAGTCCCACAAAGCCCCCTTTTTTTTTAGTTTAACTTATATATATATATATATATATATATATATATATATATATATATATATATATTCATTTATATATTTAAAATTCATTTTAAAATACCAAAACCCTTTTATAAATTCTACAAAAATTATATTATGTTAATCTAGTGAAAAAGTTTAACATACAATTTTTAGTTTTCAAAAATTTATTTATTTAATATATATAATAAATAAATCAAGTTTATTCCATTTTATTTATAAAATTCTATAAAAATATCAAAACGATCTTATTAATTTCCACAAAAATTATCCTGAGTTTTTAAAACATTAAGCTTTTCAGAAATGATTTTTATTTCTGAAAATCATTTATTTAATAATTTTAATCAATTTTTTTTAGTTTTAAACATAATTAATTCATAATAAATCCAATTTTTAATATTTTTGCACCAAAATTTTATACAAATTATTTCTGATCATTTAGAACATAAATATAATTTTTAACTAATAATTCTTTAATTTTAGTAATTTTTAATTATTAAAGTTAAAGTTTGGCAATTTGTAATAAATAGATTTAATAATCTATTTTAAAGAAAATAATTTTATAAAAATTATTTTTATACTTTAAACAACATTCTTGTGACCATCTTAGATTTAAAATTTATAAAAAAGATTTTTGGTTATTTATTTACTAAATTTCTCTCTATTGTCGAATATTTTTAATATTAATCAAACGAGCAATTATCCCCAATTCGAATCCCTAGAAACTTATACATTTGTAGACTTGATAGACTTAGACATATTTATTACCTCATTATAGGGTGATACTTGATACATTTGGGCAACACAATTATCCAAATTTCTCAACAGATATAACATTTTACCAAGGTGAGTTTTACATAGCCCCTTTTCTATTTATCACCATTTTTGGGGTGAAACATGTTACAACATTATTTATGCAATTCAATCATCAATGTGTCTATGTGTATTTCTATGTTGCATTATGTCTTGAACATGACTAGGGTAAGCACAATTCTAGCATAAACATTCATCAGCCAAACGGTATACATTGATAGATCTATTGGACTGACAATCTCACCCGGATACGTGCCTCCTACAAAGGTTACGTGGGTGTTTGTTACTGCAATATAAACGATAGAACCATGAGCGTATGGGATGTACCACAATTACAACAGTCAACAAGGTTGATTATGCACTCGATTTACTTCTAGTATGTTTTCGCATATGGACTAGATTGCCATGACACATGAATTGCACAACAATTTTATTCTATTATCAAAACCTATGTAATTCTCACCAACTTTTGTTGACCCAAAAACATTTTCAACTTAACATGTTTCAGGTTCTATTTGCTTGAAGATTTGAATTGATGCTTGAAGATATGTGTATAGTTTTACTCAATTTGATGTACAAATTCTAGAACAATTGTATGTAATTCATTTAAATCAATTAATGGAATTTATTATTCACCATAAGCTACTGAATAATCATCAATACGTGACATCCCGATGTTTCCGCCATCGGTTGGGGTGTTACAAGACGCTCGCCGGGGCCGGCCCCGGAGACTACCATTCACCTCCTCTCCTCCTCCACAACGTCCTCTTGCTCCTCCTCCTCCTCCTCCAACCTTTCCTCATCCTGATGATGACTTCACGGATGAAGAATTGGTCTGGGCCATGGATTATACCATGGCTATTAATGAAATGGACCGACTGAGGGTGTCGGCCCCCACCCCCCGAATTGCTGCTGCTATCCCCTCCCCCTACCACCAACCTATCCCCACCCCCCCCCCCCCCAGAATACCCCCACCCACCACCACCAACCTATCCCCACCCCCCAGAATACCCCCACCCACCACCACCAACCTTTCCCCACCCCCCAGAATACTTGCCCACTACACCACCACCAACCTATCCCCACCCCACCCCGTGAATATGGGGACCCAACTCCTGAGGACTTGGAAGCCCTCAGGGAAGTTGAGGAGCAGGAGCGCCTTTGGAGCATGCCTACCCCTCCTCGGGAGTACTACTACTTCCCCTCGGATGCAAGGTCCGATGGGAGGGACAGCTCACGTTCCTTATCCCCTGAGTACTACACACTCGAGTACTGGGACAACTACTCTCCGTAGTGGGAGGTTTAGGTTTTAATAAGTAATTTAGGATTATATTATGTGTTTATGTAATGTGTTTATGTAACGTTTTAATAAGTAGTTTAGGATTAGGAACTCTATTTGTAATAAGTAATTTAGGATTGTAATTTTATGTGTTTATGTATTATGTGTTAATGTAATGGTTTAAATTTAAAATATTATGTAATCTTTTAAAATAAACTAACATTAAACACAAAACCAAATAAAACTTTAAAAACTAAAACCTTAAACATTACAAATACAACACTAAACATAAAACATAACATTAAACATAAAGCCTAAACATTAAAAAATAAACATAGTGAAAACGCATCAGAGACCATGACAAAAGATTGGTGATTGAGAAGTCGTTATCGTATTGTTGACGATAGGCGTCGTGTGTCAACTGTATTGCCATCTGTTCGCTAACCCCAGGGTGCGCCTGCATCGTCGCTGAATAGACTCCATGCCATCTGTTAACGTTATTTTGTATAGCAGACCACTTACTGGTGATCTGGTCAACGGTACGGTGGTTCGTTCCCGTGATTTGGTTGAACTCGACCAACACATTGGGCCAAAAAGCCTGCCTATTGGTTGACGGGATCTCCTTAACGTTTATCCACGCCCGCACCAACTCGAGTTGCTCTTGATTCGTCCAGGCTGCCATAGTTTTGATTATTGGTTTGTATTTGGTTTTCTTTGTTTGGAAAAATGTATATAAGAGTGTGTGTATGTGTGAATTGTGAATGTGTTGTATATGTATATATATATAGATAGATTTTATTGTTTAAAAAAATATATTAAATGAAATGACCGTTGTCAAACGGTCAAAATATAAAAAATCATCAAATTCAATCCCACAACGCTCGTTATCCTCACAAAAAATCTCACCCAAAACGCTCCATAGCGCCGGAGGGGGTGGTGTTCCCGGCGCTATGGAGCCCCAAAACGCCCTATAACGATCCCCATTACACATACTCTTAAAATAGATTGTTAAACGCTATGTTATGATTAGTTATGTAATAGAAACGCAATAATCAACTAATCATCATCTAAACATAACTCCAAACACTCTCTAAACTTCTCAGTTCTTACATCAAACTAAAGTCACTCTCTACAAATATAATCCAGAATCTGAAATTTTGACTCTGAACCAGGGTTTGTAGTCTAGTGCTATTAAAGTGTACTGGTAAAGCATTCATATTTATGTGGTTGAGAGTCTAAGTCTTGTGATGAATAAGTTAAGTTTTCGGAGTAAAATTAATGGCTCCGTCTATTGGCACCCCCACCTTCTATTTTCACCCCCTCAAAGCGTCTCGCTTAGGCCTAAGCGAGGTGCTTTGAACTCATTCCAAGGAGGTCAGTACGAGGGGGCAGAAAAAGCTGATTTTTGACTCGAAGCGCCTCGCTTAGGCCTAAGCGAGGCGCTTCGGATCAAATTTTTTTTTTTTTTTTTTTGGTCTTTTGAGTTTTTTTTTTTTTTTTTTTTTTTTTTTTTTTTTTTTTTTTTTTTTTGCAGTCAGACGTTTTTCAAAAAGAACATTTTTTATGTCAATGGGAGTGTAAACAAAATCGTCAATCCTACTGTTGATTTCTTTCTGCAACAAGGAACAAAATGTCAGTTTTTTCCTGCCACTTTTCAATCTCACTATCCAACAACTGAATTTTACTTGCTTGCATGAAAAGTTTATTTTAATTGTCCGTTTGACAAATGCCTGGCTAACCCACCACCACCACCACCGTCACCCACCCACCACCACCACCTAGCATCGTCCACCACCACCGTTCACCACCACCACCGTCCATCACCACCACGGTCCACCACCACCACCCACCATTGTAACATCGCGCGTTTTTCCCCAAGTGTTAAGTTAATCAAATCACCATTTCACCCACTATATACTTGTATTATGATATATACATATATATATATATATATTTATTTAGTTATTTATTTATTTATTTAAAACCACTTTATATACTTATTATAATAATAATAGTAATAGTAATAGTAATAGTAATAGTAATAGTAATAGAAGTAATAAAAACTTCACTTGTGCAAACTTATACAAAACATGAACACCCCTCTTCTTTTTTCGGAGCCCAGTCTGAGCCTAGCCCAAAACAAAACATGTGACCTGGCCCAATAACCTTGCCTTTCCCACTTGCCTTGTCTGCAACTCCGACCGGTCAGAGGGAAAAACCGGCGAGTTTCCATTACTGTCCCTCAATCACATTTAATGAATTCCGCGTGTTTCCAGCCTATGACCAACACCTCTAATCTCGTCTGATTGGTCAAACCCGCATTAAAGTAGTTTAAAAGGTGTTACCCGTGTTTTTCGGCGACACCAAATTTACCAAACGAAAACGCGTTCAGCTTGAGTATAAATAAGACCACTCTCACACTCGGAAACCTCGCACATAACCAACCCCCACCCTCCTTTCTGTATAAAAACACCTCGGCATATATATTCCAGGCTCGCCGGAGCTGCAGACCTCCGGCCACCTCTGTTCTCCCTCAAAACCCCACTAAACGGTACGATCTTGGTCTCAAATCGCTCGTTCTGATAGATAACATAATAACCCTCACGTTAATTGGACTTTAGTTACAGGCTTCGAGTCCAATTAGCTGGGATTAGACCTAGGGTTTCAATGGGGAAGATGGTCCAAGTCTAATACGATATAAAAGATTTTCTGTCAATGTTAAACTCGTTCTCAGGGTCAGCCCAGGTGGTGGCTGGCTTGTGATTTAAATCCATTGAACCGGAACTGCCTCGGGTTTGATTCTCATAACCACCATGTATTTTTTTTTTTTGGTCATCTTCTAAAGGGATTACATTTTTTGGGTGAAACATGTTTAAACATTTTATACATTCATTTACTCATTCTTACTTGTGATTCAATTACACTATCATTTACTCATTCTATCATTTGACTGTAACAAAAAGACACAGTACAATCATTAACATTGATCAAGCCGCCTGTTTAGATTATAGCGCTATAGGTCTGACAAACCCATCCCCCCGCATAAATTCAGAGATGATCGATAACAGTAACAACATTTAACTAACTTGCGAGTTAGTCCTCAGTCGACACAAGGTTTGATTGTACAAAGACGCATTGTTACATGTCGGACTCATACTCTATCATCATACAACTGTGATTGTTGTACAAACTATTGTTATCAATTATATTCAAAAACCTATGTATTCTCACCAACTTTTGTTGACCCAAAATATTTTTCAAACTTAACATGTTTCAAGTTCTACTTGCTTGAAGATTTGAGTTAATGCTTGAAGATGTGTGCATAGTATTATTCATTTTGATGTACGAATTCTTATAGAACAATTGTATGTAATTTATTTAAATCATTTAATGAAATTTATTATTCACCATGAGCTACTGAACAATCATCAATACGTGACATCCCGATGTTTCCGTCATCGGTTGGGGTGTTACAACCACCACCACCCATAACCACCACCACATACCACTTACCACCGTCCACCCACCACCACTACCACCACCCACCACCACTACCACCACCACCCACCACCACCACCACGGTCCATCACCACCACCACCACCCACCACGGTCCATCACCACCACCACCCACCACCGTCCACCACCCACCACCACCACCACCGTCCACCACCACCACCACCCACCACCGTCCACCACCCACCACCACCACCACCACCACCGTCCACCACCACCACCCACCACCGTCCACCACCACCACGGTCCACCACCACCACCACCTACCACCGTCCACCCACCACCACCACTACCACCACCACCCACCACCACCCACCACCATGGTCCACACCACCACGGTCCACCCACCACCACCACCACCATCTACTACCAGACTGCTGTAAAAACTCAGTTTGTTTAAATTTAAGGTTATTTCAGCAGCCTGCAGACGTTAACAAACAAACAGTCTTCTTCTTGCAGACTGCAGACCTTTGGTCCACCTCTTCTCCTGCAGATGTCTGCAGATGTGGTCCGCAGACTGCAGACTTTTTCCTACAGAAAAAACAAACAGCACCTAAATGGATAACGACTGATTTCCCGCCTCATAGGTTGGTGTGAAAATTGAATTTTTTTTTAAGTTTGATTTTTACTATATATATATATATATAAAGAAAACGTATATGTTGACGTGGCGTGTAATGGAGGCATCAACCTCCCCTTGAGAGTGCCACGTGGCATCATAATTGAAAGATTTTAGTGTTTTTAAACTATTTCCTTTTTTAATTAAAAAAAAAAGATAAACATAAAACCCTAAATTAAATTGAGTTATTTTAGGGAAAAAAAAAAGAATTTAAAAATAAATTTAAAATTTTCTCTCTCATGTTTACTCCCATAATTTTTAAACGTTTATATCTTTTATATACGGGATTTTTTAAAGAAAAAAATTACACCAAATTAACGAGCGTTTTATTATCTTTCCAACGAGTACCATAGTCCTATATAAAAAACGCAGAAAAATCGACTATTTTTTGTGGGGTTTCGTTCATACAAGAAAAACACACAAAGTGTTCATGTTATTCATTAATCGTGTTTTTTCTTTTAAACCAGGTTCTTATCTACGATGTTGAAAATCAGCCCAATCGCCATGTTATCATTGGAATTTTACTAGGTATACTTCATCAAGAGAAGTTAGGAGAAAGAATCACGCAACACTGCAACACATGGTGTCACCTTATAGCAAGGTTATTTTTTTATTTATTTAATTACAAGAGTAATAATTATTACTATTAGTATTATTCGAATGGTTATATTTTTCAACCCCGGAACGCTCCCGGAAAGAATTGATAGTTGCTGACGTGGCGTTCAATGGTGGCCTCAACCATCTCTTGATTATGCCACGTGACATAATAAGATGCAATGATTACAACTTCCAACTTAAGTGTTTGTTTAGTTGATTAGGTTATGAATTATAAGAGCCATTAGAATGTGAGAAATTAGAGAGATGTGATGAGTTTTTTAATAGTTGCAGCTTACATAAGTGATTCTTTAGATGATTACTGATTAAGTTTTAGATTAGGGAATATGAGTTATTACTGATTAGAATACTATGAACATGTAATGATTGAGAGATTTTGTGGTTAGTTAACTTGAGCCATTTGCAATAGGTTATCACGTAAAATTAGATTTTCCAACCCTGGGACCCTCCCGGGGTAATCAGCTAGTGAATAATATACGCTTTTAACTTATCTAATTTTATTTTTTTTAATAAATTACTCTCGCTAACCATACTAAGGGGTTGTTTGGTTGATTAAAGGGCTGTTTGGTTGATTAAGTGCTGAATCATTAAGATGTTTAAATGGTGAAGAGACTCTGAATGATTAAGTGCTGAATGATTTAGCTATGCACCAAGTCTGAATGATTCAGCTCTGAATCATTCCATTCAGAGCGTTTTTTAAGTTGAAACAAACAGTCTGAATGCTGAACCAATCAGAGCTGAATGACTTAGAGCCTCGTTAAGAGGCTACCAAACAGACCCTAAGTGCTGAATCATTAAGATGTCTGAATGGTTAAGTGCTGAATCATTAAGTTAGATCTTTTAATGGTTAGTATTCTTTTCTCACATTGGTAGAAGAGCCTCATTAAGGTTCAACCTAGTTCAGTGCTTAATGATTCTGTGCTTAATGGTTCAGTAACATCTCAAATCTTAATGATTCAGCCTTAACCATTACATTCAGAAACTAAAACAAATACGCTGAATGCTAAATCATTCAGCGCTGAATGGTTCAGAGCCTCATTAAGAGGCTTACCAAACAGCCCCTAAATTAACTTAATACACAATTGCATTTCGATAGTATATTTATTGAAAAGAAATTGTATTCAAATTTTGTATCGTAAAAATATATCAAGTATCAGTACCGAACCAGTGCCGTGACGAAATAAACAGATATTGACCAAAACTGAATTTCCGCCACGTCACACGGGAAATCCAACTAGCTAAAACTAAAACAAAATAATCAAAGTATTATAGAGACAACTCATCAACCAATACATAATCCGAATAATCATTATAAAGTCTAAGATTTAGTCAAGTATTGTCTAACCAACCTTCTAAAACGTGAGAGGCTGATTGCCCATGGCAACCGTCTAGGTGCACCTACACACACTCTTTCATGGGTCAAGACCATACCTGCTACCCATTTACCAAATCATACACACCACATAAGTATTCAAGGAAATAAAAATGTCGTTGCGCCCCTTACAATTTGGGTAAAATGAGGTGGCACTTCATCGTTCACAAATAAAAAATGAGGTACCAACTAACATGAAATGAGTGTTTTTTTTTTAATCGTTCTAAGTCATGTTTGTGAGTCTATATTGAGAATTTTAAGGAATTGATAGAAATACATTGTAAAATACCGATTTCAAACGCATATTGATGTTACTATGTATGTGCTTCCTTTTGCATAACTACATTCATAATAATCCTAGAAATAACGTTTGCTATGGTTGAGTAACATTCAAATTACATAAACAATAAAAATTTGTTTGAATAAACAATTAATTAGAAGAAACAAATATATAATGATATTGCTACACTAATATAAAAAATTGCACATAGAAAAGGATTGATTGCATATATTGTCATTTACCATGTGTCCTTTATGTAATGCTCTACATATGTATAAAAATTTCCTTGTCAATGTAAATTAATAATAAAAAGAAGTTTTGTATTTAGGGGTGTTTGGGATTGATTATTCAAAACAGATTATGCGTTTTGAAAAAGTAGGGGTGGAGCTGCTTATAGATTATTGCGTTTTGGTGGCCTAAGAGGGTGTTTGGGATTGCGTTTTGAATCTGATTTTTAGATTATTGCGTTTTGAAAACGCGGATAATCAGTTTTTAGTGTTTGGATTGCGTTTTGAAAACGCAGATAATCAGTTTTTTAGGCTATCAAAACGCAATAATCTATAAGCAGCTCCACCCCTGCTTTTCCAAAACGCATAATCTGTTTTGAATAATCAATCCCAAACACCCCCTAAAAAACTGATTATCTGCGTTGTCAAAACGCAATCCCAAATACTAAAAACTGATTATCTACGTTTTTAAAACACAATAATCTAAACATCAGATTTAAAACGCAATCCCAAACACCCACTTAAATAATGACTTGATCATTTTATGATTTTCACCTCCACACACCTACAGGCTCTCGTTTGTTTACCATCCTACTGTAAAAGTTTTCATAAAAAACATTTGTCAAAGTATTCTTTAACTAATTCTTTAACGGTAACACACTCTAATTCTTTAACTAAACTACACCTGTTTGTCAACCACGTGGTTTGAACACTCATCACTTGAAAACACAAAGCCTTATCCAAGGGTAACACTTTCGTTTCCCTAGGCCAAAAGCCCCTTAGTTGTCAAATATTAAAGATGTACACTCGATACAACATCACTTCAACTTAAAGCAACGAATATCTCTGGTAAGACGGTCAAGGGATTGCATTCATTAGTCACACATTCAAGATCCACAATCGATATAAAACCATTGTAACTTTATCCAACCAGTATCTATGTTAAGACAGACCAATATCTAGATTCTATGTTAACACAGGCAAGGAACTGTATTTGTTTTGTCACATATTTCGGATCCGCAACAAGTATAAAACCATTTTAGCATGATGAAATAGATAACGATGCTAAGACGAACAAGATATTGTATTCATTCGTCACATATACAAGATCAGCAATCGGTATAAAACCATATGATATTAATACTCGAAAAGACTATGAACAAGATGTTCTATATCTGTGAACAATGAACAAATACAAAAGAAAGATACCCTTCCTGGTCTTTTAACCCAAGATCAAGCATAGTATCTATTCTTATCAATTCAATCAGATGATACACTCCAACATACCAAACAATGTAACCTAAATCAACAGGATCAAGATCATGTTCTGCCTCAAAACCATTTCACACATTTGTTTGAGCACAAGATTTTGATCGCGTCACAATGTAAAATCTATTAGAATCGACGTTTGAACCATCTCCGATAGACGGATTACCATCCGACTCATTCTTCAATCGTGATCTCCTACGAACCTTATTTTTTGCGGTTTCATCATCCTTGTCATTGTCGTCGTCAACCCTTCTGGCCATAAGATCCATCAGATTGTTTCGTAACCCGAGATCAGAATACACCCTTCTCGGGTTACTCAATTGCTTCCCATCACCACCATTGCCGCCATGATTCGGCCTGGAAGAACTGACCTCAACTGGTCTTCCAACCGTCTCAACCATCAAACAAGGATTGCTCAACCCATTCCACGACCGTACCGGAACCAATTTCATCAAAACACTAAGCGATTCGACAATTTCACTCATCGACGGCCTCCTTTCCCTACAAGATCTCACACATTTCGCCGCAATCACTGCCAATTGCTTCCTAACCATCGGATCCTTCGGTGGAGGGATCCGAGGATCAAACACACTCAACAATTTCCCTCTCCTAATCAAAGGAATCGCCCAATCAACAATCGAAGGCGGTGAATGACTAACATCAATCGCCTTCCTCCCACTAATAATCTCCAACAACAAAATCCCAAAACTAAACACATCCGTCTTAGTACTCAAATTATCCGGGGTAACATACCCTGGATCCAGATACCCCATTGTCCCGGCTGGGGGAGTAGACAGCAACCGGTAGTCATCAACATGACACCGAAGCGCCAGTCCAAAATCCCCCAGCCGGGCATTAAAATTTCTATCAATAAGTACATTAGCAGACTTAATATCCCTATGAATAACCGGAGGATTAGACGCATGAAGCGTCTCAATCGCCTTAGCTGTATGTACAGCTAAGCGAATCCTGCGTCCCCAGTTAGGGGGCGCCGGATTCACATGTAACGTGTCGTACAACGTACCGTTACTCATAAACTCCACCACTAACAGCCTATTGTGTTGCGGGTTGTTAGGGTGGTTAGTAAACCCAATCAAATTGACAAGATGTGGGCTGTGGAGTTTAGACAATATGTCAATTTCGTTCTCGACTTCATTGTCGGGTACGGAGGAGACAGGGTGATGACGGATGTTGTGATGGGAGGGTTTTTTAACGGCCACGAGACGGCCGTTACGTAACAGGGCTTTATAAACAAGCCCGTGGCTGCCGCGACCAAGCAACTTCTGGTCGGAGAAGTTGTTGGTCGCGGCAGCCAAATCGGTGTAATCGAAGTGTTGGATTTTTTTCTTCAAGGGTGAAACTTGGGCATCTTCTGTTTTATTATTATTATTAAGATTAATATGAATTTTGGGGGATTTTTTTGATGGGGTGTGGACAGATGTGGCGGATTCAGCTTTACAAGATAAATAGCCCATCTAAAAATAGTGGTTTTTTTTGTTAGATTAGGTGTACATGAGTAAGTAAGGGAAGTTGTTTAGGATGAAGAAATGATATGAACAAGAAAATGTTTGGGTTGGGTGGGTGAGTGAGTGGGTGAATTGTGAAGGGGGTGGTGGTGGTGGACCAAAACAGTCAATGAGGAAGACATTGAAGTATAGGAAGGAATGGTGGTGGCCCACTATACACGATAAGAGCATGTAATGCGTTACCGCATTAACTCCGGTTAATCTGGTCATTTTTTTTAGATCTTGAACAAATCTCGGATAAAAGTGTGGTTGTGTCTTTATAAAAATAACTTTTATTAAGGGGCTGTTTGGTAGCCTCTTAATGACTATTCAAAGGCTACCTCTTAATGGTCCATAACCTCTGAATGATTAAGAGGTAACCTTAAGTCTGAATGGTTAAGAGGCAACCATTAAGATGTTACATCTTGCCATTCATACTTAAGATTGTATCTTAACCATTAAGAGATTATGAACCATTCAGATGTAGCCTCTTAATGACCATTCAGAGGCTACCTCTTAATGGTCCATAACCTCTGAATGATTAAGAGGTAACCATAAGTCTGAATGGTTAAGAGGCAACCATTAAGATGTTACATCTTGCCATTCATACTTAAGATTGTATCTTAACCATTAAGAGATTATGAACCATTCAGATGTAGCCTCTTAATGACCATTCAGAGGCTAACAAACAGCCCCTAAGATTTTCTAAAAAAAAAGTTAGGGTTTTATATATTTTGTTCTAAGGGTGCTTATAAGCTGTTGAACGTTGCTACTTATTGGACTGTTTGGAATGAATGAAGTTGTCACTCGTTCAGTTTGAGATCTTGTTGGTTGAGGTTTAACCAGGGGCGGACCTAGGCCTGCTCAAGGTGGGCGGGCGCCCCCATGAAAAGAATTTTTTTTAGTGTTACACCATGCGTAGCAGGGGGCTTTATATATAAAGCCCCTCTTTCTTATTCGTCCACGTGGCTGCTGAGTCAGCGTGTAGAGAGAAACTGAAAAAAAGGTGTAGTGGTGGGGTTTTATTTATAAAGCCCCTGATTGTGATTGTTTGATTTTTTTTTATTATTTTTTTAATTTTTTAACTCAAAATAATTAAAATAAAAGACAAATAAATATAAAAAATTACAAATAATAATAAAAATACACAACTAATATTAATTAAATTAAAAAAAAAAACAAACAACTTAAAAAAATTACAATACCAAATTAAAAAAAACAACTTAAATAAATTACTGGAGGTTATATTTTGCAAGGATTTGTTGCCTATGATGTATCGCGAGGAGTAGGGCTTCTCTCTCGAGGTGGTCGATCGGTTTGGACAAAAACTCAATGTCCTTTTCCCTTTGCCTCGCCTCTTGAATGTCGACGAACCTTTTATTCTCGGCCACTCTCTGGTCCATAGTTTGCAAACGTCTTTGGCCGAGGTCGCGAAGATCCTGTAATCGTCGATTCATTTCATCAAACTCCTCCCTCGATGCACCACCTCCTATCGAAGACAACTCCGCCTTGCCACCCTTTTTTGATCGTCTACCGGGTGGTCTTGGAATATCCTCCTCCTCCTCCTCATCCTCCAAATCAACAGGATCATCTAAACTCACAAAGCGAGCATCGGATGTCGGTGTATCCGGATCTCGCGACGTGGAGGTGGTTTTGCTTCGTTTTGGTGGTCCTCCTCCTCCTGATCCTCTTCCTCTCCTAATCTTGTGCCCACTACCCGACCCCATAGGCGGTACATTAGCCCACTTAGGACTATGTCTCAACATCTCCCAAATCCTCAAATACGGGAACGGCCCGCGGGTATCTCTCATCTCGTCCAAGGCCCTTGCCAACAAACCGTCATCACCTTCCCCACTACCCCTGTTGTCCTTGCAACGTTGGTAAACCTTCGCAAACGAGTGACATTTATTATTAATGTCCGACCACTTTCCAGATATCGAGTCGTGCTCTCGATACTCCCCTCTACCCATGGCCGCAAAAAATAGCTCTCGAATCCGTTGTCAAAACAACGGGCTTTGTTAATAGTTTGCTGCAAAAAAAAATATCATACGATTAAAAAGTATATATATATATATATATATATATATATATATATGTAAACACAAAAAAAATAATACTAAACCAACATTTTTAAATATATATATATATATATATAAACACAAAAAAAAATACTAAACCAACATTTTAATATATATATATATATATATAAACACAAAAAAAATAATAACCAACATTTTAATATATATATATATATATATATATATATATATAAACACAAAAAAAATACTAACCAACTTCGGGGTCCTCGGATATGTCGAGCCAGGCTCGCGCTAAAGCATACTCCTCATCTCTTTCCCAACGTTCCTGTTGCTTTTTTTTTTTTTTGACGAGGAGCGGTAGCATCTTTCTTTTTATGCGAGCGTCTCCCGCGCCCACGTTGAGAACCCTCGGGTTCGTCTTGAGTTTCTGGTACGGAATCGGGCTCCTCTTGAGAAGGTTGGACATAGTTTGGTGGAGGAAAAAATTGAGCGGGTATGTTTGGGCCCGGATAAAATTGACCGGGCATGCCAAGAAGTTGCGCGTATTGCATTGTGTTCGCGTCAAACTCGCCCCAATTGGGTGGTAGCGGAGTAGTAGTGTTTGGCCTCGTAGTGTTTGGCCTCGCACCCGGTCGACCCGGGACCCCGAACGGTGAACCATATGGATACATGTTTAGTAGGTTTGTTTGTGTTGTGGTGTGTGTGTTTAGTTTGTGTTGTGTTTTATGTTGTATGTGTATGTGTATATGTATGTTGTATGTTGTGTATATATATATATATATATAATCTAAAAAAAAGAAATGTTACCGTTCAAAAATCAAAGAGAGGGCAACGGTCAAATTGTTTTGACCGTTTTTTTTTCAAACATTGCACGCCACGTGTCACGATTTCATTGGGGGAGGGAAAATCACTTCGGCGTTATATTTATCAAGCCCTAACCCTATAAAGCTCCATAGCGCCGGGGGTGTGGTGGTGTTATGGGCGCTATTTTTGAAAAAAAATGAAAAACCACGCCCCACTACGGGGGGTCTTATATACGCGCGTTAATCCCGTTCGCACCTCTTGAAAAATTTCAATCGCACCCCTTGGACTTTTAAAACCAGTGTTTTCAAACCTGATGAAACCAATGTTCTCGAGCACCCCCGTTAAATTTTGACATCACCCCCATTAAATAGCAATAGTTGAAGCAAAAGAGTATTTGAACTAAAGAAAAAAATTATAGTGTTTATTGGAACAGTTTTCCAACACTTGAGAGTTGTAGAAAACTTTAGAGAAGATAACTAGGTGTAGGTTCATTTGGTAATTGAACACATCCACTTGAAAGTCTTTTTCACTTATTGCTTACACTTTTCTCAGTTTTACAAAATATGCCCTAGTACTTCCTAAAATAATTCAACTTTTTTTTGAACAATGATGCGTAAAGACTAGCATGACATCTCACCATTTGGTGTTGTATATTTGCTTGAGTTTGGTAAATAAAACTAAGAGCATTCATAGTAAAATCTTCATATTTCCTCTGTAATTACTCTAAAAACACTATTATTTTCTCATTTTTTTCTATTTAAAAATATTTATTCTATACTTTTATCATTACCTTTTATCTCTCTCTACCCACAACCACTTTCAAAAATATTAAAAAATTATGGAGTGATGCATTCCGAGGATGAATAAAAACTCAATCCATATATTTACCATTATATGTTAGTGTAGCTAACACTTTTATTTTACAAAAAAAAAAAAAAAATACCCTCGGCTAGAGTCCATGGTAGGAACGATCACTGTCTACAAAGTGTGTGTGGCAGAGCATAAAGGTTCCACAAAAGGTTTTGGAAGTTATGACAGCAGGGGTGAGTGATGATAGCAGTTATGATAGCCGAGGGCCTAATTTTTTTTAACATTTTCGGAGACGGCCCTGCTGACTACCTCTGATCTAGCATTCGCTGGAGATGTATCCACAACTTTAGATTTTAGAATTTTGTTACGCATATGTAATGAAATTTAAATTAATTTGGCTTTTGGTTTCTTTTTGTTGATTATATAATTTTATTATTATTATTATTGGCATACAAGTCGACCAGACCAGACCCGACCCGACCGACCCAACCCAGGCCACCTGATCGATAAACGACCCAGTGGCTTAAAGACTCTGCACCCCATGAAAAGTTTTCCTGGGTCCGCCACTGGGTTTAACGGACTGGTTGAGTTTTAACTTTTGTAGGGCGTAAACGAGTCAACTAAGCTACTTATAATATGATCGTCATAAGCTTAAATTGAGTTACGTTTAACTAAGCTCGTGTTGCTTATAATATGATCGCCATAAGCTCAAATTGAGTTGCGCTTAACTGAGCTGGAACACGAGCAAGACTTAAAAATAAACTAGTCCAATAAATGAAGCTAACCTTCAGTATTTGAGATTGAATCGGCTTGCGAGTTTAAACGAACTTATTATTTATATTATTTTCTTTTCTTTTAATAGATTTTATAGGTATCTATATATATATATATATATATATATATATATATATATATATATATATATATATAGGGGGTGGATATTTTGAAAACCCACTCGAGTTAAGAAAACTCTGAAAACCCGTCAAAAAACTATCTAAAAAAGTTTTTGTTTTTTGAAAAAAATACACAAGGTAACATACATGTTTTTAAGTGTTTTGGGCCAAAAAATAAAAAAAGCGCCGAACGAATATTTTTTAAAAAAATAAACAACGCAAACTTTGTAACAGCGCTGTTAACATATGTTTTCTGCTTTTTAACATATGTTACAGCGCTGTTAACATATGTTTTTGCTTTTTAACATATGTTAACATCGCTGTTACAAAGTTTGCATTGTTTATTTTTTTAAAAAATATTCGTTCAGCGCTTTTTTTATTTTTTTGGCCCAAAACGCTTAAAAACATGTATGTACCTTGTGTATTTTTTTCAAAAAAAAAAAAAAAAACTTTTTTAGATGGTTTTTTGACGGGTTTTCAGAGTTTTCTTAACTCGAGTGGGTTTTCAATTTATACTTTCCCTATACATATATATATATATATATATATATAGGTTTAGGATCCTGTACAAAGTACATTTTTCGTGAGAAGTATGAGAAGGACTAAGAATTGACATGTAGATATCATGTTTTGGATTTAGGAATGATGTTTTAGGTTGTTTTAACTTGAAAAACACTAAACACAACAATCTAAAACACAATACAATGTATTATAGTCATTAAATTTAAAAAATAGCTAAAACACACTACTTAACGCTTAAAACACATTGCTAATGTTCTTAGCATGGTGTTTGAAGTTTTAAGCCTAAAATACATTGTTTTCGATTTTTAATTGTTATGTTTGGTGTTTTTATAGGCAAAAAAATCCAAAACATCACGACTAAGTTCAAAAAATGATGCCTAAGTATCAATTTTTAATACTTCTCACACTTCTCACAAAAAAAGCACTTTGTACACGATCTTGACCCTATATATATATATATATATATATATATATATATATAATAAACGAAAATGCGTATGTGATATGGCACTAGGTGAGACCTTCACACCCCTTGATTTTCCTTCCAAAGTTGTTTTCTCATGCAACCCCCCCACCCCCCCCCCCCCCACACACACACAATTTTTAAACGTTAATGACTTTTATATGCAACATTTAAAAAAACGACACTAAATTAACGAGCGTTTTATTATCTTTTCAACGAGTTGCATAATGTTATACAAAAAACGAACAAAGAAATGACTTTTAACCTAATAATGTTAAGATAGTTATATATGTTTTTTAACCTACTATTGCATATATGAACCCGCTAACTACTTATATATATTCACAGATGTAGTCAGTTTTGTAAAATAATTTTTTTTTTTTTTTTTTTGTATTTTGATTGGTGTTGCTAGGAACATTGATTATAAAGGTTGCTAAGCCAGTCAGATGTAGTTTATGATTCTTAGACACCAGGTAAATCTCAAGCTGATAAGTGATAATTAATCACTTCACCATGCACGCCTCTTAAATCGTTTTTAATGTATATATGTTCTTTGAAATCGACTAACATATGGTGATTATTAATATAGATAATTAAATTAGAGAGAATTACACAAATTGTCCTTTAGTTATTACTGAAATTGCATATTCTGTCCTTTATGGAAAATTTTCATTCCTTATGTGTAGATGCATTATTGTGCGACTAATGCTTTGGATTACTATAAACATATGTTTTGGTGATTGTCGAACGGGCGAAGGTGAAAAACTGTGGACGAATGAAGGTTTTGGTGGGTGCGATGGAGAGAAGATATACGAAGGAGAGACAAGGAGTGCGAATGTAGATTTATTGTTTTGTAATGCTTGGTTCGCATGAAGTGTTTGGGCGAACCTGCACATTCGACCATTCAATATGGGCGAATGTGCAGGCCTATAAATAGGTTAAGCAATTTTTGAAAGTTAGTTGTTGGTCATTTTTATTCCCTCCTGTTTTGTGTCTCTCCCTAGTGTTTTGTCAACTTATTTTCACGTCATATCTGATTGTAATCTTTATTAAAATGTGTAATTTGAGTTGATTATGAATGAGAAAAACCTTTGAAAGATGATTTCTGTGTTTTGATTGTTTGATTATCATAATTGTGATTGATTCAGGGATTCCGCACCTGAATCAAACTTGTTTGATCTATCTCTTTGTAGATTTGACGATCCTAAGCGCATACAAAGTGGTATCAGAGCCATTATGGATCAAACAACCACAATTTGATAATTTTACAGCAGATTTGGACCCTATTTTGATCAAAAACTTTCTGTTTTCATTAATAACATTGAATTGGTGATAAATTGATTGATTAGAGCTTGTTTTCATGGATAAAATGGATAATTCTCTTTGATAAACTTGTTCCAAATCAAATCCGAATCAAAACCTGATTAAAATCATCAAATTCTTTCAACTTTTGAAAAATTTGATCAAAATCAACTGATTTTCAAAGAATAACCGTTTTTGAAAGTGCAGGGTCGAACCTCCCAAACAGGTAAGTACTGAATCTGCTGTTAATTCTAATTCAAATTGTGTTAAACAATGCAAAGCTTGTGATAAATTGACAGATGAAAATAAGCAACTCAAGGTTCAACTTGAGAGTGCAAAAATCAATTGTCAATTGTATCAGAAAGAATCAAAAGAGTTTAACAAAGTACTTGATGGGTATAAAAAAGATATTTCTGAATTGAAAAAGACTTTGTCTTTAAAGCAAATGGCCATAAACAATTATATAAATGATTTAGAAAACACAAAATTGGAAATGGCCACCATCAAGTGCTTTGCCGAGAAAGTAAACAAAAAGCTTGAAAGCTATAAGCACATTGCTTATGTAGTTGATCACATCATAGAAGAACCTTCACAGTCGAGTAGTGCAAACTACAAAGCTGTCCCATCTCCGGTGTTGTTCGAAAACCATAATTTGCATGCGATAGCACCGGAGAGCTTAGTCAAATCTGACTCTACATCAGATAACGAGTCCAACACATCCAGTGTCGGAGAGCCGTATTTTGATGTTAGACCTGTTCTGGAAAACAATGAAGGTGTGGTTGCTGCTGATGATTCTGATGAAGAGGATGAACAGTCTGAGACGGTTGTTGAAAAAGTGAGTGATATTCCTGATGAAAATCACATCATCACTACTGAACCGGTTTCACCATCTCAGATTGTCCATCCCATGGCTAACGCTCACAGAAAGAATCAATCAGCAAAGAATGTTGATAAGAAAGTTGAGAAGTCTGTTGTTAAGAATGCTGAAAAGAAAGTGGTCAAGAATGTTGAAAAGAATGTTGTTAAGTCTGTTGAAAAGAAAGTTGAAAACCCAAATAATGAGAAAAATGTATCGTGTGATAAACCTGTGAAAGTTTTCTATCGGATGCAAGGCTCCGATAAGATTATGTCTGATGAAGAATATCCGATACAATTTGCAAACTATTCTAAAATTGAAAAGATCTGGCAGGAGAGTACCATTTGGTTTCCAAAACATGAACGAACCAATGATATTCCTCCAGCTATTTTAAAGAAAATTCATTCGGATAATTCTAAAGACCCAAAGGTCAATGTCACACAATTTGTTAAACCAACAGACAAGTCAAATAGTTTTATTGAGCCGGCTTACTCAAAGGACCCAGCTCCTGAGAGTTTAAGAAGACAGTGTATGGTTGATCAATATCCCATTGCTAGTTATTCTAAGTCGAACATCAAGGAAAACTATGAAGAGTACCGTGCGTGTTTTAAGTGCGGGGAAAGGGGGCATTTACTTGCCAACTGTCCGTATGTACGACACAAGAGGCACGAGGTGGAGATTAAGCAAAGATATGATTGTCTGGTTGATAATCACAGTTATCAACAGAGATGGTTTTTCCCTCAACAAGCACCTTTTTATAACCAAAACAACTATTTCAAAAGGAGGGAAAATCGTCCGATGACTTATGATAGACGCTACCGGATAGCCACTAAGAAACCATTGAAGAAACCATTGGTGAACGCAACTGCTGAAAACAAAAAGGTTCCCGCTAAACCTAATGTCAAATCAGCAGTTGGACCTGTCTCTGTTAAATCAGAGAAGGTAACCAAGAAGGTATCGTTCAAGGAAGAAGTAAAGAAACCGGTTGAGACCTCAAAATCTCAGATCCGGATCTTGAAACGGACTGAACAATCTTGGTCATCAAAGGGTTCTGATGGTGCTTCAACTTCACAAAATGTGAAATCTGAGAAAGTAAAGGAAAAAGTTTTGTGTGATAAGAAACAGGTTGATAAAACCCAAGATGTTTGTGAAACAACTGAATCTTTGAAACAATCAGTTCAAAGACCCAAGACCAAACAGGCTTGGGTCCCCCGAAAAATCTAACTTTTCTACTTGATATTTGCAGGGAGCTTCAGCTGGCCCTGTTAGCAGTCTTTGGATTGTTGATAGTGGAGCTTCTGGCCATATGACTGGGGATCTATCGCTACTGTTCGATATTCGAAATATCAAAGGAGGCTATGTAGCGTTTGCCGGGAACAAAGGAGGCTATATTACCATGGAGGGTAGTGTGAGTAATGGGATTGTGAGCTTCGAGAGAATTTCTTATGTGAAGCAGATAGATTACAATCTGTTAAGTATCAGTCAGATATGTGACAAGCAATTTTCTGTGTACTTTGACGACAAATCTTGCTACATACTCAAGCCAGGGTTTGAATTACCGAAAGAGTGGGTGATGCTAAAGGCGCCGAGAGTGAACAACCTGTACATTCTCGATATGTCAAAGGCAATGACCACTCAAGGCCAAGTCACGTGTTTCCTCTCCAAGGCTACAGAAAAAGAATCCATTATGTGGCACAGGAGGATGGGACACATTCACCTCATAAAGATGAATCAATTGGTGAAGAATGAACTTGTCACAGGAGTAAACGTCAAACATTTTCACCTAAATGACAAGTGTGTGAGTTGTAAAAACGGTAAGCAGCACAAACAATCCCATAGACCAAAGAAAGTTAATTCCGTTGAACTGCCACTTGAACGTTTGCACATGGATCTGTTTGGACCGGTCAAGCGTAAGAGTCATGATGGGGAGTTATACTGTCTTGTGGTGACTGATGATTATTCAAGATTTTCATGGGTGATGTGCTTACACAGGAAGAGCGACACATTTGACAACTTGAAAGTTCTGTTCACTCGTCTGGAAAATATATATGGTCTCAAGATCAAGAGGATTAGGAGTGACAATGGGACAAAGTTTATAAATGCACAGATGGACGATCTTTGTGAAAACAAAGGAATTCATCATGAATATAGTGCTCCGTATACCCCACAACAGAACGGTGTCGCGGAATGTAAAAACAGGACTCTAATTGAAACGGCGAGGACAATGCTTGCGGACTCAAATCTTCCAGTAATGTTCTGGAACGAAGCAATTTGCGCAGCTTGCTATACTCTCAATCGCGTTTTAACGGTGAAGAAGTTTGGCAAAAATTTTCATGAGCTGTTGAATCGTCGAAAGCCGAATTTGGAGTATCTAGAACCGTTTGGAACTCCTTGTACTATGCTTAATCCATCTGAGAAGTTTGCTCCGAAGGCTGAGGAAGGATATTTTGTTGGATATGCAACCCCACTCAAACGGGTATTCAACAAAAGAACTCGTCAGGTCGAGGAGTGGGCTAACGTTGAAGTACAACGGTACACTAAGAATTTACAGGGAAGCGGTCCAGACTGGATGTTTGATTACAAAGATTTCTTTGAATCATTCAACCTAGATAGCTTGGTTGAAGAGGCTGTACTTCGTTTATATTACGAGGTCGAAAACGCAGTGACTTCACCGTTAGTGCGTCCGATTACCGTGAATCCTCAAGCAGCTTCTAATGATACCAATGTTCCTGTTGTTGAAGAAGAAGTATTTCAAGAAGCTTCCACAACGTTGAATTCATCAGAATCAGAAGATGACGACGATGATGTTACAAGTGAAGCTATCTTAGACCATGCTACAGTGACACCACCAGTGAACCCAACTACAAATGGTGCTTCAACACCGAATGTGGGTAATGATCTGGTTTCTGCAGAGAACTTAACTACTCAGACGGGAGTCCAAGTACCCGATTATCCGGAATCTCGGATACATCGAATTCACCCGATTGAGCAGGTTATTGGTGATCCTGGTAGTAGTGTAATGACAAGAGGACAATTGAGGAATGCGAACTCACCAGAAAACATTGGCAATCTTGCTTTATATGCCAAAATACAAAAATCTGGTTTTCAGAATGACTGGTCTTTTGCTTGTTATGTTTCGCAGGTGGAGCCGCGAACTTACAAGGATGCTCTTTTGGACGACGCTTGGGTGGAAGCAATGCAAGAGGAGTTGTTGCAGTTTCAGAAACTTAGCGTCTGGACACTGACAGATCTGCCCCCGGGAAGAAAGAAGATTGGAACGAAGTGGGTGTTTAAGTGCAAAAAGGATGATAGAGGAGTGATCGTAAGGAACAAAGCTCGTTTGCTTGTACAAGGATTTCATCAGGTGGAGGGAATCGATTACAACGAAATCTATGCACCAGTTGCACGCTTAGAGGCAATCTGAATGTTTCTGGCGTTTGCATCATACAAGAAATTTAAGGTGCATCAAATGGATGTTAAGAACGCATTTCTTTACGGTGTGGTCAATGAGGAAGTATATGTAGGTCAACCACCAGGCTTTGAAGACCCTATTCACCGGGATAAGGTCTACGTACTGAACAAAGCTCTCTACGGGTTGCACCAAGCTCCAAGGCAATGGTATGAGGAGCTGAGCACATATCTTCTCTCAAAAGGATTCAAGCGAGGTTTGGTAGACTGCACACTGTTCACTAAACGAACAGGCGATGACTTGCTTCTAGTGCAGATTTATGTTGACGATATTATATTTGGGTCTACTAACGAACATCTGTGCAGAGAATTTGAACGTGTTATGTAGGAAAAGTTCGAGATGAGCGCAATGGGAGAGAAGCAGTTTTTCCTAGGCTTGCAGGTGGAACAAAGACCAACGAGGATCTTTATTCACCAGACGAAATACATTTCTGAAGTCTTGAGCCGATTCCAGATGGATGATTCGAAGCCGATGGACACCCCAATACAACCTAATCACGGGATTGGAGTTGACGCTAAGGGGTAACTAACTGATCCATTTACATACAGAGCAATCGTCGGATCTCTGATGTATCTCTTTGCCTCCAGACCTGATATAATGTTTGCCACATGTCTCTATGCACGTTATCAATCGAAGCCGAAACAGAGTCATCTTGCAGCTGTCAAACGTATCCTTAGATATCTGAAGGGTTGTCCGTCGAGAGGACTATGGTACCCTAATGATGATAATTTTGACCTAATCGCTTATAGTGATGCAGATTGGGGCGGCTGTGACAAAGACAGCAAATCCACAACGTCTGGATGCCAGTTTATGGGGAGCAGGCTCGTGACCTGGCAGTGCAAGAAACAGACCGCAGTTGCATTATCCACATGTGAAGCAGAATACGTTTCAGCATCAAGCTGCTGCTCACAGGTTCTTTGGATCCAACAACAGATGGTGGACTATGGTTTGCAATTTCTTAAAACCCCTATTTACTGTGATAATGAAGCTGCAATCGCATTAACAAAAGACTTAGTAAATCACTCAAAGGCTAAACATATCCGGATTAAATATCATTTTATCCGCGATTGTTATGCTAAAGAGTTGATCGATATGGTCATAATCCACACTGATTACCAACGCGCCGATCTTTTTACCAAAGCTTTTGATAAATCGAGATTTGAATATCTTTTGAAAGCTAATGGTATTAAAGAAAAACAAGACTGATCACCACCTCACTTTATCGATTTTTAGTTTAGTTTTTACTGTTTTTCAGGAAAATTTCGAAAATCCAAAAACATTGAAAATTTTTCAAAAAACCATAAAAATTAGAAAATTTCTTTGCTGACTGCTATATCTTCTTCCCTTAGATTAATGACGTTAGATTTCTGTGAACAAACGATATCTGGGCAGTCACATATTTGAAATGTTCCAGCTTATCCTTGGGAACAGTAAATTCAAAAATTTATAAAAATTAGTAAAACCAAAAATGATTTCCTGGAGAAAAAGGGGAAATGATAGTACATCAGTGGGGATCTGACACATTCTAAGAAATGTAATGCTATATAGGGCGTGTGTCTGAGTCTGTGCGATGTGCTGATGGGCTTCGTAGACCTAATACTGCGTGCCTGATACATACATATCAAACGAATTGATGTGTGGATGAACTCCTCATTGGCATATGGTCTTAGTACCGTAATTTCGTTTGATAGGGTATTTGTACAAAACTCGGAGGTTTAGGGTCGTTATGTTATTAGTTGTCTGGGGATAGCCTCTTTGATCTTCTGTTGTAAGTCATTACGGACCTAGATCAGATAGGGTGTCTTTATAAAAGAGCTTTATGCCAAATCCTAAAGTTACCAAATTGAGGAACTTTCCATGTTTTATGATGATCAAAGATTATCTATAACATCGTATTAATCACTGATGCAAATCATGATTAATATCAGTCCTCAACCTGGTAAAGTGCACATGTTACTTTGCTGCATTAATTTGCTGACCTGTATACCTCTGTGCATTATACCTTGTACATTACAGACGACGAAAGCATAATCACGCTTTACAATGAGTCTTTGTGCATTTACTTCTTGATACGGGAGTATGTCGCGTGCGTGGGAACCACAGACAATTATGTTTATATTATACATAATAGTATCAGTCTAAAGCACTGCACAAAAGTCTGCATGTGAGTTTATGTGGATCACAATATCAGCAGTTGCCAGATCACACATTGTCTTTAATGAAAATAATCAAAAGATCAACGGTGTGATCAGATTTCTCAATAACTGATATGATCCCTTTACCGGAAATCCCAAAACATTTAATGTTGTCTCTTTACATTTCTGCATTTTATTTTCTCGTCAAAAATTGCAAAACTCAAAAAGATTTTAGGTGTGTTTTAACATAAACTTTAGAAAATCCAAAAAGATTTTACATTTCTATCTTATTTTTGATAGCTGATGGTGGTTGATGACGATTTTCTAAACCTTGATGAACCATTTGAGCTTTGTCATTTTTTAATTGAGAAAATATGATTGTCGGATGCTTAAAAGTTGGAAAATATTTTGAACGAGACTCGATTTTGAGATTTGGTAAAATTTTCAAAATTCCTGATTTACTTTCGCCCATTCGTTTGGGTCGAAGGAGGAATTTCATTCTCATTCGTACGTTTCATTTTGGGCGAATGTGAGAGTTCTTTAGTTGTTTTCTCTTTCGAACCCTTATGTCTCATTCGTACCTTTTATTAGGGGCGAAGGAGACATAAGCTTCACATTCGACCGAGGTAAACGGGCGAATGAGAAGTCTATATATATACTCATCTGCTCATTCGAACCCTTACAAAAAATTTTCAAATTTTCTGATTTAAAGTCCACTTGTTGCTCGTGCTTTTTAGACCTGTTCATTGTGTTCGTTTGTTGATCTCATCATTTTCCACTCCTTTTTATAGGTTAATATCCATTATTGAAGGATTAATCAGTGATTTAGTGTTCGAGCCCTAACCACTATTGAACAGGGTCTTACACATGATAATTGGACTTGAATGTGTTAGGGAATCATTGTTTAAGTGTTTTAGGGGGAGATTATCCAAAAACATAGGTTTAAACATCAATAGTTAGGGTAATCGATTATGTAAACACATAGAACCCTAGTTTTTGATTAAAAACACTTAATAAATGTTTAACTGATAAAATTGATTGTTAGGAAAGGTTAATCGGAAGTTTTAGATGATTGTTGAATCAAAATAACAAGTTGAAATCCACTAATTTTCAAAATTGAAAATTTAAATTGAAGAACTGTCCCTTCGCCTCTTTCGAACGGTCGAATAAAGAAAAATGGGCGAAGGAGTAGTTTTGTTTGGGCGAGTGAACAAAAATGGGTGAATGAAACATTTTTCAAAAACTTTTCTCATTCGCACCTATAAAATTCACATTCGTACCCCAAGAAACCCTCATTCGCACCTCCGTTTGGGCGAATGAAGAGTTCAATTACCAAATTTTCAAACTTTGATTATTTTGTCGATTTTTAACGTGTTTACTTGTTTTATTTTGCAGTTTAAACCATGTCTGAACAGAAAAAACCTACTGAACAAGCTGGATCATCTTCACAAGCTGCTGAGAAAGGAAATGAAGAACTGTTGCCGTTTGAGAATGCGCATAACTGTTGTGCATATCTTGGGGACGTTAAGAAGCATACTGAGTTCATAGAGATTATCAAGTTTCTAAAGAGAAGTCGGGTGATAGATGCAATTGCTACACCTGCTATTATCTACCGAGACATGATACAAGAGTTTTGGACGGAAGCTAAAATGGATTTCTGGGAGTGTGAATCATCTCTAGTGAGCAAGATACAAGGAAAGTTGGTTATCGTTTCAGAGAATGATATCAGGGAAGCTTTAAAGCTTCAAGATGAAAAGACTGATCCCAGAGAGCTTAGTTTTACTGAACAGAGGAAATGTTTTCTTAGAATGAAGTATAACGGGCCGATTACTGATGGTTCGTTATGTAAGACCCTCAAAACCGACAGGTCAAACAGTTGGCATTCAAATACTAAAACCATGTTAGCAATTCAAAAGAAATGTTATTTTATTTCAAAAAAATACGCAGCGGAATGTTAAAAGAAACTATTAAATTTCCAAACATGGTTTGTCCAAGACGGGTCAAAACAATATTTAATAACCAACTAAAAGCTTAAAAAAATATGTAAATAACGTTCGAGCAAATCTCGTAGACGTCTTCTTAATTGAAATGTCAACCACAACTGAGTAGCTACAATGCATGCCAAGGCGCCCTTTATTCATCCACAACCTGAAATCAATCTAACGTGTATGCAAAAGTCAGCTACGCTGAGTGAGTTCAACTTTTATAAGTTTTCAATAATAGTAAGTTGTTAAAATAAACAATAACAAAATACTATAACCTTAGAGTCAACAATACACGCAATCCGCCTAATTGTTCCCTAAGCAATATTTAAAGTCTAGGATAAGCGCAATCCGCCTATACCACCCAAGACTTTAGTTACAATCCATAACAAGCGCATCCCGCCTATTTAGTACAACAATACCAAGTCTGCATAAGCGCATTTCGCTTAAAAAAGTTAATCCATACTTTAATCAAGACAAAACCTGGTTAACAAATAAAGCTTCCAATATTTTATATGACATGCATATCAGCCCAAAAGTTTTAAAAACAGTAAGAATGGCATCATGAGTACACATATACTTGCGTATAAATATATATATATATATATATATATATATATATATTTAAATCATCACACGTATACCTACGTACCTTTACACCTCATAAACTTACGTTGATATTCATATAAACATATACAGCCATCCGTATATGTTTTATTTTAGTTGCCTTCAAACACGTAGGTACATATAACTTATACCTTACTTACATTTCATGCCAAAATATTACATATGAGCAAATATGGAATCCTATGGTACACAAAAACTATACCTTAAATCAGAGTAGGCCTATCCCACTTCTAATAACACCTATAACTCAAACCATATAATAACACATTAGGCGCATTCCGCCCACTTACGTTTCATGTGCTAAAATAATAAGTATGAGTTAATATACATTTCGTTCGTACACAAAAATATTTATAACTTCATCAAAATATTTTGTGACTTCACAAAAATAATCATACTGGTTTAGCATGCACGTCAGCCCAAAATATTTAAAAAAAAATAATAAATATAATAGTGGGCACAAGAACTCACCTTAATGTAGATGCTTCTCTTATCAACAAGCTAGAGAATCCAGGGAAGATGCAAGACCTAAGATGGCGTCAACAACCTGGTCAATGGTAGTTTCGCGCCTCAAAATCTAGTTTGTGCAGTTTGTTATGTTCCTTTCATACAAGATCATATCACTTTATCCATGCTACACTCTTAAATCTTCAATATTTATCACAAAGAACATGAAACTCTAGGAGAGATAAATAAGGTGCTAGCTAGCAAGATTAATTAATCAAGTAGCTTGCTTTAGTATTTTGAATTTGTGCACATGAACCTTCTGTTCCACCGTCCTCAAAATAATAAGTTAATTATGCATGTTACATGAAAACACAACCTCACCATTCATCTGTTCATCGTTATTCAAGTACCACCTTGGCACCATCAATGTTATCATCATATAGCTTCCTCATACTCAGGCCTCACCATACAACCAAAGCAAGCGACATCATAAAACCATGTGTACTAACACTTTTGCAAGCCAAACTCAGTACCTACGACATTTGCGGGATGATTACAGAAGCAAGAACAAGAAGAAACCGACTTCGAACATTTCCTCCGAACTATCAGCATGTCTAACCGATAACACCCCATCCCGTCTCACCTTCCTACAATACAGTTCACCGTCAGACCACGTCGAACAACACCGAACACCATCATCCTAGTCGCATTAATGCAACTCTACCACCAGACACCCAGGCGATCACCACAACCTGGCCGCATCCACCACCGTCTTCTTCATCATCTTTCTAAACCGTTATCCACTAAAACTTAATTGAGTTCACAAAACAGCCACATACAATCCGGCACCGGCCCATGCGAAACCCGAATCCTCGGAACATACTCTTGGATAGCCTTTGTGCTAAGCCTCTACGAACTAATGCGGCCACCGTAATCGAGTCTTCTAGAACATAAAGGCCTTATTTCCAAGACCTTGAACAATCATACCATACATACACATAAGCTTTCTCTAATTTCATGCACACAGGCCTTCTCAACACCAAACATGCGCAATGTATACATAAAAAAAAACTAAGAAACGATCCTAAAACCGAATATAATGGAAACTAACATACCCATCAGCGAAGCACCGAAATGCTAGAGACTGTGAACGCAATCCGAACCGGTTACGCGCTTGGGTTTCGATTGCAAAGAACATCGAGATTGCAAGATCTAGTGGTGCGTGGATTGCCATAAAACTGAACCGTGAATAGAATAAAATATGATATTACCTTGCTTCAGTTGAACATCATTGGAAACTAGCAATAGTGTCGATGTCGGCAAATGTTAAGTGGGTAGGGTTTGTTAGTCAATGGTGGTAGCTTATATATGGAGGAGGTGATTTAATCAAAATATTACACCAAGGCCTCTCCTCTTCATCTAATATCATCTTGTTCCCAAAGTAATATTAGAACATCTTTCAATAATGACACTCGGGTCCCTTCAGTATTTTTAAGCCATTCTATATGTGAAACCCGTTTATCAGTTCATAAATAGCATCGGACACGTCAATATCCATTAACTAAACTACTTGAAAAGAACCGGGTATCAATTTTTGTCTAAAAATATATTGGCGAATATCAGGATGTTACAAGTATCCCCTCATTGAAAGAGGATTCGTCCTCGAATTCTGTGGCATAAAGTGCTTCTTGGCTAGTAAGGATTCCATAAAGTTACTAGACAGTGGGTTTAGATATCCATAAAGTAAGGCTCCATTAAGTTGACACAAGTCCTATGCTTAATTAGGAACCTTTCCATAGATAGAACATTCATATGAACATTTTAGGTTACAACTCAGAAAAGAAAAGTAACAATCATGACACAAAACCAATACTATAGATCAGAGCAGGCATATCCAACTTCTATCATAGACCAGTTTATAAGGTCAGGTAGTCGCCAAACACAGCAACTTCTCATACAGTGGCATCCCAATAGTGACATGATAATCCCAGATACCACCGAAATCGATAATGCATGCCCGAAGCATATCTTCGAGAGGTTGGATGGTTTTTATTTTGACTGACCATCCGTCTGCGGATGATACACGGTGCTGATGGGTAACCCAGTACCCATTCACGTAGAACGAGTGTCCCTATTGGAAGTAATAGACACTGGCACCCATGCTTTGATACGATCTCCCGAAGGAACAATTCTGCCAACCTTTTGGAGTTAAAGGTCTCCCGTATCAGCAAGAAGTGAGTACTCTTTGTCAACCAATCCACCACCACCCAAATGGTGCAAACACCTTGGGCGTACAGGGTAGCTTAGTGATGAATACATAGTAAGATACTCCCACTTCCATTCCGATACCTCTAAAGGTTGAATTTTTTTTTTCAAGCAGTTTCCGGTGTTATGCTTTAACCTGTAAACAAGTCAAGCACCTGCGTACATAAGTTGCTACCTCATACTTCATTGCTGGCCACCAATAGTTCTTCTTACGATCTTGATACATATTGTTGCACCCGGATGATTAGAATGGCAGTTTCGTGCGCCTCGTCCATGATTTTATCCCTAAACCCTCCATATCGAGGTACCCACATCCGGTCTTTTATGAACATAACCCCTGTCTCCATCACTTCCCATAAGTCATTGCTGCCCCCACATACGCTTTGTCATAATTCACTCCACCTGTAAGGCTTCAATCTGGGCACTAGAGATCTCTTCACTATATCCGGTTTCAAAATAAGCTGACAAGACTTCACCCGAATGGGTTTAGGCCTCACCTTTCGGCTCAACGCGTCTGCCACCACGTTAGCCTTTCCTGGGTGACATGCAATCTCCATATCATAGTTCTTGATTAATTCAAACCACCTACGCTGCCTCCTGCTAAGGTCCTTCTGCTCACAGAAATATTCCAACTCTTATGGTCGGTATAGATGGTGCAAGGATCCCCATATAAGTGATGTTCCCACAGTTTAAGCACAAAAACAACAGCTGCCAACTCCCAATCATGAGTCAGGTAATTAAACTCGTGGGGTTCGATTGGTATGGGGTGATAGCTATCACCTTATCGCGTTGCATAAGTACACATCCGAGACCCCCAAGTGACGCGTCCGAAAAAACCACTATAGCCTCCGTCCAACCAGGTAAGGCTGGGATCGGTGCTTGTGTCAAACTTGTAAGACCCGCAAATCCGGTGTCAAACTTTTCTTTAGTTTCAAGAAAGGCGTTCTCTTGTTCCAAGTCCCAAGCAAACCTCACCTCATTCTTGGTCAGTTTAGTCAGTGAGCTATTCTAGACAAATCCTGTACGCACCTCCGATAACAACCTGCCAACCCAAGAAGCTACTAATATCAAACGATGATTTTGGTGTCGCCAAGTTCATCACTGCCTGCACCTTCGTGGAATCTACCATGGTACTGACAGAATTGACGACATGGGCCAGAATACTGACCCTCGTGAAATTAGAAAGCACCTTTGAGAATGTTAGTGCAAAGCTTCTCATTCCTTAGAGTTTGAAGAACCTTCTTGCGATGTAGAATATGGTCTTCTTCTCTTTCGAAGTATATGGGCATGTCATTAATGGAAACAATAACAAAACAGTTGGGCACCGGCCTACGCACCCAGTTCATCAAATCCATGAATGCCGCAGCACATTAGTCAGGCCAAAAGATATTACCAAAACTCATCATGTCCATAACGATTACGGAAAGTGTCATGCTCTCGTATTTTCAGCTGATCATAACTCGATCTAAGATCAATTCTCGAGAGCCAACTAGCTCCTTGGAGCTGATCGAAATAAACCGTGATTCTTGGTAAAGGATATCTATTCTTCACCATCAAGTGATACACATCCGCATGCTACCGTCTATCTTTTTTTTACAATTAAAACCGGCGCACCCCATGGTGGGATACTCGGTCTAATGAATCCTTTCTCGAGCACATCCTCCAACAGAGAAGAGAGTTATTTCATTTACGTAGGGGCTAGGAGGTAAGGTCTCTGGCTATAGGTTTAGCTTCCGGCACGAGGTCTATTTGGAACTCAACCTCACGGTCTGATGGCGATTTCGTCAAATCCTCAAGAAATACATCTGAGTAATCCCGCACTACGGGGACATCCCCTAGCTTAGGGATATCAGCCCCCACATCCAAGACCTGTGCCAGGTACGCCTTACACCAATGCTGAAACATCTTCCCCTCCTTTATCATAGAAATAACCCGAGGTAATGAGCAACCATCGTGCCCATGAACAATAATACAATTCCCATCAGGAGCTGTAAGTCGCACGAGTCTCCGCCAGCACACAAAGTGAGCATCCACGGTAGCCAGCCAGCCAGTCCATCCCAAGAATAACATCAAAGCAACCCAATGACATTAAGCACAAGAGAATAGGAAGACTATGGCCCGATAACTCGATCCAACAACTATCTATAGCCTTGGTCACAAGGAATCAATTTCCTACTACAACCTTGTCCTCGATTAAATGTCTAGTATCCTTGGGATCTTATCTAACCCAATACAAAAGGTGATAGACACAACCCATACAAAACATTCACGACAAAACCGTCACATGATCCGGCACAAGACATATTCAGGATGAGTAAAGTAAGGGTAAACTTCTAATAACGTTGATCAAGTGTGATTAGCTGTATACTTTACTTTAGTCACCCTAAACACAACAAGTTACGACCACATTAACAATTCTGCCTACACATTAACACAACACATAGTATTTAGCTATTAAACCATAAAAGTTTGCAATTAACAAACGAAGAGGGGAATTCTACCCTACCTCAAAACACAAGAGCATACACCCCCTATGAATTATTAAAATTAAGCACTCAAAAAAGAGCCATCATAATGTACTTAAACAAATATAGTTATTGGGTTTCCTTCTAACACTTTATGTATCAAAGTGTTCAACAAGAAGCATCCCAACCTATGTGTCATCCATTACGCAGTTCATAATAAACTTCCCATACTACATCAAAATGTAAAGGCATTAACCGCCCGTTTATGACTTCATGCTATTAAGCATCCAATGAAGTGTAAATATATACAAATATATAGACATACATCAAAAGAAATAAGGATTACCTCTTGGCGTGCAGCTACCCAGCAGTTGACATTTCTTAGTAACAGTTTGGTCCCATACCAGATTCGAGTTCGAGCACAAACTGCCCGAATCCCTCGAACCATTGCTCTGATACCAACTTGTAAGACCCTCAAAACCGACAGGTCAAACAGTTGGCATTCAAATACTAAAACCATGTTAGCAATTCAAAAGAAATGTTATTTTATTTCAAAAAAAATACGCAGCGGAATGTTAAAAGAAACTATTCAATTTCCAAACATGGTTTGTCCAAGACGGGTCAAAACAATATTTAATAACCAACTAAAAGCTTAAAAAAATATGTAAATAACGTTCGAGCAAATCTCGTAGACGTCTTCTTAATTGAAATGTCAACCACAACTGAGTAGCTACAATGCATGCCAAGGCGCCCTTTATTCATCCACAACCTGAAATCAATCTAACGTGTATGCAAAAGTCAGCTACGCTGAGTGAGTTCAACTTTTATAAGTTTTCAATAATAGTAAGTTGTTAAAATAAACAATAACAAAATACTATAACCTTAGAGTCAACAATACACGCAATCCGCCTAATTGTTCCCTAAGCAATATTTAAAGTCTAGGATAAGCGCAATCCGCCTATTCCACCCAAGACTTTAGTTACAATCCATAACAAGCGCATCCCGCCTATTTAGTACAACAATACCAAGTCTGCATAAGCGCATTTCGCTTAAAAAAGTTAATCCATACTTTAATCAAGACAAAACCTGGTTAACAAATAAAGCTTCCAATATTTTATATGACATGCATATCAGCCCAAAAGTTTTAAAAACAGTAAGAATGGCATCATGAGTACACATATACTTGCGTATAAATATATATATATATATATATATATATATTTAAATCATCACACGTATACCTACGTACCTTTACACCTCATAAACTTACGTTGATATTCATATAAACATATACAGCCATCCGTATATGTTTTATTTTAGTTGCCTTCAAACACGTAGGTACATATAACTTATACCTTACTTACATTTCATGCCAAAATATTACATATGAGCAAATATGGAATCCTATGGTACACAAAAACTATACCTTAAATCAGAGTAGGCCTATCCCACTTCTAATAACACCTATAACTCAAACCATATAATAACACATTAGGCGCATTCCGCCCACTTACGTTTCATGTGCTAAAATAATAAGTATGAGTTAATATACATTTCGTTCGTACACAAAAATATTTATAATTTCATCAAAATATTTTGTGACTTCACAGTACACAAAAATATTTATAACTTCATCAAAATATTTTGTGACTTCACAAAAATAATCATACTGGTTTAGCATGCACGTCAGCCCAAAATATTTAAAAAAAAATAATAAATATAATAGTGGGCACAAGAACTCACCTTAATGTAGATGCTTCTCTTATCAACAAGCTAGAGAATCCAGGGAAGACGCAAGACCTAAGATGGCGTCAACAACCTGGTCAATGGTAGTTTCGCGCCTCAAAATCTAGTTTGTGCAGTTTGTTATGTTCCTTTCATACAAGATCATCCATGCTACACTCTTAAATCTTCAATATTTATCACAAAGAACATGAAACTCTAGGAGAGATAAATAAGGTGCTAGCTAGCAAGATTAATTAATCAAGTAGCTTGCTTTAGTATTTTGAATTTGTGCACATGAACCTTCTGTTCCACCGTCCTCAAAATAATAAGTTAATTATGCATGTTACATGAAAACACAACCTCACCATTCATCTGTTCATCGTTATTCAAGTACCACCTTGGCACCATCAATGTTATCATCATATAGCTTCCTCATACTCAGGCCTCACCATACAACCAAAGCAAGCGACATCATAAAACCATGTGTACTAACACTTTTGCAAGCCAAACTCAGTACCTACGACATTTGCGGGATGATTACAGAAGCAAGAACAAGAAGAAACCGACTTCGAACATTTCCTCCGAACTATCAGCATGTCTAACCGATAACACCCCATCCCGTCTCACCTTCCTACAATACAGTTCACCGTCAGACCACGTCGAACAACACCGAACACCATCATCCTAGTCGCATTAATGCAACTCTACCACCAGACACCCAGGCGATCACCACAACCTGGCCGCATCCACCACCGTCTTCTTCATCATCTTTCTAAACCGTTATCCACTAAAACTTAATTGAGTTCACAAAACAGCCACATACAATCCGGCACCGGCCCATGCGAAACCCGAATCCTCGGAACATACTCTTGGATAGCCTTTGTGCTAAGCCTCTACGAACTAATGCGGCCACCGTAATCGAGTCTTCTAGAACATAAAGGCCTTATTTCCAAGACCTTGAACAATCATACCATACATACACATAAGCTTTCTCTAATTTCATGCACACAGGCCTTCTCAACACCAAACATGCGCAATGTATACATAAAAAAAAACTAAGAAACGATCCTAAAACCGAATATAATGGAAACTAACATACCCATCAGCGAAGCACCGAAATGCTAGAGACTGTGAACGCAATCCGAACCGGTTACGCGCTTGGGTTTCGATTGCAAAGAACATCGAGATTGCAAGATCTAGTGGTGCGTGGATTGCCATAAAACTGAACCGTGAATAGAATAAAATATGATATTACCTTGCTTCAGTTGAACATCATTGGAAACTAGCAATAGTGTCGATGTCGGCAAATGTTAAGTGGGTAGGGTTTGTTAGTCAATGGTGGTAGCTTATATATGGAGGAGGTGATTTAATCAAAATATTACACCAAGGCCTCTCCTCTTCATCTAATATCATCTTGTTCCCAAAGTAATATTAGAACATCTTTCAATAATGACACTCGGGTCCCTTCAGTATTTTTAAGCCATTCTATATGTGAAACCCATTTATCAGTTCATAAATAGCATCGGACACGTCAATATCCATTAACTAAACTACTTGAAAAGAACCGGGTATCAATTTTTGTCTAAAAATATATTGGCGAATATCAGGATGTTACACGTTACACAAGGGAAAGCTTTGTCCGCAATTCAAGTATTTGGCGCATGTTATGATCCATGTCTTCGGTTCAGCTGCTGGAGGATATGATTTGATGAGAAAGAGTATTAGCTCAATGATGGTTGCACTGATATTGAACAAACCGTTCAATGTATCAGGGATGCTTATGGAACATCTATTGGAACCTGTCAGAGGCACAAGGAATTTGAAGTTTTTGTTGTATCCTCGATTCCTTCAGATGATATTTGATCACAAGTATAAAGAGTTGAAGAGGGATCCAAAGCAGATTATAGTTCAAGAACATATGTCCATCAATACATTGGCGAGAATGAAAGCGTATATAGGTTTGTCGGTGAATGAACGTCCACCTGTTAGACGTTTATTTGGACATTTAGCGAGGATTGACTATGAGGATCCGGTTAAAGGTGAGGTAAGACATGCTGATAGTGCATCAGACGAAGACAATCCATTACATCCTGTTGATCCAAATGCAAAGCGAAAGCGACAGGTTGTTAATGTGGGAGCTAAAAGTGGGAAAGGAAAAGAGAAAGAAATCAGGATTGAAGTTGTTCCTGAAACTGAACCTGCAAAGAAGAAGAAAGTGTCGAGAAGACAAAAGACTGTGGGTAAGAAAGGGTTACACCTAGTTGATGAAGCGTCAGTTGATTCTGAAGAGACGCGGGAAGATGAACATTGGGTTCGGATGCTGAGACGGTAAAGACTACCACGCCCAAGGCCACTGTGGCTGGTGAGTCTGCCAGTTTGAATAGATCTGTGGAGGAACAGAGAATGAATAAGCCCTATTCACTTGGATGAAGAGGATGAGGGTTTAGGTTTAGGAGCAGGAGACTTTCCTGGTTCACCAGTTCAGGGGGAGAAACCAAAGAAGCCCCAATTCAAAAAGAAAGAAAAGGTGGTAAAGCCCGCAGTGAAAAGAGCTGGAGATATTGAATCGTTGATAGCAGGAAAGAAGTTGCCACCTGCTTCTAGCTCGAAATCACCAGTTGCTGCTCCAGCCTCAAAGAAGCAGAAAACCACAACTACTTCAAGTACTGAACAGGGAGCTGATATACCTGTTGATGCCTTTATTGATGCATTAGATAATGTACTGAAGAAAATAAAGAAGGGTAAACTGCCAGAGGTTGCTGAAGTTTCCACTCGAAAGGTTACAGTGGATAGTGATGTGATGAATACTGTTAACCGGAAACTTTCTGAAATGATGAACATCATAAACAAGCAGCAGACAGAGATTGCCCAATTGAGAGTAATAAAAACATGGATAATCTGATTAAAGATTTATACTCTCGAGCTCCTCAGTTGAAAGAAGGTGAAGAGGATAAAGAGCTAGACGAGGAGCAGGTTGATTTTGAACTATCTGATGATGATGAAGAGGATGATGAGGATCTTGATGAAGATGCTGGTAAGGCTCCTAAAAAGAAGAAGGATGATGGAGATGATGATGGTTCGAATGATGGATCTGGTGACGATAGCAGCTCTGCATTTGATGATGATGATACAGACAAATATAAGTATGAGAAAAGGGAATCTAGAAAAGGAGGAGAATCTAGTTCAAAAGCTCCTGGAGGATCAGTGGATGATGATACGATCTTCTAGAATGAAAAGCTGAAGTCTATGTCTGAAGATGATAAACAGATGTATCGCCAGATGCTTACTGATCGAGTCTGGACGATTGACATGACCAGCAGATTTTCTGAGATCTTTGAATCTTCTGACAGGGTGCTTGAATTAGAGTATAATGATCCAGATTTGGAAGATGGTGAAGTTTCGGCGGCAATGACAAAAGAGATTTTTGAAGGTTTAGCGAAGCAGGTTGGAAAAACGGTAGAAGAACTATTGGCTGATAACCAGATTCCTGATCTACCTGAAAAGGAAGCTGGAAATCATTCTGATGATCATGACGTACCTGTGTTCGAAGATATTGAAGTTGAAGATGTGACCAGTGAAGAGTATCCAGAATATTTTAAGAAAGACAAGGATTCTGGATTTACTGCTTTCACTGATGATTTATTGAATGAAGCCGAGAGACTTGCAAAAGAGAAAAGTGATAAGTTTGTTGATGAAGTGTTTAAAGGGCACGATAAACCGCATATCAAACAATCCGATAGCTTGAAAGAGTTACTGAGGGAATTAAGAGAGAAAGAGGCTAATCGTCCGAAAGCAGAGATTCAAGGAACCTTTATAAATTCCACAACGAAATGTTTAAAGGAAAAGCGTTGGGTTGGAAGTTTATAAAGCAGTTGAAGTGTGTTGCAGTGAAGTGGGAGAAGGGGATACTCTACTTTGATAGATTTCATGATTTGAAGACTCTCCCATACTGGGCTATTCGTGATATTTGTCGTCACAAGTTAACTGGAACGTCAAATGATCAGATTGCATACTTTGCTGATAAAATGGCTAGAGAAAGCAGGACGAAGTGGAATCTCTTTGAACCTCAGTATCTAAAGCGGATTGTTCACAAGAAAACCATTGATGATATAACCGGTTTGCCCAAGGTGACTCTAAAGTACAAACCACCAAAAGTGTTGAGGCATATTCCATTGTTGCAGATTCCTCAACATTTTGCAAAAGACTTTATCTGGTGGTACTACGATTGGAAGATTGCAGAAGCTGTGATAGTGTTGAATGACGGAGACAAGAATTTCAAAAAGATACACATATTTGATCCCATGTGGTTGGTGAATTGTTCACATGAGGACATCATTATGTTGTATTACAATCCTATTTTCTTTGATGTGAAGGATGCTGAACAAGCAAGTAAATACCAACGTGTGGTATTTCTGTGCTTTTCTCATGATATCAATGTCGGATGCGACTATGACAAGAAGCTTGGAAAGTTTGTTAAAGCTCACGAGGTTCCTGAAGCGAAGAAGAAAAAGTCGAAGCAAGTATTTGAAAAGGTGATGACATTGGAAGAGAAGAAATTATTACGTATAAAGCTGATGAACAAGAGAATGGATGAAGAACGAAGGCTTAAACAATCCAAGCAATAGTCGAGGGGGAGTTTGTAGATGCATTATTGTGCGACTAATGCTTTGGATTACTAAAAACATATGTTTTGGTGATTGTCGAACGGGCAAAGGTGAAAAACTGTGGGCGAATGAAGGTTTTGGTGGGTGCGAAGGAGAGACAAGGAGTGCGAATGTAGATTTATTGTTTTGTAATGCTTGGTTCGCACGAAGTGTTTGGGCGAACCTGCACATTCGACCATTCAATATAGGCGAATGTGCAGGCCTATAAATAGGTTAAGCAATTTTTGAAAGTTAGTTGTTGGTCATTTTTATTCCCTCCTGTTTTGTGTCTCTCCCTAGTGTTTTGTCAACTTATTTTCACGTCATATCTGATTGTAATCTTTATTAAAACGTGTAATTTGAGTTGATTATGAATGAGAAAAACCTTTGAAAGATGATTTCTGTGTTTTTATTGTTTGATTATCATAATTGTGATTGATTCAAGGATTCCGCACCTGAATCAAACTTGTTTGATCAATCTCTTTGTAGATTTGACGATCCTAAGCGCATACATTATGTCTTTGGTTTATACATTTGTTACACCGTCTGTCCTTTAGACCAAACCCAGTTAAAAATCTTGGTTAAGTTGGTCACGCGCCCCTCACGTGAGGGGCAAACATGTCAATTCACCCCATGGTCAAACCTGTCAATTCACCCAATTAAAGGACATTTTGTGTAATAATAATAATAAAATCAAATCATCATCTCATCTCCCTATCCCTCTCCACTGTCACCACCGCCAATTCCAACCTCTTCTCCCACCTCCAATCCTCCCCGACCACCTGCTCCACCGTCTCTCCCTTACCCACTCCCCTTCCTTCGATGTTGCTCTCTCCTCATCCCTCTCTAACAAAATCAAATTAGAAATTTCCTCAACCCCTTCCCTCATCAGAAATTAAATCAGGGTTTCATAGTTCTTGAAATAAAATTAGGGCTTCACTTGATTAGACCACCATCTTCGACTCTTTAACCATACACCAACACCTACAAACCACTGTGAACCGCTATTGTCCTCCATTTTCATGACTGTCAACCATATCCGCTCCTCCGTTTCTAAAACCCACACCTCCCACCATCACTACTTTAACCATCCCCGTCGCCTCTGTTTCACACATACTCTACTCGAAACCCTGACCAAACCCGACTCTGGTGAGAATTGATGCCTTACTGTACCCTGACCACCAGTCAACGGCTCTACCATTTGCAGATCAAGCCGAGATATCAACAGCTCTACAATGTGATGAGGGTAAGAATGGTGGTGGGTTATTAATTGGGGATCAGGAATTGAGTTTTAAGAAGTATGGTGTGGATATGGTAGGGGAGAAGAAAGGAAGTAAAAAAGACAGGTTTGCCCCTCAAGTGAGGGGCACGTGACTAACTTAACTAAGATTTTTAACTAGGTTTAGTCTAAAGGACAGAGGGTGTAACAAAATGTATAAAACTAAGGACATAAGGAGTGAAAAATTTCTATAAAGGACAGAGGATGGAATTTCAGTAATAACTAAAGGACAATTTGTGTAGTTTTCTCATTAAATTATGTATGAGTAAAGAAAATAGTCGGGAGACATTAAAGTTATCATCCTACTATAAATCGATAGTAGTCATATCATTTTTATTTATCTTTAAAATAGATCTTCACTGCTTATTTATTGAGGTGATCGTTTGTATATCCATAATAAAGATTGACCATGTATATCATTCTTTCACATATGCTCAATTTACACATCAGAATCGTCTATTATCAACATCATCGTCATCATCATGACTAGGGATGAGCACATAGCGCCGAATACCGATCTCGTCCCGTCCCGATCCCGATCCCATACCGAACCGATACCAAACCGAGGGTGTTCGGTATCAGTATCCACATTTAGAGGTTTTCGGTTTCGGTATTATCGGTATCAATACGGGATCGGTATGGTATCGGTAAGTTAAAATACCGATACCATACCGGTACCGAACCGATACCGTACCGTATGTTTTCGGTATTGGTATCGGTATTGGGTTTTGAGAGTTTTCGGTATCGGTATTTTTGGGATCAGTATCGGTTGGTACCGATACCATTCCGAGCTCATCCCTAATTATGACATATCATTTTATACAAATCTGGTTGATTTTTCCAAGTTCACATCACAGTTTTAGAATATTTTGAGCAAATAACAAAGTTTTACAGTGACTTCACTCGAGGAAGATTGCACATATAGAATTAGAAGTAGATTTTATAAGTTATTGGGTTGTGATCCTTTATAATTTTTTTAATGAAAAAACGACCTATTCCTTTTACGGTACACACATTTTGTCACTTTATATTAGATTTGTTTATCTTGAAAACCTCCCGATGGATAAACTAGTTGTTATAAATAAAGTTATGATAAAAACTAAATAGTGTGGGTAGGTGCTAAACGAGCTGACTTCTAAAAAGTTATCCGACTTCAAGCTTAGGTTAGGCTCGACATGTTTACACACATTGAAACTAGGAGTTGTTCATGTAAATCGAACATGTTATTTGATCTTTTATCTATATCTATACTACTATATAGTGTACTCTGGACGGGCAACATCGTTATTTCATATTTATTTATATGGGCAAAAATGTAATTTCATTAGATTGGTAAGACAAATTTAATACGAACATTTAATACAAGTCAAATTTCATTTATAATCTCTTTTTTATTAATTTTGTTTTTGTTTTTGTTTTTGTTTTTAATACATATCAATGATGAATTTTTTAAGACGATTATTTTTTTAATTTGACAAAGTTACAAAAGTCATCCTTTATGTTTATAGCGAATTGCATACCATGTCCTTTAGAAACACAAATTACAGAAAACGTACTTTTTGTTTACAAATCTTTACACGTTATGTCCTTTGACACTAAGAGCATGTTTGGATGTCAATTTTTTCACCTCCTTATGACTTATAACTTTTCCAAAAAGTCGTAAGTTAAAAAAAAAAGTGTTTGGGTGATGGTTTGAAAATGACATTTTAGGCTTTGAATAAGGTACAAAGGAAGTGGAAAATGAGATTAAGTTACAATTTGTGACTTTTGGGATTAAGGAGATAAGGAGTAGGAGAGCCAAACATGCCCTAAATCAGTTAACTTTTCTTGTTAAATATGGCCGGGTGGACCCCAAGTGAGGGTAGATTAGTCTTTCTACCCATTTAATATAAAAATAGTCTTTTAATACATAATATATATACACACACACACAACTCTATTTTTTCTCACCCTTAAGTTTAATCTTTCCCTCACTCTTTGCCAACCGACACTATCACCCACCACCACTATACCTCACATGAGGTCCCATTGGTCATATTTTAACGAGAAAAAATAACTGGGTTAGGGTAAAAGAACGTAACATGTAAGTGTTTGTAAATACAAAGTACGTTTTCTGTAATTTATGTTTTTAAAGGACATAATTTCCAACCCGCTATAAACATAAATGGACGATTTTTGTAATTCACTCTTTTAATTTTTAAGATGCTCATTAAATATGTATATACACACACCTATGTTGGTTCCTCATTCCATAAACAATATTCACCTCCTTTCCATCAACACACCCTTTAAACCACCATTGGGTGCGACCGATCACATCTTCAATCACTGTGCTTCTTTCAATATCCCTAATCGGTTTTAACCAGAATTTATTTTTCCCGTCTATTTACCAATTGAATCCTACTTTATACCCTTCGCAATAACATCATGGTTTCTATATGGATGGAGTTGAGAAGAAGACAAGCCGAATCACAGGTGATGTTCGTGTGTCCACAGTCGGTGGTTGAATTTGGAGGTCCCACGAACCAAATTTTTGGAGTGCAATAAGAATACATTAACCGTGTGGTAATTGCTTTGATTTAACTACTGTTTTCATGAAATCTTCTCTGTTTAGGGGTTTGTTTCTTTGTTACAACACATATAGAATATACTTTTTTAAACAAAAAAAGGATAATTGAAAGGATATGGTACCAAAAATTGGCAATACTGTAACACCCCAAAATCAACCGTTTCGCATAATTACGCCATTAGGCGTGATTAGCAAAATAATAAAACGAGACTCAAACAATAAGAACTTGGGTTATGTTCTAATATGGAACTAACCTATTTAATGTTATCAATCTTATAAATGAGCAAATAATACAAGAAGAAAACTAGCTTGATTAGCTAAGTTTCACTAGAAAATGACATTCGGGGATTTTGGAGGGACCATAGTAGCCAACATGGCAAACTTGTGTGTTAATAATAATAAAAAGGGGAAGAACACACACACTTGTGTGTGTGTGTGTGTCGTATATCATCAGGATAAACACTCTCCTTCACCTCCAAACCCTAAACAACAAATCCTTGCTCAAATCCAAGCCAAATCAAGGGTGTTTAGGGTGCATGTGGTTCTTCTTGATCATCTAAGGCCTCCTCTACAATATGTAAGTGTCGATTTTCAGTTTCAAAGCCTCTAGGTGAAGTTCTGAAATATGCAAGAATTGAGATGAATGTTGAAATTGTTGGCATCTAGATGTTATTTGAGTTCATAGGAACCTTCCTTGAGAGGGTTTTAACATAATTCATGCTAAACACATAAATAATTGTGAAATTAGTTCCTAGGAGAAGTGGGTTTTGCCCTTGAAGGAAACCCACTTGTCTAAATGAGTTCTAGGATGCCATGAGACAAGGTTTTGTTAACTTGAATATGTGCTTGGCCAAATTGTGGCATGAGATGATAAATTAGTTGAATGGTAATTGTTTTGACATGAATTAACCATGAAAATCATACAAGAAAAAGGATGCACACCAAGTGTTCGATGAAATATCTAAGTGACCAAATTGTGGCTAGACATTATCATTGGATACGCTTGGGTGCAAGCTTTAATACGAGGGGTCAATGAACATCAAGAATATGAACATAGGATTGATTTAACTCACTCCTAATGATATAATGGAAATTGTCCAAATAGATGTTTCGAGTGGATCTCCCGGAGGTCAAGATGCCAGGGTAATTGATAAAAAAGGGACGCTCTTTAAGGTAAGTCATCTTATGACTTAAAATAGATGAATTGTAATTATGCGTATGGGCATGTCCATAGTGAGTCATTGAATCATATGTGTTTATATTAAGTTGTGTTGAATTGCAACCATCCTAGTTGAGAGTGGATGCAAAGTTGATTAAGCAAAGAAAGTCAAACAGGTCATATCCGTAAGTCATTTTATGACTTAAGCTTAGCAAGTTGTATAATATTAAGGTAGGCTTGGCAGTTTCTTAGAAGACTATACAATTGTGTCTACACTAGGTTGTAAATGGACTTGCACTCACCTTAATTGAAGGTTGATGCATGATAACAATTAAAAAGGGCTCATTAGGAGAGTATTGGTGAGGCTTGACCTTAGTTAAAGGTTATGGTGCACCAAGAAATCCAAATGGGTTATTTGACATGACCGTGGAGTCTTGGTATATAAGACATCCTATGACTAAGATAGCTAAATTGTATGTTAGATGGGAAATCGTCCATATTAATTGTTAACTAGTTGTATTGGTGTTTTGTTATTGTAAAACAAACAAATGAATGGCCTTGATGAGTATTGGCAACCCCATCCTTAGTTGGAGGATTGAGGTTGACCAAGAATAGCCAAATGAGTCATTTGTTGTAATTAGGCAATTTGATGAGTATTGGCAACCCCATCCTTAGTTGGAATTTGAGGTTGACCAAGAATAGTCAAATGGGCCATTTGTTGTAATTAGGCGATTTGATGAGTATTGGCAACCCCATCCTTAGTTGGAGGATTGAGGTTGACCAAGAATAGTTAAATAGGTCATTTGTTGTAATTAGGAAATTTGATAAGTATTGGCAACCCCATCCTTAGTTGGAGGATTGAGGCTGACCAAGAATAGTCAAACGGGTAATTTGTTGGGCATATGTGCTATTAGCCAGAATTGGTGTTCATTAAAGGATCATTGAACCCCAATTTAGTTAGTAGGACTAGATGGTGTTCCTTGAAAACCTTTAAATGAACACGATGATAGCAATGCTTGAAATTGACCTGCAAATGGTCAACTGGACCGTTGGCGGGTGGAACGCGAATTCGTTACGCTAACAACCTTATTTGAAGGTGTGCAAGCTACATATATGGTTATTCAGACCATATGTATGGCATGTCGAGGAACAAACCTTAGTTGGAGGTGTCACTTGATCATGCAAGCAAACGGGTCGCTTATGCGATACTTGTTATGTGTGACTAATAAGTAGTAAACCGGATTGATTATAAGGTGGGAAGGTCTTGGTTATTGGTTGTATGTATACCAATCTTCGTATATGCTAATCTATGTGTAACATCCCGAAGAATCGCCAAATATATATATTTAGACAAAAGCGACTCGCTGAATTGTGACGAGCAGGTTCGTAACGGGTTTCGACTCTTATGGTTTTATTAAATAAACTTAGAGGACCTGGTGAAGCGTTTTAATTGTAACACCGAGACTAAATGCCCTATAATGGAATACGAGTGACCCGATTGTTATTGTTTTAAGTTAGTTTTAATAACTTTGGGAATAAGGTATCTTTTGTGAAAGATTAGGGACCTTTGTGTAATTATGAGTTTTAAAAACTCATTAGATATAACCCTAGTGCCATGAATGACTTGAGGGTACGATGGCAGAAGTACAAGACGAGAGACGAAGAGGGTTCAAGCGGGAGACAAATGACGACACCGTTGGTGGTTTGCGGTGGTTCCGATACGCGACTTCCGACTCATTACAAGGTCATTTTTTTAAACGAAATCTATTCTTGTTCTTGCATTTCAATGTTTCATTTTTGTTTGGTTGAGCAAGGAATTGGGTTCTGGTTTGTTTGGATGGTTGATGATCGACGGTTACAGTGTCGTTCATGGGACAAGGGCAGTAGATGTAGTGACCGGTTGGTGATGATGGAGTACGATTGCGGAGTTCCAATAAGGTGATCGAAATGCGGTTGTTATGCATGTGATGGGTTTTGTTGATCCATGGGAAATGGCGATGAGCATGCTGTGGTATGTGTATATGGAAACAAATTGAGTATTGGTGATGCATGGGAATGGGTGCTTCGTTGCAGAATGTAGGATGTTTGGAGTTTTGTTGGTTAAACAAGCTAGCACACACACATCTTATTTAATAAGCTTACAAGCATGCACCTCTATTATCTCTCTTATGTAATTGTTGTTTCATGTTAAACATTGGAAATATGGGAACTAGACCATAATAGTTTTGGGTGTATGCTTGAAGTATAAAAACGGACTGTGGGAATTGATTTACTAAGCATACTACCACACACCTTATGGTCTTTTGAGGTTAAGCATGGAGATTTCATGGACAAGAAAAACAGTAAGATTTACATGTCTTTTATGAGTTCGGGTCTGGTTTGGGTGAAGAGTGGTGCGAAAACAATGTTTTCGACAAAGAATCGGAAGCTGGCAGCAGACTGTTGTGTTTACTGACAGATGCGACGGCGCCGGGCAACGGCGAGACTGAACTGGATGAAAGATCATTGTCTTGCGGACGCGTAGATATATTACTTGAAGAAAACGGAGTTAGGATGATAAGGTTTCGGGCTTTGCAAAAACTGATGCGCAGAACCGGACGAGCTGCCGCACAGAAGTGCGTGCTGGCAGCAGTAGCAGCCTCGGCGGTCGACGCAAATAATTTTCAGATGTCGGGCATGTCGAGACGATTTCGTGGATATGTAGATCGCGCGAAACGAAGATCATATGATCAAGTTATGAGCAAAACAATATTTCATTCGTATTTTTGTTACAATCGTTCAGAGTAGAAAACGCGCCAAGAATGACACGTACGCAAAGGTTTGGCCTGACGATGCAGTTCGAGACGCTTAGCTTGCGGATTTGGAAGCTTTGCAACCTGTGAGTTCTTGTGCCCACTCTTTAGTTATTATTTTTCCAAATATTTTGGGCTGACGTGCATGCTAAACCGGTATGATTATTTTTTTGAAGCCACAAAATATTTTTATAAAGTTATAAATATTTTTGTGAACTCATATATATTATTTTGGCATGAAACGTAAGTAGGCGGAATGCGCCTAATTTATTATTATATGGCTTGAGTTATATATGTTATTATATATATGAACAGACAGTTGTCTTGATTAAAGTGGGGATTAAGTTTTTATTTAATAAGCGGAATGTGCTTAATGTCTTCACCACGTATTTGAAACCTTGCTTGTTAGATCGGGACTTGCCTTGAGCTATACGTGTTATGTTAAATGTGTTAATATATATTTATATTTATATACTGTCTATGACGGTTACATGGTATTATATATTGAGCTATGATAGTCTTACAGTATGTCTGCTCTGATTTATAGTTATGGTTTAAGTCTTAGTAGGCGATATGCGCTTATGTAGACTTGTTGTAGTTTTGTGACAAATAGGCGAAATGCGCTTATTGTAGATTTAAGATAAAGTCTTATGTTAAGTGGGCGGATTGCGCTTATTCTAGAATCTAGACTTTACATTTTTGCTTAGGGAACAAATTGGCGGTTTGCGCTTATTGTTAACTCTGAGGTTGAGGTATTTTGTTTATTCTTAAATTGACAAACTACTTGTTTATATAAATTTATAAAACTTGAACTCATTCAGCGTAGCTGACTTTTGCATACACGTTAGATTGATTTCAGGTATTTGAAGAATAAAAGGGATGACTTGGCATGTTGCAAGACTACTCAGAGACGGTTGACATTTCAAATAAGAAGAGACTAATTTATTGCTAGAAAACTCTTTTCTAAACTTATTCTTTTTGTTTTACAAATATGCTTTGATCCGTTGTGGGGAATTTCATGTTTGAATAATTTAAACATTTACTTTCCGCTGCGTGTTTTCTGATAATAAAATAAAACTTCTTTAGTATTAATTATGGTTTTAGTCTTTGAATGCTAACTGTTTGACCCGTCGGATTTGAGGGTCTTACAAGTTGGTATCAGAGCAATGGATCGAGGGATTCGGGCAGTTTGTGCTCGGACTCGAATCTGGTATGGGACCAAACTGTTACTAAGAAATGTCAACTGCTGGGTAGCTGCACGCCAAGAGGTAATCCTTATTTTTGACGTATGTATATATATATATATACACACTTCATTGGATGCTTAATAGCATGAAGCCATAAACGGGCTGTTAGTGCATTTACATTTTGATGTAGTATGGGAAGTTTATTATGTAGTGCGTAATGAACGACACATAAGTTTGGATGCTTCTCGTTGAACACTTAGATACATAAGGTGTTAGAAGGAAACCCAATAACTATATTTGTTTTAAGTATGTTATGATGGCTCTTATTGAGTGCTTAATTGTAATAATTCATAGGGGGTGTATGCTCTTGTGTTTTGAGGTAGGGTAGAATTCCCTTCTTCGTTTGTTAATTGCAAACCTTTAAGGCTTAATAGCTAAATACTATGTATATTTGTGTTAATGTGTAGGCAGAATTGTTAATGTGGTCATAACTTGTTGTGTTTAGGGTGACTAAAGTAAAGTAAACATCTAATCACACTTGATCAACGTTATTTGAAGTTTACCCTTACTTTACACATCCTGAATATGTCTTGTGACGGATCATGTGACGGTTTTGTCGTGAATGTTTTGTATTGGGGTAGATAAGATCCCAAGGACACTAGACATTTAATCGAGGACAAGGTTGCAGTAGGAAATTCACTCCTTGTGACCAAGGCTGTATATAATTGTTGAATCGAGTTATCGGGCCATAGTCTTCCTATTCTCTTGTACTTAATGTCATTGGGTTGCTTTGATGTTATTCTTGGGATGGACTGGCTGGCTACCGTGGATGCTCACTTTGTGTGCGGACGGAGACTCATGCGACTTACAATTCCTTATGGGAATCATATTACTGTTCATGGGCACGATGGTTGCTCATTACCTAAAGTTATTTCTATGCTAAGGGCGGGGAAGATGATTCAGCGTTGGTGTAAGGCGTACTTGGCGCAGGTCTTGGATGTGGGGGGTTGATATCCCTAAGCTAGTGGATGTCCCCGTAGTGCGGGATTACTCGGATATATTTCCTGAGGAATTTTACGGAATTGCCATCGGACCGCAAGGTTGAGTTCCAAATAGATCTCGTGCCGGAAGCTAAACTTGTAGCCAGAAGCCTTACCTCCTAGCCATGCGTAAATGAAAGAACTCTCATCTCCGTTGGAGGATTTGCTCGAGAAAGGGTTCATTAGACCGAGTATCCCACCATGGGGTTCGTCGGTTTTAATTGTAAAAAAAAAAAAGAAATATGGTAGCATGCGGATGTGTATCACTTGACGGTGAAGAATAGATATCCTTTACCGAGAATCGACGGTTTATTTCGATCAGCCCAAAGGAGCTAGTTGGCTCTCGAGAATCGATCTTAGATCGAGTTATCATCAGCCGAAAATACGAGAGCAGGGCACTTTTCGTACTCGTTATGGACATGATGAGTTATGGTAATGTCTTTTGGCCTGACTAACGTGCTGTGACATTCATGGATTTGATTAACTAGGTGCGTAGGCCAATGCTCAACTGTTTTGTCATTGTTACCATTGATGACATGCTCATATACTCCGAAAGAGAAGAAGAACCATATTCTACATCGCAAGAAGGTTCTTCAAACTCTAAGGAATGAGAAGCTTTGTGCTAAAATTCTCAAAAGGTGCTTTCTGATTTCATGAGGGTCAGTATTGTGATCCATGTCATCAATTCCGTCAGTACCATGGCAGATTCCACGAAGGTGCAGGCAGTGATGAACTGGGCAACACCAAAATCATCGTCTGATATTAGTAGCTTCTTGGGTTGGCAGGTTGTTATCAGAGGTGCGTACATGATTTCTCAAAGATAACTCACTGACTAAACTGACCAAGAATGAGGTGAGGTTTGCTTGGGACCTGGACCAAGGGAACGCGTTTCTTGAAACCAAACAAAAGTTTGACACCGGATTTGCGGGTCTTACAAGTTTGACACACGCACCGATCCTAGCCTTACCGGTTTGGACGGAGGATGTAGTGGTTTTCCGGACGCGTCACTTGGGGGTCTCGGTGTGTACTTATGTAGCGCGGTAAGGTGATAGCTTATGCCCCATGCCAATCGAAGCCCCACGAGTTTAGTTGCCCGACTCATGATTGGGAGTTGCCAGCCGTTGTTTTTGCGCTTAAACTGTGGGAACATCACTTATATGGGGTCCTTGCACAATCTATACCGACCATAAGAGTTGGAATATTTATTTGAGCAGTAGGACCTAAACAGGAGGCAGCGCAGGTGGTTGGAATTAATCAAGAACTGTGATGTGGAGATTGCGTATCACCCAGGAAAGGCAAACGTGGTGGCAGACGCGTTGAGCCGAAAGGAGAGGCATAAACCCATTTGGGTGAAGTCTTGTCAGCTTATTTTGAAACCAGATATAGTGAAGAGATCTCTAGTGTCCAGATTGAAGCCTTATAGGTGGAGCGAACTATGACAGAGCGGATGTGGGGGGCAGCAAGTACTTATGGGAAGTGATGGAGATAAGGGTTATGTTCATTAAAGATTGGATGTGGGTACCTCGATATGGAGGGTTTAGGGATAAAATCATGGATGAGGCGCACGAAACCGCAATTCGAATCATCAGGGGGCAACAATATTTATCAAGATCTTAAGAAGAACTATTGGTGGCCAACAATGAAGTATGAGGTAGCAACTTATGTGAGCAAGTGTTTGACTTATTTACAGGTTAAAGCAGAACCTTAGAAACCGATTGGAATTTTTTTTTCAACCTTTAGAGGTACTAGAACGGAAGTGGGAGTATCTTACTATGTATTTCATCACTAAGCTACCCCGTACGCCCGAGGTGTTTGAACCATTTGGGTGGTGGTGGATTGGTTGACAAAGATTGCTCACTTCTTGCCGATACGGTGGACCTTTAACTCCGAAAGGTTGGCAGAATTGTTCATTCGAGAGATTGTATCTAAGCACAGTGTGCCAGTATTATTGTTTCCGATAGATACACTCCTTCTATGTGAATGGGTACTGAGTTACACATCAGCACCGCGTATCACCCGCAGACGGATGGTCAGTCGGATTCGAGGTACCTTTAGTTATTATATTTTTAGCAGGTGATCCTTAAAACATCACATTTGGTGGTTCCCTATCCAAGAGGATTCGGGGACGAATCCTATTATAAAGAGGGTACACTTGTAACATCCCGAAGAATCGCCAAATATATATATTTAGACAAAAGCGACTCGCTGAATTGTGACGAGTAGGTTCGTAACGGGTTTCGACTCTTATGGTTTTGTTAAATAAACTTAGAGGACCTGGTGAAGCGTTTTAATTGTAACATCGAGACTAAAAGCCCTATAATGGAAAACGAGTGACCCGATTGTTATTGTTTTAAGTTAGTTTTAATAACTTTGGGAATAAGGTATCTTTTGTGAAAGATTAGGGACCTTTGTGTAATTATGAGTTTTAAAAACTCATTAGATAAAACCCTAGTGCCATGAATGACTTGAGGGTACGACGGCAGAAGTACAAGACGAGAGACGAAGAGGGTTCAAGCGGGAGACAAATGACGACACCGTTGGTGGTTTGCGGTGGTTCCGATACGCGACTTCCGACTCATTACAAGGTCATTTTTTTTAAACGAAATCTATTCTTGTTCTTGCATTTCAATGTTTCATTTTTGTTTGGTTGAGCAAGGAATTGGGTTCTGGTTTGTTTGGATGGTTGTGATGATCGACAGTTACAGTGTCGTTCATGGGACAAGGGCAGTAGATGTAGTGACCGGTTGGTGATGATGGAGTACGATTGCGGAGTTCCAATAAGGTGATCGAAATGCGGTTGTTATGCATGTGATGGGTTTTGTTGATCCATGGGAAATGGCGATGAGCATGTTGTGGTATGTATATATGGAAACAAATTGAGTATTGGTGATGCATGGGAATGGGTGCTTCGTTGCAGAATGTAGGAAGTTTGGAGTTTTGTTGGTTAAACAAGCTAGCACACACACATCTTATTTAATAAGCTTACAAGCATGCACCACTATTATCTCTCTTATGTAATTGTTGTTTCATGTTAAACATTGGAAGTATGGGAACTAGACCATAATAGTTTTGGGTGTATGCTTGAAGTATAAAAACGGATTGTGGGAATTGATTTACTAAGCTAACTACCACACACCTTATGGTCTTTTGAGTTTAAGCATGGAGATTTCATGGACAAGAAAAACAGTAAGATTTACATGTCTTTTATGAGTTCGGGTCTGGTTTGGGTGAAGAGTGGTGCGAAAACAATGTTTTCGACAAAGAATCGGAAGCTGGCAGCAGACTGTTGTGTTTACTGACAGATGCGACGGCGCCGGGCAGCGGCGAGACTGAACTGGATGAAAGATCATTGTCTTGCGGACGCGTAGATATATTACTTGAAGAAAACGGAGTTAGGATGATAAGGTTTCGGGCTTTGCAAAAACAGATGCGCAGAACCGGACGAGCTGCCGCACAGAAGTGCGTGCTGGCAGCAGTAGCAGCCTCGGCGGTCGACGCAAATAATTTTCAGATGTCGGGCATGTCGAGACGATTTCGTGGATATGTAGATCGCGCGAAACGAAGATCATATGATCAAGTTATGAGCAAAACAATATTTCATTCGCATTTTTGTTACAATCGTTCAGAGTAGAAAACGCGCCAAGAATGACACGTGCGCAAAGGTTTGGCCTGACGATGCAGTTCGAGACGCTTAGCTTGCGGATTTGGAAGCTTTGCAACCTGTGAGTTCTTGTGCCCACTCTTTAATTATTATTTTTCCAAATATTTTGGGCTGACGTGCATGCTAAACCGGTATGATTATTTTTATGAAGTCACAAAATATTTTTACAAAGTTATAAATATTTTTGTGAACTCATATATATTATTTTGACATAAACGTAAGTAGGCGGAATGCGCCTAATTTATTATTATATGGCTTGAGTTATATATGTTATTATATATATGAACAGACAGTTGTCTTGATTAAAGTGGGGATTAAGTTTTTATTTAATAAGCGGAATGTGCTTAATGTCTTCACCACGTATTTGAAACCTTGCTTGTTAGATTGGGACTTGCCTTGAGCTATACGTGTTATGTTAAATGTGTTAATATATATTTCTATTTATATACTGTCTATGACGGTTACCTGGTATTATAAATTGAGCTATGATAGTCTTACAGTATGTCTGCTCTGATTTATAGTTATGGTTTGAGTCTTAGTAGGCGATATGCGCTTATGTAGACTTGTTGTAGTTTTGTGACAAATAGGCGAAATGCGCTTATTGTAGATTTAAGATAAAGTCTTATGTTAAGTAGGCGGATTGCGCTTATTCTAGAATCTAGACTTTACATTTTTGCTTAGGGAACAAATTGGCGGTTTGCGCTTATTGTTAACTCTGAGGTTGAGGTATTTTGTTTATTCTTAAATTGACAAACTACTTGTTTATATAAATTTATAAAACTTGAACTCATTCAGCGTAGCTGACTTTTGCATACACGTTAGATTGATTTCAGGTATTTGAAGAATAAAATGGATGATTTGGCATGCTGCAGGACTACTCAGAGACGGTTGACATTACAAATAAGAAGAGACTACTTTATTGCTAGAAAACTCTTTTCTAAACTTATTCTTTTTGTTTTACAAATATGCTTTGATCCGTTGTGGGGAATTTCATGTTTGAATAATTTAAACATTTACTTTCTGCTACGTGTTTTCTGATAATAAAATAAAACTTCTTTAGTATTAATTATTGTTTTAGTCTTTGAATGCTAACTGTTTGACCCGTCGGATTTGAGGGTCTTACACTATGGTGTGAAATGAAATCTTTGGTATATCAGATAAAGGATCATCTGGTCATCAGATGAAGGATCCTCTAGTAATCAAATAAAGGATCCTCTAGTCACTAGATGAAGGATTCTCTGGTCATCAGATGAAGGATCCTCTGGTCACTAGATGAAGGATCCTCTGGTCACCGGGTGAAAGATCCTCTGGTCACTAGATGAAGGATCATCTGGTCACTGGATGAAAGATCCTCTGGTCACCGGATGAAAGATCCTCTGGTCATCGAATGAAATATCCTTTGGTCATATCCTTTGGATTTGTAAAAAAAGGGGGGCGAAAGATCCTTGGGATATAGTAAATCATTGGTATATGCGAATTTGTCGGTACATGTAGATTTGTTGTGCTATAAGCCAATATTAAACCGTTTAACCAACTCGTTAGTTCAATTGCTAATCGACTAACCATGTTTAATGTGGTTAATTCTAGGTTCGGACATGGTAGGGGGTGGAGCAAGGATCATGGCCGCGCGAAGAACCGAACACAATGCAAATTTAAACTTTTAACGCTTCCGCTAGACTTTTAAGAACTTTAATAGTTGTGATGGGTTTCTAAACATGTATCAAATATTTTGCACTCAGAATTTATGAAACGTAAACAGTTCATGGGCTTGACACACTAATGGTCAAGCATATGTTTGTGAAAGTTTAAGTTCTTTCGTAAATTTAATCCGACTATTTATCATTAACTTTGAGTTAAGATCTGTCTAGTCGGGACGGGTCTTACAAATACCATATCACAAATTAACCTACAAAGCAGCGCCTAGCAAAAACCATAAGTAAAGTTCCCCCGCCGTCTTACGTCAGCGGGTCAGCCAGCGTCCATCAAATAGTGGACGCACGGCTTACTGCCAGTTTTACGTCAGCGGGTCAGCCAGCGTCCATCAGATAGTGGACGCACAACTTACCGCCCATTTTACGTCAGCGGAACAGCTAGCGTCCATCAGACAGTGGACGCACGTCCTACCGCCCGTTTTACATCAGCAGAGTAGCATACGTCCATCACACAATGGACAAACTGTCTGCCGCCCGTTTTACGTTAGCGGGGCAGACACACTATGAAGCTTCTTCAACAAGATAGACAAGACTTCATCGATACGACTGAAAGATACCTTTCAGGGCAGCGTCGAGACACACACCCTAGGGTAGTTCTGCCCTGGACAACTGTTCCTGATGCAGCAGACTGCTCCTCAGAGTCCTCGACCAATCAAGAGCTGCGCTCAGCCTGACACTCGAAAAGGACGACGACGTGGCAGCTCCCCAGCTAAGATATCTCTGACAGGAGACTTTATCAACAACAACTTGCCTCAGCTTCTAGATAACATCATTGTCCACTACGCTGGAGTAGCCAACAGGCGGACGCCACGTGTCCACCGCTCACCAGCGTCCACTCAGCGGACGCCACGTGTTATCGACAGGATGGTAACATCTCCCCTTTCTCATTTTTTTTTATCAAAGCCACTTGCACCAATTGGGCTTGAGAACTTTGGCCGAAAATATAGAGACACATCTACCTGGGCCGGGCCCCACAAAGGGTAGAGGATGGGCTGAGGAAGTCGAACATCAAGGTACTATAAAAGGAGGAATCCTTTCTCCTTTTATTGGCATCCGGTATTCACTTAGACTTCCATAAAAAAGACTACGAGCTCCTCGTACCTTTTTCAACCCCTTGTTTAGAGTAAAGTACACGGATTGTCCCTGTGGTTTGCCCAAATTTCACGTATGCCCCCATATATTTTCAAAGGTCCCCAACGTTGACATTTTATAACATTTTGGTCCCTACCAACTAACGTCGTTAAATTTTTTCAGTTAAGTCATGTAAAATGACCAAAATACCCATAGGGACCATCCGAGCAGTTTAATCTTTTGTGTATATGACCAGCACCAGCACCAGCACCTCCTCATCCTCCTCCTCCTCAAACAACCAACATCACCCCCACCTCCTCCAACCACCACCACAAATTCGTCAAAGTCAACGAACCACCGTCGTCCCCGAACCCCAACCCTGACCCACCTTCTCGTGAACACCTAGCGCCGAAGAAACTTAGTAATATATGTTGTCCATTTAAAAACACAATGAACAGTTCTCCCGTTTGGCAACAAAAATACTCACTGTATAAAGAAAAATAAATAAATAAAAACTCTAGAGCAAATTTGTAGATCATTTCCACGTTTGACTGTTTGTCAACACCTCTTTGCTTCATCTTTTTCTCACGTTTGACTCTCGCAATCTTTGATCTCTTGGCAACCAATGGCATAGCCTTCTTATGCTCCTTTTGCCGGTTGCTTAACACACCAGTCTATCAAGTGTTACAAACCATCGGACCCCAAGCAAACCCAACCCACCGGAACAACTCGTCACAGCCACCAAAACAATCACCCGGCCCCCACCCCTTGTCGGATTGATAACAGAGCGCTGCCACCACCGAGATTTGTGGTGGCCGGTCGTCCGTTCTGCAACAAGAAAGGGAAGAAGATGGTGTATAGAGGGAGGGAGAGAGAACGTGAGGTAGAGAGAGAGAGAGGGGTTAGAGAGAGAGACCTGATCTTAGAGAGAGAGAGATTTGGGGCTGTTCAGATCGATGTGAGGGTGATGGTTGGAAGTGGCTGTTCAGATCGATTTGGGGCTGGAGTTTAGAATCCAGTGTATTCGTGAGAAGATGGATGTGATCGATTTGGAAGATGAGTCGATTGATGCTGAGATTCTTAACTCCATGGCGGTTACAAATGAGCACTTTCAAACTGCCCTTGGTACAAGTAACCCGTCTGCTCTTCGTGAAACTGTTGTTGAAGTTTGGCAGAGGAGTATGGTGGCTCGGGCGGTGGTTACCGCTGCTGCAGCTCTAGAGAGGGAAGAGAGGAGGTTCAAGTGGTGGTGGCTAGGGTTATGGCAGGTTTGGGGGTGAGGAAGAGAGTTTATAATATATTTTATTTTTATTTTTTTAAAGGGGTATTTTAGTAATTTCACATAGGCTTAACTAAAAAACTTAACCTCCATCCAAGTCAGGGACCATCGATGAAACAAAATACAAACCACAGATCCCATACGTGTAATTTCGAAAGGCTGAGGAGCAGAGTTTAAATTTGAGCAAACCACAGGGACCATCCGTGCACTTTACTCCCTTGTTTATATACTAACGTTTAGAGGCTCGGCTCTTCTAATCTGTAATCTCTTAAACTCCTTGGTCTTGTCCTTAGACCTACACATTTTTTATAAACACACATCTTTATAAAAAACCCCGTAGAATCACTACCAAGATCAGCGTTAACTCGGTGATCTAGGATTCGTGCTTCTTCAGTAATAGACAAGATATGGAGCAAAATATTGATTGTAAGTTTCTTAGTTAATGTATATCAGATGTTTTGTTATTCTTAGTTATTGATATTAGCAACCATTTATATTATTGGAAAATTAACAGTTGAGTTTGGTTAGGTAGAGGAATCATATCTGAAAGCTTTGTTTAACACATCATAAAACATGTTTAAAACTAAACGGAATTGTTTAAATTCAGATACGGATCCTAAGTGAAGATGTCCCCTCGGCGATTACTAAGTTAAGGCTAGGCAAATTCTTGATAGTAGAGGAATTCCTACTGTTGAAGTTGATGTGTATACTAATAAAGGAATTATTAGAGCTTCTGCTCCAAGTGGTGCTCCTTTGGAATGTAAGTTCTCTCATGTTTTGTGATTTAAAATAGTTAATTATGTCTGTTAGTAGTGGTTGGAGTAATGTTTTCGAGTTATACACGTTAGCAAACTTGGTTAAAAAAGAAGAATTAGTAACTTCCGTTGAAACGTAAGATGATGATGGTGGTTTTATTATTTACTTGTAACATATAAGGAGTCGCTCTGATAAACCAGTGGCCATAGATTTGACCGGATGTCTGATCATGTTAAAAAACATAAGGTGATTTTTATTACATTTTCATTGATACTGCAATTTATCTCCTCCCAAAAATAGCTAGAGTGCGAACTTCAATTAGATAGAATTAAAATTAGAATGATTTTTGTTGTTTAACTTTTGTACATTGACAATTAGTTAATGGATTTTGATTGTTTAACAAGTAAAGAATATGTTTATATTACGCTCACCAAACGAGGATCGGCAACACTCGTTGTTGTAAATTATAAATTGTCGACTCCACTACAACGTGCGAGCTCACAACACAATATCTCGCCCGCATAAACAAATTTTGTACCAAAAACACACGAAGGGGCTCAAATGTAACATATTATAACTTAGGTGCTTTAATCAACCGACATAGATTATCACCTTACTTTCCTCACCGGTTTAGACGGCGCTTCAAATCAAGTAGAAAACAAACAGCGAGCTGATTAACCAAACAACATGCAGTCCCGCTGCAACGCGCGGGCTCCTGCTAGTAGTTTATTGTTGTTTTCATTTTATAATAAGTATTTATAAGCGTATTATGATCATATTCCCTCACTATCAATTAAGAATTTTTAATGCAAGTTGACAGTTTTGAAAATAAATAATCGATTTAAAATGCCAAACTGTTAAAACTTACTAAAATGGTCTGGTTTGCCCAACTCACCTATCTGACTTGACCGGTTTAGTGTGTCATTTATCAGGAAGTAGCAGTTGACCTAAAGTTATTTTCAAAACAAGTTAAACCAGACGTAAACTTTCATACGTAGAACTTTGTATATTTCATATTACTAATAAAAATTCATAAACCTTTCATATTATTGCAAGGAAGAAAAAAAAACATGTAATTATCATATAAAAAATTACAGATTGTATTTAACTAGGTGGAATTCTTTCACACGCGGTGTTAAATGTGGCGTGACGTGTTTGATTCGTTGGAATTGATTGCATTCAATGGAATTATAATCTGAATTATTTTTTTAGTTGTATTATAATCTGAATTCTAATTCTTGATGTGTTTAGTTCGTATAATTTGTTGGAATTGGAATTTTAATTCCATTTTAATGTGTTTGTTGTGATAGAAATTAGAACCAAAAATCAATAAAATTCCATTAGTTATAGAAATTCAAAATCCTTCTAAAATGTGAAGCAATTAAACAAATTCTTTGGAATCTTCAACTTGGCTGGACTTGCCAACGAATGACGCGCATTGTTTCAACTCGACCTTATTTGGGTTGAGTCGGGACAGGTCAGTGGGCCAAGTCGGTTCACGCTAGCAAGACGGTGTTGGGTCACGAGTCAGCTCAACAATGTGAGTTAGGTTGGTCTCGCGAAGCAAGTCAGTTCATGGTCATGGTGCAGTTCGGATTGACATTGTGGGCCCACGGTCTGATCGACGGTGCGGGTCCAGGACATCCGGTGGGGTCGACTGGGCGGTTGGGTTGTGGCTTAACCATAAGGGGGTGTGGGATAAAGGCCCGGGTGACATATGTCAATTTATTTTGCGGCTAAATTTATCAAGAATGAAATTGAGATTCCAATTCTAACAAATTATACTTCTTTCAAGTCCCAATTCCTATGCAAATTCAACTTCTATTTCCATTTCATTTTGTGAATGGAACACACCCTAAAAATTTAGTTAATACATATGAGATTGTTTTTCTGATATACATGAATTCTTAAGAAAACACATTTTTTTTTTCTGTAAACATGATTAATATACTTAAAAGGGTTGAATTTATGGCACTATTAATTTGATGGTCCAAATATTGTTTAATTCACATAAAAGGTGATTTTTAAAGTCAATTATGAACTAAAAAGATGATTTTTAATTTACTTGAAAGGATGATTTTTAAAGGTCATTTATGACCCAAATTAATTGATTTTACTGGAAAACTACCTAAAAAGGGGTATGGTAGATGTGATGGAAATGGAATTCTATGTATGAAAGGACAAGGATGTCAAGACCCTACTTTTAACCGAACTCTCAAAATCATGTTAAAAATAATTTGTAATTCAAAATTTGCTCTTCCTTTTTTAATGGATTTTATTAATATTAAGACGGCCACCAACAATAAGCTAGAGACACTATACATCAAAATCGTCTACAAGCGTAACACCAAAATCATAAACACGACCTAGCACCCAACGACATCTAATAAGATTATAGCACCTAACATATCTTGCAAGGAGTAGTACCACTATCCATCATAGATGGGTGATATCCGTATGTCATAAGTTGTAAATCTAAAGGGGACACATTGTGTCGAGTTCTCAGCCTATATAAATAAAACAAAAATTTAGCTTTAACTTATAACGTAAATGTAAAAAATATATTTGTTATTAACGCTTAATACTATTTATTTTCGGTATATGTCTTAGGTATCTAATTAGTAATTATGATTGTTTTGATGAGCGCATCACATATAGGTATGATTTCAAAGTTTGAATAAAATCAAAAGAAAATGTATTGATACATTATGTTACACTTACAATAATACTATCTTCATTTTGTCTAGTTCTACGAAAGGTACAAGACAGAAATACTCTGGTGTGATTCTCGCGAAAGTTAGATATATCCTTCTAATACAAACAAATGATATCTAGTGGTTTGGATGGATGCAAACAAATTTATCTTACGCCCAACTACTTGGTCTTCACGAATAGCTTTCATCCACTAAATGCTTCTCCAAATGATAGAGATCGCTTTCGCTATAGGGATCGACACATACAAGTATCTACTCTTTAACGAGATAGAAATAACATTCGTTTATCCGATAATTACAATTGTTGGAGTACCCTTCACTTCTTACTTTCATGGAAGTCACTACCTTAGTACAAGTGATTGTGTGAAAAAAAGGACTAATGTTATATAATCAATCAGTCATGAATGTAATCCTATATTCCTATTCTAGGGTTTTTTGAATTAATTAGTCATAGTGTTAGGAGAAAAGTTCTCTAAAGGATGTCAGAGAAGAAATTTAAAAATTTCATCATGTCTGGACGATTGTAATTTGTGGAATCAATTATGGTTCTTCTATTCTAGACTACTCCTATTGTTTTAATCTCTAACTTTGACGATCATTGCATGGATAGAATGTTGTATCGACCATAGTTCTGGCTTGTCATTGAATTTTATGTACTTTTCAAATATTGATATGTGGTATCAACCTTAAGCTCTTTGTTTGTACTAGTGGTAATGCCCGCGCGTTGCAGCGGGTTCATTACGCGAGGAAAATATAGTCAGTATCTTTTTTTGGTACCAGAACTTCCTATGAAGCGGCATCTGAAATTCCCGATATTCAAACGTGTTAACGTGTTTTCAAAGATTAAAAGAACGAAAAGATTGATCTAATGTTTTGTTGTTTACCTCTATGTGTTAAATTTCTTTCAATGACATATCAGCAAAATAGGCATATAAAGCTCTTATAACAGCCTGCAATGCACAAATTCATTAAACCTATGTTTGCATTGCACAAATCTTTCAATGGATGAGTTGGGTAACAGGTAATTTATATACGGTTTGGGCCACGCCCACCAAAAATAATATTCATTTGATTTAAAAATGTTAATAAAAAACTAATGCCCTAAATATTATTCAAAAGCTATATTGATACATACACATGTATTAAAATACACTTTACAAACACGTTTAACCCGGTTTTATTTTTAGTTTTTTTTTTACCCATTTGTGGAGGTAAAATTTTGTGGTTTTCTTGTCTTACCTGGTGAGATACGACTACAACAAGCGCGCGTTGTCGTTCTAACTCAATAATAACCTGCTCCAACCTGTTATATGCACAACTGCAAACTTTTGACGTTGCTTAAAATACCAAAACTATAATTATTTACTTTCTATATTTTCAATAGAGATTTTTCCTTGTATTTGAATTCAATACCTTTGTATCACATCGAGATACGACTCTCCATGAGGATATCGATACTTGAGTTTGTCTTTCTTCCTTGACTTTTAAAAAAAGACCATTGAATGGAAAGGTATAAAATTACAAAAAAAAAAAAAAAAAAAAAAAAAAATCGAATATTTCATATTTAACATACTCGTATTCTTCAGGCATGTTCTTCTTTAGTTCTTCATACGTCATACCGTCACATATATCAGCATTTATCTCATCAAGTGCACGCCATTGTATCTATAACGTAAAGAAAGTACACAAATTTTACAAATTTTAAATGATCAAAGAAGCAATTCATGTGACATGTAAAACTAACCTTGGGGAATCCAGCAATTTGATTTGCAGTCAAAATTGTTCGTTGCAATGTGCTTGTCCAAATCTAGGTGCATAAATAAAAAAAACAATATAAAACATTGCAAACTTTGTGCAACAAACAAAGAAAATGCAAATAGTAAAATAAGTAATAGTTCTTACAAAAGCATTTTTTTTAGGCAAGATAGTTCATGTGACCTTCAATTGAATGTTATAAGAGGAGGACTTGAATTTCACAATCAATCTCATTCAATTTGATCCTTAAGGTTACGGAACTTGAAGGGACAAGAGGTTAATGATCTATATTGATGAAGGAAGAATGCAAAGGATTGAAGGGTATGGATGGAAGAATGGGGTGGTATTGTAAAAGTCTTTTGATATTGTAAAGGAGGTGGTGGATGAAATGTCTATATTACCCTCTTAAGTGTCTTAATTGTCCCAATTATACCCATAATACCCTTAAATTTCTTGCTTAAATATGTTGTACATGTTGCTTGTTAAATTGTACGGAAATGCAAATTACCTTGTTGTACATAACTCCTCCTTTATAATGTACTAGAAGGAATGTCCGCACGTTGCGGCGGGTGTCTCGATTTGTATTATATATGTTGATTACGAATCACAACCCGGGTTTACGACATTTTACTTTATTCAACAAAATATAGTATCAAAAATATTAGCACAACAAACCAAATAAAACTTTGTAGATAATTATAGTGGCAAAAATATTAGTATCATCTAGAGATCGATTTCCACTGCTTGGTGCCATAGTTCCTTTTTTTTTTGTCATCTTAGATTCAGATAGCCAATAAAAATCACTAAATAATAAAAGTGAAATAGGAAATATGATTACTATAGTTATGCTAAGACACCACATGAAAGTGAGATTGTGAGAGTTCATTAAATTTTATAGAAACTACAAATATATGCACACCAGGTTGACGAATCAAAAAATAGAAATTAATAGCATCACTTAGCACAAGACAATCATTAACTACTATAAAAGGTATAAAAAATCGAACAACAAACGAATAATCAAATAATTCACGTTGATATTAGACCATGTGTAGTGGGGCGTTATTGGGCTTGAAATTGAAAATTAGCGCCCAAACAACGCTACGATGGGGCTTTATGGGACGCTATATTGCTTTAAAATTGAAAAAATGGGTGTCAGTCGTTATATATATAACGCCACTTTTTTTTTTTTTTGGTGTGCCACCAAATTTCAACCAGTAGAAAGAGGATGGGGGCGCTATTCTTTTGTCCCACTACACCCGGACTTAGCAAGTAAATCTAGGTATCAAACCTGCTGGTTGCAAGAGAATTCCTTTGCCAATCTTATGCGCATACTTCATGAAAATTTGCTTTTATAATCATCATCCGCATGTAACGCATCCTAAAGGGCCCAACCGCCGCAATACTCGTAAATTAATAATCATTGACCATGCTCAGAACAAGTAACCCATGAGTTCAATAACATTCGCATGCCGAATTTTATCAAATCATTAATAAGATCAATAAACTCTTCCTCCTTTTGTCGACTGATTACCTTTTTGTCCCAACTTCTTCACAGCAAGCAACTAAATAAAAACACGAAATACAAAAGTTTTGCAGCTTTAATTAGAAATTAGGTCAAAGAGTACCTCATACACGTTTTTTGTTACCATCTTGAAATTCTGCACCCATCTTGAAATTCTGATTTATGTAAATCCGTTAATACTGATTGTAAAGGTACCTGATACATGTTTTTTGTAACCATCTTGAAATTCTGCACCAAAATTAGCAAAAACAAAAAAAAACTCCAAATTAAATATAGATATAGATAATATAGATGTGGCTTTTTTTAGGAGCAAAGAATTAAGACGGTGATAGGAAGGGGCTGTAAATTGGGTTAGGGGCCTATAAAAACAAAAAAAAAAATCCACTAAAGGTTGAATTAAGCTAATAAGCTAACCTCTCTGTTGTTGTTATTTATGTAGTTGAGGGACGATCTTCAAGAATATGTGTGTATATTCTTCAAGAATATGTATAGTAGGTGCTAGTGGATTAGGCTGTGAACTTCTCAAAGACCTTGCCCTCTTTGGTTTACTAATTCCTTTTTAGGTATATCCTTCCTTTCATTGCCATTCCCCCAATTGAATCAACTTCTTCTTCTTAGACTAACCAAGCCAAGCCATTTAAAAAATCTAGATATAATTTATGATGTTCATAGGCTCTTCACATTCTTACATTTAAGAAATTTATTACATTAATGGTTTTTTGATCAATCATATACCATGGGGGTAAGGTTGGAATAAGTTTTTAAGTTGTGAGTATGATGTTATGATAAAATTACAATTTTAACCTTCTAAGTATCTTAATTGTCACAATTATGCCCAAAATACCCTTAAATTTCTTGCTTAAGTATGTTGTACATGTTGTTTCTTAAGTTGTACGGAAATGTAAATGACAATCTTGGTCATCACTCCTCCTTAATAAGATAATATAGAATAGATTATAGATTATAGATATAGATTATAGATTTTGCAATATTTGTGTGAGGGTTTTGTTGGTTTACTTGGTTAGATATGAAGGGATGAATATATATAAGAGCATTTGTACAAAGCCACGTGATGTATGCAATAACATTTTTTTACTTAACAATGTTCAAAATAACAATCGTACAAAGCCACGTGATTCTAATATTATTATATCAAGATTTTTTAACATCATGTGATGATTTGGAATGGGATTAAAAGAGGGTTGTTTCTTTAGGTATATCTATAAATTTATAGATCGCTAGATATACAAACGATGTATATTTGGTGTCAAGAATATGACAAGGCATATCCAGAAATCACTTGATGCAAACTATCAACAACTCGACTAATAAATGTTAAACTTAAGAAACTCAACCAATTGACTAGGACCCTTAGGCAGATAGCACATATGTCTCGTAAACAATCTTATAAAGGAATGGAAAGCTATAATTTAGGAAAATTGCAATTTTCGTCCCTGTGATTTGCCTAAACTAATAGGTTCAGCCGAGCCTTAACACCCTGAGTACCTGTAGTTTCATTTTCTAGCACATTACGTCCCTGAGACTAACGTTGTTACTTGTTCCGTTAGTTTTTGGGTAAATCGACTAATATACCCTTAATTTTTTGGGTGAAATGACTCTTATACCCTCCCATCTTCTTCTCCAACCCACCCACCCACCCACCACCACCACCACCACCTCCACCACCACCACTACCACCTATAACAGATATCAGCCCCACCTTACAAAAATTTATGCACAACTTTATATAATTAATTAATATATATTTCGTCAACGGTGTTACATTTCCGCCACCACCACCGTAAACCGTCGACCGTGGATGTCGGTGTTAAACCCATCGAACAAATTTCCCTAATTTTTATTATTTTACGTCAGGTATTTAACCATTTTTTATAGAAATTAATCGATCAATTGATGATTTGTTGTTTCTGATTTATTTTTTTTAGGTTTGGAATCAAATGATCTGTTATTATTGGAGAAACAATAATAAGAATGTCGTCATTTACTGTGACTCCGAGAAGCACTGCTATCTATTACAGGTGGTGGTGGTGGTGGTGGAGATGGTGGTGGTGGTGTTGCAGGTGGTGGGTGGGTGGGTTGGAGAAGGAGATGGGAGGGTATAAGAGCCATTTCACCCAAAAAATTAAGGGTATATTCGTCAATTTACCCAAAAACTAACGGAACAACTAACGACGTTAGTCTCAGAGACGTAAAGTGTTAGAAAATAAAACCACAGGTACTTAGGGTGTTAAGCCTGGGCTGAACCTATTAGTTTAGGCAAACCACAGGGACAAAAACTGCAATTTTCTCTATAATTTAAGTGAAGAGAGCAACAATCTTCTATAAGTTTGGTTGTGAGAAGTCTTTGTTGTTGGAGTCTCAGAGATCTAAACAAATAAATGGATTGACCTGAGAGTCGTGATCATGTGTTTTCGGGTTGAAAAAATTCAAGGGTTCGCTTGAATTTTCCAGTTAGATAAAACCCATAATTAGAGTTCCTCGAGAATGAGTATGTTTGTGTGTAGCGAGAGAGAGAAAATTTCGTAAACCAGAGTTTTGACCAAATGAGAAGTCTTTCGACTTTAGGTTTTTAGGGCATTACTACCTTGTGACAGTTTTAATTTTTATTTCAAATTGCTCAAGAAAATGAGCCAAAATCCCATCCGGTCTTTTTAATGTAAAACTATTCTTTAAGCGCGCCCCGCATTGCGGGGTGGTGGCCTTAAAACTATGTCACAAGCGTTGTAGCATGGAAGCGTAAAATGTACTAAGTAGCAACGAAACAACGACCAAAGCCAGGAAAATCGTAAAGAAAAAACTCAAACTATTAACACCAAGTGCATGACGCATATAACGTTAAAACACAGAGAGAAAATGAGTCATAAAACCATGTTAAGTATTAAGCGAACCAAGAACAAACCCGTGCAAAAGTGCAACTGTTAAATGAGAAAGCACTAAACTACAAGGGTGTAAATGAAAAAAGAAAAAACCACTAAAAGACGAAATAGACGGCCAAAATCGGAAGAATAATTTTTTTGTGGAAAATCGGAATTTAAAGAGTTGGTTGTTCCGTTGACTGTTGTCATTTAATATATATACTAATTGCTTGATCCTAGCCTAAGCCCCACCCCTTGGATCCTCTACAAGGGGCGACAGTCCCTAAATCCACGTTAGTGGGGCATTACCCCTAAGCTTATGGGGTGTGGTTCTCCCATCCCCCTTCTTTCCCCAAGTCCATATCAGCGTCATACAGTGTTGTAGAACTCTATAGGAACTAGTCGACTGGTGGGTTACCGACTAGAGATTAATTAGGATTAATCGGATTAATTTTTTACCATATCCCGTTTTTTCCTTCCCATTTCTTCTTTCATCGTACGGAACCATCAGACGCAACTAGGGTTCATGGAATTTCATCAATTTTGGTTCTAAATAATGAACTATTGTAACACCCCGACCAATGGCGGAATCATCGAGGTGCCACGTAGTGACGATTGTTCAATAGCTCATGGACTAAAAGTGTAAATATTGATACATTGATTAAATAGTTTATTACATTGAAATGAAATACAACGATTCTAAATGCCAACTAAACTGAAATATAATGAAGCCAAAATCTAAGTAAAATTCCAAAAGCTTAAAAGCCATCTCATAAATAACCTGAAACATGTACGAAAATAGTATACGTCAATACAAAATGTATTGGTGAGCATACCATGTTTGAATATATATATATATATATATATATATATATATATATATATATAGTAGAAAAAGAGTTTTGCAATTCACGTATTATACTGTCTACAATTTAGTGTTCAAGCTGTGTACAGATGTCACCCAAAATCAAACCTTAAAGAATCAAGAATAAAGAAGCATATACATAGTATTCGCTCATAAGTATCATTATATATAGTAGGCGACAAGACAATGTAGTTTACACATAACAATAACCAAGGACTTAACTCGAACACGTAAGTCAACAAGGGGCATATACCATAGTACTATTTATTGCTATGCTAGGCCCAGACCGGGTTAATGATTAAGGTCATAAGTACACACTATCAGCGATTAACAAGTAAAACACATACAAAAATTGCGATTGTGAATATAGAATAAAACATGAGTCACCCCAAAAGTGTAAAACATGAAAAAGGGGAAAGATATACTTACATTCACTAAATAGTTATGTCACTAAAGCGTCGTGAGCGTGAATTGACGAATCCCGAAGTCTCAATCTAAAAGTATGGTATATGTATAAGTGTTTGGACTTAAAGTAAGTCTAGGGTTTCTAGTCTAAGGCGCTTAGGATGTCTAGTCTAATTTGAGGTTTAACTTGTAAATAACGATAACTGTTGAAAATGCGACGTAAGTAAATATATATACTTGCTTGAAATAATATGACATATGAACTAAGAAGTAAATAAAATAATATTATAAGTTCAAAATTGAAAGTTATGAATTAAAGTAAATGATGGAAGTCACATAAATGTTAAATTATGTAACAACTTTGACTTGTTCAAAAAAAATGTAACAACATTGAAACATTAATTATTTGTATTTATTAATTTAAATACAACAAATTAATTAGATTAGTGAAAGAAATTTTAAATACGATAAATAATTTAAGTTTATACAATAATAGCTTTATGAAGTCATAAAATGATCTAAATATTTCATAAATATTTTTAAATGATTTAATGAATATATAAACACATAATTATCATAAATTCATATAAAAATTTAAAGTTAATTAAAATATCAAGAATTTTAATGAAAATAATGTACTATGACCCAAAATGGTCAAAAGTAAGTTTTAGATAATTTTTTTAACCAAAAATGATTTTATATTATATTTATTGTCTAAAACGTAAATAAAGAATTAAATTTGATAAAAGTACAAAACTAATACAAATCAGGTAGCAAAAATCATAATTAGTATTCTAGCATAATAAATAGGTTTTCCACAAATATTTACATAAATTACATTATATATGATTTTTAATGAATTAAGCATGATTTAATCAAAATAAAATTATTAAAACTATTGCAACGACCACAAAATCAGAATAGAAACTATTTCCAGGTCATATATATCATCTAGAAGCTAAGGTTAGAATTTCATGATTTTTAGATAACATATGAATTAGTTATGAATTTTACAAGTTAATTATACTTTTAATTCAAAAATCCCAAATTGCTCATAAACACCCTAAAGCCCCAACTAGTAATTGAAACCCTAAAGTGTATGAATCATCAAATAAATATAATGCTATTGAAGAAATATATATGAAAAGGAAAATAGTGAAAGTTGATTGATAATACTTACGGTTTTGCTTGTTCGATTAAGAGAAATAAGAATATATGAAAACCCAAAGCAAAAATCTCCAAAATTCTTGAGGATGATGACGATATGAACTCAAAAGATGATGCAAAAATGAGAGAAGTGAGAGTGTTTGTGTGTGAAACTCATGTTGTGATAATGAGGAAAAGAAAGAGTAATTAGAAATATAATAGTGTTTATATTTTAATGGTGTTTAATATAATAATCAATTTTATGATTAATACTAGTAATTGGTTGACTAGAAACTCATGAAACTTATTTTTGAGGTAATTTAATTAGTCATAAAGTTTAAAAGAAATTGGTAATTGTTTAATTGTAGTTAAAATATATGATACAAAAAAAAATGCTTTTTGGCATAACTAACCTCCAGACTTGGTTTCCTATAAAAGTCAAATTATAATAAGTTTGAAAAACGTTTCTAAATATACGTATTTGATTAAAACGTAGACCCATCAGTAAATATGTAATGATAAAAAGAAACTTAAGCTTTTATTAATTTGAGAATAAACAAAAGTACATGGACTGGATTTGTAAATGTGATAATATAAGGACTACATTTGTAATCTTGGCAAAAATATAAGGGGCGGATGTTACAACTATCATCCAATTTTGAGATAAGAACTTATTTTCTTTGATCGTTTGCTCCAGTTTTCACTTGTTCGAATTCATTTTTGACCTAATTTTGAGTTTTTTAGGTCCGACTAGGACCAATTTGGTCCGACTAGTCGGTGATTAATCGTGATTTTTACAACCCTAGGCCGACATTGATTAATTGAGTGATTAGCCCAAAATTAATTGTTGGGTTTATTTGAGACCACAGTTACCAGAATGAAGACTTTTGTTAGTTTTTTTATGTAGTGTGTAAGTCAAGGGACTTAATATGTAATTAAGCAATAGTTTATGTGTAAAACCCTAGCTGTTGCGTACTTAACCACGGGCCCTGCGCACTAAGCTTAAGTGCGCAGGCCCATCAGCATATCTATAAATAGAAGGTTATGTTGCAGCTCTAGGGTTAGGGTTTTTGGTTATCTTTGTAGCACAAGATTGATTCGGTGCGTACTTGTATGTATTTCATGGTGTTTCAATGACAAATCAGTAATGAAATCGTGTTCTTATTCATCTTGTGTGTCGGGTTTTATCATATTCATCTAGTTTCTCTGTTGTAGAAGATTAATCACTTAAAACACCTAATCCATAGGTGTTTCTAAGTTATAACAATCTCTTGCACTTAACAAGATCTAGTATTTGGGACTTACAATTTGGTATCAGAGCAATTGTGCTCTAGATTGTATCTATTTAAGATATCAAAACCCTCATCTTGTTAGTTTTTATTAAGATTTTTATAAACTTTTGTGTTTATAAAAAAAGGTGTCTTTCTTATCTATTTGCTTCATATTTCGTTGGTGTTGTGTTTCTAGGTGTTAAAAGTTGTTCATTTTAAGTAGAAACTTTATCCAAGCATTTCAGAATGGAATGAAAAGGTTTTGGATAGGATTCAGCTGAGTTTTGTGCTTTTTAACAGACTGATTTGCGCACTTATTTCTTGATTTGCGCACTTATTTCTTCTTTGAGTACTTATCTCTTGTTTTGAGCACTTAGCTCATAAGCTGCATACTTGTTTCTTATTCTGAGCACTTAAATTTCTGTTTGTAAGTACGCACTCATTTTAATAAGTTGCGTACTTATTGCTTTCCTTGTCTCCGGGCACACAACTAGGGTTGCTGCGCACTTAATCAGAAATCTCTGGTTGTTATGCGCACTTACTGAAAAGTCATAGTTTTGAGTACTTGGATAGGGTTTCTGCGCACTAAAATCTTAAACGAGAGTTTAAGTGTCTGCGTACTTTGTTTAGTACGCAGACTGATCAGTCAAGACTGAGCACTTACCATGCCCGAGTGCTGACTGATCTGCACACTTATCAAAGAAGCAACAGCTACTCGTGTATCTTGCAAAACTGCGCACTTATCAGGAGACAAATATCTTGACAAGGTTGTTTCTATTGTTACAGGCTGCTGCACACTTGACTTGCTCATTGCGTACTTAATTGTGCACTTAAGGACTGTGGCCATTATTCTGGAGTGTGACCTATAATATCAGAAAACCAAACTTATAAAATCAACCTAAATCAATGGCTGGTAACGATAACAACTCAACTGTAAATCCTATTACCCAACAAGAACTTGAAACTGGAACAACAACTAGAGTTCCTAAGTTAAAGGGTGCAGAAGATTATGGAACTTGGAAAAACCGAATGAGGTCGTTCTTCTACGTCACCGACTTTACCCAATGGACCTCTATCCAGCTAGATCCACACATTCATATATGAACAACTGCTACATGGGAGGAGTTCAACCCTGATCCCTCCACCTACACTGATGTTGATAAACAGCTATTTCAGAGAGACCATAAGGCTTATGGTGCCCTCACCATGGCCTTATCAAATGATGTCTACAACATGTTTGAGGAGTACGGCACTGCTCATGATCTGTGGTATGCACTGAACGAGTACTATGAGGGGAATGAACAAATGCGCCAAAATAAGCAAGATATGGTGCAAAAGGAATATGATATGTTCGGTAGCATTCGTTGTGAGAGTCTGAGCTCACACATTGACAGTTTCATGAGTATGCTAACCAAGATGAAGAAAGCAGGAATTCCAGTCAACAACCGAAACTCAATCAAGAAACTGTTCGACTCCCTGCCCAAGGAATGGAGTCTACAATGCATGTTGATTAGAAAAGAGTATTTAGATGCTCAATCTACTTTGGCTGATCTCATCAACACTTTGAAGTCATTCGAAATGGATATCACCAAAAGAGAAATGAACCAGATTGTTCCGAAAGTGGCTCCTAGCACTGCTATGAAGAATCTGGCACTAATGACTCCAGTAGGTGACATGGGTTCAAGCTCATCACATGTATATGTGGATGCAATGGGTGGTGGTGGTTCAAGCTCGAGAAAAACAGTCTCATACTCTAACAAAGCTGCAAAGACACTCAACCCACAGCTCACAAAACTCGCTAACGAACATGTTGAACTCTTCAACACATTCATGACTAGCTTTGAGGCTTTGAAGACAGGTGATCTTAAGAGTGAGATGATGAATCCTGAAGACATGTATCAAGTTGACCCAGATGATATGGAAGAAATGGATCTGAAATGGCAGATGGCTATGATCACTCTAAGGGTGAAGAGATTTCAAGATAGAACCGGTCGAAGAGTCGGAATGGGTAAAGCGGGTTTTGACAAGTCAAAGATTAGATGCTACAAATGCAAGACTCTTGGGCACTTCAAATATGAGTGTCCCACTCTGAATCAAGCAGAGATCAAACCGGCAAAAAGAATGGTGGCGATTACTGATGGAAGTGAAGCAAATCAACAGAAAGCATTGGTAGTTGAAGACTTCGATTGGGGAGAGGAGGCAGCTGCGGTTGAAGCTGATGTGAACAAAGCATTGATGGCCAAAATTTGTACTAAATCCACACATGGTGTGAATTCACTGGAAGGGTCGTCGGCTGAAATGCCAAAGGGTGGAATGCTAGAGAAGGCTGGTCTGAAGGGAGTGCTGATCGCCGAAAAGCGAAAAGAAGCCGCTTCTGAGGAAGCACTCGTAGCCGAGAAGACACCCACTAGCAAAGCAGATGAGAAGCCGCAGAATGTGCCCAAGACAGCTAAGGAAAGAGATCTGGTAAGTATTCCTTTTGAAATAAAATCAAAGCTGTGCTCACCAAGGTGTGTTACAACTGTTGCTTACTATTTGTCTCACAATAGGAGAATTTTAAGAGAGATGGATGATATCCGAAAAATCAACACTGAAATGAAAGAAAATGAGCTAGCGTATCAACGAAAGTTAAATGCAACTCTAGCTGAAATGCAAACTCTAAAAGAATTTGTCTTTAGAAAAGATTTTTTAATAAATGATTTAACAGAAAAGTTAGAAAAATCAAGAAACGAAACAAATCATCTCCAGATTATTGTGGACAAATGGAATGTAAGAAAAAATGCTCATGCTGACATCATAGATTGCTCAAGGGAATCGTTCGTCAAAGATGGAATTGGGTATAAGGATAAAAAGGGACTTGAAAAATCTCTGTTTTTACCTTTGAGCAAAAGTGAATATATACCCATTCCAAAACCTCATCCAAAAAATGATCTTTTTGAAAAAGAATGTTTCAAATCTAAGTCAAACTCTAATATAAGTAAAAGCAATGTAGATGTGACCCAAAAGGCTCAGGTGGAAGATGATGAGAGTTGTGGTGGACAGACGATGGGGTTAGGTCACCCGGGTGCCAATTACTCTACAGTGAATTGGTTAATCTGGAATAATGATAAGTCTAAAACTATTTTGAATTCGGATGAATGTAATAGTTTAACTAAGATGGATGACTGTAATAGTTTATCTAGGATGGATAACTGTAATTGTTTATCTAGACCGGATGATTGTACTAAATTAACTTCTAGACTAGACTTAAAGGGCGTTGTGGCCTCTGATGATAGGAAGAATCCTATCAAACGCTCTAATGTTTGTGTTGACAATGTTATGCCAGTTTGTGTTGATCTTAATGCTGCATTCTCTGATGATAAAAATATATATAGACCATCTGTGTTTGTACCAGAACTAAAACAAAACAGGTTTGGGAAATTTCTCACTGAAGAAATTCCAGAGTTTCCTCCATCATCTACAGATATTTCATGTTCTGAAGAATCACAAAGTGAAACAGGTAACTCAAGTTCTGAAGAATTACATAGTGATACAGAAAGCAACATCAGCGAGCCTGACTGCAACACAAACGAATAATCAAGCGATAACATTGATGAATCATGTTTAAGTGAAAGCTCCTGCTCAAACAAGATCAAGAAAAGAGCATCACAACCATTATCATCCAGACCTTCTCCAAAGATCAAGCCTAAACACTCAAAATGCTTTAGATATGGAAATGAGGGTCATGTGGTCAAAAAATGTCATTTGAAATCTAAACCACAAAATGACGTCAAAACTCTAAACTACTTTTCTGATCAGATTAAAAACCTTCAAGAAACAGTAAAAAGTTTTGTTAAAACCACAAAAATTTTGAAAAGACAAGAGTCAATTTTGGGTGAAAATCACGATAGATCAAAACTAAAGCAGACCTGGATTCCCAAAGATAACTAAGTGAAGGTTTGAGTCGTGATTGTACATAGAGTCTCCTGTATTTATCTGTGTATTTCTTTTGTTTTCTGTTGTATTTCAGAATAAACTACAGAAATGGTTGATAGCTCTTATGAGATATCTCTGGCATGTTGATAGCGGGGCTTCAAGGCATATGACTGGGCTGAAAGAACTCATCAAAAAATTATCAGTTTATTGATGGAGAGTTTGTTGCCTTCGCTAGAAATGAAAAGGGCGGAAAGATAGTTGGAATAGGAGATGTGGTTTCTGACGCACTGACTTTAGAAGATGTGAATTATGTTCCAGAATTGTGCTACAATCTATTGAGCGTATCAAAAGTCTGTGACAAAGGAATCTCGGTGTTATTCAATGACATGGAGTGCATCTTTCTGAAGCCAGGATTCATACCACCCACAAATATGAGTATGCTAAAAGCTCCTAGGCAGAATAACACCTATGTGATAAATATGAGAGATGCCAAGTCTGATTGTCTAATGACTTGTTTACTTTCAAAGGCATCCGAGTCAGAGTCACTGTTATGGCATAGGCGATTGGGACATGTAAACTCTAAAAACATTAACAAAATTTCTAAACAAAATCTTGTCAGAGGTCTTCCTTCCAAGGAATTCCCTTTTTCTAAAAAAATGTTTAGCATGTGCCAAAGGAAAACAACACAAAAAATCGCACAAATCCAAAACAGTGAACTCAATTGACTCACCTCTTCAATTATTGCATATGGATCTTTTCGGTCCGATTAGTGTTAAAAGCTTAGCTAAAAAATCTTATTGTTTGGTGATAACAGATGACTTTTCTCGTTTTACATGGGTATATTTCTTAGACTACAAAAGTGAAGTTGCTAATATCTTGATGTTGTTTGTTCCTCTTATTGAAAACATAGTGAAGTTAAAGGTCAGCTCAATCAAAAGCGATCACGAAACTGAATTCAAAAATCAAAGCTTTGTGACTTTCTGCAACAACAAAGGAATTCATCTTCAGTACAGCGCTACGAGAACTCCTCAACAGAACGAAGTTGCTGAAAGGAAGAATCGCACACTTATTGAAGCTGCAAGAACAATGCTCATCGACTCCAAGTTGTCGATCATCTTCTGGGCAGAAGCTGTGAATACCGCCTGTTATGTTCTTAATAGAGTCTTAATTGTTAAGGCGCGCGGGAAAACAGGTTATGAATTACTTTTCAAAAGAAAACCTCTGATTGACTACTTCATGCCATTCGGATGCTCATGTACTCTTCTAAACAACTATGAAAACATAATGAAGTTCGATGCAGTTGTAGATGAGTGCTTCTTTGTTGGATACTCTTCAAGTCAAAAAGCTTATAGAGTATACAACAAACGCACCAAGATGGTCCTTGAATCCTTCTATGTAGATTGGCAGGAATTCAACCCCACTAGCACAGAAGCCGTTCCTGACTGGTTCTTTGACGTGGACGTTGTTTTCAACAATTTCAACATCACTAAAGATCAAACATCTGACAATCTAGCAGCCGCTCCTTCTCCTCTCAAAGATACTCTTTACTCTTCTGAAGACGATGTTGCACCCTTCACCACCCGATTCTCTCCATTAGTAGCTGATCCAATCGTTCTTCTTCAATCCACAAATGGTGATGCAACTGCTGAAACCACACAACCTCCTGAAAGTACTCCAATTTCAGAAGAAACATCTTCAGCACTATAGTTTGTAAATGATCCATCCAGCTCATCAATCCCTGAAGATCACTTGTCAAATCTGCCCTCCCAAGTTCAAGAAGAGCCGAACATGGGATTTAAATCGTCTAAGAATTATCCTATTGAAAACATCATCGAACCAATCACTGAGGGTGTTCTTACCAGAAATTAGGCCGATAAGCTCAACACCGCACTCTCAGCATTCTTATCTCAGACAATACCTTTCAGCATTGAAGATGCAGTCAGAGATGCAAGCTGAGTAGAAGCCATGCAGGAAGAGCTGTTTCAGTTTAGAAAACTCAAGGTTTGGGAGCTAGTGGATTTACCTGAAGGGAAGTATCCTATTGGAACGAGATGGGTTTTCGCAACAAAATGGATGAACGTGGTGTGGTGATCAAGAACAAAGCTCGTCTGGTGGTTCAGGGTTTTCGTTAGCAGGAAGGTATTGATTATGAGGATGTATTCGCTCCAGTTTCTCGACTTGAAGCCATCTGTATCTTCTTGGCATACGCCTCATACAAAAACTTCAAAGTCTTTCAAATGGATGTGAAGAGTGCATTCTTGTATGGGAAAATCAAGGAAGAAGTCTACGTCTGTCAGCCGCCGGGATTTGAAGACCCTTATCATCCCAACAAATACTACAAATTGGATAAGGCTCTCTATGGTCTTCATCAAGCTCCTCGAGCTTGGTATGAGACCTTGTCCTCATATTTGTTGCAAAATGGATACACCAGAGGGAAGATCGACATGACTCTGTTCACCAAAGAAGTCAACAAACACTCTATTCTAGTTCAAATATATGTTGATGATATTATCTTTGGTTCCACTGATGAAAATTTGTGCAGGGAATTCGAAAGCATTATGAAGTCTTAGTTTGAAATGAGCATGATGGGAGAATTGTCATTTTTCTTAGGTCTGGAAGTTCAGCAGAAAGAAGACGGGATTCTCATCCATCAAGCCAAATACACAAGAGACATCCTGGCAAATTACAACCTGTCCGACTGCAAGCCATCCAACACTCCTTTTGTGGCCCAAACAACACTTGTACCAGATCTTCAAGGCCTTTCAGTGAATCCTCACCCGTATCGATCAATGATTGGCTCACTGATGTATCTTACAGCCAGCAGACCAGACATTATGTGGGCAGTTGGATGTTGCACACGCTTTCAGTCAAATCCCAAGCAATCTCATGAAACTGCAGTAAAAAGAGTCTTCCGCTACCTCAAAGGGACACCAAAACTTGGTTTATGGTATCCTAAGAGTGATAATTTTGATTTAATCGCATACTCTGATAGTGATCATGCATGTTGCAGGATTGACAAAAAATATGTCTCTAGTGGCTGTCAATTTCTGGGTAATAGGCTGGTGTCTTGGCATAGCAAGAAGCAGACAACAGTGTCCATCTCCACTGCTCAAGCTGAATACACAGCTGCATCCAGTTGTTGCTGTCAAGTGTTATGGATCCAAAATCAGCTTTTGGACTACGGTTTGAATGTCATGCATACACCTATTTTCATTGATAATGATGCTTTTCGTGACATCGTGAAGAATCCAATAGATCATTCTAAAACCAAACATATTGAAATTCAGATTCATTCCATTCGCGATGCTCACGACAAAGGATATATACAGGTGTTGCCAATAGATACTGCTGATCAAAAGGCAGATATCTTCACAAAAGCTTTTGACAAAACCCGTTTTCGTCAGTTGGTAACATGGCTAGAGATGATAAATTTTGAATGATTTCTTATTCAAAAAAAAAAAAAAAAAAAAAAACTTTACTTGTGCATAATATATAGAAAAATCTTCTTTTTGTTTCAAACAAGATGTTTGGGGGAGAAAGTAAAACCGGTCTATCCCTACTACAAAATTTCAAAAATTAATTCAAGAAATGATAGAAACTAATCATATTTCGTCAGCATGTGAATAGGACCCAGAGGATGTTCTGGCCTCAAGCAACGATGTGTCGGTAGATTCAGCCTGGAATCAAGTAAACTGCTAATAGGTGATTAACAGTAAAGATCTACACGGAAAGCTGGATTCTCATTGTGCTATAAGTCTGCACAAGCTGAGTCCGGTCATACACAGGTTGAGAAATCATAGGACACGGAAAATTTTGTGCATATACAATCAAAAGACACCTAAGAGTGCAAGCTACCAATGCGGGGCTAGGAAAATTAATCAAATGAGCAGCAAAAGACACGCAATGTTAGTGACGTGCAAACATACATAGATAGCTCAACAAGCGATCAGATGATCATCTTCTCTGCTTATGGTTGTTGGACTAGGATCGATTTTTCAACGGATAATCAAACAACAAACTGTACAAATGATTGAAACAAACGTATATTATAAATGAATTCGTAAATATTGATACAGAGGGTTACAGTTCTTTGTTTCTGAATTGGTTTCAAATGAAACTTGGTAACCGTAAATGATATCGATCTATACATATATACTAACTTCTAGAGCGGTAACCGCCATAACTATATAACCGACGCGTCTAAACTAAAATAACCGTCGGGACTATTGTGAACCGGTGGGACTACATATATACATAATAGTTTTCGTAAATAATATATCTATCTAGCTTATATATATCCAATAATGGTAACATAGACCTGAAGCTCTCATCATCTGATCAAGATAATGATCATCTTCTTTGCTTATGGTAACATAGACCTGAAGCTCTCATCATTATATTTCGACAAACCTTGAGGATCGGTAGGCTTATACCTAGCACAAGTGGGGTCCACAAAATTTTCATCAATATTACCCAAAACATGATAAACATCATCACCAAACACATGTTGAAAGAGAAAAGGCATGGATTTAAGTGGACAAGCATACCGACAGTTTTTCTTAGGCTGCAGCTATTCAACGGGAAGTTGAAACTTGATTTGGCAGGTATGGTTAGTATGATCTTGAATGTAGAAGGTGAGATATGGTAAATCCCTACTTATTGGAATGGATTTGGGCCTCTGCGTACTTATTGGGCTGGATTTGGGCCCCTGCGTACTTATTGGGCCGTGCGCACTTAGCTTAAGTGCGCAGGCCCATATGTCTTTTATATATATGAGTGTAAATTATTTTACAACAGTTACTGTTTTTACAAACCCTAATCCCCTTTTACCCAAATCAGATCATCATCATCATCCTCATCATTCATCATCACCCTTAAACCCACTAATCACCTTTAATCACCTTTTAATCCGTTCCTTTCTTCTCCTTTTAGTTGATTATCACTACTATTAAGGTAGATAATGTGTTGATTGTTTATTTTTTGTGATTATAGGGATTACAAGTTTGATTAAAAGAAATCAGTTGTGGTTTTTGGGTTTTGAAAATTGGGTTAATTTTGAAGATAGAGTACTTACTGATGAGCATTGCGCACTTGTTTCATAGAAACTGCGCACTTGTTTCAAACACAGTCAAATCTTTGAAAACCCTACATCCATGCGTACTTGTGCTGCACACCTAAATCTTAAACGAGATTTTAAGTGTCTGCGTACTTGGTTAGTACGCAGATTGGTCTGTCAAGGCTATGGGGTTACCATGCCCGAGTCTTGACTTGCCTGCGCACTTGTGTTCTCGTGTGTTCTAGATCATGGCTCTGCGTACTAGCCTAAGTGCTCAGCCCGTTGTGCCTTATATGACATGCGTACTTGGTTGAGTACTTGTTCACAAAAACCCTATTTGTCATGCGTACTTGACTAAGTGCTCAGACCACTAAGTCTAATATGACTTGCGTACTTGGCTGAGCACATAGCTCACAAAACTTCATATGTCATGCGTACTTGAACACTGAACCTCACATGACCATACGTACTTGACTATCCAAGACCATTGACCGGATTGCATACTTAGACTTGTTACTTGTGCACTAAACCTTGGACATTAATGATCATAGACTGTAAAATCAAATGAATCATGCACACTTATAAAGCAAATTAATCAAACATAATCTTATGACTGACAAAAACACAGAACATGAAGAACTTAAAATGGTCTAAGTCCGTTATCCGTCTAAGTCTAAGATGAGTCGTTGGTCGTCTGCTTACAATCAAGAATTCTGACTTGTTTTTCGTGCACATGACCTGAAACATATGGCACTTGAATGGGACCCAAGAAGCATGCACAACCAGCCCATTAATCTCGAGACTGACGATATAAAATTCAGAGATGTTGTTGCATGGATCCGGTGAAGCAGGATCGGATATGCGGTGGAGCACAGTCTACATGTTTATTCAGCTCACATTGAAGACTTTTGGAGATCAGCTAGATATGAGGTCGTCGATGGCGTCAAAAGAATCAACGCTACAGTTAGAAACAAACCAGTGATTATCTCGGAAGAAACAGTCAAAAGCGTGCTGAGACTTGGAGATCAACCTGGAACCGTTAGATTCTTATCCAAAGCTGATATTCACAATGAGTTCAAGAAAGTCGGGTACAAAGACGAATTCGACAAAAGAGGAGACATCAAGAAGAGCAAGTTGACCAGGGATTGGAGACTGATTAGTCACGTATTTATCATGTCTCTATGTCACACGAAAGGGGGATATAATGCTCTTAGCACGGAGTGGTCGAGTGCTATGATCAAGATCTGTAAGAGTGAGCCATTTAATCTGTCTGGGATGATTTTTGACTACCTGGTAAAGAACGCTCAGTCTGATTCCAACAAGTGGGCTATGTATCCTAGATTTGTGCAGATGATGATAAATGCACAGCATGAGAATCTGCCTCTTGGTGACGAGTACAACTTTACCAGAGGTGCACGATTTTTTACTAAGTGCAACACTGCTGATTGGGAGCCTATGTTTGAGAACATGTACCCGGCCCAACGCTACCCTGTTATCATAGAACTATACAACAAAATTCAGAAAAGGAAGCAAGACATGGCAAAAGCTCAACAGAGAACAGCTACTGAACCAGCTCCGTTTGAGCCTGCTCCCTCCTTAGCTCAACCAACTTCTGAAGAAAGATCTCGAGAGAAAGCTAGAGGCAAAAGGGTGGCCACTGAAGCAGCTCCCTCAAAGGTAGTCAAGAGAAAGAGGACGACTGGTCTGTTGCAAGAAGGCAGAGAATCACAAACAGAGGAACAACTGGAAACTGCACGAGCCCTACAACAAATAGCTGATTTCAACAGGGCAAAAAGAAAAAGACGAAGGGAACAGTTACCAGAATCTGAGATTCCTCGTGTGATGACTGAGGAAGATGTTGAGGCAGAAGTGATCATTGAATCGATGTTTGGGGTGGAAGATCAACCTGGACCGTCAACTGCTAGTGCTCCAGCCCCCAAAGCTCCTGCACAGAGGCCAACTGAACCATCCTCCTCGGCTCCTGCTGCACAACGCCGCAAACCAGTGCACCAGAAATTGTATGAGAAGTTGGCTAAAGAAGTAGGAAAGACTGCTACAAAGGAGATCTGTACTCTTAAAAGCTCTGTGCACAACAATTAGGAGCCGAAAAGAAAGATCAAGAAGCTGAAACACAAGAACAAGAATCTTGAGAAGGTTGTGAGGGATCAAAGATATCTCATCAAGTTTCAGACCCAGGTACAGATGAAGATGTTCGACATGATTCAGGAGTTGCAGAAACAGCAAACCGGTGCCCCAAGTACGACATCTGATGAACTTTTTGATTTCGAGAAGGTCCTTGAAGAAGAGAAGGAGAAAGAAAGGATAGCTGAGGAGAGTGGCGTGGATGAGATTAGTGAAGACGAGATGCCAGAGATGTTCGTAGAAATGGGTGACGAAGAAGAAACAATATATGAGACATCTGATGGTCATAAAGTTTGCCCTGAAAGGTCTACATGGTTCTCTAGAAGGCCGATTACTATTCCAGCTCTCCATCGGAACATCCACCACACAAGAGAAGCACACCAAGAAAAGATCATCTCGTGGAAATACAACGAGTTGAAGAGGTTATTCGTGATCAAGAGACGAGGGGGAGTTATCCAATACTTCAAAGGTCGAACTGATCTGAAGTCTCTCCCTCGCTGGGATATTAGGGAACTAAGCAGAGCCCCCTTCATCAACCATACCAACGACTCCACTGGAACCATGCTTGCTAGATTCATTGGGAAGGAATGTGACAGTGACTTCCAGATATTCAAGCCACAAAAGCCGAGAAGACGCATCTCAAAGAAGAGAATCGATCCTGCTACCGGACAAGGAAGGGTCACCTATGTTATAGACCCTCCCAAGGTCGTCACTAAAGTTCCGATACGTCCAGAGCTTCCAGTCATGCTGAAAGACTTCAAGAAATGGTTCTACGATAGTCAGACTGGTGAAGCAGTAATCAAGTCAAAGGATGATGCAGAGATTATGAATGTGACACCCGGCATATTCAGGTCAATACTTTTATACCTTACATACATGCGTTTCGTACTTTACATGCATACGAGTCTATCTCAACGAAAACATTACAAATAACTACTTAATCTCATACTTAACTAGGGTTAATTAAGTCGTATTGATGATTCGGGAATCATCGGGAGTCGTTACAATGGTTCGGAAAACCATTGGGTGTCGGTCCATAACCACGTGTACAAGAATCGGTGATTCGTGGGATCGCCGGGTTTAACGCAACCACGCAAGTCTCGAGTCCCGGGAATTGGTGATCGGGTGGGAACGTGTCATTTATCATGTATTATATGTTTACAATCATTATGTGGCTTGTTGGTATGTGAATATGTGTTAACATATGTTAAAACGGGGTTTCACGCGCAAAACACACAAACTGGGAGGCTGCAGGCGATTAGGCAGGTGGGGAATAGCCTAATCGCCTATATAGGGGCGATTGGGAGGTACATATAGGCGATTAGGGGCTAATCGCATGCAGGTTCATGCGATTAGGCTCCCTACTCGCGTGTAAGTCTGCGTAATCGCGTGTAACGTGCTGAACGACTAGAAACGCCTATAAATACCACCCTTGACCTCCAAAACATCATAATAACAACCCTAGCCGTCCCATAACATAACCCAACACCCAAACACCCTCTGGAACTCGTTTTTGCATCAAAACCACCATTTTCAAGCTTATTCCATCATCACCTCTTTATTTCAAGGTGTGTTCTTCAAACCCAAACCTTTAAATGATTATGTTTCACTCCCTAAACGTCCAGACCTGACTTATAAATGTTTTTATCTTTGAAAATCCATTAAAAACCCTTTTTAAACAAACCTACACCTTTGCATGCGTTATATGTGTTATATGTGTTAAAGGTAGGATTTTTAGAGTTGAATCATGGTTATTCTTGTGTTGTTTTGATGTTTATTGCTGTTATAAGTTAGTATGATGATGTCCTAGGAGTTTGAATGGTTTTGGTGGTGTATTATTGATACTTGATGTTTTGACCCGTTTGAAGGATTTTGGATGATTAAGGATGATATGAGGTGTGTTGTTGATTGTGTGATGTTAGGGTTTGCTCTAGGATGATGCTAGAACAGTAGGATGCTATCGGACAACGTGATTATGTGGTTAAATCTGAATATTTGCTATTTAGGGCAAGTTCTTGCATGTTGATGTGATGTTTACATGCTAAGTTGCCATTTTGGGAAAACGCTCGCATTCGGGACTGTTAGAATGATGAAAACTTAGGGGTTTTGCTAAGAATATGTTTGTTAATATGTTAGAATGCTTATTGGGTGTTTTTACATGTTTCGGGTCTGATTTGGAGTGTTCGGCGCGCAAATAACCACATCAGCTGCACTATAGGCGAATAGGGATCCTAATCGCCTATGTTATAGGCGATTGGAGGCCTACTCGCCTATATGGCAGCCTAATCGTGTATAAAAGTGGCGATTGGGGGTCCAATTGCCTTTACTTCATGCGATTACGATCCTAATCACTAGTTAAGCCCTGAATTGCATACCTTATGACCCTACTCGCCCCTAAATCACACGAGTAGCCCTATTCGCCCATCATTAGGGGCGATTAGCCTTTGTACTCGCCTGTTGACTAGCCCTAATCACATGTTGACCTTTCCTAATTGCTAGTTTGATTCCTAATCGCGTGTAATGCTGCTATATGTATATTTTAACATCCCGGAACATGATTTGACGCCTAGGAACATGATAGGAACCCCGGGATTCACCCAATGACTTAGTAACACGTATTCGGACCTGGTTATGCGTTAAACGGACATTATGCTAGACTAGGTGAACTGTTGCACGTATTAAGTGTTTGATTGCATATGTGGCATGATGTCTTGTATTGTCTAACACATGAGATGTCGGGTCACCAATGAGATGTCGGGCCTTGCCTGGTACGGTCGGTTAAACGTTGGAACATCATTTCATATGTACACAGTTATGGTCTGGACTACTAGGGACTAATCAACCTACGGGTTGTTAGTCTAACACCTTATATGCTCATCATGATAGGTCACCAGTATTAGGGGCCGTCTATTGAGCAGGTTTACTTATTGTAGTGCGAAGAGCAGCATCAGGTGAGTTTCACGGCCCCGTCTTATGCTTTACATTTTGGGGGAGACACATGCTTATACTTATTACATAAATTATCATGTTATGCTAGTAGTTGATTCATTTACATACTATACGATACGTAAAGTCCCGGGGAAACCATGAATATGCTGGATAGCATAACGGGGGAAATGTGGATAGATCTATTGGGATTGACAGACCCCACCCGTCGGCTGGGAGCCGGGCGGGTGCATATTGTCTCGGTCGTACGCTAAATCATTTCGGGCAAAAATCATATATCGTTGTCTGTAATGGTTTCCGGTCGTAGTGGTATAACTCATGCGTCTAGCTAACGCTATTACTTTTGATATAGTGATAACATGATGGCTTTCATTACCTTAAACATTTAATTAAAAACCTGTGAACTCACCGGCATTATTTGCTGACGTTTTTAGCATGTTTGTCTCAGGTCGTTGAGGTAGCAGCTTACTATAGGCGCACGGAGTCACACGGCGTCTAGGCTTCATATGCATTATCATATCTTTTTCAGACTTATGCACTTTTACTTTTTGGGTTGTAATAAAAGTTACGCTTCCGCAGCGAATGGATTTATGAAACTTGATGGTTGTTTATTTCATTTTACGTATCATATAGTGTCGTTTATTGTGACCGTTGACTTAGATCCTGGTTTGTCATGCGCCTCGCGGTAAAACCCCGCACGTGGAATTTGAGGGTGTGACAGATTGGTATCAGAGCCAATGGTTATAGTGAACTAGGACTGCATGTTGAGTCAAGTCTATAGCCGAGTCGCACACACACTAGACGGTCACATTCATAAAAGTCATGTCATACGGGAATTTGCCGGGGTGTTCGTATTACATTTGTTATTATTACTTATGCTTACATCATCTATCTATTATTCTTATCTCCTATCTTGCACTTCAACTTCGCGTTGGAAACGAGGATCCTTATTACCCTTGCACAGGCAGTGGCGTACGTTGGAGTGGCTTCGGCATCCTGCGGAGATTCGTCCAAGATTCGGACGTCTCCCATTTCTATACTCCAACGGACACACCTGCTTGCACACATTATCACACACTTGTACTTGCTGTTTATATTTTTGGACATGAGTGCCTAGTGGTTTAAAGGTCAGGCTAGGAGCACGCCTCGGGGACCATGTAGAACGACTTATCATTTCGGGTGCACACGAAATAATAAGTTGGGATGCATGGAAATCCTGGTGGACTCTGCGTTTGGTCTAATGACTATGATGGAACCCAATCCTTTGATTCACCTTATTTTATGGTTTCTTCATGATTCTTTGTTATCTGTTCTGGAATCTGATGTCTTGTCTTTGATCTTGACAGAAGATGGCAGGACGTCGTGGTGGTCGCGTTGGTGGTCGCGTTGGTGGCCGGAATGGCGGGGGACGTAATGGGGGTCGTGGCAACATCAGCATGACCCAGGCGGAGCTGAATGATCTGATCCAGGAGCACGTGGCAGCTGCTATTGCTGCGCAGCAGGCCGCCCATCAGGGCCATGGTGGTAATTTAATTACTCCTACCCTCATTCCTTATCTTTTATCGTGTGTTGATCGTGTTCTGACCGTGTTGTTTTGTTGAATTTAGGGGATGCTTTTCCTCCTCCACCACCTCCACCTCCTCCAGTCCACTGTACTTATAAGATGTTCCAGGATTGCAAGCCCCATAACTTCAGTGGGACTGAGGGGGCTGTGGGACTTCTCCGTTGGTTGGAGAAGGTTGAGTCTGCTCTCTCCATGTGCAATTGCCCTGTGGAGTTTCGTGTGAAGTATGCTTCGGGGACGTTTGAGGGACGTGCTTTGACTTGGTGGAATTCGACTGTTCAGACTATTGGTTTACTGGAGGCCCATGCGTTGCCATGGACCGAATTTGTGTTTCGTTTGAAGATGGAGTATTGTCCCAGGGATGAGATCAAGAGTTTGGAACATGAGCTGTGGAATCATCAGATGGTGGGATCTGAGATAGAGGAGTATACCACTCGCTACCATGAGCTGGCACTTTTGTGCCCGGATTCTGTGACGCCTGAATATAAGGCTATTGAGTTCTACATCAGTGGGTTGGTGCCTGAGATTCGCGGGTTGGTGACCGCTAATGATGCTGCTACACTTCGGGATACTATTCGATTGGCTCACCGGTTGACTAAACAGAAGGTTCAGGAGGGTCTTTTGCCTCCTAAGGGTACTGTGGTGAAGACCTCTGACAGCAACAAGAGGAAATGGGATAACACGGGTAAGGGTACAGCGTAGCCTCAGCAGCAGCAGCAGCATAAGAAGTTTGAGACTACGGGTTCGTCTTCTGGGCAAAAATAGGGTGGTTATACTGGTAGGCTGCCTAGATGTGATCGTTGTGGGTATCATCATGTGGGAAATTGTAGTTTTTGTACCCGTTGCAAGAAGAACGGGCATCTGGCCCAGACGTGCAGGGTGAATCTTCAGACTCAGCAACAGGTGGTTGCCCCTACTACTACTACCACTGCTGCACCTAGGGGTAACCAGGGATGTTTTAATTGTGGGGAGACGGGGCACTTTAAGAAGGACTGCCCCAAGCTGAAGCAAGGGAATGCTGGGAGAAATGACAGGGGCAACGGGGGTGGCGGCAGGAACGCGCGCGCCTTCGTCATCGGGTCGGGCGAGGCCCGTCAGGATCCGGATACTGTTACTGGTACGTTTCTTCTTTGTGATCGTTATGCCTCCGTTTTATTTGATTCGGGTGCCGACAAGAGTTTTATATCTGTTGAGTTTAGCCGACTGTTAGACATTGTACCGACTCCCTTAGAGGTCAAGTATATTATAGAATTGGCTGATGGTAAGAATATTGAGGCGACTCATATTCTTAAAGGATGCCAGTTGGAACTATCAGGGTTATCTTTTCCTATCGACCTCATGCCGGTGTCATTGGGTAGTTTCGACGTTGTAGTGGGTATGGATTGGTTGTCCTTGTATCGCGCAGAGATCGTTTGCTTCGATAAAATCATTCGCCTCCCTCTCCCGGATGGAGAGACACTTTTGGTTCATGGCGAGAAAAGTGGAGTTCCCTTGAGCATCATTTCATGTATGAAGGCGTATAAGTATTTACGTAAGGGGTACTCCGCGATCTTAGCTCTTGTTTCGGTTTCATCTAACGATGAGAAGAAGATCGAGGACATTCCTGTCGTTCGTGATTTTCCCGACGTGTTTCCCGATGATTTGCCTGGCCTTCCACCTCACCGTCAGGTCGAATTTAGCATTGATCTTGCGCCCGGCGCGGCGCCTATTGCCCGAGCTCCTTACCGCCTTGCACCTCCTGAGATGCAAGAATTATCTAACTAACTGCAGGAGTTGTTAGAAAAAGGGTTCATTAGGCCTAGTTCATCCCCGTGGGGAGCTCCTATCCTATTTGTCAAAAAGAAAGATGGGAGCCTTCGTATGTGTATTGACTATTGGGAACTGAACAAGGTAACCATCAAGAATCGTTACCCGCTTCCTCGAATTGATGATTTATTCGATCAACTCCAAGGCTCCAGTTTTTATTCCAAGATAGATCTGAGGTCTGGGTATCATCAACTGCGGGTACAAGAAGCTGACATTCCAAAGACCGCTTTTCGTACACGTTATGGCCACTTTGAGTTTTTAGTCATGCCCTTCGGTCTTACGAATGCACCTGCCGTTTTCATGGACTTGATGAACCGCGTTTGCAAGCCCTATCTCGATAAATTCGTTAACGTGTTTATCGACGACATTTTGGTTTATTCTAAGAGCGAGACAGATCACGAGGAGCACTTACGTTTGGTTTTAGAACTTTTGAGACGGGAGCAGTTGTACGCTAAGTTCTCAAAGTGTGATTTCTGGTTACGTGAAGTACAATTCCTAGGGCATGTGGTTAATGAACTGGGAATTCATGTCGATCCAGCAAAGATTGAGGCCATTAAGGAATGGGAAGCACCAAAGACGCCATCTGAGGTGCGGCAATTCCTAGGCCTTGCGGGTTACTATCGCCGTTTCATTGAGGGATTTTCGAAGATTGCTCAACCCCTCACCTCTCTTACCCAGAAAGACCGCAAGTTTGACTGGGGTGAACCGCAGGAATCAGCATTTCAGATGCTGAAACTTAAACTTTGCTCTGCGCCCATCTTATCCTTACCTGAGGGCACAGATGATTTTGTTGTGTACTGTGACGCTTCCATTCGTGGTCTCGGTTGTGTGTTAATGCAACGCGGGAAAGTTATTGCCTACGCCTCTCGCCAACTTAAAGTCCATGAAAGGAACTACACCACTCATGATTTAGAATTGGGTGCGGTAATCTTTGCGTTGAAGATCTGGAGACATTACTTGTACGGTACCAAGTGCGACGTATACACCGATCACAAGAGTCTCCAGCATATCTTCGACCAGAAAGTATTGAACATGCGGCAACGACGTTGGGTCGAACTCCTGAACGACTATGACTGCGCCATTAAATACCATCCTGGTAAGGCGAACGTTGTGGCAGACGCCTTGAGCAGAAAGGAGTCTGTCAAACCTCGTCGTGTTCGAGCCTTACAGCTCACTATTCATTCTTCGCTGCCTGACCAAATTCGTTCGGCACAATTGGAAGCTTTGAAGGAGGAAAACCTTAAAGCTGAAACCATGCACGGTGCTGATAAACACCTCGAGCTTAGGTCTGATGGCCTGCATTACTTTGCCGAGCGCGTTTGGGTTCCTTTATTTGGGGGTTTGCGGGGGCTTGTCCTGGACGAAGCCCACAAATCCCGGTATTCTATTCATCCGGGTTCCGATAAGATGTATCAGGACTTAAAGATACTCTATTGGTGGCCTAATATGAAGGCTGACATAGCTTCGTATGTCAGCAAGTGTCTGACCTGTGCTAAGGTCAAGGTGGAGTACCAGAAGCCGTCTGGTCTTCTACAGCAACCTGAAATTCCTGAATGGAAATGGGAGCGGATTACCATGGATTTTGTGACCAAACTTCCGAAGTCGCCCAGTGGTTGTGACATGATCTGGGTGATTGTCGACCGGTTGACAAAGTCCGCACATTTCCTCGCTATTAAGGAAACCGACAGTCTGGAGCGGTTGTCTCGTATCTATCTTAAAGAAGTGGTTTCCAGGCACGGGGTGCCCGTCTCTATCATCTCCGACCGTGACCCTCGTTTCGCCTCCCGTTTCTGGAAACAATTACATAAAGCGTTGGGTACTCAACTTGACATGAGCACCGCATATCATCCGCAAACTGACGGTCAGAGTGAGCGGACGATTCAGACGCTTGAAGACATGCTTCGAGCATGCGTCATCGATTTCGGTAAGAGTTGGGAGATTCACTTACCGTTGGTGGAGTTCTCTTACAACAATAGTTACCACTCTAGCATTAAGGCGGCACCGTTCGAGGCTCTGTATGGACGGAAGTGCCGGTCCCCTCTTTGTTGGGCCGAAGTGGGCGAAAGCCAACTTACCGGTCCAGAATTGGTGTACGAAACTTCCGAAAAGATCGTACAAATTCGTAATCGTATGGCGGCAGCTCGTGATCGTCAGAAGAGCTACGCTGATCGTCGTCGCAAACCTTTGGAGTTCCAGGTTGGCGACAGGGTTTTATTGAAGGTATCTCCATGGAAGGGCGTTATACGCTTCGGGAAGCGCGGCAAACTTAACCCTCGTTATGTCGGACCGTTCCCCATCTTGGAACGTATTGGGCCGGTGGCATACAGACTTGACTTACCAGCCGAGCTTAGTGGCGTGCATAACGTCTTCCATGTCTCGAATCTTAAGAAGTGTTTGGCAGACGAATCTCTCGTAGTTCCTCTTGAAGAAATCAGGGTTGATGATCATTTGCGTATTGTAGAGGAACCAGTTGAAATCTTAGATTATAAGATTCGTAGCCTCCGTCGGAGTAAAATCCGTATCGTTAAGGTTCGTTGGAATTCTAATCGTGGACCGGAGTTCACATGGGAACGAGAAGATCAGATGAAGGCTAAGTACCCTCATCTATTTCCTAAGCGTGCGTTTGAATCGAAGTATGTGGCCTCCAAAGAGAAATGAATCTCGGGTCGAGATTCCTTTCAACTGGGGGATGATGTGACAACGGGGAAAAAAATCTTTTCTTTTTCTTTCTTCTTCATCTACGGACTTCATTTAATTTTCGGGACGAAAATTCTTTCAACTGGGGGATGATGTGACACCCGGCATATTCAGGTCAATACTTTTATACCTTACATACATGCGTTTCGTACTTTACATGCATACGAGTCTATCTCAACGAAAACATTACAAATAACTACTTAATCTCATACTTAACTAGGGTTAATTAAGTCGTATTGATGATTCGGGAATCATCGGGAGTCGTTACAATGGTTCGGAAAACCATTGGGTGTCGGTCCATAACCACGTGTACAAGAATCGGTGATTCGTGGGATCGCCGGGTTTAACGCAACCACGCAAGTCTCGAGTCCCGGGAATTGGTGATCGGGTGGGAACGTGTCATTTATCATGTATTATATGTTTACAATCATTATGTGGCTTGTTGGTATGTGAATATGTGTTAACATATGTTAAAACGGGGTTTCACGCGCAAAACACACAAACTGGGAGGCTGCAGGCGATTAGGCAGGTGGGGAATAGCCTAATCGCCTATATAGGGGCGATTGGGAGGTACATATAGGCGATTAGGGGCTAATCGCATGCAGGTTCATGCGATTAGGCTCCCTACTCGCGTGTAAGTCTGCGTAATCGCGTGTAACGTGCTGAACGACTAGAAACGCCTATAAATACCACCCTTGACCTCCAAAACATCATAATAACAACCCTAGCCGTCCCATAACATAACCCAACACCCAAACACCCTCTGGAACTCGTTTTTGCATCAAAACCACCATTTTCAAGCTTATTCCATCATCACCTCTTTATTTCAAGGTGTGTTCTTCAAACCCAAACCTTTAAATGATTATGTTTCACTCCCTAAACGTCCAGACCTGACTTATAAATGTTTTTATCTTTGAAAATCCATTAAAAACCCTTTTTAAACAAACCTACACCTTTGCATGCGTTATATGTGTTATATGTGTTAAAGGTAGGATTTTTAGAGTTGAATCATGGTTATTCTTGTGTTGTTTTGATGTTTATTGCTGTTATAAGTTAGTATGATGATGTCCTAGGAGTTTGAATGGTTTTGGTGGTGTATTATTGATACTTGATGTTTTGACCCGTTTGAAGGATTTTGGATGATTAAGGATGATATGAGGTGTGTTGTTGATTGTGTGATGTTAGGGTTTGCTCTAGGATGATGCTAGAACAGTAGGATGCTATCGGACAACGTGATTATGTGGTTAAATCTGAATATTTGCTATTTAGGGCAAGTTCTTGCATGTTGATGTGATGTTTACATGCTAAGTTGCCATTTTGGGAAAACGCTCGCATTCGGGACTGTTAGAATGATGAAAACTTAGGGGTTTTGCTAAGAATATGTTTGTTAATATGTTAGAATGCTTATTGGGTGTTTTTACATGTTTCGGGTCTGATTTGGAGTGTTCGGCGCGCAAATAACCACATCAGCTGCACTATAGGCGAATAGGGATCCTAATCGCCTATGTTATAGGCGATTGGAGGCCTACTCGCCTATATGGCAGCCTAATCGTGTATAAAAGTGGCGATTGGGGGTCCAATTGCCTTTACTTCATGCGATTACGATCCTAATCACTAGTTAAGCCCTGAATTGCATACCTTATGACCCTACTCGCCCCTAAATCACACGAGTAGCCCTATTCGCCCATCATTAGGGGCGATTAGCCTTTGTACTCGCCTGTTGACTAGCCCTAATCACATGTTGACCTTTCCTAATTGCTAGTTTGATTCCTAATCGCGTGTAATGCTGCTATATGTATATTTTAACATCCCGGAACATGATTTGACGCCTAGGAACATGATAGGAACCCCGGGATTCACCCAATGACTTAGTAACACGTATTCGGACCTGGTTATGCGTTAAACGGACATTATGCTAGACTAGGTGAACTGTTGCACGTATTAAGTGTTTGATTGCATATGTGGCATGATGTCTTGTATTGTCTAACACATGAGATGTCGGGTCACCAATGGGATGTCGGGCCTTGCCTGGTACGGTCGGTTAAACGTTGGAACATCATTTCATATGTACACAGTTATGGTCTGGACTACTAGGGACTAATCAACCTACGGGTTGTTAGTCTAACACCTTATATGCTCATCATGATAGGTCACCAGTATTAGGGGCCGTCTATTGAGCAGGTTTACTTATTGTAGTGCGAAGAGCAGCATCAGGTGAGTTTCACGGCCCCGTCTTATGCTTTACATTTTGGGGGAGACACATGCTTATACTTATTACATAAATTATCATGTTATGCTAGTAGTTGATTCATTTACATACTATACGATACGTAAAGTCCCGGGGAAACCATGAATATGCTGGATAGCATAACGGGGGAAATGTGGATAGATCTATTGGGATTGACAGACCCCACCCGTCGGCTGGGAGCCGGGCGGGTGCATATTGTCTCGGTCGTACGCTAAATCATTTCGGGCAAAAATCATATATCGTTGTCTGTAATGGTTTCCGGTCGTAGTGGTATAACTCATGCGTCTAGCTAACGCTATTACTTTTGATATAGTGATAACATGATGGCTTTCATTACCTTAAACATTTAATTAAAAACCTGTGAACTCACCGGCATTATTTGCTGACGTTTTTAGCATGTTTGTCTCAGGTCGTTGAGGTAGCAGCTTACTATAGGCGCACGGAGTCACACGGCGTCTAGGCTTCATATGCATTATCATATCTTTTTCAGACTTATGCACTTTTACTTTTTGGGTTGTAATAAAAGTTACGCTTCCGCAGCGAATGGATTTATGAAACTTGATGGTTGTTTATTTCATTTTACGTATCATATAGTGTCGTTTATTGTGACCGTTGACTTAGATCCTGGTTTGTCATGCGCCTCGCGGTAAAACCCCGCACGTGGAATTTGAGGGTGTGACAATGAGGATTCTTGATCTGGTAGATGTGTTCGCCTTTAACTTATCAGACTTGAATATATTGTTTGCTAATCAGATCCACGTGGGAGCGGGTAATGTACTTTTTGAGGAAGCTATACTATTTAGAAGAGCAGTGGATCGAGCAATGAAGTTGAAGCAAGAGCTGCTTCACATAGTGGATAGGATCAATGCAGCAGATATGGCTAAAGAACAGAAGGAAAAAGCTGCCAAAGCTGCTGCTGCAGAAGAAACACAAGCTGTAGCTGAAACTGCTTCAGAGGTGCCGATTCAAGAACCTGCAACAACATCTGATCCAGAGAGATCCGCTCAAGAAGAACCTGCAGCTGAGACTACTCAAGAACCACCTGTTGTTGAAGAAGATCTTGCTGCCGTTCTCATTCAAGATCCCTCAGCTCAGGGAGAGAGAGAAGAGGGGGAGACAAGTGATGTGTCGATTGACTGAGAAAGAGGAAGAGCTGGTAGCTGTGGTCTAGGGGGAGTATTGTTGGGTTTATTTGAGACCATAGTTACCAGAATGAAGACTTTTGTTAGTTTATTATGTAGTGTGTAAGTCAAGGGACTTAATATGTAATTATGCAATAGTTTATGTGTAAAACCCTAGCTGCTGCGTACTTAACCATGGGCCCTACGCACTTAGCTTAAGTGCGCAGGCCCATCAGCATATCTATAAATAGAAGGTTATGTTGCAGCTCTAGGGTTAGGGTTTTTGGTTATCTTTGTAGCACAAGATTGATTCGGTGCGTACTTGTATGTATTTCATGGTGTTTCAATGACAAATCAGTAATGAAATCGTGTTCTTATTCATCTTGTGTGTCGGTTTTTATCATATTCATCTAGTTTCTCTGTTGTAGAAGATTAATCACTTAAAACACCTAATCCATAGGTGTTTCTAAGTGATAACAATCTCTTGCACTTAACAAGATCTAGTATTTGGGACTTACATTAATCAGTAAAGTGAGGACAAGTGATTAATCACCGATTAATTGGTGATTAATCGCGATTTTTACAACCTTGTCACTCTCTCTTCCCTTCCTCTAAATCAAGGAAATGGTTTCCCCTTCCCTCTTTCATTTTTTTATTATTTTATTTAAAACATGAATGGTACAACGGTCAAGAAATGAGCTCGGGGAGGGAGGAGAAATTTCCCTATGGCCACCGAAATGTAAACGAGGATTAAATTTGTTTTAATTGTGATGACGTGTGTCCTAAAACGACAACGTTTAGACCTCTCGTCAAAAAGATAAGCAAAATAAATTTGATTAAGAGGTTGCCTGACTTAGTGGAGCTGATATAAGGCAGCTTACCTGCCGTATGGAAGCCTCAGGGCAGAAAGCAAACAGTAGAATGTCTTGGAAATGCAAAAAGGGGATTTTGGCTTATTATCATGGCAAGGGACAAAACACCACACAGCTCCAAGCCTTGCATTGGAAATGATAAAAGCTGAAAACATCCTAAAAGGGAAAAGTCTCACTGCTGGGAACTAAAAGAGGGTCAAACACATCCAGGTATGGTAAGGAAGCTACCCTGAGGGAGCTCCTGGGCAGAATTCGACTGCCTATATAAGGAGGCCCTTGGGTAGACATTCCACACACACTTCTCACTCATTCTCTCTACTCTCATACTCTCTACTTCGTTATTTTCCCCAACTCTAAATGAATATGTACTTATTCTCACGCCGGAGTCCAAACGCAGGAGGCTCCCTCCTGCGTTAAGGCTAACGGTGTCTGCTACCTTTGTGCAGGTCTCTTCCAGGAACTTGAAGACCCCTGATCCTATAACCAAATCTAAACCTACGTTTAAAACCTTAATCTCAATCTAACATACCATTAACCTATAGTCCTAAACATCTCCTAACCTAATACCGGTCATTTTCCTTGTTGTAGCAACAAGTGGCGCCCACCGTGGGGCTGTCGCTACTTTGGACAAAACTGTTGAGAGTTCCTACAGTCCCATTTGTTCCTAAGTAACCTCCTTTTGTGATGACTGGTGGAGATAACCGCCTAGGAGGGGGTCTTTCAGAAACTCCGGCCACTAGTCACACCTCGGGTGATGCTTCTGGCCATGAAACGCCTGGATCGGACGGACAACAAGTCGAACCGTCTCTAGGAGACATGCTCAACTCCCAAACGCCACCATCCTCAAGGGCTGTTAACTCGTCTCCTAGGGACGACTTGTTATTTCCAGTTGAACGAATGGATATCACCCCGGAGGGAGTACGAAGAAATTTCTTGCAACTCCGAGACCTCCTGAACGGTTATGTGCGAGAGGAGAGGTCCAGAGGAGTAAGGGTCAGGCTGTCCTATGACGAAGAGCCTGTTGTCACCCTCTCACCTAACCCTCCGTTGCTGGGAACCACCACCTCACCAGCAACCCAACGTGACTACACTAACCCTCACCCCTACTTGAACAGTCGAGGGGACATTTACTCAGGAGGAGGAGGTCCCAGTAACTCTACGCTCTCTCCGGGGACCTCAATACCAATCTCCTATGAAGAAGCTTTGAGATCGCTACCACTGGCCAGCAGCGCCGTAGCCACCTCCCTTGCGGGAGCAAGAAGTCTTGCCGGAGGATTTGTCCCTCCTCCAGGAGCTATGTATCCAAACTACTCACAATCTCAATTCTTCCCCATATGGCCGGGAGGATATCCCTGGCAGTATCCCTCACCTTTGAACCAAGTACTAGTATCTCCCCCTGTGGGAGGGCAGGGTCCCATGACCTCCCAACCCTTGGTTCAAACTCCTGTAGCTGAGGTTAGAGCGGAAGCTATACCTTCAACGCCGTACCGACCTAAGACGTTAGAATGCTTTGCTGAACACATCGCTCATTTCGATTTTCCCAACAAGATCAAAATGCCAGCTAATGTGAAGACGTACGATGGCACGGAAGACCCAGATGACCACTTGAACGTCTTCTCTGGGGCAGCCACTGTAGAAAAATGGAACGATGCCGAGTGCTGCCACATGTTCATGCAGACCTTGGTAGGACCAGCTCGCCTATGGTTCAGTTGCCTACCGCCTCGAAGCATCTCCTCATTTGATGATTTAAGGAGAGGATTCACCTCAAACTTTAACCCCCTCAGAAAGTGTACCAAAGACGCCGCCATATTGCATCAAATCCAGCAAGGGGAGCATGAAAACCTCCGTAGTTTCATTGAAAGATACAAGAGGGAAGGTCTGCAGTATAGTGGTGCCACCGAGAAGATTAGGGTGTCGGGATTCATGGGAGCCATTCGTCCCAAGAAGTTGCTAAGAAGATTTCATGAAGATGTCCCCCAAACCATGGAGGAGGCTTTCGAGAGAGCAGAAGCCTTCCTCCGGGGAGAAGAAGCGTTAACTCGGCAGGACACCAGGAAGAGGGATCGAGGAAGCTGGAGAGATAGCTCAACAAACTCCCGGAGATCTCACTTTCAACCTTACAACGAAAGACGATCGGGGAGGTCCTTTGACAACCAAAGGAGTGAGGAAAGACGACGCTCCCCAAGGGCAGGAAGATACCATGATAAAGAAAAACAGGTTTTCACCGTTCTCACCAAGACCCCTCAGGAGATACTCTCCACGGAGGAAGTCAAGTACACCTTTCGACCTCCCAGACCTTTGTCTAAGCCAGCTAACAAGAGGGACGCCAGCAAGCATTGCGCCTTTCATAATGATACAGGGCACCACACGAACGACTGTTACCAGTTGAAAAAGAGGATAGAGGAAGCTGTTAAGTCCGGGGAGCTGGCTCACTTAATCAAAGACATCAAAGGAAGAAGGGACGAAGGGAAGAAAGATAAGGAGGTCAACATGGTCAGGCTTGAAGGAGCCCAGCAGGCAAAGAAGGCTCGCACTGAGCCTTGGAACAAACAGTACATTTGTCTTCCTCCTGCTCCCGATGAGCTGATCGTCACACCGGTAATAGTGGAGGCTGAACTGGATGGCTTCCCTATAGATAGGGTGTACATGGACTGCGGAGCCTCGTCAGAGGTGATGTATGAACGGTGCTTTGAATCCTTGAGCCCGGAGATCAAGTCTAAGCTCAGACCATCCGACGCCTCACTGGTGGGTTTCTCAGGGGAACGAGTACATCCCTTAGGGAAGCTCACATTAAGCGTCTGTTTCCGAGACGGCGACTTATCAAGGACAGAGGAACTGACCTTCTCTGTTATCAGGTACCTTACCAGTTACATTGTCACCTTTTCTCTGTCAAGGACAGAAGAGTTGACTTTCTCTGTTATCAGGTACCCTTCGAGTTACAATGTCCTTATCGGAAGAACGGGAATTGCCACTTTCGGCGCGGTAGTATCAACAACACATGGTTTGATGAAGCTACCCACCCCTAATGGAATCGCAACCCTGAAGCCAACAACAGAAGCTCTTTTGATAGCCTCCATAGAAGAAACCAAAGGTCTCAGGGAACCAGAAACACCAAGCAGCGGTCCAGTCCGGGAAGTCAGCATAAACCCTGCCTACCAGGAGCAGACCATCAAAGTAAACAATCTGCTTCCTGATGAGATTACGTGTGAACTAATCAACCTTTTGCAGGATAATCGAGACATATTTTCTTGGTGCCCCGGAGACATGACTGGTGTTCCTAGAAGCATGGCTGAACACTCTCTTAACATAGCTCCCTCATACAAGCCAGTCGTCCAAAAGAAAAGAAGTTTGGCCCCAGCCAGGAGCCAGGCTGCTTGTTAGGAGGTGGAGAAGCTGGTCAAGGCAGATATTCTCAGAGAGGTTCAGTATCACTCCTGGGTGGCTAACCCGGTCATGGTTGCCAAACAGGATGGATCTTGGAGGATGTGTGTTGATTTCAAGGATCTCAACAAAGCTTGCCCCAAAGATTGCTATCCCTTGCCCGAGATCGATTGGAAGGTAGACTCCGTCACCGGCTTCCAATACAAGTGCTTCTTAGATGCCTACAAGGGGTATCACCAAATTCAAATGAAGCAAGAAGATGAGGAGAAGACAGCCTTCCACACCGATAAGGGGATCTTTTGATACAAAAAGATGCCCTTTGGTTTAAAGAACGCAGGTGCTACCTACCAGCGGTTAGTGGATCAAGCTTTCTCAAAGCAAATAGGAAGGAATATGGAAGCTTACGTAGATGACCTGGTCATCAAAAGCAAATCAGGGGAGGCAATGATCCAAGACATCCGAGAAACATTTGACAACCTTCGAAGAATAAACATGAAGCTTAATCCTGTTAAGTGCTCCTTCGGGTTCGAGGAGGGGAAGTTTCTAGGCCATATTGTTGGAAAGCAAAGCATCAAGGCTAACCCGAGCAAGGACAAGCCGTCCTTGATATGAAGTCTCCCGCCACAAAGAAGGAAGTGCAAAGCCTCAACGGTAAAATCGCTGCCTTAAAACGTTTCTTGCCTAAGTCTGCGGAAAAGTCCTTGCCATTCTTTAAAACGCTAAAAAATTGTGTTGATAAGAAGGATTTTCGCTGGACAACTGAGGCAGAGGCCGCCTTCCTGGAACTCAAGAAACACATAGCTTCCCTGCCCGAAGTGGCAGCCCCTGAGGAAGGGGAAGTAATAATAGTTTATTTGTCTGCAGGAATGGAAGCGGTAAGCTCAGTGCTCTTGGTAGATCGAGGTAAAGAGCAAGTCCCAGTCTACTTTGTCAGCAGGGCCCTCAAAGACGCTGAAATTAACTACACTCCCATAGAGAAGCTTGTGTTGGCACTCGTACACACTGCTAAGAGAGTAAGGCGGTACTTCCAAGCTCACCCAGTAAAGGTCATCACAGATCAACCCATACGATCCATCTTAGAAAAACCAGAGGATTCGGGAAGGTTGGCAAAGTGGGCCATTGGCCTAGGGGAGCACAAGATAGAATACCTACCAAGGAGAGCTTACAAGGGGCAAGTGTTCGCTGACTATCTCGCTGAGTTACCCATCCCGCAGGCAGAGGAAGAGATGAACGAGGTCGAAGAACAGCCTGACCTCAAGGGGAAATGGTGTCTTTTTACTGATGGAGCCTCAAGTGTAGAAGGTTCCGGGGCAGGTCTTGTCATCAAGGACCCCCACGGAACCGAATACACTTATGCCCTCCGTCTAGACTTCCCCTGCACTAACAATGTTGCTTAATATGAGGCCCTCCTGGCCGGGTTGAGATTGGCAAAAAGTATGAAGGTACAAGAACTGAAAGTCTTTGTTGATTCAAATCTGGTGGTCAAACAAGTAAATGGGGGATACACCGCCAAAGAGCCCTCAATGATTAGGTACAAAGACAAGGTCAAAGAGTTCATAAAGGAGTTCAAAGACTTCACACTGGAACAGGTGTCAAGAACAAAGAACAAGCAGGCAGATGCCCTCAGCAAGCTAGCCTCCTTGACGTTTGCTCACCTAACCAAGAAGGTCCTAGTCGAGGTGCTGAAAGAACCATCCATCGATGACAAAGAAGTACAAGATGTCGTCACCGAAACAGACTCCACATGGATGACACCCATCATGTCCTACTTGAAGGAAGGGAAGCTACCAGAAAACGAACAAGAAGCTAAGCGATTGGTCATGAAGGCAAGACAATATGTAATCGAAGATGACAAGCTCTACAAGAAGGGATACTTAGCACCCCTACTAAGGTGTGTAGGTCCCAATCAAAGCAACTACCTCATTAGGGAGGTACATGAAGGTATATGTGGCATGCATGCTGGACCTCGCTCTGTGGTATCAAAGCTCATGAACTTGGGCTATTACTGGCCTACCATGCATAAGGATGCCTTTGAGACTATCCGAAAATGTGAAGCTTGTCAACTACAAACACCGGTGAAGACCAACCCCAAGCATGATCTTGTTCCCATCATCTCGGCATGGCCCTTCTACAAATGGGGAATGGACATTGTGGGTCCCTTCCCACAAGCTCCCGGAAGATTGAAGTTTCTCCTTGTAGCCGTCGACTATTTCACTAAGTGGCCGGAAGTCAGGCCCTTAGCCACCATCTCGGGGAAACAAGTGATAACCTTCGTATGGGAACAAATAGTCTGCCGGTATGGGTTACCAGGGGAGATGGTGACAGACAATGGGAAGCAATTTGCCAACAAACCCTTCAGCAGCTGGTGCTCCGAGCTAGGAATCAAGCAAGTCTTCAGCTCAGTAGCCTACCCCCAGTCCAACGGACAAGTTGAACGTATGAACAGAAGCATCGTTGAAGGTATTAAAGCAAGTCTAGGAAGATGTGGTAAGAAATGGGTGGATGAACTCCCGAGTGTCCTTTGGGCTATAAGAACCATGGAGAAAACAAGCCACCGAAGAACACCGTATAGCCTTGTCTTCGGAAGCGAAGCTGTCATACCAGCCGAGATAGGGGTAAGCTCAGGAAGAATTGCTCGACAAGACGCTCAACACAACCAAAAGGAGGTCCTACTCAACCTCCATCAGGGAGGCCAGGTACAAAAAGAAGCTTGAAGCCTACTACAACACAAGGGTGCAGAAAGAAGCCTTCAGGCTGGGGGACCTTGTGTTAAGATGCAACGAAGCCAGCAGGCAGCAAGACGTAGGCAAGCTAGGTCCCCGATGGGAGGGGCCTTATGTTGTCAAAGAAGCACACAAAGGGGGATCCTACAAGCTAGCCGACACCAACGGCAAAATGATCCCAAGACATTGGAGTGATAAACACTTGAAACGTTTTTATGTTTAACTGTTGTAACGCCTCTTTGTATTTCAAAAACAATGATTAATGAATGAACCATGTTTCAAATTATTAACTTGTCGCTTATCTTATCAAAGGGTGAGCCCCTTCTAACTAGGCTCCATGGGATCCGGCGCTATACCTACCCATGAAACGGGGATGAGCTCCCAGGCCACAACTGCTCAACAGGGAATAAGGCTAAGTAACCTTCCTGTATACAGGGTGAGTCCCTAATACAATCCACGACTCCATGAGACAAGTCCTTGGAAGGAATACCTAAACCCATGAAAGAGGGTGAGCTCCTCACACTAAGACAGCTCCCACATGTTCACAACATACAAGAACGAACATATCACTGAAAAATTATCCAAGAAAAGGTTTAAACATAAACAAACAAGCTGATAGGGTAAGCATTGCATCGGTTCCTTAGCTAAGTATCCTAAGTTGGGTGACTGCAGCATTCAACTCAAGGAGAAATGTTAAAGACATTGCAAACACTATAAACGACAAGTAACAGAGTCAAAGCAACAAAACGTTAAACATAGATTGTTGCTACAACAAGGAAAATGACCGGTATTAGGTTAGGAGATGCTTAGGATTATAGGTTAAGGGTATATTATGTTAAGGTTTAAGTCTTAAGGTTGGATTAAGTCAAGGTTTTGGATTTGGTTCTGAGAATGGGGGTCTTCAAGCTCCTGGAAGGGACCTGCACAAAGGTAGCAGACACCGTTAGCCTTAACGCAGGAGGGAGCCTCCTGCGTTTGGACTCCGGCGTGAGAATAAGTATGTATTCATTTGGAGTTGGGAAATAACAAAGTAGAGAGTATATGAGTAGAGAGAAGAAGTGAGAAGTGTGTGTGGAATGTCTACCCAAGGGTCTCCTTATATAGGCAGTCGAATTCTGCCCAGGAGCTCCCTCAGGGTAGCTTCCCTATCATACCTGGATGTGTTTTGACCCTCTTTTAGTTCCCAGCAGTGAGACTTTTCCCTTTTGGGATATTTTCAGCTTTTATCTTTTCCAATACAAGGTATGGAGCTGTGTGATGTTTTGTCCCTTGCAAAGATAATAAGCCAAAATCCCTTTTTACATTTCCAAGACATTTTACTGTTTGCTTTCTGCCCTGAGGCTCCTATACGGCAGGTCAGCTGCCTTATATCAGCTCCACTAAGTCAGGCAACCTCTTAATCAAACTTATTTTGCTTATCTTTTTGACGAGAGGTCTAGACGTTGTCGTTTTAGGACACACGTCATCAGCCCCCCAGTCATAAGCATTTGTAAAGAAGTTAGAAGTGCTTGTGACTTGTTCATTGTCATATTCCCTGGTGGTAACGCTGCTCGAGCTGAGGTTAGCACCGGGTAATTTTTATAAACCCCTGGCTCCCTTATGGGAGCGTTGGTTTGTTATTTTTTCCTTCATCAAATTTCGTGCAAGCTTTTTGCATTTGTCAGGATGGTCTGATTTTTTTTATTTAATATGGCTATCCACCATTACTCCCTAGGGAGCAGACGAGTGTCCCATCAGCCGTCCCAGACGACTGTTGACATGACAAGGGGCTAGGCTGACGTCATCCCCTAGGACAGCTGAATGATGGTTTCCCTTGGTAACCGTTTAATGCCATTAAATTCAAATTTTAAATCTCTTATAAAGAGATAACCCCTCTTTCTTCTCCATTTCATTCCTAAACTAGAAAACCGTCACTTTCTCTCCCACGATTATTTTTCAACCGGCAATCTTCTTTTCTTCCCTATAAATCTGGTAAGTAACTTCTCTCTTTTTTCATACCTTGCCTTTCATTATGTCGAAAACTGATCTCGCGACTCAATTTACTCGGCTGTCTAAGTCCGATGTTGAGCGATTCTGTACTGAGATCGGTATTCCTTTGTCTTTTAATCCTACTGTTCCAAAGGGGAAAACCCCTGTGACCTCCGTTCCTACTGGCAAGGTGGCGGTGTATACCGTCAGTTTGATCAAGGTAACCTTAGGTACCCCTTTTCCACCTTTTTCCTTAATGTTTTAGAATATCATCAACTTTCCCTTGATCAGTTGTGCCCATCCGGAGTTGCAAGGATTTTGCACTTCGAGATAGTGTGTCGCTGCCTTGGTCATAAGCCTTCCTTGGCCATGTACCGGCGGTTTTTCAGATTGGCTAAAAATGGGAACTGGTTTACCATTGAGAAGACTCAATGTGAACCGGCTCTCATTTCTAGTGTCATCGGGATTGTCTCCTCCTGGAAAGACAAATTCTTTTTCTTAAACTCTAACTTCCTACCTTTTAAAACTCCTCGGAGATCTTCGGATGCTCCCCTGAATGAGAAGGAGCCTGAACCTGGTACTCTCGACCAAGTGTTGTTGGAGAAGCTGCGTAGCTTTCCTACTCGTCTTCGTACTTTTCCTGAGGATTTTCTGGTGATGGTGGGCTTGAGTGCCAACTGGGATGATCTTGGGACTGACCCAGTGATATATCATGGTGGGAAGGGTAGGTGTCTCCCTGTCTCCTCTTTGGTACCCTTATCCTTGTTATGTTGTCTGACCCTTTTGTCTTTTTTGCAGAAATGAGCACTTTGGATTTTCTGGCTTTGGATGATATTGCTGACGTGAAATTCAAGGTTCGGAGCGTTGCTGAGGGTCAGAATGTTGTTGTGAAGACTGAGCATGTTCGTTTCAAGGGAGTGTACACAAGTGTGATCACATCGTCTGTTGCTGCTACAGAGCCTTCTGTGGAGAAGTCTGTTACTGCCCGTCGCTCCAGCAAGCGACTTCAGACTGCTTCTTCGGGTCAGGGGGCTTCTTCTGTTGTGCCCTTGGTCTTAGGAGATGAAGATGAAGATTCTTCTCTGATTTCTTCAGCGTTGGGGTATACCCCTGCCCCTGTGAAGGGCAAGCTGACATTGTCCTCCCCGAAGAAAGACGATGTTGTTTTCAAGAAGCCAAAGGACGTTGCTGCCCCAGGTCCAAGTTCAAAGTTATTGCCAGTCGAAGGAGGTGAAAGTTCTAAAGCTGCCGTTGAAGATGTTTCTGATGCTCCTGCCCAGCAGGAGCCTGGTGAAGGAGTGTTTGTGCCAGATTGGGAGATTAAGCCTACTGATTTGTTGAAGAAAGCTTCCGTGTGCCGTGATCTGATAGACCATTGTGTTCCAGATGCTGAGAGAGAGCTTCACAAGGAATGGACAGACAGGGACGTGATGAAGAAGATGTATTATCACTTCGGGCAATTCCTATCTTTGTTCCCGGATGGTATGGCCAGGTGGGGGGAGTTGATGGCAATGAGGGAACAAGTGGAGGAGTTTTTTGAAGAGCATGAGGCCGAGTTGGTTAAGGCGAGGGAGGAGTTGACCAAGCTTGCTGCTCGGGAGAAGGACTTGGTTCAGGAATTGGCTATGTCGAAGACTCAGCTTGGCTTAGAGAAGGAAAAATTTGAGAAGATGTTCAAGGGTCTTCATGATGAGAAGGCTAAAGTTGCAGAGGAGAGGGAGGGGTTGGCTCGGGCACGTCAGGCAGTTAAGCAGGAGTTGGCCTCGGTGGAGAAGGTGGGAACAGAGCTTCGAGTCCAGGTGGACCGTTTGACCGAAGAGAAAGAGTGGCTGGTCTCCAAGGGGGTAGCTCGCTTTGTCACCAACCTCCTGCACTCTCAAGAGTTTAATGCTCCTCTGGCCGACATTTATGCAAAGGCCATAGCTTTTGGTCGCCATGGAGGGATTCAAGCCGGTTTTAAAGCGGCTCGGGAGGGTCAGGATCTTGAAGAGCTGCCATCCTTCAAGCCTTCTTCCGGTGATGAGTTTGTGAATGCTGTGAAGGCAATGGAGCTTGCAACTTATCCCTATATCTCTGCTATTGCCAAGGCTTCTGAGCAGCCTCTCTCCTTCCTTCAAGACTTGGAGCCGGAGGGCCTTAAAAGGGATGTGGCCGACCAAGTGTTTGGCTCTTATGTGTCAAAAAGGCCTCTTATGATCATGCTGGAGGGAGCTGGCGGTGGGGAGGGTAGTTCCAAACGTATAAAACCTGCTAGTTCTTCCAAGGTTCCAAATTTGGAGCAGGTATTTGAGAGTCCTTCCCCCCTACAAGCTCTCGAGGTTGAGTCTCTCCCTCCTTCTAGCGAAGATGATCCCTTTGCCGGTCTTGACACAGAGGGCCTTTATGATGATGTTGGTAACCGAGCCTTGGCTCCCCCTGGTGAAGATGCTGCCACCCATGAAGCCGAAGACCCAGCTACCCCGTGACTTGCCTTAGTTATGTTTTCAAGTTTTTAGCATGTCTTTTGTAATCGAACTATGCTGTACTCAGCCCTTGGGGCTTTTAATTTTTATCTTTTAATGGAATGCTCCCCCCTTAGGGGTGATGCTTTATCTATGTTTATTGCTTCGTTGTTTTGACTCTGTTACTTGTCGTTCATAGTGTTTGCAATGTCTTTAACTTTTCTCCCAAAGGTGGATGCTGCAGTCATCCAACTTAGGATACTTAGCTAAGGAACCGATGCAATGCTTATCCTATCAGCTTTTTTCGTTTATGTTTTAAACTTTTTTCAAACGGTTTCTTAGTGTTATGTTCGTTTTATATTAAGTGTGAACATGTGGGAGCTGTCTTGGTGTGAGGAGCTCACCCTCTTTCATGGGTTTAGGTACTCCTTCTAAGGACTTGTCCCATGGAGTCGTGGATTGTATTAGGGACTCACCCTGTATACAGGAAGGTTACTTAGCCTTGTTACCTGTTGAGCAGTTGTGGCCTGGGAGCTCATCCCCGTTTCATGGGTAGGTATAGCGCCGGATCCCATGGAGCCTGGTTTGGAGGGGCTCACCCTTTGATAAGATAAGCGACAAGTTAATAATTTGAAACATAATTCATTCATTCATCATGACTTTGATGGTACAAAAGAGACGTTTACAACTTTCAAACATAGAAACGTTTTAAATGTTTGTCACTCCAATGCCTTGGAATCATGTTGCCATTAGGGTCAGCTAGCTTGTAGGATCCCCCTTTGTGGGCTTCTTTTACGACATAGGGACCCTCCCATCGGGGACCCAATTTCCCTACATTCTGCTGCTTGCTAGCTTCATTGCATCTCAACACGAGGTCTCCTGGCCTGAAGGCCTCTTTCTTCACCCTTGTGTTGTAGTATGCTTCGAGTTTCTTTTTGTACCTTGCTTCCCTGATGGCGGCTTGGTCTCTTGATTCTTCGAGTAGGTCCAGATTGAGCAGGACCTCCCTTTGGTTGTGGTGAGCATCTTGGCGAGCACTTCTTCCTGAGCTTACCCCTATCTCGGCTGGTATGACAGCTTCGCTTCCAAAGACGAGGCTATATGGGGTCCTTTGATGGCTCGTATGGGCTGATCTGTGATGACCTTCATGGGATGAGCCTGGAAGTACCGTCTTAGCCTCTTGGCGGTGTGTACAAGTGCCAATACAAGCTTTTCTATGGGAGTGTAGTTGATTTCAGAATCTTTGAGGGATCTGCTGACAAAGTAGACTGGAACTTGCTCTTTTCCTCGGTCAAGAGGACTGAGCTCACAGCCTCCACTCCTGCAGACAAATAAACTGTTATTACTTCCCCTACCTCAGGGGCTGCCACTTCAGGCAGGGAAGCTATGTGTTTTTTGAGTTCTAGGAAGGCAGCCTCTGCCTCAGCTGTCCAACGGAAATCCTTTTTATCGACACAGTTTTTGAGTGTTTTAAAGAAAGGTAAGGATCTTTCCGCGGACTTGGGCAAGAAACGTTTTAAGGCAGCAATTTTACCATTGAGGCTCTGCACTTCTTTCTTCGTGGTAGGAGACTTCATGTCAAGGACCGCTTGGACCTTGCTTGGGTTTGCTTTGATGCTTTGTTTTCCAACGATGTGGCCTAGAAACTTCCCTTCCTCGAACCCAAAGGAGCACTTGACAGGGTTGAGCTTCATGTTTATTCTTCGAAGGTTGTCAAACGTTTCTCGGATATCTTGGATCATGGCCTCCCCAGATTTGCTCTTGATGACAAGGTCATCCACATAAGCTTCCATATTCCTTCCAATTTGTTTCGAGAAAGCTTGGTCCACCAACCGTTGGTAGGTGGCTCCCGCATTTTTCAGACCGAAGGGCATCTTCTTATAGCAAAAGATCCCCTTGTCGGTATGGAAGGCTGTCTTTTCTTCATCTTCTTGCTTCATTTGAATTTGGTGGTATCCCTTGTAGGCATCCAAGAAGCACTTGTATTGGAAGCCGGCGAGAGAATCCACCTTCCAATCAATTTCGGGCAAGGGATAGCAATCCTTAGGGCAGGCTTTGTTGAGATCCTTGAAATCGACACACATCCTCCAAGATCCGTCTTGCTTGGCAACCATGACCGGATTTGCTACCCACGAATGATATTGAACCTCCCTTAGGATGCCTGCTTCTACCAGTTTTTCCACCTCCTGACAGGCAGCTTGGCTCCTTGCTGGGGCCAAGCTCCTTTTCTTTTGGACAACTGGTTTGTATGAGGGAGCTATGTTGAGAGAGTGTTCAGCCATATCTCTGGGGACACCTGTCATGTCTCCGGGGCACCAAGCGAACACGTCTTGACTATCCTGCAAAAGGTTAATTAGTTCACTCATAACCTTATCGGGAAGCAGGTTGTTTACTTTGATGGTCTGCTCCTGACAGGCAGCATTAATGCTAACCTCCCGGATGGGACCATTACTTGATGCTTCCGGACTCTTGGAGCCTTTGTTCTCTTCCACGGAGACTATCAAAAGAGCCTCCGCCGTTGGCTTCAGGGTTGCAATTCCATTAGGAGTGGGGAGCTTCATTAAGCCATGGGTTGTTGATACGACCGCACCGAAAGTGGCGATTCCCATTCGTCCAATGAGAACGTTATAGCTTGAAGGGTACCTGATAACAGAGCAAGTCAACTCTTCTGTCTTTGACAGTGAAAAGATGACAATGTTATTTGAAGGGTACCTGATAACGGAGAATGTTAGCTCCTCAGTCCTTGATAAGTCTCCGTCTCGGAAACAGACGCTAAGTGTGAGCTTCCCTAGGGGATGTACTCGTTCCCCTGAGAAACCCACCAGCGAGGCGTCGGATGGTTTGAGCTTGGACTTGATCTCCGGGCTCAAGGATTCAAAGCATCGTTCATACATCACCTCTGATGAGGCTCCACAGTCCATGTATACCCTGTCCACAGGGAAGCCATCAAGTTCGGCTTCCACTATCACGGGTGTGACTATCAGTTCATCGGGAGCCGGAGGGAGGCAGATGTATTGTTTGTTCCAGGGCTCGGTTCGAGCCTTCTTGACCTGCTGGTTTCCTTCAAGACTGACCATGTTAACCTCTTTATCTTTCTTCCCTTCATCTCTCCTCCCCTTGATGTCTTTGATCAAGTGAGCGAGTTCCCCGGACTTAACAGCTTCTTCTATCCGTTTCTTCAACTGGTAGCAATCGTTTGTGTGATGCCCCGTATCATTGTGGAAGGCACAATGTTTACTGGCATCCCTCTTGCTAGCTGGCTTAGACAGCGGTCTGGGGGGTCGGAAGGTGTACTTGACTTCCTCTGTAGAGAGTATCTCCTGAGGGGTCTTAGTGAGGACAGTGAAAACCTGTTTTTCTTTGTCATGGTACCTTCCTGATCTTGGGGACCGTCGTCTTTCTTCTCCCCTTTGATTGTCATAGGATCTCCCCGATCGTCTTTCATTGTAGGGTTGAAAGTGAGGTCTCCGGGAGCTCGTCGAGCTGTCTCTCCAGCTTCCTCGATCCCTCTTCCTGGTGTCTTGTCGAGTTAGTGCTTCCTCTCCCCTGAGGAAGGCTTCTGCTCTTTCGAAAGCCTCCTCCATGGTTTGGGGAACATCTTCATGAAATCTTCTTAGTAACTTCTTGGGACGAATGGCTCCCATGAATCCCGACACCCGGATCTTCTCGGTGGCACCACTATACTGCAGACCTTCCCTCTTGTACCTTTCGATGAAACTACGGAGGTTTTCATGCTCCCCTTGTTGGATTTGATGCAATATGGCGGCATCTTTGGTACACTTCCTGAGAGGGTTAAAGTTTGAGGTGAAACCTCTCCTTAAATCATCAAACGAAGAAATGCTCCGAGACGGTAGGCCACTGAACCATAGGCGAGCTGGTCCTACCAGGGTCTGCATGAACATGTGACAGCACTCGGCATCATTCCATTTTTCTACAGTGGCTGCCCCAGAGAAGACGTTCAAGTGGTCATCCGGGTCTTCTGTGCCGTCGTATGTTTTCACATTAGCTGGCATCTTGATCTTGTTGGGGAAATCGAAATGAGCGATGTGTTCAGCAAAGCATTCCAATGACTTAGGTCGGTACGGCTTAGAAGGTGTAGTTTCTGCTCTAACTTCAGCTACAGGAGTTTGAACCAAGGGTTGGGAGGTCATGGATCCTTGCCCTCCCACAGGGGGAGTTACTGGTACTTGGTTCAATGGTGAAGGATACTGCCAGGGATATCCTCCCGGCCATATGGGGAAGTATTGAGACTGTGAGTAGTTAGGATACATAGCTCCTGGAGGAACGACGAATCCTCCGGCAAGACTTCCTGCTCCCGCAAGGGAGGTGGCTACGGCACTGCTGGCCAACGGTAACGATCTTAAAGCTTCTTTATAGGAAAGTGGTAATGAGGTCCCCGGAGAGAGCACAGAGCTGCTAGGACCTCCTCCTCCTGAGTAAATGTCCCCTCGGCTGTTCAAGTAGGGGTGATGGTTAGTGTAGTCACGCTGGGTTGTTGGTGAGGTGGTGGTTCCCAGTAACGGAGGGCTAGGTGAGAGGGTGACAACAGGCTCTTCGTCATAGGACAACCTGACCCTGACTCCTCTGGACCTCTCCTCTCGCACATAACCATTCAGGAGGTCTCGGAGTTGCAAGAAATTTCTTCGTACTCCCTCCGGGGTGATATCCATTCGTTCAACTGGAAACAACAAGTCGTCTCTAGGAGACGAGTTAACAGCCCTTGAGGATGGCGGTGTTTGGAAGTTGAGCATGTCTCCTAGAGACGGTTCGACTTGTTGTCCGTCCGTTCCAGGCGTTTCATGGCCAGAAGCATCACCCGAGGTGTGACTAGTGGCCGGAGTTTCTGAAAGACCCCCTCCTAGGCGGTTATCTCCACCAGTCATCACAAAAGGAGGTTACTTAGGAACTAATGGGACTGTAGAGACTCTCAACAGTTTGTTCAAAGTAACGACAGCCCCACGGTGGGCGCCACTTGTTGCTACAACAAGGAAAATGACCGGTATTAGGTTAGGAGATGCTTAGGATTATAGGTTAAGGGTATATTATGTTAAGGTTTAAGTCTTAAGGTTGGATTAAGTCAAGGTTTTGGATTTGGTTCTGAGAATGGGGGTCTTCAAGCTCCTGGAAGGGACCTGCACAAAGGTAGCAGACACCGTTAGCCTTAACGCAGGAGGGAGCCTCCTGCGTTTGGACTCCGGCGTGAGAATAAGTATGTATTCATTTGGAGTTGGGAAATAACAAAGTAGAGAGTATATGAGTAGAGAGAAGAAGTGAGAAGTGTGTGTGGAATGTCTACCCAAGGGTCTCCTTATATAGGCAGTCGAATTCTGCCCAGGAGCTCCCTCAGGGTAGCTTCCCTATCATACCTGGATGTGTTTTGACCCTCTTTTAGTTCCCAGCAGTGAGACTTTTCCCTTTTGGGATATTTTCAGCTTTTATCTTTTCCAATACAAGGTATGGAGCTGTGTGATGTTTTGTCCCTTGCAAAGATAATAAGCCAAAATCCCTTTTTACATTTCCAAGACATTTTACTGTTTGCTTTCTGCCCTGAGGCTCCTATACGGCAGGTCAGCTGCCTTATATCAGCTCCACTAAGTCAGGCAACCTCTTAATCAAACTTATTTTGCTTATCTTTTTGACGAGAGGTCTAGACGTTGTCGTTTTAGGACACACGTCATCATAGATAAAGCATCACCCCTAAAGGGGGAGCATTCCATTAAAAGATAAATATTAAACGCCCTAAGGGCTGGGTACAGCATAGTTCGATTACAAAAGACATGCTAAAAACTTGAAAAAACTAAAACAAAGAGGAATCATGGAGTAGCTGGGTCTTCGGCTTCACGGGTGGCATCATCTTCACCAGGGGAAGCCAGGGCTCGGTTACCAACATCGTCATAAAGGCCCTCACTGTCAAGACCGGCGAATGGATCATCTTCGCTGGAAGGAGGGAATGGTCTCAACCTCCAGAGCTTGCAGGGGGGAAGGACTCTCGAATACCTGCTCCAGATTGGGAACCTTGGAAGAGCCAGCAGGTTTTGCACGTTTGGAACTACCCTCCCCACCGTCGGCTCCCTCCAACATGATCATAAGAGGCCTTTTTGACACATAGGAGCCAAACACTTGATTGGCCACATCCTTTTTTAGGCCCTCTGGCTCCAAATCTTGAAGGAAGGAGAGAGGCTGCTCAGAAGCCTTGGCAATAGCAGAGATATAGGGATAGGTGGCAAGCTCCATTGCCTTCACAGCATTCACAAACTCATCACCGGAAGAAGGCTTAAAGGATGGCAGCTCCTCAAGATCCTGACCCTCTTGAGCCGCTTTAAAACCGGCTTGAATTCCTCCATGGCGACCAAAAGATATGGCCTTGGCATAAATGTCCGCCAGAGGAGCATTAAACTCTTGAGAGTGCAGGAGGTTGGTAACGAAATGAGCTACCCCCTTGGAGATCAGCCACTCCTTCTCTTCGGTCAAGCGGTCCACCTGGACCCGGAGCTCTGTTCCCACCTTTTCCACAGAGGCCAGCTCCTGCTTGACTGCCTGCCGTGCCCGAGCCAACCCTTCCCTCTCTTCAGCAACTTTTGCTTTCTCATCATGAAGACCTTTGAACATTTTCTCAAACTTTTCTTTCTCTAAACCAAGCTGGGTCTTCGACATAGCCAATTCCTGAACCAAATCCTTCTCCCGAGCAGCAAGCTTGGTCATTTCCTCCCTCGCCTTAACCAACTCGGCCTCATGCTCTTCAAAAAACTCCTCCACTTGTTCTCTTCTTGCCATCAACTCCCCCCACCTGGCCATGCTATCAGGGAACAAAGACAGAAACTGCCCGAAGTGATAATACATCTTCTTCATCACATCCTTATCCATCCATTCCTTGTGAAGCTCTCTCTCAGCATCCGGGACACAATGGTCTATCAGATCACGGCAGACGGAAGCTTTCTTCAACAAATCAGTAGGTTTGATATCCCAATCCGGCACAAACACTCCTTCACCAGACTCCTGCTGGGCAGGAACATCAGCAACATCTTCAACAGTAGCTTTAGAGCTTTCACCTCCTTCGACTCACAACAACTTCGGACTGGGACCTTTGACAACAATGTCCTTTGGCTTCTTAAACATAACATCGTCTTTCTTCAGGGAGGACAATGTAAGTTTGCCCTTCCCGGGGGCAGGAGTGTACCCCAACGCAGAAGAAATTAGAGAAGTATCCTCATCTTCATCCCCAAAAACCAAGGGCACAGCAGAAGAGCCCCCCTGACTTGAGGAAGCAGTCTGGAGTCGCTTGCTGGAGCGACGGACAGTAACAGACTTCTCCCCAGAAGGCTCCACAGCAGCAACAGACGATGTGATCACACTCGTATACTCTCCTTTGAAGCGAACATGCTCAGTCATCACTACAACATTCTTACCCTCGGCAACATTCCGAACTTTAAATTTCACGTCAGTAATATCATCTAGAGCCAGGAAATCCAGAGTACTCATCTCTGCAAAAAGACAAAACGGTTAGATAACATAACAAGGATAAGGATACCAAGGAGGAAACAGGGAGACACCTACCCTTCCCACCATGATATATCACTGGGTCAGTCCCAGGATCATCCCAGTTAGCACTCAAGCCCACCATCACCAAAAAATCCTCAGGGAAGGTACGAAGACGAGTAGGAAAGCTACGCAGCTTCTCCAACAACACTTGGTCAAGAGCATCAGGATCAGGTTCTTTCTCGTTTAGAGGAGCATCCGAAGACCTCCGAGGAGTTTTAAAAGGTAGAAAGTCAGAGTTTAAGAAAAAGAACTTGTCTTTCCAGGAAGAAACAAGTCCGATGACACTAGAAATGAGGGCCAGTTCACATTGAGTCTTCTCAATGGTAAACCAGTTCCCATTTTTAGCCAACCTAAAAAACCGCCGGTACATGGCCAAGGAAGGCTCGTGACCATGGCAACGACACACTATCTCGAAGTGCAAAATCCTAGCAACTCCAGACGGACACAACTGATCAAGGGAAAGTTGGTGATACTCTAGAACATTCAGAAAAAAGGTGGAAAAGGGATACCTAAGGTTACCCTGGTCAAACTGACGGGTATACACCGCCACCTTGCCAGAGGGAACAGAGGTCACAGGGGGTTTTTCCCTTTGGAACAGAAGGGTTAAACGACAAAGGAATTCCGATCTCAGTACAGAATCGCTCAACATCAGACTTCGATAAACGAGTAAACTGAGACGCGAGATCGGTTTTCGACATAATGAAAGACGAAGTATGAAAGAAGGGAGAAGTTACTTACCAGATTTTATAGGAAAAAGAAGAGGATCGCCGGTTGGAGAACGATCGTGGGAGGGAAACGACGGTTTTCTAATTAGGGAATAAAGTGAAGAAGAAAGAGGGGTTATCTCTTTATAAGGGATTTAAAATTTGAATTTAATGGCATTGAACGGTTACCAAGGGAAACCATCATTCAGCTGTCCTAGGGGATGACGTCAGCCTAGCCCCTTGTCATATCAACAGTCGTCTGGGACGGCTGATGGGACACGTGTCTGCTCCCTAGGGAGTAATGATGGATAGCCATATTAATTAAAAAATTAGACCATCATGACAAATGCAAGGCCAAAAGCTTGCACGAAATTTGATGAAGGAAGAAATAACAAACCAACGCTCCCATGAGGGAGCTCGGGGTTTAAAAAAATTACCCGGCACCAACACAAGCTTGAGCAGCGTTACCACCGGGGAATATGACAATGTACAAGTCACAAGCACTTCTAACTTCTTTACAAATGCTTATGACTGGGGGGCTGATGACGTGTGTCCTAAAACGACAACGTTTAGACCTCTCGTCAAAAAGATAAGCAAAATAAATTTGATTAAGAGGTTGCCTGACTTAGTGGAGCTGATATAAGGCAGCTTACCTGCCGTATGGAAGCCTCAGGGCAGAAAGCAAACAGTAGAATGTCTTGGAAATGCAAAAAGGGGATTTTGGCTTATTATCATGGCAAGGAACAAAACACCACACAGCTCCAAGCCTTGCATTGGAAATGATAAAAGCTGAAAACATCCTAAAAGGGAAAAGTCTCACTGCTGGGAACTAAAAGAGGGTCAAACACATTCAGGTATGGTAAGGAAGCTACCCTGAGGGAGCTCCTGGGCAGAATTCGACTGCCTATATAAGGAGGCCCTTGGGTAGACATCCACACACACTTCTCACTCATTCTCTCTACTCTCATACTCTCTACTTCGTTATTTTCCCAACTCCAAATGAATATGTACTTATTCTCACGCCGGAGTCCAAACGCAGGAGGCTCCCTCCTGCGTTAAGGCTAACGGTGTCTGCTACCTTTGTGCAGGTCTCTTCCAGGAACTTGAAGACCCCTGATCCTATAACCAAATCTAAACCTAAGCTTAAAACCTTAATCTCAATCTAACATACCATTAACCTATAGTCCTAAACATCTCCTAACCTAATACCGGTCATTTTCCTTGTTGTAGCAACAAATTGTTTCTAATAATTCAGCTCATTAGGATTTTATTTTATTTTTAGACAAATCATACAGGTGCCTAGTGAATTTCCATTACAAGGCTTATGAAAATTTCCTTAGTTATTACTATGTTAATTGACGCTCTTACATTAACACTATGTTTGAGATAATTGTAACTAGAAATTAGGTGTATATATCTTTCGAAAAATGAAAACTAGAAAAAAGAAATGAGGTCCTGAAGAGCTAGCTCAGATGGACATCCGGGAAATGAAGTTTCGATATTGGTTGTAAGGCCCCAAGTTCGATTCTATCCCGGGGGTTTTCTATGGTTCGTCCAGTTTTCTCCTGAACGCGGTTCGAGCCCTAGCTGGTATTACAACCTCTATGGAAAAACCCGGTATTGATGGGATTCGAACTGGGGTTGACACTACGCCAGCTTGCGACTCCCCACCTGTTGATCTAAGTTGCCATTCAAAAAAAAAAAAGCAAAAAGGAAAAGAGATGAGGTGTAAATGTTGTGGTACAAAAGGTTAATAGGATGAAACTTGAGGTGGCGGCAACCAGGGTAGAAATAAAATAGTGGGGACAAAAGAGAAAAAAAGAATTGTCCATATTGTAGTTTACTCTAACTTTCTACTTTTCTAGTGCGTTCACGACCCTCTACTTTTTTAGTAAACGGTTAAGATTAAGATTGATTTTTAAGACACAACATGTTCAATTAAGAAAAAAAACCATTTGAAACACGTGTTATATAGAAAGTATATCACTAAATGTTAATTTTAAAGTCATTATTCATTAACCATTCACATATGAATATACATAAACTAGCTGATTACCCCGGAAAGGTCTCGGGGTTGAAAAATTTAATATGACTTAATAAAAAAATGATAAAAGAAGAAAACTCAAATCACAAAAAGAGTAAATAACTTAAACATAATCAATCTTAGTTAAAAAAAACGTTTACTTAAAAAGTTAAAAAAATAAAAAGCATAAACCATATTAAACATAATACAGTATTAAAAGGATAACCTTCAACATATAATCATCTTCACGAATTTAAAATATGTTACAATTTGACTTTGATTTATATAGATGTAGAATTCATGATCACATTGAAAACAAAAACACTTATTTCAATACAGTGACTTTGTAAAGAAAAAGCATATACGAATTTTCTTTGAATACATGAATTTAGATTAATAAATGTTTTATTATTCTAAATATAAATCACTTTCAATAATCAACGAAGAAGAAAAAAACTTCAAAGTCTTTTAAAAAAATTTAACACTTACTTCTTGATAAATAGAAGGAGAATTCAGAAACTTGTTAAGAATGAATGGTTTGATGTTAATGTTATCATATATTTATAATGGCTACTCAATAATTCTATATTAAATTAATTTGTAAATAAAATCTTCTATTTTAAATTAGAAGATATGACTAATACAGGTTGGGCCTATTAGATTCCAATTTTCAAGTTGGGATTATTGCCTTTCAACCCGACAAAATTTGGATTATTTAATTCCAATTCCCCATGAAAAAAAATCAAATTAAATGGGTAAAAGACATATATGATTTATATTAGAAGGGGTAAAACTGAAGCTACAGCTCATATCGATCTATGGGTTGGGAAGTGGATTGGTAATGGGGATGTAAAAGTGTTGTAAGAATTTTTTAGGAATAAAGCATCCAAGTTAATATATTTTCAATAAATATATTTATATATTTTAAAAGTAGAAAAATGCGTAAACCGGCAAGTAGTATGATTTCCTACACAAGAAATATATATATATATATATATATATATATATATATATATATATAAGTTAAGAAATCGGGGAAGCAGACGTATGTTAATGCGACGAGCTATCGGACAAAGTGTAAAATGAACAATGTGTAAAATGAACAAGGTGTAAATCGGACAAAAAGTAAATCGGACGGATAAGTATACAAGTATAACTTCTTACAAGATACGAGTATACGTTATTGCGGCGACTACGAACTACTTATTCCAAGTAAAAAAATAAGTATATATTTTGTGAACAAAATATATGTACGAATGATTAAGGGTGAAAAATAAACATAAACACTTTCCTAAGTGTTGGAAGTAAGATGGGAGAATTTGTAAGAAATAAAATAAGTTAAGTATGTTATTATAAGTATATGTATACTTATGTGAAAAATAAATACTTAACAAAAAATGAATCTCGTTCGACAAGATCTTTGTATATTTATTTTTATGGGGAAATAAATATATAATAAAAGTGAGTCGAGTCGGAAGATATAACGAAATATTAATACAAGTTAGTAAATACATATTGATAAATATGTTTAAAGATCATGACGTGTAAGGAAAACGGGCAATGATCGGGGTTTGCGATGACGAAACCAACTAACTTGGAAATTAATAGCAACGGTTATAATATAAGTTAAGTGAAACTTGTAACGGGATAAATCATCACCAACGGACCTAAGACTAGGATATATTCCTAATTAAACCGTAAGTATAAACGTGGTGTCGGGAGTTGGGGAAAGACAACTTGCCAGTAAGACACGCACTTTGAGACCGGTGCCTTATTAAGTTAGGACACATGTAGGTGGTCTCGCATTGGACTTGGCAAAGACTATTTTCTGATTTCGTGACACGCTTGAGGTGAGTTTTCATGGCCCCTTTTATGTTTTACTGTTTTTAAACTTGGGGAAAGATATGTAAGAAAGAATTAAATGTGCGATAACATGTAAAAGTATGAAATGGTACATAAGATGGGCACATGGGTAACGGTAAAGTCACATGGGACGTGAAGTCTCCGCAGTTAACTGTAACCATTTATACAAAGGGATGTAGCCGTAGAATATCAGAATAGTACTATTGGTTCTTGACGAGACCCACCCCGGTTGATTAGCGATCAACACGGAAGGACCACGGGGTGCGACGATATTCTAAATTAGTTGTTACTTGCGGGGCAAAGTAAAATAGTCTGGTTTTGGGTACGGGCCTATGAGGATTCCATCGGTATTAGGACTTGCAACCCTAATAGCATATGTAGCACATTTCTTATTTCGTTATGCGCACTTATTTACAAATGAATGTTAATTTATTTGTGTGTCAAAACCTGTGAAACTCACCAATATATTTATATATTGACGTTTTCCCTAACATATCTTTCAGGTAACTAAGAGTGTGAAGGCGTGCAATGGCTAGGGCGGGCGAAATAAAGACGAGACGGACTTTTGTTAGGGATTTACTAATATTTCCTATAGGATTGGAAAATAGTTGAAAATCCTTATTTTGTTAAAAACTACATTTTGGGACATGTACCTAAACAAAATACTTTCCTCCGTCTAATGAATGCCAATTTTCTAAATTATGTGTTTGTTTAATCTTGGCTATGAAACATTTCTCTTTCGCGTCCACGCCACGTGTTTCCGCCGTTGTTGTGGTGTGACGTTCATGTAATAAAGGCGTGCGGCGATTACAATGTAAGTTTTCTAACAAAAGCCACTACTTGCCCTAAAGAAGTTAGCGGATGTATTTAGAGCTAGCTGGAAAAAAATGCATTATAAAATTCTTGAGGCTTTTAGCGTGATTGGATGAGAAAAGGTGCATGTGGTTTATAAATTGGTAGACTAATTGGATGGTAAGTTAGAAAATGCATCATATTTGCACTCAAAAAGTGAATCCACCTTCCCTCTTCTTACGGCTTCAAAAAAAAAGAAAAAAAAAGAAGAAAAAAAAAAGGCATATTCAACTCTCTTTTTGAAATTTACAATACGCAAAAGAACAACTACTTTAGGACAAAAGGACCAACCATCTTTATATGTGAGAACGAAATTTTAGAATCGAACCTTTCAAACTTTTTAAATTATATAAAGCTGTTCTAGAAAATAAAATATAAAACATAAACCTCTATTGTAACAGTTGTTATATTAAAGAGAAAAATATCAATCCTTGCATTTGTTTTAGGAGAAAACAAGAAATCCAATTTAACTAAGCATTTACATTAGAGCTTATTCACGATTTCTATATAATACAGAGGAAACAACAAAAACATTACAAAAAAAACATTAATCTACTACATTGAAGTCTCTATAAATGAAAAAAACTTATAGAGACTAAAGTACACCTCTATATTTAGAGGCTTAAATCTAATACTCTATATTTTTCTTGTGTGTGTAGAAAAGAAAAAAAAAACAAGTTAAATGTTTGTGAGTATGATAGAGATAGATACAGAGAGTCGGTTGCGGAGGTTTTAAAAAAAAGAAACAAATTTTATAGAAAAAAGTGTTTTCCAGCTAAGTTGTATAGATAGACGTAGAGGCAGGGGCGGACATAGGGAAGAAGCAGCGGTCGCGGACGTTGTGACTCAACTTCGCGCGCGTAGTGGAAAAATTAGTGGAAAATTTATTTACGAAATTTGGAAAACGTTGCTACTAAAATGAAAAACGTTACTACTGATTTTGTGGCCTAGATCCGCCACTGCGTAGAGGCATCAATAAATATTAGTGCAACAAGCTTTTATTTACACTTTCAGAAAGTATGGGTAAGGTTTTAGTTTTAGGTTATAGTGACACTTTATATACAAAACTTTATCGGTTAAAGATCAAAAGTTTATTTGCATAATCTTTTTGTGTCACTATATTGGTCTTTATTTTAAACCTTTAACTCACCTTTTTACGTGCGGGTAAAATTGGTGAAAATAATGACACTTTTTCTTTCTTAGTGACACTATCTCAATGTCGCTTATAATAATTTTCTTGTGGTGGTCATTATTGAGGATGCCCTAAGAATGTATTTTAAAATAACAAAATGGTATATACTTTAGATACAACATTTTTTATAAAGAAATAAAATGATGTAAAATATTTATGCAGCCTTATTTTGGAGGTTCATCAAAGTCAAAACCCACAAACATAATTCACACTATCAACAAATTTCAAGAAGCCTAATTCCTATAGGTTAAATCGTCAAAAAGCGAACTCTATGGGGTCACTATAAACCAAATTAAAGTCTTCCTTTTACCTATCTTTTTTTTTATCGGCGAACAACTATGTGGCAACCACCCTTGCGGGGCGCCGTGTCCAAGAATCGACTACTCGACTTCCAGCAGCCCCCGCCTTCTCCCGATGCGCGGAAAGCCGAGCCCCACCCGCCCGAAGGCACGACAGTGTTATAGAACTCGGTAAAACCTCGCCGCCTGTCAGATTCGAACCGGCGCCACCTGTATTCGATCTTCACTCGGATACCAAACCATAAATGTTAGAAGTGAGGATTGAACCTTTGATCACATAGGTGAAACAAAAGCCACTCCACCACTATGGATAGATATTCCTTTTACCTATCTACTTTGGGCTCCCCACTCCCCTAATTCTAAAAATAAATTAATTACATATGGGTGATTTTGGCTTTAGCATTGTTGACGTTAAGATTTATGATATATAATTATGCATACACATAGATGATATCCGAATCATATGATCTAAAACAATTTTTTTACTTCGTTTAATTTTGCAAAAAGGACCCAATTTTATTATCTGCTTTAGGTCTCAATAGTTTTGATTCGGTCCTGAGTCTTGAACGAATACGTACTTCACACCTTATAACTTACATCAATCAATGTGTATTCCAATATATAACACTAAAATCACCAATAGAATTAATGATGAATAGTTAGCCTTAGATGCCACATGTAAATAAAGATTTAAATATTTGATAAGGATATCAATATAATCAGACTACATGTTGTGGCTAGAGGTATGTAGTGGCTCTAACCTCTTATATTCAGCCACGTAGGCAGTGACATGACAGAGTGATAAAGCTGCTGCTCACTCGTCTGATGTTGTTGTGGCTAGAGGTGAGCAACAATTTTATTCAGTTTTTTTGTTTTTTATTATTATTTTTTAAACTTTTTTATTTTAAATGTAATATAAAATTTAAAATTGTAACCCAAAATAAATAATAAGCATAAAAATTTCATTAATTAAAAAAAATTAAAAAGAAATAATTGATAAAAAAACATAAAAACAACTAAACTACTCGTCGTTGATGTTGAAATCTTCTTCGAATTCCTTCACGATACGCGCTTGTTCTAGTTCAAGTATTTTTCGACGAGGCATTGGTATGTGGCTGAAGTCTTTCGCTAAAAAGTCCATGTTCCTCATTCGATTTTTATCAACTTTAGCTTTCGCCGTCACCTCCATTGTCGTCCTTATTTTGCTAATTTCCCCCAAGAACTCCGTATCGGATTCGTTAGCAGTTTGTTTGGCTTTCGACTTATCCCTTCCAGCGGGTCGACCTAGGGGAGACGAGGGAAGACCCTCATCACTGTTTAGGTAAATCCCCACGTGAGCATCCGAGCTCGCAGAGGAGACGTACCCACCCGAAGAAGACGTCTTGGCTCGCTTTGATGATGAGCAGCCTTCGCTCATGTCTTCAACAGAAATTAGCTCCACCCATTTGGAGCAATTACGTAGGATTTCCCACAAATAGTCTTCATCCCACATCTTGTTGATTCTATACTTGCGTAAGACCTCTTCTTTCCACTCATTAGCAGTAAATTGATACACGTCAAGATCGCTCGACCCGCTCGCTCGCACTCGAGCAGCGTTCCTGTTATGAAGGTTCGTAAACAAACCCACATATTTCCTAATCTCAGCCCACCGGCCGGAAATCATATCCGCCGAACGCGTATCACTCCCTACTTGCTCATAAAAGAGGTCTCGGATTCGTCGCCAAAAGACCTTAGCCCTTTGATAATCGGCTAAATAAGAAAAAAAATATTAATGTTAAAAAATCAATTATGTATATTAAAAAAAAGTATATACTTAAAAAAATACATATCCGCTTTCCGATCTTCCGATACTTCAACCCAAGCCCGCCAAAAGGCTATTTTCTCCTCTTTGGTTCAAGGGGTCACTTGACGCCTTGGTCGAATATCTTGCTCGGGCAATTCACCGCCCCTACCACCACCTCGGCCACCACCTCGTCCACTTCCTCTAGCACCACCTCAGCCACCACCTCTAGCACCACCTCGCCTTTGAGTTGTTGGTGGTTGTGTATCCGGGATTACTAAATCCAGTGAAAGTGGTGGCATTTGGCTAAGGTTATGTTCGATTTCGTTCGTTGGATTAACATCATACTCTTCCTCATCGAGGAATTCCATAGCGGGTTGGTAGCATCCACGCCATTGTGAAGAATCCATTTTTGTTTGCTTGATTTTTGAAGTGTTTTTGATTGTTTTGAAGTGTATTTGAATTGATTGTGAATAAAAAATGGACATTTTTTTGTATTTAAATAGGCCAACTAGCCGTTGGCTAACGGCTAGCTGACTGTCACCGACTAGTTTGACTTCGCTAATAGACGCGATGGCCCTAACGCCTACTCGCTCGCGCCAGTCTTCACTGAAGGGTGTTATGGTTCGAGTGATCCACGTGGCTAGTTTTATGGCTCGCGGCTGGTAGCTCGCGGGCCACAAATAGTCTCATGGACATCCATGGAGAATAATGGACAAACGTCAAATTAATTCATGGACATAAATGTATCAATGATAACCATCGTATAATATCTATCTATATACCTAATATTTGAAAGCAATGTTGTACACTTGTCAATCTCTCACACCCCTAGCAATTAATGCTCATCCCTCATGGCACAATGTGGGAATTTATAAAATTTTCTTTTTTTTTAAATCAAAAATCAATGAAATATAAAAACCCTAACAAAACAAACTAACATAACATAACATCAGTTTCATCACCGCCTCCTTTCAACCGAAACCCTAATTGCTAGGCGATTCAAGCCTTTCCTTCATCTCCAATCCAAGGTAATCTCTCTTCGATTCTTATTTCAATAAATCGATCTTCATCTATATTTTTTTCTGTCTTGTGTTTCACTGATTGTTCTTTATTTTTGCTGCTAATACGATTATTTATCTACGCCCTTCTTTCCTTCATCATATTATTCCTACAGTTAACGATGTTTACTTCAATGCTTATCTTATTCTCAAGGTATGGTTAGGGTTCTGTTTCTTTTTAATATTTCGCCCGATTTGAATTTAATTGATATTGTTGTTATTGTTGTTATTATTATTATTATTATTATTATTATTATTATTATTATTATTATTATTATTATTATTTTTATTTTTTTTCAGAGAAGTGAGTTTGTTCCCTTTAGCCACCAAATACATGTGGTTTGCAAGTATAAATGTAAGTGGGAAGGTGTTGGTTTGAGATGTTTTCTAGAGTAGGATTAGTGTTGTTGTAATGTTTATGTTTGTGAGTTTGTTTTAACGGGAAAGATGTGATTGTGTTCTTTTTTTTTTGGCTTTTGGAAGAAGCGTAAGAAAAGAATGGAAATGATATAGATTCGGCGATTAGGAGTCTTAATGAGCTTTCTCATGGATATGTTAATGGCGTTTCGGGTTCAGGTTCGCCAGGTAGTTTGTTTGACAGCTTATGCTTTTGGTTTTGTATCGATTTTGGACTCAATTTGTATTCTCTCTGCTCTCACACTTGACATATTTTTTTAGTTACTATGGATAGAATTGTTTCTAAGCAGTTTGAGGGTTTGACAAAAATGGGAAGCGACTCTTGCCGTTTCATACAGGGAAGCCTATGCCCCACACCCTATCTAGACATTTGAGGTATTTTTACATTTAACTAAAAAAATATTGAAAAGAAAATAAGAAGTGAAATTATGATTTGTTATCGATCATTGCAGAATGGTGGCGGTGAAGAACCTGAACCAGAGCCTATGCGGGAATATACACCAACTGGGCCCGCGCTGAAAACTGAATAGTGAGTTTCATGTCTTTGATATAAACCATTTTATTGTTTTTAAATGCACGAAGAAAATGGAAATTATATGATGAAATATGTTGTTTCGACAGTTCTAGGCTGCGAGCCAGACAAAAACTAAGGTTGGCACATATGAAAGCGATCAAAGAATCCCTTCTCAATGGAGGGTCTGATCTAATGATATCGGATCAACCAACTAAAGAAAACCCGCCAACAGAAGACAACCAAACGAGCAAGGTACCTAACATAACCGAGAAATCACTCATGTTTTATCATAGAACAGTAAGCGTTGGAACAATGGCTGATCGTTTGGATTATTTCCCGCTATAGGCGGCAGACCTTTTGAGGTTAGACGATGGTGGTTCCTAGGGACATTTTCCGTTGCTGGCTGTTGTTACTGATTGTTGCCCTAACTGGAATGTGGTACAACAAAATTGTTTTCATCAAATTAGATTTAAGTTGGAATTACATATTACATATATGTATGATATGTGAGTCAAATTTGTTTTCCTGTTGTCGACTTATTTCGCAGTTGGGTTTTGTGGTCAACCAGGTTTTATCTTGCAGGTTTGGTTTTGCAGCGCTTTGGGGGATGTGAGGATGCCCTAAGGGATAGGTTTGACGCCGCTTGATTTGGTGCCTTGGTGGCCGTCAATTGGTTGGTTATACAAGAAGGCGGTGGTGAAACCAATGCGGTGTACAAGTAGGTGAGTCGTTTGGATGCTTTTGGATTTGGGGTGGAATGTATTGTTTCGGCATTTTCCTGTTTCTGGTTTTTGTCGTTGGCCTAATTAGCTTTTTTTTTCTCAGGTTTGCTGCTACTTATCGGTTGGCTTTTAGGTCTTCTTCCGGTTGTGTCGTAATGAAAGAGAGCTCACACAAGATATGAAAACATGATCTACGGACACATGATAATACCAGCATATTGGATAAGCAACCTGCTCAAAGTCACACACTGAGCTACAATGCTTACTTGCTTTGGAACCCAACCGCACCAAATGAAGCGTTGTTGCTGCACATTGTTGAATCGTAAATTCTGCAGTGTCATCTTGAGACCCCTCACGGAGAAATCGCCCAGCCCGCATGACTTCCAAACCCATTTATCCCCAGTCATGTTTAAAGAAAATCTGCTGACCCGTTATTCCAACTGCTGTAACTCAGCAGTTTGCAAACCACTTTTTAGTCCCCGACCAAGGCTGATAAACGGACAAGTTTTGCAGGCCGCCTTTTCTTCATGCCTAAACAACTGCTCTGCTCTGCTCTTCCCTTGTCCATCGCCGCGCCACCGGCGACACCAACTTCTGTTGCAGAAATCCAAAATGGTAGTGGTTATTCAGTTACCTCTTATTATATGCTGTGTTTTTCTTATACATGTAGTATTCATCTTCAATTCTTGTTGTTAATTGATTTTATTTTTCTAAAGGCAAAAAGGTGCGGTTAACTATTGGAATGCACAATCAAATTGGGTATTTTTCATTTCCAAACATCTTCCAGCTTCTTGATGCAAGCTTTATCAGTTGTTTAATCTGTTAGTAGTGCTTCAAGTTTCGGCGACAGCGGTTTTGGATATACTGAGCATACCATCACGGAATTTGATATGTTCGCGGGTTCACGATAAAATATAGCGTTGGGCTAATTGTTATTTTAATTTTATTCACTACCCGAATCTGTTATTTTAGACTGGTAAAACAAGTAAGTTCGCCTGCAGGAGCATCATAGCAATGTTCACTTACACGGCTGTAAGTTGTAAAAGTTAGGAATTTCAGGCCCTATTAGTATAGGTAAAGTCTTTTATATATATTCTTGCCGATTTTTAATCAAGAATAGAGTTGGCACTAATGGGCATGTTGGGTATCATGTTAAAGGTTGGATTTTTAATAATTTTTTTAATCTTTTAATTGGGTTTTGGTTGTTTCTTAACAGTTAGGTAAAAGCTCAGGTGTGGTTGTTCAAGCAACACTGTGAGAGAGAGGAGAGTATCACTCACAGAGACCTCCTACTCCTCTTTTGGACACTATTAATTACCCAATTCATCTGAAGAATCTATCAATTAAGGTATATTGTTTGACCCACTTTTGTTTTTTTATATTATTTGCTAGAGATGTGAAAAAAGAAATGTAAAGGTTTAAGTTATTATCTTGATTTAGGGGTTGGAACTATGGTTGGTTTGACTTTGAGTTTAAACTCAAGGCATGTTTTTGAAGTCTGTAACTAACTGGTATATGTAAAGATGCTTCTATTTGTGTTATATTATTACGTGCTTGATTTGTGTAAAAAAATATTAAACCTTTGATTTGTTATCTTAATTTTGATTTGATACTATGGTTGGTTTGACTTTGACTGTAAAGGTCAAGCATGGTTTTGAAGTCTGCAAGTAACTGGTGTATGCAAAGATACTTAATTTGAATTAAAGTTTGTTTTTTTTTTTTTTTTGTATTTGATGTAGGAGCTGAAGCAGCTAGCTGATTCCTAAGGTTGAAAAATAGGATCAATTACCCGTTTTTTTGAACAATGGTTTATTGTCAGGATTTTTATTTCCTGTGTGTTGACATTTTGTTTTCATTTGTGTTTGCTTTGATTTTGAGACAATTTTCATCTACATAAATTGCGTGTTTACATTTGATGTTTGTTTATTATATTGGTAAAAATTCTACATGGTTGAATTGTTTTTTAGGATTTAACATTATTGTTGATAGTTTATAAGAGACCCTGTACTCTTATATGGCTAGCTTTATGGTGCTTTATCAAGAGTAAAAATCAGGACTGGCGTGAAGGTACTTATACTTGACGCGGATGACAAGGTGAAGAATAAAACAAAAATGTTTTGTATAAAGAAATATTTTAATGATATTTGATTAGAATATGTATCATTTTCTTTTACATTTTAATAAAATATTTCATCTTATAATAAGATTACAGTCAACTTCCAAAGGGAACAATTCCAAATAAGCGTATGTTTCTCAAAGACCATCAATAAAATCAAAGGACAGTCTTTATCGAAGGTTGTATTATATTTAAGAGACCAAGTATTGTCACATGGTCAACTTTATGTCGTATTGTCAACAGTTAAAAGCAAGGCAGGCGTCAAGTTACTTATACTTGATGCTGATGGGAAAGTCAAGACTAAAACAAAAAAATCTTGTGTATAAAGAAAAATATTTTGATATTTGAATAGAATGTGTATTTATTTGTTTTAAATCTTAATAAAATATTTCTGCTACATTTTTTTATACGTTTTACCGCTCAAAATAATTGTACGTTGGTGAGCCGCGTGTAACGCGGGCAAAGATCTAGTAGTGAATATGCAGTAAATGCAAAATTATCTAGAATACCTTCATACAACGCATACTTTAATGAAGTATGTGATGTGTTGTGAAATACACCTTGTTAATATGTTAGTTTTGTATATATTTTAGTCTTTTATTGTGTGCTTTTAGTCGGTCTTAGTATTTATTATTGCGCATGTGTTTTGTAGGTGGTCGTGGAAAATAAGCTCAAATCAAAAGAATTTTTATCGAGACACAAACACTTGAGAGCAGGTGCTCATGGACGTTGAGGCGTAGACGAGAAATTTTGGTCGACCGAAGAACACCCGAGTGGAGAGCACGGGGTTATAATAATAAACTAATAATAATTATATAATAAATAATTATAAAAAAAATAGAAGAACCGTGACCCAAGGTCACGGCCCATGGGCCAAGACACAAAAACTTTGAGGGATATTATAATTCTTTGACGGGTTGGGTTATTCTACAAAGGCTACAAAAAATGAGAAGGGTGAGAAGGATACAAAAAACACAAGAGATCATCAAATATGACACAATGAGCCACAAAATATAACACAGTGCCAAAAAAATATAACACAATACTGAAGAAAAAAGACACAATAAATTGAAAAAATGACACAACGATGAAAATAAGAAAAAGACACAATGATATAAAAGACACAATGATATAACGCGTATTCTAAAAACTACAAGCTAAAACCCCAAAAAACGAAGACCTAAAAACTAACGACGTAGGGTTCAATAAGACGATTCCAATGCCGCTTGAATGAATTCAATCGGAGTTCGTTTGATACCCTTCCTACAACTTCCTATTTTTCTTTCACTGTGTATTTGATCCTAACCCTTGGAGGGGGGTCAGTGGTCACGCATATTATTTGAGAGGAATATTATTCATTCGACGGCTCCAATATTCAGGGGGAGCAGGGCACAGTTCACACAGGATATATCAAGAAGAGACATGTTCGCATACAAGATGCGCGGCTAAACTACTTTGTGACTTTCCCCGGGTGAACGGTTTTAGTTTTTTTTTTTTTTTTAGACTCAGTTTATTTATGTTTGAACTGGTATAACTTGATCACTTGTGTTTGAATTGATGAAACGTTTGCTTATTTTTGAATTATTTATCTTTTACTAAACGTATTGACAATTTCTTGCATTGTTAGCGGGTTAGTAATTGGTGGTTAATTGGCGTTTGTGAACGGATAACTAGATCGTACGATTATTGTTAAAAACTGTCTTTAGTTATTAATTCAATTCAGAAATCCCAAGGCCATGTCTATGTGGTGTTTAGTAATTAATTGAGTTTGTGTGGAAAAACTGTAACCTGGATCCTGGGTGGAAGTTACTTTTTCTTAATCTGATAACTCTTTCGCTTTCAATTGTTTACTTTCTTTTAATCAACAAAAACCACAAATCAAGATTCGTAGTTAATTAATTTAATTTTCAAACTTATACTGAGCACGCGTTCCCTGTGAAGCCGACCTTACTTACTCGTACTAGTATAGGTATTTAAGTCATAAATACTTGTTTTTTATTAGCCCACGACAGCTACATCAAAATGCATGCGCAATAATAAATACTAAGACCGACTAAAAGCACATAATAAAAGACTAAAATATATACAAAATTAACATATTAACAAGGTGTGTTTCATAACACATCAATATGAAGAGAGTTGTGATTTGTAAGACATACAACAATTTAAAACATCTTTTAGAAATCTTCTACATTGGACAATTTGCAAGTAACAAGAATCGGAGACAACCATAGAAGATTTAGAAAACCAATGTTTTAGGGAAGTGCTATACCGAGTCAAGGAATGGTGAGTTGATGACAAAGTTGTCATATGTGCTTGATAGTGCCTAGCTACGTCTGTCGCATTTTAGGATCATATGTTGATGACAACGTTGTCATATGCTGTTTCCATGAGAGGCATTGTTGTTGACTCGTTGAAATGCCTTATCACATCGAGAATCATGTAATTATCAAGTAGATCGAATAATAGTAAATACCTCATGATCACCATATCGAAGAACATCGTGAACTAGCATTATGGAATCTACTTCAAAATGTCGTTGGAGATTTAAGACTTCTTTATTGGTACATGTTCTATGTGTAGATCATTAATGCTTGGTAAGTTCAGACAGACGTTAAAGTAAGTTGCTATAATACACATGTAATTTTACTAACATTGACATTAAAATAGTGTAGAATATTCAAACGATATCATGGTAATTCTTATATATACTTTTCATTTTGTCGAATAAACACAAAATTACTAATTAAAATAACTACTTTGCCGTTAAAACAACATAAACAAAACCTTGTTAATATTTTGTCGAATAAGTTTATTCCTGTTCTGAGAGTTGTGGAGATGATTAAAGAGGACGCTTTCGTGTGGGTGAGTCAACGGGCTAGATGTTTCTCCCCTGCGTGGGATAAATGGTCCTTGTTTGATGTGTACGATTACTTGTAGGCTGGCCTTTGTTTGGCTTCCTTTTCCTTTGTTTGCTGTCCGGTTTGTATGTGTTTTTCCAGCTTCTTCCTGGGTGCTATATATATATATATATAGTTTTGTTGCCGTTCAAAAAAAAAAAAACAACATAAACAAAACCTTGAACAATAGTTAAAAGTGTGAAAAAATGCACACATGAACATTGTTCTTATTTAATGTAGTTTATTTTTTTTTAATTATTTTACCTATTAGACCCATTAACACTTTTTTTTTTAAAGTAATCTTGAACTGACTCGTATGTGCTGAAAATGATACCTAGTTAACGTTCCAATAACCCTCTTCGCTGAGCTGCAACACTATACGTCAAAAAGGTCATTCATTCCACACGAGAAAAAAAAAACACACAATGAAAAAATTAAAAAAACACATTCTGAACAATATCAGTGATGCGCAAGTGATATACCTGGGATATTTAACACATCAACTGTTTTGTACTGTTGGATGAGGAGACTTGGTAGCGGTGTTGTGTTGTTGCATTTGACCACCTGATGTGGTTGTTTCTTGTATTCCTGTATTACCATTGATGGGCATGAGTCTGTTGGGTTGGTGAAGTCCTTGATTTATTGGGCTTTAGGGTTGACATTAGAAGACATGGGACAGGCCCGGTTAAGTTTTCTTGGTCCCTAAGTTTTTTAACCTAATTGTTCTCTATATATACCCTAGTCATGTATTGTAATCTTGTGTGCCTTGAGCTTAATGAAATAACCTAGTTGCAGTCCGTGGACGTAGGTTCCCCACTGGGACCGAACCACGTAAAATTTTTGTGTCGTGTTTATTATTTTCTGTTCATCGTGTGATAATCGTGTGTGCCGTTTGTGTGCTTGATTCCGCTGCGCCGACTGATACCTAACAAGTGGTATCAGAGCCTTGGCTCGTTAACACACTGATATTTGCACGAACGATTATGAGACGAGGTGACGAAGGTAAGTGCCAATTATTTTAATCCTTGAGCCGCATGTTTAATTTGTTGAATTCGATTGGAGCCACTAATTAAGTTTATTCAGTTGTTGGTCGAGTTTGGGTTGCGGGATAAGTAGGATTTGTTTTCTGAGTTCGGGGTTTGACAATTATTGTTATCAACTGTGATTATATAACTGGGTTTGTGATAACAGTTGGGTAGGGTCAGATTTGTCTACATGGTTATTTGTAGGAGCAAATCGGTTTGATTGACAGTGTTCAATAGAACAGTCGTCAAGTTCGGGCTCGTGCCATTGCTTTGTTTGTTCACTGTTTCCGATTTGTTCTCGTTTGTTATTGTTATAACTGAGACGAGATGGTAGTAATCGGAATGTTAGACGGTTTTGGGTTTTGGTCGGTTGGTTTGTCAAGGGAACTTGGATGTGGTACTTAACGATGGTAAAACCTGGAGAAAATGGAACCAGCTGGTTTGGAATGCTTTGGGTTTAAGGTATTCATGCTCGGGCGTGCTGCTGACGACATAAGTGAAAAAAAGGTTAGTGTCAAGTCATGTGAGCTATTGCTAGTTGGATGATCTTTCGGTTAGGGTTTGCGTTAACTGGTCGTGTGTACGGCCATAGAACCCTTGGTACCGCTTGCTTTCCATGAAAGCTCGACTGCTGTTATAACCATTTGCCTGTTAGCTGGTCTGGAACTGTGATGTTAATTCTTGTTCGGTGGTGATCAGTGGTTTGACATTTGAGGGGATCTTTGTACTGGTACTGGGTGAAGGTTTTTGATGGGGAAGTATGAGTGGAGGTTCGACTCATGAGTGTCGGGTTGGCATGGGTTGGGATAACAGGGACAGTGGGAGCTGGGCGTAGTTGACTTGTTGGGGCTGCATGGAGGTGTGGGCATTTTTTTAGAGTCGATGTCATAGATAGGAAATTCTACTTCTGAGAGTGTGTCGGGGTTTGATACATTGGGACTTAGTGGAAGGTAGTGAGACTCTTGGGTTCGAGATTCTATTTGGCTTCATTTCTTGTTACCTACTTCAATGAAGCATTAGTGAATCTATTGTTGAAGACTTTTGAAGTGTGCAGATTGTTGTGTAACCGGAAGAAGAGAACCAACTTCCGTGTAGTAAAGTCTTGGCTCGCTGATTCGAGAGTTAAACGAGTCTAGTTTACAGCAAAGGACTCTGGGACTCCAGGTAATCCGCTTGAGCGTATTCGGAGGTCTGAGCATAGACGGGATTTTTGTAACAGTGGGAGCACATGGGGTGTTCTGACACAGTCTGTAAATCGACGTTAGGTTTGGAAGACCAAGGATCCGAATGAAATCTTTCCTGGGAGGTTGTTGTTAGTGGAGAGTGTTCTTTCCTCTGGAGTCGGCGATTTGAGTAAGTAGGGGCCGGTTGAGATTGAGGATGTGTCTATGGCGGGTTTTGCCATGACTGGGTCTTTGATGACCATATTGGAGTTTTTGGGAGCTTCAATGAGCCTTTCAGGTTACTGATGAGAAGGGCCGCTGCAGCTAGGTGGATACATGGACGGGTTTGCAGTTTGGTTTGTTCTTTGGGAGCTGGACCTGGAAGACTTTTGTTCCTGTGTGTTTAGAGATTACTGAGTACTAGATGATTGGGTTGTTGTTTACTTGTTGGCAGGCTGGAGTTCCTCGCAAGGCCTTCAAGTGGGAGATTGTTGGGTTGGTGAAGTCCTTGATTTATTGGGCTTTAGGGTTGACATTAGAAGATATGGGCCAGGCCCGGTTAAGTTTTCTTGGTCCCTAAGTTGTTTAACCTAATTGTTCTCTATATATACCCTAGTCATGTATTGTAATCTTGTGTGCCTTGAGCTTAATGAAATAACCTAGTTGCAGCCTGTGGACATAGGTTCCCCACTAGGACAGAACCACGTAAAATTTTTGTGTCATGTTTATTATTTTCTGTTCATCGCGTGATAATCGTGCGTGCCGTTTGTGTGCTTGTTTCCACTGCGCCGACCGATACCTAACAGAGTCCTCTTACAGGAGGTGCAGGGGCTACACGAGGTGGTAACATTGGGCCTGTATGCTGTAGTGTTCCCCATGAAAGATGGGACAGGGCCGGGCCCTGGTGTGCCAGCTTGATAGTTGGAGTTGGCATTTAATTGAGACTAGTTTTATACTCGCCGCGCGTTGCCGCGGCGGGAGCAAACAGATACTTGCCCCGAACATGCTACATTCCTAAGGATGCAACTACCACCAACGCCATATGCAGCAAATAAAGAAAGAAACGGAAACGACAAAGCAAGCGACTCAGATATGCAGGTCATCATCATCGCTATAGGCTCAGCGTCATTACGGCTAGCAGGCGACCATCATCGCCGAAATGAATAAACATGAGAAGCATCACCTGTCAGCAGCATCGAAATGGTCAATCATCGTTGATGTATTTGAAAATCGCATTGTTCAACCAACGTGACCCGCCCAAGGTAAAAAGCTCCTTCTTTCACTTTAGGAGGCCCGATACCACCTAGCCTATCGACTGTTCGAACTATGAGTCCACCATCCTTAACAATCAATAAGTACCTGCTTGAGATTCAGATTACGATAGAAGTTCACAAAGATATGCAGCCAGGGACAGGTATATCATTTAAAATATAAATCGAATTTTAAAGAGGTGAATATCTTAAGTAGCTAGTTTCTGGATAATCATCAGATCCATATGCGCTTGGATCTGCATATGCATATGCTGATGAATTAAAACCTCTAACTTCAGCTTTGGCACCTTCTAATTAATTATAAATATACAAATTCTCAACGGAGACATTAAAAATTCATAAATTTAAAAAAAAAAAGAGATTTTGGATCAAGTTCCTCTGTATCTTAGTTACCTTCGCTGTACGAAAAGCATATGAACCCAAAAAAAAAAGCCGTAAAACCGAGAATATGAGGCTCAGATAATCGGAAAAGGCTACACCTTGTTTGGTTAATGTATGAGTCTGTCAGCTGCCCGGACAAGACACGGAATATCTAACGGATAAGTCCGCCATGGCTGCATGCCAAATGAATAACACACGAAACCAAAAGCGCCATGCCTATCATAGGCGGCAAAGCGAGAATCACGATGCTCAAACCAATCTATTGTAACATTACGCATTTATACTTGTACGTTACACGATCATTATTAATAAAACGTCAAGTTTCAATATTTTTGTGTGTATTAATTATTTTCGTTACATTTTAGAAGCCCTAATTCCATATATATATAATATGTATATATGGATAAACCTTGGATAATTATCAAAAAAAAGATGCTTGGGCCGGGAATCGAACCCGCGCCCAAGACCGGCCCAACAACACACTCACACACAAACCAGCTGGGCTGGCACTTCACATCTGTTCAAAACTGATGCATTATAATTATATTCTTGGTTGAAAACCTTCACAGTTGACTTGAAAAGTCAAATGTGGAACGCGAGTTGCCAAAATCACCAACATTAAACTCGTGATTTGCATATTCTTGGCAACAATACACGATTATCGGCCATCTATGACTCACCAACACGTTAATTATCAATCAATTGATAACCAATTAACCATATACGCGTATATCATTGAATGTGTGGTCAACACTTACCATTTCTTCGATCCAGTGCTTAACACTATAAATTGGACATTCACGAGCATTCACAACTCGCCAATACTCCTCTCTTAATCTCCAATTCTTCACATAAACACTCTGTTCTTGATCCACGATCGTATTCTTGACTTTTTGGTTTGACCAATCAATCGAGCTCGTAACAACCTTGTAAGTGTAATGTTTTCTGTGGGTTATGTTCATCGGCATCCACACATCAATAGTCCTATGATTAATTGGGCTATTGATGTGTGAATCAAACTATTGCAGAAGCTAGTTCGTAATGTTTAAATTGGGGATAAACTCGATTCAGCATAGTGTATTTATTTTAATTAAAACAGAAATAATCACAACCACTGGTCTGGACCAAGTGGTTGTGACTGATGCTAATTTCCCAAGCCACCCGGGTTCGAGTCTCGGCTGTGGCACCCCTTTTTGTTTATTTTTTTCATTTTTAAAACAATCAAATCAATTAAATATATATTATACATTTAATCTTATAAATTCGTTTTTAATTATTAAAACCCTTTTATAAATTCTAAAAAAATTATTTTTAACTAATCTGATATAAATGTTCCACCTACAATTTTTAGTTTTCTGAAATTAATTTATTTAATATATATAATAATTAAATCAATTTTATTCTATTATATTTATAAAATTCCATTAAAATATCAAAACAATTTTATAAATTTCCACAAAAATTATTCTAAGTTTGAATAATGATAAACTTTTCTGAAATGATTTTTAATTCTGAAAAATCATTTATTTTATATTTCTAATCAATTTTTGTTAGTTTTAATCATAATTAAATCATAATAAATTCAATTTTTAATATTTTTGCACCAAAATTTTATACAATTTATTTCTAAATATTTAGAACAGAAATATAAATTTTAAAATAATAATTCTTTAATTTTAGTATTTTTAAATATTAAAGTTAAACTTTGACAATTTGTAATAAATAGATTTAATACTCTATTTTAAAGAAAATAATTTTATAAAAATTATTTTTATACTTTAAAAACATTATTGTGAACATCCTAAATTCAAACTTTATAAAAAGACTTTCATTTAGTTTCCTTTATTTATTAAAACATTTTATTATAAATTCAACAAATGGATATCCCCAAATCGAAACCCTAGAATATACTTGTAGACTAGATAGACTTAGACTTATTTGTTGCCTTATACATAGGGTAATACTTGGCAATCTAGTGGGCTACACTCATACTATTCCTCAATACCTAATACTATACCAAGGTGAGTTTATGTAACCATGTTTATGCGATTCTTTATACTTGCAACATTTTATTTAAGCAATTCAACATGCATGTCTAGTTGTAAACTTTATTGCCTCATGAATTAGTCAACAACAGTTTCATCGAGTTTCAACGAGTTTCAACATTACATAATCATTAGCTATGGCCAAGCCGGCGATACTCAATAATAGATCTATTGGATTGACAACCCCACCCGGATACGCGTACCTCCTACATAGGTAGCGTGGGTGATTGTTATTGTTCCAACATATTACTAAGGTGAACCGTAGATGACGGGATGGACCTAAACTAGTCGGAGGTTTGATTATGTCGATTCAACATATTATGCTATTTCATGTAGACTTAAACTTACGATAGACATATGAATTGCTAAACTTTTATATTTAAACTATATGCTTAACATGGATTATGTATTCTCACCAACTTCTAGTTGACCCCCCCCCCCCCATTTTTACAACTCAACAGGAAATAATGATGCATGAAGACTAGAGTATTTTCATGAAGACAATATGAAGTCTATGCTTGCTTGATTTTTGTGATGTATTAGAATTCCACATTAAAACTCATTATGTATTTTCTATTTTGTATATTTGCAATTTAAATTTATTTCAATTAAAATTTGGTTACCATGTGCTACTGTATACTCATTCTTACGTGACACCTCAATGTTTCCGCCATCGGTTGGGGTGTTACAGATTGGTATCAGAGCCTTGGTTATAGGGAATTAGGTTATTAGAAAATAAGTCAACGTTTTCGTTTATTCGTTTTAAGTAATGAATAAATGATTACATTCCTTATATAATCTCATTCATTTCATTGTGTCTATTACAGATCATGCCTCCACGTCGCAGCACTCGCAACAGCAATGGTGAGAACCACGAAGAAGGTGGTGACAACCATAACCATAACCAAGGTCCTAACCACAACAACAATGGTGTCGATGCCCAACTAGCTGCGATCATTTCTCAACAAATGGCGCAGCAAATCGCAACTCTGGTTCCCAATTTGCTAGCACAAGTCATCCAAATGAACGGCAACGGGAACGGGAACGACAATGGTAATGGAAATGGAAACCACAACGGGAATGGAAATGGTCTCCCAGCATGTACCCTTAAGCATTTCAATTCTTGTAACCCTCCAAAGTTTAGTGGTGAAGAAGGAGCTACAGGACTCCTCCAATGGTTTGAGGGTATGGAGAATACCTTCATCAACAGTGAATGCCCCGACAACTTCAAGGTTCGTTACGCCATGAGTGTTCTCCACAAACGAGCACTCACTTGGTGGAATGAAGAAAAGCACACTCGTGGGGCCGAAGTCGCTCTTGCTATGACATGGGACCAAGTCAAGGAGGTCATGAAGGAAGAGTTTTGTCCTCGCAATGAGGTTAAGAAGCTTGAAGATGAGTTCCACACCCTAGCTCAAGATAGTGGGGAAAACCTTGCCTACAACACCCGCTTTCACGAGCTTAGCTTATTGTTGCCTCACAAGGTCACTCCCCTGCCGGTAGCTATCGAGAAGTACATCGGTGGTCTACCCATGTGTAACACCCCAACCGATGGCGGAATCATCGAGGTGCCACGTAGTGACGATTGTTCAAAAGCACATGGTACTAAAATGTAAATATTATTGAATAAACCAAAATTGTCTTACATGATAATGGAAATTACATTGTCTAAATGAAATGTAAATATTGAAATAACTGAATTAAAATAAAGCACTAAATGTCTCTTGCTAAAGCATTAGATCAAACTACACCTGAAACATGTACAAAAATAGGTTTGGTCAACATAAGAAATGTTGGTGAGCATTCCCAGTTTTGATATATATAGTAAGTTAAAAAGATATACAATTCAAGTGCATGCTACAGTGCAAATATGTAAACTATGTATCATACAAATGAGCGAAATCAACCCTGTGACTGTATAATGTACTGCATGAACGGTGGTGTACTCATCCAATAAATGGGTGATAACTTAACAATGGCCACGGATTCTCCGATGAAAAAGGGGGAGAATCAATCTAGGCGGGGTGTCAATCCAAATAGCGCTATCCAATGTTAAGGTCGGCTTGTACCATGTTAATGATTTCACTAAGTACAAATGTAATCCACATGTATTGTCTAAGCATAAAGCACGTTGTAAGCAATGCACATAGTACTAGAATTGTATTGTAAAAATGTAAACTTGTAATTGAAATTGTAATAGTGTACATGTAACACCCCAAAAATGAATAAAAGCAAAAAAGGGGATAGGAATACTCACTGTTTATGTAATAGCTTGAAATTGAACTTGGACAACGAAATATGAGTTGGAATTATCCCAAAGAATCAACCTAAAGAATTTGATAATGTGTAAGGGAATAACTCTAAGATACATGGAATTCTAGGGTTTCGAATTGGGGATAAACGTTTGTTTGATTAATAAGCAAATTGTTTATTAAATATAAGAAATTTAATAAATAAATAAATAAAAGTCTTTTTGTAAAATTTTAAGTTAAATATAGTCACAAAATAAGATTTTGATTATGAAAATAATTTTTATAAAATTATTTTCTTGAAAATAGAATATTTAATTTAATTATTTCAAATTGTCAAAATATGACTTTAATATCTAAAAATATTAAAATTAAAGAATTTCTAAATTAAAAGTTGTATTTCAGTTCTAGATAGTTAGAAATAATTTATATAAAATTTTGGTGCAAAAATATTGCAAAATGAATTTATTATGATTTATTTATGATTAAAACTAACAAAAATTAATTAAAAATATAAAATAAACGGTTTTTCTGAAATAAAAATATTTTCTGGAATGTTAAGAATATACAAGTTAGGATAATTTTTGTGAGATTTAATAAAATCGTTTAGATATTTTTATAGAATTTAATAAATATAAATGAATAAACTTGTATTATTAATAATATATATTAGATAAATTATTTTTGAAAAACTAAAATTTGGGTGATGAACTTTATCATTTGAAGATCATATGTTAATTTTTGTAGAATTTATAAAGCACTTTTAGTATTTAAAACTGATTTTAAAAGATTAAATATGTTAAGTATATATATAAAATGGCAAAAAAAAATATATGTTGGTTATGGGAATCGAACCCGGGCCTCTGGCCGGTTCGGGTTTTATCACAAGCGTGGCCACCAACTGAGCCACACCCTGAGAACGAAATATATTGGATTTAAATTAATTATATAGGTTAAATGAATTAAATGGTTTAAAGGAAGAAAAATAAAATGGGTATGTGGGAATCGAACCCTGGCCGCTGGCCGGTTCATTCCCTTATCACACGCGTGTATACCAGCTGGTCTATACCAGCTGGTTGTATGTTTATGGATTGAAAATAATTATATACAATAACAGACTCAAGTGTTCTTCCCCAATTCTTAACATTTCGATCCCTAATTATCAAATCAACATAATTGGTGATCATTAGCCCCTGAATCCTTGGGGCTAATGATCACAAGGTGCCGAAGGTTATATCCCACAAAAAAAAAACTTACAATCAATCGCGTGGTCGGGTTCTACGAGTTCGAACAAGAAAACGCCCAAAAACGATTCGTATGGCTTCAATAATAGTTTTAAAACAGAAATTGGATGTAGGGAAGTGATTATCGGCGCTCTGAGATGATGTGGGCATGTTCAAATTATAGTGAGCAGCTCGGATTGTTGATTTGGTAAATTATTAACTCGGTTTGACGAATGACGCGGCAATGGGCGAGATTTGGAAAGTCTTGACCACAATTATGGGTAATACGAGGTGCGACTCAGTCAACCTCATCAATTCCATTCCTTAATTGGACTGATTAACGCGTTGAGATGCTTGATTGATGATGAAATCACGCGACAGTTGACTTTTTGAAGTCAACTGTTCAGTTTTGAAATTGGTATATAATTATAAGGATAGTTCTCTAAACAGATATCATGGTGTAGCCTAGTGGTTTGTGAATGTGCTGAATTGGCTTGGGACGCGTGTTCGAACCCCATCCCAAGCATTTATTTTTTTAGACATTTAATCGACGCGTTTGGAGTTGTTCTAGCCTTATAGTATGAATATATGTACCCGAATATGTAATAGAATAATTTTTAAACATTCAAAAATGATGAAAAATGTAACGCTTCATTAATTGCGGTATAACGTACATATAATTATAAAAAGAATACAAAGAAAGTGACGGATGTCACAGCATCCCCTACTTTTAGAAATTTCGTCCCAAAATTCCTTCAAGTGGTAGTCTCTGGAAAAAGATGAGGATACTTTGACATCATTTGATCCTCACGCTCCCAAGTAAACTCTGGGCCTCGCTTGGATTCCCAACGAACTTTGACAATCGGAATTCGGCTTCGCTTAAGTGTCTTGACATCCCGATCCATAATCTCCACAGGTTTCTCTATGAAGCGCATCGATTCGTCAATCTGGATATCCTCTAAAGGAACATGGAGGTTATCTTCAGCCAAACACTTCTTAAGATTAGAAACATGAAACGTTGGATGAACATTATTGAGCTCTGGTGGTAAATCGAGCTTGTAAGCCACTTTCCCAACTCGCTCAAGGATCTTAAAAGGGCCTACGAACCGTGGTGCAAGTTTCCCTTTCTTTCCAAACCGAAATACACCCTTCCAAGGTGAAACCTTGAGAAGTACCATGTCTCCGACTTGAAATTCTAGAGGCTTGCGCCTTTGATCGGCATAGCTCTTCTGTCTGCTTCGAGCAACTTGTATGTTCTCACGAATGCGAAGAATTTTGTCTGTCGTTTCCTGTATTAGTTCGGGACCGGTGATTTGTGTTTCACCAACCTCGCTCCAACACACAGGGGAACGACATTTGCGACCATAAAGTGCCTAAACGGTGCCATGTTAATACTGGAATGGTAGCTGTTATTATACGAGAACTCAACCAAGGGTAAGTGCGTGTCCCAATTACCACCAAAGTCGATGATGCACGCTCGAAGCATATCCTCCAATGTTTGGATGGTTCGTTCAGTTTGACCATCCGTCTGTGGGTGATAAGCCGTGCTAAGATTCAGTTGTGTACCAAGTGCGGACTGAAATGCCTGCCAGAAGCGAGAAGTAAACCAGCTATCACGATCGGAAATAATGTCTAGAGGAATACCGTGACGGCTAACAATCTCACTGATGTAGATCTTAGCCAATTTCTCAGCTGTGTAGGTCTCACGAATGGGTAGGAAGTGAGCAGATTTGGTCAAACGATCGACGATAACCCAGATACTGTCATGTCCACGAGTGGTGCGTGGAAGTTTCGTGATGAAGTCCATAGCAATGTTCTCCCACTTCCACACTGGAATTTCTGGTTGCACAAGTATACCAGATGGACGTTGGTGCTCAGCTTTGACCTTGGAACAAGTAAGGCATTTAGCCACATAAAGAGCTATGTCCTTCTTCATACCGGGCCACCAATACAAAGTACGCAGATCCTGATACATCTTATCTACACCAGGGTGAATGGAGTAACGAGACTTATGGGACTCGTCCATGAGGAAGGTGCGCAGGTTGTCACGATCAGGGATCCAAAGACGGTTCATGAAATAAAGTAAACCATTTTTGGTTTCCAACTGATTTTCGGCTCCACACGACATTTCTTCGTACATGTTGCCCTCAGTAACAGAGACATGTTGGGCTTCAATGATGCGGAGTTTGATATCAGACTGGACCTGAGCACAATAAAGCTGGGCATGACCTTTACGACTAAGAGCATCGGCCACAACATTCGCCTTGCCAGGATGGTAGCGAATCTCGCAGTCGTAGTCGTTCAACAACTCGACCCATCGTCGTTGTCATATATTTAGATCTTTCTGGTTGAAAATGTGTTGAAGACTCTTGTGGTCAGTGAGGATCACACATATTGTACCATATAAATAGTGCCGCCAAATCTTAAGTGCGAAAACGACCGCTCCGAGCTCAAGATCATGGGTAGTGTAATTTTTCTCATGGTTTTTCAGTTGTCGTGATGCATATGCTATAACCTTGCCTTGTTGCATGAGAACACAACCATGACCTTGGTTAGAGGCATCACAGTAAACCACGAAATCCTCATTGCCGTCAGGTAATGTGAGGATTGGAGCATCACACAGTTTTTGCTTCAAAGTCTGGAATGCTTCTTCCTGGCTGGGTCCCCATACATACGGTTTATCCTTATGGGTCAAGGAAGTGAGGGGTAAGGCAATCTTGGAGATGTTGAGAATAAACCGACGATAGTAACCCGCTAAGCCAAGAAAAGAGCGAATTTCCGTGGGAGACTTGGGTGTAATCCAATTCTTAACAGCCTCAATCTTAGCTGGATCCACGTGTATACCCTTATCGCTGATAATGTGTCCCAAAAATTGAACTTCCTTAAGCCAAAATTCACACTTGGAGAATTTGGCATACAGTTGTTCATTCTTCAAAAGACTCAAAATTTGTCTAAGGTGTTGCTCGTGGGCTGATTTGGTTTTAGAGTAAATGAGAATGTCATCGATGAAGACGATTACGAACCTATCCAAGAAGGGTTTGCACACGCGATTCATGAGGTCCATGAAGACAGCGGGTGCATTCGTTAGTCCAAAAGGCATAACCATGAACTCGTAATGCCCATAGCGTGTACGGAAAGCTGTCTTTGGAATATCGTCTTCGTGGACTCGTAGTTGATGATATCCCGAACGAAGATCGATCTTAGAGAAGCAAGTCGAACCTTGAAGTTGATCAAAGAGGTCATCAATGCGGGGTAAAGGGTACCGGTTTTTAATGGTGAGTTTATTCAACTCCCGATAATCAATACACATACGGAAAGATCCATCCTTCTTCTTTACAAATAAGACTGGAGCTCCCCAAGGTGATGAACTGGGACGAATGAAACCCTTGTCTGCCAACTCTTGAAGTTGACTCGCAAGTTCTTGCATCTCGGAAGGTGCAAGGCGGTATGGAGATTTAGCAACGGGCGTAGCACCAGGTACAAGATCAATACGAAATTCAACAAGACGCACCGGTGGTAGTCTAGGTAAGTCATCAGGAAAGACTTCTGGAAATTCACGAACAACAGGGACATCTTGAATACTCTTGTCTTTACCTTTCTTTTCCACAATATGGGCCAAGAAAGCTACGTATTTCTTGCGTAGATATTTCTGCGCTTGAGTGCAAGACATAAGTTTAAGACCACTGGATGGTTTCTCACCATAAACCCGTAAAAAGTCACCCGATGCGAGAGGAAACCGAATAAATTTCTCAAAGCAGACAACTTCGGCATGATGTTTAGAAAGCCAATCCATACCCACGATAACATCAAAGCTTCCCAATTTCATGGGTATAAGATCAATGGTGAAGTCATGTTCGTTAAGGCTAAGAGTACAACCCTGGATGATAGAATCGATTGAGATGGGTTTACCATCCGCGACCTCGACAGTGAAAGGCGCTCCTAATCTAGAGCGAGTGTGAGATAATAAAGGTTCGAATGCTAACGACACAAAACTTTTATCCGCACCAGTATCAAATAAAATTGAAGCATAACGACCATCAAGTAAAAACGTACCATTCACCACATCATTTGCTTCCTGGGCTTCTGCTGCATTAATGTTGAAAGCCCTTCCATGAGCCACTGGGTTTGCTGCACGGTTTGCTGGGACAAGTGCTGAACATTGGTTTCTAAGGTGGTTTGGATCACCACAATTGAAGCAAGCTCGACCATATGCTATAGGTTGTGGGTTTTGGCGAGCTGGTTGAGGGTTGGCTGGTTGAGGGTTAACAGGTTGAGCATTAATTGGTTGAGGTCGAAACACTGATCGACATGTGGCAGCTACATGTCCGTACCTACCACAGGTGGTACAGTGGCGACAAGGAAAATTTGCGGGGTGATGGTACTGACAGGTGGCACACTTGGGTAAGTTTCCACTATAAACCTTCTTAACAGGAGGAGCCTGAGCCATTGGAACCTGGGCTATTGGAGCCTGAGTTACTGGGGCCACAACAGCATAGTTTCTACCCCTGGACTTCCGCTTCCTAGTGTTGGAACCGGTATTGTCTACAGCAACTCTTGATGATTCAGTAGTAGGGGTGGGGGTCTTCTCAGCTGGTTTCTTGGTTCCTTTCCTAACCAAATTTCCCTTTTTGACGTGCTTGTCAGTCAGGGAAGCTGCAAGCTGAATGGCTTCTTCCACCGTAGTGGGTCTGCTTCCAGTGACTACATCTTGAATTAGGTCAGGCAATCCCTCAATATATTTCTCGATTCTCGAGAGACCGGGGTAACCATGTGTGGAACCAAAATACTGAGCTCATGATATCGAGTGTTGTACGCAAGATTTTCACCACTGTCTTGTTTTAACCCATGGAACTCTTCCTCTAGCTTCCTCATTTCGTTCCTAGGGCAGAACTTAGCGATCATGAGTTCCTTGACCTCAGCCCAAGACAAGGATAGAGCAACATCAGCGCCCCGATTACGCTTTTCACCATTCCACCAAGTCAATGCCCCCTTTTGAAGGACACTGGTAGCATAGCGAACGCGGAGGTTATCAGGACACTCGCTGTTCACGAAGGTACTTTCCATACTTTCAAACCATTGGAGGAGGCCAGTAGCACCCTCCTCCCCAGTAAACTTCGTGGGGTTGCATGAGTTGAAGTGTTTGAATGTACACCGGGATTGAGTTGCACCCTCTGTGTTGGTACTGTTGCTGTTTTGGGTTAACTCACTAACAAGATTTGGAATCACTGCAGCAATTTGCTCAGCAACAAGAGAAGCAAGGCGACGATCAGAACGTTGTCCAGAAGCACGAACAGTGCGTTGGCTAGCATCACGGAGCATACGGCGAGCAGACATCTACAAGACAGTCAATGAAAAATTATGAGATTAATAAATGTAAGTGTATAATTGCATAAAGGATTATGAATACAAGATATTGTATGTGAAGTAGGAGTATATCATTTGAAATATTTGCATAACATGTTTGGATTGCCCTTGTCTAGCTATAAAGCCCAACAAGAACGTTGACTTTTCAAAGAAATTGAGCCCAATGGTGATCAAAGAAGACATGCTTTAGCCTATAAGTGGACACTCACTCCAGGAATCCCCAGGTAAGCATAACAGGTCCGTAAATGGATTTATGCGCTATGCTTGCCTATGCCAGAAAACCCAGTGTACAGGCATCCACCCTTCCAGATTGCACGTGTCCTTTTTCACACTCATTAAAGTTCAACAACTTTGAAGGAGCAAAAATAAGAGTAGGCATTATGCCTAAGAGTGTCTTCATTAAAAGGTACTGCTCCCGCTCCATGATGAGGTAGTCTTTCCACTCCTTGTAGGACACCATCTCTATACACCATGATGAAAGATGAGGAGAAATGGAGAAGAAGGGGAAAGATTGAGGAAGGAAAGTGAAGAGTAATGAGGGGAATGATAAATTAGGAAATGTTGTACCTGAAAGTTGAAATTCGGTTATAGTCTAGGCTACAAGGCATTCTAATAACCTAATTCCCTATAACCATGGCTCTGATACCAATCTGTAACACCCCAACCGATGGCGGAATCATCGAGGTGCCACGTAGTGACGATTGTTCAAAAGCACATGGTACTAAAATGTAAATATTATTGAATAAACCAAAATTGTCTTACATGATAACGGAAATTACATTGTCTAAATGAAATGTAAATATTGAAATAATTGAATTAAAATAAAGCACTAAATGTCTCTTGCTAAAGCATTAGATCAAACTGCACCTGAAACATGTACAAAAATAGGTTTGGTCAACATAAGAAATGTTGGTGAGCATTCCCAGTTTTGATATATATAGTAAGTTAAAAAGATATACAATTCAAGTGCATGCTACAGTGCAAATATGTAAACTATGTATCATACAAATGAGCGAAATCAACCCTGTGACTGTATAATGTACTGCATGAACGGTGGTGTACTCATCCAATAAATGGGTGATAACTTAACAATGGCCACGGATTCTCCGATGAAAAAGGGGGAGAATCAATCTAGGCGGGGTGTCAATCCAAATAGCGTTATCCAATGTTAAGGTCGGCTTGTACCATGTTAATGATTTCACTAAGTACAAATGTAATCCACATGTATTGTCTAAGCATAAAGCACGTTGTAAGCAATGCACATAGTACTAGAATTGTATTGTAAAAATGTAAACTTGTATTTGAAATTGTAATAGTGTACATGTAACACCCCAAAAATGAATAAAAGCAAAAAAGGGGATAGGAATACTCACTGTTTATGTAATAGCTTGAAATTGGACTTGGACAACGAAATATGAGTTGGAATTATCCCAAAGAATCAACCTAAAGAATTTGATAATGTGTAAGGGAATAACTCTAGGATACATGGAATTCTAGGGTTTCGAATTGGGGATAAACGTTTGTTTGATTAATAAGCAAATTGTTTATTAAATATAAGAAATTTAATAAATAAATAAATAAAAGTCTTTTTGTCAAATTTTAAGTTAAATATAGTCACAACATAAGATTTTGATTATGAAAATAATTTTTATAAAATTATTTTCTTGAAAATAGAATATTTAATTTAATTATTTCAAATTGTCAAAATATGACTTTAATATCTAAAAATATTAAAATTAAAGAATTTCTGCATTAAAAGTTGTATTTCAGTTCTAGATAGTTAGAAATAATTTATATAAAATTTTGGTGCAAAAATATTGAAAAATGAATTTATTATGATTTATTTATGATTAAAACTAACAAAAATTAATTAAAAATATAAAATAAACGGTTTTTCTGAAATAAAAATATTTTCTGGAATGTTAAGAATATACAAGTTTAGGATAATTTTTGTGAGATTTAATAAAATCGTTTAGATATTTTTATAGAATTTAATAAATATAAATGAATAAATTTGTATTATTAATAATATATATTAAATAAATTATTTTTGAAAAACTAAAATTTGGGTGATGAACTTTATCATTTGAAGATCATATGTTAGTTTTTGTAGAATTTATAAAGCACTTTTAGTATTTAAAACTGATTTTAAAAGATTAAATATGTTAAGTATATATATAAAATGGCAAAAAAAATATATGTTGGTTATGGGAATCGAACCCGGGCCTCTGGCCGGTTCGGGTTTTATCACAAGCGTGGCCACCAACTGAGCCACACCCTGAGAACGAAATATATTGGATTTAAATTAATTATATAGGTTAAATGAATTAAATGGTTTAAAGGAAGAAAAATAAAATGGGTATGTGGGAATCGAACCCTGGCCGCTGGCCGGTTCATTCCCTTATCACACGCGTGTATACCAGCTGGTCTATACCAGCTGGTTGTATGTTTATGGATTGAAAATAATTATATACAATAACAGATTCAAGTGTTCTTCCCCAATTCTTAACATTTCGAGCCCTAATTATCAAATCAACATAATTGGTGATCATTAGCCCCTGAATCCTTGGGGCTAATGATCACAAGGTGCCGAAGGTTATATCCCACAAAAAAAACTTACAATCAATCGCGTGGTCGGGTTCTACGAGTTCGAACAAGAAAACGCCCAAAAACGATTCGTATGGCTTCAATAATAGTTTTAAAACAGAAATTGGATGTAGGGAAGTGATTATCGGCGCTCTGAGATGATGTGGGCACGTTCAATTTATAGTGAGCAGCTCGGATTGTTGATTTGGTAAATTATTAACTCGGTTTGACGAATGACGCGGCAATGGGCGAGATTTGGAAAGTCTTGACCACAATTATGGGTAATACGAGGTGCGACTCAGTCAACCTCATCAATTCCATTCCTTAATTGGACTGATTAACGCGTTGAGATGCTTGATTGATGATGAAATCACGCGACAGTTGACTTTTTGAAGTCAACTGTTCAGTTTTGAAATTGGTATATAATTATAAGGATAGTTCTCTAAACAGATATCATGGTGTAGCCTAGTGGTTTGTGAATGTGCTGAATTGGCTTGGGACGCGGGTTCGAACCCCGTCCCAAGCATTTATTTTTTTAGACATTTAATCGACGCGTTTGGAGTTGTTCTAGCCTTATAGTATGAATATATGTACCCGAATATGTAATAGAATAATTTTTAAACATTCAAAAATGATGAAAAATGTAACGCTTCATTAATTGCGGTATAACGTACATATAATTATAAAAAGAATACATAGAAAGTGACGGATGTCACACCATGCAAATCCAGGACACCGTTTGGGGAAGGAATCCTGCAACTTTGGAAGAGGCCAAACGTCTAGCGGCCACTCTTACTGATAATCATGTGAAGAACGGTACTCTCTTCCGCAAGGGCACTAAGAAGACGGTTGCCAAAGACACTCCACAGCCCGCAATTGAAGTCAAGCCTGAGACCTCAAGCAACAAAAAGCGCAAGGCTAGAAACTACATGGTTGCTACCACTCCACCTACTGCCCAAAACCCAGCCAAGAAGCCATGTGGCGGGACTCACCCTCTTTGCAACACTTGTCAATACCATCATCTTCCTGGTAGACCGTGCCGCCAGTGTAATAACTGTAAGCGGTATGGACACTACACCAACGCCTGTCAAGCCCCTGCTGCCCAAAACAACCAAAACAACCAAAACAACCCAGCCAGAAACAACCCAGCTCCCAACCAACAAAACAACAGGCCTGCTCGTGGTCAATGCTACGAGTGTGGCAGCCCTGATCACTACATCAACAACTGCCCTAATCGTAACCAGAACCAAAACCAAAACCGCAATCAAAACCAAAACCAGAACCGCAACCAGAACCAAGGTGCTCGAGGTCGCGCCTACAATCTCAATGCTAAACAGGCTCGTGACAACAACGAAGTGGTGAATGGTACGTTCCTCATTAATAACCATTATGCATCCATATTATTTGATTCGGGAGCTGATAAGTCATTTGTATCACTGATGTTTGAACCTTTACTTAACTTACCCCACACTAATCTAGAGGAACCTTTAGTGGTAGAGGTAGCTAATGGCAAGTCTATTTCGATCGACTCTATTATTCGTATCTGCTTGTTGAACCTCGACGATCATACCTTCTCTATCGATCTCATCCCCATGCATCTTGGAAGTTTTGATGTTATAGTAGGCATGGACTGGTTGTCAACCCATCGTGCCGAAATTCTGTGCTTTGAGAAAGTCATACGCATTCCTCTCGAATCTGGTGAGATTTTGAAGATCTATGGTGAGAAACCCTGTGGGGAGCTTAAGCTTATGTCTTGTACTACTGCCCAAAAGTACTTACGAAAGGGGTATACAGCCTTCTTAGCTAACGTGATAGAGAAGAAGGACAAAGGCAAAAGTATCCAAGACATTCCAATTATTCGAGACTATCCTGAAGTCTTCCCAGAAGATTTACCTGGTTTGCCTCCTGCTCGACAAGTGGAATTTAGAATTGATCTTGTTCCTGGTGCTAATCCTGTCGCCAAAGCTCCTTATCGTCTTGCACCCTCTGAGATGCAAGAACTTGCCAGTCAATTACAGGAACTTTCTGATAAAGGGTTCATACGCCCTAGTTCTTCTCCATGGGGAGCCCCTGTCTTGTTCGTTAAAAAGAAGGATGGTTCTCTTAGAATGTGAATTGACTACCGTGAACTCAACAAACTCACCATCAAGAATCGTTATTCACTGCCTAGGATCGACGATCTCTTCGATCAACTTCAAGGAGCAACCCACTTCTCGAAGATTGATCTCCATTCTGGTTATCATCAGCTTAGAGTCCACGATGAAGATATTCCCAAGACAGCTTTTCGCACACGTTATGGTCACTACGAATTCATGGTTATGCCTTTTGGATTAACCAATGCTCCCGCAGTGTTTATGGATTTGATGAATCGGGTTTGTAGACCCTACCTCGACAAATTCGTGATCGTTTTCATCGATGATATTTTGATTTACTCTAAATCAAAATCCGATCACGAGCAACATCTTCACTCCATCTTGGGCCTCCTAAAGAAAGAACAACTGTATGCCAAGTTCTCAAAATGTGAATTTTGGCTTAAGGAAGTTCAATTTTTGGGACATGTCATTGATATGAACGGAATTCATGTTGATCCCGCAAAGATCGAAGCTGTGAAAAATTGGAGTGTTCCTAAAACTCCAACTGAAGTCCGTTCTTTCCTTGGTTTGGCTGGTTATTATCGTCGATTCATCGCCAATTTCTCCAAGATTGATGTTCCTCTCACTACCTTAACTCACAAGGGTAAACCCTATGAGTGGGGACCAAAGCAAGAGGAAGCATTTGAAACTCTTAAGCTGAAACTCTGTGAAGCTCCTATCTTGTCTCTACCTGATGGTAATGATGATTCCGTGGTCTACTATGATGCATCGAACCAAGGTCTTGGTTGTGTTCTCATGCAACGAGGAAAGGTTATTGCTTATGCGTCTCGACAACTCAAGACTCACGAAAAGAATTATATCACCCATGATCTTGAATTGGGCGCTGTTGTCTTTGCTCTCAAGATTTGGAGACATTATCTTTATGGGACCAAATGTGTGGTGTTCACGGACCACAAAAGTCTCCAACATGTCTTCGACCAGAAAAATCTTAACATGAAACAACGACGTTGGGTTGAATTACTTAACGACTATGATTGCGAAATTCGCTACCATCCTGGCAAGGTGAATGTTGTGGCTGACGCACTTAGTCGTAAAGAGCGTATCAAACTCCAATGTGCGAGAGTTCGTACTGATCTTCAGGATCGCATTCTCCAGGCTCAACATACATCAGTCACCCAAGGTAACATGTACGATGAAATGTCTTGTGGTGCTGAAACTCAACTTGAAACCAAACCTGATGGTCTTCTCTATTTTCTTAATCGACTGTGGATTCCTGACCGTGATGATCTTTGTACTTTCCTCATGAACGAGGTTCATAAGTCTTGTTATTCTATTCATCCTGGAGCTGACAAGATGTACCAAGATCTTCGTTATTCTTATTGGTGGCCTGGCATGAAGAAAGACATTGCTCTTTTCGTTGCAAAATGCCTCACTTGTTCAAAGGTCAAGGCTGAACATCAACGACCATCTGGTATGCTTGAACAACCAGAGATTCCTGTATGGAAATGGGAGAGCATAGCTATAGACTTCATCACCAAACTCCCTCGTACACCCAAAGGTTTTGACAGTATTTGGGTAATCGTCGATCGTTTGACCAAGTCAGCCCACTTCTTACCCATTCGTGAGAAGTATTCTGTGGAAAGGTTGCAAAGATGTACGTAAGTGAAATCGTATGTCGTCATGGTATACCTTTGGACATTATCTCTGATAGCGATGGTCGTTTCACCTCTCACTTTTGGGATTCTTTGCAAGATGCTTTGGGTACCAAGTTGAACCTGAGTACTGCTTATCACCCTCAAACAGATGGTCAGACTGAACGGACCATCCAAACACTTGAGGATATGCTCAGGGCATGCATCATCGATTTTGGTGGCGCATGGGATTCTCATCTTCCTTTGGTTGAGTTTTCATACAACAACAGTTATCACGCCAGCATTAACATGGCTCCTTTCGAGGCACTCTATGGTCGTAAATGTCGTTCACCTGTCTATTGGACTGAGGTAGGCGACACACTGAAACAGTGGGGTGATGTCGTTTGCATGTGTTACACAATGGAAAGTTTCTTGTATAGGGTTTCTTGTTAGAAGCTTGTGTAGTGAGGTTTACATTAGGATCCCTGGTCTTGCGCTTCTGGTTCTCGGTAGTTACCGCGGCCACAATACTTGTTTTCTCGCCTTTCCGAACTAAGGTCCCGTTCTTTATGTGATTTCCATCGCCATTTCCATTTCCATTGTCGTTCCCATTCATTGGGATGACTTGAGCCAACAAGTTAGAAACCAGAGTTGTGATTTGTTGCGCCATTTGTTGGGAAATAATCGCAGCCAGTTGGGCATCAACACCTTTGTTGTTTTTGTTGTTGTTGTGGTTGGTGTTGTGGTTGTTGTTACTTTCCTCTTGGTTTTCACCACTGTTATTGCGAGTGCTGCGATGTGGAGACATGATCTGTAAGGGACACAATGAAGGTTCAATGTGGCATGAAATGAATAAGGTGATATAAGGAATGTAATCATTTATTCATTAATTAAAACGAATAAACGAAAACGTTGACGTATCAAAGATTCCAGATTCCAACAACATAGTGAAGACATGCTTTAGCCTATAAGTGAACACTCATCCCGAGAATTCCCAGGTAGGCATCCGGGTCTCTCGTCTGATTGGGATATATGCGCAATGCCAGCCTAGACAGAAGACTCAGAATACAGGCGTTCACCTTTCCAGATTGCACGTGTTCGTTATTAAAATCTAGAACTTCGAAGAGATCTCAAGGTGGTTCAGGTTAAACCTGAGGGTTTTGCCTTATTAGTCTAAGAGTGGATCCAGTGATGGAGAGCAACCTTCTCGTAGGGATTAATGTAGGGATAAGAAGTAGGAGGGAGATAGAGAATAGCAAGTAAAAGAAGCAAGTACTGGTTAAATCCTATGGTTATAGACTAGATTATTTTTCTAATAACCTAATTCCCTATAACCATGGCTCTGATACCAATCTGTAACACCACAACCGATGGCGGAAACATCGGGATGTCACGTATTGATGATTGTTCAGTAGCTCATGGTGAATAATAAATTTCATTAAATGATTTAAATAAATTACATACAATTGTTCTACAAGAATTCGTACATCAAATTGAATAAAACTATGCACACATCTTCAAGCATTAATTCGAATCTTCAAACAAGTAGAACCTGAAACATGTTAAGTTGAAAATATTTTGGGTCAACAAAAGTTGGTGAGAATTACATAGGTTTTGATAATCGAATAAAATTTTTGTGCAATTCATGTGTCATGGCAAGTCTAGTCCATATGTGAAAACATACTAGAAGTAAATCGAGTGCATAATCAACCATTGTGACTGTTGTATTGTGGTACATCCCATACGCTCATGGTTCACTCGTTTATATTGCAGTAACAAACACCCACGCTACCTTTGTAGGAGGCACGTATCCGGGTGGGATTGTCAGTCCAATAGATCTATCAATGTATACCGTTTGGCTGATGAATGTTTATGCTAGAATTGTGCTTACCCTTGTAACACCCCAACCGATGGCGGAAACATCGAGGTGCCACGTATGAATGATTGTTCAGTAGCTCATGGTAGTACACAAGTTTAAATAATCCTTTATTACATTACAATATTGAATTACATTAAAGTCTACATCAAGTAATCAACAAAGCTTCAAATATCTCCTCATGCTAGCTCTAGACTTCAAGCATCATTATTTCCTATTGAGTTTGGAAAAATGGGGGGGGGGGGGAACTAGAAGTTGGTGAGAATACATAATCCATGTTAAGCATATAGTTTAAGTATAAAAGTCTAGCAATTCGTATGTCTATCGTAACTTTAAGTCTACATGAATAGTATAATATGTTGACATAATCAAACCTCCGACTAGTTTAGGTCCATCCCGTCATCCACGGTTCACCTTAGTAATATGTTGAACGATAACAATCACCCACGTTACCTATGTAGGAGGTACACGTATCCGGGTGGGATTGTCAATCCAATAGATCTATTATTGAGTATCGCCGGCTTGGCCATAGCTAATGATTATGTAAATGTTGAAACTCGTTGAAACTCGTTGAAACTGTTGACTAATTCATGAGGCAATAAAGTTTACTACTAGACATGCATGTTGAATTGCTTAAATAATTGTTGCAAGTATAAAGAATCGCATAAACATGGTTACGTAAACTCACCTTAGCAAAGTGTAAATCCTAGCAAGTAGCGACAAGTCTGAACTTGGATTAATTGAACTCTTGTATCCTAATACAAATAAATGATGCCTTAAATTCTAATACAAATAAGCTTGTTTCGTTTCTTGGTTGTAAAGATAGTTTATTCAACTACCTAGACTCGCATTGAATGAATGCGCGTCTTGAAGTTTGTGACTTAGCGAACCGATAGTAACTTCGTTTGGTTTCTTGAAAATATATGCGTATGTATAGTTATTGGAAATAAATAAGTTATTGAAGTTATTGGTAAAGACACATTTTGTATAACGAAATTATATTTACGTAGCTTGACTCAAATGTTAATTCGTCTCGTATCTTGGGTAGTAAATATATGTACTCGTTAATAAACATAAATATATCTATACTTTTTTTTTGACAGCGCAGGATTTGAAAGTTAGAATTTATTTGTAAAAACATAGTCTCGTCTATACATAATCATAAACTTGAAAGGCTGATTTGGTTCTTATATTTTATAAAAAATTGGGCAGAGTTTCCTCTGTTTTTGTAAGAAACCAGACAACACAAGTCGTCTATTTTAACTCAAAACATCAATTGCCCAATTTCACAACATTATTTAATAAAGCTATTTTACACGACGAAAAGTTAACTTATTATAAATCTTACGCTTTGACAATTAATAAATTTATATAAGCGTAGTTCGAGTTGTTAACTCGCATGAACAATAGGTCGTCGTTATCCGATTCATCCAAACTAACAATAAAATAATCTTTGTTATAATTTGTTCGGTTCGCTTAAGTTTTCGCAATGTATAAATTAATATATATATATATACAACCCAATATAGAATAAAAATAGTTAAACGAAAGTCATGGCGCGTTATACCTTCCTGCGAACAACTCTCGAATCGATACGCATTCGTCTAGAACTAGAGTTTGACCAACTTCGACAGTTGACTGGGGTTGACCAGCTTTGACCACGGTTGACCAGGTTTGACCAGATCTTGACCAGTTTGACTGTGGTTGACCGCAACGAAAACGAACAAGAAACAGGCCTAACCTACCCGAGCACAAGGAACACGCCTAAACCCGACGAGCATCTTGATCCGAATGGAACCGAACATGAACCCAAGGACCAACCCAAAGCCAAATCTGAATCGAACCAAAAATCAGGTCAGATTTGACCCGATTCTTACACCCGCTGGATCTACAACACTACCACCATCGGACTCCACTGAACCATCGTCACCTGTCACCCATGAACCCGAACCACCATCTCCTACCTCAAAACCACGAGACCATCACTGTCATCAATCATCCCTTCGGCTTCCACAGCTAACATTCCCGCCTGATTTGGCTTACAACCCACTGTGCAAACAGCTTTACGCCTCCCTTCCTTGGGCCTAGTACAGCGCCGCCACCACCATGATAGTGGTGGTCAGCCGTTCTTGTGAGAGGAGGGAGAGAGAGGGTTAGCGAGAGAGAGAGGAATAGATAGATCGGGTGAGAGGGAGAGGGAGTCAGAGGTGGTTGGCGGCGGCGGTTCGAGTGGTGGGTGGTTGTTGGCGGCGGCAGAGCTAGGGATCTCATGGTGGCTCGGTTAAGGGTTAGAACATAGGCATAGATATTGTTGTGTGGGTGGATGCGTGAAGATGATGTCTAATGGCAAGGGTGGTTGTAAAAGATATCAAATGCAGCATCAAGATGCCAATCGCTGGCCTTCAAAGCCTGGAGTGTATCTGTGAATGATTTAGGATGAGGCTAGGGTTTTTTTTTTTTTTTTTTTTTTTTTTTTTTTTTGTGAGGAAGATGGAATGAGGATGAATGGGTTAAGGAGTTTAAATAATAAATATGTAGGTTTAGCTAGGTGGGTTAGATGGATGTGAACCGCATATACAAACCCGTTAATGATTGGCGTCTCGTTTTTTTTTAATTTTAAATTCGTTAAATCAGTAGAATAATTATTTTATGTAGATTTTTTTTTATATATTATTCGATTCAAGACGAGTATTTGGAATGTATATCATGTTTAAATTTGTTAGATTTAGGATCGGCTAGTCGTTTAATATCTGATGTATTATCACCGCGTCACTATATGACGTAATTAAGTAATTTAATTTTGTGGGCAAGTAATAATAAAACACAACAAAAATATTTCTTGTTAATTAGGTATTATCGTGAAAGAAATTTCAATAGTTGTGTGAATATAATATAAATATATATTATTTATTTATTTATTTATTTATTTTTATATAAAATAGCGGGGCGTTACAGGTGAAGCCCGTATCATTGGACCCGAACTAATCCAGGAAACCACAGACAAAATTCAACTTATTCAGGATAATCTCCTCAAGGCTAGAAGTCGTCAGAAGAGTTATGCTGATAAACGTCATAAACCCTTGGAATTTCAAGTTGGGGACCTTGTACTACTTAAGGTATCCCCTTGGAAAGGAGTAATTCGTTTCGGTAAAAAGGGAAAACTAGCTCCTCGATACGTAGGCCCCTTCAAAATTCTTGACAAAGTTGGAAAAGTGGCTTACAAACTTGATCTTCCACCTGAGCTAAGCAATGTTCACCCGACCTTCCATGTTTCGAATCTCAAGAAATGCTTAGCAGATGAGAACCTTCATGTTCCTCTTGAGGATGTGCAAATTGATGAAAGCATGCACATTATCGAGAAACCCGTTGAGATTGTTGATACTGGAGTCAAGAAACTCAAGCGCAGTCGCATTCCAACCGTTAAGGTTCGTTGGGAATCTAAACGAGGCCCAGAGTTCACTTGGGAACGTAAAGACCAGATGAAGTCGAAGTATCCACATCTTTTTCCACCAGATTCTCCAACTCCAACTTCGGGACGAAGTTCCTAAAAGTAGGGGAGACTGTAACATTACGCATTTATACTTGTACGTTACACGATCATTATTAATAAAACGTCAAGTTTCAATATTTTTGTGTGTATTAATTATTTTTGAAACATTTTAGAAGCCCTAATTCCATATATATATATATATATAATATGTATATATGGATAAACCTTGGATAATTATCAAAAAAAAGATGCTTGGGCCGGGAATCGAACCCGCGCCCAAGACCGGCCCAACAACACACTCACACACAAACCAGCTGGGCTGGCACTTCACATCTGTTCAAAACTGATGCATTATAATTATATTCTTGGTTGAAAACCTTCACAGTTGACTTGAAAAGTCAACTGTGGAACGCGAGTTGCCAAAATCACCAACATTAAACTCGTGATTTGCATATTCTTGGCAACAATACACGATTATCGGCCATCTATGACTCACCAACACGTTAATTATCAATCAATTGATAACCAATTAACCATATACGCGTATATCATTGAATGTGTGGTCAACACTTACCATTTCTTCGATCCAGTGCTTAACACTATAAATTGGACATTCACGAGCATTCACAACTCGCCAATACTCCTCTCTTAATCTCCAATTCTTCACATAAACACCCTGTTCTTGATCCACGATCGCATTCTTGACTTTTTGGTTTGACCAATCAATCGAGCTCGTAACAACCTTGTAAGTGTAATGTTTTCTATGGGTTATGTTCATCGGCATCCACACATCAATAGCCTTATGATTAATTGGGCTATTGATGTGTGAATCAAACTATTGCAGAAGCTAGGGTTCGTAATGTTTAAATTGGGGATAAACTCGATTCAGCATAGTGTATTTATTTTAATTAAAACAGAAATAATCACAACCACTGGTCTGGACCAAGTGGTTGTGACTGATGCTAATTTCCCAAGCCACCCGGGTTCGAGTCTCGGCTGTGGCACCCCTTTTTGTTTATTTTTTTCATTTTTAAAACAATCAAATCAATTAAATATATATTATACATTTAATCTTATAAATTCGTTTTTAATTATTAAAACCCTTTTATAAATTCTAAAAAAATTATTTTTAACTAATCTGATATAAATGTTCCACCTACAATTTTTAGTTTTCTGAAATTAATTTATTTAATATATATAATAATTAAATCAATTTTATTCTATTATATTTATAAAATTCCATTAAAATATCAAAACAATTTTATAAATTTCCACAAAAATTATTCTAAGTTTGAATAATGATAAACTTTCTAAAATGATTTTTAATTCTGAAAAATCATTTATTTTATATTTTTAATCAATTTTTGTTAGTTTTAATCATAATTAAATCATAATAAATTCAATTTTTAATATTTTTGCACCAAAATTTTATACAATTTATTTCTGAATATTTAGAACAGAAATATAAATTTTAAAATAATAATTCTTTAATTTTAGTATTTTTAAATATTAAAGTTAAACTTTGACAATTTGTAATAAATAGATTTAATACTTTATTTTAAAGAAAATAATTTTATAAAAATTATTTATATACTTCAAAAACATTATTGTGAACATCCTAAATTCAAACTTTATAAAAAGACTTTCATTTATTTTCCCTTTATTTATTAAAACATTTTATTATAAATTCAACAAATGGATATCCCCAAATCGAAACCCTAGAATATACTTGTAGACTAGATAGACATAGACTTATTTGTTGCCTTATACATAGGGTAATCCTTGGCAATCTAGTGGGCTACACTCATACTATTCCTCAATACCTAATACTATACCAAGGTGAGTTTACGTAACCATGTTTATGCGATTCTTTATACTTGCAACATTTTATTTAAGCAATTCAACATGCATGTCTAGTTGTAAACTTTATTGCCTCATGAATTAGTCAACAACAGTTTCAACGAGTTTCAACGAGTTTCAACATTACATAATCATTAGCTATGGCCAAGCCGGCGATACTCAATAATAGATCTATTGGATTGACAACCCCACCCGGATACACGTACCTCCTACATAGGTAGCGTGGTTGATTGTTATTGTTCCAACATATTACTAAGGTGAACCGTAGATGACGGGATGGACCTAAACTAGTCGGAGGTTTGATTATGTCGATTCAACATATTATGCTATTTCATGTAGACTTAAACTTACGATAGACATATGAATTGCTAAACTTTTATACTTAAACTATATGCTTAACATGGATTATGTATTCTCACCAACTTCTAGTTGACCCCCCCATTTTTACAACTCAACAGGAAATAATGATGCATGAAGACTAGAGTATTTTCATGAAGACAATATGAAGTCTATGCTTGCTTGATTTTTGTGATGTATTAGAATTCCACATTAAAACTCATTATGTATTTTCTATTTTGGATATTAGCAATTTAAATTTATTTCAATTAAAATTTGGTTACCATGTGCTACTGTATACTCATTCTTACGTGACACATCGATGTTTCCGCCATCGGTTGGGGTGTTACATCTATAGCCAAAGCTTTCATCATAGCCTCATGACAAATATAGCCAACGGCGACACAGTCAATTTGGTTTTGCAACGCCTGCATAACGCCAACCTGCAATGCCAACAACCATGTACCTAAAAAGTGTTAGTCGAACGCTGTAAATGAAGAAACATTTGGCAGCAAGTTTTCTAAGATCGTTAAACCAAAAACACCTTTGTCTACTTGATCTTTATGGTTTCGTTATACGCATGGAATCAACAGCCACTTTCTCAAATGTTTCTTATGCTTTTTTGCTTTGGCATCATAAATGTTTGTTTGACCAATGTGTTTCACACAAAACAATGGCCTTCAAATTTGATTTCCTTTTCCCAAAAACATTACCCAAACACTATAACATTCATAAGAAAACAAACAAATTGCCTTCAAAGACTTGCGATTAATGCGATTAAACCCTGAATGTTTTAAACCAATTGTCCGGTTCTTTATCTTTGGTAAAAAAACAAATATAAGCAAACAACAATCGACTCTTCCTCTTCACCATTGATCATGTCCTTCACCCCCAACGAATAACATATCTCCTCACCCACCCCTATCTCTTACTCCGCCGTCGATGACCATCTATATCCGCCGTAACTGTCGTCAGGTGAGTTTAATGACGTTGCTTTATTACTCAATTCCAATCCTACTTAATCTTTTATATGCAAAAAATCTTAACTTTATGCTTCTAACTTAATATCTTGCATTTAATTACATCAATCTATTAGCTTTAGGTCAGTTGTCCACCTAAACGATAAAATAATTAAAGGGTTTATTTTATATGCTGTGTATGATGGCTGTATATAGAATTATTTTGGAAAAATAGATCTTATCCTAACAATATGATTTCACAATACTTTAATTAGAAAGTAGAAGCAACACAATAAGAAACGAATCGGGAAACATACTTGGAACTACATGGATCAACATCCAGACATATCGCCGCCACCATAATCGACGTCCACCACCACCACAACCCGGTTTCGGAGCAAAAAAGCCCTCGAAATACAAAACCCCGTCTCTCAGTTGTTCGATTACCAGTGCTATCACCGCCGCTACCAAGGGTTTCGCAAATTAACCCGGGTAACAACGATCGTCGTAACAGGGAGCACCGTAACATTGAGGAAGAGAAAGATTGGGGTTTGTATACAGATGAGATCAACCGGCAACCTGGAAGAGGAGGGCGGAGGCGGTGAAGAACCGATACAGAGAGAGCAGATATGACACCGACAAAGACAAAGGATATATATGAAGAAGATCTGTAGCTGTAGGGACTTGTACGTCGCTGCTTTACCGACTTGTAGTGAGGGAAACAGTATTCTCCCCTCACATCCAAATTTGCATTTTAAATCTATATATAATTGGTAAAGATTAGTAATTAGTATCATACAATATGCATTATGCATAGGGGTAATTGTGACCCGTTTACTTATGAATGGACCGATTTGAGTAATGTTTTATCTCAAAAAGGTCAAATCAACAAAAGTCAGTTACGAAAGGGTCAAATGAAAGTTATCCAAAGTCTATTTTAATCTCCTAAACATGATATTATTGTAGTAATATTTTTTTTAATTATAATTCACATATTTATAGGTAGCTTTTAAAATGGTTTGGGAATTAATCTTAATCCAGCCCAGATTGCTTTGACAGTTTGACCCGCAAATAAAATGACAGAATCATTTACCCAACTCGCCAGCCCTGCATCTCGACACATTTAAATATACAATCAAGTGATAGATTGAAAATTACATATGCATATACATGATACTATTGAGAACCCAAGGTGGTTAGTTGCTGGTATTGGTCAACATTTCTCATTATTGGTGGTGTCATAGGAACAAAGGGCCTTGTTGCTGTTAGAGTTGTAACCGGAGGTTGTTACAGCCCACCTACAAGAATGCAACATACAGTGGTGGATACAGAAATTTTTTGTACGGGGGGCACAGTACGATTTGACGTACATTGCATATCCACTAATTTAAACAATAGCTTCTTTTGAATTTTTTTAAGAAAGTAGTTATCCAATAATATATCTCTAAATTATAAAAATCACTTATCCATTATGTATTTTGTTAAAACGACAATAAAACCATATGGCAATATAGAAATTAATATAAAATTAATATAAATTAATGACAATAAAACTAATATAAAATTAATAAACCAAAACATTGATGGAGTAATATTCCCATTAAATATAGAAATTACTAATATAGAAATGTAATAAATCAATTAAATGAAAAGTAAAAAACTAAATAATTAATATTACTTGTTTTGTTTCAGTAAATTTGACTTTTGAATTTTTTTTTTAACGATCCGTATTGCCGGGTACTCTGTACGCAGCCCCCAATGGCCGAAAGGGGCCCCAGACGGCCTCTAGTTCGTACGGACAGAGCCCTTCGGCCCACCCGTCTCCTGTTCCAGGGAAAACCCGGCCCACAAACCCGCTAGAAGGCATGACGGTAGTGAACCGGTAAAACCTGGAGGGATCAGGAGTCGAACCCATGACCACAAGGGTCAAGGGTCTCTCCATCACTTCTCAAACACCTACCCCACCACAAGGGTGGGGGTATCCATCACATGCCTCCCGTGGGAATCGAACCCGGCTCACCCAAAGAGAGAACTGGCCCTTTTACCACTAGGCCACATGATCAGGATAATTTGACTTTTGAATGGTGGGGATATATGTATAGTACCTAGAGAGCCTATCTATAATAAAATAATAAAATAATAAACTAATAAGGTTCATCTTTTTTTCTTTTTAGTTAAATTGTTGCTTCTTCTTCTTCTTTATACTAAAACCTGCAACTCCACAACTTACTCAGCTATCATTCCATCCACCACAAAAAGTTCCGATATGCTTTCTTTTACACTTTTCTTTTCTCATTTCTCCTTCTAAACCAGAAATAGCTTAAAGGATCAACTACTAAAATGATCTTGGCTCAGAAATCCATAAACAAAAATTTCGACCAGCCGGAATACTAGCCTAAGCTCCTGGGTGGACGGTGGGCACATGCCCACCATACCATAGCTATGCATCTGCCACTGGCAACATAGATATTAATGATTTAATTCTAAGGAGATAGCATGATCGAAACTTCACGACTAAAAAAGGAAAAATATAAATAAATAGCAACGCCTAATGAAATCACCATGCTACTTTTTGTTTGGCTAACTGTAAGAACCCATTACTATTTACTCACGGGACTCTACTAATACCCTGCTATGCTAACTAGTGGGACCTGCAAGGTTAAGGCTGGAAACCGGTTGAAGTTGCCTTCGAGGTGCTTACTATTTATTTTAATAATAATAGCTTTTAAATTAATTTTTAGTCAATACTATTAAACTGGGAAGAAAGAAAATCAGTTAACATAGCTAAATATAAAACAGGTCTCATATTTTTATAAGGGAAAATCACCAATTTGGCCAGTTGACTTGGTCAACTTACCAAAATAGCTACCTTCCATCTCTTGGGAGAGTCGGCTCACAGGTCCCGAGACGTCTTTGTGAGACTTCTGTGATGGACCACTAGCTGGGCGACACCTCACCCCTCTCCTCACCCGTCTTTGGAGAGACGGTTCCCGATTCCAAGACGTCTTTGTGAGACCTCGCCTACACACTTCCCAACTCTTTCCTCTCTCCTTCTCCTTACTATCTATCTCTAATCTCTCTACTCTCTCTCTCTCTCTCCTCACCTTCCGCATACTCTCTCCAAATTTGTAGTTACTAGTAACATAGGCTTACGAGAAGAACGGTTGTTTTAAAACGAGATTCACATACTTCAAATGCAGAATAAGATAAAACCTTTTGTTTTCATTATTTACCACCTCAAATACTATTATTTTCTCTTATGTTTACAAACAATTTAACACTGTAAAAACAAATTACTAAACACAACTGTAAGTCTGTATTCCCATTAATCCATCACAAAAACGGGTTAAATTGTTTTCTCATAAATACCTGCATGATAATCTTGAACCTCCGATTAAGCCTGAGACGAAGGCTCTTAAATACCCATTCACGTTAATCATAGTACATGCGTTGAGCCGGAGAAGACTGAAAGAACACGTCACCGGAGAAGACGACGAAGTCTGCAGAAGGTTAATTGATCTGCGGAAGGGAGTAGAGAGAGAGAGAGAGAGAGAGAGAGAGGAAATAGTTAGGAAGTGTGTAGACGAGGTCTCACAAAGACGTCTTAGGATTCAGGTGAGGTGTCGCTCAGCTAGTAGTCCATAACCGAAGTCTCACGAAGACGCCTCGGGAACTGTGAACGGTCTCTCCCAAGAAATGGGAGGTGGCCATTTTGGTAAGTTGACCAAGTCAATGGCCATTTTGGTGATTTTCCCTTTTTATAATTGCTGATATGACACATACCCGGTTCAAAAGACAGATCATCAGTTCCCCTCAACTTCACATATTCCATAGTTGTTGATAAACGCCCTTGACTTTCTAATATCTCGCATGCATCACGTCCGTGAGTGCAATGTATTTATTTAGTGTTTTTTACATTCTTGATAGGTTTCTATCAGCGTGTACCCAAATCAGATATATATAACCTCTTTATACAATTTAAGATATATACAACCTCCCAATATCTGCCCAAATACAAGAGGGGCACCTCAAGCAGTTTCGACCTTCGTCTCACTCTCGATGCAAGCGCCTCATGTCCGCTCATAACCTCATGTAGTCATAAGCAATAACCCTCTCGCCTGAGGGCGCCTCAGGGGTGCTTTTTTCAAATTAAGTCAACCACTCAACAATAAAGGAAGAAAAACATGCCTTCAAGTAAAGAGAATAATTATACTTGATTTAATGATCGTGTGTGGTCTCGCACAGGGAAGAACCACCAACCTGTGCAATAACTAAAGCATCTGCCATTTCATTTGCAGCTATGCACTGTGCAACAACTCACTTATAATCTCCAACAACCAATGCATGCTGAATATCATAATCAAATGAATTATCAGCAATTCCATCGTGTACATCGTTTTCTTTTATTACCGATGATTCTTCCACAGCAGGAACATATTCTTCTATAGCAAAGCCATTGTGAGAAGTTGACACATGTGCTAACAGCTAGAGGACTTGGTGAATTGTTAAAGAAATCTTCCCTGTTATCAGATGTTACGTAACTGAGTGTCGGCCCTCCCTCCATAAGTTGTCAAGATTTAAACAACTTAGATCCTCAGAGATATTGTTTTGTTCTGTAACATCATTTTCTTCTTCTGCAGGTAAACTGAAGCAAATGTGGTTTAAGAGTTTTGTCCGTGCTATTCCATCATATATTCATATATATCGAACTTTAATGTTATAAATACCAATTTTCCCATTAAATGAAGATGCTGATATGACCAGAATAATTTTGGTTCCAACTGGCAGCTCAGAGACAATCTGCCAAGTTAAAACGTTGCAAACAGTTTAGACCGTAGAGAGCCACTAAATTGTACAAGTTACGTATCTAACTTAAAAAAGATCAACAAACTACCTCGGCAGAATTAGTGTCCCAGCAAATAGTGCGGTTATCTTTGACACATGTAAGCAGATAGGAGCTAGCTATCATGAGGACACTAAGACATCCCAAGTCGCAACGACACCTAACATATGAAAAAGGGTCTGAAAAAGTTGTGTAAACAGTTGAAAGTATAAACATGTTGAATAATAACTAATAACCACTATACATTTAGTGTAACCTGCTAATTTGCTCGCAATAGCGACATTCTGTTCCACATATCCCATATCTGCATGCCGAAAGCAAAGGTAACTAACTAATTAATAAATATAAGATTTGACTTTTTTTTTAACATAAACAAAGGCATAAACCATTACCCTTAAAGAAGGTTAATTGTCATCATGAGAAGCAACAATGAGCTGAGTAGCAAAATCAGGACGCCATTGCAAAACCGAACATCTTCTTCTAACCGAATCTGAAAAACTTTAAATAAAAAAAAAGCATACAAAATTAGTTATCACTCATAAGTTTATTTTGCAATTCATCTTATAGCATTAACTTACATTATAATCGGCTTTTGCTTCCTAGTATCCCAAACCACTGAAACCACAAACAAAGAAAAGTAGAAAACTGTATAACATAAATTCATATAAATTGGGATATTTCAAATTAGATTACATCTATTCCGACCCATACCAGTTGTTCCTTGATAAGAAGTAGATGCCAAGATACGCTGGACCTTCTTGTTCCATGATAAAAATGAAATTTCTCCATGCGTCAAAGATTCACTGCGCTACAGAAACAGGTTCGCTAAATGTCAACAAGAAATGGAGAATGCCCCAGTAAAGTAACACAAGCAACATAGTAATAAATTACTGAACCAACATCCAAATGAATACAACTCTGATTTAAAGCTATCGAACTGGCATGTAAACAAACAAGAAGCAAGATAAGCACTATTGAACTTGGTACTCTGTTCATAGCACAATGCAGTGTGATGCATACTTGTTCACACATTAAAAGTGCATTTCTTAACATATGACTTCAATACTAACTAGTAACTATAAATAATCATATGTTCGTAATCTAACCTTCTTTGTGTCTTAGTACAAAAAGAGTATGTAAGAGATCCAAAACAAAGATAAAAACATGCAGAAGTTTTTTGTACATACATAGTCGCTCCAAGGATCAACCGTCCTTTATTGCAAATTCAAATAACACTGAATACAAGGTCGATACATGGGGATGAGCGCAGATCGCAGCGCCTATTATCCAATATATTTTAACTATATAAGACTGCGGTCAATTCACAGCTCAGCTTTAGATCGACTGCACGTTTGCACCCAATGCTGAACAAATATTAAAGTTTCAAAGTTGAAGAACCACAATCGACACAAGACAAAAAAAAATTCCCAAGAACAATTTTATCAATTCAAAATAACATCAAACTGTCTAAAACATACACACTCAAATGCATCCGATAATGATTTAAAATAAGGATACATAAAGTTTGATGACAAAAAGAAATGATCACCCTAGAACTAATTCATAAAACCATACATCTTTTATTAATTCACCTAAAATACACAGTTGCCCTTCTATCTCTCAAGATCATAAATATAAAAAACCTCATAAACTCCCTTATTTACAGCAGTGCATTAAGCAATGACTGATATGCATCCTTTAAGACCATAAGTAATGGTTCATGCCCCTTAGAGGGCATTTTCCACCACAACATTATTATAATGCCCTTCAAACAAATGTGTAATGGTTAAAGCCACTTAATGCCCCTTTTTAATTATTACTTTCCATATTTTTTTTGTCATATTTGGGCATTATACTAGAAATGCCCCACCCTCATAATGCCCATATAATGCCCAAGGGGATGGTGTTGGGGGCATTATCATGCTTATTCATGCCCCTATAACGCCCATTACACATGGTCTAAGTGCCTTTCAAAGCATTTTTTTTAATGTATTATAACTTTGGAGCGAGGATCAGGTTCACTGCTCATATGTAATACTTAATTGTGATCTAGTTAGACTACAAACTAAAATCAATGAAAAGAATTATAACAAGTCTTGGCGAATATAAGAACATACTATGGATGATCTAAAGATCCTAACTCATTTTAATGTAACACTGTCAAGTTGGGTTTTAAAACGCGCGCCTTGATCGCGTGTCGAAGTGCTAATCAAAAACTATATTAAAAACTACTCCTTAGCTACAACTGACTGCAGTATAGGAAGTAGGGTTGTCGAACCTCAGGGAGTTTGTGGAAAGTGCTAATTACTAACTACTAATTAAATTAAAGTTAACTAAAGTAATTTTATGAAGTTTAATGTAAAAGTGCTGCAGTGCTGCAAAACGAAGTGATAATAGAGTTTTATAAAAGACAATAATATGGAAAAACGGTCACTCCGGGTTTCTGATTCGGTAATTATCAACTGAATTATGTTAATACCCTACCTAGGAAATCACATAGACATGACTTTGTTTAAGTTGTTCGACCTAATTCAGCTATCATAACATTAATTGCAAAGTTAAATTAATCCTAGTGCAAGAAAACCAAGATACAATAACATAATGCAATAATATTAATCAACCAAACTGTCTAAATCAGTCAAACATACAATTAGACGCAAAGAACCTTAAGGTGTTCACAAAATCTAATCCAAGTAATAAGTATCAAACATAAAATAATTGATAAAATAACCAAATCGTTCACCCGGAGAAACCGCAAGATGATTAGCCTTGCATCTTCATGATTTTCGCTTCAAGAATTGTTTTTAATCGTACGAGCATTAACCGGAATGAATAGATCTCTCCAAAATACTCAAAATCCCCCTTTGAAGCTCTCCAAATCGCCCCTATGCTTGCCTCCATGAATTAGGGTTTTAGTTGTGAGTTATCCCCTTAAAAAAATACCAAAATCTAATAAAAATCCATTTTTTTTCGTCAGACATGCCCCTCATACCCCATGGAGTGTTCAGCCCTTCTCCTCATGGGGTATGGCGCCTGATTTCAGCAAGTTGGGCTTATCAGCTTTGGGCTTGCCTTGTTTTCTTCATTTGGGCTTCATTTTTCTTGGTCCAAATAACTTAATTCTTCCACTAATGATCATCCTTGGCCCAATTCTTCATAGCTCTTCAAAATAAACTTCTTTTATCTTCAACGCTCGAGCCCGAATGTTCGGTTCCTGATATTATTTCTTCAATTCACGTCCTTTTTCACCGAACATCTAAAATCAATAAAAATTGCATAAATAATAACTAAAAATACTAAAAATATATACAACCTATAAAATTACCAAATACTTAAAACCATACTATAAACTCCCTAAAATAATAAATAAATGACTCGAAAAACTGTTAAAATGCTAAGGAAAAATGCATGTGTTTTACAACACATCACGCCTCAGTTCTCACGCAAAGCGACCTCAGGCCGCAGTCGCATGCGTTCTTGCTTTTGACTCCATGAGGCGTACAAAAGGAGTGTGAGGCGCACGGAAAAGTGCATGAGGTGCAAGCTTGAGGTGTGCTTCTAGTACGTTGGTGGCTCAGATATGACGGTGGTGTAGAAGTTGAAGATGAGGGTAGTTTGGTCATTTTACATGACTTAATGGAAAATTTAACGACGTTAGCTAACAAGGACCATTAATGTTATGAAAATTCAACCATAGGGGACACCTAAGTAATAAGTTTACAACCATTAGGATCAGTTGTTTAATTATTAAACGTTGAGGATCAATGATGTAATATTTACAAAGCACAAAAACCTACTGTGCAATTAAGAGGGTGTTTGGGATTGAGTTTCAAAACAACTTATTGACTTATTGGTTTTTTTCAAGAAGCCAATAAGTCAATAAGCTGTTTGTGTAACTCAAAAACACTTTCTGTTTTGACTTTTGGCTTTTAAGGGTGGAAAAACTGCTTTTGATAAGTTAGAAATCCCGGCTTTTGGCTTTTGACTTTTGAAAAAAAATTACAAATCTACCACCCATATAACCAATATTCACAATAAGTTAAGTGAAACACTTAAAAAAATATAGAGTAAATTCCTTTTTGAGTCCCTGAGTTTTCTTGATTTTAACTAGTTGAGTCCAACATTTTCATTTTTAACATTCTGAGTGCTTGTGTTTAATTTTTGTTATGGTTTGAGTCCAATTTTCTAACTCTGTTAAATTTTTTCTATTAATATTTATGAAATGACCAAAATACCCCTACCATTAAAAATAAATAATTATTAAAATACTTTATTATATATATTTAATAAATAACTGTTACATATCTCAATCTCAGTCATTTACATATCTTGAGAGAGAGAGAGAGAGAGATCTGAGAGAGTAAGAGAGAGAGAGAGAGAGAGAGAGAGAGAGAGATCTGAGAGAGATGCCTGAGTAAGGCGGAGCCACGGCGGAGCTCCAGCCAGATCCTCCTCTTCCGATGATACCCTTCCCCCTCCACTAGATCTTTACAGAGGAGACCTCCCAAATCCCTGTTGAAGATGATGAGAAGCAGCCTGATTTGGACTCAAGTGATGTAGATGATTCAATTGAACAGACCCAGATCACTGAATCTAAAGGTTTTCATAGAGACTTGAATCTTTTGCGATGGTCATTTCCGGCCGCTGCCTCCATCTCCGGCGCCACCCCTTTTTCCGGTAAGCTTCTCTTCTCCGGCAACCCTCACAGAAACCCCTCCTCTTTTATACCCGATTAACACCCATCCTTCTCTTCTGTTTCTATTGTTTCTGTTATGAGTGGTGGGAGGTGGGCAGTTGGGGGTGGTGGGAGGTGGGCGGTTGGGGGTTAGGGTTCAGGTGGACGGAGGAGGTGGTTGTGGTGGGTTTTCAGATGCTAGGAAAGGAGGTGGCTGGTTGGGGGTAAGGGTAAGGGTGGTTGTGGTGGGTTTGGTGGGTTGCAGGTGGTTGTGGTGGGTTTCAGGTGGAGGTGGCCGGTTGGAGGTGGTTGGTGACGCGACGGTGGTGGTGGTGGTTTTGGTGGGTTGCAGGTGCAGGGGGAGAAAGTGTGTGTGTGAGAGAGAGAGAGTGTGTGTTATTATATATTATATTTTATTTATGCATTAAATACTTGTACGTTATACCTTATGCATTACAGAGTTGTATCTATGTGTAAAATGACTGAGATACCCTTATAGTTAACTGACTTAGTTAACGACGTTAGAAAATTGGACTCAAACCATAACAAAAATTAAACACAAGCACTCAGAATGTTAAAAATGAAAATGTTGGACTCAACTAGTTAAAATCAAGAAAACTCAGGGACTCAAAAAGGAATTTACTAAAAAATATATTGATTTTTTGACGTTTCTCATCACAAAAGCTAATCCAAACACTTTTTTTAAAACTCCTTTTCAAAAAATCATAAGCTAATAAGCACTTCTGACCAAAAGCACTTTTGCATTTCCAAACTCAATCCCAAACACCCTCTAACTCCAGTTATTTTCTTCATTTTGACCTAGAAGTGCTCTAAACTTAACAATTAATTAGTATAACAGATACAAATAAAAATAACCTTAATATTATGTGCAATTTTTATGATCACATATGAAACTATAACGAAGGGTATAACTAAACACACACCACTAAAGTCTAATACCACTAAAACATCACTGACATATCATTCAAGTCAACATGGTCATATAGGTGATGTTCTTTAAGACTGTGTTTTCGGTGACACCTTATGCCTCCTCAACCTGTTAATTAGGAGAAACACCATGTTGTGGACACTAAAGGGAGGCGTTAACCCCCTTAATGGACGTGGAGGAGAAGAGAGTGGGGACATGTTATCCTACATAGTGTAATAAAAATGAGAAGGATACAAAAAACACATTGGATAATGAAAATATAACACGAGTCACAAAATATAACACAATGCCAATAAATATAACACAATGCTAAGGAAAAATGACACAGTGAATAGCAAAAATGACACAATGACGAAAATAAAGAAAAGGCACAATGCAACATAAAAGACAAAATAATATAACACAAATTATAAAAACGACAAGCTAAAAATCCAAAATATCAAAAGCTTAAAAACTAATCGTAATATTTGATGAGACGTTAATCGAACTTCGTTTGATACACTAATCAAATCATAATAGATGTGTTAGTTAATTGGTTAACAAGACCCACAAACAATAAATTGTGTCATCCAATTGATGACCACTTGCTTAGAATAGAACCTACTAGATCCAAAAACACCAACACTTTGTAACACAACAAACAGAAACAATCCACCCAACAAGACAAAACAGAACAAAATCCAAACTACCATACTCCTAACCATCACAACCACAACCACAAGCACAAGCAATAATCATCGGTCACCACAACATGTTTACCGACGACTCAGCATGCAACACATACAACTACGGAGACTCTGTCTACTGGGACGCTCGTTACATACACGAAGCCTCTGCTGGCTCCTTCGATTGGTACCAACGTTACCATGCCCTTCGCCCCTTCGTTAGAAAATACGTTCCTACGTCTTCTAGAATCCTTATGGTTGGTTGTGGTAATGCTGGTATGTTCTTTTCCCCTATATTTCTTGTTAATTACCTATCACTTGTTGATTTCTGTATGATTTGAAGGATTTGTGCAGTATGTTTTTTTTTTTTTTTAATATGTGTTTGTTGTATTTAATGGATATGAATTACTGTAACTGTTGTTTGTGTTCCATTATTGCGGTTGTTGCCCGTTTACCTGCCTGCAGCTTATTTGTTTTTTCTCTCTCTTTTGAACGGCCAACAAAATTTTATTAATAGAACGGGCTAACCTAGAGATGAGCTTACCGAACCGACCCCGATACTGATTTTTGTCCAAACTGCGTAACGATACCGAAAATAAACGGTTGTTAAAAAAGGAGCAATAGCTTCCCTCTTGTTTTTTGTTTTATCAAGAGGGCGTTATTGCTCCTTTTTTAGTTCAAAAACTCGTATACAATGGCGAATCTTGAACAAAAAACATGGTAGGGCTGGACTCAATCTGGTAGGGTCGGACTTAATACATATAAAATTTTTGGTAAATTCTAGACAAAATTTATACTATGAAGCGAAAAAGTTGGGTGGGCCGAGGCCTCGTCTAGCCCGTAGAAAGATCCGCCCATGCAATTAGACCAAAGTCTTATCCATTTGTTGATGGAACTTCAATAGTAGCTAGGTCTAGAGGGTAATTATGAGCATTACGTTCATGCATACCTTCCATACCAAGGTTAGCATGGTTAATGATATCAACCCAAGTTTTAATAACACGGCCTTGACTATCAACTACCGATTGGTTGAAATTGAAACCATTATACCAACTCGAACCGGTACCGATACCGAAAACAATTGATAGCCCACATCAAGATACCTGCAAGAAAACTATCTAAACAGTCAAAACGGAGGGATTGCATCATGTTGCCACCAAATCCTAAACTTTGCCGCTTGTTTGTAACTGGTTGTTTTGAGTAGAAGTATATTCTGATAAAAAAATTGAATTAAAATAAAAAATAAAAAATAAAAAATAAATTGGGAGGTGATATAAACAGTTTTGGGATGTGTTTTTAGATGAAATTGAAAAGTTTGTTGCCTTAGGGTTTGAATGTGTTTAGAAGATGACACATTGGTGAATTACATTATAGGTCAGGTAATATGTTTTGTACTTGAGTTGGGTTTATTACTTTATTCCTTCTCTTTTATGTAGAAGATGACAAACAACAGGGTATCAATAGTAAAATACTAGTGATTTGCGACATTTGTAGCAATCGATATTGGTCGCCTTTGCCTACCGGAAACAGATCCTTGTGTTTTGGTTGCCTGAATGGAAACTTGTTATTGGTTAGTTATTGTGGATTGGTCCTACTCAAATACGCTTAACTGTGTAGTGTGTCTCCGTTAATCCACAATTACAGGTGTTGGTGATAATTGAGATGAGACAATATCTCTTCTGCGGATAGAACATAATGACGGGGTGATGGGCATATCCTCATTAAGGTCTCTTATAGTTCCTTTATCGTGATTTAGGCTGAACAACGAAGGAATTGCGTCTATTAGATGTTTTAACTAAGGTGCTAGGCCTCGCTTTCTTGCATTATGTTTGTCGGCATATTAACTATTGTGACTTGTTAGCTTTTTAGTTTAGGTAAGGCCACGGTGCTAAATGGCATCACCCCTTTACATTCTAGTATTAAATAATTACGTGGCTTCTAGAGATGATATTGGGTTGGGTTTTGGTAATCCTAGTCCTATACCCGATTGTAAAACCGTGTCCCATACCCGTCATTACTCATTTCTCTCTAATTTCTGGTATTGATTGATGATGTGGCTGACTGGCTTCTTTTGTCATTACTAGCTTCTTAAGTCTTAACAGTAAAATTTGACGGATCACGTAATTGATTGTGCACGTTAAAAAAAACATAATTGATTGTGGAACAGTACTAGTGACATCAATATATATTACTGCTGCATGACAACACAACTTAGATATCATTGCTTATCTACACATTCATGGAAGATGCTTATATGTGTTTTTTCATCTGTTCAAGTATGGGTAAATGATAGATTAATGACAACACAACTTAGAACAGTACTATTTTTACTTCCTTGCATCATATTTTCCCCATGTGTTTGTGTATCTATGTTCACATGTGATATGTCTTAGTATGGGTGTAAGTGAGCTTAGCCGAACCGAACCTGAGATCGCCTAAGCTTAAGCTCAGCTAGTTTATGTAAGAGATCTCACGCTCATCTCATTTAGAGCTATTTCTCTAAAGCTCAAGCTTGGCTTGTTAGTAATTTTTCAAACTCGAGCTCGACTTGTTTGCTATTTATTAAATATTTTAATATTCTTTTATATGTACTCCATGGCATTGTGTTTTGAATTGTTGTGTTTGGTGTTTTTCTAGCTAAAACAACCCAAAACATGATGCATACATGTCAATTCTTAATCCTTTTCACACTTCTCACAAAATAAGGCCTTAGTACAGGAACCTAAATAATATACAGAGAGAGAGACAGAGAGAGAGAAAGGGAGAGAGACATAGTATTTATTTATTTTATCGATGTTTTATGCAAGTATTTATTAGGTAATTATATGTCTATTATATACAATAAAATTTATGGTATTAATATAATAGAATCGTTTAGGATCATGAGCCTAGCTCGGTTTGCAAAGCCTGAGATTGAGCTTGTTTATTAATCAAGCTCTAATTTAGGGTGAAGCTCGTTTAAGTTCTGTTAGGTTCAAGGTTTTAGCAAGCCGGTCCCAAGTAGCTCATGAGCGGCTTGGTGCATTTGCACCTGTAGCTATTAATTAGGCAACAATAGTTGTATTAGAGTCTAGGGTTTATTGAGTAATATATTCTTTTCTTTTATAATTTTTTAGGTAATATTTTCTTCCTCCTTTTGACTCCTTTTCCCTTTCATATATTTGTATATAAACTGTTGTTTTGTGTGTGATCTACCATTATCTTGCAAACACATGTCAGTGTGCCCTGTTTTTGTTAAGTTTTTTTTTTTTTGTGTGCATTTCTTGGCAGTTATGTCAGAGGACATGGTTAAAGATGGGTATGAAGACATCATGAATGTTGACATTTCATGTGTCGCTATTGAAATGATGAGACGCAAATATGAACATGTTCCTCAGTTGAAATGTATCCTCGCTACTTTTATCTTGTTTGTTATATCAGTGTTCAATGTTTGTGGTAAATTATAGTTATAGAGTTTTCTTTACCATATTCAAAGACTTGCAGATGGATGTTCGGGATATGGGCTTTTTTCTTGACGATTCATTTGATAGTGTAATTGATAAAGGTATTGACTTATCTATGGTTTAAATATTATTATAGAATTTAAAATCGGACTTTTGGTACATTCAGTCTTGACATTCTATTTCAGAGGCTCTAAAATCTTGAATACCTTGACTTTAGGCTCATGCTGACTTTTAACGACTTCCCGGCATCATTATCAGCATATTAACTTGTACCTTTGCATGCACCTTCAAAACATGTTATGCATTCTATATTTATATAACAAATTCGAGTAGTAGTTGAAACATCACCAAGTAAGTTAAAACACGAGAGATATCAAAAGCACGTGGCTTAGTATTGTGCAAAACCAATATCAGATATGAGATGTTTGAAATCACTAATCATGTAGATTAGTGGTCTTGGTTTTAAAAAGCGCTAGGCGCACAAAAGCGACGAGGTCTAAGCGCATTGAGCGAAGCGCAAAAAGCGTGGGATTTTCGTACGCGAAGGGCGCACTAATTATATAATTTAATTATATATCCCATAGGTTTTTAGCTTCATTTACCCAAAATATAGCTATAAATAAGGTTTTCATATGATTTTACCTATATGTACAAGCCAAAAACACCAAGGCACAACATTTTTATGCATAAAAATACATGGTGTACGAGAGGCGCGCGCCTCAGGGCTAAAAGCGACTGAAAAAAAAAAGCCAAAAAATGCGCTTTTCTGCGCCTTTGGGAAAATGGGTAGGCGCAAAGCCCTGAGGCGCCCTAGGCTGCGCCTTGATACACCTCGCGCCTGAGGCGTGCTTTTTAAAACCCTAGTGGTAGGGTTTAAGAAATTTCTAGCTATTAAAGGGGAGGGGTTGTCTATGTCATTATAAGCTTTAGTAGCATATGGAATTAGGATAAACCGCAAGGACTTTTGGTGGGATTTACCAAATATAAACAAGTGTTTTCTATATTAACAATCTTTTTTCTGTTCTTTTTTGCATGGTTTCTGATCTGCGGGTTTTAGGAACTCTCGACTCATTGATGGTAAGTTGTACTTATTTTTCACATTGTATATATGTATATCTTTACATATATGCTTCTCAATAAATCGTCAATATATGTACACGTTATTTCTACGTGTGTTCTAACTTCCTTTGCATTTAAAGTGTGGAACCGATGCTCCAATTAGCGCGTCTCAAATGCTTGGGGAAGTGAGCAGGTTTAGGTCTCCTTCGTTGTCTTTGTTTTGTAGTTTAAAGAACCATAAATATCATATCCCATCAAGGCATCAACCGGAAAAGAAAAATACTGTATTCTATAATTATATTGCAAAGTCATAATAATAACGTATGCTCTTTTATTTGTAGACTTATTAAACCTGGAGGGACATATATGCTGGTATGACAATGAATCCTTCCTATATGTTATATTCCCTTTAATTGAATCATATAGCCGATACCAATCGTTCCATTAATGCAGATTACATATGGTGATCCAACGGTGAGGATGCCTCATATAAACAGGCCAGTTTACAATTGGAAAATAGACTTGTACATCATACGTAAGTTATTTCTTAATTTATCAGTTTATTTCATTATGTGTAGCGTCAATTTATTATTGCTTACAACTTATGTGTATGAGTCTACTTTCGTCATTTTGTGTCTCATGACACACACATAGAGGGGCTTCTTCAATACAAAAAGAGGCAGTTATGTTATCATAGTTAAAAAAACAAGTACATGTGTTATGTGGTTTTCGCAATTCTATGACAAATACAAAAAGCCGGGGTAGTAATTGTTATAAGACAAAAGATTGTATAGTCCTTATATTGTCCCTAAGTTTGAGAAATTACGGGTTTCTTCCTCACTGTTCACTCGAATGTAACATATTTGGTCCTTCTTAAAAAGTCTTCCAAGTTTTTGGAAATGAGTAGCTTTCCGACTTCAGTCACTCTTGTTCTCGGTTTCAGCATATCTCTCACTCTTGTTCTTGATCTATTACTCTCAGTTTTTGTTTCTCTGCCTCTATGACTTTATGGTACCCGACGCAGACACCGAGACCGTTGTCACCCACTATCGTTGCCTTCCCAATTACCCTGTTTAAGCACTGAAATTCCCATTGAAGAAATAACCTCACCGTAGCTGTAACAACACCATCACAGATCACCAAGTTAGGCAAGAATCCAGGTCAATTTCAGCACTTTCATATACGGGTAAACAATATTAGCAATAGTGGCGTCCCTGAAGATATAGGTGCCCTATCCGAGCCATTCAAATATATGCCTGTTAGACCTTAAGTTTTGAGAATTAAATGAGTATTGGGCTCCCACGATGAGTATGTTAATCATTTTACAAACACTCAACAGAGTTTTTGACGTCTGTTAACGCCAAGGACCATACATGTTATGGGCTGGCAAGTGGTGAGGACCAAACCCATAATTCTCAGACCCAGTTATCGAAGCCGCAATATGGACATACAATAAGGATCATTTAGTATTTCATAAATCTTTTAATTCATCTAATTATTGTTGCTTATTACAGAACAATATTGCTCCATCACAGTTTTTTTTATCGATGCCTAAAATGTTTTAAAGGTCATTACAGCTAATGAATTCCAAACGATGGCTTTACCCGTTCCATATAACTAATCTATACAGTTTTTTTAACCAAACATTTTTTACCTGACCTGTCTATTTTGCCACCAGTAATCATGCAATATGATCTCACAAGAAGACTATATACAGTCTTTTGTTACTAAAACATTTGTCTGCTGCAGCTAGGCCTGGTTTCCAAAAGCCACCAGGTTCAACCTCATCTCCTAAATCACACCTCTCACCCGTTCCCACCACCGAGAAGGGAATGCTTCCTGCTGATTATGTTCTAGAAGATCCCGATTCTCATTACGTATACGTGTGCACGAAAATGGCCGAGAATCCTGATCCCAGTGACCCGCGGTTGATATATGATCAATGAGCCTCAACAACTTGGTTGTAAAAGTGGTTTAATATCTCTGCAGAATGCCACTTTGCTGTGGCATGACAGGTTAATATCTATTCTTATATTTTGCTTTTATTTTTGTATATTGTTACTTATTTTTATTTAATTCTTGATTTGACAAGAGGAAATATGAATAAATGTTTTGACTCTATGAGATGCCTGGACTGATATCATTTTTGGTTTTGGTTCTCTTAGAGCTGGCGATAGAGGCGTGATGAGCGGGTTGGGTAACATATTGAACCGCTTCGGGTTGTTGCGTATCATTCTTGGGTTGGCGGGTCGAACCCAACATGAACCTGAAAATTTTACACGAACTTGAACATGACACGAACCCGCAATTTGTGCCAAAACACCTGAACCCAAATACGGCATATGTATTCACACGAACACAATCTTTTTTAACCAGGAAAAAATCTATAATTATCATCATTTGCGTATTAATATTTACAGTTCACTTACATACTTTTTAAGCAATTAAGTTTAACTTATGTCAATTTGCAACTGAAAGTTTAAACTTTGGCCCAAAAGGTATCAAAATAGTTGAATTTGTTAAATAGAATGCATTTTACAAAATGTATATAAGAATAAATGGGTTAAATGCGAACCATAGTGTTGGCATGTACATGACCAATATAGATAAACTACCGTGTGTTTTGGCATGTACAGGACCAATATAGATAAACTACGTGTGAAAACAGAGTCTTTAGAAATTTTACATACCAAATTTTATTAAACATCGAATCATGATACATTTTTTAAGGTTCAATTTGAGTCGTTAATTTACGAATTGCAGAATCATTTATACATTCATAAATAGTCCACTAAATTCACATGATGCACTTATATAATGTCAAATATAAAACACTTCACATAATAACTTCAAAGCATCCATACTAATATCACAAAAATTAGGGATGAGATCGGTACCGTACCCGTACCGAAAATACCGGACCAAATTCGAATAAAAGTGGGTACCGAGTACCGTACCGAATATATAGGTATGGGTACGGGTATTGGTACCGGTATTTCGGTACGGTACCCGTTTTGGTACCATTTTATTATTTTTCATTTTTGAGCACTTATATGGGTACCAAGTATATAAACCATTACAAGTATCAACACTATACGGGTACCAAATAGGTAAAATTGATACGAATACCATAAATACTATAATATCAAGTAAAATATATTATCAAATTCATTAGTATATAGAATTTGGTACCAGTACCATTTTCACCCGTACCCGTACCGATACCGAAAGTAACGAATACCGAAATCAATAAAAGTGGGTACCGATACCTATACCGAGTACCCAGAATCGATACGGGTACCGGTATGGGTATGGGTATGGTACGGGTACCGGTATGGGTATGGGTATGGGTATGGTACGGGTACGGGTACGGGTACGGGTATAGGTAATCGGGAAAAAATGCTCATCCCTAATAAGTTATAAGAATCACATTTTTATAAAGCATCATAATGTTTTTTTACATCTTTTTCCATCTAAAAGACGTCATCCAAAAATTATATCATATTAACATTGTGTGTCAGACTCCCACTCAACCTGATCACTCAAATTTGTTCGTACAAGAAGCTTTGTACGAACATTTGTCACAATCATCTGTTGCAATCATCCTTCAGTACTTTCAACATCTGTTGAGTCATCATCATCTGTTTGTCTTTAACGTCTGTTCTGTCCAATAGATTCATGTGCATCTGTTGAGCTGGTCTGTAAAGTGGCCATCTGTTGCAATCATCCTTTAGTGCTTTCAACATCTGCTGAGTCATCATCATCTGTTTGTCTTTAACGTCTGTTCTGTCCAACAGACCTTCATGTGCATCTGTTGAGCTGGTCTGTACAATGGTCATCTGTTGCAATTATCCTTCAGTGCTTTTAACATCTGCTGGGTCATCATCATGATCTGTTTGTATTCAACTTCTGTTATGTCCAACAGACAATCATGTGTATATGTTGAGCTGGTCTGTATAGCGGCCATCTTAACAGTGGCTTGTGTAACAAATCTTGCTATCCACAACCACTGAACTCATATCCTGAAAACAAACATACAATATTATTGTCAAGAGTAGTAAAAACAAAAAAGATGAACTCAATACAAACTACTATGGCAACTGAAACTTCCGTATTCTTTCATAGTTGTCCACAGTATTCATCTTCTACAATGCCATGAGCGTACTATAAAGGTTGCTATCCAAAACCTCTAAACTCATATCCTGAAAACAAACATAACATATTTGCCAAACTCTAGAAGATGATTATCAGAATTTATACAAAAAAAAAAAAAAAAAAAAAATCCAGATCAGTAAGAATTGTATAAGAAAATAAAACGCTGGAATCGACAACAAATTATGGTTCAATTTCGGAGTTATTTGTTAAGCACCGGCAGGAAGCAGGATTATGATTTGGCCGTTAAAAATAATAATAATAATAGCAATTTTTTTTACTTAATTGAGTTTACAAATATGAGATAAAAATAAACGGTTAAGCAAAAATAAGAAAAGAGTTGGAGAATGGATTAAGAATGCTCTAAATTCACCTCTACATTACATTACACTACTGTCAATGGAGGTTCTAGAAATTTTCCGTACTAAATTTTATTAAACATCAAATCACGATACATTTTTTAAAGTTCAATTGAAGATGGAGTATAAAGAAATAATTATTGAATTATTATAATTAATCGTTAATCAAATAACATTTATACAATTACCATGTTTGTTGACGGATTGTAACGAATTGAATGATAATGTGTGTTATTCAATACATAAAATGTTTGTCATTTACAAAATGCAGAAACATTTATACATTTATAAATAGTCTATTATAATTCACATGATACACTTATATTTTATTTTTTTGTAAAGTAACTTTCATTAAAACATGATACACTTATATAACATCTAATATAAAACACTTCACATAATAACTTCAAAGCATCCATATTTATATCATAAATATCATAGTTTTATAAAGCATTATAATGCTTCTTACATGTTTTTCATCTAAAAAATGACATCCAAAAATTATAACAAACATGAGTAAATAGATGGAAACATTAAAAGGTTGTTTGGTTGATTAAGTGTTGAATCATTAAGAGGTCTGAATGGTTAAGAGGCTCTGAATGATTAAGTGTTGAATGATTCAGCTATGCACAAAGTCTGAATGGTTCAGCTCTTAATCATTCCATTCAGAATTTTTTTTAGGTTGAAACAAACAGTTTGAATGCTGAACCATTCAGAGCTGAATGGTTCAGAGTCTCATTAAATGGCAACCAAACAGGCCCTAAGGTGTGCAAAAGTCAACAACCATGACATTAAAACTAACATCGTTGTCTTTATTTTTATATTTTTTACTTCAAGCCTTTTTATAATCTATATCTATATCTATATTATATTATTAAGGAGGAGTGATGTATCCTTTAGTAATTTTATACACCATTCAACTATTATAGCAACATGTACAAGTGAATCACGCTTGTATAATGAGGGTATAATTGGAACTTTTTGTACAATTAAGACACCTGAAATGATAGAATAGTAAATCTAGCTTAATTCAATATCTCACATACTTAAATCTTATCTCAACTAGTGTGAACCATGACGCGCGTTGCGCGCCTTACAATATTTGTTTTGTAAACGGGTTTGCAACCGTAGTTAGAATATCAACTGAAATAAAGGTTTAAGATTCATATCATCACTTCAAATCTAATTAACAAAAGCCTCAACAGATTTCGTGTATATCATCGACTTAAATACTGCTCCTCTTCAACTTTGTTGGTGTTGCAAGAATCCTCTTGATGGCATTGTTTTCCAATAGGCTCTTCTTACTCTGTTACAATCCATCAAACATTAATCAAATTAATTAACACAATCTAAAAGTTTAAAAAAATACATTATCAAGATTGATGAAGAATGAACTTACCTTTGTACACAAACCAAGCATATATATCAGAATCAAACAATAAACAAAGTAATAAAGCTTCAACAAATATGGTACAAAACACAAACCTTGTTGGCGTCACCTCTGCCGTCCCTGCCTGTGCAAGAACAGTCTTGTTCGGTATCAATACCGTCTTTTTTGATAATGAATCCAAAAGCATGTTAACGTCCTTCAGCTTGTTAAGGTGCCTGATGGGTCTATTTTGCAAGAATTCTGTGAAATAAATAACATACAATTAACAGGTTACTGAAATTTGCCAGATATATAACAAACAGGGTTCACGTGTGAATGTGTAAGCTTAACATTTATTGCAGATTTATAACAAACCGACTGATCTGCACCCCCTGTAATCAATCTTGCTGAATCGCCTGCACAAATACATAATCAATCACGTATCGCAACACTAACAAATGCACTTGATAATCTATACCTACTAAATAACTTGTTGCACCACATGTCCTAGTTCTGTTCCCCGCTTACTCATATCACTCTTTCGTATACGTAATTCCAATCCATCTACCCGGTTATTTACAATCTGAAAGTAAACAAAGAAAAAAAAAAAAAAAAACACCCTTTAAAACTACAACCAATATGACCATACCTTTTTAATAAAACAGTCAGATCAGATCATAATCTGATCAGATCCGAATATGACCCATGAAGTTATGTAAATATAAATGGGTGTCGATCTGGGTACTAACCCATCTATCTAGAGTGGATGGGTTACGGGCCATGTGATATCATTAGTTAGAATGTACCTCATATTAAACATCATGTTGATGCTGGTCGTAGCCTGCGCTGCTGCGGGTTGCAGCCTGTGCTGCTCTAGTCGCAGCCTGTGCTGCTGCTATGGTCGCAACCTTCGCTGCTGCTGATGTCACAACCTGCGCTGCTGCTAGGACATGGATGTTTGCTGAATTACTTTTATGAGCTAAAATTCATGCAAACAACAATAGTTAATCAGTCTATGTTTAAGAAGCATACATTTAGTTTCACAGTTATATCGTACAACATGTAAACTGATAGAACCTGCAAAGTTGCTCTGATTTGAATGGTTCAGTCGGAAACATCAACCCACATATCCACCTAGTCCACACATATAAACATATACACTCTATGTGAAGAACCACGTAAAATAGTTTATTGTGAATTTGTTTTGCATACCAAAGTAGATACAAAAATGAAGATAAGCTAAACATGACCATAAATCGTTTAGGCTCAGAATTAGTTATTCGTTGTGGCTGCAAGTAATAATAATTGCCACGCATTAACAATGAATGATCAAAATTTTTTGCATCGTCACAGCCTAAATAATGAAGACGCTAATTTTGGTTATTCGTAGTGGCTGAAAGTAATACTAACTGCCACGCCTAAACAATGAAGACACCAATTTTTTTGCATCACGATAGCCTGAGTTCATACCCTATATTATTAACCAAAGATAACAAAAGTTCCTTACCGAGCCAAGTAACAGCCTGCAATGACGGGACATTCGGTTGAGCCCAGTTACCATTCGTGTTAGGAGACAGTGGCGGTGTAAAAGATGGGCCAGGGCCTGGGCTCAGACCGGGCATCATATTCATGGCTAAAGCAAAATGAAGAGCACTCGGTCCAGCTGTTGACCGAGGCGACCCAACCACCGAACCAGTTGATACAAACAACGGACAAAGCTCGTCTCGTGTGTGAGCAAAGAAACAGACCCGTCGGTTACACCCAGGCACGTCTTTACAAAGAAGGGTCCGGTACTGGGTCGGTGTAACCAACACTCAAAAATCCCATGAGCATACTCACACATATCACCTCCTCTGCAAGTCCCTTTCCTAAAATCCGGACACGAAACACAGCTGTAATGAAACTTCCGTGGTGTATTTAGAACATTACATAATAAAAGATAGTAGGCGCAGCCATAACCTTGCATCCATCAAGGCGCACATGTGCAGAATCCGGCCAAATTCTGCCAAAAATCATTATTAACAGGTTTGAAACATCTAAAAGTGACTTAGAACCAGCCTAAAACTGCAAGAAAAAATCCTCTTTATACATGTACACCTTGCTTATCTCGGGCCATCACTTTTTAAGCGACTTGCGCGCTGCGCCTGGTGACAGGCTAACCCTTTGTACCTTGAGTGTGCCTAGCCCTTTGTACCTTGAGTGTGCCTAGCACCTTTGATAACTATAGCCACATACACCTATATAAGTTCTGAGGCAGCCTTAAAGCCTAACTATCCCTTATCTAAAACCTATGCCCTTATATTTTTCAAAGTGATACAACATCAGTACCACTATTTATCCTATAGCCCTACATTCTTCATGATCAGCCAATCAGCCACATGAAACCAATAACCTTAGATTAATGTGCAATTGTATTAGAATAAAATACACTGCAGCCCCTTGATTTCAATCCAAATCTGAATCATACCAATTTTTCGGCCTCCTCTTTCGCGAAATTCTCCTGTAAAGCAGCGTAAGTCATTCGCAATTCTTCGATTATCGAGTTAAGCTCCTCTTCCTTCTCATTCATTAACCTTTCTAAAAAACCAAAAATTTCAACCAACACATAAATCAAATTGGGGAAATTAAGTATCAAGAAAAGTAAGATTGAATCAAATATTCAAATTTATAAATAAAAAAAAAAACCCATATCATTGGATTTCTTTTATGATGATTCAAATAGCCTCTTGAGCCTTTCATGTTCTAACGAAATCCCACCTTCAAATTCTTGATACCATCTAACACACATTCTAAGCTTCTTTATATAATCCATCATCATCTCACTCTTTTCCTACAAACCCACAAATATTCTCATCATATTACATCAAAAATATCAGTTTTCAAAAAAAAAAAGAACCCATAAATAATATCATCAAACTACATAAAAAAAAATCCAATTTTCAAATAAATAAAAATCTCAACATTTTTTCCTAGAAACCCACAGAATATCAACAAAATACTGCAAAAAAAATAAAATTACAAAAACCATAAGCTTTCAAACCTTACAGACATGAGGGGATAGAAAATCGTGGAGTGGGTTTTCCGGTGAGGATACAGATAGATTGAGAGACCGTCATCTTCATAAAGGTCTCGTTTGTTGATTTTTTTTATAGAGAGAGAGAGAGAGAAGAAGAAATAAAGTCTGATATGTGATATGTGTGTGTGAGAGAGGGATGTGAGTTATTATCAGGAGATGAAAGGGAAGAGGACACGTATCAGGAGATGTGTACAGCTGTGTGCTTATCAAAAAGACCAAAACACCCTCATTTATAAGACCAAATTACCCCTGTGTTGAAAGTCTAATATAATTAAAAAAACAGAAAAGACAAATGTCATTAATGAAAACACTATTCATTTTGTTTGGACTTTAATATATTTATAATTATAATTATAATTCTACCCTTATGTATAACTTTTAGAACACAAAACCACTCTACATTCATTGCTATAAGTTACACCCATCGTCTCTTTGTTTCCCCTGGTTGCTCAATTATTGCATCAATGTCATCAAGGGGTGGCCTTCTATGAGATTCATTTTTTAACTATTACAAATTGAAGGTTATCGTTACCTCAATGTTGAATGCTGTCACACCCTCAAATTTCACTTGCGGGGTTTTACCACGAGGCGCGTGACATACCAGGATCCAAGTCAACGGTCACAATAAACGACATCTATATGGTTTAAAAGTTACGTAGAAATACCAACCACGCAGTTTATAAGTTTAAAAGTAAAGTAGACGATGACAGCGGAAGCTAAAATAAATGTTTACAAAACCAATGTCAAAATATGAATGCAAACACAATCCGGTTTGCTTATGTATGCAAGACTAGACGCAGTGCGACTCCAGTGCGCCTAAGACTCCCTGCTACTTAGCGACATGAGAAAACATGCGAAGTTAGACAACACATAAAGTGCCGGTGAGTCACAGAGATAAAGTTTGCAAAAGTTTGTTACATGTAAACCAGACCCAACAATCCTTACATCTATACCTGATGCTAGCTAGACATCGTTACATGATACTATAGTGTCGTGAACCACTGCTGACAAATAAGAATGCCTCAAACCCGTCACCGGTTCATCACCCAGTGCCATAAGATATAGGACAAATATGCACCCGCCACCGACCTCCAGTCTGCCCGAGTGGGGCTTGCCAGGCCCAATAGATCTATTCACACTTTCCCCGCTATGTACCCACATATTGATGGTTCACTAAGACATGAGAGGACTTTTAATGATGAAAGTAAGAGTCACTAAGTATCCATGCGATATAATGTAATATGTTGGTCTAAAAGTTAGAAAGTTTGTACCGCATGTTTCTCCCCCAGAAATGTTCCGAAAACAGTAAAGAATGGGGTTGTGACACTCTGATGTATTGCAAAATACATCGGTTATTTGTACATATTTTGAGTCGTTATCGAGTCAGTGTGTGTCGTTTATATATATTTTTCAGTTTCTATTTAGTTTTTTATGTGTCACAGGAATCCGGATGGCAAAAGAGGCAAACTTATGCATAAACGGTGCTTTACGAGGTCCCGGATGAGTCACAAATGGAAAGAGAAGATAAAAATAAACAAAATTGGAAAAATTAGCCCGTCGTGTCACGCGACAGACTCCCCAGCACCCCGTCGTGTCACGCGGCGCTATGCAGATTCACTTTGAGGGCGTCGCGTGACGCGACCACTTACCCAGGACCCCGTCGTGCTACGCGATGGCCACCAGGAAGCCCAAAATTGTGTTTTTCAAGCCCAAATCGGATTTTAAAACCCTAGAACGAAATTTTTAGCTTCATTCTACACTTTTGGACGAAAAAGAGCTGCTTGGGAGCACTTGGAGGTGAGAGAAAGGCGAAGGGTCAAGATTTTGAGCATTGGGATTGAGAGATTCGGGTTTTAATCATTCGGTTTCTTCGTTCCTTTGTTCTTTTGAATTGCACACTATGTTTCTTGAACTTAGAATTGATTTTATTCTTATTTTGAACATGTTTATTGGTTAGACTTTCATTACTACTTAGGTTATGATGAATACTCATGATTGAATGAACGTTTTTTTATGGTTTTTTGGAACTTTGACTATGGGTTGATGATTTAGTAAAGACTTTGATTATTTTTGATCTGGTGTAGATGCGTACTTAGTTTTGTTCAATTGATAATTATTTACTCCACATGCGTTTTTGTGAATGTCTTTCATGTATGAATGCGTGTTAGGTTGTGGACTTTGTGTTAGCAACTAGTTTATGGTAAATTGCTAGTGTTTTCCATAGGAGTGGTTCTTGTTAATTGAGTAGTTCTAGGTATTCTTCCAATTCCAATAGCTGTAAGGTGCGGGATTGTCGATATGTCTAGGGTGTTAAATTGCTAGATTTAGATGCTTTGTAAGAAGATCTTCCTAGTTTCCTTACCGCTACTTGCGTATCGAGTCAGGTCAAGTTTTCTATAGTTACCCCTTGCACCCTTAGTGTAGTGAGGCTTTCGCGCTGTAAGGTAGACTGTCTAGCGGGTACTTTATCATCAGAGTAGGTAAGCCTGTAAGGGTAACCTCTCAATCGGTAGTTTAACGGCTTATAGGTAACCTTAGGTTTCTCCTTGAGAAGGGTCGAGGGTCCTCTAATTTATCCTGTAAGTTTAGTATCTAAAGATCCCGGTTCCATAGCTAGTTCCATAACCATAAAAGTTCGTCAATCATGAGTAGGATTCTAACCTAGGTAGTATTCTCACCGTCATTTGAATTCGGTTCAGCTCGGTTCACGTCTTAAGTTCAGTTTAGTTTATTTTAGTTAAGCTTTATTTATTTGCATTAGTTTGTTAGAAAACCCCCCTTAATCAACAAAACAATTTAAGTCAGTTTGTAGATAAGTAATCGAGTCTAGTTTACGTTTTCTAGTAGAGTCTCGTGGGTTCGATACTCGGACTTACTTTAGCTGTACTGCACTGACCGGTACACTTGCCGGTTGTGTGGTTTAGGTTTAGAGAGTCTTAGTTTATAAATTTAAAACTTAGAGTGTCTAGTTTAGGTTAATTTAGGTAGTTTTTATTAAACCACTTTGAGCACACCAAAGTTTTTGGCGCCGTTGCCGGGGACTCTTGGCGATTGCGTTTACTAGCTTTGATTACACTTATCTGCTATATCTGTGCTACTTGTGTTTTGTGTTGAGTCTGTCTTTTTGTATAGTGAGTCGTAGGAGTCTAATTGTTTGTGTTTTTTAATTTCTGTCAAGTCTGTAAATATGTTTGAAATTTGTGGAGGACCCTATTTTACCGTTAGATTTCCACAAAATGCGTGGTCCTCTGCACATTATTGTGCTAATTCCTTTGTGCAGCCGCAGCCATATTATTCACAGGGTTGTCCCACAAATTATTATGATGACTCGTATCAGCAGCCACACGATAATCAGTATCCTGATCAATTTTCTAGAAGCACTTCTTGTGAGGATAGTGGTAATGATTGGAGTGAAATCAAAAGTCTGTTGACATTATTAGTTGCTAAAGATGAAAATACTCAGAAAATGTTAGCAGAGCATGACACCATCCTGAAAAACCGACAGACTGCTATTTTAGATCTTCAACGAACACTAAAAGATATATCTAGGAGATTAGAAGAAGAAAAAGAAAAGTTTCAGCAAGAGCAGGTGCCGAAAGTTGGTTATACATATGATGCGGAGGACAACTACCTCGGGTACATGAACGCTCGAGGGGAGTTGTTCCCAACGTTTCCAGAAGAAGGGAAAGAGCCGATCATGGAATACGCAGATGAGTTAGATGAAGAGATCATCCCAATCACGGAGACGAAAATGGACGTTGAAGTCCCACCTCCGGTGCCACAGGTTAGTATATATGATTTTGGGAGTGACTCTGATGAGAGGACGACGAAGAAGAATGGGCGGCGTATCAAAGGTCGTTAGTGAAGAGAGAAGTGATAGAAGAAGAAGTGGAATTGGGGGACTCCATAGGTATGATGTTTGGTGCAGATGAGGACAATGAGGATAGTGAGGAGTCGTTATCCGAGGAGGATGAACTTTTAGATATGGATATAGATGGTTTACCTGCTTATGAAGAAGTTGGGGAGTCTGATCCCGATGGGGATATAGCATACCTAGATGCCCTACTTGAAGGTGAACCGATCGACATGACTGAACCTGCACCAGATGAGAGAACTAAGTGTGGGGATCATCCCATGTAAATGGTGGTAGAAGAAGCGCACCATAGCTGGCCCGTGGTATTAGTAATAGATGGAATTTCAAAATCAACAACACCACGGGAGAGGGCAAGGAAGAGAAAAAGAAAGGATAGACACCGGAAGAGGATCAATGGCTGGCACGATGTGGAGAAGAAGAAGCTAGTGAAAGTCACACACGATCGGTCGTCTTGCTACATGCCACGCATTCGGTTAATTCCAGGTAAGTTTAAATTTTGGTGGTCTGACCTGTTAAGAACTGTTAAATTATTTTTCAATTCCACAAATAAATATTTAATTGTTAATAAGAGTCGAGTGGAATTAAACGGTTTAGATCGGGTCCAGATAAAAGAGAAGCCCCCTGATTAAGTTTAAGTGTGGGGATGCTCTGTAGAGTTTGTAAATATATATTTATACTAAATTAGTTTTTTCTAGCTTTTCATTTTTTTTGTGGTCCGTCCTTCGGTCGTGGTTCATAGTTTTTTTATCTTTCTATTTTATCTTTGTTTTTGTGTCTTTGAGTCTGTTTATAGGTTTACGTGTTTGCTTAGGTAGAGGAAATTTCACATGAGCGGATCCCATGTATTTATCGTTATATATATTTTTTGAGTGGGAGTTTTGGTAAAGGTTTGGGTAATAAAAAAGAGATTTTTTCTAAAAAAAAAAAATTAATTAACTTTCTGTGAAAAAGGGCTTTTCACGTAATGTGAGGAGTCTGGGCTGACCTGTTCGCCTCATGCGACCAGCTATTACCCCGGGAAGTTATATATATATTTATTTTTTTTTCGCTTGCAACGCGTGTTGTGATCACCAGTGTCCTTCACGTTGAGCGAAAACCAGATTTTTTTTTTCTTATACCCATTTGGTTCTACCACCATTCACCGCCATTTTGCCAAGCAGGTACGTCTTCTTGTTTGTTGTTATATTATGAGTCTAAGTTAGTAGTTTGAGTCTTTTTATTTTTGTGTGGTTCGGTATTATGCTCGGGTTTTGTTTGTTTCATTTTGCGCAGGTTTGGATTGCACCGCCCGTACTCAATCTCCATTCGGGTGATTCCGGAGCTGTTTAATATTTATCAAGGCAAACCCGAGAGTTTATTACTGTGTCAGAGCCGATCGCATTTGAAATGCTATACGATCGAGCTGGATTGGACTAGAGTTTTTGGAGCTTACGCGTTAATAAACCAGCTAAGTCCTTTCCAATTTGCCCTTTTCTTTTTATTTTTGTATTCGGAATTTATTTTTTGTTTTAAGTCGTTTTCTATTCCTACATTGAGGGCAATGTAGAGTTTAAGTGTGGGGATGGGAAACTATCGTTTAGTCTGTGTCGTTTAGTCTATATACAGAGTCGTTTTGAGTCCAAAAAAAAAAAAAAAAAAAGTCTCTGATTTTGAAGTTTGCATTATATAAAATATGGAAAATGATAGGTAAAGTTAGGTGTCCGGTTTTCAAATAGTATGTATAATAAGAGATTAAAATTGATTGAAAACGTGTCTGATTTGGGATATGTGGGTAGGCTCGGCCGGTAGAAATGTTTCCTTTGAAAAGTAATAAATTAATTATGTTAGGCGATTTTGTGGGTTCTCATCTAGGAGAAACGGGGAGACCGAAACCGCCAAAAAGAGTATAAGAAGCACCGTTATAAGTAGAAAACCGTTAGAATTTCTAATCACTTAAAATAAAATAGAAATCAAAGCAAAAATGCTGAAGCTTAAGGTGCCTGGCCACTGGGATAGCGACTTGGATTGGTCACACCCTCTGAGTTAAGTATGCTGAGATGAAAAAAAAAAATGCTGAAGCTTAAGGTGCCTGGCCACTGGGATAGCGACTTGGATTGGTCACACCCTCTGAGTTAAGTATGCAAAAAAAAAAAAAAGTGATTTTAAATTCTCTTGGTTTTCTACATAAGACGGTTGGGAAATGGTCAATTGGTCGTTCCTTTAGCTTCATAAGCTTGAGGCGGGATTAGGAGGAACTGTGGCTTCCTTTGAGTGAGACCCTAGATAGACTAATCAACATGAACTTAACATAAATAAAAAGGGGCTTGGAAACCGGTTTGGGTTTAAGAGGATCAGTATACCTGCAATCGCAATCAACACGTTAGTAGATTATTAATTAAGTAACCTATGTTTTGAAACTGGATGTAAACCTAACTGTGATTCCATAGCATAATTCTTTTTCAGGGACGAAAAAAACATAAGTGTGGGGATGTTTGATGTATTGCAAAATACATCGGTTATTTGTACATATTTTGAGTCGTTATCGAGTCAGTGTGTCGTTTATATATATTTTTCAGTTTCTATTTAGTATTTTATGTGTCACAGGAATCCGGATGGCAAAAGAGGCAAACTTATGCATAAACGGTGCTTTACGAGGTCCCGGATGAGTCACAAATGGAAAGAGAAGATAAAAATAAACAAAATTGGAAAAATTAGCCCGTCGTGTCACGCGACAGACTCCCCAGCACCCCGTCGTGTCACGCGGCGCTATGCAGATTCACTTTGAGGGCGTCGCGTGACGCGACCACTTACCCAGGACCCCGTCGTGCTACGCGATGGCCACCAGGAAGCCCAAAATTGTGTTTTTCAAGCCCAAATCGGATTTTAAAACCCTAGAACGAAATTTTTAGCTTCATTCTACACTTTTGGACGAAAAAGAGCTGCTTGGGAGCACTTGGAGGTGAGAGAAAGGCGAAGGGTCAAGATTTTGAGCATTGGGATTGAGAGATTCGGGTTTTAATCATTCGGTTTCTTCATTCCTTTGTTCTTTTGAATTGCACACTATGTTTCTTGAACTTAGAATTGATTTTATTCTTATTTTGAACATGTTTATTGGTTAGACTTTCATTACTACTTAGGTTATGATGAATACTCATGATTGAATGAACGTTTTTTTATGGTTTTTTGGAACTTTGACTATGGGTTGATGATTTAGTAAAGACTTTGATTATTTTTGATCTGGTGTAGATGCGTACTTAGTTTTGTTCAATTGATAATTATTTACTCCACATGCGTTTTTGTGAATGTCTTTCATGTATGAATGCGTGTTAGGTTGTGGACTTTGTGTTAGCAACTAGTTTATGGTAAATTGCTAGTGTTTTCCATAGGAGTGGTTCTTGTTAATTGAGTAGTTCTAGGTATTCTTCCAATTCCAATAGCTGTAAGGTGCGGGATTGTCGATATGTCTAGGGTGTTAAATTGCTAGATTTAGATGCTTTGTAAGAAGATCTTCCTAGTTTCCTTACCGCTACTTGCGTATCGAGTCAGGTCAAGTTTTCTATAGTTACCCCTTGCACCCTTAGTGTAGTGAGGCTTTCGCGCTGTAAGGTAGACTGTCTAGCGGGTACTTTATCATCAGAGTAGGTAAGCCTGTAAGGGTAACCTCTCAATCGGTAGTTTAACGGCTTATAGGTAACCTTAGGTTTCTCCTTGAGAAGGGTCGAGGGTCCTCTAATTTATCCTGTAAGTTTAGTATCTAAAGATCCCGGTTCCATAGCTAGTTCCATAACCATAAAAGTTCGTCAATCATGAGTAGGATTCTAACCTAGGTAGTATTCTCACCGTCATTTGAATTCGGTTCAGCTCGGTTCACGTCTTAAGTTCAGTTTAGTTTATTTTAGTTAAGCTTTATTTATTTGCATTAGTTTGTTAGAAAACCCCCCTTAATCAACAAAACAATTTAAGTCAGTTTGTAGATAAGTAATCGAGTCTAGTTTACGTTTTCTAGTAGAGTCTCGTGGGTTCGATACTCGGACTTACTTTAGCTGTACTGCACTGACCGGTACACTTGCCGGTTGTGTGGTTTAGGTTTAGAGAGTCTTAGTTTATAAATTTAAAACTTAGAGTGTCTAGTTTAGGTTAATTTAGGTAGTTTTTATTAAACCACTTTGAGCACACCACACTCACCTTAGTTTGCGTTCTTGAAATAAAAAAAAGATAAGCCTTGATAATTCCAAATACCGCCGATCTATCAATAAAGTTTGTATAAGAGTTTTGACTAATAAACCTAAGGTTAACTAGTCCCCGATTGTCCAGATCATGATTAAGTAAGTTTGAAAATGTGTTTGACAGTTTAACCGACACACTAGACTGACTCGACATCCCGTTGGTGACCCATTATACAACTAAATCAAGTACACATAGATTACAAGTAAGGTTCAAGCATAACATACTTAGTTTGCATCAAGAATCGCACATACGAAGTAGATGGGTCGAATGAGGGAAGACATAAGCTTGGTTCAACCCCAGTAAGCCTGGTTCGACCCCCAAGTATGCTCCTTCAACCCTTCCTAAGTTCATGCATCCTAAATAAGTTCATTCGACCTTAACACATGTTCATTTGACCTTAACATGTGTTAATTCGACCTAAATCAAGCACGTTCGACCAAACTGATACAGATTCGACCAACGATCCAGGTTCGACCCTGGAGGTCCTCCTTTGACCCCACAATTGGTCGAAGGAACCCCGGGTTCAACCCTGACAGTTAATCTTCCTTAAAACGCACCAAAAACATCCGAAAACATCACGAAACATAGCAGTCACACATGAATAACATATCCCCACAAAACCCTACTAATTTTACTCCCAAATCAGTCTGTTTTAGTGTTTACCCAAAATGGCAAAATTATGAAGATGTCACATTAAGCATGGAAACTTTACCCAATTAGGAAACTTTCATGAAATCACTTAATAATCACATCATTATACTCAGATTATCATGTGAATCAAAACCCCTAATCATATCATTCATAACAACATCATGTATCAATCCCTAAATCCATCAAAATCCCCAAATTAGACCTAACATCATCATCCAATAATTTGTGACCTAAGATAATCAAAACTCATCAGTTATAACCATCCTAGAACATCTCTATATGAGCAAAACATCATACAAACATTAAACAACACATAACATAACATGAAGGATCATTAACATATGTTAATACATAAGAAAACTCATGTTTTATGATAAGGTTTTGCTTAGAAAGGTTTTAGAAAGGTTATTATTCATAAAAGTCACCTTAGATCAGATCTGGAACTTTGGGGTTTTATAAAAACGAATTAAAATTGCTTAAAAATGATTTAGGATGAAGAACACACCTTAGATCTTCACTTGTAATGATTTAGAGGGTTAGATTGTGAAAAACAAGCTAAAAAACTCCTTCCCTAGTGATAAAAGTTGAAAGAGAGTGTTTAGAGGCGTTTAGGGTTTGCGAAATGATGAAAAATGGCTATGGATGGTATTTATAGTATGGGTAGGTTCGAACCTTTCTTGGGGTCGAATGAGGGACAAGAGGGTCGAATGAAGTTTTTAACAACCAGATTGCTAGGTTCGACCCCCCTTAAGGTCGAACCAGGCAAGACATTTTCCAGATTTTCCAGTTTTGTCGTTTTAACGCATTTTAACACATCCTAACACATGAACATGTAATCCTAACATATGTTTAACATATATAAGCATGGATAATCATCTAAACACCGTTTAAACACGTATTTGCATATAATCCACCACATAAGAATTAATCTACGCATAGCACTTAATCTAGTTTATGTAATTCACCAACAACGGGACTCAAGACTCGTGTGTACATAAAAGACACCAATGATCCTCCAGATCATTGAACCCTAGACAATACGTAAGAAAATCCTGACTCAACTAACCCATTTAAGTACGTAAAGAAACTGTTTCCCGCTAATGTAGACTTATAAGTTTAAAATGTCAAGTCAAATATGCCGGGTGTCACATCATCCCCCTGTTGAAAGAATTTCCGTCCCGAAAATTGCACGAAGCCAAAAAAGGAAAGAGATGAAAAGAAAGAAACGAAAGACAATTTATCAGTTGTCACATCATCCCCTCGTTGAAAGGAATCTCGCCCCGAGATTCACTCAGCTCTGTTGGATCTGTATATTGCTCTTTTAGTTGAACATGCTAGTTGACACTTAAGTGTTTAGCAAGTTCTTGATGAGTGATAGCACAGCGGAATGTTTATAAGTTTAAAGCTACACTTATCAACAGGAGTTATTACTCCCCCTGGATTCAAGAACTAATAAATGAAAAGTGTTTATTGAGAATCTAAGTATTGAATGAGAATGAAACACTTCGACAGATTCTCAATAAACATGAAATGGAAATAACAATAATAAGTGTTGAAGGATTTCTTGTATTAATATCAATGTCTAAAACAGAGGGATGAACCCTTCTATTTATAGACTTTACAAATACATGAACCTTGCGAAAAGCAAGTTCAGAAACAAGTTGCAACAAGTTGCAGTCTTGGAACTTGTACATAAAGCAAAAATAAATACTAAAGTAATAAACTACTGATATACAAAGGCGGTGGAAAAGATCTTCTGTAAGTACTGATGAATGACAAACTACTGATGAGTAGTTTGTCTTCAGTAGTTCTTCAGTAGAAGTGTCTGGTTTGAACTTCAGAACTTCTGATGACTTTTCTTCTTCAGCACTTCTGAATCTCTTCTTCAGCAGTTTGATCCTTCTTCTTCAGCAGTTCTATTCTTAGAGTATTTTGACAGAAGTGAATTAGACTAAGGTTTGCAAAAGTGGTTTCACCAATCCTTTTTGTCCTAACAATCTCCCCTGGATTGATGAAGCCAAAACTTTACTAATTCCTTATTGTTCTTTTCTGTCCTTCACAATTTTCCATATTCCTTTGAACATGGAATTCTTGAGCTGGTTCAGTTGATCATCAGTAAGAGACCCTTTCTGTGGTTCTAAGTGTTGGATTGTAAGCAGGTCTTTGGTTGATAGTTTCTTCAGTTCATTCATCGACCTATATGCCCTGCTTGTTTGATCTCTTCTTGTCACAAGTACTGAGTTGTTATCAGTAAAGGACCATCTGATGATTGGTACTTTAGACTTGTCAAAGTCTGCAGTGTAGGGAACCATGGTGGTACCCTGGGTTTCTCCTGAGTGTTGAATGTTTTCAACTTCAGTGACTCTCAGGTGGGATTCACTTCCTTGTTCTTGTTGCATCACATTAGGTATCTGAAATGTTGGTAAATGATGTTCAGTTACTACCTTAGTGTGCAGTTTGTCTGTGATGGTCTTCTGGATTTGATATGCAAAGGTGGAAGGATCCCTGAATTGTGTGATCAGAGGCTTTTCTTCTATATCAAAATCAGAATGGACTACTGTACTACCTTCTAGTAGTACCATTCTGAAATCAGTCTTTACTTTCTCCTCTGATTTCTTTCTTTGTGTAGCTGGTCTTCTTTGAACACCAGAAGTTCTAACTACTGAAGTTGAAGCTTCAGCAGTTTGAAACTTCTCTGGATTAGCAGCCCTTGCAGCCTTATATTTTCTTTATGTGTCAACCAATCTTTCTTCTTTCCATTTGGACACTGAGGCTTTTGAACCATAACCATTAGCTACCAGTTCTTCTATTATCTGAGCTCTCTTGGCCTTTGTGTCTTTACTTGTTGCAAGTTTATCTGCAATAAGTTGAGCTCTTCTTGTCAGCTCTTCCACAGAGAGTCTCTTCAATGTGTGGGCTTTGATTTTGCTGTTCTTTGTAATGTAAGACATCAGTTGATGTCTTTTATCTTCTTCAGCAATTTCATCTAGACTAGCCTGCCTTTGGAGTTCAGCTTCATAAGCCTGAAGTTTTTCTTCATGGATCCAAGTCATCCCTTTCTTCCAGTGTTTTCCAGATCTGATCTTCTCTGGCCTTCTTTTGGGCTGCCACTAAACTCTTCTCAAGTAGTTCTGCTGATTGAGAGATTGGAGAAGGGTTTAGCACAGTCATTGTGGTAACTGTTGTAGTAGGCCTAGTAGGAGCAGAAGTTGGTTGAATAGGAGCAGTTGATCTGGAAGGGTCAGCAGTTTGAGTCTTGGAAGTGTTAACTTCTGATGGGTTGACAACTTCTGAAGGTTTGTCAACTACTAAAGGATTGTCTTCAGTACTTTCTGATTCTTCATCAGAACTTTGGCCATCAGAGGTTTCTTCATTGTGCCCTTGGGATTCATCAGACTTTTCAGCATCTTCTATTTCTTGAATAGAGACACCAAATTGTTGGGCCAGTTTCTCTTTTCTGGCTTGATTCTTTTGATCTCTTTCAAGGATAGCCACTCTTGCCCTTATCCTGGCTTCGAATGACTCCTTAGGTTCCCTAATTTTCTCCCCCTTTTTGGATTCATCAAGTTTGGAAGTTGAGGGTTGGGAGAAATGACCTGTAAGAGTAGCAATCTGTCTGCTGTTGAAGTCAATCTTGTTGGACAGATCGTTCATCTTTGTCTTTATCACTCCAAATTGGTTCTTGATTGACAACTCCAAGTTAGCTGTGTATGTTTGGAAGTGATTCTTGATGAGAGTGTTTATCATGTGGTACAGGGGACCATCTGGGCTGCATAGCTGGTTCATGTCTATGCTTGTTTGCCTAGGGAATCGTGTAGGCATTTGTAGTGAGGGGTGTGTTTTTGGTTGATCTTCTTGTTGTACAGAAGATGCCACGCTAGGGGAATCATGGATTGAGTGGGCTTTAACCTGAGATGGTGTGACTAGCTTCTTGAGCTTAGAGACACCAGGTGCAGGACCTTCAGTTGTAGCCATCAATTCAGTAGTTTGTTGTTTTGAAACATCATCCAAATCAATGGAATCATCTGAATCCCTGATTACATCCTCAATGAGGACTGTATCAGTTACATCATGAGCTGAGCCCAACTCAGTTGTCTCATGTACCTCTTTTTCTTGGTTCAGAGGATTTCCTACCTCAGGCATTAAGCCTTCATCAGTAGTTGCCACAGTTGAGGTCTTAGCTATGTTACTTCTGTCCTCAGGTCCACCACTGGGTGGTAAATGAGTAGTAGCAGCCTCAAAAGTACCAAAAGTTTCTATGTTTGGGCTTAGAGACTCTGGTTCATCCTCATCTCTTTGGTTAGGGCTTTGAGTGTCCACATCCATGTCAATTTCTGAGGTTATGTCCCCTGTTTTATGTGGTTGATGGGGACTGACATGTGTAGATGGGACTTTCTCTTTTAGCCTAGAGAGAAGTTTGGCTATTTCAATGTCTGGTTCAGAAATTTGGGGTGCTGGTTCAGTAGTTTGGGCAGTGGGTTCAGCAGTTTCAAAAGAAGAATCAATTGGAATAGTTTTCTTAAGTCGTTTTCTTTTGAAAAGGATTGTTATTGGTGCTCTTGGTGGGGTTTGAGATGGATGAGACTGAGAGGATGTTTCAGTCACATCTTTTAGAAGTGCAGATTGCACAATAGTTTGTTCAGGCATCTCAACCTCCTGAACAGCTTTTCTTTTAGGTTTGGTGGGTTTTTGTTTTTGTATCTTGGGTTTCTTGGCCTTTGGTGGAGTAGGTTTGGAAGATGAGGGTTCCATGGGGACTGGTTCTGGTTCCCCTTGGTCATCTTCTGGCCAGGCAGCCTGTTTGTTGTGCCTTGAGTATGCTTGTGAGGTTAAGGGTTTTAAAATTTCAGTTTTACCCACAAGCACCTCATTACCCAGTTCAGAATAGATTTCATTTGGGAGTGCCATTGCCAACATAGAAAAAGCTTTTGCATCAAGCTCGAGTTTTAGGAAATCATCATCAGTATAGTCTTTTGGTTCTTTTGGAATCTCTTCCTTAGTTTCAAGATTTATATTTACTGGTTTATGAGGACCATATATCACAGATCTCCAACAACCTGTTTTGGTCTGTGACAAGGTATGTGCCATTCTCTTTTGCCATATGTTATATTCATTTCTTACAAGCATGGCAGGTTTAGTGGCAGAATCAGTATTATGAGGATCCATTTTAAAGAGTATTGATTTGTCAAATATCTCTTAAAGTGATGGATGTTGATAAAAAGTGAGCTTATAATCCTTTATTGAATATCAATAAGAGCATGTGTCTGATTCTCAATGTGTTAGATTGATATGTGATCAGATAAACCAATGCTCTGATACCAATTGTTGGATCTGTATATTGCTCTTTTAGTTGAACTTGCTAGTTGACACTTAAGTGTTTAGCAAGTTCTTGATGAGTGATAGCACAGCGCAATGTTTATAAGTTTAAAGCTACACTTATCAACAAGAGTTATTACTCCCCCTGGATTCAAGAACTAATAAATGAAAAGTGTTTATTGAGAATCTAAGTATTGAATGAGAATGAAACACTTCGACAGATTCTCAATAAACATGAAATGGAAATAACAATAATAAGTGTTGAAGGATTTCTTGTATTAAAATCAATGTCTAAAACAGAGGGATGAACCCTTCTATTTATAGACTTTACAAATACATGAACCTTGCCAAAAGCAAGTTTAGAAACAAGTTGCAGTCTTGGAACTTGTACATAAAGCAAAAAGAAATACTAAAGTAATAAACTACTGATATACAAAGGCGGTGGAAAAGATCTTCTGTAAGTACTGATGAATGACAAACTACTGATGAGTAGTTTGTCTTCAGTAGTTCTTCAGTAGAAGTGTCTGGTTTGAACTTCAGAACTTCTGATGACTTTTCTTCTTCAGCACTTCTGAATCTCTTCTTCAGCAGTTTGATCCTTCTTCTTCAGCAGTTCTATACTTAGAGTATTTTGACAGAAGTGAATTAGACTAAGGTTTGCAAAAGTGGTTTCACCAATCCTTTTTGTCCTAACAAGCTCCAGCGGTAATATGTCTAGATTCAAATGCACGCTTAGGAAAAAGATGAGGATATTTGGACTTCATCAAGTCCTCCCGTTCCAAAGTGAACTCCGGTCCATGATTTGAATTCCAACGGATCTTAACGATTCGGATTTTACTCCGATGAAGACTACGAATCTTATACTCAAGAATTTTAACTAGTTCCTCTATAATGCGAAGACGATCATCAACCTTGATCTCTTCCACAGGAACAATAAGAGATTCACCTGTCAAACACTTCTTCAAGTTAGACACATGGAAGACATTGTGGACACTACCGAGCTCCGCCGGCAAGTCAAGTCTGTATGCCACCGGTCCAATCCATTCTAGGATTGTGAACGGTATGACATAACGAGGGTTAGATTTGCCACGCTTTCCAAAGCGTATGACGCCCTTACATGGAGAAACTTTTAGAAGTACCCTGTCCTCAACCTGGAACTCCAAAGGTTTGCGACGGCGATCGGCATAACTCTCCTGACGATCCCGCGTAGCCGCTAAACGGTTACAAATTAGTACGATTTTCTCTGAAGTTTCGTACAAAAGTTCCGGATTAGTAAGCTGACTCTCGCCCACCTCGGCCCAACAAAGAGGAGACCGACATTTTCGTCCGTAAGGAACCTCGAACGGAGCTGCCTTAATGCTAGAATGGTAGCTGTTGTTGTAAGAGAACTCCACCAACGGTAGGTGATTCTCCCAACCCTTGCCAAAATCGATAACGCATGCCCGAAGCATGTCCTCCAAAGTTTGAATCGTCCGCTCACTTTGACCGTCAGTTTACGGATGATAGGTTGTACTCATATTGTAACACCCCAACCGATGGCGGAAACATCGGGATGTCACGTATTGATGATTGTTCAATAGCTCATGGTACTAAATGAAAGTTGAATAATATAAACTAGGTCCAAAGCTCCTATGTGTTCCAAGACTTGTACAACTTCCAATAGCACATAAACCTGAAACATGTTAAGTTAGAAAGATGGGGGGGGGGGGGTCAACTATAAATAGTTGGTGAGAATACATAGGTTTTGCATATAGTTGAAAACAATATGTTGTATAGCAATCATAGTTGAAGTATAATAATGAGTAATGATAGAATATGAGCCCGACATGTAACAATGCTTCTTTTGTACAATCAAACCTTGTGTCGACTGAGACCTAACTCGCAAGTTAGTAAAAGTGTAACTGTTATCGATCATCCCTGAATTTATGCGGGGGGATGGGTTTGTCAGACCTATATCGCTATAATCTAAACAGGCGGCTTGATCAATGTTAATGATTATACTGTGTCTTTTTGTTACAGTCAATGATAGAATGAGTAAATGATAGTGTAATTAAATCACAAGTTTCAACAATGTAAGAATGAGTAAATGATAGTGTATAAAATGTTTAAACATGTTTCACCCCAAAATGTAAAACAGAAAAAGGGGCTATGTATACTCACCTTAGGTGCATAATGAGTTCGTGCGTTTTATTGAGCGTGCAAACACTTAGTAATAATGCCTTGGAAAACTCGAAACTAGCTAGAGGAGATAATGACGGATGAAAACTTTAGTATATGGGAGATGGGATAATAATGTTTTTTTTTTTTGAATGGTATAAAGAGTTGAATGGTAGACTAGTGTATTTATAGTGTAAAATTTGGAGTTGTAATTAGGGACTACTTTGACTAGGCTAGAATTTAGGAACAACTTTGACTTGACTAGAAGACCATATTTACTAACACTTTGACTTGACTAGGAGACCATATTTACTAACACTTTGACTTGACTTGACTAGGATACTACGTTTGACTTTTCAGGTTTGACTAAGGGACCTTGAAAGGGTTTAAGTTTAATTAGTTTTAATTAACATCACAAAACACCAAATGGTGTAGTGGTTTGTGTGGTGTGGTTAAGGTTTAGCCCGCCAGGGACTCGGGTTCGAATCCTAGCACAGGCAAACATTTTTTTAACGTTTTTAAATCAGAATTTTTAATACAATCCAATTTAATATTGATTATAAGTCATTATTTAAACAAAAAAATTTAACAAAATGGATGGTAAAGATACTATAAACATGAATCAGATGAATAAACAATGGAGTTCTACATATATATATATATATATAAAGAAAATTTGTGTGATGTTACAGTCTCCCCTACTTTTAGGAACTTCGTCCCGAAGTTTATTTTAAGAAGAAACATTTGAATAGTGTTGAGGATAGTTAGGGTGACTATGGTTCAGAGTAGGGTAAGTGTTTAAGGAATGTATAAGATAACCAAAAATGCTAGATGGACTACCAAATAACTAGGGTTTGTTATTGGTCTGACCCTACAGTATCCCTTTCCACGTATCATTAGTGTTTATATATAGGGTGTACCGCAGCTAACCCATCACACCTCTGATACTTCGAAAACATACGGGGTATCTCCCAAAACCTTAATAGAATTTCACACTACCTTAATGTACCTGTAAATTCATGATTACGTTCCGGACCGCAATCACCAATTTACCTTACATTAGGGTTTTGTGTCCTTCTATGACTCTAAACACACATGTAAGTAATGCAAAATAGCCTTGTGATTGAATCGTATACAATGTATCCAAATATAAGTCCAACTGTTGAGCAGGAAAAAGACCTCTACCAGTCAGTGAGTAAGAACCTCTACCGATTGTTGAGCAGGTGCGATAGCCTCTACCAGTCATTGAGCAGGTTGTAGGGCCTCTACCGACTGTTGAGCAGGCATGATGACCTCTACCAATCGTTGAGTAGGTTATTTGGTACTCTACTAACTGTTGAGCAAGTACTTCATCCTCTATCAGTTGTTTGATTAAGTGTACCAATTATTACACACATGAATTGCAAATTGATAATATGTACATGTAAGCAATCAAGTATCAAGTATAGCATACGAGTTGTAATAGAGTTGCCCTAGACAAGGTTAATGACTCTAGGTGTGTCTATAGCAAATAGTTTATATTCCATGAATTCTAGTTTCAAATGTTCAAATATGGTAGATAGTCGAATCCTCATGTATAACTAAGGATTATGTTTGATGCAACACACAATCAAGTTTCAATAGTTTGGTTATCATGAGTTACTAGCTCATGTGTGAGAAGGTGAAGGATATGAATTTAGTTCTTGAGAGGATGATGAAAAATCTTGAAGCAGAATCAAGGTTGTGAGAGATAGTGAATGTGAAGATAGTTGATAAAGAGTTTATTTTATAGTAAGGAGATTATGTAGCAGTGTAAATTTTGGGGTTTGGATCAAAGGTTATAATCAAGTGTATAAGAAAACATGATTGTGGTATATGCCAAATATTGTAAAAATTTGAACAAGTTGAAAATGAGTGAGTGTCGATGGAGAATATAGAGACTAGATATTATTCCTATGGGTAAAAAAAAATCTTATTTTCAAAATTGGTTTTATACATAAAGAAAAAGTTGTTAAATAGTACAAGCTAAGTGGGCTTTGATTAAAATATTCCCGTTAGTTGGAGATTTCAAACATGATATTAGGTTTTGAAGATCAAGGTTCTATTAAGTGATTTTTAATAGTTTAAAGCATTATATAGAAAATTGTTTGTTACATCAATAAATAAACAATTGAATTTAAGTTCGAGGACATCTTTTGACAAAAAATATGTACTTTGTAAAGTTACTAGGTAATGAAAATACAACAGGATTTAGAAATCTTTAGTTTGTGCTAAGGTATGAGGTTATAGTTTTTTTAAAAATAAGTAACATGTGGAGAAATGAAATAATATGATTTGGGTAGGGTGTTGAATATTTAAAAAGTGGCTAAGATGGTAAGGTGAAGTGTGATTGTGAAATCCATAGATGGTTATGAAATGAGATTGATTTAAGCTGTAAAATTTTGAGATTTTAGAGCTTAGTTTAAGGAAAGTGAGTGTAATCATTTATTCATTAATTAAAACGAATAAACGAAAACGTTGACTTATCAAAACTTCTAGATTCTAATAACATAGTGAAGACATGCTTTAGCCTATAAGTGAACACTCATCCCGAGAATTCCTAGGTACGCATCCGGGTCCCTCGTCTGATTGGGATTTATGCGCAATGCCAGTCCTAGACAGAAAACTCAGAATACAGGCGTTCACCCTTCCAGATTGCACGTGTTCGTTATTAAAATCTAGAACTTCGACGAGATCTTCAAGGTGGTTCAGGCTAAACCTGAGGATTTGTCCTCTTAGTCTAAGAATAGATCTTGTGATGGAGAACAATGTTCTTTTTGGGACTAAAGTAGGGATAAAAAGTAGGAGGGAGATAGAGAATAGAAACAAGTAAGGTTGCAAGTAAAAGGAGCAAGTACTGGTTAAAATCCTATGGTTATAGACTAGATTAATTTTTTTTCTAATAACCTAATTCCCTATAACCATGGCTCTGATACCAATCTGTAACACCCCAACCGATGGCGGAAACATCGGGATGTCACGTATTGATGATTGTTCAATAGCTCATGGTACTAAATGAAAGTTGAATAATATAAACTAGGTCCAAAGCTCCTATGTGTTCCAAGACTTGTACAACTTCCAATAGCACATAAACCTGAAACATGTTAAGTTAGAAAGATGGGGGGGGGGGTCAACTATAAATAGTTGGTGAGAATACATAGGTTTTGCATATAGTTGAAAACAATATGTTGTATAGCAATCATAGTTGAAGTATAATAATGAGTAATGATAGAATATGAGCCCGACATGTAACAATGCTTCTTTTGTACAATCAAACCTTGTGTCGACTGAGACCTAACTCGCAAGTTAGTAAAAGTGTAACTGTTATCGATCATCCCTGAATTTATGCGGGGGGATGGGTTTGTCAGACCTATAGCGCTATAATCTAAACAGGCGGCTTGATCAATGTTAATGATTATACTGTGTCTTTTGTTACAGTCAATGATAGAATGAGTAAATGATAGTGTAATTAAATCACAAGTTTCAACAATGTAAGAATGAGTAAATGATAGTGTATAAAATGTTTAAACATGTTTCACCCCAAAATGTAAAACAGAAAAAGGGGCTATGTAAACTCACCTTAGGTGCATAATGAGTTCGTGCGTTTTATTGAGCGTGCAAACACTTAGTAATAATGCCTTGGAAAACTCGAAACTAGCTAGAGGAGATAATGACGGATGAAAACTTTAGTATATGGGAGATGGGATAATAATGTTTTTTTTTTTTTTGAATGGTATAAAGAGTTGAATGGTAGACTCGTGTATTTATAGTGTAAAATTTGGAGTTGTAATTAGGGACTACTTTGACTAGGCTAGAATTTAGGAACAACTTTGACTTGACTAGAAGACCATATTTACTAACACTTTGACTTGACTAGGAGACCATATTTACTAACACTTTGACTTGACTTGACTAGGAGACTACGTTTGACTTTTCAGGTTTGACTAAGGGACCTTGAAAGGGTTTAAGTTTAATTAGTTTTAATTAACATCACAAAACACCAAATGGTGTAGTGGTTTGTGTGGTGTGGTTAAGGTTTAGCCCGCCAGGGACTCGGGTTCGAATCCTAGCACAGGCAAACATTTTTTTAACGTTTTTAAATCAGAATTTTTAATACAATCCAATTTAATATTGATTATAAGTCATTATTTAAACAAAAAAAAATTTAACAAAATGGATGGTAAAGATACTATAAACATGAATCAGATGAATAAACAATGGAGTTCTACATATATATATATATATATATATATATATAAAGAAAATTTGTGTGATGTTACACATATCCAACTGAGTACCTAAGGCTTTATGCAGAGCCTTCCATAAATGCGAAGCAAAACGAGAATCACGATCAGAGATGATGGAAACAGGCACTCCGTGCTTAGAAACCACTTCCTTAAGATAAATGCGAGCCAAGCGCTCGAGTCCGTCAGTTTCCTTAATGGGAAGGAAGTGCGTTGATTTTGTCAACCTGTCGACAATCACCCAAATCATATCACAACCACTTGGTGATTTCGGTAGCTTGGTGACAAAATCCATCGTGATTCGTTCCCATTTCCATTCGGGAATCTCTGGTTGTTGCAGGAGACCAGACGGCTTCTGGTACTCCACCTTGACCTTAGCACAAGTCAAGCATTTGCTCACATAGGAGGCTATATCAGCTTTCATGTTTGGCCATCAGTAGAGTATCTTCAAATCCTGATACATCTTGTTGGAGCCAGGGTGAAAAGAATACCAGGATTTGTGAGCTTCATCCAACCGATGAAGTCGTCCATACCATCAGGTACTGTAACACCCCAACCGATGGCGGAATCATCAAGGTGTCACGTAGTGACGATTGTTCAAAAGCAAATGGTACTAAAATGTAAATATATTATTGAATAATTTAAATTGTCTTACATGGATGAAATAGGAAAAATACAAAAGTCTGAACGAAACATGAAATTTGAAATAAATTATTAAAAGCAAGCACTAAAATCCAATGCTATGGAACTAAGATCAAACTGCACCTGAAACATGTACAAAATAAGTTTTGTCAACATATGAAATGTTGGTGAGCATTCCTAGTTTTAATATATATATATATATATATATATATATATATAGTAAGTTGGAAAATGTTATGCAATTCAAGTGCAAAGCTACAGTCCATTTATGTAAACTATGTATCATACAAATGAGCGAAATCAATCCTGTGACTGTATAAATGTACTAAAATGAACGGCGGTGTACTTATCCAATAAATGAATAATAACTTAACAATGACCTTGGATTCTCTGATGAAAAAGGGGGAGAATCACCTAGGTGGGTTGTCAATCCAATAGCGCTATCCAATGTTAAGGTCGGCTTGTACATGGTTAATAATTTCACTAAGTACAAATGTATTCTACATGTAATGTCTAAGCATAAAGCACATATGTAAGCAAATGCACAATGTACTAGAATTGTATTGTAAAATGTGAACTTGCATGTGTATTTTGTATAAGTGTACATGTAACACCCCAAAAGTGAATAAGGACAAAAAAGGGTTAGGAAATACTCACTTTCGCCAAATGACTAGATGACTAAGAGAGCGTGAAAATGAGAAAAATCCAAAGATTCAACAACGAAACTAGTCCAATTTAGAAGAAAAGAAACCGAATAGGAAAAATATCAAGCTTCCAATTCGCCAATTACAAGGGCTTATAATCAAATCTTAAAATGTAGAAGTAATATAATCTAGAAGAAAGGTATGAGGGAGAGTTTAATCGAATTGAAACAATCGATTTAGAGGTGCAAAGTGTAATGGGTCATAGGTGGGTTTTTATACTAGTTTTGGATTCAATTAGACTTTAAAATTGGTCAACACAATAAAGTAAGGTTTTAAGATGAATTTACTATTTGACTAGGACTTTGACTAAGATTTTGACTGAGACTTTGACTAGGACTTTGACTGGAACTTTGCCTGTTTGACTGTCTTAGCGGACCGCGAGGGCTAAAAAAATAATTTTTCTAATTTAATCAATTTTAAGTTATAGACTTGTTTCCTTCTGTTTCTAAGTTGTTTTAGGACTGAAAATTAAGGGCTTTGAGTATCAAGGTCTGAAACATACGCGCTCGGGTGTAGATGTGAGTATAAAACGTGCATACTTTTACTTATAAAAATTATAAGTTTTATTAAATTGTGAATTTTGGTCCTATTAAAATACGAGGGTTAAAAATGAAAATTTTGAAATAGTTGAGGAACCAATTATGCACATTTATGAAAAGTGAATGGTGCAGGTTGTCACAGGTAAGGATAAGATAGGTGCATAACAGAGTTTAAGTTTCAGCATATGAAATGCTGATTCCTGCGAATCACCTAGTCAAACTTCCGGTCCTTCTGGGTAAGAGTAGTGAGGGGTTGAGCAATCTTCGAAAATCCCTCAATGAAACGACGTTAGTAACCCGCAAGACCTAGGAATTGCCGCACCTCAGATGGCGTCTTTGGTGCTTCTTAGTCTTTAATAGCTTCGATCTAAGCCGGATAGACATGAATTCCTAGTTCATTCACCACATGACCTAGGAACTGAACTTCGCGTAACCAAAAGTCACGCTTCGAGAACTTAGCATACAGCTGTTCTCGCCTCAAGAGTTCCAAGACAAGTCGCAAGTGTTCCTCATGGTCCACCTTGCCCTTGGAATAGATCAGGATGTCATCAATAAAGACAATGATGGATTTATCAAGATAAGGCATACAGACACGGTTCATCAAGTCCATGAAAACCGCTGGTGCGTTGGTGAGACCAAAGGGCATGACCAAGAACTCAAAGTGGCCATAACGAGTACGAAAAGCAGTCTTCGGAACATCGGCTTCCTGCACATGCAACTGGTGATAACCGGACCTCAAGTCGATCTTCGAATAATAGCTAGAACCTTGAAGCTGGTCAAAGAGATCATCAATACGAGGAAGGGGATAACGATTCTTGATGGTCACCATGTTCAGCTCACGATAATCAATACACATGCGAATGCTCCCATCTTTCTTCTTCACGAACAGAATAGGGGCTCCCCAAGGGGAAGAACTAGGCCGGATGAAACCCTTTTCCAAGAGATCCTCTAACTGGTTGGACAACTCCAACATCTTGGGAGGCGCAAGACGATAAGGGGCTCGAGCAATAGGGGCTGCATCAGGTGCAAGATCAATACCAAACTCTACCTGACGATGAAGAGGGAGACCAGGTAAGTCGTCAGGAAATACATCAAGAAAGTCACAAACCACGAGAATATCCTCGATCTTCTTCTCACCATCAGAAGAAACAGAAACAAGTGCCAGAATGGCCGAATAACCCTTCCGAAGATACTTGTAGGCTTTCATACAAGAAATGATACTCAAAGGAGAACCGCTCTTCTCACCATGCACCGAAAGAATCTCTCCATCAGGGAGAGGGATACGGATAACCTTATCGAAACAAACAATCTCCGCACGATACAAAGACAACCAATCCATGCCCACGACAACATCAAAACTACCCAAGGATACCAGCATAAGATCAATAGGGAAAGACAAACCCAAAAGTTCCAAACGACACTCCCGAAGAATATGTGTCGCTTCATTGTTCTTATCATCAGCCAATTCTATCAAGTACTTAGCCTCTAAGGGTATAGGTACTATGTCTAGCAACTGACTAAATCCTACCGATACAAAGCTCCTATCGGCACCAGAATCAAATAAAACATAAGCATAGCGATCATTAAGAAGGAACATACCGGTAACAGTGTCTGGGTCCTGCCAGGCTTCCCCCGATCCAATGACAAAGACACGTGCGTTTCCGCCGCCGCCTTCGTTGTTCCTGTTACCGCCACCGTTCTTTCCGCCATCACCCTGCTTCAGCTTGGGACAATCCCGCTTAAAGTGACCAGTCTAACCACAATTGTGACAACCCTGGTTCGCCTGGTTATTAGCCCGAGGGGCAGCCTTGTCGTTCAAACGAACACGACAAGTCTGAACCTCATGTCCCGGCTTCCCACACCGCTGACAAGTAGAAAGTTTGTGGCATGGCCCATTATGATGATAGCTACACTTGTTACACTTCGGGTAACTACCATGATAAGAACCCGATTTCTGCCCAGACGAAGGGGTAGAAGACTCAGACTTCTTCTGCTGTTGTTGGGGCTGGGATGAGGCAGAGTTCTTCACAGAGATCTCCCATTTACGCTTGCTACCAGTGTCAGGGGCCTTCACAACAGAACCCCTAGGTGGCAAAGTACCTTCTTCCACCTTCTGATTGGTCAGCTTGTGAGCCAACCGGATAGTACCCTGAAGAGTAGCACAGTCATTCGCGGTAACCAACCCACAAATTTCAGGTACAAGCCCAGCAACAAAGAATTCAATCTTCTTATAGTCCGGAGTATCAGCATCCAAACACATAAGAACCAACTCATGATAACGAACAACATACTCCTCTATCTCAGATCCAACCATAGTATGATTCCACAACTCATGCTCCAGCTTCTTGATCTCGTCACAGGGACAGTACTCGGTCTTCAAACGAAACACAAACTCATCCCAAAGCATGGCATTGGCCTCAGCCAACCCAACAGTCTGGATAACAGAATTCCACCACGTCAAGGCACGATTCTCAAATGTACCAGAAGTGTACTTCACATGGTCCACAACAGGACAGTTACACATCGCAAAAGCAGATACAACCTTCTCCAGCCACCTCAGTAAACCCACTGCACCCCATTCCCACTAAAGTTATGAGGCTTGTAGTCCATAAACATTTTGTAGGAGCAGGTAGGAGGAGGAGAATTAACAGCATTACCTGTATCAACACACAGATAAACAAAAACGAACATACCACAAAGGTATAAAGAAATAGAAGTAGTTGTAATCAAATTACCACCGGCAAATCCCTGCTGAGCATCCTGGAATGCAGCAAGAGCAACAGACACCTGTTGCTGAATCATGTTGTTCAGCTCGGATTGGGTCATAGTGACAGGCTCATCACCACGACCGCCACCGCGACCACCGCCGCCACCACGGCGTCCCCCACCGCCATGAGTTGCTGGCATCTTCTGGAATACAGAGAGAACAAGAAGTTCAGATTCATTACTAGTATCAATAACTAATGATAATAATAGAGAGGCGTCCTGATCCGACCAATCCGTATCAACCACGAATCATCCGATCAGAATACCAAGAGTAAAAGGATTCCGAATGAATAATCATTCCAAGGTGTACTAATCTAAGCACAAGTGCAAGATAGTGTGTATGAGCAATTGTGTCCATTGGAGCAGAAAGAAAGATGTCCGAATGCTGGACAGGTCTCGAAGATACGTCATAGTCGTTCCAATGCGCAACACCACCGTGCCAAGAATCAACAAGTTCGTCCCTTCGTCTTCAAATCCCGAAGAAGAAGATAAGATAAAGAATAGGCCAAGCCCAAGCAAGAATAGATGATGTAACACACAAGTATGATGATATAGACACCCTGACAAAGTCAGTAAGTTTCCCACTAAAACGACATAAAACGTGTGACCGTCTAGTGTGTGACTCGGCTATAGACCAGACTCTACATGCAGTCCTAGTTCACTATAACCATTGGCTCTGATACCAATCTGTCACACCCTAAAATTCCACTTGCGGGGTTTTACCGCGAGGCGCGTGACATACCAGGATCCAAGTCAACGGTCACAATAAACGACATCTATATGCTTTAGAAGTTACATAGAAATACCAACCATGCAGTTTATAAGTTCAAAAGTAAAGTAGACGACGACAGCGGAAGCTAAAATAAATGTTTACAAAACCAATGTCAAAATATGAATGCAAACACAACCCGGTTTGCTTATGTATGCAATACTGGACGCAGTGCGACTCCAGTGCGCCTAAGACTCCCTGCTACCTTAGCGACCTGAGAAAACATGCAAAGTTAGACAACATATAAAGTGTCGATGAGTCGTAGAGATAAAGTTTGCAAAAGTTTGTTACAAGTAAACCAGACCCAACAATCCTTACATCTATACTTGATGCTAGCTAGACATCGTTACATGATACTATAGTGTCGTGAACCACTGCTGACAAATAAGAATGCCTCAAACCCATCACCAGTTCATCACCCGGTGCCGTAAGATATAGGACAAATATGCACCCGCCACCGACCTCCAGTCGGCCCGAGTGGGGCTTGCAAGGCCCAATAGATCTATTCACACTTTCCCCACTATGTACCAACATATTGATGGTTCACTAAGACATGAGAGGACTTTTAATGATGAAAGTAAGAGTCACTAAGTATCCATGAGATATAACGTAATATGTTGGTCTAAAAGTTAGAAAGTTTGTACCGCATGTTTCTCCCCCAGAAATGTTTTGAAAACAGTAAGGAATGGGGCTGTGACACTCACCTTAGTTTGCGTTCTTGAAATAAGAATAAAGATAAGCCTTCATAACCTAAACCGAGATCAAGACCCTCCAGCTGATTAAACGACAAGCTCCACCGTTTGAATGATTATTTACTTTTTAAATTTCTATGTATTGACGCATTTTGATTCAAGTAATAAATTCTGGTATTGAAACTTTTGTCTTTTATATGAAAGTTTGTTTATCTAGTATGTTCATGACACTTAAATACATGCCTGGTTGGGTGTGAATTAATTGCTATACTAATAACTGAATATATACAAATTCAACTCACCCACTATATTTGTTACACTTATAAACTTGCTTACATGAACATATTATCAATTTGCAATTTATGTGTGGAATAATTGTTACACTTAATCAACAACTGGTAGAGGACGAAGTACTTGCTCAACAGTTAGTAGAGTACCAAATAACCCACTCAACGATTGGTAGAGGCCCTAACAACTTGCTCAACAATCGGTAGAGGTTCTTACTCACTGACTGGTAGAAGTCTTTTTCCCTGATCAACAGTTGGACTCATTTTTGGATACATTGCATACGATTCAAACACAAGGTTATTTGGCACTGTGTGTGTGTGTGTCTAGAGTTATAGAAGGACACAAAACCCTAATGTACGGTAAATTGGTGATTGCGGTCCGGAACGTAATCATGAATTTACAGGTACATTAAGGTAGTGTGAAATTCTATCAAGTTTTTCGGTATGTACCCACATCCCTGTCCAACAGACTCTCCAATTTCAACTTCGGGATGAAGTTCCTAAAAGTAGGGGAGACTGTAACGTGTCGTATATTAACATATTTTGCAATAAAAATTAATTAATAAAAATCATTGGATCTCGACATTTTTGTACGTTTTACAAATATTTCGTACCATTTTCGGACTTATATAATGCTATTATGAAGTTATAATAATAAAATATTAGTGATATAATTGCCAAAAAATGATTTGCGTGGACCGAGACTCGAACCCACGTCCACAGCCAAGCCAAACCGTCCAACAACCAACTGAGCTATAGTATTTTTGTGATTATTATCCAACCAGAATACACTTAACACCTTCCATAAGTATACAGTTGACTATCAAAAGTCAACAGCAATCAAACCTTTCCAAAATCAACCTCAATCCGTGAATATTGATTGTGTTTAAGTATGGAAAGGTGGTAGTCGGGCCTTCATACGTTCTGTAAGTATAACTATATGTATGGGTTTTGATTGTTTCAAATCAGGGATCAAAATCCCTATGGTTAATTACGTAATGGATCGTTGATTTGATTAATTAGAAATCTAGGGTTCTTAGATTGTATTTGGGGAAGATGATACAAGATTAGGTTGATATAATGTATTCTAAAACGAAATTATAACCATCATCTGATCTAGGTCAGATGGTCGTTATCACGTGTTGTTGAACTGTTGGTCAGGGGTTCGATAATAAGCCCCATCATTTTTATTTTAACATATAAATTCTACTTTTACAAACACACCTAATAAACAATCAGATCTGAATAATTCTGTTCTCAGGGTGTGGCTCAGTTGGTGAGCCACACTTGTGATAAGACCCGAACCGGCCAAAGGCCCAGGTTCGATCCCCACCAACAACAATCTTTTTTTTAAACCCCTTTCTTTTATATTTTTTTTGTTATTAACTTTTAAAATGGTTTTAAAATACTAAATCTACTTTATAAATTCTATAAAAATTATCTTACGATATTTTGATGATGAAGTTTATTATACAATTTTTAGTTTTTCAAAAATCATTTATTTATTATATATAAAATGTATTACAAGTTTATTCAATTATAAATCAAAAATTCTATAAAAATATCTAAACAATTTTATAAAATTCCACAAAAATTATTTTGAACTTACGAATCAGTAAATATTCCAGATATAAATTTTTATTGCAGAAAAACGTTTATTTAATATTTTTAATTAATTTTTGCTATTTTTAATCATAAATAATTCATAAAAAAATCCGTTTTCACTATTTTTCTATCAAAATTTTACATAAATTATTTTTGTTTATTTAGAACAGAAATATAAATTTAAATTTGAAACTTTATGAATTTTAATATTTTTAGACATTAATACTATATCTTGACAAATAAACATTAATATACTATATATACAATAATTAAGAAAATAATTTTATAAAAATTATTTTCATATCTACAACATTATAATACAACCATCCTTAATCAAAATTTGACAAAAAAGTCTTTTATTTATATATTTATTTATTTTAACGATTAAACGATTGTCAATCCCCAAATTAGGAACCCTGGACATTCTTGTAGACTAGAAAAACTTAGACTTATTTATTTCTCTAAACATAGGGTAATACTTGGCAACATTTGGACCACACCTATTCCATTACAAAGGACTTGATACTTTGCTAAGGTGAGTTTACATAGCCCCTTTTTCTGTTTTACATTTTTGGGGTGAAACATGTTTAAAATTCTTATACAACTATCATTTACTCATTCTTACATTGTTGAAACTTATTGATTCAATTTGACTGTAACAAAAAGACACAATACAATCATTAACAATGATCAAGCCGCCTGTTTAGATTATAGCGCTATAGGTCTGACAAACCCATCCCCCGCATAAATTCAGGGATGATCGAAAGCAGTTACACTTTTACTAACTTGCGAGTTAGGTCTCAATCGACACAAGGTTTGATTGTACAAAAGACGCATTGTTACATATCGGACTCATATTCTTACATTACTCATTATTATACTTCAACTATGATTTCTATACAACATATTGTTTTCAATTATATGCAAAACCTATGTATACTCACCAACTATTTATAGTTGACCCCCCATCTTTCCAACTCAACATGTTTCAGGTTTTACTTGCTATTGGAAGTTGTACAAGTCTTGGATCACATAGGAGCTTTGGACCTAGTTTATGTAAATCAAGTTTATGTATTTATTAAATTTTATGACACATTGTAAATTGTTTAGTAATATTCAACTTCCATTTAGTACCATGATCTATTGAACAATCATCATTACGTGACACCTCGATGTTTTCGCCATCGGTTGGGGTGTTCCACATGACATATGCCACGGTTTCTGTTCTCCAAGCTAAGGTGAAGATGGCCCTACAGGCTAAGGATCCTAACTTCAAGCAGGAAGATTGGGACGTTGAAGCATGGCAGGAGAAGATCAGAAGCTTGGGAGGAAAGGAGGTGGTGTATGAGGCTATTCCTAATGCTGATCCTGAGGATGCACCCAAGGAGCCTGTGGTGGAGGAAGCTGCTGTAGCCAAGGAGTTTCAAGTGGGCAATGAAGGATGTAAAGACTAGGCCTGAGCCTACTTTTTTAGGATTTTTGTGGTAGTTTATGTGGTGGTGGTTTGTGAACAATTTCAAACAATTTATTTTTGTCTTTGTATAGACAATGAAAGGATTGGGGTGGAGGGATCTTGATTTTTTAGACGAAGTCCCAAGTCTTTCCCTTGAATTGGACTATAGATGCTGACCCCCGGTGGATGGGTTCTGATTTAGGATGAAGCCGGGGGTTGCTATCAATTTTTAACTATAAATAAAATGGTAATCCATTTTGACGCTACATCCTCGTGTTCCTTTTATTCCTTTGTTATCCTGCACCTAGATGAGGATCAAGGATTAAAAATATTTTACCCATTAGATATTAACGATAACATATATTTTTGGAGAATTGTTGGTGGTGAAATCCTCAGGATGGATATACCTTAAATATTTTGTAACATCCCGTTTTTTGTGATATAAATAAAATGTCTTGGTTCATATTTATTTGCAAATGAAACAGGTCCATGATTGTTAAAGCAAAGTAATTACATGCGAGATGGGTACTCGTATGTTTAGCATTGGTTGACGAGCAAATGTCAGATAGCATTATTATTTGAAATATAAGAATCTAGTCGAGCCATTGGTATTATAAGAGACCGTTTAGTTATATTTAACAAAATATATTATATTTGACCCTACTCTGTTTTTAATGAAAGTTAGGTCAAAACGTAGAGAATAATAAGCGCGTCTCAACAATATATTCGTATTTCTATAAAACGTTATAGTTTAAAAGTTATACGAGAAAAACGAGTGAAGCAACTGAATTATTTATAACGATATATAATAATAATATAATTATAACAAACCTTATAAGAGGTTTGAATATCTACGTATGTTAAAAGTTGAATGTAGAAGTGTTGTGTGATAATTATTATTATCCCATATCAATGCTTCAGGGAATTTAATTGAAATTTTGTTATCCCACATCAAAACAGAAACTTTGTCACCCCCACCTATAAATAAGGGCGCATATTCTTTATTTACAATATAAGATTTTTGGGAACACTCTACCGTAAAGAAGATCCCGAGCCTACGATATCCCGTTGGGTATTGTTATTAGTTATTTTTAGAACACGAGTAGGAGCACGAGTAGGGGAGACTCTACATCAACTGGTCGTAGATAGTTTTGAGGTATGTTTTCGTTTAAGTTATGTGTAGTTCATTATTATTTTTATTAGCATTATTATTAGGAGTAGTTTAGTAATATTAATAACTAGATTATACCCCGGAAGTGTCCCTGGTTGAGAAGTTTAATATGATATATCAATTTTACATATGAAATAGACTGATATATAACTCTAATATTAATATCTAACCTAAAACAAATTAACAATGTACAACTTCAATGCTAAGACCTAACTTAAAAGAATGTATAACTTTAATCTAACTCTAATATTAACACATATCTTAAAGACTAAATAAATGTATAACTCTAACATACTAATATTGATACCTAACTTAAAACAACGTATAACTCTATTAACATATTCGGATTTGGTTAAAAAAAAATTCATATTTACTGATTTAAACATAATTAGTGACTTGTCTATACAAGATTAATGATTTATCTGAACACTTTGTGTTTTTTTTCCTGTATAAACAAAACCCCACAAAAAAATTCTCCGTTTTTTATATAGCACCATGGTACTCGTTGGAAAGATAATAAAACGCTCGTTAATTTGGTGTAATTTTTTTCTTTAAAAAATCCCGTATATTAAAGATATTAACGTTTAAAAATTATGGGAGGAAAGTGAAAAATTCAATTTTTTTTTAAATTATTTTTTTCCTAAAATATCTCAATGCCATATAAGATGACACATGGCACACTCAAGGAAGAGAATGCCTCTTTAAGTGACATGTCAATAAAATGGCTTTGGTTTATTATATGTATATATTTTTAGGTATTAGGATTATTATTAGGGATGGGTATTGGATAGTCTAGCCTTAGTTAGGCATGGACTGATCATCCATGCTTAAACAAGGTAGCGCTAACCAATATCCAACTGTAATAATAATTAGTTACATGTATTGTTACCTAACTTAGGGTTGTATAATTGGATCAGGGCCTTGAAATAATACCTGGTTGTATTAGTATTGTCAATTGCAAAAGGGCTGATAAAGAGGTGAGTTACTTAAACTATTTTCAAAACGTGATACTTGCTCATAAAACTGTTTTGATGGTGATTGATCATGTATATGCATCGAACCATAGGTGTGACATCCCGGGTGTTATATATATTATAATGATCATTATATTTTCCCATGGAGGGACATACACTTATAGTCTGCTGTGGAATTGGTAGACTGTGTGTGCCTACTGTGGAATTGGTAGGCCACGGGTGGGTCTGCTATGGAATTGGCAGACCATGTGTGTGAATATCTAATGCTTAGTCCGGATTATGATTATGGTGACATGCAAGGAGCTCATACTTGATCAATAAAATTGTTTATGTGGTTGTTTTACCGATGAGTCAGTTATTTGTGGCTCACCAGCTGTGTGCTGGCGTATTTTTATTACTCGAGCATGTATCACAGGTTGATGGTGTAAGGAATGGGAGTTTGTAGCTGAGAGTTTGAATACTTTAGACCGTTCATCTTATTATAGTTGAGCTTTGTTTAGTTTGGTGGTATTTGGATCGCGTTGGCTTGTCATAAATACTCAAGTTATGTAATGAGATTACGTTTCCTCTTTAAGTTTGCGCCGACTGGTCACTGTAAGTGCCCCGACCTGGGCGGGGTGTGACAAGTTGGTATCAGAGCTTTAGTTTATGAGATTTAGGTACTCATGGAAGTATCTAGAATTAAACTAGGAGTAGTAAGCCAAGTAGAAGTGCCAGTTTTGGTAGACAAAGGCTAGTAATATAGAGGATGTATAGGATGGGTATGCTGAACTTTATGATGGAAGGACCATATGGTAGTTGGGAGTATCATGGTGTGTATCATATATTGCTTTCATACCTAGCCAGTATGAAAGTTAATGAATGATACCACTGTGATCTCGCAAACATCATATTGTACTGAAATCAGGAAACGGTAGGCAGAGTTTTAAGAATGTGGTTGAGCTCTAGTACTTTGCTATTAAAACTTGTGTATATAGGTTTATCTATTGGAGCGTACTGTGCTTATCTTTTCCTCATTTGTTTTTCTAGAGTGGCAATGATTGATAGTATAATAAGAGCTGATTTTATGTGTCCTAGGTAACTAGTGGAGTTTGTATACATAGTCTAGCTGTACGAGCACATATCTCAAAGTATGCCAACGGTTTATGTATAACATAGGTGAGTATGCATATTCGTGGGTGTTAAATGAAACCATGACATACGTAAAGCAGATAGGGCGATATAAGGTTTGAATAAAATACCTTAGATAGGTTAGTTGTGTAATCAAGTAAGGGACGTAACCAAACTTGGCATCTCCACTTTCCCATGATAGTTAATTAGAACCAGGCTCGAAAATGACCCAAAGACAGCTTGTAGTGGAGTAAGGAAGGCATTTGAAGCCGATGTTTTATTTTTCTACTCGGTGATATATAAAACTCTCTTAGGAGTTTATTTAGAAATATCAAAGGTGCATTAGACGAGAATCCTCTAGAAAAGGTTAATGTGTCAATGGTTGATATTCAATCAACCAGGTGCACGTACAAGGACGGTAGGCCTTGCAAGCTGAGGGATTAGAAACCAAAGCAACGATCACTTTTGGGATACGTTAGAAGAAAATCCTAGACGTTATTATTAAGAGTAAATGGGATAATAATTAGGATCAAGGATGACCCAATTTTAGGAATTATAAATGGAAACTTGGACCCACACTTCAATGTCTGACATGTGGAAAAAGACATTCTTGTTCATGTCACAAGTTTGTTTGTAGAAATTGTATGAAACCCATGCACACCTGGTCTCAATGTAGATAGCCTCGTTAGTGTTTTTAAGATTTTAAGGATTGATGGCCTAAAAAATAAGAGAATGAAGAACCCGGTGGGGGAAGGTGTAGAGATTTAGACATAAAGATTGAAGAAGCCATAGGAACCTTGACGTGATAATGGGTATGATACCATTAAACAACTTCTATGCTAAGATACATTCTGACACTGGTGTTGATAGAAGTTTGATATGTGGACCTTTTAGAGTTTTGTCTAACTAGGTTCTCTGCAAGTTAGATAAACCATTTATAGTAATAGTAGCAATTGGAAGGGAATAAGAAATTGGGAGCTATATCAAGGGTTGTACCATTTAAATTAGTAAATACCTCGATACCTATAGACTTACTATCAATGAACATGGATTGTTGGATATAGTACTAGGGATGGATTGGTTAGCTTGCTAAACTTTCATATTAGGTGATAAGAAGCAAATTCGAATCAAGGACCCGAATGGGAAACCTTTGATAACTCGAAGGGAAAAACCTAGTAAACCCATAAGTTTCAGTATAATGATAAAGGCAATTAAGTGTATCTGAAAGGTTAACTAGATTAACTAGTAAATGCACCAAAGACTAAGGAAGATAAGAATTTAATGGATGTGCCAATAGAAGTCAAATTTCATGAGGCATTCCCTAAAGGTCATTCTAGACTATCAGCCGATAGAAAAATTGAATTTAGAATCAATTTGATCTAGGGGCAACCCGTATTGCTAGAGCCATCTACTGTCTTACCCTAACTTTCAATGGAGGAATTAAGAAACCAAATGTTGGAGTTACTGGATAAGGTTTTATATATTCTAGCACGTCGACATGGGTCGTTGTCAGGACACGATATGATGCAATCACTATGAGTTGTAAGTAATGACATAAGACCAACATAGTTGTAGTATTCGTAGATCTCATTTATTTAATTGCAAGACAAATGCATCGTTGATGCACTCACTAGAAAAGAAAGAGCATAACTGATAATAAACATCATGCACCTGGACGCGGTGTTAAGGTAACTCCCTTGTACCAAATTAAGAATGCAATGATAGGCCCTAATGGAAAAACCATATCAAAAGAGGGAACGATGGTTGGTAGCCAAGATTATTGGGATTTATGAATGATAGTATCTTAAGTTTCATTACTCGAATATGAGATTCTTAGTTTTTGCGGGTTAGGGGCTATAATACCAGAGGAAGCTCATAAGTCAAAAATACATCGTATACGCTAGTAGCAATAAAATGTAGGATTTAAGAAATAATTATGGTTAGCTGGAAACACAAAGCTATATTACAAGACGAGTAGAGAAATACCTTACCTACCTGAACCTTAAAGCGGAGCATTTGAAACCATTTGACTACATATAGGAACCTGAAATCCCATGCAGGAAACGGGAGATGATAATAATAGACTTTGTTTCTAAACTTCCAAGATCTAGTCATGGACGCAAATTAGGTAATAACTGATAGGTTCGCCAAGTCTATACACTTTGCCTATCCTTGAGGGCAAATGAAATGTAAGTTGAGCCTTATATCAAATAGGTGGCCTTATGACACGATGTGATTACATGAGCTATACTTAAGAGAGATATTTGTTCTCCTTAAGATTTGGGCAAGATTTCTAAAGAAAGCTGAGAACTCAAATATATCCGAGTAGTGGGCAAAATGAATACACCAATCATGCTTTAGAGGGTATACTACGTGCATACATAATAAACTTTAGTGGTAGTAAGGGCGATCATCTAGCATTAATCAACCTTTAATACAATAATATCTACCACAATGCACCAATCATGCTTTAGAGGGTATACTACGTGCATACATAATAAACTTTAGTGGTAGTAAGGGTGATCATCTAGCATTAATCAACCTTTAATACAATAATATCTACCACGCCAATATTATGGCAACACTATATGAATCCTTATACGGGAAAGACTGTGAAACCCCCACCTTCTTAACTGAAGTATGCGACAACCTATCTAGACATGGGGTCTTATATGAAATGACTGATAAAGCAGTTATGTCATAAAACGATAAAACAAATATTAGAATATTGGAACATAGAAATGAGGAAATATTACATAGGAAGTGATGACAAGATGAAGAGATCCTCACCTCATTTGTTAACAGGTTTCGAGGATGAAACCTAACTTAAGGGGGGTATATTTGTAACATCCCGTTTTTTGTAATATAAATAAAATGTCTTGGTTCATATTTATTTGCGAATGAAACGGGTCCATGATCGTTAAAGCAAAGTAATTACATGCGAGATGGGTACTCGTATGTTTAGCATTGGTTGACGAGCAAATGTCAGATAGCATGATTATTTGAAATATAAGAATCTAGTCGAGCCATTGGTATTATAAGAGACCGTTTAGTTATATTTAAAAAAATATATTATATTTGACCCTACTCTGTTTTTAATGAAACTTAGGTCAAACGTAGAGAATAATAAGCGCGTCTCAACAATATATTCGTATTTCTATAAAACGTTATAGTTTAAAAGTTATACGAGAAAAACGAGTGAAGCAACTGAATTAATTATAATGATATATAATAATAATAATATAATTATAACAAACCTTATAAGAGATTTGAATATCTACGTATGTTAAAAGTTGAATGTAGAAGTGTTGTGTGATTATTATTATTATTATTATTATTATTTTTATTATTATTATTATTATTATTATTATTATTATTATTATTATTATTATTATTATTATCCCATATCAATGCTTCAGGGAATTTAATTGAAATTTTGTTATCCCACATCAAAACAAAAATTTTGTCACCCCCACCTATTTAGCGTGTCACACCCTCAAATTTCCACTGTGGGGTTTATACCGCGAGGCGCATGACAAACCAGGATCCCATAGCCATAAGTCACAGGAACGAACTCTAAATGCCCAAACCATTTAGTTCGTTTTCGAAAACCAAGTTTAGTTAAGCTGCGGAAGCGTAAACCAAATTTAAACCTTTTTAAAAACTATGCGCAAAACAATGCGCCCAAATTAAAACCATACGAAAGCATAATATATAATTTATGTGTATGCCCGAGAGCCCAAATGCAGTGAAGTGTACAGTGCTTTCTAATCCTGGCACCGGAAGCTAACTACCTGCAAAAGCATGTAAATCGTGTGTCAACATAAAGCTGGTGAGTTCACAAAGTAAAGTAATGTAATATGCAAAAGCGCTGGTTTTCAAAACCACGTAAGTAAGTAAGTTATGTTGGTGCCCCGCACCGTGTAACCACTAGTTCATCGCATGTCAAGGGTAGCTAACCCATTCATGATAACTAACCGAAAATACCGAACTGCTATGTACTTGTAGCCACATAAGTGTGTCGCATGCCTGACATCATTGTCTATCCACAATGATAAAGTTTCGTTAAGTTATAGTTCACCCCCGCGCTCCCCGAGCCGGTGTGAGGTTTGTAAGACCTAATAGCGCTATCAACTAATAACCCGCTTGCCAACCCTGGCAACTCATTCGGTACGTGAGGACTTACAGATGATAGAAATGGTTTAGTTTATCAAGGACACAATTGCGAACTAGCAAAGTGACCGACCCTCATAAGGATCCATGGCATTCCAACTCGGGATGTGTAAGTAGTCCCAAACCGGACTAGAAAATGTTAGGTAAAGTGTCTCATACCTGAGACGCATGCTTTTGAGAAAAAGAGTAGTGAAACTCACCTTAGGTCGCAAGTGAAAATCCAAATTCCACGAATAGTAACGTGCTACCGACTCCCTATTACAAATGTCACTAGGTGAGTATACGTGCGTAACCAACACACCATGTAACTCGTTTATCCAAGACTTTAAAAAGTTCAAAACCGTGTAGTGACACCTAATGACTCTACAAGCTCAAGTATGTCCTACGTATCCCGTTGGTGATTATAGTGATTATTATCAGTTTAATACATCAAATACATCTCATACAAGTTTTCACACAAGTACATGTCAATTACATACCACATAGAACTCTAAATAGTCACATAAAGACCCCGTACACAATCTGCGTTTTTAGGACAGATTGTGCGCTGTGAGAAAAACAATTTATTTAAAATACTTAACGAATGAATTAGAGTCCCAAATTTTTACTGACTTTTATTTGGGATTCACTCGACAATAACTATTTTTGTTTTGTCTTAATTCCAAACACAAAAATTATGAAAATTCGTAAAACACAGCTGTGTCCAGAAAATTTCCTCAACAGGTCAGTTTAGTAGGAAAATTCTTAAAAATTGTGTATTCATCCAAACGAGATGAATCTACTTGGAAAAGCTCTATTTTTCCAGTATTGACCTACTGTAAAAATTTCATAACCTAACTCCTTGTAAATCTCAAGTTATGACCATTTAAAGTTAGCTCAATTTACAAATCCGAAAATCTGATATGACCCCTAATCAATTAAAATTCCAAAAACGACTCAAACGATGTCCAAATTCGATGGTTTTTCCCATTATGAAAAGCTAAGACCTTGTACATTACAATCATGCAAAGAAATCATCAAAACAATCGATTTACCAACCCGTTACAGCCCCTACAACACGTTCAAACGAATCTGCCAGAATCTTAAACTTGCATCCCAAGTAATCTACAAACCCTAATTTTTCATGAACATCCCTAATACATGTATAACACCTATAGTACTGATTAAACACCATATTAATCATAGCAAAACACATATGTTATCATGTGAAAACCCTAATCATGGCTACTAATAACAATCATCATCAAATCATCAAGAACATCCAAGAACTCCTACACATACATACATGCGATTCTACATATATTATTTTTAGAGTTTTTAAAGTTTTTCAATCATTATAATTCATCAAAAATCATAAGAATGTATACCTTGCGAAGGATTAAACTCCCTAGGGCCTTGAAATCAAACCCGAACTAGCTTGATTAGGTGAAGGATTACTTGATTGCTTGAAAAACCAAGAGGGGATGGGGGTGGGGGTTCGCACGGCGCAAGAGGGACAAGGAGGTAGGGTTTTTATCTTTTCCTTGCCTCCTAATTATAAAAGGGCTTTGCTTGTTCCCCAAGCAATTGGTATTAGGGCCCTTCTAGTCCATTAACTTGACCCGTTAACCATGTTCTAGCCCAATACCGGACCCAATATTATTAACCATTCTAAATTGAATAAAAACCATTGTTTTTATTATTACATAGCATATTATTCATGTTGTGCACGTAATTTGCATAATCTACGCATTACCTTTCAGTTAGGCGATCATTCACAAAAACATGTAATTCACATAAGCACGTACTTCATGTTCACCATAATTCAATTGTATATACTATTGCTATGTATGTCACATAATTCACCAATGTTTGGGATACAGGACTCATGTGTGTGTTTAACAAGGATTTTCCTACTTATAACATATGTTATCATCTTCTAACATATGTTAAACCTACTTAACTAACCCTAGTTAAGTATCTAGCCATGTATGAACATGTAAGTTAACTAGAGTTCAGTAAAAAGTATTTAACCTGAAAATGCGGGGTGTCACATAGCGCATATGCTTTATTTACAATATAAGATTTTTGGGAACACTCTATCGTAAAGAGGATCCTGAGTCTACGATATCCCGTTGGGTATTGTTATTAGTTATTTTTAGAACACGAGTAGGAGCACGAGTAGGAGAGACTCTACATCAACTGGTCGTAGATAGTTTTGAGGTATGTTTTCGTTTAAGTTATGTCTAGTTCATTATTATTTTTATTAGCATTATTATTAGGAGTAGTTTAGTAATATTAATAGTTTTTAGGTATTAGGATTATTATTAGGGGTGGGTATTGGATAGTCTAGCCTTAGTTAGGCATGGACTGATCCTCCATGCTTAAACAAGGTAGCGCTAACCAATATCCAACTGTAATAATAATTAGTTAGATGTACTGTTACCTAACTTAGGGTTGTATAATTGGACTAGGGCCTTGAAATAATACCTGGTTGTATTAGCATTGTCAATTGCAAAAGGGCTGATAAAGAGGTGAGTTACTTAAACTATTTTCAAAACGTGATACTTGCTCATAAAACTATTTTGATGGTGATTGATCATGTATGCATCGAACCATAGGTGTGGCATCCAGGGTGTTATATATATATATATATATATATATATATATATATATATATATATATATATATATATATATATAATGATCATTATATTTTCCCATGGGGGGACATACTGTAACACCCCAACCGATGGCGGAAATATCGAGGTGTCACGTAGTGACGATTGTTCAATAGTTCATGGACTAAAAGTGTAAATTTTGATATATTGATTAAGTAGTTTATTACATTGAAAGAAAAATACAAGATACAATAATTCTAAAGTGACAACTAAAGCTGAAATACAATGAATCAAAAATCTAAGTAAAAATTCCAAAAGCTTAAAAGTCATCTCATAAATAACCTGAAACATGTACGAAAATAGTATATGTCAATACAAAAAATGTATTGGTGAGCATACCCTGTTTGAATACATATAGTAAAAAAAAAAAATTTTCGCAATTCATGTGTTATACTGTCTACAATTTAGTGTTCAAGCTATGTACAAATGTCACCCAAATCAAACCTTTGAGTAGAAATGATATCCAAGAATCATGGGATATCTAGTATATATGTATAGTAGTCGCCCCAATAGTATGATTATATATAGTATGCGACAAAGCAAGTAGTTTACACATAACAATAGTTAAGTACTATTTATTGCTATGCTAGGCCGCCCAACGGTTAATGATTAAGGTCATAAGTACACACTATCAGCGAATCGACAAGTAAAACACATACAAGAATTGCGATTATGAATATATGATAAAACATGATTAAGTGAGTGAAGTAATATGCGTACATGAGTCACCCCAAAAGTGTAAAACATGAAAAAGGGGAAAGATATACTCACAGTTTGCGAAAGCGATCAAAATCCAACTTAAACGATCGTGACCTAGGTAATGGGAATTCTGAGGAATTCAACCTATAATGTATAAGAGTTCTAACAAGAAAATGTCTAAGAGTCTAAAGTATCTAGGGTCTAGGGCATTAGGGTTTACTAGACTTGTGTAGGAAATACGAAGTTTTCAATAATAACTTAAACAATAGTTTTGAAATAAATATATCAGGATTTAGAATCTAAATATGTGACTAAAACACTTTTGTCTCCCACACTTAGAAACATTTTCTATTTTATAGAAAAATATCCACGAAATAGATTTTATGATTTATATTTAATTAAACAATTTGATTACCTCTAATTTAAATATAAATAGAATAAATAATACGAGATATGATCCAAAAATGATATTTTTATGAAAAATAACTATTTTATGATGTGAAATACTGAAAATAATATTTCCATAATTCCTTTCAATTTATTTGCATTTAAAACATTTTTAACGAGTTTAAATAGTGTTTTAATAATTAAAAATAGTAAAAATAACAAAAATAATCATTTTCTAAGAAATTATATTTTATTTTAGTTTATTATACATAAAAACAAATCTCCAGAAAAGTTGAAGTTAAAATCACTTAAAATTTATTTTTAATCATTTATTTATGATTAAAACAATTTAATTCAAGAAAAATATGAAAATAAAACATTTTCTAGAAAATAAAAGTGTAGTAATTTTCTATGAGGTGTCAAGAAGCTATACCTAAATTTTCATAATTTTTGGATCAAAAATGAATTTATTATAATTATTTAAAGATTTGCACATATTATAATATTTATAAAAAAAATGGAAAAGTAAAGAAATAGGAAATCTATGGAAGAAAAGAAGGAAAGACAAAAAGACGTCCATGCCTGGACTCGAACTCATGTGGGTCCAGAGGCACAATCAGACACAGACCAACTGAGCTACACATCTGTTTGTTAATTTGTTTAATTAAAAAGCTTTTTAAAACATATTAATTGTTCTTCTTCTTCTTCTTCCCCAAATACAAGACTAAGAACCCTAACCCTAGATCAACATCAATAATCCGATTAAAACAAGATTAAGCTATGAATTGATAGGGCTTTTTATCGGAAAACAATAGTAATCAAAATGGCAACAAAAAAATAGGACTCACAATGTGTTGAAAGGCCGAAAACGAAGGAATAATGACCGAACAGAAACCTGGCCGATTAGATGCTTCTTGGATGTGTTTAAGACATGTTTTTTGTGGGTTTAGAAGGCGTGGTGTGTTTAAGACATGTTTTTTGTGGGTTTAGAAGGCGTGGAGGTGCATAAATGAATTGGCTTGATCAATTTATAATATTGTGCAAAAAATAACGTATTTGTGTTTATTACACATTCCGATCGGTTACCTTTGAAGATCCGATTAAACACATAATTATTCCCTTAAATGATTAGAAACTGTTGTGATACTAGGGAGAAACGTTTGGGGTTCCAACTAGAGCATTATAGAACATTAAAAATGGGTTTAACCACTCGCCGGAGATGGATTCCGGTGACCGGAATCTTCGCCGGAAATGCGTGAGAGGCAAACAGGAGGAGTTTTCTTTTTTTCTTTTTTTTTTTTTTTGAAACTTTTGTCTTTTGTCAAGACTGGTCCCTCTAGATTTAACTTAGTTTAACTATATTAGGGCTAGGTTTTTCCTTTATAAAAAGTTAACTTGGTTAACTATCTTATCGTAAAAACTTTTAAAACTTTTTAAACTTGAGATTTTTTTTTATAAAAGTTTTTACGAATACGTTTCAACATACGCATTTGATTAAAACTCATACCCGATCCATAACAAAAATAAATGATTAAATTTTTAGTTTGCTCTAAAATAAATTTTGAAAACGACGAATCTTACAGGGACTATAATGGAAACATTTGAAGGCTATTATTGTCAATTAGATGAAAGACGAGGGTGACGGATGTTACACATACACTTACAGTCTGTTGTGGAATTGGTAGACTGTGTGTGCCTACTGTGGAATTGGTAGGCCACGGTGGGTCTGCTGTGGAATTGGCAGACCATGTGTGTGAATATATAATGCTTAGTCCGGATTATGATTATGGTGACATGCAAGGAGCTCATACTTGATCAATAAAATTTTTTATGTGGTTGTTTTACCGATGAGTCAGTTTTTTGTGGCTCACCATCTGTGTGCTGACGTATTTTTATTACTCAAGCATGTATCACAGGTTGATGGTGTAAGGAATGAGAGTTCCTAGCTAAGAGTTTGAATACTTTAGACCGTTCATCTTATTATAGTTGAGCTTTGTTTAGCTTGGTGGTATTTGGATCGCGCTGGTTTGTCATAAATACTCAAGTTATGTAATGAGATTACGTTTCCGCTTTAAGTTTGCGCCGACTGGTCACTGTAAGTGCCCCGACCTGGACAGGGTGTGACATATTCTATGTGACATCCTCGGGATGGTGAAGGAGTAAGCAGACTTCACGCTGTAACAGCATTCTGGCCTATGTACATCCTGAGTATAGACTAACGAATTATCTTGTTCTAATGTTATTGCAGGTGTAATCAATGAATGATTAAGATTTGTAACTCCCCTTCAATGGCTACAAAATCTTGCTAAGTCAAAAATATCGAGGATGCAGGAGTTGTACACGTATAAGCTTGAAGAATGAGTCAAAGTGTAACCGCCAAAGTGATGAATGCTAGGCGAAAAAAGGAGGAAACTGTTATCCAACGTCCATATCAGTTGAAACACCCTCAACGGTCACCTGAAATAGTCCACAAGATCATTAAAGACGGCAGATATCATGGGATTCATTATTTACTTTCGTGTAACTATATATAGGGGTATGATGAACAAAAATAGGACACTTACACATTATCGAACACCTAATACTAGCTGAAATACACTTGATAGTCTCTCCACACACACAACACTACACATTTGTAAACATAGTTTGTTCATCATACGTCCAAAGTTGTAACACTTTTTACCATTTTAATATTAACAAACAAGGCAGGGGCCTAGACTCCTCCTGAGGTTTTATGCCGATGATCATCAAGTGATCAAGGGCTTTCCTCGTACATCTAGTGTCGTTCCTTTATTGCATTACACATACAATCGTATATCTTTGCCTAATTCACCTTTCTGTCTGATAGTTACATCTTCATGATATAACTGCCATCCTGAGCATAGTTGTCATATTGTTATTGTTTCATCATTATAAACTGTCATCTTGAAAATAACACTAAAGTTTTTACCATCTTTTACACATTTAGCACTCTACCCCACTTTAATAATTTGGAAAACAAAATTTGTGATACCCCGAAATTTCATGTTCTCACTTTAACTGAACTCTAGTTACATTCTATGCATTCTACTTAACTAGGGTTAGCTAGTTAAGTCACACGTCGCACAGTTATAGGTTAATAATTGCATGAGGTGGTAATTCGGGGAATTACCAAACTGTATACATGAGTAGTGAACCTCGGACGTTGGTAAACAATGAAATTAGATAATTGTGAATTAATTGATTGAGATTGATTGCAATTACGTACTTCTGTGATACTCGGTGAAACTATGTGCAAACCATATGTGATTATGTGAACTTAAACTGAATACGTTAATAAAAATCGTAATTGGTGGACCGGTAGGATGGTTGGGGTCTTAACACATGGGGTTACACTTATTACGGTCCGAAATAGCGAAAACGTCGAAGGAAAACACGTCGGGTGACGAAACGGACCACCCACGCGGGCCAAGGCCCTGTGAGCGGCTGCTCACAGGGACCGAGCGGGCCGCTCGCGGGTGCCTGACGCCACCAAACCGACTTAAACACCTTTTTAAGAAACCCTAAGCCTCTTGTATCACCTAAACTCAAACCCTAATCGCCCCTACTGCCTTACCTATGAAATATTAACCCCAAAACACCTGCTAAGGCGCAAGAACATCGATCGGGAAGCTTCAAGAGCATTCGGTTGGTTGTTTCGAAGAGCTTGTGGGAGTCGGTAGCACACCCTACTTTGGAATTTGGATTTACTTGCTTGCATACTAAGGTGAGTTTCACTACTCTTTTTCTCATAAGCATGCATCTCGGGGAGACAACTTACTTACTGTACTAGTCCAGGTTTGGGACTACTATTTTTATATCGGGTTTTTGGATGGGTTGATTCCTAGGAGGAATCGGACCTTGTTAGTTTCACATTCTGTGTCCTTGATGAACTAAACTACACTCTATCTCGGAAGTCCTTCACTATTTACCGAATGAGTTGTCGGGTCGCAAGCGGGTTACTAGTTGATAGCGCTATTAGGTTTGACAAACCTCACACCGTGCTGGGAGTCGGGCGTGAACTACGACCTTAGATTTTATCATTGTTGATAGGCAATGATGGGAGGCAAAAACCAGCTCGCGGGGCGAGTGCATCGTTCAATTAGCAATTCGGTATATCCTTGTTTAGTTATCATGAATGGGTTAGCTACCCTTGGCATACGCTGAACTAGTGGTACTTGGCTCCTGGTTTTGGTTGTTGATTACTACATTTGGGTTTGGGAAACCTAACTACTATTTCTTGGTTTGGGAAACCTACACTTTTACTTACCTTACTTTGTGAACTCACCAACTTTATGTTGACAAACGCTAGCATGCTTTTGCAGGTCTCTAGGTTCGGAGCACGATTGGACATGCATCATTGTGTCATGGGTTGTGAACATTATTTAACTTATACACTTTGCATTATATTTAACGGTTTTATTTGGAGCGCGTTGTTTTGCGCATGAACTTAAACGATTATGTTTGATTTACGCTTCCGCAACTTAACTAAACTTTTTGGTAAACGCTAAACTTGATTTTCAATAACGAACTAAATGGTTTGGGCATTTAGAGTCGTTCTTATGACTTATGGCTATGGGATCCTGGTATGTCACGCGCCTCGCGGTATAAACCCCACAGTGGAAATTTGAGGGTGTGACAGATTGGTATCAGAGCCATTGGTTATAGTGAACTAGGACTGCATGGTGAGTCTAGTCTATAACTGTCATAGCATAAGCATTGCATTAGTACACTCACAGCTTAAGTGCACAACTAGCTTTCGGGCTATGTAAACTTTCTTAACAGATTATAGGAGATACATAATCCTTTAACACTAAATCCGATATTGAGCACATCCTTGGTGAAGGACGAAGGCTAGGCCATGTGGCCATCAATTGAGACTGAGATTCCAACCAGCTTCACGGATGGGGAGTTAGCCATCGAGTACAGGTGCGAGAACCAACCATTGAACATGGTGCAACATTACAGGTGAGAGAGGAAGGCTACCAGGAGGAACGAGTAGGACGTTAGTACTATACACGAATAACTCTAGATAACACTTACACCACTAGAGGAGGAGAAGGGGAACTAAAAGAGGAACCTGAACCCATTAAACCTGAAGAGATTGAACATGGAGACGCTATTATTTTAGCTGAGCACGGAGACGATTGATTCCTATCTTCATTCGCTTGATCTTTCTTTCTTTTATTCTAGACCCAGTCGAGACTGAGTTGTTCTCTTAGTTTGTTCTTTATTCCAGTTCGCCTACACTACGTGTGAACGATCATATGGCCCGCATATTTTTATGAGCTTATGGTGAATGTAGGATCACTATGGCTGGACGTGGACATGGACGGGGAAACATCAACATGACACAGGCAGAACTGAACGCAATGATTAACGAAAGGGTAGTTGCAGCCCTTGCAGCCTTTCAAGTTGGTCAACTTGGTCATCACCCGCCTGTTTGTACCTACAAGTCTTTCATGGACTGCAAGCCGCAGAACTTTGGAGGATCTGAAGGGGCTGTTGGACTACTGAGGTGGTTCGAAAAACTGGAATCTTGCTTCGCTATGTGTAACTGTCCACCAGCTAACAGGGTGAAATATGCCACTGCTACTCTCGAAAATTTGGCATTATCCTGGTGGAACTCTCCGGTGCAGATTCTAGGTGTTGATGTGGCTAATGCAACACCTTGGGTGGATTTCAAGGAACTGATGAAGGAGGAGTACTGTCCTCGAGATGAGGTTCAAAAGTTGGAGACTGAGTATCTCAATCTGAAGATGGTGGGATCGGAGATTGAGAGCTATACCACTAGATCACATGAGCTGGCGGCGATGTGCCCAAATTACTCCAATCCTCCCTACAAGAGGATCGAGTTATACATCAAGGGCTTGGTGCCCCAAATCAAGAGCATGGTTACTGCTGCTAACCTCAACAACATCCAGCAAGTTATTCGTATGGCTCACCAGCTGACTGATCAGAAGGTGGAAGAGGGATTGTTACCTCCTCGTGGTGCTTCATCTTCTGGTACTAACGATAACAAGCGGAAATGGGAAGATGGCTCGAGCAAGGTCTCAAGTGGTGACGGCAGTCAGCAGCAGCGGAAGAGGTTAGGCACAAATGGCAACAACAATCAGACCCCTTCTGACAATAACCAGGGTACTTACAAGGGGAGGCACCCGAAGTGTGAACGGTGCAACTATCATCATTCTGGTCCATGTGGGGACGGAAAGTGTGAACGATGCGGAAAAGCTGGTCATGCAGCTAAGGACTGTCGTGTTCAATTCCCAAAGAATCAGCAGCAACAGTAGGGGCAGCAGAGTCGTCAATATACTGGAAAAGGGTGCTTCCAGTGTGGGAGTGAAACCCACTTCAAAAGGGACTGTCCCCAGCTCAACGGTGGCAACAACAATGGGAACAATGATGACAACAACGCATGACGGGTACGTTCCTTATGAATAAGCAATTTGCTAAAGTCCTATTTTGAATCTGATACTAATTGAGCATGTGCCTTTAGACTTTAGTGCAACTCTAGGGTTAGACCTAACTCTCTTTGAATTCAAACACACCATAGAACTAGCTGATGGTAAGCTTATTGAAGTTACCTAGCTCTATTACAAGTAAAAACCCGTACGGTTTAACTAACCATTAGGTATCAATCCTATCATCCCAACTATCCTTAGTAGCCCTGACATCATCATGGGCGTGGACGGGTTGTCCAGCCATGAACTTAAGCCCTTGGCACGAGATAGTGATTGGAATCCCTCGTTCTGGTGGGGGAAATCTTATCTGGCCAGTGACATCGAAACAACGCCAGCGTTGGCACCTCTCTTTTAGGAGAACTCAGAGCACGTGACCGAACACTCGAACTGAATTTCGGGACGAAATTCTTTTCAACTTGGGGATGATGTGACACCCAGAAAAGTTTTTTGGAATTTTCTCTCACTTGATGCCAACTTTACTGTTTACTTACTGAATTTCGGGACGAAATTCTTTTCAACTTGGGGATGATGTGATACCCCGCAATTTCATGTTCTCACTTTAACTGAACTCTAGTTACATTCTATGCATTCTACTTAACTAGGGTTAGCTAGTTAAGTCACACGTCGCACAGTTATAGGTTAATAATTACATGAGATGGTAATTCGGGGAATTACCAGACTGTATACATGAGTAGTGAACCTCGGACGTTGGTGAACAATGAAATTAGATAATTGTGAATTAATTGATTGAGATTGATTGCAATTACGTACTTTTGTGATACTCGGTGAAACTATGTGCAAACCATATGTGATTATGTGAACTTAAACCGAATACGTTAATAAAAATCGTAATTGGTGGACCGGTAGGATGGTTGGGGTCTTAACACATGGGATTACACTTATTACGGTCCGAAATAGCGAAAACGTCAAAGGAAAACACGTCGGGTGACGAAACGGGCCACCCACGCGGGCCAAGGCCCTGTGAGCGTGTGACATCTGGTAAGTTTCTTTTCGTTCTGTTCTTTTCGTTTCTTTCCTGTTGGACTTTGCGCAATTTTCGGGACGAAAATTCTTTCAACGTGGGGATGATGTGACACCCGGCATGTTCGGCTTAAACATATTAGTAACATCTAAGTCTACCTTAGCGAGAAACGTTTATAAACAAACTTAACTGGGTTAGTTGAGTCGGGTCAAGTTAGGATTGTCCAGGGTACAATGATCTGGAGGATCATTGGGAGTCGTTTTGGTAATACACAAGTACCGGGTTCCGTTGTTGGTGACATTACATGAACTAATTAAGTATATGTGTAGATTATGGGTTGTATGGTGGATTATATACGTAGATATGTTTATATGATGTATAAATGGTTATCTGTGCCTAAATGTGTTAAATATGGATGAAGGATGCATGCTTATGTGTTAGGATGTGTTAGAATGTGTTAAACACGACAAACTGGAAAACTAGTTTAAAAGAAGTCTTGGTTCGACCACTTCGAGTGGCCGAAGGAGAATAAAAATGTCTGGTTCGACCCATGCAAGTGGGCGAACCAGGGAAGTGGAAATTGAGAAATTTCCTTCGACCAAACAGGGCTCATTCGACCCTGTGAAAGGGGCGAAGGAGCCTACATTCGACCAATGAGTTGGTGCGAAGGAAGACTAGTATAAATACCAACCTTTGTCATTTTTCATCATTTCACAAACCCTAACCATCCCAAAACGCTCTCAAACGATCTTAAACACCAAGGAAGGAGTTTTTGCTCTTCTTTTTCATAATCTAACCCATCTACAACATCTAAACAAGAATCCAAGGTGTGTTCATAATCCTAAATCTTTTAAAAGCATTTTAATTCGTTTTCATCTAACCCAAATTGTCCAGATCTGTTCTAAGGGTGTTTTTATGATTAAAAACCTTTTAAACATCTTTCTAAATCAAAACATGATCATTTAACATAGGTTTTCATAATGAATAACATGTGTTAGTTGTGTGTTATGTAGTGTTATGTGTTGTTCACTGATTTGCTGCTATATCTATGATAGAAACATGATATAGGATTGTTGTTAATGATTGGATTATGGTTGTCTAGGGTTAGGATTGGATATATTGATATTTGGGGGTTTTATTGGATTAACACTAGATGCATGAATATTTATGATCAATAGAATGAATGAAAAAGATTGGATAATCGACAAACTGAGTATTTTAAGCTAAACATGAATCGATTTCAAAAGTTTCCAAATTGGGTAAATAATTCATGCATGAAAGTGATGTTTCCATAATCTTTACCATTTTGGGAAAGGGCTGAAACGGACGTATTATCGGGGGAAATCGATGGGGTTTTGTAGGGATAAGTTATTCATGCTTGACTGCTGTGTTTGATGATGTTTCGGGTCGTTTTGAATGTGTTTGAAGCGTTTTTAGGAAAAATAATACAACAGAGGCGAACCTGGCCTCCTTCGACCAGTCGATGGTGCGAAGGAGGGATCCAGGGTCGAACCTGGGATTTTTATTGGACGAATGTGAATAAACGGGCGAAGGAAGCATCAAACGGTCGAACGTACTGTAAATGGTGCGAAGGAGACAAAAAGGTGCGAAGGAGACTTAAAACTGACTGGTTCGACCGTTCTGATGCAGAAATGAGATTTTTGATACAAACTAAGTGTTTTATGCTTGAACCTTGTGTTTAATCTATATGTACTTGATTAGTTAGGGTAATGGGTCACCAACGGGATGTCGGGTCGGTCTAGTGTGTCGGTTAAACATTTAAACACGTTTTAAAACATACTTGGTTAATATCTGGACAATCAGGGACTAGATGACCTTATGGTTATTAGTCGGAACACTTATGTGAACATTTTGATAGATCTCCGGTAGAGGGATTATCAAGGGCTAAACATCTTTACTTATATTTGAAGAACGCAACTTAAGGTGAGTTCACGGCCCCACTTTTACTGCTTTAACTTTTGGGGGAGAAAACATGCACTAAACGGTTTTGGTAATATATGTCATACTATGGTTTTAACTTTATATTGCTATACGATCTTTTGGAAAGTCCCAGGGGAAACCATGAATGTGCGGGTTTGCACAACGGGGGAAATGTGGATAGATCTATTGGGCGTGACCTGCCCCACTCGTCGGCTTGGAGGGCCGGGCGGGTGCATATTGTCTCGAACAGGTACATTGGTATCATGCTGAACATACGGGCTGCTTAAACATGCTGAACATTGCTAAACGTGTCTAGTAATGGTTTCCAATCGTAGTAGTAATGAAACATACGCCTAGCTAGCGTACTTGGTAACATTGATATAGTATGGACATGGTAACACTTTGGTAACATTTTGAACAAACCTGTGAACTCACCAGCATTATATGTTGACATCTTTTTGGCATGTTTTTCTCAGGTCGCTAAGGTAGCAATGAACGGAACTAGGCGCACGGGTCTGCATTGGCGTCTAGATTTTAGTGCACGTTTTGTAATAAGTGTCTTGGATACTTGGGAACACTGTTTTGTAGAGATTAAATTCTTTAAATGCTTCCGCTTATGAAATTTATGTTTTTGGGTTTACGTACTTCATATAGTGTCGTTTATTGTGATCGTTGACTTGGATCCTGGTTTGTCATGCGCCTCGTGGTAAAACCCCGCAAGTGGTAATTTGAGGGTGTGACAGATTGGTATCAGAGCCAATGGTTATAGTGAACTAGGACTGCATGTAGAGTCTGGTCTATAGCCGAGTCGCACACACTAGACGGTCACATTCTTTGGGTCTATTAGTGGGATATGTACTAACGTTGTCGGGATGTCCTTACATCATCATCATGCTTCTCCGTTACATCATCCGTTTTTATTTGGGTTCTTACCTACTCTTGTCTTCTTCTTCTGGATTGAAGGAGGAGGGGTTGATTTGTTGGTTCTAGCACACACATGCCTTCTTACACTTGCACCTATTGCCACATAGGCGACAATGTTCGGTGACTGGGGTCTAGACTAGGGATACATCTGGAGGACCATGTAGAGCAGTTTATCATTTCGGGTGCACACGAAATAATAAACTGGAATGCATGAAAATCCCGATGGACTTCGAGTTTGGATGTATAGTCCTGAATTTGTCCCTAGGTTAACTCTTGTAAATTTCTAGTGGTTGACACTGGGAGTGAATCTGAATCTCTCGATTTCTTGGTTTGTTAGATCATGTCGGGTGCTCGCGGTGGTGGACGTCGTGGTGGAGGCGGTGGCCGTGCTAGCGGCGGTGGTCGTGCCGGAGGCGGTGGTCGTGGGAACATCAACATGACCCAGGCTGAGCTGAACAACTTGCTCCAACAGCAAGTGAACATGGCTATGGCTAATTTCCAGGCTGGAATTAATGCCATGGGCGGTGAGTTGATTTTTGTCGACCTTGCCTCATTTTGGGTTTCGTGTCCTTTCGTTTGTGTTTTACTCGTGTACCGTGTTACAGGTGTTGGTGCCAATCCACCCCCACCTCAGTGCTCTTATAAGAAGTTTAGGGACTGTCAGCCCCATAACTTCGCTGGAACTGAGGGAGCGGTGGGACTGCTCCGATGGCTGGAGAAGGTGGAATCTGTGTTTGTCATGTGTAACTGTCCTGCTGGGGACCGAGTGAAGTACGCTACCGCGACATTTGAGGGGCCTGCATTGTCGTGGTGGAATGCTACTACTCAGAACGTGGGATTGGGAGAGGCTATCGCTATGCCTTGGGCGGAGTTTGTGCAGCTTTTGAGAAGTGAGTATTGTCCAAGGGAGGAGATACAGAAGTTGGAGCATGAGGTCTGGAGTTTCAAGATGGTTGGGTCGGAGATTGAGGAGTACACTGTGAGGAGGAACGAGCTGGCGGTGTTGTGTCCCGATTTACACACACCCGAGTACAGGAGGATCGAGCACTATGTGTCTGGATTAGTGCCCGAGATTGCTGGGTTAGTGGCTGCTGGGAATCTTCCCACTATTGCTGAAGTTGTTCGATCAGCTCATCGGATGACTAACCTGAAGGTGGAAGAAGGCGTTTTGCCTCCCAAGGGTGCTGCTGTGAAGACTACTGAGGGAAACAAGAGGAAGTGGGAGAGTGTGGGGAAGAGTGTGGTGCCAGCTCAGCCGGCGAAGAAGTTTGATACATCTGGGTCTTCTTCTGGGTCGAAGACGGGTGGGTATGCTGGGAAGCATCCCAAGTGCAACAAGTGTGGTTTTCATCATTCTGGGAGTTGTGATAGGGCTCGTTGTCATCGGTGCCATCAGTTGGGGCACCATGCTAAGGATTGCAAGGTGGCGCTCACCCCAACTCAGACTCCTGCGGCTACTCCTGCTCCTGTTACTCAGGGGACTCAGGGGAGGCAGGGGTGTTATCATTGTGGTGACACGGGACATTTCAAGCGTGATTGTCCCAAACTGAAGCAGGGCGATAATGGGAGGGGCGGGAACGGTAACGGGAACAATGGCGGCGGAGGCAGGACTGCACGTGCTTTCGTCATTGGATCTGCAAAGGCTAGGCAGGATCCAGACACAGTTACCGGTACGTTCCTTCTTAATGATCGCTATGTTTCTGTCTTGTTTGATTCTGGTGCCAATAAGAGTTTTGTATCTTTGGATATAAGTCGATTGCTAGATATAGTACCCACACCTTTAGAGGCTAAGTACTTAATAGAATTGGCTGATGGTAAGAAATTCGAAGCGACACACACCCTTAGGGAATGTCGTTTGGAACTGTCGGGTTTGTCTTTCCCCATTGACCTTATGCCGGTACCTCTGGGTAGTTTTGATGTCGTGGTTGGCATGGATTGGTTATCGTTGTATCGCGCGGAGATCGTTTGTTTTGACAAGGTTATTCGGATCCCTCTCCCTGATGGAGAGATTCTTTCGGTTCGTGGCGAGAAAAGCGGTGCTCCGCTGAGTATCATTTCTAGCATGAAAGCCCGTAAGTATCTTCGGAAGGGCTGTTCGGCCATTCTGGCACTTGTTAACGTTTCTTCTGACGATGAGAAGAAGATCGAGGATATTCCGGTGGTTCGTGACTTTTCTGATGTGTTTCCTGATGATTTACCTGGTCTTCCTCCCCATCGTCAGGTTGAGTTTGGTATTGATCTCACTCCGGGCGCAGCTCCTATTGCCCGAGCTCCATATCGTCTTGCACCTCCCGAGATGCAAGAGTTGTCCAGCCAGTTACAGGAACTCTTGGAAAAGGGTTTCATTCGACCGAGTTCTTCCCCGTGGGGAGCTCCTATCTTGTTTGTGAAGAAGAAGGACGGAAGTCTTCGTATGTGTATTGATTATCTTGAGCTGAACAAAGTGACCATCAAGAATCGTTATCCTCTTCCTCGCATTGATGATCTCTTTGACCAGCTTCAGGGCTCCAGTTATTATTCGAAGATTGATTTGCGGTCCGGTTATCACCAGTTGCGCGTCAGGGAAGCTGACATTCAGAAGACTGCTTTTCGCACTCGTTATGGCCATTTTGAGTTCTTGGTCATGCCTTTCGGTCTCACTAACGCACCGGCGGTGTTCATGGATTTGATGAACCGCGTTTGCAAGCCTTACCTTGATAAGTTCGTCATCGTGTTTATTGACGACATTCTGATCTATTCCAAGAACAAGGCGGATCATGAGGAACACATGCGGTTGGTCTTGGAACTTTTGAGACAGGAGCAGTTGTATGCTAAGTTCTCGAAGTGTGATTTTTGGTTGCGTGAAGTTCAATTCCTAGACATGTGGTGAATGAACTGGGAATTCATGTCGATCCGGCTAAGATCGAAGCTATTAAAGACTGGGAAGCACCAAAAACGCCATCTGAGGTGCGGCAATTCCTAGGTCTTGCGGGTTATTATCGTCGTTTCATCGAGGGATTTTCGAAGATCGCTCAACCCCTCACTGCTCTTACCCAGAAGGATCGAAAGTTCGACTGGGATGAACCACAAGAATCAGCATTTCAAATGCTGAAGCTTAAACTTTGCTCTGCACCTATTTTATCCTTGCCGGAAGGCACTGATGATTTCGTTGTGTACTGTGATGCTTCTATTCGTGGTCTCGGTTGCGTGTTGATGCAGCGCGGGAAGGTTATTGCTTATGCTTCTCGACAACTCAAAGTTCATGAGAAGAACTACACTACTCATGACTTGGAACTGGGAGCAGTGGTCTTTGCGTTGAAAATCTGGAGACATTACTTGTACGGTACCAAGTGCGAAGTATATACCGATCACAAGAGTCTTCAGCATATTTTCGACCAGAAGGTGTTGAACATGCGGCAGCGTCACTGGGTTGAACTCCTGAACGATTATGACTGTGCCATCAAATACCATCCTGGCAAGGCGAACGTTGTGGCGGACGCCTTGAGCAGGAAGGAGTCTGCGAACCCTCGCCGTGTTCGAGCCTTACAGCTCACCATTCATTCGTCGTTGCCTGACCGGATCCGTTCTGCACAGTTAGAAGCCTTGAAGGAGGAAAACCTTAAGGCTGAGACGATGCACAGTGCTGACAAGCATCTTGAGCTCAGGACTGATGGCTTGCACTATTTTGCGGGACGTGTTTGGGTCCCATTGTTCGGGGGATTGCGCGAGCTTGTTCTGGATGAAGCTCACAAATCCCGGTATTCTATTCACCCTGGCTCCGATAAGATGTATCAGTATTTGAAGATACTTTATTGGTGGCCGAACATGAAAGCTGATATAGCCTCTTATGTCAGCAAATGTTTGACTTGTGCTAAAGTCAAGGTGGAGTATCAGAGGCCGTCTGGTCTCCTGCAACAACCAGAGGTTCCAGAATGGAAGTGGGAACGAATCACGATGGATTTTGTCACCAAGCTTCCAAGGTCACCTAGTGGTTATGATATGATTTGGATGATTGTTGACCGGCTGACGAAATCGGCACGTTTTATACCTATTAAGGAAACCGATGGACTCGAGCGGTTAGCTCGACTTTACCTTAAGGAGGTGGTTGCTCGGCACGGGGTGCCTGTTTCTATTATCTCTGATCGTGATTCTCGTTTCGCTTCGCGTTTCTGGAAGGCTCTGCACAAAGCTTTGGGTACTCAGCTGGATATGAGTACGGCTTATCATCCGCAAACTGACGGACAGAGTGAGCGGACGATTCAAACCTTGGAAGACATGCTTCGGGCATGTGTTATCGATTTTGGCAAAAGTTGGGAGATCCACCTGCCGTTAGTGGAGTTCTCCTACAACAATAGCTATCACTCTAGCATCAAGGCAGCTCCGTTCGAGGCTCTTTACGGACGGAAATGTCGATCACCACTTTGTTGGGCCGAGGTGGGCGAGAGCCAGCTCACTGGTCCGGAACTCGTGTACAAAACTTCGGAGAAAATCGTACAGATCCGTCAACGTTTGGCTGCTGCACGGGATCGTCAGAAGAGCTATGCCGATCGCCATCAAAACCTTTAGAGTTCCAGGTTGGGGACAAGGTACTTCTGAAAGTTTCACCATGGAAGGGTGTCATATGCTTTGGAAAGCGTGGCAAGCTTAACCCTCGTTATGTCGGACCGTTCGCAATCCTGGATCGGATTGGACCGGTGGCATACAGACTTGACTTACCGGCGGAGCTCGGTAGTGTACACAACGTCTTCCATGTGTCTAACCTGAAGAAGTGTTTGGCTGATGAATCTCTCATTGTACCACTGGAAGAGATCAAGGTTGATGATCGTCTTCGCATTATGGAGGAACCTGTCGAGATTCTCGACTACAAGATTCGTAGCCTTCGTCGGAGTAAAATCCGCATCGTTAAAGTCCGTTGGAACTCGAACCGTGGACCTGAGTTCACATGGGAACGAGAGGATCAGATGAAATCTAAGTATCCTCATCTCTTTCCGAAGCGCGCGTTTGAATCGAGGCATGTTACTGCTGAAGCGGAATGAATCTCGGGTCGAGATTCCTTTCAACGTGGGGATGATGTGACATCCGGTAAGTTTCTTTTCGTTCTGTTCTTTTCGTTTCTTTCCTGTTGGACTTTGCGCAATTTTCGGGACGAAAATTCTTTCAACGTGGGGATGATGTGACACCCGGCATGTTCGGCTTAAACATATTAGTAACATCTAAGTCTACCTTAGCGAGAAACGTTTATAAACAAACTTAACTGGGTTAGTTGAGTCGGGTCAAGTTAGGATTGTCCAGGGTACAATGATCTGGAGGATCATTGGGAGTCGTTTTGGTAATACACTAGTACCGGGTTCCGTTGTTGGTGACATTACATGAACTAATTAAGTATATGTGTAGATTATGGGTTGTATGGTGGATTATATACGTAGATATGTTTATATGATGTATAAATGGTTATCTGTGCCTAAATGTGTTAAATATGGACGAAGGATGCATGCTTATGTGTTAGGATGTGTTAGAATGTGTTAAACACGACAAACTGGAAAACTAGTTTAAAAGAAGTCTTGGTTCGACCACTTCGAGTGGCCGAAGGAGAATAAAAATGTCTGGTTCGACCCATGCAAGTGGGCGAACCAGGGAAGTGGAAATTGAGAAATTTCCTTCGACCAAACAGGGCTCATTCGACCCTGTGAAAGGGGCGAAGGAGCCTACATTCGACCAATGAGTTGGTGCGAAGGAAGACTAGTATAAATACCAACCTTTGTCATTTTTCATCATTTCACAAACCCTAACCGTCCCAAAACGCTCTCAAACGATCTTAAACACCAAGGAAGGAGTTTTTGCTCTTCTTTTTCATAATCTAACCCATCTACAACATCTAAACAAGAATCCAAGGTGTGTTCATAATCCTAAATCTTTTAAAAGCATTTTAATTCGTTTTCATCTAACCCAAATTGTCCAGATCTGTTCTAAGGGTGTTTTTATGATTAAAAACCTTTTAAACATCTTTCTAAATCAAAACATGATCATTTAACATAGGTTTTCATAATGAATAACATGTGTTAGTTGTGTGTTATGTAGTGTTATGTGTTGTTCACTGATTTGCTGCTATATCTATGATAGAAACATGATATGGGATTGTTGTTAATGATTGGATTATGGTTGTCTAGGGTTAGGATTGGATATATTGATATTTGGGGGTTTTATTGGATTAACACTAGATGCATGAATATTTATGATCAATAGAATGAATGAAAAAGATTGGATAATCGACAAACTGAGTATTTTAAGCTAAACATGAATCGATTTCAAAAGTTTCCAAATTGGGTAAATAATTCATGCATGAAAGTGATGTTTCCATAATCTTTACCATTTTGGGAAAGGGCTGAAACGGACGTATTATCGGGGGAAATCGATGGGGTTTTGTAGGGATAAGTTATTCATGCTTGACTGCTGTGTTTGATGATGTTTCGGGTCGTTTTGAATGTGTTTGAAGCGTTTTTAGGAAAAATAATACAACAGGGGCGAACCTGGCCTCCTTCGACCAGTCGATGGTGCGAAGGAGGGATCCAGGGTCGAACCTGGGATTTTTATTGGACGAATGTGAATAAACGGGCGAAGGAAGCATCAAACGGTCGAACGTACTGTAAATGGTGCGAAGGAGACAAAAAGGTGCGAAGGAGACTTAAAACTGACTGGTTCGACCGTTCTGATGCAGAATTGAGATTTTTGATACAAACTAAGTGTTTTATGCTTGAACCTTGTGTTTAATCTATATGTACTTGATTAGTTAGGGTAATGGGTCACCAACGGGATGTCGGGTCGGTCTAGTGTGTCGGTTAAACATTTAAACACGTTTTAAAACATACTTGGTTACGATCTGGACAATCAGGGACTAGATGACCTTATGGTTATTAGTCGGAACACTTATGTGAACATTTTGATAGATCTCCGGTAGAGGGATTATCAAGGGCTAAACATCTTTACTTATATTTGAAGAACGCAACTTAAGGTGAGTTCACGGCCCCACTTTTACTGCTTTAACTTTTGGGGGAGAAAACATGCGCTAAACGGTTTTGGTAATATATGTCATACTATGGTTTTAACTTTATATTGCTATACGATCTTTTGGAAAGTCCCGGGGGAAACCATGAATGTGCGGGTTTGCACAACGGGGGAAATGTGGATAGATCTATTGGGTGTGACCTGCCCCACTCGTCGGCTTGGAGGGCCGGGCGGGTGCATATTGTCTCGAACAGGTACATTGGTATCATGCTGAACATACGGGCTGCTTAAACATGCTGAACATTGCTAAACGTGTCTAGTAATGGTTTCCAATCGTAGTAGTAATGAAACATACGCCTAGCTAGCGTACTTGGTAACATTGATATAGTATGGACATGGTAACACTTTGGTAACATTTTGAACAAACCTGTGAACTCACCAGCATTATATGTTGACATCTTTTTGGCATGTTTTTCTCAGGTCGCTAAGGTAGCAATGAACGGAACTAGGCGCACGGGTCTGCATTGGCGTCAAGATTTTAGTGCACGTTTTGTAATAAGTGTCTTGGATACTTGGGAACACTGTTTTGTAGAGATTAAATTCTTTAAATGCTTCCGCTTATGAAATTTATGTTTTTGGGTTTACGTACTTCATATAGTGTCGTTTATTGTGATCGTTGACTTGGATCCTGGTTTGTCATGCGCCTCGCGGTAAAACCCCGCAAGTGGTAATTTGAGGGTGTGACAGAGCGGCCGCTCACAGGGACCGAGCGGGCCCCTCGCGGGTGCCTGACGCCACCAAACCGACTTAAACACCTTTTTAAGAAACCCCAAGCCTCTTGTATCACCTAAACTCAAACCCTAATCGCTCCTACTGCCTTACCTATGAAATATTAACCCCAAAACACCTGCTAAGGCGCAAGAACATCGATCGGGAAGCTTCAAGAGCATTCGGTTGGTTGTTTCGAAGAGCTTGTGGGAGTCGGTAGCACACCCTACTTTGGAATTTGGATTTACTTGCTTGCATACTAAGGTGAGTTTCACTACTCTTTTTCTCAAAAGCATGCGTCTCGGGGAGACAACTTACTTACTGTACTAGTCCAGGTTTGGGACTACTATTTTTATCTCGGGTTTTTGGATGGGTTGATTCCTGGGAGGAATCAGACCTTGTTACTTTCACACTCTGTGTCCTTGATGAACTAAACTACACTCTATCTCGGAAGTCCTTCACTATTTACCGAATGAGTTGCCGGGTGGCAAGCGGGTTACTAGTTGATAGCACTATTAGGTTTGACAAACCTCACACCGTGCTGGGAGCCGGGCGTGAACTACGACCTTAGATTTTATCATTGTTGATAGGCAATGGTGGGAGGCAAAAACCAGCTCGCGGGGCGAGTGCATCGTTCAAATATCAATTCGGTATATCCTTGTTTAGTTATCATGAATGGGTTAGCTACCCTTGGCATACGCTGAACTAGTGGTACTTGGCTCCTGGTTTTGGTTGTTGATTACTACATTTGGGTTTGGGAAACCTAACTACTATTTCTTGGTTTGGGAAACCTACACTTTTACTTACCTTACTTTGTGAACTCACCAACTTTATGTTGACACACGCTAGCATGCTTTTGCAGGTCTCTAGGTTCGGAGCACGATAGGACATGCATCATTGTGTCATGGGTTGTGAACATTATTTAACTTACACACTTTGCTTTACATTTAACAGTTTTATTTGGAGCGCGTTGTTTTGCGCATGAACTTAAACGATTATGTTTGATTTACGCTTCCGCAACTTAACTAAACTTTTTGGTAAACGCTAAACTTGATTTTCAATAACGAACTAAATGGTTTGGGCATTTAGAGTCGTTCTTATGACTTATGGCTATGGGATCCTGGTATGTCACGCGCCTCGCGGTATAAACCCCGCAGTGAAAATTTGAGGGTGTGACAAAATTAATTCTAGTAGGTAATTTTTTACCAAAACAATTATCACCTAATTTTATGCATTTATCTTGGCATTGTCACACTTGTTCGCTTTTGATGATAATTGCAGGTATTTAAGGTGGAAAGTGAAAAGAAGTGAAAACCGGCGTAAAAGACAAGGATTTGAAGACTTTCGGGGACGATCCAGATGAAGAACGGCCTCGACCTCCAGTTAGCAAAACCATGAAAGAATGTCAAAGAAGATTAACGAAGGTGATATTCGAACCTCCAGTTATTATCCACCTCACAAAAATAGACAAACATAAGAAACAAAATTATTACTGTTCTCACATTGATTCAAATTGATTTCCAACCTCATGGCTCTCCACCTAACAAAGAAACAAACTAAAAAAACAAAAAGCTATTGTTACATTCAGAATGTTTAAACGCAAGTAATAATATCAAGTTTTTACATTTAGACGCAAGTAGTATCAACCCAACAATTTTTTTTTTTAAATATAACAATATGGTATGCAAATGAAAGAGGATAAAATGCTTGTTTTTATGGTGTGTTTTTTTTTAAATAATGTCGTATGAAAAAGTTATTGACGTTGAAAAAATGGGGTTGGAACTCAACCATTGTGGATTATACCTATTTTGCTCCTCTTTTAGAAACTCAATGTATACTTTTCCCCTTTTAATATCATCCATTAATTTATTTTGATCAAAAGCCTAAAATACTTCTTATACTTTTAATGTTACTATTTTTTTACATTAAACTTTCTCTATTGTAATTATTTGTTACCATAGTTAGAAGATAACAATTGTATTATTTATACAATAATCAAGGAGATAATCACGGTTTGAATTCTATCACACACCTTCTCATTGGTAGTGGTGTTTGAATCTATGTTCGTGAGGTTTTTATCGGGAAACATATGTTTATTTTTACTTTTTTATACTTTTATACATATGCAAAATGGATATTTACAGAAGATCAACATCAACCTTTTAGTATATAACAATCTGATCTATATAATAATAACTTTACTAAAACTCGAAAACCATATAAAACTTAATATTTCGCTTTGCAATTAACTGGCACTTCTATATTACTTCTTATTAATTGACTAGATTATATCCCGGGAGCGTCCCGGGTTGAGAAATTTAATTTAAAATATCAGTTTTACACTTGAAATAGACTGATGCGTTTTACAGTTACATGCATGAAAGCTTCGGATAGCACTTAACCTAAAACAATTAACAATGTATATCCAATGTTAGTGCATAATCTTAAACAATGTATAACTCTAATATTAAAACCAACCACACAAAAAAATAGTCGTTTTTTTCTCCGTTTTTTATATAGCACTATGGTACCCGTTGGAAAAGATAATAAAACGCTCGTTAATTTGGTGTAATTTTTTTCTTTAAAAAATCCCGTGTGTAAAAGATATTAACGTTTAAAAGTTATAGGAGGAAACATTAGAGATAAAAATCTAATTTTGTTTTTAAATTTTAAATTATTATTTTCCTAAAATAAAGGTCTTGCCACATAGGAAGATACATGACACACTCAATAGAGAGAATACTCTCTTTGAATGTCATGTTCATTAAAATGGCTTTGGTTTATTATATGTATAGATAATTAATAATTAATAATACACGTATCATGTCTTCATATAGTCATCTTCTTCCCCTCTTTTCCTTCACTATTTAAAATTGTTAAAATTATAATTATAATACTCATTATTCTAAGGGGTGGTCCCTGATAGTCGTGACCGTCACGACCACCACCCCCACTAGATCATCACGGGCGCGAGGCCAACTCGTGACAGCCATCGTGAAGAAAAGAAAAGGGAATGATGCGATAGTGTGATGGGGGTGATGGAACTTGGGCCATCCCATGTGTGTTTAGTGATAGAATACGATGAAGGTGATGAAATGAGGTGGCACAATAAGATTGTGTGTGATTGAATTATGGCCACCCCACACACCCTAATAGATAATCTTCAACTTAATAAATTTAAATTTCAAAACAATTTCGATTTTAGCGTGGGCAACCATCGCATTATTTTTACATCATCATTATCTCTTAACATATAAAATTACAACTTAAATGTTAGTCCCAAAACTGGCATAAAATTAAAACAGTCGTAAATATAGACAAAAATACATAATTTGAATTAAAATTTTAATACCCGGTCGAAATATTGTAAAAATAAATTTAAAACCGAAACAAAACTTATGACTTTCAATATTAATTAATAAAAATATAATAATATAAAAACAAAACAATATTTCCTATTAGGCTATATATTGAATCGAATAATGTGTTAGTAAGTCGGAATTGTGATTACCAATGGGGTGGTGGTCCATTGGCAAAGGCAAAGCCTTTAAAACATCTAGGCTGTGGACGATATTGGGTTCAAATCCCACAAACCACGGGATTTAAAAGAAATTAACCTTCAAAAAAAAATTTGGAATTGTGATTATTGTGCTTAATGGCTCCAAGTATTGTGTGCTAGCTATAATATTGGTTGAGTCTATTATATTGAACTTTGTAACGTTACTAAATTTATACAACCCAACACTCTGATTTTGTGAATTTTTTTGGACCAAACATTCCATTGTATGTATAAAATTGTAGAACCAAGTTGATTTTGGTAAATGTTTTCAAGTTTGGCAATGTTATAATAAGTTTGGTCTTAACTGGTTTGCGATACATGTACCCTTATGGTGGATAAACCATAGGTCTACGTCCTACAATAGAGGTGTGTATAGTTTAGTTCAGTAATTAGCCTTAAGGAAACTGTAACCAAAGTCAACGATTAATCTATTTTATTAACCATTTGGTTTTCGATTAATCAGTTCAATTTATTCTTTAGTGTGTCGATTTTAGTTAGGTATGGTATAATAACCAAAACCAAACCAGGATTAAATTTTTTGTTTAGAAATACATGAAGTAGATGTATGAATACATAAAATGGATGTGTAAATACATGAAATAGATGGATAAACACATTATATTGAGGCATAAATACATCAAATCTATCTATATATATAAAAGAAAACGTATATGCTGATGTTGCGTGCAATGGAGGCCTCAACCTTCCCTTGAGAGTGCCACGTGGCATCATAATGGAGAGTTTTTGGTGTTTTTGAATTGTTTCCTTTTTTAATTAAATTGAGTTATTTTAGGAAAAAATAATTTAAAAATAAATTTAAATTTTTTTCTCTCATATTTTCTCTCATAATTTTTAAACGTTTATATCTTTTATATACGGGATTTTTTAAAGAAAAAAATTACACCAAATTAACGAGCGTTTTATTATATTTCCAACGAGTACCATAGTGCTATATAAAAAACGGAGAAAAAATCGACTATTTTTTGTGGGGTTTCGTTCATACAGGAAAAAAAACACACAAAGTGTTTATGTTATCACGTAAAATTAGATTTTATGGGGAATATGAGTTATTAATGAAGAGAATACTATGAACATGCAATGATTGAGAGATTTTGTGGTTAGTTAACTTGAGCCATTTGCAATAGGTTATCACGTAAAATTAGATTTTTCAACCCCGGGACCCTCCCGGGGTAATTAGCTAGTGTAGGTATAAAATATAAACACATGAAGTGATTGTATGAAAGATAGATTTATTTGAAAATATGAAATGTTCGGTTCAATTATTTTCGGTTAACCGAAAGTACTAAAAAAACTGATAACCAATTTTCAGTTTTTGGTTAATTTCGGTGCAGTTTCATCAGTTTTCGGTTTGATTCCAGTTAACAGTTCAGTTTTTGCTTGCCTCTACACTACAGTGACATCAAAGTACAATTTTTTTCACAAGTTTCCAACCATTTATTCGTTTATGAGTTTTTTTTTTTTTTTGTCAAACGTGTGCAATGTGTAGCAAACGCCAAAATCCAGAAATGAAGTCTCATGTTATGCTCATGTTACCTCGTCATTTTGTACATGTGATAATGTGAATGTTCTCACTTGCTACTTATAAAGCTTGTTTTTGAGAACCTGTTGCACACCTTATGTACAAATTTTGAACTTTTCTATTTTTATTATTGATTTTGTTTTTCTTTTTTAACGGCAAATGATGCAGACGGTAGGGCTTCGACTAACATCATGAGCCAGCATGCACTGATTTTCACATTCCACCTAGATTGTGAATTTCCAAGATGAAACTCTAACGTGTGGTAAATATGGCTCCAACTGAAATCGTGATAGTTTGAAATTTAATCTTGCCTCTTCTACAGCCAATAAATTCGATCACATGTCTTGTGTTCTTTTAGAATACTTTTGATTGGTGAAGAAACAAATAGCCTAACCCCCTTGCAAGGATGATAGTCTAGATGTAACCACAGGATTGATCCTTCACTAGCACTTCCTGGATTAAGGTAACCTGCAATAAAGATCGAGTGGGTAGGGAGACAACTACACGAGGCAGTAGTTTATAACAAAAACGGGGGTGAATGGGGATACTATCAAGTGTGATAGCTCTTAGGGTTAGCCAAAAGTGTCCTCTCTATTAGGGAGATGATCCCTTATATAGAGGTGGACGTATGCCACCATTACCCAGAACCCTAATCATAATGGGCCAGGCCCGATTAGGGTTGTCTCCACTACCCAAGGATTATATTAGTAAAGTAGTTAAGATATAGCGATAAATAAGGAAACATGGAACGATTACCGCTTTTACCGCTTACGCGCGCGGACATCTCTCCGTGATTGTAGGAGAGTCGTTGCTACTTTGCTGATATCTCTCCGTAATGATAGGAAAGTAGTTAATGTTTTGATATACGGAGTAATCTCTTTCGTGCGCGTGAAGCTCTTCCGCGGGGCTGAATTCCGGGTTTGGGTATGCTCTGCGTAGTTATGAGCACCCAATCCCATCAAGTCCCCCCAGTCCAGCGTGTACCCTTTTTTCGAGTGTATGAGGGAAGAGGGTGGATGGTGGACTTAAAAAAGTGATGGCCCCTGGATGATAGCTCAGCCTTCCTTGGCAGTGAAAACCTGGTAATTAGTGGGTTGTTGTTGCAAATTGATGAAGACTCTGAGTGTTGGTTGTGCGGAGTGTTTGTCCTGCGAAGAGCGGAGAATGGTACTTGAATTTGACGTTGGATCTCCGTGTTGTTACGTGGCTCTCCAGCAGAGGACAGCTGTCGAACAATGAGTAAAGGATGGCGGATAGCGTCTGCCACAAGCTATACTTGTGTCAGTGAGTGTCCCATCGGTTATGGCAGACAGCTATATCAGGCGCGTGTCTTAGCGCGTGGTGCGCGCGTGTGCCGTCAAATTAGCTGTTCACAGCCACGTGTCGTTTGGAAAACCGTTTCCACTTTCCCATGCTGACGTCAGTGGCAGTTATAGCCCACATTATAAAAGGATTTCAAAATATTTCAAACTTCACCGTACTCACACCGTTAATTGCAAACCTCCCAACTTCCCTTTTTCTCTCTCACTCTGATTAACCGTTGCCTTTACTCAATCATCAAAAAATGTCTCAAGAAACGTCTGGTGCTGCTGATCTGACAAAGACGTCTGAGAAAACTGAGAAGGGCATTACCACGACCGTTATCAAGTGGGATGCCTCTTCTTTTTCCTCATTCCTCGATCAATATGGAATTGAGTCTGATTGGGAGCCTGAACTTCCTGCTGCTGGTAAGATGGCGTTGGACGCTTCTCCTGGTAAAATCACTCTATATGAAGCGTTCTTTTCCCGATGTTGCTTTCGTCTTCCCACTACAAAGTTCCTGGTGAGTACCCTTATGAAATATGGGGTGCATCCTACTCAAATGACTCCGTTTGGGCTGTCCAGACTCGTGCATTTTGAAGCAACTTGTCGGTCTCTCGACCTAGAGCCGACCTTTGATATGTTGAATGTGTTTTACGTTCTTGAAGAGGCCCGCAGTGGGCCCGGGTGGTACAGTGTAGCTCCCCGGAGAAGCCGGACACAGATTGTCTCAGAGAGTCCCAAATCAATGTATGATTGGAAAGAAAAGTTTTTCTACATCCACCGAGGGGTGATTCCCGCGGCCATGCAATGGATGAGCATTGGAGTGAAGGAAAGGATTGCGGAGTTCCCGCCCATGAAAGATTACAACAACCAACCGTGGTATGATACTTTGTGTGCCCATTCTACCCCACTGTCTATGGAGAAGTGCCCGGAGGGCGTGCTTGTGATGCTAGGGCTCAGCCGTTTGGGTAACCCGGAGGCTCAAGAGCCCACCGCTGCTGATGCTAGTAAGTACACGTGGATTTCTTCTCCATTGCTTCTTCCTTTCATTTTTGTGTTTATTCTTTATGTCGTTATCCTTGCAGGAATGACGAAGTTCGATCTTTTCGATGCCCGGGGGTCCGCTAAACTGACGTATATTGCTTTGCCCCAAGGAACTCCCACAGTGATTGAGCGGCTGGCTCGGAATTTTTTGATGCCACAACTCAAGGATGCTCCGCAGCACTACACGCGTACAGGTTACATCCTATACTACCTCTCAATATTCAATATAATATTTCTTGCATTTTACTGTGGGAGATTCCTGCGCCGAAAAAGGGTGCGTCGTGTTCCACGCCTTGCAAACTCTGACCCGCGTGCCCTTTGTTTCAGGCGCGGGGATTTGCCCAGTCAAGAAGACCGGGATTGACCCGGGTGAAACTTCCCCAGGTCGTAAGAAGATGTCATGTTCAAGTAAATCATCTCATATGTTATCATAGTATGTATGAAGCTTGAACCTTGTTTTATGTCTGTCCGTAGGTGCGGGTCCGAAGCGTCAGCGGAAAGACTCTCGTAAAGGGAAGAAGGTGGCCTCTAGCTCTACTGTTGCTAGAGATGATGACGAGGCAACGGAGTCAGATGATGACGCTAAACGTCAACGTACGCGCGGACCTACACCCGTTGATGACCCTGTTGAGGTGTCTAACGAGCTGTATCAGAAGCGTATTGAAGATCTTGCCCAAAAGCAGGTTCAAATCTCAAGGCCGTCTACGGAGGTCACTAAACCAACCTCGTCCACTGTGGTTGAGGAGTTAGTCGTTGATAAAGGGACAAATGTCAAGCCTGCTGGCCCGAAGATAATTGTGAAGCCTCCACCTAAACGGAAGCCTGTGTTAATCAAATCTGTCAAACAGACCCCTGGTAAGTTTCTGTTGCAGAGCTTGTGTTCAATTTCTGTATATGGAGCACGAAATCATTACTTTCTTCTTTTGTATTCGCAGGTAAAAGTGCTGCTCCACAAGGAGCATTGAAGAAGGCCGTTTCGATCGTGGAGAAAGTGAGTGGGCCTATCCCTGAAGATGTGCAGGGCCCAAGCCCATCTGAGTTGGAAACCCGGGGACCTTCTCAAGTGGAAGGGATTGTGATGTCTCCGAAGGCAAGTGGAGACGCTGGTAAAAGCCCTTTGGTTGAGTCGTCCCCTGTTAATGTTGATCCAACAATCATGGCCACAGATACCGCCCAAGGAGAAAAAGATAGTCAGCCGGACTCATACTCTAAAACGGATAAATCTGCGCCCGCGGGTGTCCCCGCGGATAAGGTATCCACAGAGAGCATGCGGACCTCTTCGACTCCTAAGGGGGATATAACCAAAGCTGCTCGTGGGTCTGGAAAAGCGAGTGGAAGCGGAACGAGGGTTGCTCCTCGTGATTTTGATCCGAACAGGCCTTATCAGCCCCGATGGGATATAAGGCAGACGACCCGCTTTACCAATCCGTTGAGTGCCGAGGAGTTTATCTCCTATGCTGTCCCGCCTAGTGAGCGCGATTATCAAGATAGCATTGACCGTCGCTCATTGTTTTCCGACATGAGCTTGAATCTAGCATTGAGCTTTAGTAACTTCGGGTCGATGCTGCGACGAGAAGAGGAATTCCAATGTTCTTGGCAGGCTCTCAGGAGCGCAGAAGAAGCACAAAGGGCATGGGAGGAAGAATTCCAACGATTCCGTGCAGGTGCCCATTCCGAAGTTGAGCAATTGAAGGGTCAACTTCGGTCTGCTGAGGGTGAGATTTAGAAAATGAAGAAGGAGAAAGCTGAAGCCGCCAAGGGGTGGAAAGATTCTTGTGAGCGCACCAATTTAGAACTAGAGCGTGGTCGGAAAGCTAACGAGAAGTTGAAGAATGAGGTTGCCCGCGTGGTCCGCGAAGCAGAAGAGAAACAGAAACTTCTGGATGCGAAACAGGCTGAACTGTCTGACACTGTCATCAAGCTGAAAGAGCAACATGAGAGCTTAGTGACTGCCACCACACAGGTTTCGGAGCTAGAAGCGCAGGTGAAGAGTCTTGAGGAGGAAAAGGCACAACTGGGTGAAACGAATGCCTTATTGGATTCCTCTCGCGTTCAGCTGGAAGTGAGCCTCCAACAAACACAAAATGAGCTCCGTACTGCTGTTCAAACCTCGCAGGCCGCTCGGGAGCGTTTAACTTGGATGATGCAACACGGTCTTCAAGGGGTTCGAATTCCTTTGACCTTTATTACTAGTATGTATATGTTGCAATATATTTTATTGCCTTATCTTGTCTATGTTTGATCCATAGGTTTTTAAACGCATATGGAACGAGCCGAAGTTTGGCGATACGGTTGCGAAGATCGGTGCATCTTCCCTGCGGAGTGGCCTACAGGAAAGGTTTGCTGAGGGCTATCATCACCATGCGGATGGCTTGGCCCTTGAAGATGGAGAGCATTTTGGGAAACCTTATGAAGAAGAAGCCGTTGCTGCGCAGCAGGAGTTTGAGACTCTCACCTTCGATGTCTTTGACGTGGTTGATCATTGCCTGAAGACGGATGATCCAATAGGTCAGCTGCGCGAATACTTTGAAGAATCTGATCGTCTTGGCGCACAGCTCGAAGTGAACGAGCGTAGAGAAGAAGAGATGCGGAAAGCCGCTGCACAAGGAGGAGGCGAATCGTCCAACGCTGCTGCCGGGTCTGGCACGCAGAATGAAGGGGCGGACGATGACGCTTACATAGATCTTATAGACTATAATTGAATTGCGTTGTAATTTGTCAGACTCCTTCGTGTGTTTTGTACTTGAACAATTGAATGCTTCCTTATGCTTTGTTATGCCAAGTTTAGTTAATTAATTCTTTTTGCTGAGCATGACTTTTGAACTGCCATGATGATTGGATGACGTCAGCCTTGGAAAAGGGAGTGCCACTTGTCCTGCTGAAGTCATCTGTCAGTTTTTTGGCGGCGCTGCAGCTGACTGATGTGACGGTTGACATCCACACTTGAGTATTAACCATTAATGGTAATTAATGGCCTTCCTTGTCTTTTCTATAAAAGGTTAACCATAGATTAACATTTTCCCAATAACTTTTTATCTTCTATCAATTTCTTCCATGGCTTCTCCGTTAAGAATTACCAAAGCTGAAGTTGAAGCCTTGCAAGGGATGTTGTCACTATCTGACTATCCCCCTGTAATCAAGGTACCTCCAACTCCCATGCATCAACTAGCCACTTACTGTGGTTATCTTTTGTTGACTGAAGATCACCAAGTGGACCAACCGGTGAAGCGTGAATCGCTTGGTGCTCCGGTGAGGATGAAGCAGCTAGGTGAGCTCCAAGATCATCCCAAGATTCCCAAGTTAAGGCTCCGTCGAACTGCCACCGGTTGGCAGCATGCCACTTGATGTCTCTTTCCTTTTGTAATGCTTTTTTGCTACATAGCCTTAGGTGCATGTATTGTGTTGGCTCAATCACCTCTTTTGTATGTTTCTTTTGAATCTGGTGATAATATGTAAGTACGCCAATGTTTTGCTGAATGAAATATGTTTCTTGACCGTGGTTGGCATTGCGTGTAGATCAAAGAAAATAAGATAAACTAAAAATTCTTTTATTAAAAACGAAATGGTCATAGCCATTGTTTATTACAAACTGAATAAAATACTTCATAAGTAACACATGCGCAGTTGGGCCGCGTTCCATGTGCGTGGGATGGGGGTGCCATCTAGGCGTTCCAGGGCATAAGCGCCCTTCCCTAGCACTTCTTGAACTTTGTATGGCCCTTCCCAATTTGGTGCCAACTTGCCTGACTTTTCTGCGCCGGATGCCTCGTTGTTGCGGAGAACGTAATCACCCGCGCGGAAAACCTCTGCCTTCACCTTTGCATTGTAGTATCGTTCAAGTTGTTTTTTGTAGTTGGCCTCTCTGACAGCGGCCATGTCTCTGCGCTCATCTAATAGGTCTAGATTGAGTTTTAGCTCCGTGTCGTTAACCTGGTGGTTTGCCAGTAGGATTCTCAGAGACGCGCAATACAATTCCGCAGGAATGACAGCTTCTGTTCCGTATGTAAGGCTAAACGGGGTTTCTCCATTACTTGTCTTGGATAATGTGCGGTTGGCCCATAAAACATGAGGGAGCTCGTCCACCCAACCCGTGCGTTTCGTTCCAAGTCTAGTCTTGATGCCTTCTACCACGCTTCTGTTCGCGCGTTCGACCTGCCCATTACCTTGTGGATGTGCTACCGAGGTGAATATCTGCTTAACATTCATGGAGGATAGCCATTCTTGTAAGTGTTGGTCTGCAAATTGCGTGCCGTTGTCACTTAAGATCTCCATAGGTAAACCGAAACGACATATGATAAACTCCCAAATGAATTTTTTAATGCTCTTTCCATCGATGGAGGCCAAAGGCTTGGCTTCCACCCATTTGGTGAAGTAATCAATTGCGACCACCAGATACTTGACGTTTCCCGGAGCTGTGGGAAATGGACCCACGAGGTCGATGGCCCACTTTTGAAAAGGCCATGCAGCGGTTACAGGTATCAGATTGTTCTTTAGGCGCAACGTTCCCGGAGCATGACGTTGGCAAGACTTGCATTTGCGCAATTCCGTCTCGGCGTCCCTGTGCATTCCGGGCCAGTAATATCCCGCATTCATTAGCTTTGCTACCACCATCCTAGGGCCAGCATGCAGGCCGCATGACCCTTCATGTATGTCTTTGATAAGGTAAGTGGCTTCTGCGGAGTCAACACATCGTAACAATGGCCCCAGGTAAGAACGCCGGTACAATATGCCATCGATAACTTGGTAATGCAGTGCTTTGTTTTGTAGTTTGCGAGCTTCTGCCTTGTTGTCTGGGAGTGTCCCGTTTGTGAGATAAGCCCGAATTGGAGTTATCCAAGATGTTGTCCCGACTTGGATAACGTTGACTTGTTTTTGAGACACGGACGGGCTATCCAGGACTTCCACTCGCACATCTTTCGCTAGATGATCAAAAACCGTGGATGCCATCTTGCTTAACGCGTCCGCTGGTTTGTTTTGACTCCTCTTGATGTGGTGGACCTTGCAGTATGCAAAGTCACGCATGAGGGCTTTGGCTTGCTCCAAGTACAGAATCATGGATGCTTCACGTGCTTCATATGAACCGTCAATATGATTAGCTACAAGCTGAGAGTCGACGTGGGCGTCTAAGTGTTGTACACCCATTTTTTTCGCAATTCGCAATCCCGCTAGCAACGCCTCGTATTCCGCTTCGTTGTTTGTTGTTGGGAAATTTAGGCGGATTGCATACGTGAAATCCTTCCCCTCTGGTGTAACTAAGCGCAAGCCTGCTCCAGCGCCATCATCATTGCATGCTCCATCGGTGTATAATTCCCATTTCTCCGCTGGCTCTGCATTAGGAGTTGTGATATGTGCCTGTTGGCACTCAGTGATGCTTTCGGCAGGAACTTCCGCGGCGAAGTCCGCGAGGATCTGCCCTTTGAAGGATGTTCTTGACTTATACTCGATCGTGTGTTCTCCCAACTCAATGGCCCACTTAGCCAATCGTCCCGACAATTCTGGCTTGCGCAAGATGTCATTTATGCGAAAGTCTGTCAGGACGATGATGGGGTGTCCTTGGAAGTATCTTCGCAATCTCCGTGACGCGTGCACCAATGCTAGCACCAACTTTTCCATCATTGAGTATCGAGTCTCTGGATCGAGCAGAGTTCTGCTGACGTAATATACTGGTGTTTGGACGCCCTTTCGATCAACCAAGAGAACAGCACCAATTGCCTTTTCCGTTACGGATAAATACAGTGTCAATGGCTCTTCCGGGAGTGGAGCTGTGAGAACAGGCAAATGACTCAAGCATTCTTTCATTTCTTTAAATGCAGCCTCGGCCTCGTTGGTCCACTTAAAGTTGGACTTCTTGAGGCAGCTTTTCAGTGTACTTACGAAAGGGAATGACTTGGACGCATAGTTTGAAAGGAAACGGTTCAAAGCCACTAAGCGGCCCATGAGTGTCTGGACTTCCCGGATAGAAGATGGAGACGGCATACGCTCGATTGCTTGCACTTTGTCCGGGTTTGCGCGGAAACCATCTTTGGTTACAATCACTCCCAGGAACTTGCCTTCCTCCATTCCAAAAGAGCACTTGCTCGGATTGAGCTTCATTCGCACTGCGCGGAGTTGATCAAAAGTCTTCTGGATGTCCAACAACATTTGGTCCTCTTCTGTACTTCTTATGACCAAATCATCCACGTAAACTTCGAGATTGGCCCCGATTTGTTTGTTGAACGCATTGTCCATTAAACGCTGATACGTGGCTCCCGCGTTCTTCAATCCAAATGGCATTTTGGTATAACAATAAGTTCCCGTATCTGTGCGGAAAGACGTTTTATCTTCGTCTTCCTTAGCCATTTGGATTTGATGATACCCTTTATATGCGTCCAGAAAACACTTGAACCTGAACGGTGCCAGGGAGTCCACCTTTAAGTCAATCTCGGGGAGCGGGTAGCAGTCCTTTGGACATGCTTTGTTTAAGTCTTTGTAGTCCACACACATCCGCCAGCCTCCATTTGACTTTCCGACCATGACTGGGTTGGCGACCCAGGTTTGGTATCTTGTCTTCCGCAGGATGCCTGCAGCTAATAGCTCTTCCACTTGCTCATTCATGGCCTTTGTTTTCTCTGGCCCCATACTGCGCTTCTTCTGGACGACTGGTTCGACGGACCTATAGACGTTAAGCCTGTGCTCCGCTGTGTGTCGCGGAACGCCTACCATGTCTGCGGGTTGAAATGCAAAGACGTCCATATTTTTAATTAACAGTTGCTTCAAGTGCGTACGTATGGTGTCAGAGATTACTGGGCCTATGACAACCGTCTGATCTGGGAATTTAGGGTTAATAACCCATTTTTCCGGATCAGTACGGTCCGCTGGCTTCATTATCTTGGGAGGTTTACATGTGTCTGTTACGTGGCAATTTTTGTTTCCGCGTATGAAAGCCACCCCTCCTCGCGTCGGAAAGCCGACCATCTGGTGTGGTGTGGACGCATTGCAGTTGAATTTAGCCAAACCTTCTCTCCCTATGAGGACGTCGTGTGTGAAGTCACTGGCAATACCATGAAGTCACATGTCTCCGTGCGGGAGAGTTGTCCGTCTGTCCATGTGACAGGGAGTGTGAGTATACCCAATGGAATGATCACTTCATGTATGAACTCGGATATTGGCTCTGTGGTCGGAACGAGCTTCTCTTTGTCTTCGGCATCTAACTGATTGAAACACTGCCGGTACATGATGTCGGTACTGCTGCCATTATCGAGGAACATATATCTTGTTCGATAATGTCCGATGATTCCTGTGATGATCAATGGTGTTGTAGCAGATGCTCCTCCCTTAACGCGTGGCATAACGACCGGTGCCTCTTTCCAGGAATCATCCTGTGTGGTCGAGTAAGACCTTTTCTTCTGACCCCTGTGATGAGTCATGTAGCAGTTATGACGACCCGAGCGTTGCGCATAATGCGCGTTGAGGTTCTTTATCTTCTTGTTACTAGCGTCCGCATCTCCTTGCGGGTCTCTGGATTTTTTCCTCACATTCTTCACTAAATGTGAGAGTTGGCCTGACTTGATTGCCTTCTCAATCTCCATCTTTAGACTAGAACAATTGTCCGTCAGATGGCCATAATCTTCGTGATATTCACAATACTTTGACGTGTCCACGTTCCTCCGATCTTGACTGAGTTCCCTGGGCTTAGGGAATTGAACTTGTTCGGTCTTCAACACTTCCGAGGGCGTTTTGGACAGTGGGGTCCAATCGTAATTCTTCTTACTTGGCGGTTTCGAATCACGTGAGTGCTTGCTATTGAGGAGTTGCCGCGCGTCTTGCCCCGAAGAGTATTTCCCTTCATCCGCGGAACCCGAAATTCTTGACCATACCGATTGCTTTCCCTTGCCTTTGTCGTGCATGCTCGTACCCTGATTGTTGTTATGATAAAAAATTTTTGAGCGTGTAAACGATCGTTCTGACGACGCATATGTCTTTGCTGCCTCTATCAGCTCATCCCATGCTTCAGGCACACCATCTTTCCCAGTCAAACATCGCATGAGATCATCATGTCGCACTCCATGAATGAATGCGGCCCTGGTGAGTTCTTCACCACACCCCAATTGCAGGGCTTCCTTATTGTATCGTACGATATAATCTTCCAGGCTCTCGTTATCCTTCCGGGAGCATAACAGAATCTGAGCCTTATCCTTCTTGTGTTTCCTCAGATGAGAGAAGTGATTTTTGAATTTCTTGATCAGATCATCGAAGTCGACAAGACTTCCGACTGGTAAACTTTCATACCATACCCTTGCCGCACCTGTTAAGGTTTAGACGAACAAATGGCACCAAGCTTGAACCGGCCATGGTTTAGAACTACCTGCGCAATCGAATGCATGTAGATGATCATCCGGATCGCGCAAACCATCATATTTGCCGATCGTGTTCGGCAACTTACATTCAACTGGCATAGGTGCCAATGCAATTCTTGCGCAAAAGTTGGATCTTTCCGCAAATGTTTTTGGGCGGTATGGCTTATGTAGATCATCGTCTGGGTGAGGCTGGTTGCTAGCCACAGACTTGTTACGTGGCCTCCCAGTTCGATCAGAGTTGATCTCATTCTCAGATTCATAACCATCAGGTTCCCCGGTCAGGTTGACGTGGTCCTGAACGTGAGTAATCTTACCACGTTCTCCACCACGTACCGCCTGGCGAGGTTTAGCTGTTTGACGAAAAGCAGGTTGTTCTTCGTTTTGAGAGTCGTCTTCAGCGTCAAAATTCAGGGTTTTTCTTGCTTCCGACCTAGCCTTTGCTATCAGTCTCTTCTGGTATTCTGCTATAGTCTTAGCATTTTCCTGAGCCAACCATTCTTCCAGATCTTCGACAGGCTCTTCAGTCGTTTTCTTTTGTGCTGCTACCGCCGACTTTCTTGGTGCAAACATTGGAAAGGTAGTGGTAGCCTGTCTCTGATTCACGTTCTTAGTCACCGTCGTTGGTGCGATTGTATCTTGATTTGCTTGGACCCCATCGTTGACATTGGTGGGATCGACATGTTGTTCGGTTCCGGAATCCATTTGCACTAGTTTGAAAGATTGGTAGACCGTAAGGGATGGCGCCAATGAAGAAACAAATAGCCTAACCCCCTTGCAAGGATGATAGTCTAGATGTAACCACAGGATTGATCCTTCACTAGCACTTCCTGGATTAAGGTAACCTGCAATAAAGATCGAGTGGGTAGGGAGACGACTACACGAGGCAGTAGTTTATAACAAAAACGGGGGTGAATGGGGATACTATCAAGTGTGATAGCTCTTAGGGTTAGCCAAAAGTGTCCTCTCTATTAGGGAGATGATCCCTTATATAGAGGTGGACGTATGCCACCATTACCCAGAACCCTAATCATAATGGGCCAGGCCCGATTAGGGTTGTCTCCACTACCCAAGGATTATATTAGTAAAGTAGTTAAGATATAGCGATAAATAAGGAAACATGGAACGATTACCGCTTTTACCGCTTACGCGCGCGGACATCTCTCCGTGATTGTAGGAGAGTCGTTGCTACTTTGCTGATATCTCTCCGTAATGATAGGAAAGTAGTTAATGTTTTGATATACTGAGTAATCTCTTTCGTGTGCGTGAAGCTCTTCCGCGGGGCTGAATTCCGGGTTTGGGTATACTCTGCGTAGTTATGATGGACATCTAAGCATACATTCTCAATGGTAGAGTGATTAAATCTATGTTGGTGATGTTTATATTTGGAATATATATATATATATATATATATATATATATATATATAGGGATCGGTTCAAATAAAAAGTTTAAAAAACGTGCGAAGCGTGCGAAGGCTTCTACGCGCGTTTTCTTGAAGGGTAGTATCGTCATTTTACTCGATATTTAAAACCCATATCTTTTATAAAAGGATCAGATTTTCAAATTCGTATTTACTCTGTTTTTAGATTTTGAATTCAGTATAAATCAATCATAAATCAGTTCATTCTCTTTCGATTATATCTCCAAAGGATTTTCCTTTATTCATTCATTAAAGATGTCTGTGAATAATGATTGTGCAGGTATAATTTGAGCTATCTATTACGTAATGTGTTGTTCGATTGCTTTCTTTTTAATGATTTTGTTTTCTGTTTAGTAGAATTTGAATTAAATTCAGCTTTTTTTTATTGATTGTACGTTGTTTTTCTATTTATGGAAGCATTACGTTATTTGTTCTTAGTTTTGTTATTAAATTCATCTTTTTTTGTTTGATTTCTTTGTATTAATGATAGTTTTTACGTTATTTTTTTTGTGTTTTTGTTTGTTTCATATCACAATGTCACAATTTTACGTGTTTTTTTTTTGTTTGTTTTATTATATTCATGTTACGTAACTTTCATTACGTTATTATATTTTATGCTTTTATTAGGCCATTTATGTTACTGTGTTAATAGTTATTACGTGATTTCAGGTTTTATTTTCAATGATAGAGGTGAAAGTAGTTCTACTCAGGCTGTTTCAACAGTTTATAAACCACAAGTTGCCTCTTCTATGACGCCATGTGTTGATATGGTATTTCCATCGATTGATCATGCGTATGAGTTTTATGTGACATATGCAAAAAATGCTTGATTTAGTGTTTGCAAAGGAGGTCAATATGTTCATGGTGAGATTCTTAAGTTGAAGCATTTGGTTTGTTCAAAGGAATGATTCAAATCTTGTAAAGCGTTTGATAGTCTTCAAAATGGTAAAAGTAGGAATAAACCATCGCAGAGAACAGGTTGTAATGCTCATATAGTTTTTTCGCCAGAGAATGGACAAAATTTTAAAGTTTCAAAGTTTGTTGAAGAGCATAACCATTATTTGGTTTCTCCAGAAGATATGCAATTTCTTCCATCATCACGTAATTTGACATATCAACAAATGCAAGTGTTATGCAATATGTCCAAAGTAAACATGGGTCCTGTTAAGGCTTTTAATCTAATGAGGACAATTTATGGTGGTTTTGAACAAGTTGGTGCTACTGCTGCAAATTTCAAAAATTTTAAAAGGGATTTGAACTTATATATTGGTGAGTATGATGCGGATATGGTAGTTAATATGCTGCAGAAGAAGCAGGACTTTCTTCCTGATTTTTATTTTGAGTATAGTCATGACACTAAACGACAGTTAACTGGATTATTTTGGGCTGATGAACATGCAAAAAGAAGTTATAAAGTTTTTGGTGATGTTGTTTCATTCGATGCTACTTTCAATTCTAACAAGTAAGTTCATTACGTAATTATGTTATTCATTTTACGTAATTATTTCAGTTTAATTAATTTTTTTTTTCTTTTTTAGATACAAGATGGTATTTGTTCCATTTACCGGTATCGATAATCACTGTAACAATATAACTTTAGGTGCTGGATTGCTGAGTTCAGAGACAATTGAATCCTACTCATGGCTGTTAACTTGTTTCAAGAAGTGTTTTGGTAAAGAACCGCTTGTTGTAGTTACCGATCAAGATCCAGCTATAAAACAAGCAGTTGCATCAGTTTTACCAAATAGTAGGCATAGATTGTGCATGTGGCACATCATGAAAAAGGTTGCTGATAAGGTATATGTCATTTTTTGCTATGATTTTTGATTTTTTGTATGTTACGTATTTTGATAAGGTATATTATGTGATTTTTTTTTATGATATGATTTTTTTGATTTTGTGTATGTTACGTGATTTTCAAGGCTTTTTATTTGCATAACATATTTTTATTACGTGATTATTCAAATTCATAACAATATGTGTTTTTGTTATTTTTTATAGGTTGGTCCTGCATTATGCAACAATGATGATTTTAAACAGCGTATTTGCGACATTGTTTGGACAGATTCTATTTCACCAGAAGAGTTTGAAAAGGGATGGGAGCAACTTGTTTTTGATTTTAATCTCTTTTACCACGACTGGTTGTGTGACATTTATTCAAATAGAGCAATGTGGATTCCTGCTTTTTATCGCGATGAGCCAATGTCAGGTCTTATGCATACTACTTCAAGATCTGAATGTGAAAATCATTTTTTTGGTCAAGTTTCAAATGCTCAATTAACGCTTCTTGAGTTTATTAGTCATTTTGATACTGCCATGGAATCTCAAAGGTATACTCATAGGAAAAATGATCATGAGACGAGGTATAAAACACCGGATTTTTGGACTGATTATCCTATTGAGGTGCAAGCTGCAAAATTATATACAAGAAGTATTTTCTTTGATGTCCAAGAAGAAATTTACGGATCTGTGCATAAATGCATAAATGTCTTTCTTTCACATGAAGGAGATATGGGGACGTTTCTAATAAAAGATCGCTCTGCGTATGGTGCCGGTTTGATAGAGGTATGTATAGTTTATTTTTTATGTTACGTAATTTTTTACATATCATTGTAACAGACATTACGTAATTACCTGTTTCATTAGTCTCTCACTTTCATATACCTCATTACGTATTTTATTTTTTTATGGAGATCTTTTTTGTATTGCAGGTTAAATTTAACCTGGAAGATTTGACAATTTTATGTTCTTGCAAGCGTTTTGAGTGATATGGTTTATTGTGTCGACATGCTTTTTTAGTTTTAAGGTTGTGTGATATAAATGAAATTCCCAGCAGATACATTCTTGATCGCTGGAGGAGTGATGTTATTTGCAATAGTCCCTCTCGGTCGAGCTTGTCGTTGGTGATGCATACTGATGAAAATGGGGACCATCAAAGTGTTAATGATGTTGTTCGTGATATAATGCATTTGAGTGAGTATGTAGTTAATAAGTTGATTACTGATTTTGAAAAGTTGAAGCTGTTTAGAGACGAGCTAAAAGCGACGAAAGAGAAGACAGATGAAGCTGGTATTCAGAGGATATCAGCCAAGAAGAAAGAAATTATTCAAGCTATTATTGGGGCTCCACATCAAACTGAGGCTGCTGTTCGTGTTCCTCATGGTATTAGGAATAAGGGTTGTAGGTCACGCAAAAGGTTTAAATCAAAACGTGAACAAGCAATTAGTCGTGCAGGGAAGAGATCAAGAAATTGCAAAGTATGTGGGGGTAGTGGTCATGATAGGCGCACCTGTGAAGTTCTTAAAGGGACTGCAAGAGCTAACAACAAAGGGAAAGAATCCGTCAATGAAGCAGATGCGGATAATAGTCTAGATTCGGAATATGAAGTTGGCGATGATTGATTATGTTTTTTTGTTAAATTGACATTGAAACATTTTCTTTTTTACATTGTTACGTGATTTTTTTGTACACATATGGTTTTTTTGCATTTCATTACGTAATTAGTTGACATGTTACGTAATTGTATCATAGCATAATCATTCACATATAACCATTACTTTACATTTTTTTTCACATGTTACGTAATTTTATGTTAGGTAACCATTATCAGTTTCATATATGATTAACATATAACCATTATCATACATGTTTTTTGTATGTTACGTAATTGTATTTGTATGTTAGGTAACCATTATCAGTTTCATACATAATCATTCATACATTATCATTCAACATAATCAGAAACATACATAATCATTCATATAATGTAGTATGTGACAAGCAAAATGTTAAATTGTATCAGGACATTTGTCATACATAAACCAAATGTTAAATTGTATCATGACATTTTCGACACGTGGAATTAAAACTATTTCAAACATGATCATTTTGTCTTTTCACAAGAGTTTGGAATAAGTTCTTCTTGTACTTCGCTTTCTCACTGTATTCCTTTTGATGAAACTCCCTAGCCAGACGATCAATTAAATTTTTATTTTTGTTGGCATCGGAGAGTAGGATTTTTGATAGATATTTGTAGCGAAGGTCATCAATCTGCATTTGTTGAGCTGCTCCTTCTTTTTGAAAATCAGTTACCCATTTTCTTCTATATGTGCTCATGAAAGTCTCCATATGTCTCATTGTGAACACCCCACAATCGATTTTGTTCTGTGAAGTTCTCCATTCCATTTGGACTCTCACTGGATTTTTACTTACCATTTTAGGAGTCATGGGGTGTTCATTGACCATCATATAGTTGCATAAAGCTTATTCTGCATACATTACGTAATTTTACCATAAGCATTACGTAATTAACTAACATCAAAATAATATTAAGTAAAAATATTTTTTTTTACCAATGGCACTACGATGTTGTCATATTTTGTAACACCCCGCCCCTCTCACCACCAATATTGTCCGCTTTGCCCACCTAGAGCTCACGGATTTGTTTTTGGGTGCCCCGGTGGAAACTTCCCAGGAGGTCACCCATCCTGAAACTGCTCCCACCTGAGCACGCTTAACTGTGGAGTTCTCCTCTCATCCACTAACATTAACTGTGAGAGGGGCCGGATGTTACAGATGGTATCAGAGCCACTCCTGTGCCGATCGGGATGGTGGGTACATACCTCATCAGGGACGATGAGACTCTAACAGGGGGTGAATGTAACACCCCGGGAAAATCCCACATCGGCCGTGGCCAGGAGAGATCTTTGGTTCATAAGTAATGTCTTGTCTCTTAAATCAACAACGCGTTTTGGGGCTTAATGTTAGTGGATGGGTGACCTCCTGGGAAGTCTCCACTTGGGCAACCAAAAACAAATCCGTGAGCTCTGGATGGGCAAAGCGGACAATATTGGTGGTGAGAGGGGCGGGGTGTTACATATTTGCTATTAGCTCCAAGCTTGCTGTTGTCTAGTATTTCTATCTTCGGGTTCTTCATGTTGAAACATATTACATATATGTGGTCCGAAGATACGATGGGCATGAACAACAAATCCACCTCATTAATTGATTTTATTTCATTTTTGCTAAGTGCAAGATTTAAGTTCGCTGTCATGGTGTCCATTCGCTTTAAATCATCATATTGAGGCGTGAAGCAGTCACTTGGCTGTAAATTTAGCATACATTACGTATTTTAGCATAACCATTACGTTATTATAATTTATGTATTACATGAAAAAGCTAAGGAGCATACCAGAATATTTGTTTGAACAAACAATCTAAATGGTGAACCCGGAGCTCTTTTCTTCTCGTCGTGGTTCAGCACATGCGACCATGCATCCAAAACATTAGATGATAATGTTATCCCAGGGTATAAGCATTCAAATACCACTTTGAAGAATGGAGTCCCATCTGCTGGCTCGAATACAAAGTCATTGTGGAAGATAAGTTTTAATACACATTACGTAATTTTTTGTAATAAACTATGTTCTGAAAATATTCATTATGTAATTTTTCTAATAACAAATTAAAGTAATATAAGGTTTTTCTTACTGTGTTGCCTCGGTTGCTGCAAATATAAACTGCGCAACTATGTTTTCATCTTCAGTTATTTTGTTCTTCATCACCACCTGCCGTTGAATGTAAGGAGACTTCAGAGGTCCAGCCAACATCCTTCCTCTTTTTGCACGTTCAACGTGTTTATTGGCTATGGTTGACTCCAGTGATTGACTAACTATTAGTCTCCCTACTGTTTTTGGTGTTTTGATATCAGCTTCAGAGTTTTGTAGGAATGGTAGATCTGGAATTACATCTGTAGGTGTATCATCTTGTGAGATATTCAGATCGAAACTTGGTCCTTCATAGCTTTCTTTCTGTATTTCTTCTACTTTGTTTCCTTCCGATGTCTCGATCTGTTTTCCTTTCCTAGATCTCTCTTCAAACTCATTCAATTCTTTCAAGAATTGCGAACTGACATTTTCGGATGATGTTTGTGTGGTTGAAGTTTGCAAAGCTGCATTTTTTTCTTCTTTGTCGGCTGCTTTTATCATCTCAGCAATCATATCTGTGCTGTCACTCTCTAGGGCCTCATTTCCTGATTTTAGTTAACAATTTATATATATTCATATAAGTTCCATATAGTATAAACATTTTTAATATACATTACGTAATTTTTTTACCTTTATCGGCCGGTGGTTCATTTGTTGTTGCGTCTTTCAAAGCATCCATTATATCTGTCAAAGCTTCTTCTTTATTTGTTTCTTCAAGCTGTTTAGTTGCGGCAATCATTGCATCTAGCATTCCTGTGCTAACACTTTGCGAAGTTGTTGCCGTTTCATTCAAATCTTTTTTTTCACCTGTAATTACGTATTATGATCATTAATAAGTTTTGACAAATAATCTGTTACGTGATTTTTTACCTTTATTGACAGGTGGTTCATTTCTTGTTGCATCGTTCAAAGCATCCATTATGTCGTTCACAGCTTCTTCTTCATTTGTTTTCTCAAGTTTTTCAGTTGCGGCGATCATTACATTTAGCATTCCGGTGCTAACACTCTGTGAAGTTGTTGTCTTTTCATTCAAATCTTTCCTTTCACCTGTAATTACGTATTCTGATCATTAATAAGTTTTTGACAAATAATGTGTTATGTGATTTTTTTTTTACCTTCTAGTGTTTCAGCTGCAATCACTATTTCATCTAGCATCCCTGTGCTAACACTGTTCTGGTTTTCCTTTTCACCTGCAACTACTAATATACTTTTTTGATATCCATTACGTAATTTTTAACTAACTTTTTTATCATTTAGATATACATTACGTAATTTTTACCTTCTATGTTTTTCTCATTACTTGATTTGTAACTTGCTACCCATGACTTCCATTTTGTTTGCTTCTCATGTATAATGTTGCTGTCTAAAAAATTTGAAGTGGCTTCTTCGAAAATTTCATCTATTTCAGCAACATATGTTTGAAACTTCTCCATTTTGTTTTCTATTTTTGAAATCCATTCCTGCAAACAATACGTGAATAAATTACATGATTTCTGTTGATGTTTGACATAATAAATTACAGTTACTTACATTCTCATTAACTGGGTAATGACTTTTGTTTTTCTTCTTTCCCATTGTCTTTTTCCTTGTTGACCCTTTTATGCTCTCATCTGTTGATTTTTGAGTTGCAACTTTTTGTATTTTTGGTGTTGTTGTTGCCTTATTTGCATCACCGGCCTGCAAACATTACGTGATTTTTTAAAATCCTATATACATATGCATGTTATGTAATTTTTATACAGTTATTGCACTTACATTAGGAATTTGTGGAGTGTTGTAATTTTCCAAGATTTCATCAATGTCAGAGAGTGATTTTGTTGTTTCAAAGACGTTGTTGAATTCTTCTGAATCTTGATTTTGAAGATGATCCACAAGGATTTGTTGTTCAAGAAAGATTTGCTGTTCATTATGCTGAATGTATGCATCTTCATTCTTACCATCTTCTTCCATTTTTTCTGCATCACCTTCTTCACCATCATAATCATCTCCACCAACACCACCAGCATCTTCATTTCCACCATCATCTTCTTCATCCTCATCATTATGTCCTTCTTCATCTCTAGGACTTTCTACTTCATCATTTCCTTCTTCATCCTCATCATTATCTTCTTCATCAGTTGAAAATGGCCCATTGTCATACAAATGTTTATCAACATCAGACAAATTCTGGGTGCTAATGTACTTAATTGCTGGTGTTTGTGCTATTTCAGGAGCATGTGATAACCTCTTTTCATGTACATAAAGCATCTGTCATGTGAATAAAGTTAACATTTGATCATTACGTAATTAGTAATAACACATTACGTAATTTGTATTTCTTATACATTTACATAATTATGAATAAAAAACATACCGCAAGAAAAGGCAAAGGTCCATTATACATTTCAGTTCCGTTCCAGCTTGCCTTCGTTCTTTTGAGACAGAAAATTAAGTACTCACACTAATTCAATTTTTTGATTGATTTTTCATCTATCACTCCTTTCAAGAACATTTGATTTACTGTTGAACTCTTTGTTACTTGCCCAAATATAGAGTTGTAAAGTACAAGGAAGTTCAACTTGAAAATCCAGTCTCCGCTTTTGCTTTCAATTATTTTCTTCTTCACATCCGAGATTAAAATCTTGTTATGTTCAAACTGGGACTTCCATACAGTAAGCGTGTTAGATGAACCCTTCCTTGGTTTGTTCTTTTCATTTACTGTCTGGTTACCCATTGGGACACCAAGGACTTGTTGAACTTTGTTGCTTGTAACTTGAATGATGTGGTTTCCTACATTCAACTCATTTCATCTATCATCATAATTCACTAATAACCATCTTGCTAATTTTGTTGGCACTGTTTTAATGTTCATTGATAAAAAAAGCTTCAAATCCCATCTGTTTGATTGCTTTTTTCTGTGCACTTGATAAGCTTGCCATCGCCTCATTCATGTTATCAACAGACGCCCTTACTTGTAATTTTATATTCGAGTACAGAACAAATTGCTTTCTTTGTGGTGAATTTTGAGGCTCTTCTGGTGAATTTGCAGGCTGTTGTTGTAGAAGTAATTCATTTTCATTGATCTCTGCGTTATTATCAAATGTTATAATTACGTAACAATGATAGAATCATTACAAATTTCATTACCAAAATAACGTAATATAGACATATAATCATAACTAGTGTTTTCATTTACCAAAATTGCTTAACAATGACAGAATAACTACATTTTCATTACCAAAATAACGTAACAAAGACATAATCATAAACTAGTGTTTTCATTTACAAAATTGCATAACAATGACAGAATCACTACATTTTCATTACCAAAATAACGTAACATATACATAATCATCATATATTTATGGCCAGAATCATTACAAATTTCATTACCAAAATAATGTAATATAGACATAATCATAAACTAGTGTTTTCATTTAACAAAATTGTTTAACAATGACAGAATAACTACATTTTCATTACCAAAATAACGTAACAAAGACATAATCATAAACTGGTGTTTTCATTTACCACAATTGCTTAACAATGACAGAATAACTACATTTTCATTACTAAAATAACGTAACAAAGACATAATCATTACAAATTTCATTACCAAAATAACGTAATATAGACATAATCATTTCTAGTTCTATTAATAAAATTACGTAACACAGACATACTTTTTTCCATTACTAAAATCATGTAACATTGACATAATCACTACATTTCCATTACCAAAATAATGCAATATAGACATAATTATGATGCACCATAGACATAATCATTTTTCTAAAAGCATGTAACATTTTTGACAGAATCACTACATTCCGATTACTAAAATAACGTAACATATACAAAATCATTTCTAGTTATATTACTAAAATCACGTAACACATAACAAAATAAAATTCTCTGTACCATTTTTCTTTGAAGGCCTGTCATGGTTTGCTTTTGTTCTTCTCTCTGATTTGTCAGTTTTATCCTTGGTTTTTTGAATTTTGCTAGGGCCTGATAATTAGAAATACGTATTTTAGTACAATTTCACAACGTATTAACAATATTAATTCACGTAATACTTATTTACCTTCATCAACGTCGTTCTTTTCACCTTCATACTCTGTTCCTCTTTTTCTTCCTGTTGCATGCATAATGTAAGTTATTATATAGTTTTTCATTGTAAAATTTGGTACAGAATAACGTAATGTACTTACTTTCGTATACTTTTGAGTATTTCATGGTTAATCTTATGTAGAAATGGAGTTTATTGATGATTTTAACTAGGGTTTCAGAGTTTATTATGTAATTTTGGGGAGAAGTTTTGAGCGATTAATGAGACTGAACGGTCTCTTATAATTTGATTTTAGAAAAATTGACGATTATACCCTTATTAACTGTCTAATCTCTCACTTATTTACGAAATTGACACCGCGTAGTTTTTAATTAATGACGTAAGATTATTGATTGATCGACGGTTAATATTCCTTCGCACGCTTCGCACGATTGTGTGTTTTTGTAGAATAACCGCCCCCTATATATATATATATATATATATATATATATTTATTTTTATATTTATATATATATTTATATTTATATAAAACTATATTAAAATGTACCATCTTCTTCTTTTTCTCATCTTTTCCTTCCGTATTCAAAATATTTTTTAACAATGCAATTAAATCATCTAAAAAACAAAATTATCAAATAACAGATAATCTTCAACTTAATAAATTTGAATTTCAAAAGCATTTCCCTTCTACCATGATAACCATAACTTTTTTTTACATCATCGTACCTAACATAAAAATTCGAATTCGCCTCATAAAACAAGATTAAAAAAACAAAACAAAATTCTGCCCCAAATGAGTAATAAAAAAAGATTAAAAAAAAAAAAACAACACAAAATATATCTTTCAAAACAATAACCACAATATCAAAAGAAACACAAAACAATATATTTTCTATTATGACCCAAATGTTTAATCTAGTCTTTAAGCATTTATGAAAAATAAATAACATAAAAAATATATTTAAAAAAAAAAACAATAAAACAACAATCACAATATCAAAGAAACACAAAACAATATATTTCCTTCCTATTATGACCCAAACGTTTAATTTAAGCATTAATTCACCAAAACCCCCCCTTTCCAATTCCACGCCACTTTCCGAAACCATATAAAACTCATTAATTACACAAAAGAAAAACTTTTTTCCCAAATAAAAAAACATATAGAGTGGGACCCACCAAAAAAAAACCCCCCAATGTAGCAAAAAGTAAAAGAGTCATGCAGGCAATAGACTCTCTTCAGATTTGCCATGCAAGCTTGCCGTTTCCATATCTCTTCGCCATTTGTGGAAAACGCCTCTTTATCTTCCCCTCTCTCCCCATTTTTAGCAACTTATATTATTATTATTATTATTATTATTTATTATTATTTACCCAACCCCAACCCATTCCTATTTCTTTCTATTTCTTTTCTTATACCAAAATTCACTCAAATTATTTTTGTCCCAAGTTCAAAACTTTCTTTCTGGGTTATGTTTCTTAATCAATTTTACCATCTGGGTCTTGTTTCTTTTTTGATTTTGTGATCTGGGCATTGTTTCTTCATTGATTTTTGTGTTTAAAAAAAAAAGATGGGTAGGGGAAAGATTGAGATAAAGAAAATAGAGAATGTGAGTACTAGACAGGTGACTTTCTCTAAGAGGCGTGCTGGATTGATGAAGAAGGCTCATGAATTGTCTGTGCTTTGTGATGCTGATGTTGGGATTATTGTGTTTTCGAATACCGGTCGCCTTTATGAGTTTTCTAGTTCAAGGTATCGTTTGGTTTGGTTTGGTTTGGTTTAAACATGGTTGCATGTGGTTCTTGATTTTATTTTGACTTGTTTTGGGGGTTTTGGAGTTGATTTTGACTTTTTGTTGACTGTTGGTTGGTTGGTTGGATGTTTGGATGGTGTTTTGTTTTGGGGGTTTTTGGTTGTTTAGTTGAAGTGATTAGTTTGGAAGATTTGCATGTGGTTTGTTGTTTTGATTTATTAATTATTGTGGGAAATATTTATGTGCATATTCTTGATGGCAACTTAAGAGTTAAGAGAAATTGTGCAGATTGAGATTAATATTTTATGTTTTTTTGGCTGTTCTTGACAGTTTATTAGCTATTTTTTTGTTGTTGATTTTGTAAATGTCTGATGAAAATTGGGAATTTTCTAAAATGTTGATTGTTGTTGATAATGCTGTTATATGAATATAATTTATAAGTACTATTTTCATGTTTTTTCAATTGGTTTTTGACATGTTATTAGCTGTTTTTTTATGACTGTTTATGTCTGATTTAGTGCCTGTTATAGTTGATTTAAGTGGTTCTATTTTGCTGTGATGATGAATTCGGTTGTTCAACAAATCTTGGTTGCTATCTATATTCCACCTAATTGATTGTTTTTATCTCATTGTGTACATGTTCTTGCACGTTTGTTGTTTTGTCCGTAAGTTTCTTACTTAAGAATCTTGAATCAGCAATGCGCACATTGCATGATTGTTTCTGTAACCACAGAATTCGCCCTTAGCTTTTATCTGTCAAATGAGAGATTTTCCAGGACAAATGCACTAGATTATATTATGGTTATGAGGGGAATTATCACATAAAAGCAAAAGGCGAATTCTGATCCAAGATCCTTAAGTAAGAAACACAGAATTCTGTTGTTTCTGTAACCACAGAACTAGCAGACTATATATTATATTGTTCTGTACGAATATGTATTAATATTACTAACTACAACATGATCTTTTCGTGACATTACAGCATGAGGGGAATTATCGATCGATACAACAGGGCAACAGAACCATCTACGTCCCTAGTACAAGCTGAGATGGTACACAATTTTATATTCCCTTAAGTATCTCTAGCCAATGACTATTCCATAGTGTTTAATCAGAGTATGCATTGCTTATACAAACTATAATGCGAAATTTGGATATGCGCTAAATTTGCTAACAAATTTTACTTTATTTTATTATTTTTTATTAAGATACAACATCTCTACTCTATCGTACGCTGATTTCATGCATATCTTTGTTTGTTCTTAAGAGTCAAGAACAAGCCGAGCTAGAACTCTTGAGAGACGAAGTAACGAGGCTTAGAAATGAAAACTCGTAAGTACTGATTCTATTATCAAACTCATATGTTAATACATAATTTTTTTTTTTTTTAAATTTATATTGTTTTCCAGTTATGTCATAGTATCATACAGTGATATGTCTTTGGATAGATGTGATTTTGTATTATAGTTTCCGTGTTTACGGTGTAGGCGGCTAATGGGCAACAACCTTGGCGGTGCAAGCGTGCAGCAACTGCATCAACTAGAGAAACAGCTGACTGATGGCTTAGTTTTAATAAAAGAAAAGAAGGTTTTGATCTATCTTAAAATTTATGGAAATTTTATAAAAAAAATTAGTTGATAATGTGAATTATGTATTCAGGATGCTATGCTGTTTGAGGAGATTGAACGTTCAAATCGCAAGGAACGAGATCTTGCTTATGAAAATGATGTTCTTCGAGGAGAGGTAAGCGCTGTACAGCATCATATTCTGTTAAGATTTTTTTTAATTAAATGTTTGTTTAATATTTTAACAATGCGAACTGTATGCTGCAGATGGAAAAGTTAAAGCGCTTCATACCGTTGACTCATCAACCTAGTCAACTTGGTTTCTTAGACTACAATCCTCCTGCTTTCCCTAGTAGCAGTGCTGCCCACTCGAAGCATGACCGGCAAAGCCCGGATACTGTATGCTACTATGGAAGTGATAACACTGATTCAGAAACAGCACTTCAGTTGAGGTATGCAAAATTGGATTGACCCAAAACACTTTTTGTTCAAATTTTTTGATTTACTTACATTTGCTAAAACAATATTTTGCATTCTTTTGCGGCCAATGTTTTTTTCAACTAGTGTTTTATTATTTCAATAAAAAATTTTTTGATAAAAATTATGATTCGTTTTGACCTGTTTCTTTTCAGCTAATGATGTATGCACTTTATCATGACTTTCATTTGAACGTTTGACCCGTTTCCTTTTAAGCTAATGCCGTATTATATCAATACAAAGTATAACTTTCTCGATGATGTATGCGCTTTATAACAACTTTGACTCGATTGACCATTTGGCTTGTTTCTTTTTGGCTTTTAATGTATAGGCTACCTTGCGGTGACAGTTCGAGAAAGAGGGAGGCTGCGGTGTTGCCAAAGAGGGATAGTAACTCAAGTAGTTGTGGAAGTGATGGGATGGTACAATGATCATTGGACCTTTGGAGATTGTTTGATTCATGTTGGAAGCTTTTGCCAAGAACAGGATTTATTTCCTTATTATTCTGACCTTCATTTTTTGAAACATATGAACCTTTATGCTTGAACAAGGTTTTTGATAACTATGTTTAGTTTTCGATTTTATTGTTTGTTTAAAGGTTTTTAGTTTAAAAAAGTACTTATTGTGCACTAGGGCTTTTGGCCCATTAAATTTTAAAGCCGATTAAACTTAAAGGGCTTCACAAACTTTTAACATTTATATAGATCTAAACTTGGGTTGAAAGTTTTTTTATTAAAAAAAAATTAAAATTCTTGTTGAGATTTATCTCAAAAGGTTAGAGAAGTATGGTTGTTTTGCTAAAAGTTAATTTTATATTTTTAAAATATAGTTAAAAAAAGATGTTAATCAATAATATTATTGGGCCACTAAAAAGTGTTCAAATAGTAGTTTTTCTACTCGTTTTAGAGAGTGTTTGGTTGTTCATTTTCCCTCCTCATTTTAACTTATTACTTATTCAATAAGTTAAAAGTTAAAAAAAAAATGTTTGAGTAATTGTTTGAAAAGTAACTTATAAAAGAATTTCTGCTTTGAAAAGAAGAAATAAAGGGAAAAGTCATAAGTTACAATTTGTGACTTATGAGATTAAGAACCTTTTAAGGTGAGAAAAATCATAAGGCTATGGGGTGTGGAACCCTTCCACACCCCTTCCCCCTTCTCCACATCAGCGTCACGTTATCTTCCCCCTTTCCCTCCCCCTTCTAGGGGAAAAAATGGATTGAGCTAGTAAAAGAACACTTCTAGTTTTTTGTTCATATGGAATGTTCTCCCATAATTCTATTACGTCCTCCTAGTGGTCTTTTTTTCCCCTTCTTCCCCTTCCCCTTTCGTTTTTATAATAATATTTTTTACACTTATCGGTGCCATCGGGGGATATCCACCGAGCTCACCAAGATTGAAGCGGGGGGGGGGGGGGGGGGGGGGGGAGGGAGGGAGGGAGGGGAGGGGGCGGTGTGCACCTTCGGGAAAGTCAGTCAGCTCAGCTCCCCGAGCATTCTTCCCGACCCACACCCCTAAACCTAAGGAGAAAAGGAGAAAGAGAGCCAAACATGCTCTTAATCACATATATGCCCTCTAGCTCTTAAGAGGGAGACACCTTAGACAGCTTACCACCAAGATGCCCCCCTTAGCCAATGTTGAAAACGTGAAATACTACGATTTAGATTTATGACGTGTGGTAGTGAAAGGTTTTCAAATGTATTAAATTCGTTCTATAACTTCATCGCTTTTAAAAATGCAGTACAAATCTCAACACTATTTAAGACAACTTAAATAAGACTAAAACTCAAAGTTTTAGTGTCCAAGAGGTTAGAGGTGGGTCTATAATTAAAGAATGTATGTTAAAATTGTGCGAAAAATAGCTTTCAAAAAGTATTAAATCATTCATAGTCCAATATCACGGTCGATTTCACCTCATCCCGTTCCTCAAGACAACATTTGACTTTTTTAAATAGGACCGCCCTTTTTCAAAGTTTTCAAGCATTCCTCAAACATTAGACTAAACGCTTCACCATAGTTAACCACTTCTATGATTTTAAACACTTTGAACCTATATTTTAGTGAAAATTTATGTTCAAATCTAAATGGTTAAATCTATAATTAAAATGTATGTGTCGAGTTTCAATGCTCTAAAATATGCTGAAAGACTTTTCCACATAAGATTCTTTTAATAAGATCTCAATTCAACTTCATATGATGTTACATCTTTATGATTCATTCAAAACATGGCACCATCGGATCTACGATCAACTTTGCATCGATCGTAAGGTCCATGTACACTAATTCTTGATTACTTTACTTCAACTAATTGATTTTTTGCACACTCTTCTTAATATTTACTATTTGTATGAGTGTATGACATGTTTATATTTTTATTGTAATAAAAACAAAGAGTTTATCTCACTACGTCAAACCATATATATGCACTAGCAAGACATTTTATAATTGTGTGTAGCAACTAAATACCCCTGTAGTAATGTAGTAAATACGATTTTTTTTTTCTTTTCATTTTTTATAGCGGATGATCTACTTGATACTTACGAGCATCAGGTTAGATCACACAAATTATCAAAATGAATTAACTTATTTTTTCTAAACTTTAACTTCCAAAACAAATCAGAAGTTGCCTCTTTGCTATCAATGGCCACAAAATTCCTATTTACGCCTTTGTCGTGGATTAATCAAACACTACATATGTCACAACTAGGTTTAATTACGTCCGCTTGGCCCAAATACACTAATAAAAACGTGTCATGTGTAAGGAATTTACTCGTTTATGCCAACCTCACCTACCATAGGTCAAGCAAGTGTAGTTGAGACTAGTAGGTGACACTTGTAGCATGTAGGGTTAAGATTGATCTACAACCAACACGTAAAGAAGCATTTTGTGTTTTTTATGGCAACGTGGCAACTTCTAATTAAAAGTTTAGAAAAATAATTGATTTTGTTTATGTTCATTTTGCTCATTTGTGTGGTACACGCGATGTTATTTTCGCTATTCTCTCCTCTCGAGCCTAGTCTCATAAATCCAAAATTGCAAGAGGACCAAAACTCAAAAGTATTATCATCCATCCCATCCAAGATTCCAAATTTCCAATTCCGTAGGTTGATAGCAAAATTAGTATCTTTTTTTTAGGCTAAAGTTCACTTTATCACTTAGGTTGATTGCAAAATTAATTATATACCTGTTAGTGTTTTAAAAATACATATTGGGATTTCATGTGCATATAAATTTTATTTTCCTTTATAATTTTATCACTGTATAATAAAATACGATAAATAACATGCATATTATTATCATAATTTTTTTTGAATATTTAAAAATGTTAAAAGTTTAAGGAATATAAAAATAAATGTTAAATTTTTTTGGGTATATGTTGTAACATTTCGTATTTTTCAACTATGTATGTTCGATATTTCAATCAATAAAACGTTGCGTTTTGACATTCTAGTACGTTCTAAAAATATTTTGTGACATATTCGGGCTTATATAATCATATTATATACTTATGATAATATAATAATTGTGTATAATTGCTAAAAAAAATAAAACGCATGGACCAGGACTCGAACCCGCGTCCATGGCCAGCCCATAATACACAAACACCTCAACCATTAAGGCAATTAGACAACGCTTGATCGAATTGGATACCATTGCGGAAACTAGGCTGCTGAATGAAGCTGAAAGGGAAGAATGGAAAGGGATTAAACTGGAAACTAAAAGATGGGAATGGGATAAACTAAAAGATCTTCAACAAAGGGCAAAAATCCAATGGATTATTAATGGGGATGAAAATTCCTCATTTTTCCATGGCGTGATCAACAATAGAAGAATAAACAACTAGGTGTCCGGGTTGATAATAGACAGGAACTTGGTGGAGGATCCGGTTGTGTTAAAAGAAAAGGCCGTGCAGATTTTTAAAGACAAATTTGATGAAAAGTTCCCTTCTAGGCCTAGGATGACGGGTGACGGTTTTAAAAGGCTCTCGGATGTGGATGCAAACTGCCTTGTTATTCCTTTCTCGAAAGAGGAGATCAAGGTCGCGGTATGGGATTGTGGTGGGATAAGACCCCCGGCCCGGATGGTCTATCCTTTGCATTCATCAAACATTATTGGCCGCATTTGGAAGAGTACGTGGTTAAACTAATGGAAGAATTCTATATCCATGGCTCTATTCACTCATCTTGTAACTCCTCTTTTGTGGCGCTCATCCCTAAAGTTAAAGACCCGATGACGTTTTCCGACTTTAGACCAATTTCTCTTATTGGGGTGATTGGTAAGATCATTTCGAAAGTCCTTGTGGGTAGAATTATTAAGGTGCTCGGGAATGTAATCTCACCGGAGCAATCGGCTTTTATCAGAGGAAGGAACATTTTTGATCGCCCGCTAATTGCAAATGAAGTGGTATCGTGGGCGAAAAAATCCAAGAAAAAAATCCTTATGTTTAAGGTTGACTTTGCGAAAGCATACGATTGCGTTTCTTGGAAATTTCTTGTGAATATAATGCACCATATGGGTTTCCCAACAAAATGGAAAAATTGGATCATGGGGATGCTAGTAACCGGCAAAACATCGGTGCTACTAAACGGGGCTCCCACAGGTGAATTTCAACTCAAAAGAGGTCTTAGGCAAGGGGATCCGTTATCGCCTTTCCTATTTACAATTGTGATGGAAGCACTCCATGTTATGATGAGTAAAGCGGGGACTTTTGAAGGTGTTAAGTTGCCTAACGGGGGGCCTGAGATTTCATGTGATACCCCGAAAATTCAGGTTCTCACTTTAACTAAACTCTAGTTACATTTCCTTGCATTATACTTAACTAGGGTTAGTTAGATAAGACATACGTGCATGGTTGTGAGTCAATGTGTGATTGCATGATTAGTGAACCTCGAACGTTGGTGAAAAAATAAACTTATGTGAAAACCATACGTGATTATGTGAACCTAAACCGAACACGTTAATAAAAATCATTAAAAGTGGAGCATGAGGTTGATTAGGGTCTTAATGCATGGGGTTACACTTGTTACGGTCCGAAATAACGAAAACGTCGAAGGATAACGCGTCGGGAGACGAAATGAGAAAAGAGCGCGCCACCCGGACCTGTGAGCGGCCGCTCACAGGCACCGAGCGGCCGCTCGAAACGAACTGACGGGTCTAAACCGCCTTAAACTTATATTTAAGCAACCTAAACTCCCATGCAACCCCCATACTCAACCCTAATCGCCCCCTTACTGCCCCACACGAATATTTCACTCAAACAACCTCTGCTAAGGCTCAAGATCATCAATTGGGAGGCTCCAAGGCGCGCGATTGATCGATTGAGAGAGCTAAGGGTATATCTTACGATTTCTTATGCTTTTATCTTGTGTTTTCATTAATAAAAATCATATAATAAGTTTGTCCAGGTCTGAATGAGTTTATAAAACATTAAAGCATGAATCTTTTTGAAGATTAAATGGATTAAACATACTCATAAACGCTTAGTAACATCGTAGGATACTTGTTGCGCAAGTAATTGGTGTTTTGATTCTTAAAGCTTGGATCTTGACATGTTTAATCATAGAATCTGATAAAATAGGTATTAGGAATGTTTTGTGTTGATGATTGGTGAATGTTAATAGTTTTTGTGCACACGGTAGGCGATTAAAGTATGATTTAGGCGAAACTAAAATCTGGACAGAATGGTTAGTCAAACTTGTAGGAGCTGTAACACGGCTCTAACATAATAATTTTAGGGTTTTTCTTGGCATGGTTAGGTCACACCTGGTCTTAGCTTTTCATGATGGGTAAAATCATGTGTTTTGGACGTAGGATGAGTCGTTTTTGGAATTTTAATTGATTAGGGGTCATATCAGATTTTCGGATTTGTAAATTGGGTTAACTTTAAATGGCCATAACTTGAGATTTACAAGGAGTTAGGTTATGAAATTTTTACAGTAGGTCAATACTGGAAAAATAGAGCTTTTCCAAGTGGATTCATCTCGTTTGGATGAATACACAATTTTTAAGAATTTTCCTACTAAACTGACCTGTTGTGGAAATTTTCTGAACACTGCTGTGTTGTACGAATTTTTATAATTTTTGGGTTTGGAATTAAGACAAAACAAAAATAGGTATTGCCAAGTGAATCCCAAAGAAAATTCAGTAAAAATTTGGGAGGATAACTCACTGGTTTACTATTTTAAATAAATTCGTTTTGATGGCGCACAATCTGTCCTGAAAACACAGATTGTGTATTATGTGACTATGTGATTACTTGAGGTCTTAGGTGATCTAAAATTGACATATAACGGAAGTACACATGTTTACGACACATATGGGCTGTAGAAACTAATTATAACCAACTCATTCACCAACGAGTCCGTAGGGTTTACTATTGCATGTAGAATCACTAGGCGTCGCATACACACTTTTGAATATTTAAAACGCCTTGGACAAACGAGTTATATGGTGTAATGATGTTACGCCTATACTCACGTAGTGACACTGTTATTAGGGTGTCGGTAGCATATAATACTTGCTGTTTGGATTCTTTGCTTACGCGATAAGGTGAGTTTCACTACTTTTTCTCAAAGCATGCGTCTCGGGTTGAGACCACATTGGTAACGTTTTCTAGACTATCTTGAGATAACTTTCTTTTACACATCCCGGGTTTGGGGTGCATGGTTCACGTGGTGAATCTATTTTTACTAATTCATGTATATGTCCTTGATGAACTAAACCAAACACATCTTTTAAGTCCTTCAAAATACCGAATCAATTGCCGGTTGAGCAAGCGGGTTAATTAGTTGATAGCGCTATTAGGTCTAACAAACCTCACATCGTGCTGGGAGCACGGATGTGAACTATTAGCTTCAAACATAATCATTGTCGATGGACAATGATGCAAGGCATCTTTATCCCGGTTATGGGAACTTGTTCATTAGTAGTTCGGTATTCGCCGGTTTTAGTTATCATGAGTGGGCTAGCTACCCCTGACATTTGAATTAGCTATTGTTTACAGGGTCTGAGGGACCAACGTTGTACACTTGACTTTTGGGGTTTTGAGAACCTACGTTATTATTTACATCGCTTACATTTATAGTGAACTCACCGACTTTATGTTGACACATTTTAGCATGCTTTGCAGGTCCTTAGGTACGGAGCACGTTTTAGGGCATGCATCATTCGTGTCTTGGGTTATGGATATTTATTATTTCGTACTTTTAAACTTTGGTTTTGGGCGCGTTGTCTTGCGCAGACTTTTGCAAATGTTTTACTTTGTTTACGCTTCCGCATTACTTTAAATTGCTTGGTTAAACTTTGAAACTTTTTCTTAAAAACGAACTAAATGGTTTGGGCATTTAGAGTCGTTCATGATACTTATGGCTATGGGTCCTGGTTTGTCATGCACCTCGCGGTAAAACTCCGCAGTGGAAATTTGAGGGTGTGACATTTCACATCTTTTTTACGCCGATGACGCGCTCTTTTTCGGCTCATGGTCAGTGGAGAATATTCAGAACCTGAATAGAATCTTGAGATGCTTCTCTATGGCGTCTGGACTCGAAGTTAATTTGTCTAAAAGTGTTCTTTATGGGCTGAATGTAACCGGGACAGAATTGGAGACGTTGGCAAGCGTCTTGAGGTGCCGCAGCGGTGCTTTTCCGTTTATTTATCTTGGGTTGCCGGTGGGCGACAACATGAGAAGAATTAGTAGTTGGAAACCCGTGGTCGACAAGTTCCATGCTAGACTATCCAACTGGAAAGCGCGAATTTGTCATTTTCTGGAAGATTGGTCTTGATCAAGGCTGTTCTGGGCGCTATACCAAACTACTATCTGTCTCTGTTCAAAGCTCCCGCAGGGGTGGTCAAAGCTTTGGAAGGGCTGAGACGAAGGTTTCTTTGGGGTGGACCCGTGACTAGAAAAAAGATCAAATGGACGGCATGGGATAAAATTGTTACACCTAAGAACCGGGGGGGATTGGGAGTGGGTTGTATTGAGGATTTGAACATTGGTTTATTGACAAAATGGTGGTGGAGATACAAATCCTCAAACGACCAGCTTTGGTTTAAAGTTATAAATGCGATCCATGGTCATCGAAGGTGTTTGGGATTCGTACCACACAAGAAAACAGCGAATGGAGTCTGGGGTGCCATTGCGTCTTTGAAGACTGATTTCGCTAAAAAAGGAATCGACATCGAGTCTAAGTTTGTATGTACAGTGGGGAATGGAGTGTCTGCTCATTTGTGGGAAGACGTGTGGTGTTCCGAGGGGCGGTTAAAAGATAAGTTTCCTAATTTATTTCCTTTATGTAATGTTAAACAGCCTAAAGTGGTGCAGTGCTACAAAAGATTGAACAATATCGTCTGGTGGGACATCCCGTGGTCAAGGCTGCCATCGTCTGCTGTTGAATTAGCAGAGGCGAATCGGCTTTGGCTGATCTTAAATGCGCAGAATGTTTTAGAAGCCGATGATGTCTGGAGATGGGTTAAGCGAAACGGACCAGCTGAGTTTTCTGTTAAAAACGTACGGGCAGACCTGCAGACGAGCTCTCTATCTGCAGGTGTATTTCTGAATTTTGTCTGGTCCAGGATAGCGACGTCTAAGGTCAATTGTTTTGTCTGGAGAGCCGTAGAGAACAGAATTCCTACTGCAGAGACCCTAGCGTTTAGAGGTATCCACTTTGGAGATGGCCTTTGTAAAAGATGCGGACTTGAACCTGAAACCTCGGAGCATATATTCTTGGATTGTGTTTGGGCCAGGTCAGTATGGTGGAATGTTCGGGCTTGGGTGAAGTTGCAGTCTCCGGGTCAGCTTTCATCATTGCGGCAGCTGCTTGAAGACGTAAGGGCAATGCAAGCATCTTCTAAAAAGATGGAGGTGGTGTATGTGGTTTTTCTTCTAGTAATATGGAAATTGTGGCTGGCCAGAAATAAGAAAATCTTTTCAGACGTAAACATGGCAACACCATCGATTGTGGAAGACATTAAAGTAGAATCCTTCTGGTGGATGTCAAATCGGGCTAAGTTGGTAGGGCTGGAAAAAACGACTTGGTGGAACTTCTCATACTTTGATAATGGTTAAGTTTTTAGATACTTGATGGCGTTTGGGTCTAAAGTATGTTTTGTTTTGTTTTGGTTTTGTATGCTTGTATGTACTTTCGGGTTGTTTGGCCCAGGTAGCCTCTGGCTTAATGTGCCCGGGTGTGTAAGGTTTGATGTTTTCTAATAAAAGCTTCGTTTGAATGTTCAAAAAAAATCTAGGCTACAGCCCATGTTGTGTCTTATTTCTAACGAAAACAAATACATACCTTCCTTATATACGCATAGTTGACTTAGAAAAGTCAACTGCGAAGCCAAATCTTGTCCAAATCAATCCCAATCCGCGTTTTTGAATTTCAATTCGTTATGGTAAGTATAGACCGACCTACCTTGTGTAACATTTCGCACTAAATGAATATACGTTACGGATTAAAACCACAAGCCTTATTACTATTATTTTTAGTGATATTCTGAACCCCAAAAACAATGATAATTATTCTTACATATATATATATATATATGTGTGTATATATATAGTAATAAAAAAAATATATATATATATATCTTTCTTCAAGATTTTATATATTTATACATGTTTAGTTTTATCCTACAACCCAACACTATTTTTATTAAACCCTTTACCCCACCTAAGCCCACCTTCTGCAGCCCATCACCCAACCCCAGAAGCCCAAACAGAAGCCCAAACCCGGCCCACGTGACCCCTCTCCCTTTCCCTTACTTTTAAAAAAAAAAAAACAAAAAAACAAAAAGATGCTCCTCCCGGGTTTCGAACCGGAATCAACCCCAAACAGCAACCAGGCAACAACCACCCGAGCCACGCTAGTGTCTTGTTTTAAACCCAGTTTATTTTAATTAAATACACTCATAACCTCCTTTCTCTTTTCCTTTCCTTCTTCACAGACGCAGCAACAGACAAAGCTATATTTTTTTTTTTGAATTCGTAAAATGCTATATTAGGCATGTTTAATTATCTTTGACCCTTGATACATGATTATCGGCCTACATTGACTCAGAAACACGATTTTAACAATCAATTGATACCTAAATTAACCAATTACGCGTATGGTATTGAATATTGGTCAATCCTTACCATACTTCGATCCAGTGATTTAAACTATAAATTGAGCTTTTGCGAGCCTTCACAACTCGCCAATACTCCTCTCTTAACCCCCAATCTTCTTAATTATATCCTGTTTTTGATCCACGATCGTTTTCTTTGACTTTTTGGTTGACCGGCCAATCGAGCTCGATACGATCTTGTAAGTAACATTTGTTTTGTGGGATTTGTTGTTCGGCATTTACACAACATTAACCCTAAGATTAATTGGGTTAATGTTGTGTAAATCGTTCGATTTCTGATTCTAGGGCTCGTATAATATGAATTGGGGAAGAACAACGACAACAGTTAATATATATAAATTAAACAAACTAAATCCTAACACAACCACAGGTCTAGACCAAGTGGTTGTGTTGTTGCTTGGTCACTGAACAGGCGCGGGTTCGAATCCCAGCGGCCACAGTTTTTCTTTGATTTGTTGTTTTTACTTGACAAACAAACTCAAACCATTATATATATATATAAATTACCTTTAAATCTTGTAAATTCCTTTTTAAATATCAAAACCTTTTTATAAATTCTAAAAAAAATTATTTTTAACAAATCTGATGAAAAAGTGTTACCTACAATTTTTAGTTTTCAAAAATTTATTTATTTAATATATATAATAAATAAATCAAGTTTATTCTATTTTATTTATAAAAATCTATAAAAATATCAAAACGATCTTATTAAATTCCACAAAAATTATTTTAAGTTTTTATAACATTAAGCTTTTCAGAAATGATTTTTATTTCTGAAAAACCGTTTATTTAATATTTTTAATCAATTTTTGTTAGTTTTAATCATAATTAAATCATAATAAATCCAATTTTTGTTATTTTTGCACCAAAATTTTATAGAAATTATTTCTGATCATTTAGAACAGAAATATAAATTTTAAACTAAAAATTCTTTAATTTTATTATTTTTAAATTATTAAAGTTAAAGTTTGACAATTTGAAATAAATAGATTTAATAATCTATTTTAAAGAAAATAATTTTATAAAAATTATTTTTATACTTTAAACACATTCTTATGATCATCCTAGATTTAACATTTATAAAAAGACTTTTAGTTAATTATTTACTAAATTTCTCTCAATTGTCGAATATTTTTAATAATAATCAAACAAGCATTTATCCCCAAATTCGAAGCCCTAGAACATAAACATTTGTAGACATGATAGACTTAGACATATTTATTACCTCATTATAGGGTGATACTTGACACATTTGGGCAACACACTATTTTTCAACAAGATATAACATTTTACCAAGGTGAGTTTTACATAGCCCCTTTTCTATTTATCACCATTTTTGGGGTGAAACATGTTTATAACATCATCATTGCAATTCAATCATCAATGCGTCTATGTGTTTTCTATGTTGCATTATGTCTTGAGCATGATTAGAGTAAGCACCATTCTAGCATAATCATTAACATTGATCAGCCGGCGGTATACATTGATAGATCTATTGGACTGACAATCCCACCCGGATACGTGCCTCCTACAAAGGTAGCGTGGGTGTTTGTTATCGTATAACATATTGGACCATGAGCGTATGGTATGTATCATATTATAACAGTCATCAGGGTTGGTTATGCACTCGATTTATTTCTAGTATGTTCTCACATATGGACTAGATTGACATGACACATGAATCGCACAACATTTTTATTCAATTATCAAAAACCTATGTAATTCTCACCAACTTTTGTTGACCCAAAACATTTTCAACTTAACATGTTTCAGGTTCTATTTGCTTGAAGATTTGAATTGATGCTTGAAGATATGTGTATAGATTTATTCAATTTGATGTACAAATTCTAGAACTATTGTATGTAATTCATTTAAATCATTTAATGGAATCTATTATTCACCATGAGCTACTGAACAATCATCAATACGTGACATCCCGATGTTTCCGCCATCGGTTGGGGTGTTACACCTTGCTTATTCCCCACGCCAATTAACCATTATAACCTTCCAATTTTAAGTATAATACGCGTATACAATTTATTATGGGTAAAAAAAAAAACTTCTAAAATTACGATTACGTATTGTTAATATAAATTGAGGCCTTCCCCATGAGCTAATATCACCGATAAACAAACCCCCATACCCAAATTATCCTAAAACTCCTTCAAAACTGTGGAATCGTACGTGTTTGACTTTTTCATTGACTGTTCATTCATACATCGATTCACGCTGTAAGTCCAAATGTTTTCGATGGTTTTGTTAGTCGGCTTTATGAAAACAATAGCCCCAACATTTCAGGGGCTATTGGTTGTTAATTAACGTAATTAGAAATCTAGGGTTCTTGTTCGATTTGGGGGTATTGGTTCGATACTGTCATCATTTAAATTTAAAACATATTAGGTACCAGCCTCATGTGTTAAGACGTGGGATCCGGCTGGCACGCGAGTTCGAGCCCCGTCTTCCACTTTTATTTTTCTAAAACAATTATGAAACAAACCAGTGGGCCTATATAATTATTTGAATTCAACAATAATCGTTCTTAGGGTCCAGACCAACTGTTCTGGGCTTGTGATTTAAAACATTGATTCGGCCAAGGACCCGGGTTCGAGTCCTGGCACAAGCAACCGTTTTTTTTAGTTTCCTTTTTATACTTATACTTTTTATATTATTTTAAAAATAGTTTTTAAATACTAAAAGTTCCTTAAAAATTCTATAAAAATTATTTTATGTTAATCTAATGACAAAGTTTATTATACAATTTTTAGTTTTCCAAAAATCATTTATTTAATATATATTATATATATTACAAGTTTATTCAATTTTAAATTGAAAATTCTATAAAAATATCTAAACAACTTTATAAAATTCCACAAAAATTATTTTGAATTTATGAAACAATAAATATTTCAGAAATATATTTTTATTCCAGAAAACCGTTTATTTAATATTTTTAATTAATTTTTGTTATTTTAATCATAAATAAATCATAATAAACTCATTTTTCACTATTTTTATACCAAAAATTTTACATAAATTATTGTTGTTCATTTAGAACAGAAATATGAATTTTAATTTGAAATTTCATTAATTTTAATATTTTTAGATATTAAAATTACATTTTGACAAAAAAGATAAAATATATTAAATATTCAATTTTTGAGAAAATAATTTTATGAAAATTATTTTCATATTTAAAATCTTATAATATGACCATCCTTGATAAAAAATCTACAAATAGTCTTTTATTTATTTATTTTCCGAATTCTTTTATTTATTAACAATTTAACTAATTAACAATTAAACAATTACTTATCCCCAAATTAGGAACCCTTTAAATACTTGTAGACTAGAAAGACTTAGACTTATTTATTGCCTTAAAACATAGGGTAATACTTGGCAAAGTTGGACGACACTTATTTTATTTCACAAGACTTAACACTTTGCTAAGGTGAGTTTACGTAACCTTGTTTATGCAATTCTTTATACTTGAAACTTTATACTTAAGCAATTCTACATACATGTCTAGTTGTAAACTTTGATGCCTTATGACTTAGACAAAGACTATTAGACTTAAACTTAAACTTGCATAATCATTAACCCCGATCAAGCCGGCGGTATACAATGATAGATCTATTGGATTGACAACCCCACCCAGATTCGTTGACCATCTTTTATGGGGAGCGCGGGTGATTGTTATCGTTCCAACGCTATATTAAGGTGAACCGTGGATGCGGGATGGACCAAAACTTTGTCAGAGGATTGATTATGTGCATATTATACTTGTTGTTTATTCATGTAGACTTAAACTTACATTAGACATATGAATTGCTAAACTTTTATTCTTTTAAAACTTATTGCTTGACTTGGCTTATGTATTCTCACCAACTTCTAGTTGACCCCCCCCCCCCCATTTTTCCAAACTCAACAGAAAATACTGATGCTTGAAGTCTAGAGCTAGCATGAGGAGATATTTGAAGTTTTATGCTTTGTTTGATTATTTGATGTACTAGATTTCATTCGAGACTTTGTTATGTATTTCAAAATTTGGATATTTTACTTTAAATAAATTCTTAATTAAAACTTGATTACCATACGTGACAACTCGATATTTCCGCCATCGGTTGGGGTGTTACATATGTTTCGAATATATTACTTCGGCAAATGAGTTTATAGTTTTAGATAATCGGGCCAGAAATAACATAAACCTATACCCGTATTTTTTTTTTCCAATTCAATACATAATCCCATAATTGTTAGGTATCGAATATTACGTTCGGATTATTTCTGATTCCGGATATAACTATTGAGCTCGGGTTTTTTTACCCGATTGAAGCAATGGAAAATGAAGTACGGTTTATGTGAAGTTGGGACTTGGTGGTTCATTGTACTACAAGTATTATGTGTACTACCGTCTTTGACATTTTTGAGGTTTGGCTTAATTGCACTCCACCCCCTCAACTTCTCCTTATTCATGCTTACAGTCCACTAATATGAAACTATTAAAATGTATTAAACTTGATACGTAAGTGTATTTAAAATAATAATATTATTATCTTTAAGAAACTTGAATTTTAATAATCAAACTATATTCATTGGCCAAATTCATCCTAACAGTCTCCAAATATTCGTTAACTTGAACCAAAATATACCAAAGTCCACTCCTATTGTAGTTGATATCCAAAACAACAAATTGGTAAGTTGAATGACCGTAAATTTTCTTAATCAGAACAACAAATTGGAATCAGAACAACAAATTGGTAAAAGCAAAACAAAATTAAAAATTAAAAATAGTATCAAGTCCCAATCGAGAATCAAATAGAACAAAGAGTTAAAGAAAGGAATTAAAAGTTGAATCACTGTCAATTTTATTAATCAGAAACCAACTCAAAACTGATTACTTCTCTCTTAACTTTCATCACAACCCACATGTTTATCTACCCCATCTATTATAAATTAAAAACAACTTGATTAATTTATCTCTATTTAACTTTATCAAATAACCATAATAATCCATATGCCGTGTTTAGTTTGACTTAACGTTTGCCTTCCCATGTGCTTAGAGTTACGTCCAACATAGTAGCAATAGTTTTATTCTTTTTATAAATGCAGAAGCAAAAAAGTTAAAAGAAGGTAAATAAAAGTGACTCGTTACTCTTTATTCAGACATATATAATATAAATAAATGTTATAGGTTTGAAAACATTTGAGTCCCCCATTCAGAACATCTAAGACGAGACGGTCCTATGGCCCGGTGTTCCTCGTCCAAGACGGGCCAGGACCGCCTTAGGATGTCCCCATACCCAACAGCCTTAAAGCTTGTTATAAATTTATTTTTTTCTTTAAATACGAGCTATTGCACACATACTTATTTATTACTGTAAGACATAGTGTTGAGAAATCAATTTTTAAATGGCAATAAATTTACTATTACAACATATTTTAGTTGAAAACTTACATTTCAAAACCTTCCTTAGTGAAGCGTGAGGTATTGAGACACTTTAGAAACCATTTTGCCGAGTTTATGAAGCGAAAACCATGATTGACATGTAATAACATTAAGAAGTTGGATACCGAAAGTGCATTGGGTTGGATAGGGCGCCAGGTCCGGATGGTTTTAATTTCCGGTTTATCAAGTTTTTCTAGGGCTTGCTTGAGGAAGATTTTAGGAGAGTATTGAATCAATTTTTTGATTCAAGTATGACTAGTAGGGGCTATAGCTCTTCCTTTATTACTTTGATCCCTAAGTTTAAGACTCCGGTGGGGTTGAAGGATTATGGCCCATTAACTTGATAGGGATTGTGAGTAAGGTTATATCGAATGTTTTAGCAACTAGAATTAAAAGAGTGTTGGGTAAGGCGATTTCAGACTCCCAGTCGACGTTCCTTAAAGGTCGTTTCATTTTAGATGGCCCACTCCTAATAAATGAAATGATTGGATGGATTAAGAAAACTAAAAAAGGGCTTTATGCTAAAGATTGATTTTGAAAAAGCATACGATAATGTGAATTAGGAATTTTTGTTATCGATATTGGATCAGATGGGTTTCCCGGGGAGATGGTGTACTTGGGTGAAAGGTGTGCTTCAGTCAGCAAGGTCGACGGTTCTGGTTAATGGAGCACCTACGTTTGAATTTCAGTGCGAAAAAGGGGTTCGTCAAGGAGACCCTCTATCACCATTCCTATTTTTAATAGTTATGGAAGCTCTTCATTGTTTGCTTTCGAAAGCAGTGGAGCTGGGAGAGTTCAAAGGAGTTAGGTTTGATAATAATGTTGAATCGCTTTCTCATTTATTTTATGCAGATGACGCTTTGATTGTGGGAGAGTGGACCAAAGACAATGTTCAGAAGGTGGCTAGGGTTCTTCGGGTTTTTCATATTTCCTCGGGGCTCAAAATCAATATTCATATTTGCTAGAGTTAAAACAACTCAAAATGGGATCAATTTTGAAAGCAGTTGGATCAGACATCCAGCCACTGTCAACGAGTTCTCAGAACTGCAGGATCTCTAGTGGATGCTGCTTTCGTTCAGACCTGTGGGTTCGCAGGACAGGTGGTATTGGGACGATGGCAGGGATGAATTTTTTACCTTTGCTAACCTGAAAAAGATGTTGAGACAGGGTAGAGATGTTGGATGTGATCACAAGATGAAATGGGAAAATTGGGTTCCGATTAAGGTGAATCTTCTAAGCTGGCGAGCGGAATTTAATAGAATCCCAACAAAGGCAGCCTTGGTTCAGAGGAGAATAGGAATTCTGGACACAAATTGCTCCATGTGTAATGCTAGTATAGAGGATGTTAATCACCTGTTTGTGGGATGTAATTTTGCTTATGAAGTTTGGAGTAGGATTTGTCATTGGTACGGCTTAACCCCATTCTTTGCTTATGAATTCGAAGATCTCTTACTGCTGTATAAGAGTGTACATGGTGGTAAATGGAGAAAAAAGATTGTGTGTGGCATTGTTATGATCACGATATGGGTCATTTGGAAGACTCGGAATGATAGGATCTTTCAAGACGCATCGAGACATACAAGGGAGGTGGTAGCTGAAATTAAATCAAGGACGTTTTGTGGCTTAAGAATAGATCTAATTATAAGGCGTTAGTTTGGAATGATTGGGCTAAATCCCCATTGTATATTTGTTGTAATTGTGGCGGTCCTCGTTTTGAGGGCTAGCCTTGTGGTTTAATGAAAGTTATTGTTCAAAAAAAACAAGTCCACGTATCCTTATACATACAAAGCATATCAATGTAAAAATGAATGCCGTGTATTCATGTCAAGCATACAATCATTTAAAACAACCATATACAATAAATATCATAGACTTAGTATTGAGAAATCAATTTTAAAATGACAACATTTACTATTACATAAATTTGTAGTTGAAAATTCAAACTTTAATAATGAGACAACATGTCCTTTTTTTTTTTGAAAGGCAAACATCATTTTATTACCAAGCCCAAGTATTTACATGATATCTCATAGCAAGATGCTAAGAAGATAAACAAAACCATCCAGCCAAGCATATCTAAATGTACCATCCATACCTAACATAACATTACACAGTGAGATCAAAAACAATCCATTTCTTCCATTCCTTTGAAACATGCTTTGCTTTATTGGTTACCCAATTGTAGGAGAGCGACTTGATTTCGCCTAAACATTGATCCAAATTTGGTCGTTTTCCTGCGAAAATTTTCCTGTTCCTTGTCAACCAGATCACCCAAATTGTTGTTAGGATAATTGCCTTGATAATCTTCTTCTTATTGCTTCCAATCCCGTTGATTTTATGCGCATTTAGAATATCCCTGAAGTCAAATATAATGAATGGTGGAATACGACACCACTCACAAATTTTATTCCAGATGTGTGTTGCAAAGTAGCATGAAGTAAAAAGGTGTTCAGCGCTTTCGGACTGGTCACTACATAAGGTGCATAAGGACGGTATGTTGATGATACTTCTTCGCAGCAGCCCCTCGAGAGTAGGTATGCGTTCTTGCTCACTTCTCCAAGCTAGTAAATTGACCTTTCTCGGCACCAAATTACACCATTCGAAAGGGTAGAATGGTACGGCAGCAGCAGAGAGCAGTCTTCGGCAGGAGGCGATGGAGAAAGTTCCAGCTTGATCCGGTTTCCAGCTCCAAGCGTCTGAATTGGATGAAAGAGTGCAGCTCCGAAGCAGGTTCGTGCAGTCCAGAAATAACCATTTAAAACAACCACATTCAATAAATCTCATACACCTAGTCTTGAAAAATCAATTTTAAAATGACAACAAATTTACTATTACAAAAATTTGTAGCTGAAAAGTCAATCTTTAATAATGAGTCCACACGTCCTTATATATACAAGACGCATCTATCTAAAAATGAATGACATGCATTCATGTTGAGCATATAATCATATAAAAACAACCACATTCTATAAATCTCATAAAAATATCTTTTATAAACTAAACTAAATTTATAGTCTTACTCAAGGTTTAATGGGTTAATTAGGATATGATATAGAAGTCTATAGTAAAAAATGCAACAAATTTTTAAAAAAAAATCAAAATAACTTTATAAAATAGAAATATATTATTGAAGAGATATGTATATGTATGCACGTACACAACTCCCGCATAGTGACTTATGCATGGGGAAACATTGAGGGAACACCCAATGGAACCCTCTAAAGGCCTCCCGTGACACCTAGTACAAGTCAGATGCGTGGAGAGGATGAAAAGGACGTCTGGCTAATCACTGGCATTCATTCCCTGCTCCATGATCTCTTGCCATCAGCAAGGACAGAAAGGACGAGTGGGAGCACGTCCGACCAATAACAAAAGAACAACGGGAATTCCTCATCAGCCTCACCTGTAGGGCCCACGCGAATGAGCTGTCAATTATTACCAAGACCTAAGGCCGACCCATGCACACTATAAATACCCCTTCATTCCATGAAGGAAAGGGTCGGCTTCTCACATAAAAAACACACACACTTTACATTACTCTAGGTTTTGTTAGGAAGATAGGTCGAAATATTATCCTTGTAATACTCGTTTATAGTCCTTGTAATTAAGCAAACACATATCAATACAATCTCTTCATATTTGTCCATTCGTTACTATTGTTATAACTATTTTCCAAGTGTTATTGGGTTGGTGTTTCTTCATTGGCGCCATCCGTAAAGAGCAATCACTAGAACAGTTAAAAACCCTAACTATTCCTCAAAATAAAGCCATGAGTACTCCTATGCCAACCTTCCTTGTAGATACCTCTACCGCAGGGGGGGGGGGGTAAAGAAAAGCAAACCGAAGCACCACACACCGCCTCGCCATCAGTAGCTACTCATCACTCAACTGCCTCATTCCACTTCGCAACCAAAAATGTGAATGGGCAACAAGGCATTGACAACGAGGCCGCGCAGACACTTAGTCCAGATTCATGGTACTTCAAAGAGCATGAATGTAACAACCGGCAAAAATAAGGTAATTCCGTACAAATTAATTAATATATGATTAACGTAATTAAATGCAATTATGTGTGATTTAATTATCAAGGCCTTAGGAGATAGCAATTTCCAAATAGTGCATAGGAATGCATACGTTTAATGGTAAAGCATGATTGGATCATGTGCGAAAAAGCTATCCGGTATGGACGTTGGCGATTACCCGGTAATAATTAAATAAACGAAACGGATCCCGGACACCCAGGATATAAAATAAAGGGTATTTTCATAAGATATAATGAGTTTTGGAACTCCAAAACCATAAATGAAAACGTCTTGTACAAATCTCCCGGTAACGAATAAAATGCGCGTACCGCACCCGATACGCGTATAACTCATAATTTCACCCGGCAAAGGCCTAAATAACCAATCAACGCTTAAAATAGACTATATTTAGGGGTTATTAAAGGTATTTTTAATGTCCGGATAACGCGTGATTAAAACCCGAACGACACCCGAACGACGGGGGATTAAACATAACAAACAATGGATAATTATTTGAAGTTGTGGACCCCACCAAACCCATCAAGGGGCCGGCCTAGAGGCCTTTATATATCCATATCTTGTATAAATATTAATAATAACCTATATACCTAATGATAAAGCATGCATGGATTAGGAAAAGGTGTAAGGAAACACTAAGTACAAAAGTGGCTCAAGTCTTGTCCCCTCTTGTATAATTTTCGGCCCATGGCCATAAGAATCCAAGACAAAAGCTAGCCATCATTACACTAGAGTGTATGCATGCATGGAAGGGTCTTGTATAAGATCAAGTGTAAAGATTAGGAAAGATCACAATCACTTAACCAAGATTTACAAGCCACCTCTTTGGCTCTCTCAAAACTCACGGCCACATACCCCATCCCACACCCATCCAAGATCAATTTTAGGTACTTCATAAATCTCTTGAAGCTTTGGTAATAATTACAAGATCCATGGAAGATTACATGTGATAAGGGTATAAATAACATGTGTTAGGAGATTGAATAAGAAAGCAAAAACACTTCTTCTTCTTCCTTCCTTGGGCCGTAGGTATCCATACACACACACACATTGTTCTTTCAAGTTTTTACATCTCCAAATTACTCAAAACAATCCATCATCCAAACCCCTATTGTGTGTTTCAAGAGCTTGGAGCTAAAACACTTGGAAGAACACACTAAACCCCTCTCAAATCCAAGGTGTTTGTCTTCCCTAGCCTTGTGCTAGTAGTAAGCATTCTTAATCTTGTTTTTGATTGTTATTATTCATGTATGTGTTCCTAGTAGCAAGTTGTACATGAAGGGTTTAAAAATGGTTTTGAACATAATCTTTAATAGGTTTTCATGTGTATAATGGAAGATTAAAGATATGAAAATAAACCATGGATTTGTTGATGATGATGTATTAGTCTTGAAAATATATAAAGTTTACATGTAAGACTAAGTAGGATGATGTTTTGGTTAAGATTTTGAAATGAACTTGAATATGTTAAAAGTAACTTTAATTCATCTTATTATGATCATTTAAGTTATGATATGTGGTAAAACATGTTAGAAGTTCATAAATGAATAAGATGGAAAATCTAAGTTAGCTTACTTAGATGAATGAAATTTTGATAAAATGGACAAATACATAAAACACACATATAATTAGTCTTCCATATGGAATATAAGACTAACATAAGTGTTTTGATACAAAAATAACTTACCAATAAAAAGTTGAATCTTCAAAGTTTACTATTTTGAGTGAAAAATGTTAACTTTGGAAGTTAGAATGGAAAATGCAACTTTTGGAAGTTAAGGGACTAATATTGTAACTTTGAAAGTTAAGGGACTAAAATGGACATTTTAGAAACTATTAGTCTAAAAATACAAGTATGGAAAGTTTGGTGTCAAAAATGTAAGTAATAAAGTCTAAGGATGATTTTTGTAAATACTAGTAGAAATACTTGGGTATTTTGTATAAAAGTGTATTTTTGAAAGTTATAAAAATATAAAGGGTTTTAAAATAAGGATTTTTATAAAATAGAGATTTTATAAAAATATTAAACAAACTTGGAAGACTTATACAAAAATGAATACTTTTATATAAATGGGAATATAAAAGTGTTGGAAACATTTTTGTAGTTAAGTTAACAAGTTGGGTTAAAAATACATAAGTATTTTAAACCATCCAAGTAACATGTGAAAATAGGAAGAAATATGGATAATATTTCTATAAAATACATGTTGGGAAAAAACTTGGAAAAATTAACTAATCGAGTTAAGATATCGAACTAAAACGCGTTAACGAACCATACCCGGACAAATCATGAGAAAAATGCCATTGCGGCAAGATAAGAAAAATATATATTTTTAAGAAGTAAAATATATATATACATTGGGTGAAAACTAATAAACACTTTCCTAAGTGTTAGGAGAATTATTCGTGGGAGAAAACACATGACATAAACAAATAAGACGTTAAAACAAACGTATATACTTAACAAGAAAAATTACACATTTATATATATGTACGCTCGTCTCGGCGAAAATTCTAGTATATCTACTTAATGGGAAAGTAGATATGTGGGAAGGAAAGCCGCGACGAGAAGACAAAGATATATATATATGTGTATGTCGTACCAACGAGATCCTAGTATGTTTATTTGAATGGGAAAATAAATATACGGTATGGTGAGTTGAATCGGGCGTTAAGAATATACAATCGAACGACAAGATCTTAGTATATTTGTTTAAATGGGAAAACAAATGTGCGGCAAAGTGAGTCGGGTCGAGAGTTGAAATATATATTATATCGAGCGATGCGATCTTAAGTATAATTATTTAAATGGGAAAATAATTATATGTTGAGTGACGTCGAGTCGATGATAATAAGATACAAGTTATGGAAATATTAACAAGAGTAATATATAACTTGTAACACAAAGGGTAATGTAACGCCAACAAAACCTAGGATACGTGCTTAATTAAACGGGATTTGGAACAACTTGTGGTCGGGAGTTGGGTGTACAACTTGCCAAGGCACACGCACTATAGGAATAGTGACTTATACGTCTAGGACGTTTGTAGGTGCGAGACCACCCACTTGCTATCTACCTTTTGAGCCAGACGCAGTTTCAGGTGAGTTTCACGGCCCCATTTTAAACTATTTTTACGTTTTCGGGGGAAAGATATGTTAGGGAAATGTTTGACGGGTTTATTACTTGAGGTGTGACCGCCACTCGGGGTTGAGTCCTCGCCTCTATAATCATTTATTCGGAGATTGAAACCGGAGGAATATTCGGATAGTACTATTGGTGCCTGACAAGGCCCACCCCTAATCGATAGCGTCGATTGTGCATTAGGTTATGCCTAGGGTGCAAATATTCTGAACTTAAGTCGTGGGAAACCGAGTAACGACTTGGAGCGGGGCATTTTATTTATATACGTCTTGGTTTGATTATAGTCTCAAGTAGATTTATAGGAATTTGCAACTCCTATATATTGTCATAACATGGTATTCCCAAGTATTCAAGTTTTAGAAACTGAAAACCTGTGAACTCACCAATATATTTATATTGACGAAACTTTTTAAACATATCTTTCAGGTAACTAGATGAAGAAAAATCAGGCGAGCTGGGTCGGAGGATCTCCCAATGCGGCGTTATTCATTTTGCAGGGTTTCACCTTTATTTCCCAAAGCTTGGGATATATTTGAGAAACCTTGATGTAACTTTAAAAACAATTTACTTTTGTGTAATGCTTTGGAACAAGTAATGACGCCTTAATAAATGACCCATTTTCTTAAATTACTTATGTTTAGCAATAACCTTGACTTTATGCTTTTGAACCGTCGCGCCACGTGTTTCCGCCGTTGTCGTGGTGTGACAGAACGTGGTATCAGAGCCAAGGTTATAGCGAACTAGAGTATTTTCTTTAAAAACTAGACTATAACCGGATTTGGTTCAAATAATAAAGTTTTCAAAAAGAAAATATATAAGGTGTTAAATAAAAGTAATTTTCAAGAAGCATTGGGCATGAGGAGATTCCGACCAAGCCAGCCATGGGTATTGTTATGCTTTAAACGTGAAATTAGAAGTTAGGAAGGTTACTATAGAGTACACCATAACTGTCTAATTTAAATAATTCATATATATTAGTACGGTTCTTTTGCCAGGAATGTCGAACGCAGGAAGTGTCGCGCCGAGCTACGACAGTAGCTTGCAGATCATCCCAGCACCACCACCAGAGCCAGCAGAGTTGGTAGTGCTCTCCTCGGGAGATGAGGACGTAGAGATGGGCGTCGCCGCCGACGGAGCAGGCGACGATAGCTCAGATGAGACAGACCCCAGCGAGGACCCCCACTGGGCACCGGCCGTGATTGACGCGCCACTGCCCATTGTACCGGCCGCACCTTTGGCCGTACACCCCGTTCGAGCCATCAGGGACTTCCCTGACGGCTGTGCCGGTCCTTCGCGACCAAACCCAGCCCAGTCGGATGCGGCAGAGTCTCCATTCCGCCGACAGGCTCACGCCGAGCACGAGCCAGCACCGATACCCCACATTCACGTACCTGCAGGCATGAGACTCCTGCCTATCGCCCGTGGAAGGAACGGGTGGATATCCGACGACTCCGACGACGAGTCTGTAGGTTCGGTAGGGCACATGTTGGTGCCCGAGATTCAGGCTGATCAGGAGGAGCCAGTGGCTCCAATGTTGGAGGACGCCCCAGCCGACCCTGTAGCCCCACCAGTAGCACTCGAGCCCATACCTCAGGAGGAGCCAGCCCCTGCAGCACTTGTACATGAGGGTAGTCCCGCCCGTAGCTCCGAGCTACATAGGGCAGGCATGGAGGCATTCGCCACTGCGAGCCCTCCCACACCCCCTGTAGTGGTGTCCACCCCAGAGTGGGCCACTATCTCTGAGCCTCTCTTGACCCCTTTAGCCGAGCCTATGCCACCACCCCCAGTAGCCATGACTTTACCCATCCCCACCATTCCCAGCATGACACCTGCACCGTACCCTCTAGGTGCAGGAGACCCTTATATGATGCCACCCCACTTTTCCATCAGGCCACCAGGTTTCACTCCATTACTGCCACACATACCGATCCCAGCCCCCTTCGGGCCATTCCCATCCACACACCCAGATATACCCGGACCATCCCAGCCACCCAGGACGACACCCTTGTCTGGACCAGCATGGTCCACTGCCATCACTCTAGAGCGGGATTTTCAGACTCTCACTGATACGGTGCAGCGCACCGTAACACAGGTGGAGCATCAGACACGTCTGATGTGGACGAGGATGATAGATGCGCGGGATGCTTTGGCGCATTACGCGGAGGAGTTGCTGAGCCTGGACGCTCAGTGCGGTATCACAGGGGATGCGCACTTTGCGCATCGACATTTCTTGTACGAGCGTATCATGAAGATCAGTATGACGATCAGTACGCACGCGCCGCAGTACCAGTATCCACCGCCACCGCCACAGTAGGATGTATCGGGGATGCACAGAAGACACACCAGCTTATGTACATATTAGCAGCAGTATGGTAGTACAGCACGGGTTATGACACTCGTCTGCATTTTGCCTAGCCGTACGGATATTACGGCGTATGATATGATGTTTTATTATTTCAAAAGCAATGTATTGTATGAGAAATGTATTCTCCATTTTGTATTATGAACAAGCATTGTACTGGTATTATTGAAATTAATGAAAAATCTTATTATTATGGTGAAATATGTTGTTGTCTATGATTATTATTGCTTACTCCATGTGTTGTGGTTTGTATATTTGTGTGGTGATGTTGTGTTGATTACTATTTATTTTTGTATGATGTGTTGGTATGTTGTGTGATGACATGGTGTTGATTATTGTATTCATGCTTTGGTTTGTTATTTATGCTTTGTATTGTATAAATGTTTGCCAAGTTAACCTTTGATAATTATTATTGAAGAGAAATGGCACCAGCCACTAGAAGCAATAGCGGAGCAGATGGACTGCCCACAACACCGGCCGAGCTCGAAACCATGATATCTGAACGCATAGCTCGCGCCATCGCTGAGCACGAAGCCGCACGCTCTGAACACTCCCATGACAGGACAGGGAGCGAGCGACGAGAGACCTCCCCCAGTGGTAAGAGGTTTAAGAATAAATGAAAAAAAGTGATGGGAGGATATTTCAAAAACTCCTATCCCATAATAACATACTACATTACTATTACAGGGACAGCCTCGGGAGAGCGCGGCTGCACTTTCAAGGCTTTCTTGGACTGCAAGCCCATAAACTTCAGCGGCACTGAGGGTTCCATAGGCCTGGTCAAATGGTTCGAAAAGACCGAGGCAGTTATCCGCATCAGCGGGTGTACCCCTCGACAGTCTGTCATGTACGCCACCAACCTGTTTTTAGATCAGGCACTAACTTGGTGGAATGGCCAAGTACAGTCTCTAGGAGATGATGTTGCATACTCTCTATCATGGGCGGCACTGAAGGAACTTATGACTGCCGAATACCACCCGGCAAGCGAAGTTCAGAAATTGGAAACCGAGTTCTGGAACCTCACCATGGTAGGAGCAGACGTTACTGGGTATACGTCTAGATTTCATGATCTCGCTCGACTGGTACCTCGTCTGGTTACATCGGAAAAGAACAAGGTGGAACGTTACTTATTCGGGTTAGCACCACAGATCCGCAGCATGGTCACCTCTTCCAAGCCCACGACCATGCGCGAAGCGATTGATCTGGCACTAAGCCTCACTGAAGATGCTATCCGCATGGGTACCCTAATCCGCCAAGTTTCAGGATTAAAAATTTCTGAGGCAAGCAGTGTTGAGGCCAAGAATCAGGGATCGAATTCAGCTGTTGTGACTAACGATCAGGGTAACAAACCGAGGTTTGGGAAAAGAAAGAGGGATGAAGGAAAAAGGGACCGAGCGTCGGGTAGCTCGAACAAGAAAGGAAAGGGTTATGTCGCCACGGGACGTGGTAACGGTAACAAGCAGGGAAATCAGGGGAGAAACAATGGATTAACTTGTGGGAAGTGCCACCGCACAGGGCACAAGACTGAAGAGTGCCGATCTGGAGCACCGAAAAATGGAGGGGCTAGACCATGCTTTGCATGCGGGTCATTGGATCATTGGAAGAAAGATTGCCCCAAGATCAACAATCAGGCCCGCGGCCGGGCATTTGTGATTGGAGCCGGTGATGCACGGCAAGACCCCAATGTGGTCACTGGTACGTTTCCTCTAAATGGTCATTATGCCTCTGTATTATTTGATACCGGAGCTGACTTTAGCTTCGTATCCATTGAGTTTAAAAGGCTACTTGGATTAAAAACTAGCAAACTAGATACACCCTACTCTATAGAACTGGCTAATGGTAAAACTATTGAAACGAGAGAGGTAGCAAAAGATTGTAAGTTAGAACTCTGTGGGCACGAGTTTGGGATTGATCTTTTGCCGGTCGTATTGGGAAGTTTTGACATCGTTGTCGGCATGGATTGGTTGTCCGCACACCGTGCCATTGTGGTTTGCAACGATAAAGTTATCCAAGTTCCCCTCGCAAGCGGTGAAACTCTCTCAATTCAAGGAGAAAGACACGGGACGCCACTAAGGATTATTTCGAGCATGAAGGCTCGTAAGTGTCTGAGAAAAGGGCTTGTCGCATTCTTGGCACACGTGGTGGACAAGAAGGCCGACGAGCGAAAGTTGGAAGACATTCCAGTAGCCAGAGATTTTCCGGATGTATTTCCAGAAGATTTGCCGGGGTTACCGCCACCTCGACAAGTCGAGTTCCGCATCGACCTCGTTCCCGGAGCAGCTCCTGTGGCACGATCGCCATACCGCCTAGCTCCATCAGAGATGCAGGAACTGTCCAGCCAGCTACAAGAATTACTGGACAAAGGTTTTATAAGACCGAGTTTCTCACCTTGGGGAGCTCCCGTCTTATTTGTGAAGAAGAAGGATGGCACATTTCGCATGTGCATCGACTATCGAGAGCTGAACAAGCTAACCATCAAGAATCGCTATCCTCTCCCCAGGATCGACGATTTATTTGATCAGCTCCAAGGTTCCAGCTATTACTCCAAAATCGATTTGAGGTCAGGATATCACCAGTTGCGTATACAAGAAGAAGATGTACCAAAAACGGCCTTCAGAACCCGGTATGGACACTATGAATTTTTGGTGATGCCGTTCGGCTTAACCAACGCACCAGCGGTCTTCATGGATCTAATGAACCGCGTGTGCAAGCCATACTTGGACAAATTCGTCATAGTCTTCATTGACGATATCTTGATCTATTCACGCACGAAAGAAGACCACGAGAATCACCTTCGGTTAATTCTTGAAGTATTACGCAAAGAGAAGCTCTATGCTAAATTCTCGAAATGTGACTTTTGGATTCGGGAAGTTCACTTTTTAGGCCACGTGGTAAACGAGAAGGGCATACACGTTGATCCCGCCAAGATCGAGGCAATTAAAAATTGGGAAGCCCCTCGAACTCCGACTGAAGTGCGACAATTTCTAGGCCTTGCGGGTTATTACAGAAGGTTCATTGAGAACTTTTCAAAAATAGCACAAGCGTTAACCATGCTAACCCAGAAGGATAAGAAATTTGAGTGGACGGAAAAGCAAGAGGCAGCATTCCAATTGTTAAAAGACAAGTTATGTGGCGCTCCGATACTATCACTCCCCGATGGTACGGAAGATTTTGTGGTCTACTGCGATGCCTCGCATCAAGGTTTGGGTTGTGTATTGATGCAGCGAGAAAAAGTAATAGCATATGCTTCCAGGCAACTGAAAATCCATGAGAAGAACTACACTACACACGATTTGGAATTAGGTGCAGTGGTGTTCGCTCTTAAGATATGGAGGCACTATTTGTACGGAACCAAGTGCACGATTTTCACTGATCACAAGAGTTTACAACACATCTTCGATCAGAAGGATTTGAATATGCGACAACGGCGATGGGTTGAATTATTAAACGATTACGATTGTGAGATAAAATACCATCCCGGTAAGGCGAACGTCGTAGCCGACGCCTTGAGTCGCAAGGAACGGGTTAAACCATTGCGTGTTCGAGCTTTGGGACTGACTATCCACACGAATATGACTGAACGAATTCGGGAAGCTCAAGTTAACGCCCTTAAACCCGAGAATGTCAAAGGTGAAAGGTTACGAAAGATGGTTGATTCACTGGAACCAAAAGCGGACCAGACACTGTATTTCATGAATAGAATTTGGGTTCCAGTATATGGTGGATTGCGTGAGCTAGTATTGGCCGAAGCTCACAGTTCTAGATATTCGGTTCACCCGGGTGCAGACAAGATGTTCCACGATTTGAAGGAACTTTATTGGTTGCCGAATTTCAAAAGGGATATAGCAGCCTATGTTGCGCGATGTTTGACTTGCGCAAAGGTCAAGGCTGAGCACCAGAGACCCTCCGGCTTGCTCCAGCAACCGGAAATACCAGAATGGAAATGGGAACGAATCACCATGGATTTCATTACCAAGTTACCCAAGACAACAAGCGGCCATGACACGATCTGGGTAATCGTTGATCGATTGACAAAATCTGCACACTTCCTTCCGATTCGCGAAACGGACAAGTTGGAGAAACTGACCCGGTTGTACATTAAGGAAGTGGTATCGAAACACGGTGTACCTGTTTCTATCATCTCCGATCGAGATAGTCGTTTCACTTCCAGATTTTGGGAAAGTTTAAATGAAGCCCTCGGTACTCGCCTCGACATGAGCACCGCATATCACCCCCAAACGGATGGTCAAAGTGAACGAACCATCCAGAACTTGGAAGATATGTTAAGGGCATGCGCGATAGATTTCGGAGGTAATTGGGATACGCACTTGCCATTGGTAGAATTTTCTTACAACAACAGTTATCATACGAGCATTCAAGCCGCACCGTTTGAAGCTTTATATGGACGCAAGTGCCGATCGCCATTATGTTGGGCGGAAGTTGGAGAAAAGCAACTCACCGGGCCCGAAATTGTTCAAGAGACCACGGATGAGGTCTTTTTGATAAAGGAACGCCTCAAAGCGGCCCGGGACCGCCAGAAAAGCTATGCTGATATGAGGCGAAAGCCTTTAGAGTTTCAAATCGGAGACAAGGTCCTACTGAAAGTGTCACCTTGGAAAGGTGTCGCGCGCTTTGGGAAGCGCGGAAAGTTGAACCCACGATATATTGGACCGTTCGAAGTCTTGTCCAGGGTAGGCACAGTGGCATACAAGCTCAAGTTGCCTCAAGAGCTTAGTGGAATACACGACACGTTTCATGTGTCTAATTTGAAAAAGTGCCTATCCGACGAAACTCTCATTATTCCTGCTGAAGAAATCCAGATTGACGACAAGTTACATTTTGTTGAAGAACCAATCGAGGTAACAGATTGGAAGGTCCAAAAACTAAGGCGCAGCAAGATCAGATTGGTCAAAGTGCGCTGGAATGCCAAGCGTGGACCGGAGTTCACGTGGGAAAGGCTGGACCGGATGAAGCAAAAATACCCCACCCTATTCGAGAAGACACCTGTACCGGAGAACTCGAAGTGAATTCCGGGACGGAATTCCCTTAACGGGGGGAGAATGTAACAACCGGCAAAAATAAGGTAATTCCGTACAAATTAATTAATATATGATTAACGTAATTAAATGCAATTATGTGTGATTTAATTATCAAGGCCTTAGGAGATAGCAATTTCCAAATAGTGCATAGGAATGCATACGTTTAATGGTAAAGCATGATTGGATCATGTGCGAAAAAGCTATCCGGTATGGACGTTGGCGATTACCCGGTAATAATTAAATAAACGAAACGGATCCCGGACACCCAGGATATAAAATAAAGGGTATTTTCATAAGATATAATGAGTTTTGGAACTCCAAAACCATAAATGAAAACGTCTTGTACAAATCTCCCGGTAACGAATAAAATGCGCGTACCGCACCCGATACGCGTATAACTCATAATTTCACCCGGCAAAGGCCTAAATAACCAATCAACGCTTAAAATAGACTATATTTAGGGGTTATTAAAGGTATTTTTAATGTCCGGATAACGCGTGATTAAAACCCGAACGACACCCGAACGACGGGGGATTAAACATAACAAACAATGGATAATTATTTGAAGTTGTGGACCCCACCAAACCCATCAAGGGGCCGGCCTAGAGGCCTTTATATATCCATATCTTGTATAAATATTAATAATAACCTATATACCTAATGATAAAGCATGCATGGATTAGGAAAAGGTGTAAGGAAACACTAAGTACAAAAGTGGCTCAAGTCTTGTCCCCTCTTGTATAATTTTCGGCCCATGGCCATAAGAATCCAAGACAAAAGCTAGCCATCATTACACTAGAGTGTATGCATGCATGGAAGGGTCTTGTATAAGATCAAGTGTAAAGATTAGGAAAGATCACAATCACTTAACCAAGATTTACAAGCCACCTCTTTGGCTCTCTCAAAACTCACGGCCACATACCCCATCCCACACCCATCCAAGATCAATTTTAGGTACTTCATAAATCTCTTGAAGCTTTGGTAATAATTACAAGATCCATGGAAGATTACATGTGATAAGGGTATAAATAACATGTGTTAGGAGATTGAATAAGAAAGCAAAAACACTTCTTCTTCTTCCTTCCTTGGGCCGTAGGTATCCATACACACACACACACATTGTTCTTTCAAGTTTTTACATCTCCAAATTACTCAAAACAATCCATCATCCAAACCCCTATTGTGTGTTTCAAGAGCTTGGAGCTAAAACACTTGGAAGAACACACTAAACCCCTCTCAAATCCAAGGTGTTTGTCTTCCCTAGCCTTGTGCTAGTAGTAAGCATTCTTAATCTTGTTTTTGATTGTTATTATTCATGTATGTGTTCCTAGTAGCAAGTTGTACATGAAGGGTTTAAAAATGGTTTTGAACATAATCTTTAATAGGTTTTCATGTGTATAATGGAAGATTAAAGATATGAAAATAAACCATGGATTTGTTGATGATGATGTATTAGTCTTGAAAATATATAAAGTTTACATGTAAGACTAAGTAGGATGATGTTTTGGTTAAGATTTTGAAATGAACTTGAATATGTTAAAAGTAACTTTAATTCATCTTATTATGATCATTTAAGTTATGATATGTGGTAAAACATGTTAGAAGTTCATAAATGAATAAGATGGAAAATCTAAGTTAGCTTACTTAGATGAATGAAATTTTGATAAAATGGACAAATACATAAAACACACATATAATTAGTCTTCCATATGGAATATAAGACTAACATAAGTGTTTTGATACAAAAATAACTTACCAATAAAAAGTTGAATCTTCAAAGTTTACTATTTTGAGTGAAAAATGTTAACTTTGGAAGTTAGAATGGAAAATGCAACTTTTGGAAGTTAAGGGACTAATATTGTAACTTTGAAAGTTAAGGGACTAAAATGGACATTTTAGAAACTATTAGTCTAAAAATACAAGTATGGAAAGTTTGGTGTCAAAAATGTAAGTAATAAAGTCTAAGGATGATTTTTGTAAATACTAGTAGAAATACTTGGGTATTTTGTATAAAAGTGTATTTTTGAAAGTTATAAAAATATAAAGGGTTTTAAAATAAGGATTTTTATAAAATAGAGATTTTATAAAAATATTAAACAAACTTGGAAGACTTATACAAAAATGAATACTTTTATATAAATGGGAATATAAAAGTGTTGGAAACATTTTTGTAGTTAAGTTAACAAGTTGGGTTAAAAATACATAAGTATTTTAAACCATCCAAGTAACATGTGAAAATAGGAAGAAATATGGATAATATTTCTATAAAATACATGTTGGGAAAAAACTTGGAAAAATTAACTAATCGAGTTAAGATATCGAACTAAAACGCGTTAACGAACCATACCCGGACAAATCATGAGAAAAATGCCATTGCGGCAAGATAAGAAAAATATATATTTTTAAGAAGTAAAATATATATATACATTGGGTGAAAACTAATAAACACTTTCCTAAGTGTTAGGAGAATTATTCGTGGGAGAAAACACATGACATAAACAAATAAGACGTTAAAACAAACGTATATACTTAACAAGAAAAATTACACATTTATATATATGTACGCTCGTCTCGGCGAAAATTCTAGTATATCTACTTAATGGGAAAGTAGATATGTGGGAAGGAAAGCCGCGACGAGAAGACAAAGATATATATATATGTGTATGTCGTACCAACGAGATCCTAGTATGTTTATTTGAATGGGAAAATAAATATACGGTATGGTGAGTTGAATCGGGCGTTAAGAATATACAATCGAACGACAAGATCTTAGTATATTTGTTTAAATGGGAAAACAAATGTGCGGCAAAGTGAGTCGGGTCGAGAGTTGAAATATATATTATATCGAGCGATGCGATCTTAAGTATAATTATTTAAATGGGAAAATAATTATATGTTGAGTGACGTCGAGTCGATGATAATAAGATACAAGTTATGGAAATATTAACAAGAGTAATATATAACTTGTAACACAAAGGGTAATGTAACGCCAACAAAACCGAGGATACGCGCTTAATTAAACGGGATTTGGAACAACTTGTGGTCGGGAGTTGGGTGTACAACTTGCCAAGGCACACGCACTATAGGAATAGTGACTTATACGTCTAGGACGTTTGTAGGTGCGAGACCACCCACTTGCTATCTACCTTTTGAGCCAGACGCAGTTTCAGGTGAGTTTCACGGCCCCATTTTAAACTATTTTTATGTTTTCGGGGGAAAGATATGTTAGGGAAATGTTTGACGGGTTTATTACTTGAGGTGTGACCGCCACTCGGGGTTGAGTCCTCGCCTCTATAATCATTTATTCGGAGATTGAAACCGGAGGAATATTCGGATAGTACTATTGGTGCCTGACAAGGCCCACCCCTAATCGATAGCGTCGATTGTGCATTAGGTTATGCCTGGGGTGCAAATATTCTGAACTTAAGTCGTGGGAAACCGAGTAACGACTTGGAGCGGGGCATTTTATTTATATACGTCTTGGTTTGATTATAGTCTCAAGTAGATTTATAGGAATTTGCAACTCCTATATATTGTCATAACATGGTATTCCCAAGTATTCAAGTTTTAGAAACTGAAAACCTGTGAACTCACCAATATATTTATATTGACGAAACTTTTTAAACATATCTTTCAGGTAACTAGATGAAGAAAAATCAGGCGAGCTGGGTCGGAGGATCTCCCAATGCGGCGTTATTCATTTTGCAGGGTTTCACCTTTATTTCCCAAAGCTTGGGATATATTTGAGAAACCTTGATGTAACTTTAAAAACAATTTACTTTTGTGTAATGCTTTGGAACAAGTAATGACGCCTTAATAAATGACCCATTTTCTTAAATTACTTATGTTTAGCAATAACCTTGACTTTATGCTTTTGAACCGTCGCGCCACGTGTTTCCGCCGTTGTCGTGGTGTGACAATGAAGCGCTCCAACGACGTTACAACGAGATAGTCCGCGAGGAACGCAAGAAAGGGGTCTCCAAGAAATCACCAATTGAAGTAGCACATGTACACACAGTCTCTAACAGGCCATCTGATCCTCACACAGGAGAACTGCGCATCAACTCTAAGTGCGCGAGCTACCACAATAGCAGGCATAAGCAAACAGACCCAACATGGAGGGAAGACTCCGATGAATCGCAAGGTCACTTCAAGTATGACAACAACAATTCACACGTCAACACTGTGGCAAACGGGTACAATCCGTCATCCATAGAAGACCTGACAAAGCGCTACTACCCGCCGACGTTCAGCGAGAAGTCGAAGTTCACCCTCGCGCATTGCGCTAACACCACTGCCCTCCAAAACAAAAGTACCAAGCACCTTGTGAAAGTACGACGAATCGGGAGACCCTGATGACCACCTAAGGAGCTTCGAAACCGCAGGCAAGGTAGCAGGTTGGACCTTACCGGCCTGGTGTCACATGTTTGTGCAAACACTCACAAGGGCAGCACGGGTGTGGTTTGACAGTCTGCCTCCTGGGAAGATCGATGGAATCAAAGAGCTCACGAACAAGTTCTCCAGTCACTTCAGCCAACAACGCCAGGTAGAGCGTGAAACCACAGACATCTTGCAAGTCAATAGGTGTGAGAAAGGGTCCATTGAAGATTATATCACCAGGTTTAACAAAGAAGCGCTACAAATTGGGTCGATCGGGTTCGAGCTCATTAAAACAGCTTTCAAACAAGGGTTCCTGTGCGACAAGCTCATTCGCACAATCATAGGAAAGACAAGCATGCCCGACACATGGGATGAGATCATGACTGCCGCAAAGCTCTATGCGCGCACCATAGTACACCGACGCGCTGTAACACCCCAACCGATGGCGGAAACATCGGGATGTCACGTATTGATGATTGTTCAGTAGCTCATGGTAAATAATAAGTTCCAATAAATGAGTTAAATAAATTACATACAATTGTTCTAAGAATTTGTACATCAAAATGAAAAATACTAGCTACGCATCTTCAAGCATTAACTCTAATCTTCGAACAAGCTATAACCTGAAACATGTTAAGTTTGAAAATATTTTGGGTCAACAAAAGTTTGTGAGAATTACATAGGTTTTGATAATTGAATAAAAACTTGTACAATTCGAGTGTCATGGCAAGTCTAGTCCATATGTGAAAACAAAACAATCGGGTAAATCGAGTGCATAATCAAACCTTGTGACTAGAATATTGTGGTCCATCCCATACGCTCATGGTTCACTCGATTATGTTATAAATTCGATAACAATCACCCACGCTACCTATGTAGGAGGTACACGTATCCGGGTGGGATTGTCAGTCCAATAGATCTATCATTGTATACCGTCGGCTGATCAATGTTAATGATTATGCTAGAATATTGTGCTTACCCTAGTAATGTTTAAGACATAATGTAACATAGAATAACACATAGACACTTGTGATTGAATTGTAAATTGAATGTTGTAACATGTTTCACCCCCAAAAAAATAGTGAATGGAAAAGGGTCTATGTAAACTCACCTTAGGTGCTTAATGAGTTCGTGAGTTTTCTTGAGCGTGCAAACACTTAGTAATAATGCCTTGGAAAACTTGGAACTAGCTAGAGGAGATAATGATGGATGAAAACTTTAGTATGTGGGAGATGGGATAATAATGTTTTTTTTTTATTGAATGTTATAAAGAGTTGAATGGTAGGCTATTGTATTTATAGTGTAGAAATTGGAGTTGTAATTAGGGACTACTTTGACTAGGCTAGAATTTAGGAACAACTTTGACTTGACTAGAAGACCATATTTACTAACACTTTGACTTGACTAGGAGACCATATTTACTAACACTTTGACTTGACTTGACTTGACTAAGAGACTACGTTTGACTTTTCAGGTTTGACTAAGGGACCTTGAAAGGGTTTAAGTTTAATTGGTTTTAATTAACATCACAAAACACCAAATGGTGTAGTGGTTGTGTGGTGTGGTTAAGGTTTAGCCCGCCAGGGACTCGGGTTCGAATCCTGGCTCAAGCAAACATTTTTTTAAACGTTTTTAAATCAGAATTTTTAATAAAATCCAATTTAATATTGATTATAAGTCATTATTTAAACAAAAAAAATTAATAAAATGGATGGGAAAGATAATGTAAACATGAATCGGATGAATAAACGAGGGAGTTCTATATATATATAAAAAAAATTTGTGTGATGTTACAGTCTCCCCTACTTTTAGGAACTTCGTCTCGAAGTTTATTAAAAACACAGGGTTGAGGATGATTAGGTAGAAATTAAGTCAACTGGGGTTTGGAAAATTTGGGTTAAGGCATGACATGAATTTATAGGTAATAGAATAATCTGTTTCAAATAATTTTAGGGGTGAGCATAATAGAGCCGAACCGAAAAAAAACCGAGAACCGGACCGAGTTTACACCTGAACCGAACCGAACCTGTAGCTTAGGTTCTGGGGTCGGTCCTTGTATATCCCCCAATTCGGGTATCGGGTCGGGTCGGTTCTGGAAGCCATTAAAACCGAAAAAAAAAATCTGGACCGAAAGTTAGTCTTGTACGTATTTGTTTTTTAAGTCTCATCTTCATTTTCTATGCAGTATTTGCTTGTACATAAGATGATCATGCATCATATACTTGTACTTGATATGAATTTGATAGTTAATTAGTTAATATTAGAAAGAAAAGAAGATGAGAATTGTCTCAAGAAAATTCCCACACTTTGCAGACAATTTTTTTTTCTAACAGTAATAGTGAAAGATGATATATATAGTTACCTGAATGGCTGTATATAGCCTGCAACTACAATTCAGAGTTTCTAACATGCTGCTGAAGTCAATGGCGCAGCTTTGTTGGGGCGGGCGGGGGCGGCCGACCCCCCCGAATTTTCGCGCAGAAGTTCCGATTATATAGTATTCGTATAGAAAATTTTAGAAATATAGGGTTTCGACCCCCCGAAACTAGTGACTTCCGACCCTTTTGCGACTTCTGACCCCCCGAACCTTCGGGTCAAGCTTCGCCACTGGCTGAAGTGCTGCTACTCGGATAGTCACATTCTTATCCTAAGGATTCTTCAATATATAGGGAGTCTTATGATAACTCTACCTTGGGCAAGTTTCATACAAATCCAACAAAATGGCCGATTTGAATGTTAACCATGCACTATAGTGCTATACATACCCATGCAACCTTTCTTTCTATACCTCTTGGAACATCTATCTCAAGTCGAATATCCTTGTTGGAGTGAAAAGGAGAGCTCAACACTTTAGAATGTCGTGAACTCGATCATATCTTTATCTTACCATCCTTCTTATCATCCTCTAGTTTTAAACCATATCTGCTCAAATTTAATAATAGTATTATTTTAATTTAAGACAAACAAAAAAAATTAGCTTATTATTTACCAAGGCGTATTATGTATAAAATGGATCGTCAAAGAATCCGTACAAGTTGTCAAATACCTCTAAATTTATTTTTTTATGAGAATGTTGTCTACTTATTTTTAGTCTGACCAATTTCACTATATATATATACATAAAGATATATGTAAGCGATGTATTTAATATATTAAAAAGAAATGATACGGTTGTCTTGAATCTAGATCTTAAAAAATAAAAATATTGAAGGGGCATTCCGAGAATTGAACTCGGAATGATGTTGCTTCCTGTAATCATGTAGCCTTCTGATTAGTAAATCGGGTCGGGTTTTGACTCTAGGACCGACAGAACCGAAGGTCCAGGAACCGATGACCGAACCTAGTTATAGGTTTTCATTTCGGTTCTGATTTTCTTGGCTTGTCGGGTCTCGGGTCGGGTCGGTTCCTATCGGGTCGGGTCGGTTCTGGACCAATGCTCACCCCTAAATAATTTGGATAAAAGGTTTGATATGTGTGAGTTTTAAGGGTTGGATTAGGTTCGTCTGAAATAGCAAGGAGAATAAGAATCTAGCAAAACACTAAACTTAAGTGTTAGGAAAGAAATGCATGAGTTGATTGACTATAGAAAGACTAAATGAACTACAAGGTAACTAGAGTTTATAATTGATTATCTACCGAAAACCTTGATAGAATTCCACACTACCTTAACGTACCTGTAAATTCATGATTACGTTTCGGACCGCAATCACCAATTTACCTTACATTAGGGTTTTGTGTCCTTCTATGATATGTAAGTAATGCAAAATAACCTTGTGATTGAATCTTTGTATCAATGAGTCTAATAAATCTTTGTATCAAATTACATGTATAATGTATCCAAAAATGAGTCCAACTGTTGAGCAGGAAAAGACCTCTACCAGTCAGTGAGTAGGAACCCCTACCAATTGTTGAGCAGGTGTGATAGCCTCTACCAGTCGTTGAGCAGGTTATTAGAACCTCTACCGACTGTTGAGCAGGCATGATGACCTCTACCAATCGTTGAACAGGTTGTTAGGTACTATACTAACTATTGAGCAAGTACTTCATCCTCTACCAGTTGTTTGATTAAGTGTAACAATTGTTTTTTTTATTTAACACATAAGTTGCAAGTTCGTAATATATACATGTAAGTAAGTTTGTAAATGCATCAAGTATAGCATGCGAGTTGTAATAGAGTTGTCCTAGACAAGATTAATGACTCTAGGTGTGTTTATAGCAAATAGTTTATATTCCATGCTTTCAAGTATCATGAATAATCAAATGTTCAAGTAGATAAGCAAATCCTCATGTATAACTAAGAATCAAGTTTGATGCAACGAACAATCAAGTTTTCAATAGTCTGATTATCATAGGGATCAAGTTCATGTTCCAGAAGGTGAAGAATATGAATTTAGTTCTTGAGAGGATGATAAAGAACTCAAAGCATCATCAAGGTTATGAAAGATAGTGAACGTGAAAATATTTAATAAAGGGTTTATTTTATAGTAAGGAGATTATGTAGCAGTGTAAATCGTGGGGTTTGGATCAAAGGTTAGAATCTAGCGTATGATAAAACATGATTGTGATATAAATACCAAAAATTGTAAAAGTTCGAACAAGTTGAAAATAATTAGCTGGCAATGGAGATTAAATTTTGTTCATGAGGATGGAAAGATCTTATCATTTTTCTTTTTTAAAACTGATTTCTTATATAAAACAAAAGTTGCTAAATAGTACAAACTAAGTGGCTTTAGATCAGAATATTTTAGTTTAGTCAAAGATTTTAAACACGACGTTAGGTTTTATAGATCAAGGTGTCATTATATCAAAAATCCTTTGTTATTCTAATGAATAAACATTTGGATTTAGAAATTAAGTTTGAGGATATCTTATAACAAAAATATGTACTTTGTAAAGTTACTAGGTAATGAAAATACAACAAGATTTAGAAATCTTTAGTTTGTGCTAAGGTATGAGGTTATAGTTTTTAAAAAATAAGTAACATGTGGAGAAATGAAATAATATGATTTGGGTAGGGTGTTGAATATTTAAAAAGTGGCTAAGATGGTAAGGTGAAGTGTGATTGTGAAATCCACATATGGTTATGAAATGAGATTGATTTAAGCTGTAAAATTTTGAGATTTTAGAGCTTAGTTTAAGGAAAGTGAGTATAATCATTTATTCATTAATTAAAACGAATAAACGAAAACGTTGACTTATCAAAACTTCTAGATTCTAATAACATAGTGAAGACATGCTTTAGCCTATAAGTGAACACTCATCCCGAGAATTCCCAGGTAGGCATCCGGGTCCTTCGTCTGATTGGGATTTATGCGCAATGCCAGTCCTAGACAGAAAACTCAGAATACAGGCGTTCACCCTTCCAGATTGCACGTGTTCGTTATTAAAATTTAGAACTTCAACGAGATCTTAAAGGTGGTTCAGGCTAAACCTTAGGATTTGTCCTACTAGTCTAAGAGTAGATCTTGTGATGGAGAGCACTCTTCTTGTAGGGACTAAAGTAAGGATAAGAAGTAGGATAGAGAATAGAAACAAGTAAGGTTGCAAGTAAAAGGAGCAAGTACTGGTTAAAATCCTATGGTTATAGACTAGATTATTTTTTTCTAATAACCTAATTCCCTATAACCATGGCTCTGATACCAATCTGTAACACCCCAACCGATGGCGGAAACATCGGGATGTCACGTATTGATGATTGTTCAGTAACTCATGGTAAATAATAAGTTCCAATAAATGATTTAAATTAATTACATACAATTGTTCTAAGAATTTGTACATCAAAATGAAAAATACTAGCTACGCATCTTCAAGCATTAACTCTAATCTTCGAACAGGCTATAACCTGAAACATGTTAAGTTTGAAAATATTTTGGGTCAACAAAAGTTGGTGAGAATTACATAGGTTTTGATAATTGAATAAAGACTTGTACAATTCGAGTGTCATGGCAAGTCTAGTCCATATGTGAAAACAAAACAATCGGGTAAATCGAGTGCATAATCAAACCTTGTGACTAGAATATTGTGGTCCATCCCATACGCTCATGGTTCACTCGATTATGTTATAAATTCGATAACAATCACCCACGCTACCTATGTAGGAGGTACACGTATCCGGGTGGGATTGTCAGTCCAATAGATCATCGTTGTATACCGTCGGCTGATCAATGTAAATGATTATGCTAGAATATTGTGCTTACCCTAGTAATGTTTAAGACATAATGCAACATAGAATAACACATAGACACTTGTGATTGAATTGTAAATTGAATGTTGTAACATGTTTCACCCCAAAAAATAGTGAATGAAAAAGGGGTTATGTAAACTCACCTTAGGTGCTTAATGAGTTCGTGAGTTTTCTTGAGCGTGCAAACACTTAGTAATAATGCCTTGGAAAACTCGGAACTAGCTAGAGGAGATAATGATGGATGAAAACTTTAGTATGTGGAAGATGGGATAATAATGTTTTTTTTTATTGAATGTTATAAAGAGTTGAATGGTAGGCTATTGTATTTATAGTGTAGAAATTGGAGTTGTAATTAGGGACTACTTTGACTAGGCTAGAATTTAGGAACAACTTTGACTTGACTAGAAGACCATATTTACTAACACTTTGACTTGACTAGGAGACCATATTTACTAACACTTTGACTTGACTTGACTAAGAGACTACGTTTGACTTTTCATGTTTGACTAAGGGACCTTGAAAGGGTTTAAGTTTAATTGGTTTTAATTAACATCACAAAACACCAAATGGTGTAGTGGTTTGTGTGGTGTGGTTAAGGTTTAGCCCGCCAGGGACTCGGGTTCGAATCCTGGCTCAGGCAAACATTTTTTTAAACGTTTTTAAATCAGAATTTTTAATAAAATCCAATTTAATATTGATTATAAGTTATTATTTGAACAAAAAAATTAATAAAATGGATGGGAAAGATAATGTAAACATGAATCGGATGAATAAACGAGGGAGTTCTATATATATATAAAAAAAATTTGTGTGATGTTACACGCGCAAGCCAGTCAGCCAGAAAGAAGAACAATAGGCATAACAAGAATGGCAAGGGCTCAGTATGCAGCCGGTTACAAGCCTCATCGCAAGCAGAAACCAAAGGCACAAAAGCAGGTGAGCCAAAGGCAGCACAGCCAAGCGACAACAACTCAACCCATAAAATTCACAACTCCCGGACACCCCTGACTAAAACACCTGCTCAAGTCCTTGAAACAGAGAACATCAATCTACCGGCCCTAAGTGTAATCAATAAGCGAGAAGGCCTAGACCCAGGAAAGTACTGCGCATACCACCATGACATCGGTCAAACAAGTAAACTTTATCCTTGTTAAACACCTTCTAGAGGCCTACATACACACATACATACACGTGTATATATATATATATATATATATATATATATAAATACACGCATGCACACATACCCTCCTAAATACTTGAAAGATTTCTTTTGTCCTAATTATCCCAAGCATGCACATGCCTACACATTAGTTGTAAACTAACACCAAAAGGGAAACTAAACAAACATGACATACAAGTCCCCTAGCAAGCCACCTCCTACATATAAAATAACCTATATTTCGGCCCCTATATTAGGAAAAGAACATGAGATAGAAGCTTCCAAACATCACACCAACATCTTATGACAAGCCTAGTAACCATGAGTTGTCACCATCCATCCTAACCTCTAGGAAGCCACCCTAGTCTAACAAATGAAAACAATGCACATTGGCTAGAAGGTAAGTGATGTAAGCCCTCTAGAAACTCATGAGGTCATTTGTCTATACCTCACATGCCTACTAATCCACCACTACTTACACTATAATAGGCCTTGCTTAAAACCAAAACTAGGCATGACAATATCCCAAAGCATGAAAGATCCCCCTTGCTCCCTTGAACCTCGGCCGAGCACACTCCCCTATCACCATCATCATTAGTTGTCATTCCTATAACACACCTATGACTAGTCCCTTTCTTCAATACTTACAAGCACAATACCTTGGAAATAGGAGCTTAAATCGGCCACATGGGAAGGCATGCATGATCCATCATTTTCATAAACATTTGTCTTACATTTCTTGTCCCCTAATCGGCCGCATGGAAGAAAGCATAACAAGCTAGATGTTAGTCATCAAACATTTCACTAGAATGAACATTAAGACAAACCATGATCACCTACAAGCTAAGCTCACCATTCCTAACTTGGAAAACCTATACTCTAATCGGCCAACTCATTATGATGGAGACTTGTCATATGTTCAAGAACTTTCACTAAATAAACATACTTACACATCTATGGACATAAGGAGACTAAGTGTTAAGACTACCTTACAATCCATTATAAAAGGAGGTTAAGATCATTCATCATCCCTCACACCAACACAAGCAACACTCTTGCTTTCTCACTCTCTTTCTCTCTTTCGGCTCTCTAGAGGCCGAAGCACACCCCTCCACAACCTCCCCCAAGCTTCGGCTCTTCCTCACCCCTTCCCCTTCTAATTATCGAGCCAAGGAAGGCCACCAAGAAGCTCTAAGGATTTACATATAGTCAATTAGTATTGAGGTAAGTACCAACCCCTTCTAGTCAATTATATGCGGCCCTTATTGTGAACCCAAGTTTAGATTTTTTTGATCACTAGGATCGACCCCAACTAGCAATAATAGGTTGATTATTATATGATTAGTAATCAAGCTTCTATTATATGCATATTGTTTCACCTATGTAATCAATTATGTTATCTAGTGTTGGAGTAATTGATTACACGTGGAGTCATGAAACATTTTTAGATCAAACATCTTATACATGAAACATGATCTACACCAATTGATGCGGTTCACAAAAGTAGGTGCCGAGCTTGTAAGATAAACAAGAACATAGTTTAATATGTCCTAAATGTTCATAGGGAGATCCGTGTTGGAACGATAGTTACTTTCTCTGCTTTGCTAGATCTCTCGCACAAACACCAGGTGAGTTTCACTACTATTTTTCTCAAAAGCATACGTCTCAGATGAGACAACTTTCTGAACTTTTTCATAGTCCGGTTTGGGACTACTCATACACATCCCGGTTTTAGGGTGCTATGATTCACTAGGTGAATCTGCTTCCACTGATTCATGCTCTATGTCCTTAATGAACTAAACCACTCTATCATTGAAGTCCTTCTAAATACCGAATGAGTTGCCAGATGGCAAGCGGGTTACTAGTTGATAGCGCTATTTGGTCTCACAAACCTCACATCGTGTGCTAGAGAGCATGGGTGTGAACTATAACTCAACATATTATCATTGTTGATAGACAATGATGCAAGGCACTTTGCTCACTATTGTGGGATCTCATTGTTTAGCAGTTCGGTATTACTGGTTTTAGTTATCATGAGTGGGCTAGCTACCCCTGGCATGTGAATTAGCATTTACCCAAACATGGTCTGGAGGACCTACGTATTTACCAAACTTTGTGAACTCACCAACTTTATGTTGACCCACGATTATTATACCTTTTTGCAGGACACTAGTTCGAAGCACAAGTAGGGCATGCATCATATAGCATCATGGGGATATGAATACTTATCTATTTTCGAATGTTTAATTAACTATTATCATTTCAAACACGTTGTTTACTCTGACTATTTGAATAACTATTATCTTTAAAATTCGCTTACGCAACTATTGAAATATTTGAATATCTATGAAACTTGTTTTACAATAACGAACTAAATGGTTTGGGCATTTAAAGTCATTCATGTGACTTATGGCTATGGAGATCCTGGAACGTCACACGCCTCGTGGTATAAACCCCGCGGTGGAATTTGAGGGTGTGACAAGTGAAGCCAAATCAACAATTTGTATGGCAGGATACAAGCGTGACAAAATAAACGTTTACATGGTAAGATACAAGCGCGACATAAATACAAGCTGGCATTGCAAGAAGAAAGCACAACTAAAACAAAAGTTTGTACGGCTAGATACAAACAAAAACAAAAGCAAAACATGTTTGGCAAGATACCGGAAAAACTAATGTTAGGACAAAATGGATTGGTGAAACCACTTTTGCAAACCTTAGTCTAATTCACTTTTGTCAAAATACTCTAAGTATAGAACTGCTGAAGACAAAGGATCAAACTGCTGAAGAAGAGATTCAGAAGTGCTGAAGAAGAAAAGTCATCAGAAGTTCTGAAGTTCAAACCAGACACTTCTACTGAAGAACTACTGAAGACAAACTACTCATCAGTAGTTTGTCATTCATCAGTACTTACAGAAGATCTTTTCCACCGCCTTTGTATATCAGTAGTTTAATATTTTAGTATTTCTTTTTGCTTTATGTACAAGTTCCAAGACTGCAACTTGTTGCAACTTGTTTCTGAACTTGCTTTTGGCAAGGTTCATGTATTTGTAAAGTCTATAAATAGAAGGGTTCATCCCTCTGTTTTAGACATTGATTTTAATACAAGAAATCCTTCAACACTTATTATTGTTATTTCCATTTCGTGTTTACTGAGAATCTATCAAAGTGTTTCATTGTCATTCAATACTTAGATTCTCAATAAACACTTTTCATTTATTAGTTCTTGAATCCAGGGGGAGCAATAACTCCTGTTGATAAGTGTAGCTTTAAACTTATAAACATTCCGCTGTGCTATCACTCATTAAGAACTTGCTAAACACTTTAGTGTCAACTAGCAAGTTCAACACAAGAGCAATATACTGATCCAACAATTGGTATCAGAGCACTGGTTTATCTGATCACATATCAATCTAACACATTGAGAATCAGACACAGGCTCTTATTGATATTCAATAAAGGATTATAAGCTCACTTTTATCAACATCCATCACTTTAAGAGATATTTGACAAATCAATACTCTTTAAAATGGATCCTCATAATACTGGTTCTGCCACTAAACCTGCCATGCTTGTAAGAAATGAATATAGCATATGGCAAAAGAGAATGGCACATACCTTGTCACAGACCAACACAGGTTGTTGGAGATCTGTGATATATGGTCCTCATAAACCAGTAAATATAAATCTTGAAACTAAGGAAGAGATTCCAAAAGAACCAAAAGACTATACTGATGATGATTTCCTAAAACTTGAGCTTGATGCAAAAGCTTTTTCTATGTTGGCAATGGCACTCCCAAATGAAATCTATTCTGGCCTATTACATTGTGATAGTGCCAAAGAGCTTTAGGACTGCCTAAAGAACAGTTTGGAGGAACTGAAGAGGTGATTGCCAACACTAGAGAAATCTTGGCTCAACAGTATGAAACTTTTGCTCACATTAATGGGGAAACTTTAACTCAACAATTTGAAAGATTTTCCTCATTAATATCTGAGCTAAAACTAAATGGTCAGACCTATACAACTGTATCTATGCTTCATAGATTTTTAAGGTCTTTACCTGATAAATGGGAAACATACTCAATAGTCTTAAGATCTTCACCAGATTTTTGCTCCCTCACTCTTACAAAACTTCATGGGAGATTACTTACTTTTGAGAGAGAAATTGATCAAAAGAAAAAGTTACAAAATTCTGGTAAAACTGCTGATGACTATCTACCTGGTAGTACAGCACTATTGGGACAAGACTCACCAACTTGTTCAAATAGTTTTGGATCTTTTGACCACATTGACATAACTGCTGGGATCTCATCTGAAAGATCATTCCCAGGTTATGACAATAATGACTTTGGTCAAACTGCTGATAACATGTGCTTTATCATGGATGACTTAAATAGTTTCAGCAGTGATGACCTTGAAGAAATGGATATTTTACACCAACTCATGTTAAGTTTAAAAACAAATAAATTTTACAAAAGGTCAGGAAGGAAGTTTCCAGGACTTAACAGTTCTACAAAAATTGGTTTTGACAAATCTAAACTTAGATGTCACAAGTGTCAAAAGTTGGGACACTTTGCTAGAAAATGTAGAAGCTCTGGCTTTAACCAATCTCAGTCTGGAAACAATTTTAACCCCAATTATAACAGGAATAATGGAACACAAGGGAGTGCACATTTTGTACAGGCACAAGCTCCACAACACCAATATGTGCCACAAGTACAATATGTACAGATGCCTGCTCAACAGATGCAGAGCCAACAATCAATCCCTCCCTTTCCAGCTGCTCAACAACCTCCACAGCAACAACAACCCTCTCAACAAAATCTATTTACCTCAGGGTATGTTGACTGGAGCAGTCTTCCTTTTGACACCACAGAGTGCAATCCTGATGCAGACAACAAAATGTTTGACATCAACTGGGGAGAGCCTAACAATGGTAGAAAGAACTTTGCCTTAATGGCATTTGAGGGATGCTCCTCAAAATCTGCCTTGGCACAGGTATCAAAAGAATCTTTGACAAAACTATGTTCAAATTCATGCAAAGAATCTTTTGCTCTCATAAGAGAGACAAATGTGTACTTACAAGGAAAAGCTAAGGATTCTGAGAGAAAACTCACTTAGATAAAATGTGATTTAGAAAGAAAACTTTCTGCAAAAACAAAAGAAGTTTCTAAATTGACTAACTCTGCTATTGAAACCCAAGCACAAATCAAAATAATGATTAATGACCTAGGAAATGTCAGACAAGAGCATGCTGACACCAAGGTCACATGTGAAAAATGAGTGGAATCTTGTAAGGGGTACCAATTATTGCTAAACAAACAAAGTGCTTCAAATGTTAGGTTTGGCATAGGGTACAATCACACTAAAACACCAACAGATTTCTCTCCCAAAACTACTGAAGATGGGAGAAAAATTGTTTCAGGTGAAACTTCTGAATAGGAAGAATGCACATCTTTCCATGACAACTTTCTAAAATCACACAAAGAAAGTTCTTCAGAAGTACTGATTAAATCTGACTTTAAGCCATCAGTAGTTTCAACTACATCAGGAGTTAAGAACCTGAAAACTGCTGATGACCTAAAACCAATCAAAACAGTCAGAGATTTGTCTTTGAAAGAAAAGACAAAAGAATGTGAAATTTGTGGTCTGTTCAACCACAAAAACATATTTTTGCAGATATAGAAAGGGTATTCAGTTCAATAAGAAAAATCAACAACTGGTTGTGGGGAAACAAATCAAAAATGATTATGTAAAAACTTTTTCTCCCAAGAAACAACAACCAGCAAAAAACCCTTTCTCAGAAAAAGACAAAATCTCAACAAAAGTCTTTTTCTCAAAATTCTCTTTCAGTAGTTAGACCTAAATCTCTAGCAGTTTCACAAACTGCTGAGATTAAAGATCTTATGAACATGGTACAACTACTGATGACCAAAGTTGATTGATGGTGGTCCTCAAAAGGATACCATCATTGTACTTAATGCAAAATCCATTGCCAAAAAGACATGGATTTCTAAACTTGGTCAAGAACAAACTGTAAATGTTCTCAAGAGCAAACCCAAAGCCAAACTGGCTTGGGTTCCTAAATCTAACTAATTTGCTATCTTGTGCAGAGAGTTTCCAGAGGCTTAAATAACATTTGGTATGTAGACAGTGGAGGCTCAATGCACATGACAGGATGCAGATACCTGATAAACAATTTTATCAGTCAAAGAGATGGATCTGTGTCCTTTGGGAACAATGCTAAGGGATATGTGCTAGGACATGGCAATGTCTCCTCTGGCAAAATACAGTTTGACAAAATCAATCTGGTTGAAAACCTTGAGTACAACTTGCTAAGTGTGTCACAAATGTGTGATAAAGGATATTCTTCCTTTTTCACAAAGACAGCATGCAAGATCATATCACCAGAAGGCCAGAAGTTGATAGAGAAGATCATTGAAGATCATACTTTGTTAATTGCCAAAAGATGTGGCAATGTCTATGCAGTGGACATTGAAAAAGACAAAGTACTGAACAACACTGCCTGTTTCTTCTCAAGGGCATCAACTTCAGAAACTGATCTCTGGCACAGGAGACTTGGCCATGTGAACTTTAAAACCATAAATAAAGTCACAAAAATGGGCTTGGTCAGAGGTCTACCCTTAAAAGTATACCAGTGTCAAGAACACTGTGTATCCTGTTTAAAGGGTAAACAACATAAGTCCTCCTATAAGTCTATTGAAGAATCAAAAACAACTGCATGTCTTCAACTACTCCATATGGACTTATTTGGGCCTGTAAAGATCATGAGCCTTGGTAAAAAGAAGTACTGCTTAGTCATCATTGATGACTACTCAAGATTTACATGGGTATTCTTCTTATTTTCCAAGGATGAGGCTGCTGAAATCATCAAGTTCTTCATTCTACAAGTAGAGAAGCAATACTCTCTACCTGTCAAAACCATTAGAAGTGATAATGGGACAGAGTTCAGGAACAAAACTCTGAATGACTTCTGTTTGTCTAAAGGGATTATTAGACAATTCAGTGTTGCCAGAACTCCTGAACAAAATGGTGTGGTAGAAAGGAAGAAAGAACTTTAATAGACGGAGCAAGAACAATGTTAGCTGATTCTGGCCTACCTTTATACTTCTGGGCAGAAGCAGTTAACACATCATGTTATGTTCAAAATAGAGTTCTTGTTGTCAAGAGACATTCAAAAACTGCCTATGAAATTCTTCATGGCATGAAGCCCCTTATCTCCTTTTTCAGGGCTTTTGGGTGTCAATGTTTCATCTTGAACATTAAGGAATCTATTTCAAAGTTTGCTGCCAAAGTTGACTCAGGTTACTTTCTTGGTTATTCCTCAACTAGAAAAGCTTACAAGGTTTTTAACTCAAGAACCAGGATAGTAGAAGAAACACTGAATATCAAGTTCAATGAGTCAAAACACACTCTCATTCCAGCACATCCTGCTGAACTCTTTGACCTTGACAACTTCCATTTTGAACCTGAAAAGACTGTCACTTCATCCAAACCTACTTATTATGGTGATCAAAGGTTTGATGATGAGGATCCAGCACCATGGACTCCTCAAACAGTCATTAAGTCAACTTCAAGACCATCAGAAGTTTCACAAACTTTTGATTCAACAAATACTGAAGGCCAAACTCAAACATCTGCTTCAGCACCTGCAACTACTGAAGACACTGAAACTGCTGAACCAGATATAATAGACCTCAGTAGTTTGGTTGAAGAACATGAGCCACCAACACCTGTCAGTGGTTTACAACAACTGATCGAACACAAAGACCATCCACTTGATCAAATCATGGGTGATATTGCATCAGGTGTTCTTACAAGAAACCAGCTTTCCAACTTCTGTTTATTCACAGCATTTATTTCACAGTTGGAACCAAAGAAGTACCAGGAAGCCCTCAAAGACAACAATTGGGTGCAGGCAATGCAAGATGAATTGCTTCAATTTAACAAGCAACAGGTTTGGGAAATCTCTCCCTTACCACCAAACAAGCAACCAATTGGCACAAGATGGGTTTTCAGGAACAAACAAGATGAGCTGGTATTATAATAAAGAACAAGGCAAGACTGGTAGTACAAGGTTACTCTCAAGAAGAAGGAATTGATTATGATGAAACCTTTGCTCCAGTTGCAAGGCTTGAAGCCATCAGGTTATTTCTGGCCTATGCCATTTCCAACAAAATAAAAGTTTATCAAATGGATGTCAAGAGTGCATTTTTGTATGGAAAAATAAAAGAGGAAGTGTATGTTTGTCAGCCACCTGGGTTTGAGGATCCTTCTCATCCTGAGTGGGTGTACAAACTAGACAAAGCTCTTTATGGGCTCAAACAGGCTCCAAGAGCCTGGTATGATACACTTTCAACCTTTTTACTCAAAAATAACTTCACACGAGGTGCCATTGATAAAACTCTTTTCATAAAACATGTTGGAAATCATGTCTTACTTGTTCAAATATATGTTGATGATATCATTTTTGGTTCAACAAACACAAAATTGTGTGATGAATTTAAGAAACTCATGCAATCAAAATTTGAGATGAGTACAATGGGAGATCTGCAGTACTTTTTGGGACTGCAGATTAAACAGCAAACAAATGGAACTTTTATACATCAATCAAAATATGTTAAAGAATTATTAAACAAATTTTCTTTACAAGACTGTAAATCATGTTCCACTCCCATGACACCAACCACACAAGTTGAACCAGATGATCAAGGAAAACAGGTTGATCAAACCATGTATAGATGTATGATAGGTTCCCTTTTATATCTAACTGCTTCTAGACCAGATATTATGTTTTCAACATGTGTCTGTGCTAGATATCAATCAGCTCCTAGGGAATCACACCTTATTGCAGTCAAAAGAATTTTCAGATATCTGAAAGGAACTCCCACACTTGGAATTTGGTATCCTGCTTCAAGCAATACCAAGTTATCAGCTTTTTCAGATAGTGACTATGCAGGGTGTAAAATGTCAAGAAAATCAACATCTGGTGGTTGTCAATTCTTGGGAAACTGTCTAGTGTCCTGGCAATCAAAGAAACAAACATCTGTTGCAACTTCAACTGCTGAAGCTGAATACATTGCAGCTGCAAGTTGTACATCACAAATACAATGGCTCCAATATCAACTTCTTGATTATGGAATCAAAGAAACCAAGACACCATTGCTTGTAGACAGCAAATCTGCCATTAGCATCATTCAAAATCCTGTTCAGTTTTCAAAGACTAAACACATTGAAATCAGGTATCATTTCATAAGAGATTGCTATGAAAAAGGCAAGATTGAAGTGAAACATGTAGCAACAACTAATCAAATAGCTGACATTTTCACTAAACCTCTTGACACATCAACATTTCAGAAGTTAGTATCCATGATAGGGATGCTAAATTTGTAAGTGTTTCTCTTTATTTTTCTGCACAAAATTTTTATTTTTCACTTACATCTGTTTTCAAAAACTTGAAAAACTTTTGAAAAGAGAGAAACTACTGATGAACAAAACATTAGTATGGGGATATTTTCTGAAAAGTGTTTAACTTCTGATAAAACAACCTTCAGAAGTTATGAATAAAGCATTTATAGAGTATTTCTCATCAGCTGTTCAAAACTGCTGAAGAGAAAATGGGAACTACTGATGAAGATAATTCTTCATCAGCAGTTTAGTCAGAAAGGGCAAATCTGACTTTTCCCATCATCAGAAGTTTGACCTAGTCGGTTTAAAACTTCTGATAAAGAGATTTTTAACCTAGGCGGTTTAAAAACTTCTAATAAAGAAGATCCAAGTGGTTAAAAACTACTGATAAATATTTTTTTTTTCAACACTTATCCATTCAAACACAAAAATTCCCTCCTTCTCTCTCAAGAAAGCTCTCAAACCCCTGAACCTGCAACACAAACATTGTTCGATTCATCAACACACACAAAAAACCACATAGCTTTAGTTCTTAAACAGGGACACAATCTCAGAGCCTACTTAGAAAAACAAGAAGGCTGGTCACAATACGATGAGATCATTGATCTCGCCGTCAAATCTCAATATTTCACCGCTCTCACCATAGACCCACCAATACATCCTGAAACTCTCAATGAGTTCTGGGCTAATGCTGAGACAGTGATGGTGGATGATGAAGTTATCTCCCTCAACTCAACAATTAAAGGGAGACAAATGGCCATAACACCGGCCATACTCTCAAACAGACTGGGGTTGAATGATGTGAATGCCCCTGAGAAGTTTGATAACTCTGCTATCCACCTAACCATGACTGAGTGTGGTTATCAAGGTACTCTCTCACAAGTTACTATCTTTAAAAAGTATTTTGAACCAAAACATAAACTTTTGTTTCATTATATTATTATGTGCTTGAGTCCTAAAACTGGGTCTTATGACCAGATGCCCTCAACCTTTCAACCAATCTTTCATTCTATTGTGAATGAAACAAATTTCAAGGCATCAAAACTTTTCTTTAATGAGTTGGTGTTACATCACAATAACACTAAGAAAAGGTTTTTGTTATATCCAAGGTTCATTATGCAATGCATAATATCTGAACTGGGTAATGAGGTGCTTGTGGGTAAAACTGAAATTTTAAAACCCTTAACCTCACAAGCATACTCAAGGCACAACAAACAGGCTGCCTGGCCAGAAGATGACCAAGGGGAACCAGAACCAGTCCCCATGGAACCCTCATCTTCCAAACCTACTCCACCAAAGGCCAAGAAACCCAAGATAACAAAACAAAAACCCACCAAACCTAAAAGAAAAGTTGTTCAGGAAATTAAGATGCCTGAACAACCTGTTGTGCAATCTGCACTTGTTAAAGATGTGACTGAAACATTCTCTCAGTCTCATCCATCTCAAACCCCACCAAGAGCACCAATAACAATCCTTTTCAAAAGAAAAAGACTTAAGAAAAATATTCCAATAGACTCCTCTTTTGAAACTGCTGAACCCACTGCCCAAACTACTGAACCAGCACCCCAAATTTCTGAACCAGACATTGAAATAGCCAAACTTCTCTCTGGGCTAAAAGAGAAAGTCCCATCTACACATGTCAGTCCCCATCAACCACATAAAACAGGGGACATAGCCTCAGAAATTGACATGGATATGGACACTCAAAGCCCTAACCAAAGAGATGAGGATGAACCAGAGTCTCTAAGCCCTAACTTAGAAACTTTTGGTACTTTTTAGGCTGCTACTACTCATTTACCACCCAGTGGTGGACCTGAGGACAGAAGTAACATAGCTAAGACCTCAACTGTGGCAACTACTGATGAAGGCTTAATGCCTGAGGTAGGAAATCCTCTGAACCAAGAACAAGAGGTACATGAGACAACTGAGTTGGGCTCAGCTCATGATGTAACTGATACAGTCCTCATTGAGGATGTAATCAGGGATTCAGATGATTCCATTGATTTGGATGATGTTTCAAAACACCAAACTACTGAATTGACGGCTACAAGTGAAGGTCCTGCACCTGGTGTCTCTAAGCTCAAGAAGCTAGTCACACCATCTCAGGTTAAAGCCCACTCAATCCATGATTCCCCTAGAGTGGAATCTTCTGTACAACAAGAAGATCAACCAAAAACACACCACTCACTACAAATGCCTACCCAATTCCCTTGGCAAACAAGCATAGACCTGAACCAGCTATGCAGCCCAGATGGTCCCTTGTATCACATGATGAGCACCCTCATCAAGAATCATATCCAAACATACACAGCTAACTTGGAGCTGTCCATGAAGAACCAATTTGGAGTGATACAGACGAAGATGAATGATCTGTCTAACAAGATTGATCACAACAACAAACAGATTACTCATCTTCAAGGTCATTTCTCCAAAGCTTCAACTTCAAAGGCTGATGAAGCCAAAAAGGGGGAGAAAATCAAGGTACCTATGGATACACTTGAAGCCAGAAGAAAGGCAAGAGTGGCTATCCTAGCAAGAGATCAAAAAGATCTAGCCAGAAAAGAGAAACTAGCCCAACAATTTGGTGTCTCTATTCAAGAAATAGAAGATGCTGAAAAGTCTGATGAATCCCAAGGGCACAATGAAGAAACCTCTGATGTCCAAAGTTCTGATGAAGAATCAGAAAGTACTGAAGACAATCCTTCAGTAGTTGACAAACCTTCAGAAGTTGTCAACCCATCAGAAGTTAACACTTCCAAGACTCAAACTGCTGACCCTTCCAGAACAACTGCTTCCATTCAACCAACTTCTGCTCCTACTAGGCCTACTACAACAGTTACCACAATGACTATGCTAAACCCTTCTCCAATCTCTCAATCAGCAGAATTACTTGAGAAGAGTTTAGTGGCAGCCCAAAAGAAGGCCAGAGAAGATCAGATCTGGAAAACACTGGAAGAAAGGGATGACTTAGATCTAAGCCATGAAGAAAAACTTCAGGCTTATGAAGCTGAACTCCAAAGGCAGGCTAGCCTAGATGAAATTGCTGAAGAAGACAAAAGACATCAACTGATGTCTTACATTACAAAGAACAGCAAAATCAAAGCCTACACATTGAAGAGACTCTCTGTGGAAGAGCTGACAAGAAGAGCTCAACTTATTGCAGATAAACTTGCAACAAGTAAAGACACAAAGGCCAAGAGAGCTCAGATGATAGAAGAACTGGTAGCTAATGGTTATGGTTCAAAAGCCTCAGTGTCCAAATGGAAAGAAGAAAGATTGATGGACACATATAGAAAATACAAAGCTGCAAGGGCTGCTAATCCAGAGAAGTTTCAAACTGCTGAAGCTTCAACTTCAGTAGTTAGAACTTCTGGTGTTCAAAGAAGACCAGCTACCCAAAGAAAGAAATCAGAGGAGAAAGTAAAGACTGATTTCAGAATGGTACTACTAGAAGGTAGTACAGTAGTCCATTCTGATTTTGATATAGAAGAAAAGCCTCTGCTCACACAATTCAGGGATCCTTCCACCTTTGCATATCAAATCCAGAGGACCATCACAGACAAACTGCACACTAAGGTAGTAACTGAACATCATTTGCCAACATTTCAGATACCTAATGTGATGGAACAACAGCAGGGAAGTGAATCCCACCTGAGAGTCATTGAAGTAGAAAACATTCAACACTCAGGAGAAACCCAGGGTACCACCATGGTTCCCTACACTGCAGACTTTGACAAGTCTAAAGTACCAATCATCAGATGGTCCTTTACTGATAACAACTCAGTACTTGTGACAAGAAGAGATCAAACAAGCAGGGCATATAGGTCGATGAATGAACTGAAGAAACTATCAACCAAAGACCTGCTTACAATCCAACACTTAGAACCACAGAAAAAGTCTCTTACTGATGATCAACTGAACCAGCTCAAGAATTCCATGTTCAAAGGAATATGGAAAATTGTGAAGGACAGAAAAGAACAATAAGGAATTAGTAAGGTTTTGGCTTCATCAATCCAGGGGGAGATTATTAGGACAAAAAGGATTGGTGAAACCACTTTTGCAAACCTTAGTCTAATTCACTTCTGTCAAAATACTCTAAGTATAGAACTGCTGAAGACAAAGGATCAAACTGCTGAAGAAGAGATTCAGAAGTGCTGAAGAAGAAAAGTCATCAGAAGTTTTGAAGTTCAAACCAGACACTTCTACTGAAGAACTACTGAAGACAAACTACTCATCAGTAGTTTGTCATTCATCAGTACTTACAGAAGATCTTTTCCACCGCCTTTGTATATTAGTAGTTTAATATTTTAGTATTTCTTTTTTGCTTTATGTACAAGTTCCAAGACTGCAACTTGTTGCAACTTGTTTCTGAACTTGCTTTTGGCAAGGTTCATGTATTTGTAAAGTCTATAAATAGAAGGGTTCATCCCTCTGTTTTAGACATTGATTTTAATACAATAAATCCTTCAACACTTATTATTGTTATTTCCATTTCGTGTTTACTAAGAATCTATCAAAGTGTTTCATTCTCATTCAATACTTAGATTCTCAATAAACACTTTTCATTTATTAGTTCTTGAATCCAGGGGGAGCAATAACTCCTGTTGATAAGTGTAGCTTTAAACTTATAAACATTCCGCTGTGCTATCACTCATTAAGAACTTGCTAAACACTTAAGTGTCAACTAGCAAGTTCAACACAAGAGCAATATACTGATCCAACAACTAAGAACTCAAGAATGCGCCTAAACGCTGATCTTGAGGCATCCTCCAACTAGTGATGTTCATTAAACGCACAAAGAAGGTTCGCGCGACGCAAAACATCCACTCAAACCTAAAACTTGTCTGATAACACGAGGCGTGCAAACTGAACCCGCTCGCAAAACATAGATACAACTCACGAACACTCATCCATGGTAAGACGGGTAAACAAATAAAAGACCAACGAAAACCGCGGGCATGCGAATGCCACGCAAAAGCAAATAGTGTGATGAAACACAGTAAAAGCGACTCGGTCGCCCAACAAGGGTTAGTAACAAAACGCACAATGCAGGGTAAACCTGAAACAAGCACGCACATCCAGTGTCCTATCCTAGTGAAACTAGTTAAACGCAACTAGCAAGTCATAAAAATGTGCAAATTGAGAAACCAGAACAAACACAAACGCAGAAAAGCATAAATTATTTACAATAAAAACAAGCTAATGTTCAGAATATTACAAGCAACAGCGGCGCACAGGCCGGAATAAAACAATCAATCAAGATCCATCTATAACCTGCTTGCCTGATCCAGCATCTACATCTGGATTGGTGCTAGGACCCTTTCTGGGCACCTTGTACAACCCGACCTTCTCAAAAGTGGTCCTCAGCTTGGCAATAGTTGGCTCCCCGACTTGCCCAGCGATGAAATCCACCAATGGATGCTTCAGTTTGTCATAATCACTAGATTTCTTTTTGAACTCAGCATCGCAGTCAACCGCGTAGAGAGGATAATCCTCCATAGGTTCCTGGCCAAGTGCATCATCGTGCCCCGCCAAATAAGCAGCCTTGCGCCCAGCCAATTCTGCGACAACCAAAAGCTCATTAACGGCCCGCTTTTAACTTGGAAGGTCACCTGAACAAAACAAAGGGAAAAATAATAAAAACAAGCAACAGAAGTCAAGTGGAAATAAAGGAGGGAAACAAATTATACCTGCGGAATAACTACCCCAAGCAGCTAATCTTGGTCAGCGCCCAAGTCCACCACCTGAGCCTCAAGGGCGTCCCGCTCATCAGTCACTTTAACCAGTGAAGAGTTGAGCTCAGAATACTTTTCATTTAAGGACAAGAGCTCTGACTCCTTGTTATTCAAGGACCCCACAAGCTCATGATGCTGGGCGCGCTCGCCCTCAAGAGCCAAGCGGCTTTCCTCAACCAACTGCCGCTGAGCATCAGTCTCACGCTGCAATACCTCGTGGGTCTTCTCCCATTCAACCTCGTGAGCCCTCAGTTGCTCTTCAGCTGCAGCTCTGATACTGGCCACCCCAGCCTCCCACTCCTCCTCAAACCTCTTCTTCATCTCTTTAAACTTCCTCCTCTTTGTAGCAAGTTCCACCCTTGCCTCTTGAAAGTCAACCTACAACTGCACAACCGTAGATGTCGTGGAGATGGCATTGGCCCACTCCGTAACATGTTCCGTCATTAGATCCATGCGTAGGCGGGACTCCTGAAATGCCATCTTTGTGGGAGGGACAACGCTGGCTAGGAAGTCACTGCACACCACGGGGTCAGTAAACCGATTCCCCTCAGTCAAATCCCAATTTTGGATATGACGTCGGTGGGGTCGATCGGAGTGTCGCCCTCTCCTGTGAAGGCCCCTCCACCAAAAGTTGACCAGGTGGCAGCAATGGCCAACACAATATTTTGCGCAAGAGCCTTAGTCTTCTGCACACCAGACCCTTCAGCATGAGCGGAGGAGGCAGCGGTGAACATTGCGCCTTGTTTTGAAGTCACCAACTTTGTGCGTATAGGTGATTGGCTAGATGAACCATGGATTTTAGGTGCCGCTTTAGCACCCCCATCACCTTTCTTCACCAAGTTAGCTGCGCACGCAAAATGGGAGTGTTACAAAAAGGAACCCAAAAGTAAAGAAAAAACAGGATGAGGGACGCTTACCGAGCATCACCTGCTCCGCATCAAGCACATTATCCTCCAGTCGCACCTTTTTCTTGAGCAGGGAGGTAAGGCCAAAGGCACCAAGATCCAAATCTGAAAAATCATCCTCGGGAGTAGCCCTTCACTTCCCTTTAGGGCTCGCACCAGACGCAGCCCAGAGGCATCCATGCCAAATTCCATGAACGTTGGTTCGCTTGTGGAGACAAAAGCATCACCCAGCTCCATGGAACCACGCTCATGGGGACGCAAGTTAGGCTCCACAAAACCCTCTGAGTGGTGAGCGTCACCGACATCTTCTTCATTTTCATCATCGCCCTTATCCTCATCCTCAACATGGACAATATCAGAAACACCTAAAATCCAAGGCACAAAATTCAGCGCTATACGCGGTTAATGCAATCACAAAAATAATGAATCACTCACCAAAAGTAGGCAACGGGGAGCGCACACTTGGCGAGCAGCCTTCGGCCGCAAAACAGGGTTAACAAATAAGCTAATAGCTTCATCAAGAATAAACTGCTGACCCTCAGCTACGGCGTCAAAATGTCACTCCAAGTCAGGCCCAGGCAATACAATCGAGTAAATGGTGCACACTGTGCATAAGCAAAACATATAAAGGAAAGCAAGACAAAAAGGAGGATCATCAAACACGTTACATGCAAAACAAGACTTACCAGCGTCACCATCACGCAACATAGGGTTTTCTTTTCTCCTCATTCTCATAATGTCGGCTCATCCCGACGGCTACTAAAGCAATCTCGTCAATGGGCACCATTTTGGCGGGATGGCTCACAAGAGTGTTATACCAAGATTGTCCCTTATACGCGATGCAAGTAGTCGCAGTAACCTTCCCACCAACCTTCCGCATAGACATCTTCCCAGGAATAACCCCCTCCGAGACCCAAAATAATTTGTCTTTCCAGTCATAGTAACTTTTAGGGGCGAGTGTAAAGTGGGATAACCGTCTAGATCGACAGCGAAAAGAAAACCAGCTGTCATCAATCTTCAACACGTAAAATATATTAAACCGCTCGATAGTTGGTTCAATCCTTTGCGCCTTGCAACAAAACTCAAACCAGCAAATTTTGTTCATGCCCCCCGATTGCACCTGACTGACATGCAGGTGGTAATGATCGAGGACCGCTTTAAAAATGTGGTAATAGGAAGCCAAAAGTTATAGTTAGTAAAGTACGCTTGGTACAAATCTATCTTACCCGTAAGAGGCTTCGTGATAACTACCTCAGGACTGGGTATTTTAGGCTCACATGCGGGCAAGATGCCGTAATGGTCACAAAACGATTAAATCCGACACCTGTCCAATTTGTGGTAACCTCGTTGGCAAGCGGGACATTGCTATTTTCCTTTGTCTCTTTCTTTTTTCCTTTTTGCTTTTTGCCGCTGAAATTTGAGGAAGACGCCATTGAAGTGCAACTTGCGAAAAACAATGTATCTCAGAATAACAGAAAGGTTAGGTAAGATGGAAGTGAGCTAGAGATAAGTAAAATTGAAAACCAAAGGCTCTTCTACCTTTATAGGGAGGACAATCAATGCCACTCAAAACCCGGGTACAAAGGCCGCACGCCCAGCCAGTAAAGATGTGCCACGTGGAAGAGAGATAAATCCATATCGCCTCCTTTGAAAAAGGTAACCGACAAGACGGTTCGACTGCTCAAAACGTCACTTCGCACTCATGACAAAGAAAAGGTGTCACACATTTACTGTTGACAGCTGCATCAACCGCTGTCCGCACAAAATAACAAAAAAAACACTACATCACAAGAAGTCTATCGCCCCTTGCACAAGCAAAAAGGGCAATAGACTGGGGGGGACTTGAAGAGATATGTATATGTACGCGCGTGCGCAACTCCCGCATAGGAACTTATGCACATGGAAACATTGAGGGAACGCCCAATGGAACCTTTTGAAAGGCCTCGCGCGACACCTTGTACAAGATAGACGCGTGGAGAGGATGAAAAGGACGTCTGGCTAATCACAGGCATTCATTCCCTGCTCCATGATCTTCTGCTATCAGCAAGTAGGGGTGTTCATCGGTTCGGTTTACGATTTATTTGGTTTATTCGATTCGGTTTATTCGGTTTTCAAAATTTTGTAGCTCAAACCAAAAACCAAACCAAACCAAATTAGGAATATGAAAACCAAACCAAATTCAACCAAATTGAATTTGGTTTGGTTTCAGTTTAAAACCAAACAAACCAAATTCAACCAAACAAACCAAATTGAAACGAAGTTTTTTTTCTCTAACTTATATACCTATATGTTCCAAAACCCGAAAAGAAAGTTTGCAATAAATATAAACCAAAAAATCAAACCACGCAAACAGAAAAATCATAAAAATTAGAAATAGTAAAATGAACCCTAGTTTACTAGTTTATACTCAGATTATTACCTATATAAATTGGTGGGCTTTATTTATTTTGGGTTGGGTTTAATATTTCGGGCTTATATATTATATATGAGTTATTAAATATTATTATTTTTATTTAATAATTAATTATTTTACCGGTTTATTCGGTTATCCAAATAAACCAAATAAACCAAATAAAAAAAATGTAGAACCAAAAACCAAACAAAACACCGAATAAGCAATTCGGTTTCGGTTAAAACCAAACCAAACACCAAATTCGTTGTTCGGATTGGTTTTTTCGGTTACGGTTACGGTTCGGTTTTTGGTTTTTATTTGGTTTGCGGTTTTTCTGAACACCCCTATCAGCAAGAACAGAAAGGACGAGTGGGAGCACGTCCGACCAATAAGAGAAGAACAACATGATTTCCTCACAGCCTCACCTCTGAGGCCCGCGCGAATGAGCTGTTAATCATTACCATGACCTAAGGCCGACCTATGCACATTATAAATACCCCTTCATTCCATGAAAGAAAGGGGCCGACTTCTCACATAAAAAACACACACAATCTCTTGGACATGAATACTTATGGGTGTGTATCAAAATACATACATATATATGTGTGTGTGCACGTATATATGGATATGCATATACATAGGCATGTGCGAGTATATATATATATATATATATATATATATATATATATATATGAAGTCACATATGATTTATGAATAAGTAATAACATGTGTTTTATAACTAAAAAGATGTGCTAGAAATCAAGGTTTTGAAAAGAAATTTTCCATACATTTTTGCACAATATTTGGAAAACATAAAGGTCACCAAAAAGACTAAGCTAACTTACCATAAGAGATTGGGTGAACCACGAATGCCATGGACCCTTTTTGATAAACCTAAGATGTCCATTTATTTATAGGACGTGTAGGTCGGACTCTCTAGTTTATCGGACACTTGATTTGCTAGACTTCGCACAAACTTGAGGTGAGTTTCACGGCCCCTTTTACTGCTTTATATTTTGGGGAAAGACATTCATTGTTTACTAGTTTTAGAATGAATTCCTAGTAGACCGGTACACATGAGACAATATGTTTAGAGTACTCATTAAGCCATCATGTAATTTATTTACCGTAACCATTATCTATGGATTTAGCCATGAAACACTTGAATAGATCTATTGGGATGACACCCCCACTCTTGGCTAGTCGCTCTAACCCGGATACATACGAGAAAAGAGTGTTTGTATTTCTTATATGATGATACATTGCCTTTATTGTGCGATGTGCGAGGCACAACACGTCAAGGTTTGGTTATGGACTCATGATCGTTCATTATCGTCATTGTCTTAGCTAGACAATGATGGGTCATTCATGGATTTCATTAAATTTTACATTTTCAACTATTTCAAACTTGTGAACTCACCGACTTTATGTTGACAAAGTTTTTATGCATTTTTTTTCAGGTAACTAAAGTTATAGATGGAACTTGGGGAATATTTGGGCATTCATTCACAACTATCATCTTTTGTGTTTTCAAAACTTATGATCATGTGTTTGGTTTTAAACAATATTTTATGATGGTTGTCATTGTTGAACAAATTTGGTATTTTTAATCTTAAGTTATTATGAATGTTTGCTCGAATCTTGTGCTTGAAAACCTTTCGTCTCGCATCCCATTATTCCGCCTTGGCGGGGTGTGACAGAACGTGCCTTGACCCAAAGGAAACTCAATGTTTTAATATCACCTATAATCTTTTGAAGAGATGGTTGAACCTGTTTGAAGATTAGATCGTTTCTGCAGCTCCATATACACCATAAAGTCGTCAAACAATTCGCATAAAACACCTTTTTCGCCTTCTTTGATCCAGCTGGGAAAGTATGTAAGGAAAGTAGGTCACGGATATCAAATGCATATATCACACCCACCTTGCACCATTGCGAAATTAGTTGCCAAACTGATTCTATAAAAGCACACGAAATAAACAAATGATCCCCCGATTCCGGCATCTCACCACACACTGGACAAAGTACCGATCCCACGTTAATGTTTCTTCTACCCAACGCCACTTTTGTTGGAAGTCTATTGAGACCCGCTTTCCAAGCCATGATTTCAACTTTGCGAGGAACCCAATTGTTACGTGTGAAAACCTACCTGGACGCGTCAATTCTTGAATCCTGCAATAGCTTTTTGACTCCTTTTACTGAAATTTTTTTACTAGGCCACGTTGGGTCATAAAAATTTCAGCGATAATGCACGTTTTACAATCCATAAATATACATAATGGTAATCATATAATTAATGTCTTGTTTCAGCTAAGGAAAAAAAAGCCACAACTTCGAAATCCCAAGATCTCTCTTTATTTTGGACTTTCTTTGTCAACTTCTAGAGATATACACCGTAAGCGTATGATGTTACTAAAAAAATGATACATTTGCCCGTAAATACAATGCTACTAAAAATGATACATCTGCCCGTAAATGCAACAAATAGTAGAATCATCAATCATGCACTAAAACTTACGTTTCAAGGTGTATAAATGAACAACAGTTTTAAAAAATGCACAATAATCAAAATTTAACTGCTATAATAGAATAGTGTTATAACCTTGATTATGTTTGTTTTTGTTTTATTAATAAATATTATACGGGTAAGAATGGGTAAGAATGTATGTATCAATATATTTTTTAATGGTTTATTTGATTGGAGCTTATTCGCAATGGAACAATAGAAAAAGGGTCTTTGTTGCATAATTTCAAAACATGGAGGTGAAAACACTTTAAGGTAGGACAATGTACTAATAAGTTTGGCAAATGTACTACAAACAAATGTACTACAAACAAATGTCATGGTCTATTAATAACACCTTTCATGTATAATTTTAAATCACCTACAAACAAATCCACATTTGCGGAGGCCAGCGGTTAGCAACATTACGGCTTGAAAGTTGAGGTACAATTAACATTCAAATGGAGATGTGAGGGTAGACAGGGACGAGCCAGAGCTCGAAAAAGACTGGTCAATACTTGCATTAGTATTGTCTTTTTCATGCACTGTCTCTTCCCTGACTATCCTATTTCCTCTTTATGTTGTGTTATTATGCCCTATTTTACTTTTTTTTGCATAGTAGTTATATGTATTTTTATTTGATATTAGTACTCTTGTCACTATTAAATATCAACATATTGTTATTTGGAAGAGGTGTAACGCTAAATATAATGAACCATACGGGTTTTTTTAAACACCCTTAATTTTTAACTAGTTTAATTTTGTTTTAACCATTTCAAGAAATAACCGCATTTGAATTGAATATACAATGATTTAGTGTCATACTATTTTTTCAAGGAACTTTAAAAATTAAGTTTTTAATTTTTCGTAAATTTAATTCAAAAGATATAACTACATAAAACATGGTGTACTATGTAATTACACATAATGGTTAAAAAAAATACATGACTATACTAGTATACTACCCTATATTTATTTGGTTCATTTTCTTATTCATGTTCTCGTGATGTTTCTTCACCTAAAAGATATACATCACACACACGTTAGTGTAAAACGCTAAGTAAAATATGAGGTTCATACCCCGAAAAAATACATCTTTTAACTTTTTTACAGTTTTCTATAGAGGGAACATGATCGATTTGTAGGTTGATCATGATTTTCCTGCCTATTGGGTTGGGCCAACATTCCATTCTATATTATAGAGTTCAAGTTGGGATTTATTGGGCCGATTTTTTAAGCTAAATTGTTGACACATTATCCATATGACTTAAGTATACCACAAATTCACATGTTATACACTTATTCAAGATTTGCCACTACATAATCAACAATTTATCATATACTACATTAAAAGGGAACTTGTACAAGTTAACAAAAAGATACCCCATGAAAATAGGTTCTTGATACATACCAAGTCTATGTAGTTACATTTCCCACCTATGCATTTTTGCTTAATTTCCTGCCAACACACTTTATATAGCTAATTTTTTTGGGAATTGGAATTAAATAATCTTAATTTTGTCGGGTTGGAAGGCAATAATCCAAATTTGAAAATTGGAATCTAACAGGCCTAACTTGTCTTGGTTTATATTTCACTGGACCAAAACTAACCGAGTTTAACCCAGTTAGTTTTCTGCCTACGTGGCATGCTATTTTATTGTTGGGTCTGCTGACCTGGAGAAGAACAGATGATTAGAAAGCCAAAACATGCTATCAGTTTGATCCTTGAATAAACAGTCTTTACAACTTACTTCTCCCAAAAGACTGCTGACCCTAACTACTGTTCTATCCAAACAACTGCTCAACAACTGCTGATACAAAGAACTGCTGAGGAAACAACTGATGAAGAACAACTGCTGACCAAAGGTCTGATGAAGAACAACTGCTGATACAAGTACTGAAGATCAAAGCACTGCTGGAACCAACAGCACTTAGGCTCCAGCAGTGGATACAAGACCATCAGAGTTTATCTTCAACAGATGTTTAATATCAGTGCTTTCAATGTAACAGTAGTTTGTAATAGGCAGATGTTTACGTTTGTTATTCTGTTAGAGGTCACTGTCTTAGGTGACGTCAGCCTAGGTCATCAGTGCTTTGAGTCTGTCTATAAATAGAACAGTGCTTGTACTGTTCTATTGCATCACACACACAAACATTCTCTCAGACAAACACTGTGTGATCAGGCTGAGGGGGAGTATTTGTACGATTGTAATCTTTTGGATTAATGAAAGCTTTCGATCTGAAAACATTTACTCTCTTGTTTTGATTAACAGTTTATTATTCCGCTACACTTTCATTCTACTCTCTTTTCATTATTACCATATTTAGTTAAACATAATCAAAACAAACAAACTCAGATCCCAACAATTGGTATCAGAGCTTGGTCAATTAAATTCGATCTAACAAATCAATTTAATAATCAGCTCACAATTATTGATATCGTTTGTCTGTTAGATTGAAAACAGAGTAATAGTTTAATTTCGTTTCAACCGTTTTTAAACAGACTTTGTTTTTTGAAAAATCAGAGAATGGCTTCTATCAATCACGATCCACATAACACTGGCACGAACAACAAGCCACCGATGCTTGTCAGATCTGAATACAATATCTGGCAACGTCGGATGAGCCATGTTCTAGCTCAACAAAACACTGGGTGTTGGAAGTCGGTTATCTTCGGACCACATGTTCCGACTGTGCCGAGTACTGAAGATCCCAAAGTGTTTGAGCCAAAGAAACTTGAAAACTACTCCGACCAGGATTTTCAGAAAATTGAGCTAGATGCTAAGGCCTTCAGTATTGTGGCCATGGCTCTACCCAATGATATATATGCTGGGTTGTTACACTGTAACAGTGCAAAGGAGTTGTGGGATGCACTGAAAGAACAGTTTGGTGGGACTGAGGAGGTTATTGAAAACAACCGTGAAATACTTAACCAACAATATGAAACATTCAGTCATGTCAAAGGAGAGTCATTAACTCAACAGTTTGAGAGATTTAATTGCTTAATTAGTGAACTAAAATTGGTTGGTCTTACTTACCCTCATTCAACCTTGAACCATAGGTTTTTAAGATCATTACCAGACAAATGGGACACTATTGCTATTGTGATGAGAAACTCAATAGGATTTAAAGACTTATCACTGACCCAGCTTCATGGTAAGCTCTTAACCTATGAGAGAGAGCTTAACCAGAAAAAGAAGCTCCAGGACTCTGGAAAAGTGTCTGATGACTATGTGTTTGGGAATACAACACTTTTTGGTCATGATGAGGTGCCTGGAAACACAAAGGATCAGAGTTATGATCATTTTATTGACATAACTTCAGGTTTTAACTCTGATTCTTATTCACCAAACTATGCTTTCACAGCAAGTGGTGGTGATATACAGGCATCTGACAATATATCCTTTGAGTATGATGACCTGAAATACTTTGACCCTGATGATTTGGAAGAAATGGACATTATGCACCAATTGGCCCTTCTTAGTGTAAGAACTAATAATTTTTACAAGAAAACTGGTAGAAGGTTTCCAGGGTTGACTGGCAGATCTAAGGTTGGGTTGGATAAATCAAAGATCAAGTGTTATAAATGTCATAGGTTTGGTCATTTTGCTAGGGAATGTAGGGGTCAACATGGTACACCTATGATAACCTATCCAAATCAAAGACCACAGACCAACACTTATCAGAATTCCTATAATGCCCCTGGACCAAATGTGCAAAACACTGCTCATTTTGCACAGTCCTCAAACACTGTTCCTGTCCAGTATGTCCAAACCACTGTTCCTCAGATCCACTATGTGCAAACACCTGTTGCTCAAGCACCTGTGCAAACGACTGTTGCTCCATCCTCTGCTCCTGCAGAGACCAGTCAACAGAGCTTCTTTACTCAAGGCTTTGTTGATTGGAGTAGTCTACCTGATGAGCTAACAGATGAGAATTTTGCACTAGTTGCCAAAGCTGAATATGAACCAGAAAATTATTGTTTCATGGCTATGGTAGATGAGATTGAATCTGAGGAAGTGGTAACTGAATCTGATGTTGTGACTGATGATGTTGTTAGTGAAGTTGTTACAAGTGAAAAACCTGAAGAAGAGGTTGTGAATCTCTCAGATCCCTGGGGTGCATCTGATGACTGTGAGTGCAAGTGTGATTGTGCATTGATGGCTGCTGCTAAGGTATCTCCTCAAATTCTTAAAGAGTTGTGTTCTGACAAATGTGTAATAGCATTTGCTAACATCAAAGAGGTGAATGAAAACCTTAGAAAGAAAATTTTGGATGATGAAGTTAAATTTGAAAAACTCACAAAAGATTTGAAAACAAGTTTAACTGCAAAAGAGTCTGAAATAAGCAGCTTAAAACATGAAGCAACTATAACCAAAGACCAGCTCCAAACTATGATAACAAAATATCAAAGTTGTAAAAGTGAGCTTGAGTCCACCCAAGTTGAATGTAAGAAATGGGTGGAATCATGTAGAGGATTTGAGATGCTACTCAACAAACAAACCAAAAGTCATGTGAAGTTTGGCTTTGGTTTTGCAACCACTGCTCCAGCTTTTGAAAACACTGACACAAAGAGTCAAAAGTCTGTTGAGATAGTACCAACCAACCTGCAGGGTCAAGAGATTAAAATCACTGAACCAAATGGTAAGAAAATTGTTCTTGAAAAACCAGAAGGTTCCTCATCTTTTGCTGAACTTGAAAAGTATGAATTTAAACCTACTTGGTCTGATGAGTGTGATACTCTTGAGAATTATAAACCTGTTGATTTCAAAACTCCTGAGGGAAAGACAGCTCCTCAGGCAAGGGTCATTCCCTTGGCAAAAGTCATTCCCCTGAAAGATCTTCAAGCAGATGCTCAAACATCTGCTGAAAAGAAGACTGAAAAGGGGAAGAAGAAAGAAAAGACTGTCAACTTGTTCTGTGATTTCTGTGAAAAGAAGAATAATGTTACCAAAAACTGTTTTCTTCTAAAAGCATATGATATTAACAAAGGAACAAGTGAATGTGATTCCAAAGCCACATGCTCAATATGTGGGAAAAAGAATCACAAGACCAAAGAGTGCTTGTATCTCAAAAATTTTGATGTTAAAATACAAGAATACAAAGCTAAAACTCTTGCAAACCCTGTGGTTAGTACTCCAAAAGGAAAGCCCAAACAGACCTTCACCCCTGTCCAAACATCTGTTACAAAAAGGCTTGAAACATCTGCTTCTAGAGATGTCCAAGTAACAGATGCTCCACCCACAAGCAAATACCCAAGAGGTTATGGTCAACCTCCATGTCACAGTCTGCCACATGTTTATGAGGAGCCAAAGAGACCCTCTAAACCAAGAGTGAACAGAAATCCATATGGGTATTATCATCTGTCAGGAAGTGATCAAACAACTGCTGCCCCAAGTGTTGACATTCAAGCACTGGCAAATGGTCAGCAGCAGTTGTTGACCTTAATTCAGAAATTGGTTCAAACCACTGATCACCTTCCAAAGCTTGAGTCTGAAAGGTCTGAGGACCCATCCAAAGCCAACTTGGCTTTGGACACTCACCAAAACTAATCATTTACTGATGTGCAGGGAGCTTCTGCTTGTTTAGATAGTCTTTGGTATGTAGATAGTGGAGGTTCCAGGCACATGACAGGATGTAGAGCCCTGCTTCTGGACTTCTTGGCTCATGGAGGGGGTGATATATCCTTTGGTAATGATTCTAAAGGTAAGGTGTTGGGTTCAGGGACTGTACAGGCTGGAAAACTCAAGTTTGAAAATGTCAATCTTATTGATAATCTCAAGTTTAATCTTCTGAGTGTTTCACAAATGAGTGACAAAGGTTATGGCTCATTTTTCACAAAGAAAACTTGTAAGATTATTGGGCCAGAAGTGGTGAAAAAGATTGATACCATTATTGCTGAGAGCAAAGCACAACTTGTTGCTCATAGAAGTGGCAATGTGTATGTTGTTGATATGTTAAAGGACAATCCTATGGCAAATGTCTGTCTGTTTTCTGCTGCCTCCACTAAGGAGACAAAATTGTGGCATAGGAGATTGGGTCACACCAACCTTAATACTATCAACACACTCTCTAAACAAAGCCTTGTCAGAGGTTTACCATCAAAAGAATTTAAATGTGATGAGCATTGTGTTTCTTGCTTAAAAGGGAAACAACATAAAAGCTCTTACAAATCCATTGATGAGTCCAAAACTAGTCAGTGTCTACAACTGTTGCACATGGACTTGTTTGGCCCTGTTAAAATCATGAGTCTAAGAAGAAAGAGATTTTGTCTTGTCATAGTTGATGATTTTTCTAGGTATACATGGACTTACTTTTTGCATTCTAAGGATGAGACTGCAGGTATATTGAAGGACTTTGTCACCAAAGTTGAAAAGCAATATGACTTGCCAGTAAAAGTCTTCAGGAGTGACAATGGAACAGAGTTTAAAAATAAGGAGTTGGATGACTTCTGTGTGTCAAAAGGGATTGTGAGGCAGTTCAGCATCCCAAGAACACCAGAACAAAATGGGGTGGTTGAGAGGAAAAATAGAACTCTTATAGAAGCTGCAAGAACCATGCTAGCAGATTCTGGTTTGCCACTGTCCTTTTGGGCAGAAGCTGTAAACACTGCTTGCTATGTTCAAAACAGAGTTTTGATCAACCCCAGACATCAAAAGACTGCTTATGAAATTTTGTTCAAAATCAAACCATTAATCTCATTTTTCAAAATCTTTGGCTGCCCATGTTTCATTTTAAATCTCAAAGATTCCATTTCAAAATTTGCAGCCAAAGTAGATTGTGGTTATTTTCGGGGATATTCTTCTACTGCTAAGGCCTACAAAGTGTTTAACACAAGGACTAAGACAATAGAAGAAACTCTGAATGTAAAGTTCAATGAACTTTCATCTCTAAAAATCCCTGCAAACCCTGCTGAATTATTTGATTTAGATAAATTCAAATTTGAGATATCACTGTTAAAACTAACAATGCAGGTATTCCACAGTCTCCACAGCAAGATTACAGAACAGATGTTGTGATCCCCAGTCACTACAAAGTCTATTCTGCCTCAGAGGAAGCAGCTGTTCAAAACAATTGTCAAAACTCTGCCACAGCTGTGTCAACCACTGTTGGCCAGTCTTATCCTCAAACCACTGCCTCACCTCTCACAACCACTGACCTATCATCTGTTGACAAAAGTCAATCATCTGTTGACAAAAGTCAGTCAAGTTTCACACCACTTGGACCCATTCCTCCATTACCATTCCAAACATCTGATGGCACTACAGAAGTACCAACAGATGTTACACTAACAGAGTCACCAAACCTCTGTCCATCACCTTAAAATGCCATAGTTCCATATCAAGGAGATCTTATTTACTTAAGAGCTCATCCACCAGACCAGATCATTGGCAACATCAGAGAGGGTGTGCTCACAAGAAGCCAATCCTCAAATATCTGTCTTTTTGCAGGCTTTTTATCCTTCACACAACCTGTCAAGTACCAAGAGGCACTGAAAGACAACAGTTGGGTAGAGGCCATGCAGGAAGAACTCCTTCAGTTCAAAAGACAACAAGTATGGGAGCTTGTACCACTTCCTAAGGATGTTTGTCCTATAGGAACAAAGTGGGTCTTCAAAAACAAGACTGATGAAAGGGGTATTGTTGTCAAGAATAAAGCCAGGCTTGTGGTTCAAGGCTTCAGACAAGAAGAAGGAATAGATTATGATGAGACTTTTGCTCCTGTAGCAAGACTAGAAGCCATCAGACTCTTTTTAGCCTTTGCTGTCAACCACAACATCAAGGTGTATCAGATGGACATCAAATGTGCTTTCCTTTATGGCAAAATTCAGGAGGAGGTCTATGTATGTCAGCCACCTGGTTTTGAAGACACATTCCATCCTGACTATGTCTACAAGCTCAACAAAGCTTTGTATGGACTTAAACAAGCACCAAGGGCCTGGTATGAAACTCTCTCCACATTTCTCTTATCCATTGGCTTCACAAGAGGTAAAATTGACAAAACTTTATTTCTTAAATGGAAAGGGAAACACTTAATGATTTTTCAAATATATGTGGATGACATCATTTTTGGATCCACATGTAACCAAATGTGTGAAGAGTTCAGAAAACTCATGACAGCAGAGTTTGAGATGAGTGCCATGGGTGAGCTTCAGTGTTTCCTTGGTCTCCAAGTGAAACAACTGCAAAATGGCACATTCATTCACCAAAACAAATATGTAAAGAACTTATTAACCAGATTTGAGATGAATGATTGTAAGCCATGAGTACAGTCAAGCTGCTCACTATTGATGACAAGGATGAAATGGTTGATCAAACACATTATAGATGTATGATTGTGTCTTTATTGCACTCCCATGAGTACAGTCAAGCTGCTCACTATTGATGACAAGGATGAACTGGTTGATCAAACACATTATAGATGTATGATTGGGTCTTTATTGTACCTAACTGCATCTAGGCCAGACATTATGTTTGCTACCTGTGTCTGTGCCAGATCCCAGGCTTCACCCAGAAAGTCAAACCTTATTGCTGTGAAAAGGATATTCAGATACCTCAAAGGTGCTCCCACACTTGGTATTTGGTATCCTGCTAATGGAAACATTGAGCTTTCAGGTTATTCAGATAGTGATTTTGCTGGCTGTCACACCACAAGAAAATCCACTTCAGGAGGGTGCCAATTTCTAGGGAATGCCTTAGTGTCATGGCAAAGCAAAAAGCAGGCAGCTGTTTCAACTTCAACAGCTGAAGCTGAATACATTGCTGCTGCAAGCTGTACAGCCCAACTCATGTGGCTTCAAAATCAACTACTGGATTTTGGGATAACTGCACTTAGGACTCCACTCATGTTGGACAGTCAAGCTGCTGAAAATATCATCAAGAATCCAGTCTCTCATTCCACTACCAAACACATTGACATAAGACATCATTCTGTCAGAGACAGCTATGAAAAAGGTTTGATTTCTTTACACCATGTTCCAACAGAGGATCAGTTGGCAGATGTGTTAACAAAAGCTTTAGACACATCTACCTTTACAAATCTGATTTCCAGAATTGGTATGTTAAACATGGATTAATCAAATAAAGTTTCAATAAATCTTAAATGTTTCAGCAAATCAAATTTTTAAAAATAGCTGTTTGGTTGAAAAATCTGTTTATAACATCTGATCAGATAAAACAACCACTGTTTCATTCATATCCACTGTTGGTTGAAAAGTCTGTTTCAAACATCTGATCAGATAAAACAACTGTTAGTTGAAAAATCTGTTTCAGAACATCTGTTCAGATAAAACAACTGTCCACCTATATATATATATATATATATATATATATTATATTAAAAAAAAACAGTTGGACCCATCAGCTGTTTCTATCAGTTGTTTGCCAAAAACAGCTGTTATCCACCAGATGTTTCATCCATCAGATGATTGCCACGTCTGCTCATATAAGCAGAGGTTTGGCCACATCAGCGGTTTCATTGAGCCCATAAAAACCCTGTTTTCCACAACAGACGTTATACTGTCTCATTTTATTCAAAATACTGATAACCGCCTTCTTCATTCTCAAACCCTCCATCAATCTTCTATCATCCTCACCTTCGAAATCCATTACAATGGATCTTCAAGCCAAAGCTACACACAATTGTCTCCCCTATCTGATTAAAACAGATGACAACACTCCATTTCATTCCACCATCGACATTTTCCTTAACTCCAAATACTTACCCATCCTAACCGCTAACGCCCCCATTTACCTTGATACACTCCAAGAATTTTGGTTGAATGTTGAGTTTCTACTACAAGACAAAAAGCCTACTTCCATTATTTCCAAAATTGGAGAAACCAGTATCGTCATTACCCCTGAAACAATATCCACAACCTTCACACTGAACGACCTGGCAGGTAAGGATTCCTTTACTAAAACAGAGCTTCACACTGAGTTCCAAGAAAGAGGGTATGATGGTCAGATGACTGGATCAACTCTTTTCAAAAAGTTTTTCCCTCCAGCCATGAAATTTTTCTTCCATACTCTTCTTTTTTGTGTCTCTGCTAAGTCCACATCCTTTAATGAAATCCCATTGAGGATGCAATATCTGGGTTATGCCATGTTGTCAAACTCTGACTTCAATCTTTCCCAGGGATTGTTCATGGACTTGGTATCAAATGTGAAAGCTGTCAAGTCTGGGTCAAACAATGCTTTTCTTATTTACCCAAGAATTCTTAGTGTAATCTTACAAAAAGTCTTACCAGAAAAAGTTTTCAAAAAGGGTGAGGCTATGCAAATGAAAAGCTTAACTGATGAAACTTTCACAAGAATGCTGGGTGGAAGCACCCAAGAAAAAGTGTCTAAAGTGTCAAAAGTTTCTAAAACACAAATAAAGAGGACAAAGGCAACAACTGTTGTCAAAACCTCTGTTGTTGAGCCCACTGCTCCTGGTGATCATGGCACTACATCCAGTGCTGTGCAACACACACCAGCCACTTCCAAAAAGAAACATCCATCCACAAAAACCACCACTCAACCACAAATGAGGTTTCTGGATGTTGAGGTACCAGAAGAAACCTCTGTTGCACAACAAAAGCAACCTGAAACCACTGTTGTTACTTCCTCACAACAGTTGGACATACCTCCACCTGACCAAACTCTTCATGAATCCTCTCAAAAGGATCATGTTGTAAGCCAAGGGGACACACATCATGATACATTTGAGTCACTTGACCAAATGTTCACAAGCCCCTCTCCCAGGGCTAATTCTCTTGTTACTCCTCCACCCTCACCATCACATGTCCCACAAACAATGCAACCTCTGTTTGAAGCAATTGACAAATCTCAGGAAGATCTTAGTTCCTCTCTTCCACCTGTCACTGAGAGTTTACTCCAACAAGTGACTGGTCCTGAGAATATACAATCTGCTATCCCACAAACAGAAGAGGAGGTTACACCACCTGAGTTCAATGCAACTCTAGGTGAGTTTTCAAGTGGAGCAGCCACTACTGATGTAGAGACCACTGTCTCACATCAGGACAGTGATTACATAGCTAAGACTCCCTTGAAGGCAACAACTGTTGAAGCCACTATCGTGTCTCCAAAAACAGTTGGAAGTCCCCAGTACCAAGACAAAGGGGCATCTGATTCACCTATTAGGACTGAATCAGGTAGAACTACCACTGGTAGGGACTCAGATGATCCTATTAATTTAGGAGATGAGTCAAAATACCAAGAATTGACGGACAAAGTTTCTGTCATTGAAACCTCTGTTGCTGACATCAAATCTGATGTCAAGCTTATACTGAGCTCAATTGCAGATCTTTCCAAGAGTCAACCATCCACAGCTGATATAGCCAGTGAGTTATGGAAATCTGTTTCCCCCATCATCATAGCTCACAGAAAACTGGCTGATCAGACACATGAAACTTACATGGCTGAGATCAGGAATATGGTAGATGCAAGGTACAAAGATACCCATGCTGATATCAAAGCCATCAAGGACCACCTGCTGAAGACTACTGGCTCTGCCCCTACCACCATCCTCAGGGATGAAAATGATGATGATTTCACGGCTGATGATGCCAAAAAGGGGGAGAGTGACAGAGATAGGCTACCAAAACTAGATCCTTTTGGTTGTCCTCCTTCTTAAAAAGGCCAAGCCAAGTCTGCCAAGAAACCAGAGTCTACCAAATCAGCTCCACCACAACAAGTTCCACAACAACAACAAGCAACAACAGCACCACCACAACAAACCACTGAGAAGAATAAAGTAGTAGATGACTCTGCAAACATTGAAGCTGAAAAGGCTGCTCAAGAGAAACAGAAAAGAGCTGACACCTTGGAAGTTAAAGCAGAGTCATTAATTGAACTCAAAAAGAAACAACAAAGGGAAACTGAAGATGTGGGATCCTCTAAAAGGATGAAAAGACCTGCCAAGCATGTTAGAAAACCACCATCTAAGTTGAACACCTCTGTTGATAAAACCACTGCTACTGAAACCACTACCACCCAAAACACTGAAACTACCCAAACCACTGCACCTAAACCAACAAACACACCTGAACATACAACCACCAAACATACATCACCTGCCAAATCCCAAACATCTGCTGGACCTACTAAAAGGCCAACAGATGTTAATCCATCCACTACTACCAAATCACCATCACCAAAAATCATGTACACAAGGAAGAGAAAATCAACCTTTGTTGTACATGATGAAAACATACACACATCACCAACCACCACTTCAACTGCCCAATCCACTCCTCCCATCACAGCTATTCCAATCACATCAAATCTCACCACATACATCCAAGTTCAGATCCCATAGACCACCAACAACCATTACACCATTGGTTGTTCAGTATCCCCTTGAACTTGATCTACTCAAGGGGGGAAATACAATCCTTCTACAATACTGAACAGCCATCAGAAAGATCCTTCCCATTTCTCCCAAACTTCCCTGTTCCCCTAAACCTTGATAAATATCTGAAATACAAGGGTGAACAGGTGGATGCCATCATTAAGGAGAAATGCAAAGGGAAGGATGACAGGACTGCTCAGGGCATCCATTCAGCAGAGCTTAGCAAACTCAGAAGGATTGAAGATTTTGCTAAGACCCTGAGCAATTCCATGTCCTCCATGCCTCTCAGTGTAGATTTGGAAAAGGAGGTAAGGGAATCTCTTCTTGAACAGATAATGGCAACCAAGCCTTACAAAGCAAACAAAAAGCTGTTCAATGGTTGGACTACTCATGCTTTGAGAGAAGAACTACTCAGGATTGAAGAAATGGCCAAAGACCCCAAAGCTAAAGTCTCCACTCCTAATTTTGGCAAAGGCAGAGACCCAGTCAGAGCCTTGAAATTCAAAAGGATGAGGCAGGAGATTGTAGCTGCCAACTATGGGGAGATGAGGTCTGTTTCCAGATGGTCTGAGTTAAGGCTGGTTGAAACCTACAAAAGTCTGGAAGAAAATAGGAAGAAGGATCCCAGTCTTTCAAGAAAACCAATTTACACTGATGAACCAATAATGAAGAGACCCCAACAGACCTTTAATCTAGACAGCTTACTTGAAACCTCTGATCTCACAACTGCTGCAAGTAGACAGTTCAAGAAGCAGAAGGAGATGTCAGAGGAAGATCAAAGAAAGTTTGCTGATACATTCATCAAGGAAGGGCTCTTCAATCAAATACATTATTTCTCTGATCCTACAACAGAGAAGCTCAGAGAACTCATTGGAAGACCTCCTTCACCCAACTCATCAAGAATAAAAGTTCATCTCAGCAAATCCACTGACTCAAAAATTCTAAAGTGGAAAGTCAACAAAGACAACCACGAATTGACATTGCTCAGGTCAGATGGAAGGGTTCAGAAGATCAGCATGGATGATGCTTACAGCCTATGTGCAGAAGATCACCAAACACTGCTAAATCTGGATCTAGAAAGAGATGAAGAAGACTTATTTGCTCTGAACTTTGAATTACAATTCAAAGGTCAAATCAGAGAAAGTCTGATGAGGAATAAAGATCTATAAATAAAGCTGAGTTTTGGCATCATCTGTTCTAGGGGGAGATTGTTGGGTCTGCTGACCTGGAGAAGACTGATAAAGAACAACTGCTGACCAAAGGTCTGATGAAGAACAACTGCTGATACAAGTACTGAAGATCAAAGCACTGCTGGAACCAACAGCACTTAGGCTCCAGCAGTGGATACAAGACCATCAGAGTTTATCTTCAACAGATGTTTAATATCAGTGCTTTCAATGTAACAGTAGTTTGTAATAGGCAGATGTTTACGTTTGTTATTCTGTTAGAGGTCACTGTCTTAGGTGACGTCAGCCTAGGTCATCAGTGCTTTGAGTCTGTCTATAAATAGAACAGTGCTTGTACTGTTCTATTGCATCACACACACAAACATTCTCTCAGACAAACACTGTGTGATCAGGCTGAGGGGGAGTATTTGTACGATTGTAATCTTTTGGATTAATGAAAGCTTTCGATCTGAAAACATTTACTCTCTTGTTTTGATTAACAGTTTATTATTCCGCTGCACTTTCATTCTACTCTCTTTTCATTATTACCATATTTAGTTAAACATAATCAAAACAAACAAACTCAGATCCTAACATTTATGCATTCTATTAACCCATTTGCACTTTATGGCATGCAACACAAGCAGAAAACTAATTAGGTTAAACCCAGTTGGTTTTGGTCCAGTGAAATAAAAACCAATACAAGTTGGGCATATTAGATTCCATTTTTCAAGTTGGGATTATTGCCTTCCAACCTAACAAAATTGAGATTATTTAATTCCATTTCCCTATTTTTTTTTAATCAACCATTGTTTATATGTATATACTTGCCATTTCTTTTCTTAAAGGGGAGGGGGTTATAAGGTTGGTATGATATATACACAGTATTTCGTGGACGAAGCCGTGGCCAGTCTAGAAGAGAAAGTGAGAAGAGAAGAGGGACGGGTGGGACGTGTTACAAGATTGTAAATCAGGAGGTTATACATATAACTTTTTATGTTGTATATTGAACTTTTTTTATGTTTATGCGTGTGATGATAGAGACGTATGAAAAATATATAAAAAAATAAACAATTGTCTCTCGACTCATGTGCTGTTTTTATGGTTTCTTAACGTGCAAGTATAATATTTGTAGAACATAGAGTTATATTGACAATAGAGTACTTTTGGTACGTAAGCATAGTGAGTGCCGATATTGTACCAATTTTGTAACTAACGGAATCGATACTGATCGAGTATTGGTACTGGTACTCTGGTAGCCATATTGTTTTTATGGCTTTTGTTCGACATAAAATATGTGTCGATGTACTATTTGACAATGTTTCCAGGACCGGACATCGACTCATTCTCTCCAGTCCACTGGTCGGATTGAATGTAATAACCGGATAACTTTGTAAATATTATAAAAAATAGGGTAAAATGGGAACAGTTAAATCAAAAAATCGGTTCGACCCCACAAACATCCGATCCAATCTCTAGTTCGCATCAAATCGGTTCTAACACCCTAACCGGCATGCCTAAGGCCTTGGTTTCGGGTCCAGATCTCAAAACACTGCTATCGAACATATCTCTTTCGGTTGCCATTAGGGTTGTTCAAATTGCTCGCCGCTCGTTAGAAAAATGCTCGATCAATCCTTTGCTCGGATGAAAATGAGCCGATCGGCTCGGTTCGGTTTGTAAACGAGCCAAGCATGAGCAAAGGCTCGCTCAATTCAGCTCGGCTTCCTGTAACGAAACCAAACCAAACCGATCATGGCACAATATCCCACTAGTTTTAAACATGAACCGAAGGGAGTGCCGGTAAAGCAAAAGAATAGGAATGATTAATCATCAATTGAGATCCTGGTAAGCAGTAGCACCATCTCTATATTCGTTTCCTTTTCTTCTATTACAACTTGTAATCATTACATAACCAAAACCCACTTTAGTTTACTTCTAATTTGCTTCCCATTTTCTAGTTATTGTAGTTTTTGATTCAGTTAATACTTATTTAAATGTCATTTGTTGAGAAGATAAACTACTCATTTATCATTGTTCATGGATTATGAACTTCATAACTTCATATTGCTGTTTTTTTTTTATGATGATGATGACGATGCTGTGTATCTTTATGATTTTGGTGAAAGATAACCTTTATTTATTTATTTATTTTATTACAGTATTTAAAAATCAGATTAAGAGGAATAGCTTCTTAAATATTGTCCAATGTTATAAACTAAAGAAGCGTTGAGCAGACATTAATCAATCGCGCTATTAAGGCGACAGCTTTGGGAGATTACTTGAATTTGTGGCGAAAATTGACCTTTTGGGACTTGGATATTGAGGCATTGGTGCTCCTAGGTAGACCGTAGAAGGTTGAATGTCAAAGATAATATAGGTATAACCATGTTACAATTTTATAGTAGGGTAGTATACGTACGCTATACGTATTTTTATAGCTTCGTATGTTTGAATTTGTTTCATATATTATCTTGGATGCTGATGCTCCCAGGTACAAGGATGAGTGTCAAAGATGATACATATATGAAGATGATGACACATTTTCTCATTCGGGATCTACGGGTATGTCTTCTTTTGCTATTGACGTGAAGCCTTTTGTTTTCTGTCTATGTGCCCACCCTAAGCATATTTGGCAATGTTTGTTACATCCATGAGTATGACATGTGTGATACAAACCTGTCTCTGGTTAGATGAAAATTGAAATGCTCGAAAACAAACGATGTAGATCATATTTTGGCTGCAAACAAGCATAGCAAGATAATTTAGATAAGGTGAGGCAAAAGGAAAAAAAAAAGATAGAATCATAGCAAGTGATGATGAAAACAAAAACTAAATAAATCTAATGGAAACTAAGCGGTCATGTTGAACTTGGTTCTCAGAAATTTGTATAGCTGCTTTATTATCACACAAGATCTGGCTTGACTCACGTCGAGGGAACCCAAGCTCTGTTAGGAGTTTATGTATCCATAGGACCTCTGCTAGGCCTTTTGCAATACCTCGGAACTCGGCTTCAACGCTTGATAGAGCGACAATCTTTTGTTTTTTGCTTCTCCAAGTGACTAAGTTTCCACCAACAAGAGTGAATACCCCGATGTAGATCTTCAGTCTTGTTTATCTCCTGCCCAGTCTACGTCCCTATAGGCTTGGATTCTTAAATGTTTGTTTGGTCCATGACTAGCAATCCCTTTAAGATACCTTACGATTCTCCACACAGCGTCCATGTGGCTAACTTGAGGTTGGTGCATGAACTGACTGACCAATGCAATATCAGGTCGAGTGTGTGAGAGATATATCAGTTTGCCTACTAGACGTTAATATTTTTCTTTATCAGCCAGTTTTGCTCCTGCTACCATATAGAGTTTCTGATTAGTCATCATTGGGGTATCGGCTGGTTTGCAGTCAATCATTCCTGTTTCGGCAAGAAGATCATGTATTTTTTCTGACATATGACGATCCCTTGCTTGGATCTCAAAACTTCAATCCTGAGAAAATACTTTAGTCTTCCTAAATCCTTCATCTCGAATTCTTTGAACAAATTAATCTTCAATTTTTCCATTTCTTCTTTATCGATCTCTCTGTAATAATCATATCATCAACATATATAATTGGAATAATGGAAATAAATAATCCCAACTATTGACTATTGGCCAATAACAGTCGCAACTACGAAAATTACCAATAGTGGTCTCAACTTTCGACATATTGGAATATAATGGACCCAAACTAACGGAGGTCTAACTCCGTTAGTGTGGTGCTGACGTGGCATGCCACGTAGGATCATTTTGCCACATAGGATGCCACGTCGGATGCCACGTAGGATCATTTTGCCACATAGGATGCCTCGTCGGATGCCACGTAGGATCATTTTGCCACCTAGGATGCCACGTTAGCACCACACTAACGGAGTTAGACATCCGTTAGTTTGGGTCCATTATATTCCAATATGTCGAAATGTGGGACCACTATTGGTAATTTTTGTAGATGGGACTGTTATTGGCTAATAGTCAATAGTTGAGATTATTTATTTCCATTATTCCTATATAATTAAACAAGTTATTAGTTTACCTTTTCTTTTAAGGAATAATGTGTGGTCATAGTTGCTTTGTTTCAATCCATATCCTTTCATAGCAAGAGTAAATCTCCCAAACCAGGCCCAAGGTGATTGTTTATGTCCATAAAGAGATTTTTTTCAGTCAGCATACTTCATGGCTTTTGAAATTCCCTGTAAACAGGGTGGAGCCTCCATATATGCTTCCTCTTTTAGCTCTCCATGAAGGAAGGCATTCTTAACATCAAACTGATGAAGAGACCACCCTTCATTTGCAGCAATAGAAAAAAGGACCCAGATTGTATCAATCTTGGCCACAGGGGAGAATGTTTCGGAATAGTCAATCCCATATGTCTGTGTGTATCCTTTGGCTACTAGTCAAGCCTTATATCTCTCGATGGTTCCTAGGGATGAGCTCGGGACGGGATCGGTACCGAACCGATACCGATCCCGACAATACCGATACCGAAAAGTCCAAAAACCCAATACCGATCCCGATACCGAACACATACGGTACGGTACGGTATCGGTTCGGTATCGGTACGGTACCAGTATGGTATCGGTATTTTGCCTTAAAATACCGATACCGTACCGATCCCGTACCGATACCGATAATACCGAAACCGAAAATCCATAAATATGGATACCGATACCGATCCCGAAACCCCTCGGTTCGGTATCGGTTTGGTACGGTATCGGAATCGGGACGGGACGGGATCGGTATTCGGGCTTGAATGCTCATCCCTAATGGTTCCATCTGGTTTATGTTTGATAGTGAATACCTATCGACACCCATGGTTTTTTCTTAGGGGAAGTATACATTTTTCCCAAGTCTTGTTTTTCATAAGAGCCTTCATTTGTGTCTCCATAGCCTCTTTCCATTCTTTAGACATTAAAGCTTGTTCTGCTGAGTTTGGAAGTTGTTCATTAAACATGGCAACAGTGAAGGCTTTGGCTTCTATCGTTAAATTACCGTTAAACATATTTGCCATAGGGTATTTTGAGGATCTTGTCCCTCCTCTAAGAGAATACCGTCTTGGCGGAACACCTCTATTAACTCTTAGAGGTAACATATTTTTCAGTTGCCTCATCTTGAGTTTCTTGTATAGATTCCTTATGTCCTTCCTGCACATCCTGTTCACTTGCTACTTCATAATTATCAAATATATTGGTTGGAGTTTCATTATTATTTGATATTATAGTTGGGATAGGGGGTCTTGAGGATCTTGAGGTTCGTTAAGTTGAGTATCCTCATATGTGTGTGAGGAACTTACCTTGGGACTAGGATGTTGAGGGGTGGCATTGTCGGGTTTAGACTGTGACGAGGAAGAAGGCGGCGAGTCATTTTGGGAATTGATGTTGACTTCTTCTAATATAGGTGCCCATTTCAACCAATTCAGTGGGTCAATATCGTGTTTCTTCTCCCCCTGATCACTGTGTTGGCGGGCATAAAAAAACTCAGTTTCAAGCCAATTACAGTTGAGAGTGGTGTAAATATGTTGACGTTTGGGCTATAGCATCCGTACCCCTTTTGATCAATCCCATAGCCTACGAAGACATTTTTCTGCACATGGGCCGAGTTTGCCCCGATCATGTTTAGGGGTATGAGCATATACAGTGCATCCAAAGACCCAAGGTTGTAGAGTAAGAGGAGGAGGAATTTTGGTAAATTTAGATAGGGCTTGAAGAGGGGTTTTTAAATTAAGGGCCTTTGTGGGAAGTTGATTGATTAAGTAGGTGGAGGTGGCAGCGGCCTCAGGCCAGAAGGATGTAGGGACTTGTGACTCAATTAAGAAGGCTCGGGTTATTTCTAATAGAATATGATCTTTTAGTTCAACTGTGCCATTTTGCTCACGGGTGTATGTGAAACTTTTTTTATTTTTTTATTTTTTTTATGGACAATCCCTTTGTTTTCACAAAATTGTTTTCATAGATTCGTTTACAAATTCTCCTCCATTATCGGATTGAAGAAATCGGATATTAGTTTTAAATTGAGTTTGTATCATATTATAAAAGATAGTGAATTTCTCAAAGACCTCAGACTTATGTTTCAAAAAATATATCCATGTCATACGAGTGCAATCATTAATAAATAGAACAAAAAAACGTAAATTTTGCCGCCCCCCCTTAACTTCAACGGGTCCCCAAACATCAGAGTGAATGAGGGAGAAGGGGGAAGCAACACGCGTATTATTTGAAGCATAAGTATGTCTATGACTTTTAGCTAAAACACAAGTTTCGCAGTTAAAAGTCTTATTTAATGGAAAAAAGTTTAGGAAATAAAAGATGAAGATAGCCAATAGAAGGGTGTCCAAGTCTCCTATGCTAAAACCAAGCGTCTCTATTAGTAGTCCCATGAGCAAGCATCGCGTTACCCTATTGAGTCACTTCTTCCACATAGTATAGCCCTGATCGCTCAGTGCCATGCCCAATGATCCTTCCCTTCCTGATAACCTGTAGGATACAAAAGGTTGGATGCATCAAGACGGTGCAATTTAACTCTATTGTAACGTGACTAAGGGATAGTAGTTTATGGGATAGGGATGGGACGGGACGTGACGTAAAGGCAATTTTTAAGATTTAAGGTGGGAGATATATCCACAGTCCCACCCCCTGTCAGGTTTAGTTTTAGTAACTATATCAGAGGGATCGTATGTCATGGTGTTAGTGGCACCACAGCTACTGTGTCTATTTGATTATGAGCTATGTTAGCTTGTGGTGTTAGCTTATATTTCTTTTTAAAAGTTTTGCCTTTTTACGTTTTTTAGAAAAATATATTTTAAGGAATATGTTTTTCGTGACAAATATTTTCCTTTTGTTTTAGAAGAATCAGAGAAAGGCTCACGAATCAGACAAGCTCCACCAACCTTTGGATTCTTCTCCTCTTTGGAACATTGGGATTCACATTTCCTATAATATTATCACTATCTTATTCATATTCATATTATTCTAACAGATCTAGAAAATTGTAATCAAAGTTTTGAGGGTTAAGAATTGGTTTTGAGATTATTCTCTCAAAACCGGTACCTCCATCCATGGCGTCATCATCACCAAAAGCTATTCCCCCAAAACCACCAGGGTTCTGGTCGCCGCCGCCGCTGGTGGCATCTGAGTTAACCACAGCGGCTGCCGCCTTTACTCCTTCCTTGCCTCCTGTTTTGTGCTTGTCTGTCCATTATTCCGGAAACCCAACGAGTCGAAAACATTGATCCTTTGTGTGTTTTGACATCCCACAGTGACTGCACTTTAAACGAGATTTATCTACCCGTGATGATGACCCAGTTGATTTCCAACCTGGGTCTGACCGGTGTTGAGCTTTCAAGACAAATCCTGTACCCTAAACATCACCTTATCCAGTAGCAGCAAGACCAAATCCCACACTCTGGTGCGAGGTTGTGTTGGTTGAGATGGCTCCAAGAAGGTTTTGGTGAGCCGTCTCTTTTCGTACTATAGCGTACGCTCCTTTTGCTGAGGGTAAGGGATCCCCCACCAAAGGATTTCTCTCCTTATTGGGTCATATTGTCGATCCAAAGTATTGAGAAACTGAAAGAGTTTTTGTTCAGACCTAATTTTGTTGTAAGCGGTGATATCAGCAGCGCCTGTCATAGGATTCGGGTCTCTCCGTTCGATTTGAAGTTCCCTTTATTGTGCAGCCCCTTAGAACGGAAATGATGAAGATTTTTTGATCCTAATTGATCCATTTTCTAACAAACTAAGCAAAATAATAATAAAAAAAAGATAGTAACTTGAAACTAGTGATTAGCTCTCATAGTTATCTTTTTAGTTCTATCTTTTTAGTTTTACCTTGTTTGTTCATTTTTTGCCTTGCTACTTTCATTAGTTTCAATTTGATGTTTAGCAACTTCACATGAAGTTTGTATAGGATTTGATTATCATTATGGAGATAAAAGTTATGGTTTTTATTTAGCATAGAGAAAGTGATCGATCATGCACCCATGTTAATGCATTGTGTAAATATGTGATGTGGTTTGTTGCTAAGGCGGCCGGAATTGGTGTCAGGGAATTGGTCTATAGTTGGGGTAGATATAGTAGAACAAGGATTTCACGACCTCTAGATTGTTATTGAGTTTGTGAGACCTACACTTAAGTGTTCAAACCACAATTCAAGTAGGAATATATAAACAAAAAGATAAATGAGTGAACACTTAAAAATAGAGTCAAGGAGTCAAAGAGATGACTATCCTTATATTTAAGACCCATTTGGGGTTTCTAGCTACGCCCCCAGCTCCCCGTTTCAAGTTTTGGGCGGTCATATCTAACCATTTTATTAGTTTTATACCTTAATAAACATGTCTTGTTTGGATTGACATTTTAACACATTTAACGAAACGTCGTGTTAGGGTTGATATGTTTAACCTGTTTAATAAAACATGTCGACCTGCTAACCCATTTAGCACATTTTGTTACAACGTGCAATTGTGTTACTGCCTGTCAACTTGTTTGTCTCATTTAGCTAAACAATCTGTGTATGGGTTACACGATTTGAAGTGTGTCTGAGTTAGGGTTAATGTATTTGACACGAATAAATATATGGGTGGTGTTCGGGTTCAACATTTTAACCCGTGAACCCAACAAGATTGCCACATGTATGTACATTTAAGTTTTCCTCCAAATCTCACCTTATTTTCATTCTTTTAAGTTCTACCTATGTGCATTCTTTTAAGTTCTACCTATGTGCACTTTCAAACAAAATGATTGTTAAGCTTACTACTATGTAGTGACGCCCAAAGTTTAAACGAATGGAAACGAGCCTCGAGGCGAACCAAGGGGTAAGCCCGAGGCTGAATCCAAAAATAAATATAAAAATATCGTATCTCATACAAATAAAATATTTGACCCAGGAAAGCCTAAAACATCAAAAACACATATAAAATATAAAATAATAATTGACCCAAAAAAGTCAAACAAAAAAAGCACATCAAAAACACCCTAAACCCCATGAGGGGGTGCACATTTTCTTAACGCCCAGCCCTTAGAGAGTTAGAGGCATACGTACGAAGTACAAACTAAACCGCACCTCAGACTTGTTTTGTTAGCGCCTTGCTTGAGGCGCATGCCTCAAACGTATAGGGAAATAAAAACTGAACGAAAGAACTAGCAATGGCCCTATAAAGTATCAGGCCTTGTGGCGCCATTTGCTCTATGCTTATAATTTAAATTTACAAATGATAATCAATTCAAGCAATTTCTTAAATTTCTATGTTCTATTTTTGGAAAAAAAACTAAAGTAGGATATGTATCCACATGGTTTTTGTGTTTTGTATTTATATTCTTCTAATCACTACAAAGCAAGTTAGATAATTAAAATCAATGCAAAACATGCAACTGAGATTGCAGAAAAACATGGATTAATAAAATTAACATAAATGTTACTCCTCACCCAAAGTGTTTTTTCATATATCTGACTAGGTACATTGTTTGATAGCCGTATTTGATTACACGAAAATGTCTAAAATACCCTTTATGGAGCGCGAAAGAGTGGGAAAACTTCTGGATTAATTTCTTTTAATTTCCTGTAACAAGTGCAACAGGCAAACATATATTCTAAGTTAGAAATGTGCCGAAATTAAACGCTGCGATATCTTTTAAGTTTTAAGATAATGTAAAGTTCAATATCTAATTTGGTAAAATATTCAATCATAGTTAAAAGTTTTCCATAAAAGGGAAGATGGAAAGCACTGAATAAATTTCTAAACATGACAAAATAAGGAGAAAAATGCACCCGCCCTGGGGCGGGACGATTGGAGGCGGACATAATCACAACGCTCCCTTACCTAAACGGGACACAGGGTATGGTTGATAAGGCTACGGTTTACATCTTTATAAATAGCAACCTCAACACACGGTTTGTCCACTCCATTCTCTTCTTGTCTTTATCCAAAATCATGGTCAGGAGTAAGATAGATCTTAAGTACATTGAGGATGTTCAAAGGAGAAGGGTGTGCTTCTCTAAAAGGCGAACAGGTTTGATGAAAAAAGCCCATGAATTGTCTGTGCTATGTAATGCTGATATCGGCGTTATAGTCTTTTCAGCTACTGGCAGACTATACGAGTTTGCTAGTTCGAGGTACATTTTGAGTTTTCTTATGATTTCATTGTTTTCCTCTTCTTTTTGTCTGAGTCTGACGTCGATATGTTGGTCAATTATTCATTTTTCTTCTCTTCATAGTTATCGATCTGTCCACTTATTTGGATGGTTTAGATCCATTAGTTGGACTGTTAATATTTGGTTTTGTTAGTTTATAAAGTTCAACTAGATTTGCTTACTAAACTTGTTGATTGTACATTCATATTTGCATTATTGTTATCTTGCCCCCCTCCCCTTTTTTTAAATTTTTTGTTAGCGGAATAGCGCGCTTTGTTGTTTTATGTTTTTTTTAAACCTTTTTTTGCTTTATAATGTCTTATGATTTTGAATTATATCATAATAAGCATTCTGTTCTGTTCTATCGGATTGCAGTATACAACAAATAATAAGGAGATACATCACAACTACTGGGGCCTGGCCTGATGATGCATCGCACCTTCTGGTTGGTCTTTTTTTTTTTTTTTTTTTTTTTAAATTTAGTTGTTTTCTTTATCCTGGCTTGTTATCACTGAAGTTGTAAAATTCTTGAGTCGAGGTTTCTTATTTTGTTACTATTTTTTCCCCTCATTTTCTTAGGCGCAGCGTGCAGAGGAGATAAGAAACCTAAAAAAGGAAGTGATGAAGCTGGAATCGGAAAACATGTAAGCGTCCATTCCCTTCAAGTTTGCGATATCTAGATATACGCATTTTCTTAGAAAAAAAGGGTCATAATATCAATTATACCCATTTTCAAATTTATGACATTGATACCGTTCTCTTAAAACCGGCATTAGGATATAAGAGCGTGGATTGTAAAGCGAAAGAGAGTTGTATAATAGTCGTATTATAACTTATGTTTAATGAAATGGGTATATTTTTTATATTAATTTTTTTGATTGGGTAAATCTAGAAATCTAAAAAAAAATGCAATTAAACCGAATAAAAATTAAAAAGTCTACAACAAAAACTGTTAAAGAAATTAATATAGTTTAATGAATAAAATTTCTATAATTTATTGAAGGTCACTGAGGAAGGATCTTGAAGAGGCAGTAAGCAACAATCAGCGCATCGCTTATGATAATTCTAACATGGAAACGGCACTCACTTTGAGGTAATCTTCCTTTCGTTTTCTAAGATCAAATTTTGTTTTAATTTTTATATAATTTCTAAAACTGTTTCGAAGTTTACATTATGAAAATGCTGAAAATGTTTCGCCTGCAAGTCTGTTAACGGTACACATGACACATGTTTGAATATACACATGAACTTGTTAAATGCCATACAAATGAACTTTTTTACACTATAAACCTACAATTTTTTTTTTTTTTTTTTTTTTTTTTTTTTAATTTTGGAAAGAAATCCGTTACTGACATTTAAAAGAGGTTTTGTTTGGTTTTCAGGCTGCCGCGCTGAGAGTTGGATTGCAGAAGTAGGGGATGATGTGGTTCAACTAGTGAAATGGAGATCTGATGTTTTGATTATAGTCTTGAAGTCTGGCTGGCTTTCTGTCACAATCATGTGTTTTACTATTTCAGTTTGTTGTTTGATTTAGATTTTAAGCAAGTTGTTGTAACTGGAATCTGAAAACGTTTTCAGATATCGCGCGTGTGATTTGTTTCTGGATGTTTTGAATGATGATATGCTAGTACTCTTTTGGTTGTTTGATATGTGGGTTACCCTTTCGAGCAGGTAATGGTTCGGCCGGTTTGATCGGTGGATTTGGTTAACCTCAAGGTGACATGATGAGTTAAGCTCAACTCGATTTGAGCTTTCAGTAAACAGATTTCGAGCAGGTCACGTCCGGCTTTGCTTGACCATCAAATGCATACACGATAACTATATGGTGATAGTTTGGTAGGAATTATTTTATATATAATATTTATAATCGCTCGGTGCTCGCTTAAAATTTGCTTGGAAAATGCTCGCTTGATTTTCCACTCGGTTGTAAACGAGCCGATCGACTCGGTTCGGTTAGTAAACGAGAGCAAAGGTCTGCTCGGCTCGACATATTTTTTATTAGTTTATTATATATATATATAATTATATATACACATTAATTACAATTATATTTACAGTTTTATAGATACAACTCTATAGGGTTTGGCTCAATATCTATTAATATATATAAAAGAATTGAACATTGCTGACGTGACGTGCAATGATGCCTTCAACCTCTCCATGAAACTGCCACGTGACATCATAATTGAAAGATTTTAGTGTTTTTGAATTATTTCCTTTTTTAATTAAATTGAGTTATTTTAGGAAAAAAGAATTTAAAAATAAATTTAAAATTTTCTCTCTCATGTTTCCTCCCATAATTTTTAAACGTTTATATATTTTATATAAAAGATTTTTTAAAGAAAAAAACTACACCAAATAAACGAGCGTTTTATTATCTTTCCAACGAGTACCATAGTGCTATATAAAAAACGGAGAAAAAATCGACTATTTTTTTTGTGGGGTTTCGTTCATATAGGAAAAAAACACACAAAGTGTTCATGTTATTCATTAATCATGTTTTTTCTTTTAAACTAGGTTCTTATCTACGATTTTGAAAATCAGCCCAAAAAACGGAGAAAAAATCGACTATTTTTTTTGTGGGGTTTCGTTCATACAGGAAAAAAAGACACAAAGTGTTCATGTTATTCATTAATCATGTTTTTTTTTTTTTTAAACTAGGTTCTTATCTACGATTTTGAAAATTAGCCCAATCGCCATGTTAACATTGCAATTTTACTAGGTATACGTCATCAAGAGAAGCTAGGAGAAAGAATCGCGCAACACTGCAACACATGGTGTCACCTTATTTTTTTATTTATTTAATTACAAGAGTAATAATTATTACTATTAGTATTAGTATTATTAGAATGGTTATATTTTTCAACCCTGAGACGCTCCCGGGAAGAATTAATAGTTACTGACGTGGCGTTCAATGGTGGCCTCAACCATCTCTTGATTATGCCACATGGCATAATGAGATGCAATGGTTACAACTTCCAACTTAAGTGTTTGTTTAGTTGATTAGGTTAGGAATTATAAGAGCCATTAGAATGTGAAATTAGAGAGATGTGATGAGTTTTTGAATAGTTGCAGCTTACATAAGTGATTCTTTACATGATTACTGATTAGGTTTTAGATTAGAGAATATGAGTTATTACTGATTAAAATACTATGAATATGCAATGATTGAGAGATTTTGCGGTTAGTTAACTTGAGCCATTTGCAATAGATTATCACGTAAAATTAGATTTTTCAACCTCGGGACCCTCCCGGGGTAATCAGCTAGTATGCATATATACAATTATATTTACAGTTACTGGCTTAGTCGACCCAATGATAATTTAACGGGGAAATGGAATTTAATAATCCCAACTTTAGGGGGTTGGAAGGGAACAGTCCCAACTTGAAAGTTGTAAGATAACAGTCCCAACTTGTCATGTATTTTATTTTGTTGGTCCCAAACTAACATCGGTTAAGTTTTTCTGTTAAGTGCCAACGTGGCAATCCACGTGGCAAAATCTGTCCAGTTGGAAAAAAAAAACGTGGGTTCCACATTGACACTTGTTTTTTCAATTAAAAAAATCTTTTAATATTTAAAAAATCCTTTAAATAATGTTTTATTAACTTATATATATATATATATATATATATATATAGGGAAAGTATAAATTGAAAACCCACTCGAGTTAAGAAAACTCTGAAAACCTGTCAAAAAACCATCTAAAAAAGTTTTTTTTTTTGAAAAAAATACACAAGGTAACATACATGTTTTAAGCATTTTGGGCAAAAAAAAAAAAGCGCCGAACGAATATTTAAAAAAAAAATAAACAACGCAAACTTTGTAACAGCGATGTTAACATATGTTAAAACGCAGAAACATATGTTAACAGCGCTGTAACATATGTTAAAAAGCAGAAAACATATGTTAACAGCGCTGTTACAAAGTTTGCGTTGTTTATTTTTTTTTTAAAATATTCGTTCGGCGCTTTTTTTATTTTTTTGGCCCAAAACGCTTAAAAACATGTATGTTACCTTGTGTATTTTTTCAAAAAAAAAAAAAAAAAAAAAAACTTTTTTAGATAGTTTTTTGACTAGTTTTCAGAGTTTTCTTAACTCGAGTGGGTTTTCAAAATATCCACCCCTATATATATATATATATATATATATATATATATATATATATATATATATATATATATATATATATATAATACACCAGATCTACAACCACCTCCACAAAACCCCACCTACAACCACCAACAACCACTTCCACCGCCGCCATCTGCAACCACCTCCACAAAACCCCACCTACACAAAACCTCTCTCTCTCCACACACACACACACACACACACACACACACACACACCAGTCCTCTCACTCCACCACCATCACCATCGTCTTCACCTCCACTGTCTTCTTCGTCCTCCTCAACCTTGTCGATCCATTCTGTGCAAAAAACCCCATCAAAAACATCCAAATCAAGCTCCAATTCGTTGGTTTTATGCTCGGTGGCCGAACACCCTTTTTAATCGATTACACCTCGAAAACGAACAGGTTAGTGTGATTATTTAGTAAGGTTTTGTCCGGAATTCATTTTTCTATAATAGCCCTAACATTAATTTGATTAACAGGTTCGAATCGTTGGTCAATTGATCGACTATTGAATTAGGGTTCTTCGTAACAGGTGGTTGGTGGTGGTGGCAGGTGGTTGGTGGTTGGTGGTGGTGTAGGTGGGGTGGTGTGGGCTGATGTGAAGAACACAGAATTTATATATATATATAAATTTTTTGTTATTATTATTTAAAGATTTTTTTAAATAATTAATAGATTTTTTTTAATTGAAAAAACAAGTGGGGACCACGTTTTTTGCCAGCTGGACATACTGTGCCACGTAGGACTCCCACGTGTGATGCCACGTGACACTTAACAGAAAAACTTAACTGAGGTTAGTTTGGGACCAACAAAATAAAATACATGGCAAGTTGGGACTGTTATCTTACAACTTTCAAGTTGGGACTGTTTCCCTCCAACCCCCTAAAGTTGGGATTATTAAATTCCATTTCCCCTAATTTAACACTAAGTTTAATTATAAGACCCTAAGTTGTGAAAAGACATGCTTGACTTCCTATTCCCATTATTTATCCGTCATCAATTGTCGCACATTGGGTATGTTTGGCAAGGAGCTTTTAAAAGCCTTTAGGAGCTTCAAGCTTCAAGCTTTTAAGACAAATCTCATACTCAATAAAAAACCTTGTTTGGTTGAAGGAGCTGGAAGCTTTTAGGTTAGGAGAAAAAACTCTATAGTGAAAAACTACTAGTACTAGAGTTTAAGAAAAAGCTCTACTAGCTACAAGCTTTTAATTAGTAAATGACACAAATAGCCATTCTATTTTAAAAATAAAATAAAAACCTTCTTTACATGCTTTTAATTACGCCCTTTTTGGTCATTTTATACATTTTATTAAAAGCTCCAGCTACTCTGTCAAACACCAAAATATATTTTAAAATAGCTTTCAACTACCAGCTTCCAGCTACCAACCACCAGCTAGTTTTGCCAAACATACCCATTATCAACCTACGCCACAATGCAACAATTGTTCTCTGTAGTATGCTCATCGCCTCATCGGCCTCAAACTGAGCATCATTCTCGGACAACCGGACCTCAGACTTAGTGTCATCCTCAGACGGTCGAACATCAGTCATCACTAGGCAGCGAGAACATTAAAGGAAACATCCCAAATTTATGGTTGTCCGAAAAACTCTACGTTCGTCGCTCGCTCGAAAAAATGTGCGCTCAAAAAATGCTTGCTCGGTTTCTGGCTCGATTGTAAATGAGCTGTTCGGTTCGGTTTGTAATTGAGCCAAACACGAGTAAAAGTCCGCTCGGTTCGACTCAGCTCGTGAACGGCCCTATTAATATTATTATATGACATAACTATTACACGTTTATGTATTAAATTAATTAAATAGTATATATTAACTTTATATACAAATCTGTAATATTAGTTGTCCATAAATTAATTTTGGAATTTTTTTTAGGAAGAGTTTCTTTGTGTTTGGCCACTACACTTTTCTAATTGGAGAGTCTCTTGCCTCACTTTGTCTAGATCGTGTTGTGTTAACCGGACGCATCTTGAGTTCAAAGTTTGGCTTGAGCGTTCCCCTGAAAAATCATACCTGTTGGATCAGTTTCTTGTTTAACAGGTTCTTATCATGAACACTTGTATATTTGAACTATCAAAGTAAGTTGCACATCGGATTAAATGTTAAGTGTTCAAGTTAAAGTTGCACTTTTAAACAAGAGTAAATACTCTCCCTTGAGTTATGAAACTAAAGCAGTAAGTGAGAATCTAAAAACAGTTAATGAATAAAACAGTAAATGTTTCAATGATTCTAAGATATATTGGAAATAATAACTACAAAAGGAATGTCTAAAATAGAGGGATGAACCCATCTATTTATAGACTAAAAGTAAACGTACATGAGAAGTATTGAAGCAATATAATATGTACAAATACTACAACAGGATGTAGCATTGGTACTTGTACAAAAGATCTAAAAATACTAATATTAAACTAAACCACTAAAGTACAAAGGCGGTGGGAAGCTTCTATCAAAACATCTGATGAGTGACAAACTACTGATGAGTAGTTTGTCTTCAGCAGTTCTTCAGTTGACTTGTCTGGTTTGACTTCAAAACTTCTGATCATTACTCTTCAACACTTGATGTCTTCTTCTTTAGTACTTTGAATCTTGTTCTTCAGCAGTTTCTATACTTAGCTTTATTTGTAGAAACAAGAATTAGACTAAGGCATGCAAAAGTGGTTTCTTCAATCCTTTTTGTCCTTACAATCTCCCCCTGGATTGATGAAACCAAAACCTTATCTAATCCTTTATTCTCTTTTTCTGCCATCAAGCATTTTCCAAATTTCTCTGATCATGGAAGTCTTGAGTTGATGTAGTTGTTGTCCAGTAAGAGATCCTTGTTTTGGTTCAAGATGCTGGATTGTGAGCATGTCTTTTGTAGATAGATTCTTCAGTTCATTTATAGACTTGAAGACCTTACTTGAAAAATCTCTTCTTGTGACCATCACTGAGTTTGAATCAGTGAATGACCATTTCACTATGTTCACTTTATATTGGTCAAAGTCTAAAGTGTAGGGGACCATGCTAGTAACCTGGGTTTATCCTGATTGTGGGATGTTTTCTATTTCAGTGACCCTCAGGTGGGATTCTCTTCCTTCTTCAGTATGCACAACATCAGGTATATTAAAAGTAGGGAGATGATGTTCAATGATTACCTTAGTGTGCCTTTTGTCTGTTGTAGTTGGTAAGAAAATGTAGAAGGATCCCTGAATTGTGTCAGCAGAGGTTTCTCTTCAACCACAAAGTCTCCTTGAATAACAGTATTGCCTTCAAGCAATACCATCTTGAAATCAGTTTTGATGATTTCCTTTGGCTTCTTCTTGGTAGCAGGCTTTGATGATGGTTATTTTGCACCAGAAGTTCTAATTATTGAAGTTTGTGATACTTCAGAAGTTTTGAACTTCTCTGGATTAGCAGCCCTATCAGCCTTGATTTTCTTGTAAGTGTCATACAAAGTATCTTCTCTCCATTTTGACACTGAAGCTTTTGAACCAAATCCATTGGCTACTAACTCTTCTATAATCTCAGCTCTCTTTGCCTTTCTGTCTTTTTTCAGTGGCTAGCTTGTCAGATACAAGCTGAGCTCTTCTTGTCAGTTCTTTCATAGAGAGCCCTTTGAGTGAGTACTTCTTTGTTTTGCTGTTTTTGGTGACGAATGTCATCAGTTGTTGTCTCTTGTCCCCTTCAGCAACTCTTTCTAATTATTCTAACTCACCCAAATTTTCTTCATACTTTTCAAGTTTGTCATTGTAGCTCAAGTCATCCCTTGCTTCTAGGCTGTTCCAAATCTCATCTTCCTTAGCCTTCTTCTGTGCTGCCCTTTAGCTCTTCTCCAACAGTTCTTTAGACATTGATATGGGAGTAGGGTTTAAGACAGTTGTTTGAGTAGGTGCAGGCCTTGGAATTTGAGTTGGAGTGGGTTCAGTTGCCTTAGAAGGCTGTTCTTTTTCAGTATTGGAAGTGTTAACTACTGAAGGGTTGATCAGGCTATCAACTACTGAAGGATTGTCTTCAGTACTTTCTTGGACTTCAGCAGTTTCTTCAATTTGGCCTTGGGATTTCTTTTCAGCTGCTTTTCTAAGGAGCCTTCCTTGTTGATCTTTTAGTTTTTGGGCATCCCTTAGAAGTTGTGCCTCTCTGGCCTTTTTACTAGCTTCAAGTGACACCTTTGGTTCCTTAGACTTCTCCCCCTTTTTGGCTTCATCCACTTCTGGAAACCAAGGAGGTGGAGGAGTTACACCAGATAAATGAGCAAGCTGTCTTCTGTTATCTTCTACCTTTCTTGAGAGCTCACCAAGCTTGTGGTCTATAGCATTGTTGATCTTCTCAAGCTGAGTTTTGTTCTTCAACACCATAGCAGTTGTAAAATCCTTGAGATGTTGAGAAATTAAGGTATGTATAATCAGGTATAGGGGACCAGCTGGGCTGCATAGGTGGTTCAGGTCTATGCTCAATGACCCAGTGAATTGGGTAGGCTTTTGATGTGGAGGGGGTGTTTTTGGGTGATCTTCAGTATGAACTGAAGATGCCACTTTAGGGGAATTAAGTTCAAGTGGTCTTTAACCTGATCTTTTGTGACTAGCTCTTTGAGCTTAGATACATTAGATTTAGGACCTTCACAATGAGCCTCCAATTCATGTTGTGGAGAGTTTGAATCATCATCCAAATCATTGGAATCATCTGAATTCCTAGTGATATCCTCAATGAGGACATCATCAGTTGTATCATGAGCTAGGCCCAACCTAGTTGTCTCATGAACCTCTTTGTCTTGGTACCGAGGTTTTCCTACTTCAGGCGTAAAGCCTTCATCAGTAGTTGCCACATTTGAGGTCTTAGCTATGTTACTTCTGTCCTCAGATCCACCACTGGATGGTAAATGAGTAGCAGCCTCAAATGTACCGAAAGTATCTAAGTTTGGGCTTAGACACCTTGGTTCATCCTCATCTCCTGGGATAGGGCTAGTAACATCCACATCCATGTCTTATCTGTTGGTTTATCCCCTGTTTGATGTGTTTATTGGGGATTGACATGTTCAGATGGGACTGTTTCTTTTCGCCCAGAGAGAATTTTGGCAATTTCTATGGTGGTGTGTGATATTTCTGGTTCAGTAGTTTTGGGTAAAGGGTCAGCAGTTTCAAATGATGGATTAGTAGTTATGGTCTTTTTGGTTTTCTTCCTTCGAAATAAAATGGTGATTGGTGCTCTTTTAGGGGTTTGAGATGGATGAGACTGAGAGGATGTTTCAGTCACATCTTTGACAAGTGCAGATTGCACATCAGCAGTTTCAGGCATCTCAATTTCCTGAACTGCCTTTCTTTTAGGGTTGGTGGATTTTGATTTTTGTTGTTTGGATTTCTTGGCCTTTTTAGGTGAGGGTTTGGAAAATGTAGGTTCCATGAGAACTATTTCTTGTTCCCCTTGGTCATCTTCTAGCAAAGTTGCCGGTTTGTTATGCCTAGAGAATACTTGTGATGTTAAAGAATTTAGTTTTGAAGATTTACCAACAAGTATTCCATCACCAAGTTCTTTTGTTATGCATTGCATAACAAATCTTGGGTATAACAAAAAATTAATTTCAGTATTTTGGTGATGCAACACCAACTCATTCAAGAAAAGTGCCGATGCCCTGAATTTTGTTTCATTCACAATGGAATGAAAAATAGGTTGAAAAGTAGAGGGCATATGATCATAAGATCCAGTTTGGGACTTAACCACATGATTATGTAATGAAACAAAAGTTTGTATTTTGCATCAAAAAATCTTTTATAGATAGTAGCATGTGAGAGAGTACCTTGGTAACCACACTCTGTCATGGTTAGTTGAATATAAGCATTAGGAATTTTTTCTGGTGCATCAGCATCATCTAGACCAAGTCTAATTCCTAACGTAGTTGGTGTGATTGCCATAACCTTCCCTTGGATAGTTGATTTGAGGGAAATCACCTTGTTGTTTACAGTCACCGCCTCGGCGTTTGCCCAGAATTCATTAAGAGTTTGAATGTGAATTGGAGGATCGATGGTGAAAGCTGTGTTGTACTGGGATTTGATGACTAAATCAATGATTTCGTCGTATTGAGACTAGGCTTCATCCTTCACGAAGTAGCCTCTTTGATTAAGTCCCTGTTTTAATACGAGAGCCATGGTGTTTGTGGATCGAACAGTGTTTTTGATGTTGTAGGGGAGGGTTTGTGAGTGTTTTGAGAGAGAAAGAGGAAATTTTTGCTTTTTGAAAAGATAAGTGTGAGAAAAGGTGTTTATCAGAAGTTTATAACCGCCCAGGGTCAAACTTCTGAAATGGGAAATGTCTGATTTACCCTTATTGACAAAACTGTTGTTGAAGAAGAATATTCATCAGCAGTTCCCATTTCCCTTCAGTAGTTTGTTAAAAACTGATGAGAACAATTTATAAACACTTTATTCATAACTTCTGAAGATTATTTTATCAGAAGTTAATCATTTTTCTGAAAATATACCCATTATGATGTTTTGTACATCAGAAGTTTCTCTCTTTTTGGTTTTCAGAAGTTTGTGACAGATTAGTAACAATGTAAGTGAAAGAAAAATATGTGCAGGCAAAATGAAAAACACTTACAGTACTTATTCCAAATTTAGCATCCCAAGCCTGGATACTAACTTCTGAAATGTTGATATGTCAAGGGGTTTTGTGAATATGTCAGCTATTCGATTAGCTATTGTCACATGTTTCACCTCAACCTTGCCTTTTTCATAGCAATCCCTTATGAAATGATACCTGATTTCAATCTGTTTAGTCTTTGAAAACTGAACAGGATTTTGAATTATGCTAATGGCAGATTTACTGTCTACAGGCAATGGGCCTTGGTCTCTTTAATTCCATAATCAAGTAATTGATACTGAAGCCATTGAATCTGTGATGTACAACTTGCAGCTGCAATGTATTCTGCTTTCGCAGTTGAGGTTGCCACAGATGTTTGCTTCTTTGATTGCCAGGACACCAGACATTTTCCCAAAAATTGACAACCACCAGATGTTGATTTTCTTGACATTTTTCACCCTGCATAGTCACTATCTGAAAAATCTGTTAATTTGGTATTGCTAGAAGCAGGATACCAAATTCCAAGTGTAGGAGTTCCTTTCAGATATTTGAAAATTCTTTTGACTGCAATTAGGTGTGATTCCCTAGGAGCTGTTAGATATCTAGCACAAACACATGTTGAAAACATAATATCTGGTCTATATGCAGTTAAATAAAGTAGGGAACCTATCATACATCTATATATGGTTGGATCAATCTGTTTTCCTTAATCATCTGGTTCAGCTTGTGTGGCTGGACTCATGGGAGTGGAAGCTGATTTACAGTCTTTTAAATAAAATTTGTTCAATAAATCTTTAGCATATTTTGATTGATGTATAAAAGTTCCACTTGTTGTTTGTTTGATCTGCAGTCCTAAAAAGTACTGCAGTTCTCCCATGGTACTCATCTCAAATCTTGATTGCATGACTTTCTTAAATTCATCACACAGTTTTAAATTTGTTGAAGCAAAAATAATGTCATCAACATAAATTTGAACAAGTAGGCTATGATTTTCAACATGCTTAATGAAAAGAGTTTTATCAATAGAGCCTCTTGTGAAGTGATTTTTGAGTAAAAAGTTGAAAAGTGTTTCATACTAAGCTCTAGGAGCCTGTTTTAGCCCATAAAGAGCCTTGTCAAGTTTGTACACCCACTCAGGATGAGAAGGATCCTCAAAACCAGGTGGCTGACAAACATACACTCCCTCTTTTATTTTTCGATATAAAAATGCACTTTTTACATCCATTTGAAAAACTTTAATTTTGTTGGAAATTGCATAAGCCAAAAATAACCTGATGGCTTCAAGCCTTTCAACTGGAGCAAATGTTTCATCATAATCAATTCCTTCTTCTTGAGAATAAGCCTCCTATTTATAGACGATTACATGCATGTATCTTGCCTAAAAAGCAAGCACAGAAAGTCCAGTGACAAGTTGCACAAGTTGCAACATTGAAAGAAACAAATAAAGCTAAAAGTAATATTAAACAATAAACTACTGATGCAAAAGGGCGGTGGGAAATATCTTCTGCTAAGTGCTGATGAAGGACAACTACTGAAGAGTAGTTTTGTCTTCAGTACTTCTGAAGTGAACTTGTCTGGTTTGGACTTCAGAACTTCTGCAACTTCAGCACTTCTTCATATCTTCTAATCAGCAGTTTCTTGTCTTCTTTTTAGTACTTCTATACTTAGCCAAAAATGACAGAAGTGAATTAGACTAAGGTTTACAAAAGTGGTTTCACCAATCCTCTTTGTCCTAACAATCTCCCCCTGGATTGATGAAGCCAAAACCTTACTAATTCCTTATGTGTTTCTTCTGTCTTGAACAATCTTCCATATCTCTTTGTACATGGTGTTCTTGAGCTGGTTGTACTGATCATCAGACAGAGATCCTCTCTGTGGTTCTAGATGTTGAATTGTGAGCAGGTCTTGTGTTGACAGTTTCTTCAGATCACTGATCTTCTTGTAAGCCCTGCTTGAGAAGTCTCTTCTTGTCAACAGTACTGAGTTGTTATCAGTAAGTGACCATCTGATGATAGGAATCTTTGACTTGTTAAAGTCAGAAGAATAGGGAACCAGACTTGTCCCTTGGGTTGATGGTCCTGAGTGCTGGATGTCTTCAGTTTCAGATAGCCTCAGGTGGGATTCTCTTCCTTGTTGATGTTGTTGCATACCAGGCATCTGAACAGTTGGGAGATGGTGTTCAGTCACTACTTTGGTATGCAGCTTTTCTGTGATTGTCTTTTGTATTTGATAAGCAAAAGTGGAAGGATCCCTGAACTGTGTTATCAGAGGTTTCTCCTCAATGTCAAAATCTGAATGGACTATTGAGCTTCCCTCAAGTAGTACCATTTTGAAATCAGTTTTGACATTGTCCTCTGCCTTCTTCTTCTGAGCAGCAGATCTTCTAGATACACCAGAAGTTCTAACTACTGATCTTGAAGGATCAGCAGTTTGAAACTTCTCAGGATTTGCAGCCTTGGCAGCCAAATATTTTCTATATGTATCCATTAGTCTTTCTTCTTTCCATCTGGATACAGAGGCTTTTGAACCATATCCTTCTGCTACTAGCTCTTCTATTATCTGGGCTCTCTTGGCCTTTCCATCTTTGCTTGTGGCCATTTTCTCTGCAAGCAGTTGTGCTCTTCTTGTTAGCTCTTGCATAGAGAGTCCTTTGAGTGTAAAGGCTTTAGTCTTGCTGTTCTTGGTAATATAAGACACCAGTTGTTGTCTTTTATCCTGTTCAGCAATCTCATCAAGGCTAGCCTGCCTTTGTAGTTCAGCTGCATAAGCCTGAAGTTTTTCATCATGGCTTAAGTCCAAATCATCCCTTTCTTCCAGAGATTTCCAAATCTGATCTTCTCTGGCCTTCTTGTTGGCTGCAATTAAACTCTTCTCTAATAGTTCAGCTGAATGAGAGATGGGAGAAGGGTTTAATACAGTCATTGTTGTAACAGATGTAGGCCTGATGGGATCAGATGTTGGTTGAATGGGAGCAGTGGTTCTGGAAGGTTCAGTTGTTTGAGGTTGGGAAGTGTTAACTTCTGATGTGCTGACAACTGCTGATGGTTTGTCAGCTACTGAAGGATTGTCTTCAGTACTTTCTGATTCTTCATCAGAAGTTTGGTCATCAGAAGTTTCTTCATTACACCTTAGGGAATCATCAGAACTTTGGGTCTCATCTTCTTTCTCAGCAGCTTCAATTTCTTCAATAGAGACACCAAACTGTTTGGCCAATCTTTCTTTCCTGGCCTGATCTTTCTGATCTCTTTCAAGGAGTGCCACTCGTGCCTTTACTCTGGCTTGGAATGACTCCTTAGGTTCCCTGATCTTCTCCCCCTTTTTGGATTCATCAATTATAACCCTTGAAGCAGAGGGTTGGGAGAAGTGTCCTTGAAGATGAGCAATCTGTTGGCTGTTGAAGTCTATTTTGTTTGACAGATCGTTCATCTTGGTCTTGATCACTCCAAATTGGTTCTTGATTGACAGCTCCAAGTCAGCTGTATATGTTTGGAAGTGATTTCTGATGAGTGTATTCATCATGTGGTACAGGGGACCCTCTGGGCTGCATAGCTGGTTCAGGTCTATGCTTGTTTGCCCAGGGAATTGGGTAGGCATTTGCTGTGAAGGGGGTGTTTTTGGGAGATCCTCATGTTGTACAGAGGATGCCACTCTAGGGGTTTTAGGGATTGAGTGGACTTTAACCTGTGCAGAGGTGACTGGCTTCTTGAGCCTGGATACCTTTGCAGCAGGACCTTCAGAAAGTGCCGTCAATTCAGTAGTTGGAGTTTTTGAAACATCATCCAAATTAATGGAATCATCTGTATCCCTGATGTTGCCCTCAGAGAGGACTGTCTCAGTTAAATCATGAGCTGAGCCCAACTCAGTTCTCTCATGAACCTCTGTTTCTTGGTACTGAGGATTTCCTACTTCAGGCATTAAGCCTTCATCAGTAGTTGCCACATCTGAGGTCTTAGCTATGTTACTTCTGTCCTCAGATCCACCACTGGGTGGTAACTGAGTAGTAGCAGCCTCAGATGCCCCAAGAGTCTCTAAAATTGGGCTTAACGACTCTGGTCCACCCTCATCTCTTGGGATAGGGCTAGTAATGTCCACATCCATGTCTGATGTAGTAGTTATGTCCCCTGTTTGTTGTGGTTGATGGGGACTGACATGATCAGATGGGACATTCTCTTTTAGCCCAGAGAGAAGTTTGGCAATTTCTATTGCCTCTTGTTCAGAAATTTGTGGGGAGGGTTCAGTAGTTTGGGCAATAGGTTGTTGTTCAGCAGTTTCAAAAGAAGAGTGTGTTTGATATGTTTTTCTAAGTCTTTTTCTTTTGAAATGAACAGATATGGGTGCTCTTGGTGGGGTTTGAGATGGATGAGACTGAGAGGGTGTTTCAGTCTCAACAATTTGAAGAGCAGAATGCTCAAGAGCATGTTCAGGCATCTCAACCTCCTGAACAGCTTTTCTTTTGGGTTGGTGGGTTGCAGTTTTTGTTGGCTTGGGCTTTTTGGCTTTTGGTGGTGTGGGTGTGGAAGATGTGGGCTTCAGGGGGACTTGTTGTTGTTCTCCCTGATCATCTTCTGGCCAGGCAACCGGTTTGTTAAGTCTTGAGTATGCTTGTGATGTTAAAGGGTTTAAAGTTGAAATTTTTCCCACAAGCACCTCATTACCCAGTTCCCCTATTATGCATTGCATAATGAACCTTGGGTACAACAAAAACTTTTTCTTGGTATTATTGTGATGTAACACCAACTCATGGAAAAACAGTTTTGATGCCCTGAATTTAGTTTCATTCACAATGGAATGAAATATTGGTTGAAAAGTGGAGGGCATCTGGTCATATGACCCTGTTTTTGGACTCAAACACATAATTATATAATGAAACAAAAGTTTGTATTTTGGTTCAAAATATTTTTTGAATATTGTTGCATGGGAGAGAGTACCTTGATAACCACACTCAGTCATGGTTAGATGAATATCTTTGTTAGCAACATGGTCAGGGGCAGCTACATCATCCAGACCCAGTCTTGTTGCTAGTGTGGCCGGTGTGATGGTCAGTTGTTTCCCTTTTATCTTTGAGTTGAGGGAAATGACCTCACCACCCATTGTAACCGTCTCAGCATTTGCCCAGAACTCATTCAGAGTTTCAGTGTGAATTGGTGGGTTAATTGTGAGAGCAGTAAAGTATTGGGATTTGACGACAAGATCAATGATCTCATCGTATTGGGACCAGCCTTCTTGTTTTTCAAGAAAAGCTCTTTGATTGTGTCCCTGTTTTAGAACTAGATCCATTGTGGTTTGGGTGTTTGATCGAACAGTGAATTTGCAGGTATAGGTTTTGAGAGAGTTTTGAGAGAGAAGGAGGGATATTTTGTGAGTTTAAAAGGATAAGTGTGTGAAAAAGGTATTTATTAGAAGTTTTAACCGCTTGAATCTTCTTTATTAGAAGTTTTAAAACCGCCTTTGGTTAAAAATCTCTTTATCAGAGGTTTTAAACTTATTAGGTCAAACCTCTGATGATGGGAAAAGTCAGATTTGCCCTTTTGACTTAAACTGCTGATGAAGGATTACTTCATCAGTAGTTCCCATTTTCTCATCAGTAGTTTTAACATCTGATGAGAAATGTTTTTATAAATACTTTATTCATAACTTCTGAAGTTTATTTTATCAGAAGTTACACACTTTTTCAGAAAGTTTATCCCTATACTGATGATTTTTGTTCATCAGTAGTTTCTCTCAAACTGTTTTTGTTTTTCAGAAGTTTTGTTTCAGACTTTTGACATTTGTAAGTGAAAACCAGAAAAAAAGATGGAAAAGGTTAATTTGAAAACCACCAAGGTAAACAGGATGGAATCAGGGGTGGAAAAAAGGAAAAATAAAATTTTTCATTTTGATTCCACCATGGTAAACAGGATGGAATCAAGGATGGAAAAAGGAAAAAGAAAAATTTTGATGCATAACAGTAGTGATTGATGTAGAAGTTTGATGTAGAGTTGGGTAGAATCAAGTGTTAACTTGGATTCTAACTGATATGCAGAAAAAAAAATAAAATAAACACTTACAAATTTAGCATTCCAAGCATGGAAACTAACTTCTGAAATGTTGATGTGTCAAGGGGTTTAGTGAAGATGTCAGCTATCTGATTAGCTGTTGCTACATGCTTCACCTCAATCTTGCCTTTTTCATAGCAATCTCTTATGAAATGGTATCTGATCTCAATATGTTTAGTTTTTGAGAACTGTACCGGATTTTGAATGATGCTAATGGCAGATTTGCTGTCTACAAACAAAGGTGTCTTGGTCTCTTTGATTCCATAATCAAGAAGTTGATATTGGAGCCATTGTATCTGTGATGTACAACTTGCAGCTGCAATGTATTCAGCTTCAGCAGTTGAAGTTGCAACAGATGTTTGCTTCTTTGATTGCCATGACACTAGACAGTTACCCAGGAATTGACAACCACCAGATGTTGACTTTCTTGTCATCTTACACCCTGCATAGTCACTATCTGAAAATGCTGATAACTTGGTATTGCTTGAAGCAGGATACCAAATTCCCAGCGTTGGAGTTCCTTTCAGATATCTAAAAATTCTTTTGACTGCAATAAGGTGTGATTCCCTTGGTGCTGATTGATATCTAGCACAGACACATGTTGAGAACATAATATCTGGTCTAGAAGCAGTTAAGTATAAAAGGGAACCTATCATGCATCTGTACATGGTTTGATCAACCTGTTTTCCTTGATCATCTGGTTCAACTTGTGTGATACGTGTCATGGGAGTGGAACATGATTTACAGTCATTTAAAGAAAATTTGTTCAATAATTCTTTAACATATTTTGATTGATGTATAAAAGTTCCATTTGTTTGTTGTTTGATCTGCAGTCCTAGAAAGTACTGCAGTTCTCCCATGGTACTCATCTCAAATTTTGATTGCATGAGTTTCTTAAAATCATCACACAATTTTGTGTTTGTTGAACCAAAGATGATATCATCAACATAAATTTGAACAAGTAAGACATGATTTCCAACATGTTTAATGAAAAGTGTTTTATCAATGGCACCTCTTGTAAAGTTATTTTTGAGTAAAAAGGTGGAGAGTGTATCATACCAGGCTCTTGGAGCCTGTTTGAGCCCATAAAGAGCTTTGTCTAGTCTGTACACCCACTCAGGATGAGAAGGATCCTCAAACCCAGGTGGCTGACAGACATACACCTCCTCTTTGATTTTACCATACAAAAATGCACTTTTCACATCCATTTGATAAACTTTTATTTGGTTGGAAATGGCATAGGCCAGAAATAACCTGATGGCCTCAAGCCTTGCAACTGGAGCAAAGGTTTCATCATAGTCAATTCCCTCTTCTTGAGAGTACCCTTGAACTACCAGTCTTGCCTTGTTCTTGATTATCATACCAGCTTCATCTTGTTTGTTCCTGAAAACCCATCTTGTACCAATTGGTTGCTTGTTTTGAGGTAAGGGACAGATTTCCCAGACCTGTTGCTTGTTGAACTGTAGTAGTTCATCTTGCATAGCCTGCACCCAATTGTTGTCTTTGAGGGCTTCCTGGTACTTCTTTGGTTCCAACTGTGAAATAAAGGCTGAGAATAGGCAAAAGTTGGAGAGCTGGTTTCTGGTCAGAACACCTGTTGCTATATCACCCATGATTTGATCAAGTGGATGATCTCTGTGTTCAATCAGTTGTTGTAAACCACTGACAGGTGTAGGTGGCTCTGGTTCTTCAAACAAACTACTGAGGTCTATGATATCTGGTTCAGCAGTTGCAGCTTCTTCAGTAGTTGCAGGTGCTGAAGCAGATGTTTGAGTTTGGCCTTCAGTATTTGTTTGATCAGAAGTTTGAAAAACTTCTGATGGTGTTGTAGTTGACTTAATGACTGTTTGAGGAGTCCATGGTGCAGGATCCTCATCTTCAAACCTTTGATCACCATAATAAGTAGGTTTGGAAGAAGTAACAGCCTTTTCAGGTCCAAAGTGAAAGTTGTCAAGGTCAAAGAGTTCAGCAGGATGTGCTGGAATAAGAGTGTGTTTTGACTCATTGAACTTGACATTCAATGTTTCTTCTACTATCCTGGTGTGAGAATTAAAAACCTTGTAGGCTTTTCTAGTTGAAGAGTAACCAAGAAAGTAACCTGAGTCAACTTTGGCAGCAAACTTTGAGATAGATTCCTTGATGTTCAAGATGAAACATTGACATCCAAAAGCCCTGAAAAAGGAGATAAGGGGCTTCATGCCATGAAGAACTTCATAGGCAGTTTTGGAATGTCTCTTGACCACAAGAACTCTATTCTGAACATAACATGCTGTGTTAACTGCTTCTGCCCAAAAGTACAATGGCAGTCCAGAATCAGCTAACATTGTTCTTGCTCCTTCTATCAGTGTTCTGTTCTTCCTTTCTACTACACCATTTTGTTCAGGAGTTCTGGGAACACTGTATTGTCTAATAATCCCTTTAGACAAACAGAATTCATCCAGAGTTTTGTTCCTGAACTCTGTCCCATTGTCACTTCTAATGGTTTTGACAGATAGAGAATATTGTTTCTCTACTTGTAGAATGAAGAACTTGATGATTTCAGCAGCCTCATCCTTGGAAAATAAGAAGAATACCCATGTGAATCTTGAGTAGTCATCAATGATGAAAAAGCAGTACTTCTTTTTACCAAGGCTCATAATCTTGACAGGCCCAAATAAGTCCATATGGAGTAGTTGAAGACATGCAGTTGTTTTTGATTCTTCAATAGACTTATAGGAGGACTTATGCTGTTTTCCCTTTAAACAGGATACACAGTGTTCTTGACACTGGTATACTTTCAAAGGTAGACCTCTGACCAAGCCCATTTTTGTGACTTTATTTATGGTTTTAAAGTTCACATGGCCAAGTCTCCTGTGCCAGAGATCTGTTTCTGAAGTTGATGCCCTTGAGAAGAAACAGGCAGTGTTGTTTAATACTTTGTCTTTCTCAATGTCCACTGCATAGACATTGCCACATCTTTTGGCAATCAGCAAAGTATGATCTTCTATAATCTTCTCAATCAACTTCTGGCCTTCTGGTGAGATGATCTTGCAAGCTGTCTTTGTGAAAAAGGAAGAATATCCTTTATCACACATTTGTGACACGCTCAGCAAGTTGTATTCAAGATTTTCCACCAGATTGACCTTATCAAACTGTATTTTGCCAGAGGAGACATTGCCATGTCCTAGCACATATCCCTTGGCATTGTTCCCAAAGGACACAGATCCTTCTCTTTGGCTGATAAAGTTGTTTATCAGGTATCTGCATCCAGTCATGTGCATAGAGCCTCCACTATCAACATACCATATGCTGTTTAAGCCCCTGGAAACTCTCTGCACATAAAAGCAAATTAGTTAGATTTGGAAACCCAAGCCTGTTTGGCTTTGGGTTTGCTCTTGAGAACAGTTACAGTTTGTTCTTGACCAGGTTGAGAAATCCATGTCTTTTTGGCAATGGATTTTTCATGAAGAACCATGGTGGTAGCCTTTTTAGGACCACCATCAACCTTGGTCATCAGTAGTTCTACCATGTTCTTTAGATTTTGAATCTCAGCAGTTTGTGAAACTGCTGATGATTCTGGTCTAACTACTGAGAAGGAATTTTGAGAAAAAGATTTTGGTTGAGATTTTATCTTTTTCTGAGAAAAGGTGTTTTCAGGTTGTTGTTTCTTGGGTTTAAAGATTTTTTCATAATCATTTCTGATTTGATTTCCCACAACCTGTTGTTTAAATTTTTGATTGAACTGAATTCCTTTTCTGTATCTACAAAATTCAGTTTTGTGGTTGAACAGGCCACAAATTTCACATTCTTTTGCCTTAAGTTTTTGATCAGAAGGCAAATTTCTGACAGTTGTGAAAAGATTTTGCTCATCAGTAGTTTTCAGGGTCTCAACTCCTGAAGTAGATGAAACTACTGATGGCTTGTTGTCAGTTTTTGTAAATACTTCTGAAGTACTTTTTTTAAAAATGCCAGGATTTCTGTTTAGAAAATTTTCATGGAAAGATGTGCAATCTTTCCCTTCAGAAGTTTCATTTGAAACAATTCTTCTCCCATCTTCAGTAGTTTTGGGAGAAAAATCTGTTGGTGTTTCAACATGATGGTATCCTATGCCAAACTTAACATTTGAAGCACTTTGTTTGTTTAGCAGTAGTTGATACCCCCTACAAGATTCAACCCATTTTTCACAAGTGATCCTGGTGTCAGCAAGCTCTTGTCTGACATCTCCCAGGTCATTTAGCATTATTTTGATTTGTGCTTGGGTTTCAATAGCAGAGTCAGTTAATTTAGAAACCTCTTTTGTTTTAGCACACAGTTTTCTTTCCAAATCACATTTTATCTGTGTGTATTTTCTTTCTAAATCATTGGCTTTGCCTTGTAGGTGCACGTTTGTCTCTCTTATGAGAGCAAAAGTTTCTTTGCAAGAGTTTGAACAAAGTTTTGTCAAAGATTCTTTTGATACCTGAGACAATGCAGATTTTGAGGTACAGCCTTCAAATGCCATTAAGGCAAAGTTCTTTCTGCCATTGTCTGGTTCTCCCCAGTTGATGTCAAACACTTTGTTGTCTGCATCAGGATTACACTCTGTGGTGTCATAAGGGAGACTGCTCCAGTCAACATACCCCGAGGTAAAGAGACTTTGTTGAGGGGGTTGTTGAGGCTGTGGAGGAAGTTGAGCAGCTGGAAAGGGAGGGATTGATTGTTGGCTCTGCATCTGTTGAGCAGGCACTTGAACATATTGTACTTGAGGCATATATTGCTGTTGAGGAGCTTGTGCCTGTACAAAATGAGCACTCCCTTGAGTTCCATTGTTCCTATTATAATTGGGGTTATAGTTATTTCCAGATTGTGATTGGTTAAAGCTAGAGCTTCTACACTCTCTAGCAAAGTGTCCCAACTTCTGACACTTGTGACATCTCAGTTTAGATTTGTCAAAACCAATTTTTGTATTACTGGTCAATCCTGGAAATTTCCTTCCTGACCTTTTATAAAACTTGTTAGTTTTAATGCTTAGCATGGCCAGTTGGTGAAGTATGTCCATTTCTTCCAAGTCATCACTGCTAAAATTTTTCAAATCATCCATGATAAAACATAGATTATCAGCAGTTTGACTTTGGTCATCATTGTCATAACCTGGGAAAGATCTTTCTGATGAGATCCCAGTGGTTATGTCAATATTGTCATAAGATCCATAGGAACAAGTTGGTGAATCTTGTCCCAAAAGTGCTGTACTACCTGGCAGGTAGTCATCAGCAGTTTTACCAGAAGTTTGTAATTTCTTCTTTTGATCGATTTCTCTTTCAAAAGTGAGCAATCTCCCATGGAGTTTTGTAAGAGTGAGGGAGCTAAAATCTGGTGAGGATCTTAAGACAATGGAGTAAGTTTCCCATTTGTCAGGTAGAGACCTTAAAAATCTATGTAACATAGATACTGTTGTATAGGTCTGCCCATTTAACTTTAGCTCAGAGATTAATGAGGAGAATCTTTCAAATTGTTGTGTCAAAGTTTCCCCATTAATATAAGCAAATGTTTCATATTGTTGAGCCAAAATTTCTCTGGTGTTGGCAATCACCTCTTCAGTTCCTCCAAACTGTTCTTTAAGACAGTCCCAAAGTTCTTTGGCACTTTCACAATGTAAAAGGCCAGAGTATATTTCATTTGGGAGAGCCATTGCCAACATAGAGAATGCCTTAGCATCTAGCTCAAGTTTTAGGAAATCTTCATCTGTATAGTCTTTGGGATCCTTAGGAATCCCTTCTTTAGTTTCAAGGTTTATGTTTACTGGTTTGTGTGGACCATATATCACAGATCTCCAACAACCAGTGTTGGTTTGTGACAAGGTATGTGCCATTCTTTTCTGCCATATATTGTACTCATTTCTCACAAGCATGGCAGGTTTGGTGGCAGAACCAGTATTGTGTGGATCCATTTTTAAAGAGTATAGATTTGTCTGATGACTCTTTTAAGTGATGGATATTGATAAAAAGTGAACTTTTGATCTTTTTATTGAATATCAATAAGAGCTTTGTGTCTGATTCTCAATTTGTTAGATTGATATGTGATCAGATAAACCAATGCTCTGATACCAATTGTTGGATCAGTTGGCTCTTGTTTGCTAAGTAAGAACTTGCTATCTTGACACTTAAGTGTTTAGCAAGTCCTTGTAAATCAGATTATAAGCACAGCGGAATGTTATAAGTTAAAGCAACACTTTTTATGCAAAGGCAGAGTAGTAACTCCCCCTTGATGTTTGAAACTAAATAACTGACAAAGTATTTATTATGAATCTAAGTTGTAAATGAGAATTAGATACTTAGAGAGATTCACAATAAATACAGAAATGGAATATAACAATGAGAGTGTTTGAAGGATTTTTCTGTTGAAAATCAATGTCTAAAATAGAAGGTTGAAGCCTCCTATTTATAGACGATTACATGCATGTATCTTGCCTAAAAAGCAAGCACAGAAAGTCCAGTGACAAGTTGCACAAGTTGCAACATTGAAAGAAACAAATAAAGCTAAAAGTAATATTAAACAATAAACTACTGATGCAAAAGGGCGGTGGGAAATATCTTCTGCTAAGTGCTGATGAAGGACAACTACTGAAGAGTAGTTTTGTCTTCAGTACTTCTGAAGTGAACTTGTCTGGTTTGGACTTCAGAACTTCTGCAACTTCAGCACTTCTTCATATCTTCTAATCAGCAGTTTCTTGTCTTCTTTTTAGTACTTCTATACTTAGCCAAAAATGACAGAAGTGAATTAGACTAAGGTTTACAAAAGTGGTTTCACCAATCCTCTTTGTCCTAACAACCTTGTACCACCAGTCTTTCCTTGTTCTTGATGATTAAACCAGACTCATCTTGTTTGTTTCTGAAAAGACATCTTGTTTCAATTGGTTGTTTGTTTGGAGGTAAGGGACAAATTTCCCAAACCTGTTATTTCTTGAACTATAGTAGTTCATCTTGCATTGCCTCAACCCAACTGTTGTCTTTGAGGGCTTCCTGATACTTCTTTGGTTTCAAGTTCCGACTGAGAAATGAATGCTGAGAATAAGCAGAAGTTGGAGAGCTTGTTTCTTGTAAGTACCCCTGATGCAATATCGCCCATGATTTGATCCAATAGATGATCTTTGTGTTCAATTAGTTGTTGTAAACCACTGACAGGTGTAGGCTCTTGTACTTCTTCAAACAAACCATTGAGGTTGATAACATCTGGTTCAGCTGTTTGAACATCTTCAGTAGTTGCACGAGCTGAATCAGATGTTTGAGTTTGTTCGTCAGTAGTTGTTGAATCAGAAGTTTGAGGAACTTCTGATGGTTTGAAAGTTGATTTAATGACCGTATTTGGAGTCCATGATGGAGGACCATCATCATCAAACCCTTGATCACCATAATAAGTGGATTTTAATGAATCAACAGTCTTTTCAGGTCCGAAATTAAAACTGTCAAGGTCAAAGAGTTCAGCAGGATGTGATGGAATGAGTGCATGTTTTAACTTATTGAACTTGATATTCAGTGTTTCTTCACATATCTTGGTTCTGGAGTTGAATACCTTGTAAGCTTTTCTACTTGAAGAATAACCAAGAAAGTAACCTGAGTCAACTTTAGCAACAAACTTTGAAATAGAGTCTTTGATGTTGAGGATAAAACATTGACATCCAAAAGCCATGAAAAAGGAGACAAGGGGCTTAATGCCATGAAGAATTTCATATGCAGTTTTGGAATGTCTCTTGGTGATTAGAACTCTATTCTAAACATAGCAAGCTGTGTTGACTGCTTCAGCCCAAAAATAAAGAGGTAGGCCTGAATCAGTTAACATTGTTCTTGCTGCTTTAATCAATGTTCTGTTCTTCCTTTCTACCACACCATTTTGTTCAGGAGTTCTGGGAATGCCAAACTGTCTAACAATCCCTTTAGACAGGAAGAATTCATCCAGAGTTTTGTTCCTGAACTCTGTCCCATTGTCACTTCTTATGACTTTGACAGAGAGAGAATATTGCTTCTCTACTTGTAGAATGAAGAACTTGATAATTTCAGCTGCCTCATCCTTGGAAAATAAGAAGAAGACCCACGTGAATCTTGAGTAGTCATCAATGATGACTAAGCAGTACTTCTTCTTACCAAGGCTCATGATTTTGACTGGCCAAAATAAGTCTATATGGAGTAGTTGAAGACATGTAGTTGTTTTTGATTCTTTAATAGACTTATAAGAGGACTTATGCTGTTTTCCCTTAAGACTAGATACACAGTGTTCTTGACACTGGTATACTTTCAAGGGTAGACCTCTGAGCAAGCCCATTTTTGTGACTTTATTTATGGTTTTAAAGTTCACATGGCCAAGTCTCCTATGCCAAAGGCCTGTCTCTGAAGTTGATGCCTTTGAGAAGAAACATGCAGGGTTGTTAAGTACTTTGTCTTTTTCAATGTCCATTGCATAGACATTGCCACATCTTTTGGCAATCAACAAAGTATGATCTTCAATGATCTTCTCTATCAACTTCTGGCCTTCTGGTGATATGATCTTGCATGCTGTTTTGGTGAAAAAGGAAGAATATCCTTTATCACGCATTTGTGAAACACTTAGCAAGTTGTACTCAAGGTTTTTAACCAGATTGACCTTGTCAAACTGCATTTTGCCTGAGGATACATTGCCATATCCTAGCACATATCCCTTTGCATTATTCCCAAAGGACACAGATCCTTCACTTTGACTTATGAAATTGTTGATCAGGTACCTGCATCCAGTCATGTGCATTGAGCCTCCACTATCAACATACCAAATGCTATTTATACCTCTGGACACCCTCTTCATAAAGAGTAGATTAGTTAGATTTAGGAACCTAAGCCAATTTGGCTTTGGGTGTACTCTTAGGAATTGTAGCAGTTTGTTTTGGACCATTTTTAGAAATCCATGTCTTTTTGGCAATGAATTTATTTTTGAGAACAATGGTGGGACCTTTTTGAGGTTCACCATTTCTACTTCTGCAGGACTTTCTTTTTCATTTGTAAGAAAGTTCTGATTAAAAGATGTGCATTCTTTCATTTCAGAAGTTTGAACTATTCTACTCCCATCATCAGCAGTTTTAGGAGTAAAATCAGTTGGTGATTCAGTATGATTGTACCCAATGCCAAACTTAACATTTGATGCAATTTGTTTGTTAAGCAGCATTTAGTAACCTCTACATGACTCCACCCAATTTTCACAATCAACATTGGTGTCAGCAAGCTCTTTTCCTGACTTTTCCTAGGTTTTCTATCATGCTTTTTATTTGTGCATGGGTTTCAATAGCATTGTTAGTTAATTTAGAAAGAGTTAATTGCCAATTTAGTCCCTGAGGTTTGTCAAAAATTGTCACTTTCATCCAAATCTTTTTTTTGTCAATTTAGTCCCTGAGGTTTCAATAATCTCCCTTAGAACAGATGATGCCAAAACTAAGCTTTATTAAGATCTTTATTGCTTCATCATCATCATCTCTCTTATCTGACCTTTGAATTGTAATTCAAAGTCAATTCAAAGTCTAGAGGGATCAAATCGTCAGGATCCCTTTCAAGCTCAAGACTTAGTAAGTCTTGCAGATCAGTAGCCTTCAGACCATAGGCTTTATTCATGGTGATCTTTTCAACTTCTCCATCAGAATTGAGCTATGTCAATTCTTGGTTATCTTTATTAGATTTCCATTCCAGAATTTTACAATCTGCTGGATTTCCTGGACAGAGGGTTATTTGGGATGAGTTTAGGGATAAAGGTCCGCTGATAAGCTGCCTGACCATATCACTAACAACATTTGAATGATATCGAAGTTGATAATCCATCCCCTCCTTTCTGAATGAATCTTCACACTTCTTCTTGTTTTCTTCTTACATTTCTTTCTTCCTTTTAACGTGTTTCCTTGCAGTAATTGAAATATAATCTAATGAGTACATACTTTTGGAAGCTAAGGTCTGTTGAGGAGGTTTGTCACACCCCGTCAAGGCGGAAATGCGAGGTGCGACTTAGAATGATTTCTAAGCACAAAGGTCACACTGACATTAATTAAAATAAAATAGGAACTTCCATTAAACAACCAAGTTTGTCAAACATAAAGATAATTGTTCAATTTCAAGACCATTGTATAAAAATGTTTAGGGTTAAAACAACAACACAATGGTTCAAAAGGAGGTATCCCATAAATGCTCGCACAGGACCCCCACAAGTTCCATGGTCCATGATAATTTCCTAGAAAACATGCATGTACAAATATAGGTCAACATAAAGTTGGTGAGTTCACGGGTTTTCTATATGATGGACATGTAATCCATAACTGACTAAATCATTGCCTAGCTAGGGAAATAAATAATATGTGATCTGACATGAGCTCATAACCAAACATTGACATGTTGTGCCTCGCCCATTATGTGACACCTGGTAATTTAGCAGATAATTAACCGTACTTATTTAAAGTTAAGTATATGTTTAAAAATAATATTTAAAGCTAAAAAAGTGAATTTTAAGTCCAAAAGCTTATTTTATATGTGAAAATATGAGTAGAGGTGTCATATTTAAAATCTTGTCGCGTAGCGATTTTGCGCGTGAAAACGATCGTTGGTGATGACTCGGCTAATATTTAAAGTCCGAAATTTGAAATTTATGCTTGAAATGATCTTTCTAAACATATTTAGTTGAAAAATATGGAGAAATAACTTTAGAGTATAAAAATTGTGATCTTAGTCGCAATGCGCGATACCGCGCAATCTGCGCGCCTATACCATGAGAATTCAACGTCTTTACACCGGATAGCCCCTAATATTTGTTAAAATATAACACTTGGGTCTCTAATTCATGTGTTATATGTTATATTGGGCCTGTGACATAGTTGTTATGTTGGGCTCATTATGGTTATAAGTGAGTTATGTTTTCTATGTGGCCCATGGCCCATATGTGGTATTGTTGCAAGTTGTTTCAGGGATTAATATTGTCCGTTGGATTAGATCTTGATCAAGGGCTGAGGATTGTTCTCGTGTTCCCAGGAGAAGCTTCAAGGCCTGAGTATAAATAAATTATTATTTGTGATATTATTCATTCTCTCTGTATTCGTCTTCCTGTAGCTCTCGAGCATCTAGGGTTTCGCTGTTCTCTGTTATATCTGATCTTCTTGAGCTGTAAGAAGATCAGGAAGGTCTTGTGAAGGAGATTACGCTTGTGTAATCTCTGGTCTGATCGTGTGTTCGATCGTCTGAGTCGTCTAGTTGTAAGTTGTTTGATAAACATTCATTATAGTCAACTGATCTAATCAATCAGTTGACATATTATTCTTTAGAATCTCTCTTATTTTAAAGAGATTCAGGGTATTTGGGGGGCAACGTTTTGGTTTGGGTTAATAAGATCTTGTCACCTGTTTTGTCGCCTACATCTACTTGTTCTTGGTTTATTCTGAGTTTGTGTTGGCTCAGATCTATTGTGTTGTGGTTTGGATCATTAAATTTTACAATATTTACTTGACTTGTATAATATTATGTCTTGAGTCAAAAATATTATTTTTGGGTGTGTTGGGTATTTAAAACAGTTAAAGGCCTATACCGCGTTAACTAGTAGTATACCCGCTAATCTACACCTAATACCCACTTAATAATATAATATTATGTTAAATACAACTCATGTATGCTATGAGTATGTATGTGTCGAGTATATACCTGCTCTAACACATCCCTAGGAGGTGAGTCATGCAATAGGTGATGATTAGTTCTACACTTCACCTCTTGAGTTCCACCATCCACCACATAAGACTTGTCCTCTTCCACACCACCATAACCATCCGCCACCCATCCCTCTCTCTCTATAATTATTTTTCAACTCAAAACCATTAAGAATTCAGCCACATTTCATCAAAACATCCAAGAAAAAGCTTAGAAAATGAAGATTTGAGCAAGATTTCTTAAGGGTTTTCAAAACTATTATCCACATTCTTCTTAAAGGTAAAAACCCCAACTTTGTTCATCTCATTTTAACCTTTTTCATCTCTAACTTGGATGATTCACACAACTAAACTTATAAACATATGGTTTTTATAAAAATTAAAGAGAGATTGGATGGATATATATATATATATATATATATATATATATATATATATATATATATGGGTATGTTTTAAAAATCTAAACTCCAAATTGTTCTTGCATGTGTGATCAACCCTTCGAATATCAAAATCCATGTAATTATACACACAAATTCAAGAGAAAGATTGAAAAACTCAAGGTTAATTCTGTATAAATATGGATTTTGTTAATTTTCTTATATAAACATGATGAATCAAGGTTTAAAATGTGGGATTTCAAATCAAAAATGAAAAACAAAGAATTATTATATTTATATATGTATGCCGTGAGGTGTATATATATGTATAGGAATGAGATTTTCTTGATTAATCATAATTAAATGACTTTTATACATAACAAGAGTGGTTAAAAACATGGATTTGACACATGAAATTTAACCTTGAAAATGTTAGTTTAAAACAGAAAATTTCATAAAAATAATAACTTAGAAAAACCCACATTTTGATCTTGGATCATGGAGGATAAGTTACAAGACAATTGGTGATAATTTAGACTTAAAACATATGGAAATTTAAAGGTTTTATGAAGGTTTTTAAAATCTGATTTAGATCAGAAAGTTTGGTCCATAAATGTGTATAAAATAACTTGTGTTTTTGTAGAAAATGATTGGACTTATTTAGAAGAAAATGGGTAAAAGTTTTTAAATTATGGGCCTAAATGGGTGATTTTAAAAGAAATATAAGGCCTGACTATTGATAATAAAAATCACCTAAAAGTCCATCCAATAACTGGTTTTGACCAAAAAGTTTGAGTATTGGCACAAAAACTAAGTTTTGACGAAGTCCGGTACAAAACTATGCGATAAAAAGGTGAAAAACGACATAATTTGTATAAATTTCAAATCTGATTTAGAACAGGTTTCAAAAGTGTATTTTTGAAATAAAAAGGTATAATTAAAGGTATAATTGAGATCCTATATGTTTCATAAGTCACACGAATTGGAACTTTGATAAATTGCCAAATTATCGCCTAAAACCGACAAGTTGCGTAACTTGGTATTTCGCATGTTTTAAATAGTTGGACTAGCTTGTACATAATAATATATGAAATAAGCCAAAGAAATATTATGTGTGAGATCATAAAATAAAGGTGCTAAGTGTTTTAGTGTAAAAATAACGGACCAAAAACGAGTCATGATCACCAACGAGTCGTGCTTAAAAACAAGTATTTTTTAAAATAAATACTTTCTAAAGATTACATTTTCTAAAGAAAATGTTGTGTGAAATGTCACACCCTCAAATTCCACTTGCGGGGTTTTACCGCGAGGCGCATGACAAACCAGGATTCAAGTCAACGGTCACAATAAACAACACTATATGCATAACACAAAACCCAAAAGATATAATTATAAAAGCATAAACTGTAGCGGAAGCTTTAAATGTTTACAACCCAAAAGACATAGTTCAAATGTTTAATGAAGACCATGCTCTAAACCCTAGACGCCCGTGCCGACTCGTGCGCCTAGATCCAGTTGTTGCTACCTTAGCGACCTGAGAAAAAAACATGCCAAAAGACGTCAACATATAATGCTGGTGAGTTCACAGGTTTGTTCAAAAATGTTATCCAAATGTTACCATGTCCATACTATATCAATGCTACCAAGTACGCTAGCTAGGCGTATGTTTTATTACTACTACGATTGGAAACCATTACTGGACACGTTTAGCAATGTTTAGCATGTTTAGCAGCCCGTAATGTTCAGCACGATAATGTTCCTGTTCTAGACAATATGCACCCGCCCGGCCCTCCAAGCCGACGAGTGGGGCAGGTCACGCCCAATAGATCTATCCACATTTCCCCCGTTGTGCAAACCCGCACATTCATCGTTTCCCCCGGGACTTTCCAAAAGATCGTATAGCAATATAAAGTTAAAACCATAGTATGACATATGTTACCAAAACTGTTTAGCGCATGTTTTCTCCCCCAAAAGTTAAAGCAGTAAAAGTGGGGCCGTGAACTCACCTTAGATAGCGTTCTTCAAATATAAGTAAAGATGTTTAGCCCTTGATAATCCCTCTACCGGAGATCTATCAAAATGTTCACATAAGTGTTCCGACTAATAACCATAAGGTTATCTAGCCCCCGATTGTCCAGATCATAACCGAGTATGTTTTAAAACGTGTTTAAATGTTTAACCGACACACTAGACCGACCCGACATCCCGTTGGTGACCCATTACCCTAACTAATCAAGTACACATAGATTACATGCAAGGTTCAAGCATAAAACACTTAGTTTGTATCAAAAATCTCATTTTTGTTAACGTAGGGTCGAACGTAGTCCTGGGAGGTCGAAGGTGGCCTTAACTGGTCGAATGTGGCTTTGAACCTCCACCTTCGCCCCTTTTCTTCCCACCTTCGCCCCTTTTAGTTCATTCGCCCCCTGGAACCCACCTTCGCCCCTTTTAGTTCATTCGCCCCTTTTAGTTTCCAGGTTCGCCCCCTGGAACCCACCTTCGACCGTTCGACTGGTCGAAGGTATTCCAGGTTCGCCCCTGATGTCAGATTTTTCCAAAAAACGCGTCGAAAAACATCCGAAAACATCACGAAACATCACGAGTTACAACAGTCAAGCATCATTAATATATTCCTACGAAACCCTACCAATTTTACCCCAAAATCTATCCGTTTTACAAGTTTCCTAAAATAGTAAATTATGGAGATGTCACATCACCATGCATGAAAATATTACCCAATTAGGAAACTTTCTGAAATCGATCAATAATCCGTCCATCATACTCGAATCATCATGAACAAGAAACCCTTATCATAACCTTATCATAATCATCCAAAAACAAACCCTAAATCTAACTAAAAACCCCTTTAATCGCCAAAACACCATCAACAATCAAAGGTAACATGTTTCAATCATAACCCATCATTAATAACAGCCCTAGGTTGTTGTCATATCATCTATACAACAAGTAATCATCAAACAATGCATAATATCATACTAACACATGTTTATTTGCATAAAAACTCATTGTTTATCAATAGGTTTTGGTTAGGAAAGGTTTTTATTCATAAAATAGGTTGATATCAGATCTGGACCCTTGGGGTTTAGATTAAAACAAGTCAAAATTGTTTAAAAAGGATTTGTAATGAAGAACACACCTTAGATCTTCACTTGTAATGATTTAGAGAGTTAGGTTATGAAAAACAAGCTCAAAAACTCCTTCCCCAATGATAATAGCTGATAGAGAGTGTTTGGAGGCGTTTAGGGTTTGTGAAATGGTGAAAAATGGCTAAGGATGGTATTTATACCGAGTCCAGGTTCGCCCAGTTCATGTGGTCGAATGTGGAACTTTTCCACATTCGCCTCTTTTTAATGGTCGAATGTGGAATCTTTCCACATTCGCCCACTTTGTTTCCACATTCGCCCATTTCTCAAGTCCCATTTCCACATTCGCCCATTATTTCCACATTCAGGTCATCAGCACTTTTTAACACATGTTAACAGCACTTTTAACACATGTTAACCTTTTTTTCCAGTTTGTCGTGTTTAACGCATTCTAACACATCTTAACACATAAGCATGCATCCATAGTCTATACTTAGCATGTTTAGGCACGTATAATCATTTGTGCATCATTTAAGCAAGTATAAGCATACAATTCACCACACGACCCATAATCTACACATATACTTAATTAGTTCATGTAATGTCACCAACGACGGAACCCGGTACTAATGTATTCCCAAAACGACTCCCAATGATCCTCCAGATCATTGACCCTGGACAATCCAAATTTGACCCGACTCAACTGACCCAGTTAAGTTTGTTTATAAACGTTTCTCGCTAAGGTAGACTTAGATGTTACTATTATGTTTAAGCCGAACGTGCCGGGTGTCACATGAAAAGTCTAAGTTAGGTGAAAAACTTACGGAAAATAAGTAAAATATGGTTGTTTACACGATTTACATGATTAGGAAATCGGACCGACCAGAAACGAGCTTTTGGAAAATAATCTGAATTGATCACAAGGTGAGTTCACAACCCCACTTTTTATAAGTTTTTATAAATAATTTTGGGGGAAAAATACGATAGTAAGTTAAATAGATTACGGGAAAAGACAACGGTAAATATGGAATATCTTTGAGTATAAGGGCGGTTAATAGTCTTTTGGGAAAGAACGATGGAAAAGAAATCTTAAGATAATGTTCCCAAGCCCATTCATAATCATTAACCTTGGTAATAAGGGCGAGTGAAGTGTTGATGGATCAATCGGGTTGACGACTCTAGCCGATACAAGTCGCAATACGGAAAACTACTTCTGAAGGAGGGTGTATTGAAACACCGGTATTATAAGCTTATACAGCGTAAACACATATTCATATTCCTAGCTAGTTTATGAATCCGCATGATTGTCAAAGTAATCTATTGGTATTAAAAGTAGACTTTTAGTGGATAAGACAAAAAGGGTTTTAAAGATAGACTTTTCATGGATAAAATGAAAAGGGTTTAAAAGATAGACTTTTCATGGATAAAATGAAAAGGGTTTTAAAGATAAACTTTTCGTGGATAAAATGAAAAGGGTTATTATTGTTTTTGCAAGAATAGCAAAAATGTTTATTAAAAGAACCCTGTGAATTCACCAACCTCGTGTTGACAAAAATGTTTTAACGTGTTTTTCAGGTACATGAGATTGGCTTCGGGATTTGGCGAAAACAGTGTTTTAGCAATAAAGTGTTTGGACATGTATTTGAATAAGATTTTGGGGACCTATGTATCAATAAGATCCATTTTGGGTCTTAACTTAAAACTTTTATGTAATATGAGTTTTGTATAAACTTTGTCCAAATGCTTTATATTTGTTATTACACCATTGATTCCCAACCTCCGTTCACCACCATGCTAAGTCTTCCGTTGTGGCATTTTGGGGTGTGACACATTATACACTAAAAACAATGAAATAATGTGAAATAGAAGCACTCTTTTGATATATGTCATCCGGTCAAAGCGACTGACCAAGAGTGGGGGTGTCAACCCAATAGATCTATTCCGGTGTTTCATGGCTAAGTCCATAGCTAATGGTTATGGTATGATGTATGAAGCGAGGGCTTAATGGATCCTAAACCTTAATGTCTCATGTTCACATAATAGTCATGATTGTAATTGAAAACTGTACGCATGTTTTCCCCCAGAAAAATGTAAAAACAGTAAAAAGGGACCGTGAAAAACTCACTCGAGTTCGCGATTAGATTAGAGTGTCATCGATGAACACGATCACGAACTTGTCGAGGTAAGGTTTACACACCATGTTCATCAGATCCATGAACACTGCTGGTGCGTTGGTCAAGCTAAACGGCATAGCCATGAACTCATAATGGCCATACCGCGTCCTGAAGGCGGTCTTTGGAATGTCCTCCTCATGAATGCGCAACTGGTGATAGCCTGACCTCAAATCAATCTTTGAGTAGAAACTGGAACCTTGCAATTGGTCGAATAGATCGTAAATCCTGGGAAGAGGATAACGGTTCTTCACAGTAAGCTTGTTCAACTCTCTATGGTCGATGCACATGCAAAACGATCTATCCTTCTTCTTGACAAAGAGTATTGGAGCTCCCTAGGGTGAAGAGCTGGGTCGAATGAATCCTTTGTCAAGCAACTCTTGCAGTTGGTTGGACAGTTCTTACATCTCAGATGGAGCCAACCGGTAAGGTGAACGGGCTACGGGAGCAGCTCTAGATCGATACGAAACTTGACTTGCCTCGGGGTTGGCAATCCGGGTAGATCTTCGAGAAAGACTTCTGGAAAATTTCAAACGACAGGGTTGTCTTCGATTCTTCTCTCCCCTGGTTTCTTTTTGATCACATACACTAAGAATTCAACATGGCCTTTCCGCAAGCACTTCTGGGCCTTCATGCAAGATACGAACCGCAACGGTGTCTTCCTGCACTCCCCCTGTATGGACAAAATCTCTCCATTGGGCAATGGAACTCAAACCATTTTCGCGAAACAGATAACCTCAGCGCGGTTCTTCGACTACCAATCCATGCCAACAACAATGTCAAAACTTCCCAATTCGATCGGTAGGAGGTCAATACGGAACTCATGATCTCCCAACTTCAACGCACAATTCTTAACTACTTCTTCGGACCTAATTGTCTTACCATTGGCCAATTCTAATGAATAATGTGTGTGCAACTTATTTGACTCTAATCCGAGGGCTCGTCTAAAGTCGGTTGACACAAAGCTTAAATCGGCACCGATATAAAAAGGCACAGAAGCAGTATGATTATTAACGAGCAACATACCCGTGACAACGTTAGGATCGTCACGTGCGTCATCTGCACCCATGACAAAAGCCCTGCCACGAGCTTGACCCTTCAGCTTGCGGTAGTCATTATTGAAATGGTCGGTAGATCCACATTCAAAACATCCAAGTTTACCATCAGAATTCCCAACTGCCTTAGACCGGCACTGCACTATAGGATGCCCCATCCGCCTACACTTCTCACACTTGATAATGTTGCATGTCCCCACATGATGATACTTGCATTTGTTGCAAAGTGGGTCGTGCCCATTGTATGGTTTGCGAGTTTCGGTAGTGGTGGCGACAAAGGCTTTGATGGTTTCGGGCTTCTTGTTGGAATTGCTTTCGGTGCCTTTCTCCTTCTTGAAGTTGGACCACTTGCGCTTATGTCCATACCTTTCACCCTTGTCTGATTTCTTCTGGGTCAGAGAACCCAAGCGTACCGCATCGTCGGTAAGGCTGTGAGCAAGGGTGACAGCATGCTGAATGGAAGCTGGAGCAGCAGTGGTAACCATGCTACGAATTTTAGGAGAATGTCCCTAGATGTATCTCTTTACCCGCTTGTACTCATGGGTAACAATGTGTGGACCTAAATGAGAAAGCTCGTGAAATCGAGTGGTATAGGCAGTGATATCCGCACCGTTCATGGAAAAATTCTAGACGTCGGTCTACAATTTCTGTAGTTCACTCCGTGGGCAATACTTGTCCATCAACATCGACTTCAACTCAGCCCAAGAAAGATTGTATGCAGCTTCATGACCCAAGGTCTGCACATGTAAGTTCCAGCATGTCAGGGCCTCGTCCTGAAAGGTGCAAGTGATGTACTTGATCTTTTGGTCTTCTGAGCAACCACTGATATCGAGCACTGACTCCGTTTTCTCAATCCATCGGACAATACCAATTGCTCCTTCTGACCCACAAAAGTTCCAGGGCTTGCATGCCATGAAGGTCTTGTAGGAACACCAACATATGGGATTCTCTACTTCTATAGCGTCAGAAAGATCGGATTGTCAACGAAAGGATTGGCATAAATACGATCAAGACTAAGAAGGAATAGGCAAAAGCTTTACCAGTCTCAGGTTCCAGGGTTCTGCCATCGGTTGGGGTGTTACATGCCGGCCCGTGCCGCCACCATCACGGGAGAGGGTTCAAAAACTTGATGTGCGAAAATGTGTATTAAATAAATTCGGGTCAACTTTTAAAAATGGAAAAACCCGCTGAACCACACACTAACGGCAAGTGCACCGGTCGCAGTGTAGCAAAGCAAGTAAGTCCGGAATATCGATCCGTGGACACAATGTGGCGACTCTCGGTACTAGACCTCTATCGACTCCTAGCCTAGCAAATTGGATTGTTGTTGATTTTTATATTAATTAATTACTAAATTAAAAAAAATTAAAAGACTTAACTAATAGATAGCAGAGGATTAATAAGAAGGGAAATCAGAGATGGGAAAGGCAACCACCTAGGTATCGAATCCTACTAATGAAATTGGAACTTCCCCGGCTTTGGAAACTATGTTGGCAATCAGGATCTTATAATATTCACCCCTAGTATCCTAGTGGCTCACGGATCATTTACCAAGACTGACCAAAAAGGAATCCTAAAGGCTACTAATCTCACTGATTGGTTAGATCACCTCTCGGTCTCACTAACTATGCTAAAGTACTTGCTAGACTGGTTTAGATTTCTCAATCTCCAATCACAATACACCCTAAAGTGCAAGGAGTAACCTGTAAAGTCAATCTATGACACAGATAAGCAAATAATACTAGAGAACATAGGAAAACCTGATCTCTCAGCGTTTCTAGCCTAAACCTCTAGCACCAAAGACAAACCTGACTACCTATCACCTCTCGGTCTCAAGAGTAGGAATAATACAAATTACCTCTAAACTCCCAATTAATGTTCCTATGAAATTCAGGCCTAAAACCATAAAATAAACTACAAGCACAAAGCAAGTAATTCTAACAAGTATCCAAACATGAAAGACATTCACTAAGACACTCGTGGAACATTAAAAGATCATAAATTAGTAAAAAGTACGCACACACATCATAGAATCATAAACAAGTTTCTTACTAAAACATAAATCCAACTATAAAATCCAAATCCGAAACATAAACCAAAATTAAATAGTCATCATCTTCATCCTAGCTGACCACTAATGTTTTAGCCAAACATAATTAGTGAAAACAATAAAAACATAGGTTCAAGAAAAATAAAAGTTATATTAATAATATTTATAAACACGAAGTCAATAAATATAAAAACTAAACTTATTATAGTCAAACCCGTAGGTTCAATCTTAAACCCGTGCCTTCTTCCCCTTTCCTTCTTCTCCTTTTTTTTTTGTGAGCTGTTCTTCGTGATCTGCCCTCTTCTGTTGCGGCTGTGTAACTCCCTTTGGTAATGTTTTCGATGAATAATAATCCCCCGTATAAAATATAGGTGTCATCCAATATATAACATGTGCCATAGGGTTTTGACATTGGGCCTAAAAGTTTTTTGTTTTTCTTGTTTCTCAAAAATTACGAGACAGTCTCTTTGTTTCTTTTTTTTTCTTTTTATTTTATTTTATTATTATTATAGCTTTCAACTCGGGTGTTCTTCGCTCGACCAAAGTTTCTCGTTTACGCTCCAACGTCCATGAACACTTGCTCTCGAGTGTTGGTGTCTCGATTAAATTCTTTCGTTTTGAGCTCATTTTCTCCAATCACCTATAAAATAATAAAATATATAAATACATAATAAAAACGACACGAAACGACTACAAACTTGATCAAATAATATACAAAATACATAGGAAATTAGATGTGTTTTGCAACACATCAAACATCCCCACACTTAAACCTTTTGCGTCCCGAAAAAGAATTATACAAAATCCCAGAAAACATTTTCAACAAAGCACTTAATAAAAACGAAAGCATCAAACAGGATCAAAAGCAGGCTACGAAATCAACAAGCATAGCGGTTTCACAAGACTTACATCGTTCAAAAGGCTGACTAGTCAAGGTGATACAATTTTAAAAACAAGGCTTACCTAGTCAAGCTTCACTTACCTTCAAGCAAATGACTATGCACCTGTAAGCACCCCTCACAATATCACTCATCTCTCGGTTATATATTTATATGGAGTCAATCTCTCAAAACCGAACTATGATGCAAAATTATCATAAGCTTGTACGTCAATCAAATTTTCCACCAAATTGCTAACGCTAACACAAATCAAGAGGACTTCGAAAGGGTAGGTAAGGGTTAACGGTATGGTATTTTGTTGGGAAAAATTGGCTAAAAAGAAAAATAAGAGATGAACCGGATAAACCATAAACATATAAACTCTAACTCTTTGGTCTTCTCGACCCACAACCTTTATTCTTTTTTTTTTCTTTTCTCACTTTTTCATAAGTTTATCTTTTTTCTCAGTTTTTTTTTTTTTTTTTTTGTTTTTTTTTTGTGTCAGCTACTCTCTATGCTAATTTTTTTTTATCAGCTACTCTTGATGTTGATATATTTTTTTTCTTTTTTTTTTCACATTACATAAATATATACAATCCGGTAATCAATATAAAATAAAATGGGTGACAAACGAAAGGTTTAGGCTCAAAGTGGTTTCTAATGGTAAAAATGTCGAATCGGTAAAATAACAAAAATAAAGGAAAAGGCTAGACAAAAATGGGTAATCCTAATGCCTCTATCATATTTGTGTCAAGCCCAAGCTTATGATCTCAAAATGCATCAAAACGCACAAGTTCTAAAATAATGCAACAAAGTCGGTATATCACACATGAAACGAAATACTGAATATTTATATATATTATTTGAAGGCTCAAAACTCACTGTCATGTGGAAATAAGGGTTACCGATACTCGCAAGTGCAAAACCAGTTAACCATCCAGCTTGATCCACTATCCCAGGCACCCCAAACATTTTATTTCAGAAAAACAACTCAGTCAAACCTACTATCCCGCAACTTAAAGAAACATATGCTAAGACCCGTAAACCCGACAATCGACCCCGCTTTTAACCGATGTATTACATTGAAAAGGCTCGTTTACTACGCGTAAAAAGGATCGGGACTAACACCAAACCGACTTTTTTTTAAAAAAATTTTTTTGTTTTTCTTTTTTGACTCAACCTACAACTAAGCAAAGTAAAAACGAAGTTTCCCATCCCCACACTTAGAAAGGCACAGTGTCCTCAATGTGCTCCAGGATACAACGCAGACTAAAAATAAAATACAAAAATAAAGAAGAAACGAAAAAAAAATATAACAACAAAATAAATGGAACGAACTCCCCTGGAATATGTGGCGATAGCTCGCAGAAAGTGTGCCGTCCATCATCTACAACCGTATAGCATTTCCTTCGCGGCCATAGTTGGAATCCTGCAAAAATAAACTAAAAAGAAAATAAAAGTAAAATGACTCAATGACAAGTGAAATGCCTGTTTACAAAAAAATAATTTTAAGATCGACCACACCCGAATGGAGATTGAGTACGGGCGGGGGAGATCAAACGGTGAAAAAGGCCAAGGCAATCCCACATGACTCGATAAACAAAAAAAATATATAAATAAAAAATAAAATAAATAAAAATGAAAATAAAATTAAATTAAAACATACCTGGCGGAGGATGATACAAAACTCTACACATGGGTTTTAACCCAAGTTCAATCAGGTGGCCTCTCTTTTATCCACCCTTTATCCAACCCGTTTAATTCAGATCGTTCACCATTGTTCGCCAAAAAGCGAATGGTGAATCTAGAAAGACGTTTCAAAAATTCAAACGAGTCAGACCACCTATTCTTACGCTTACCTGGACCAAACTTTATATGTGGCATATGATGAGGGGTATGGTCCATGTGATTGTGAACCCTCTCCCGTGATGGTGGCGGCACGGGCCGGCAATCCTGAATGTGACGAGGTGGTTTGGTCTTCTTCTTTGTTACCACCTCTTCCTCTTCTTCCTCGTTTGGTGTATCTTTGAACTCCGTGGCTGGTTCCCCCATAAGTAATGTTTCTAAGAGGGTAAGATCACCAACCGGGTCGAATTCTTCTTCTTCTTCTTCAAGAGTTGGTAAATTATCCAACTCATCACCAAACTCTTCCTCCCAAGATGGTATATGCATATCTTCTTCTTCATCTCCCATCTTGTTCTCCTTCTCACTAATCTCTTCAATCAACCCGACATCTTCTTCAACCTCACTATCACTCAAAAAATCATCTTCAATGGGTTCTTGTTGGACCGGAGGTGGGACTGCTTCGTCCATTATTGTCTCCGGTGCTAGAGTGATAACATATGGTTGTAAGTATGGATTTCCCCTTCATACCAATCTACATAGATCCTTGGTACTGAAGAGGCAAGAAAACTATCGGGCTCCCTCAAATAAAGCATATAATGATTTTGCATTTGTGTGTAGATGCCTTCTTCATTGTAACCAGCCTGGTCGCGCTCTCTTATGTAGTCTGCTACAGTCTTTCTTCCACTAGCATCTGGCATCCTAAAAATTTCACTCCAAACAAACACTAAACAAACAAATCACGGGCACCAGATAGAGAAAATATATAAAATAAATAAATAAATAAATAAATGAAAATAAAGAGAAGAAAAATAAATAAAAATATCTACAAAATGACTAGATCCCCGACTCGGACCGTTCTCGAAAGCGCACTGTGTCCCCGGCAACGGCGCCATAAACTTGATGTGTGAAAATGTGTATTAAATAAATTCGGGTCAAGTTTTAAAAATGGAAAAACCCGCTGAACCACACACAAACGGCAAGTGCACCGGTCGCAGTGTAGCAAAGCAAGTAAGTCCGGAATATCGATCCGTGGACACAATGTGTCGACTCTCGGTACTAGACCTCTATAGACTCCTAGCCTAGCAAATTCGATTGTTGTTGATTTTTATATTAATTAATTACTAAATTAAATAAATTAAAAGACTTAACTAATAGATAGCAGAGGATTAATAAGGAGGGAAATCAGAGATGGGAAAGGCAACCACCTAGGTATCGAATCCTACTAATGAAATTGGAACTGCCCCGGCTTTGGAAACTATGTTGGCAATCAGGATCTTATAATATTCACCCCTAGTATCCTAGTGGCTCACGGATCATTTACCAAGACTGACCGAAAAGGAATCTTAAAGGCTACTAATCTCACTGATTGGTTAGATCACCTCTCGGTCTCACTAACTATGCTAAAGTACTCGCTAGACTGGTTTAGATTTCTCACTCTCCAATCACAATACACCCTAAAGTGCAAGGAGTAACCTGTAAAGTCAATCTATGACACAGATAAACAAATAATACTAGAGAACATAGGAAAACCTGATCTCTCAGCGTTTCTAGCCTAAACCTCTAGCACCAAAGACAAACCTGACTACCTATCACCTCTCGGTCTCAAGAGTAGGAATAATACAAATTACCTCTAAACTCCCAATTAATGTTCCTATGAAATTCAGGCCTAAAACTATAAAATAAACTACAAGCACAAAGCAAGTAATTCTAACAAGTATCCAAACATGAAAGACATTCACTAAGACACTCGTGGAACATTAAAAGATCATAAATTATTAAAAAGTACGCACACATATCATAGAATCATAAACAAGTTTTTTACTAAAACATAATCCAACTATAAAATCCAAATCCGAAACATAAACCAAAATCAAATAGTCATCATCTTCAACCTAGCTGACCACTAATGTTTTAGCCAAACATAATTAGAGAAAACAATAAAAACATAGGTTCAAGAAAAATAAAAGTTATAGTAATAATATTCATAAACACAAAGTCAATAAATATAAAAACTAAACTTATTATAGTCAAACCCGTAGGTTCAATCTTAAACCCGTGCCTTCTTCCCCTTCCATTCTTCTCCTTTTTTTGTGAGTTGTTCTTCGTGATCTGCCCTCTTCTGTTGCGGCTGTGTAACTCCCCTTGGTAATGTTTTTGATGAATAATAATCCCCCGTATAAAATATAGGTGTCATCCAATATATAACATGTGCCATAGGGTTTTGACATTGGGCCTAAAAGTTTTTTGTTTTTCTTGTTTCTCAAAAATTACGAGACTTTAAGTCTCTTTGTTTTTTTTTTTTTTCTTTTTATTTTATTTTATTATTATTATAGCTTTCAACTCGGGTGTTCTTCGCTCGACCAAAGTTTCTCGTTTACTCTCCAACGTCCATGAACACCTGCTCTCGAGTGTTGGTGTCTCGATTAAAATTCTTTCGTTTTGAGCTCTTTTTCTCCAAGCACCTATAAAATAATAAAATACATAAATACATAATAAAAACGACAAGAAACGACTACAAACTTGATCAAATAATATACAAAATACATAGGAAATTAGATGTGTTTTGCAACACATCAGTATCCTTAAGTGAAAACATTGAACTTTAATCATAAAACGTAGGTGTTTAAGTTAGTTTTACTCGACAACTTGTAGCTTTGTGATGTGTGCATGTGGGTGCCTTCGGACATGTGATCGATTTATTGTGAAAAATAAGGAAAATAACTCGGTTTTAGTACCTTATGTGTGTAGCTGAATGTATCAAAAGAAAATAAGCTAACCTCCCATAATGTGACTCCTAAATGCTTGCTAGTGACTTGTAACTTCCAAATGTTGATGGTGATCGGTCGAACCAAGCCCTTTGGGGGTTGTTTGTCTTTGGCCGAGGGTTAACAAGAAGAGAAAGGGGTGTTTTCAAGTGTTAGTGAGATTTGTGATGTTTTGGTGTGATCTCTATGAGTGTTGTGCTCTTATATATAGTCGAGGGTGAGGAAGGTGGCCATCGGTTCATTGGTTCACAATTATGGAAGGTCAAAACCTTTCTTTCTTGGTGTGCATTCAACTAGAGACTCTTAGGGTGAAAGAAGCTGACTGGAAGGTTTTGTTTGGATATGTAGGGATGGATTAGCGGCTGAATTGTATGGGGAAAGGGCTAATTGTTTTGGCAAGTTTGAGAAGATGTGATGGTTCATGTGTTTTATGTTTTGCCATGTTAGTATAATGTGTTGACTAGTGTTCTTGGTGGTTTGTGTGAGCACTCTTGGGAGCAGAAAGTTATGGGGAAAAGGAAGGTTATTGTGGCTAGTCAACTTAGCTTGGAGGTTGTGGAAGTTTATGTTAGTTCCATGTTTGTATAAGGGTTCAAGATTAGTGGTTTGTAAGGATAAGAATGGTGACATGGTTGTGAGTGTATGTGTGTCGTATGTATGTATATATATATATATGGTGAATGAGAGTTATTTCTACCAAGGCCTATACATACATGTTCCTAGTTGATCTTGGAACTTGAAATGTGGATGTTAGGGTAGTCATCCAAGCATGGTTTATTGTGATAAGTTGCTAGAGTCCTAAATTGGTGTAATGTATATTGATGGGTAGCTTGGAGCTTAGGTTGGTCTAGTGTAACATCACGAAATTTTTCCCCGAATTTTAAATGTAAAACGCCCTTATTTTCATTACAAACGTGCCTAAGTCTCCATTACCCTAACTCATAATTTAATATAAATATATATTAATAATAATAATAATAATAATAATAATAATAATAATAATATTAATAATAATAATAATATGTTGTTGTAGTGGGCTTGTGAATTTAGTCAACTCAAACCAATCCTTTAGAGACAAATGCAGCCCAACATCCAGCTGAGCCCAATCCAGAATCAGGCCCAACACCTGGCCCAACCCAACCCTCTATTCTGTTAAAAAAAAAAAAAGAAGGAAAAGAGAGTGTCCCAGCCGGGTTTCGAACCGGGAACCTCTCATACACACACCAACGTTTACACCACCTGCTCCACACACACTTCTTGTTTCTAATCCAACTCGTATAATATTTAACATCACATTACTGCTGTTCTTTTTCCTTCTTCCTTTGACGAACAGCATCAGCAGCAGTATGATATTAATTTTTTTTAACCAACCTAATTAATCATCATTAACGTGTGATTGATCCAAAGTTTGAATGAAATCGTGATTATCGGTCCATCATGACTAGGATACGCGTTGATTAACAATCAATTGATACCAAATTTAAGCCTTTACGCGTGAACCATTCATATCGAGTCAACCTTGCCAATTATGCAACCTGGACCTAGACACTATAAATTGAGCATTCAGGGACCATCACAACTCGCCATTTCATCTTTCTAAACCTCCAATTCATCCCAATTATCCTCTGATCTTGAATTATACTCGAGTTTTGACTACGCGTTTGACCGAATCAATCCAACACCAAACGAGTCTGTAAGTGTAATTTCTGTTGTGGGTTTTTATGATCGGCCAACACACAACGTTTACCCCATGATTAATTGGGTTAACGTTGTGTGATTCAATCAATTGCAAATTCTAGGGCTCGATTGCATATAATTGGGGAAGAACATGTGTTCTGTTAGGATATTTATTTTTTTATAAACTGAATCCAAACACAACCACTGGCTTGGACCAGTTGGTTGTGTCTGGTTCCAATCAGCAGAACCACGCGGGTTCGAGCCCGGTCAGGGGCGGTTCTTTTCTTTTTTATTATTATTCTACAAAACAAACTAATATATATATATATAATCATTAGTATTTTAAAATTAGTTTTTAAATACTAAAACTCTTTTATTAATTCCACAAAAATTATTTTAGGTAAATCTGATGTTAGAGTTTTATCTACAATTTTTATTTTTCTGAAATTCATTTATTTAATATTTATAATAATTAAATCAATTTTATACTATTATATTTATAAAAATCCATTAAAATATCAAAACAATTTTATTAATTTCTACAAAAATTATCCTATGTTTGTACAATGTTAAACTTTACTGAAATGATTTTTATTTCAGAAAAATCATTTATTTAATATTTTTAATCAATTTTTGTTAGTTTTAATCATAATTAAATCATAATAAATCCAATTTTTAATATTTTTGTACCAAAATTTTATACAAATTATTTCTGATCATTTAGAACAGAAATATAATTTTTAAACTTATAATTCTTTAAATTTTAGTATTCTTAATTATTAAAGTCAAAGTTTGACAATTTGTAATAAATAGATTTAATAATCTATTTTAAAGAAAATAATTTTATAAAAATTATTTTTATACTTTAAACACATTCTTGTAACCATCTTAAGTTTAAATTTCATAAAAAGATTTTTGGTTATTTATTTACTAAATTTCTCTCAATTGGCGAATATTTTTAACATTAATCAAACGAACAATTATCCCCAATTCGAAGCCCTAGAAACTTATACATTTGTAGACTTGATAGACTTAGACATATTTATTACCTCATTATAGGGTGATACTTGATACATTTGGGCAACACAATTTCTCAACAGATATAACATTTTACCAAGGTGAGTTTTACATAGCCCCTTTTCTATTTATCACCATTTTTGGGGTGAAACATGTTACAACATCATTTTATGCAATTCAATCATCAATGTGTCTATGTGTTTTCTATGTTGCATTATGTCTTGAGCATGATTAGAGTAAGCACCATTCTAGCATAATCATTAACTCCGTACAAGCCGGCGGTAAACATTGATAGATCTATTGGACTGACAATCCCACCCGGATACGTGCCTCCTACAAAGGTAGCGTGGGTGTTTGTTATCGTATAACATATTCAAGTGGACCATGAGCGTATGGTATGTATCATATTATAACAGTCATCAGGGTTGATTATGCACTCGATTTATTTCTAGTATGTTCTCACATATGGGCTAGATTGACATGACACATGAATTGCACAACATTTTTATTCAATTATCAAAAACCTATGTAATTCTCACCAACTTTTGTTGACCCAAAATATTTTCAACTTAACATGTTTCAGGTTCTATTTGCTTGAAGATTTGAAATGATTCTTGAAGATATGTGTATAGTTGTATTAAGTTTGATGTACAAAATCTAGAACAATTGTATGTAATTCATTTAAATCATATAATGAAATTTATTATTCACCATGAGCTACTGAACAATCATCAATACGTGGCACCCCGATGTTTCCGCCATCGGTTGGGGTGTTACATCTAGTGTGGGTATGTCGTGATGTATGTATGCGTAGGATGAGATGTTCAAGCAAATGATAATGTATATGTGTGTGTGATTGTGGATATGTATATATATATATGTATATATATATATGTATATGGGGATGGACTCTTGTTGATACAACCATTTATACACACATGTATATGCATCGCATATGTATATACATAGTTATATAGTCTCAAATTTTGTTTAACATTCATTTGTCTGTGTGTGTGTCCATGTGAATATGTATATGTATTTCAAATGGTGTCTATGTACACATGTTAGATGGGAATCTAATCACCATTGTAGTTTGTATGGATCTCCTATAATCCGTCATGAATTATTTAACTAAATAGGACTTTGTGTTAACTAGTGTGTCTACTGTTAGACTATATGCCTCGGAATTGACTTGTCGGAACCCTTTATGGCCCAACTGAAATGAAACATGCAAAATGTAATGTCATGCACAATGTATACGTGTAGCTAGGTGTACGGATATGACCTGTGATTTCGACGGGTGTCACAAGGTTCAACTTCATCTTCATATATGGGCTTTCTGGGAAAAGATGGATCATTCTCTCTTTGTTTTTCTAACTGTTTATAAGCTTCAACAACTCTAGATTCAGACCATCTAGCCATTGATCTTATTATACCATATTTAGAAACAACCATTTCTTCCTTGATTCCTCTCAGCTTCAAAGCCCCTTCGTATCTATTTTTAGCTTGGCCTTTTTCCAGTTAGGTGGAGTAGGCTTGTGTGAAGGGTCTTTGAGCATTTCTTGGATTCTTTTGATTTCATCAATTAGCTTGAGTTGTCTAACCAGAGAATTTAGCTCTGGTGGCTTTATATGGTTTGTGATGCATAATGTGATCAAGGTAGTCACCTCTTAATTCCCTGCCTAATTCTTGATATTCAGTGATAGGCTTGTCAGACAATGATTTGCTCAAATCTTGTAAAACGTCTTAAATCTTGTTGACCTTGCTAAGTTCAGCTGACAAGATTTGCATTTCTCCTTTGCAATGTCCTTTGCCTATTGCCATTTTAGCTTGACATATTCATCAAGATTTCTTGGCTTTGGATAATTTTGGAGGGATGAGAAGGATAATTTGTAACACCCCAACCCGGCAAGGGCTGACGTGTCACCACTAAAGATATCAAATTCAAAAATTATTCCAGAAGTTTAAAACAAAACAATTCTAATTACATTTTTATAACATTATGGATATTAGTAATGAAACTGGAACTTCAACTTCTTTTGACACTCCTCACCGATTCCTCAAATACTCCAAATTACCTGTCGAACAAATTAGACAAACACAAAAAGAAGAATACGACTAAGCCAAAAATTGCCCAGTAATGGAGGAATCAATAGTACAAGTAAATTCAATGCAGAAAACAAAACATAATAGAACTGAGATCGAAGTGAACTGACAATAACACATAAACTAATACGAAAATAGATACGAAAACTCATTCGAAATAATACAGAACTGATAAAGAATTTTTTCATAATAAACATGTATGAGAACCGACAAAGACTGATACATCATTTACCACAAAGACTAAAACAAATTTCGCTTCTATAAATTATTTTGTTTTTAATAAGCGTTTGGATTTGATTAAATTCTTAACTTGTCGAGTTTCATAGCCAAATCATAATTCGATAAAAATGACTATTTTCTTAATGTTGGAAAGTTATTTTCTAAAACAATAGAAATAGTTTAGTTAATCTGAATTTTAAAAACAATACAATTAAGCACTTATAAAAATTTCATAAACGGTACCGAGGCAACGAAAAATAAAACTAATACCGAACGAACATACGAAAGGGAATACAAAAACCAAACGAACTATATTTCAAACTCGAAACCAAACTTATATCGAAACAATTGCTGAACATAATCCGAGGCATAACCTAATACCCGACCGGAACATTATCAAACACATACTGAAGCATAAGAACAATATCTCAAACATATTAGAACAGATACATATATCAAACTACGTGACTATTCATATAAATAAAGTAAGTCATGTCAAACGGAAGCACCCACTGACCTAAACAAACTTACAAACTGGTACATAGCTATCTAGTCCATGCACCTATGAGACGGTGAGTTTGACATACACCCATTATTCCAATCTCCACAAAACAAACTCAAACTCAAAGCTAAGATCGATCTATACGACTCTAGTGGCCAAGTGTTACACTAACACAATCTAGAAATGCCATGAATATTTATATTGCGCTGCCACGAACAATGCCATGCGGTTGACGCCCAAACGACATGTCAAAAACAAAGTGCTTGAGTGACAAAGTATAAAAGCTAAGTCCATGTAAATAATTGCAGAAAACTAAAAATGATAGTAACCGGAACATGCAACAATGATTACAACTACTAAGGTCTATTGCATGCTACAACAAACTTATCAAACGGATAATATGAATCTGAGACACTAACGGGAACAAACAAAATCTGTACTACAAGGTAACGAAATGATAAAGATATACTATGATGAGAAGACTAAATAATCTGTACCTTAGGTTAGCCAAAGCAAAAGCAAAAGCAAAAGCAAAACCAAAACCAAAACCAAAAGCATAAGCAAAAGCAAAAGCAAAAGCAAAAGCAAAAGCAAAAGCAAAAGCAAAAGCAAAAGCAAACACAAATCGTCTTCAACAAGTAAGTGAACCTTAATTGCCAAACAAAAGTGAATCGTAGATTTAGACAGTGGTGGTGATACACGGTGAGTGACGAGGGTCAGATCATGAAGAGGAAATCGACCTGGATGGTGCGGTGACGGTCATGACGGAGGAGAACGACGGCGGACAAGTTGCAATGGTCACTCTCTGGCGAAACAAAGTGTTTAGATGAGGTGATATGATGAGTTTAAAGATTTTAAATACAATGTTGATTCCTTTGATTTACTCCTAATTATCCGTTAGTAATTTCAAAATTTGAACTGGATATCGTTGGAAAGGTCAAACTTTTGATTTTAGTTGGGTTAAGCACAAAGAACTCAAGGTGATCATCATTTCTTTGAGATTTGTAACAGTGGACTCAATATTAGTTACTCTTTCCCTCAAATTATGCGATAGAGTTTGCTATAGTAGACTTAACATTTTTTTTTCCTTCAAGGAAGTCTTAGGTATGTAACCACTATTCAACAGTGAGACAATGGTCTCTACAGTTGTATTGGCTGCCTCACTTGAAAAACCACCAAGAGTTACTTGTAACTCAAGGATTGTACCCTCCTCTGCTTGTGCATTAGCATATAGACTAGCACCAGGCCCAATCACTTGTGAGAGCATACTCTCAGTAATAGGTGATTGAGAGGAACTGTTTCTACCATGGTTTTCTCGATAGCTTCAAGCAATGGTTACATGGTAGGTGGTATTGGAGTAGTAGGCTATGGAGCGAAAAGAGAAGCCGCCTTGGGAGATGGTCTTGAATACAAATGATCAAGGGAATCATCTATTTAATAATGTGGTTCCCCTGTGCTTACAACATGTTCATTTTTTGAGAAAACATGAGGAATTTACATAGGCTGAGATATTTGCATTTGTTAAGAGGAAGCATCAACAGATATTTCAAGTTGCTTTTGTGTTGCAACAAGGTTTTGATCTGGTATCCCTTCTTCCAGGTGTACTCTTTTTTGTTTTCTTAGGTTTGGTGGATGGAAAGGTCTTTTTGGAGGTGGTTGGTGTGGATTCCACATGTCACACCCTCAAATTCCACTTGTGAGATTTTACCGCGAGGCGCGTGGCAAACCAGGATCCAAGTCAATGGTCACAATAAACGACAATCTATATGAGTAAACGAACGTTTAAACAACCATGCAGTTTAAGACAAGTTAGAAAAATACAGCGAAAGCATTAATAAGTTTACAACCCATAGTAACAACTGAAAATAGTTCAAACAGTTTAAAAAGTAGTGTTCGATAAGATGCATGAAAAGAAAGAGACTCAGTGCGACTCCACTGCGCCTAGCCTCGCTGCCACTTTAGCGACCTGAGAAAACATGCTAAGTTGGTTAACATATAATGATGGTGACTTCACAGAGTTTGTGTTTGCAATGTAAGTAAATGTTTGAAAATGTTTGTAAACTAGACCCACATAATCCTTACATCTATACCTGATGCTAGCTAGACATCGTTACACGTTACTAAAGCGTTATGAACCATTGTTGAACGTTTGTAAGTTGTCTTAATTCCCCACCACCAGTCATCACTCGGTGTCATAAGTTAGATAGGACAAATATGCACTCACTCGACCTCAAGTCAACACGAGTGGGGCTTTCCAGGCCAAATGGATCTATTCACACTTTCCCCGCAATATTTCCACATATTCATGGTTCAAAAGCTAGAACGACTTTAGATGAACGTTGTTTAGTACACATGTGATATAATGTAATGACTGTGGTCTAAAATGTTAATGTTTGTACAACATGTTTCTCCCCCAACAGGAAAATATTAAAATGGGCTATGACACTCACCTTATGTTGCGTCTTCATTACAAAATAACCAAAAAGTTTGTGCGATAGTCTTCACTATGGAAAACCTATCATAAGACGCCTATAAGTGTTTGACCGATGATATGTTGGTCTAAATACCTTTGGTTGTCCAAACCGTGACTTTGTATGTTTGAAAAAGTGTTTGATGTTTGACACGACCACACAAGATTCGACATTCCGTTGGTGACCCGTTATATCCATTTATCAGTTAAGTATGAGTTCATAGGCAATAACACGTAGATACGTACTTCATATGTTAGTACATGTATCTTAGATGTCCCTTGCCTAGTATAGGTGTTTGTTTATTGTTTTGTACATGTTTGTATACGTTTTGTTTGCTAAAGGGGTTGTTTGGTAGCCTTCACACGACTAGGTCTTATAGGCATGCCTATCTTAGCTAGTCATTTGGGCCTAACGACGACTAGCTTGCTAGTCACTCCACCTAGTCGTGTGGTTGAAAGCTAGTCGCCCCTAGGTCCTGGTGCGACTAGAAGCAGTAAAACTAGCACCAATCATTGCCCTAATCATTCTCAGCTGTCATTTCACACATTCCAACACCTGAGTCCTAGGTTTTTGGGTCTGTAGGCTGTATTGTATACTCGTGCTCTGTTTCTAATACAAATACAACCTTTAAACCGATTTGTGTGTGTCTTTGATAACTCATTTTTGTTTTTATTGGCGTTTTTGTTATTCAAACGCTGTCTAGTGGATTCTGCACACTAGATGAACAAGCTCTTGATACTCGGGTTGTCTGAAAATGATCCTACAAGTGGTATCAGTGCTATAGGCTCTTATCACGAGTGTTTGATTACATTACAGATTCAAAACAGTTAGGTTTTAGATTGAAAACCAGTCTTTTTGTTCAAAAACCTGTTTTAAAAGTTTCAAACTTTGTGTTTTTGCAAAAACCAACATTTTTCAAAGTCTAAGGTAGTTTTAATGGCTAAAAACGTGGGTTTTTTTATTAGGGTTTGCTCTAAAATTGTTTTGACAACTTTCCTAATTATTTGGTGATTAAACACATTGATTTTAATAGATTTTAAAGCAAAAATGATGATTTTCGGGCAATACAAGTCAACAGACTTGCAGGTAGCGACTAGCTTTCATAATGGCGACTAGCTTAGGCTAATCGTGCTATTGTTCTAGCGACTAGCATACCAATCGTGTCACTGTTCACCCGACTATGTAGCTAGTCGTCTATGGAAGCCAGTCGTCTCCCAAATAGCTAGTCGTGTCACTGTTCACACGACTAGCAAGCTACTCATGTCTGATCAACCCTAGTTGCCTGTTATAACCCAATCGTGTCAATGTTTGCTACTCGTGTCTTATAACCCCGTTGCCTCCAGTTAACTTGAACCAAAAATTTGACTAAGTATTGGACTATTACCGGACTATAAACTATGGTAACCCGTGGGGACACTTGAACCAACCTAGACCATTGTACGAACAACAAATGAACACAAAAATGAACGCACTGACCAATCCTTTGGCATTCTCAGCACAACGAAAAGCGCAGCGAATGCAACAACAACAAAAACAAGCTTATGCTGCTGGAACCAATCCGTGGGCGCTCGTAGCTCAACAACAACTCCTCATGAACGGGAATCCTTGGGCGCTCGCAACTGTTGCAACTCAACAGAGTCAACATTTATCATTAGTGCTGTTAAGTGATATAGAAACCGCGAGTTTGAACAGAGCACCAAAAGTCCAGTGTATGTCAGATTACCACTCATGGAAAGGACGTTTCAAAACTCATGTGGAGGGCATAGATGGAGAAGTTTGGGCAACAATCGAATATGTCTATACAAGACCCATGATAGAGAATTCCAACATTCTAGTTGCCTTAGATGATATGAGTGACGCTCTGAAATGATAGTTCAATTATGGGAAGAAGGCAATGGCTGCTCTTACACAAGCACTACCCAAAGACATCCTTCATCAGTTTGCACAATGTACGACCTCTTAGATGCTTTAGCTTGCGTTGGCAGAAAGGAATGAGGGAAATGAGAAGACTAGGAAGATCAAGATGGATCAACTCAGGAAAGTGTTTGAGAATTTCACAACAATAGGGATCGAACCTCTGCGGGGTCTGACTAAACGTTATTATCATTTGATGTCGGAGATGTATCAGTACGGGGTTGTGTACACATCTTCTGAACTTATGGAATGATTTGTAGATGCACTCTCTCCCCACTGGCATCAATGGCTTGACATCCAGAAGTAAAAAAAAAAATCACTATTAGACCATCTCCATCAATGACTTTGTGTTCGAGCTTGAGAACAAGGAAATTGATGAAAATAGAAGGGCAAACAAGGCATTTATCCCTCAAAATCCCAGTATCTACTACGGGGCAGCTCCTCAAGATATCAGCGGTGCATGATCCAAACCTGAGACAACTTTTGTCCTTAACCAAGATCCTGTGTTTGCCTTCGACAACTATGGTCCCATTCCAGATGTTGCTCCTCCTGTGTATCCTTTTGGACAAGCAAATCAATGTCCTCAACTATATGGGGCAAATCAGTTTGGTGTTAACCCCTTTGCACACCTTGCAGCACCAACAAAAGCAATGTCAAACTTTGGTGGACCTTCTCCGTTAGGGTATTGTGGTGCATCATTTTCTGGATACGGTGGTGCCTTTTCATCAAGTCAAGGAAGTGGCTTTCAGTCTAATCTAGTTGCACACAATTAAACACAGCAGGATTTGAGAAGGTGACGGTAGAGCTGGCTCAAGAACACATGGCCCTACTTTCTACATTGGTCTCCTACAGTGGCTTAGTTGCAGGGAAGATAGGAAATCCTTATCTCACTCAGGAAGCCTATGCCCAGATCGACAAGGATGATATGGACCTGATTGATATTCAGTGGCACTTCGTAAGCTTAGTTCGAAGAGCAAATGAGTTTATGGATAGAACGGGAAGAAAAGATGTGCTGATCAACAACAACCCAAGATTTGGGTTCGATAAAAGCAAAGTCTGTTGGGTCTGCTGACCTGAAGAAGAACAGATGATTGAAAAGCCAAAATATACTAACATTTGACTCACATAAATAAATAGCCTTTACAACATACTCTTCCCAAAAGACTGTTGACCCTAACAACTGATCCACCCAAACAACTGCTGCTACAAAGGACTGTTGGGTAACAACTGATAGAGAACAACTGCTGACCAAAAGTTTGATAAAGAACATCTGTTGATCAAGTGCTAAAGACTAAAGGTCTGCTGGAGCCAACAGCACTTAGACTCCAACAGATGATACAAGACTATCAAAGTTTTCCTCAACAGTAGTTTACCTTACAGTGTTTTGTAATATAACAGTAGTTTGCATAGGGCAGATGTTTTATGTTGTTATTATGTTAGAGGTCACTATCTTAGGTGACATCAGCCTAGGTCACCAGTGGTTTAGATTTGTCTATAAATAGAACAGTGCTTGTACTATTCTATTGGTCACTCACAACATTCTCTCAGACAAACAATCACAGAGTGATCAGGCTGAGGGGGAGTACTTGTAATTGATTATAATCTTTCAATATAATGAAAGCATTCGATTAAGAAAACATTTATTCCTTTTGTTTTGATTATAGTTTATTATTCCGCTGCACTTACCATATATATTCACTTCATTCATTTCTCATTCTACTTAAAACAAATCAAAACAATCAAACTCAGATCCTAACAAAGTCATATGTTACAATTATGGCACCAAGGGACATTTTGCTAGGGAATGTGACTGACCGAAGCAGCAAGGAAATTAGAATCCGTTCAACAACAACTGGGGCAATCAGAACCAGAGACAGCAAGCCCGGACACATCCTCAACCAAATACTAAACGAGCAATTGTTCCAGTTTAAAACCAGATCAACGTGCTCCCGCAAACAACAATCAAGGTTGGACACTGGTAATACAAGTAGATAAAGCTCCTCAGGGTGGTACATCATGGTATGTCCAACAGGTTTCTGATGATGCGGTTGAAGTTGAAGATTGCACAAGCGCATAAGAACTCAATATTCCAAACTCTTCGGATTGTGATTCTAAATGTGACTCTGAGTTGGATTTGGATTTGGAAGAACTAATTGCAGAAGCAGACGAGTTCATCAGCAAGAGATCCTTCTTGGTGGATGCTGACTGTGTAAAGGCCAATCTTGCTGAATTCTTTGGAGCTAAAAAGTCTGCAGCTCTCTATGTTTTGATGGCTTTCATAGAATCGTGAACTAAGGCAAGTTCATCTTCCACTTCTAAATCTGCTTGTGTTGATTGTGATAAGCTTAGGTACATAAACAAACTGTAGACTGATGAGAATCTGAACCTTAAAGCTGATTTGGGACAATGCCAACGGTCAAATGATGTCTTGAGATCCAATGAAAGGGGTTTTAAGATCACAATTGAAAATTATAAAAATGATGTTTCTGAATTGTCTAATAAACAAATTGCTGTCAATAATTATGTTAATGAGTTAGAAAACACTAAGAAACGGTTGGCTATTGTAAATTGTGACTATGAGAAGATCAAGAAGAAACGTGAAAGCTACTTGAATTGAAAGTATGTTCTTGATCACATAGTTGACATCCCAGAGAAAGGAAGCAAATCCACTAGCCCAGTATATGCACAATGTCCTCCACTTATAAGATTTGAAACTCACACCTTTGATGTTCTACTAAAGGAGGAGATTTTGGATATAATTGCATGTACTGCAAGTGTTGGTGATCTACATCAACCTGATGTGAAGCCAATCCTAGGTGCTAGTGAGATTGCAGATCATGTTAGTGTCTACGAGACAGACATTTCATATGATGAGTTTGATGATCCTTGGAGGGATGCACCGGTTAAGAATGCAGATATTTCTATCCAAAATCACATCTTATGTGATCCTGAGCTGAAAGTGCAGCCTATCGATGGCAGGGTAGTCATGAAAGTGTTTTATACAATGAAGGGATCTGACAAGATATACGCAAATGAGGACCTTCTCATAAAGTGTGCACCTCCTGATATGATTTCTAAAATTTGGTAAGAATCAACCATTACCTTTAAGAATGAAAAATGGGGTAAGGGTAATGGCAAGAAGGAGCAGGGTAATAAGTCAAAAGAAAACAACAAAAAAAATCATAAGCAAAACACCAATGACGCTCCCAAGCAAACTCAGAAACAAAATCCCAAGAAACATGTTACTCAATTTGCCAGGCCTACTGGAGAAGTAGAAAGTGATTAAGGTGAAAAGCCACGGACTAGTTTGCAAATACAATGTCTTGAGGATCAAAAGCCAAAGAATACCTTCGCTAGTACGTTTAACTCAAGGGATAGAAGGGAGAAACAATATGAAGCTCCTATGTTTGAAGAATATAGATCCTGTTTTAAATGCGGGGAACGCAGGCATTTAGTTGCTGCTTGCCTTGAATTTAAACAAAAAAGGATTGAGGTTGATGATGCTCCAAATTCTAGCAAACCAAAACAGCCGGTTTCCTTAAAACTTTCTAAAAAATAACAGGGGAAGCAGGTTGTTTATGACAACAGAAACAAAATTGCTATGAACCAAAATCCGGTTGATGCTAAGGTCATTAAGCTGAGGGGGAGCCTAGTTCCAACTAAGGGGCTGTTTGGTAGCCTCTGAATGGCCATTAAGAGACTACATCTGAATGATTCATAGTCTATTAATTGTTAACATGTAATCTTAAGTATGAATAGTTGTGAGGTAACATCTTAATGGTTGCCTCTTAACCATTCAGACTTAAGGTTACCTCTTAACCATTCAGAGGTTACGGACCATTAAGAGGTAGCCTCTGAATGGTGATTAAGAGGCTACCAAACAGCCCCTAAGGCTGAAGAAGCAACAGAGCCACAAGCTAAGTCTGCTGCTAAGCCAAAGGATAACCCTAAGCCTAAGCCATGTACAGTTAACTCTGAAGTGGTTCCAAACACTTTTCCTGCAATGGAATCTGAGGCAAAGCCTTCTAGCCTAAAGGCTAAGAAGAAAGCTAAGCCAAAGAGACCAGAACATGTTTGAAGGCCTAAGTCACCAGTCAAATCGGGAGAAGCATCAACTGATACTACCGGACCATCGGAAGCAACTCCAACTCCTAAAGGGAAGTGCGTTGATTTTCCAACTATTGATGAAGATGGTAGACCCAAGACCATGAAGGCTTGGGCCCCCCTTAACCACTAATCTGTAACTGTTTATGCAGGGAGTTCTATAAAGCCTTATCACAGCCTATGGATTGTTGATAGTGGAGCTTTAGGGCACATGACGGGTGACTTATCCGTGCTATTTGACATCAAGAATATCAACAGGGGGTATGTTGCTTTTGCTGGTAATAAGGGGGGGGGGGGGGGGGGTTATATAACAAAGGAATGTAGTATGAGCAATGGTGTAGTAAGTTTTGAGAAGATAAGCTTTGTGAAGCAGATAAACCATAATTTGCTGAGTGTTTCACAGATCTGTGACAAAAAAATTCACAGTGTTCTTTGATGACAACATATACTTTATTCTGAAACCAGGCTTCAAAGTTCCTAAAGAGTGGGTTAAGATTTCTGCTCCAAGGGTAAACAATATGTATGTACTAGATATGAGTCAAGCTATGATAGCACAGGGGCATGTCATTTGTTTTCTGTCAAATGCGATAGAGAAGGAATCTATTATGTGGCACGGACGAATGGGACACATTCACTTAAGGAAGATAAACCATTTGGTGCAAAATCAGCTTGTTGAAAGTGTCTCATTCAAGAATTTCCATTTGACTGATGTCCGTGTGTCATGCAAGAAGGGGAAGCAAAAGAAGAAATCTCACAAACCCAAGAAGGTCAACTTAGTCAGTGTTCCTCTCGAAAGATTACACATGAATCTATTTGGCCCTGTCAATCGCAAAAGCAAGAATGGAGATCTATATTGTCTGGTTGTCACAAATGACTATTCTAGGTTCGCTTGGGTGGTATGCATGCAACACAAGAGTGAGACTTTCGAGTACTTGAAGAATCTGTTCAGCAAACTTGAAAACATATATCAGCTAAAGTCCGTAGGATTCGAAGCGACAATGGAACAAAATTCAAGAATCATGCTATGGAGGCTTTATGTGTAGAAAAGGGTATACATCATGAATTCACAGCGCCATACCCTCCACAACAAAACGGGGTTGCAGAAAGAAAGAATTGGACTCTTACAGAGACAGGCAGAACAATGCTCGCATACTCGAACCTACCCGTATTCTTCTGGAATGAGGCGGTTCACTGCGCGTGTTATACTTTAAATAGGGTTCTTACAGTAAAGAAGCATGGTAAGACTTCTTACGAATTGCTGAACCATAGGAAACCAAACTTAGAGTTACTAGAACCATTCGGGGCTCCATGCACCATGATCCAACCACATGAGATATTTGGAGTTAAGGCAGAAGAAGGGTTCTTTGTTGGTTACAACACTACCAAAAAAAGAGTGTACAACAGAAGAACCTAACGCATTGAAGAATGGCTTCATGTCGATGTTCAACGCTATATTGTCAATGCTCCTGGTGTTGGACCCGATTGGTTGTTCGACTACAAGAGTCTGTTTGATTCTTTCAACGTATATAATGTTGTAGACGATGTTGTTGAATAGATGTATTATAAATGTGAAAACGCTACTAGTTCACCACTGGTGTATCTAATCATCGTTAATACACCAAAAGTATACAATGCTTGAACATCTACGGTCCCCCTACCAAAACCGCAGCAGCAGAGGTAGAGGAAGTTTTTTAGGAACTGACGGCAAAGATTCAAAATTCATCTTCATCAGACGAGGAAGTAGCAAAATCTGAAGAAACTCTTACTGATGAACAAGCTGGAAATGGTGAATCTACCACTACAGCTCCATTCATTTCTACATGAAACAATCAAGCCGGTGCTTCATCTTCTGTAGCACCAGGGTTGATCTGCGGATTGATCTCTTTAGGTTTAATGTGCAACCTGCTGCTCCTTCTAGTTCAAGCGTCGCAGAGGCAAATCTTTCTGAGAACATGGAAACTCTCATCTTGCATTCGGATGATCTAGTGCCGACACATCCAGAATCTCGAATTCACAACACTCATCCATTGCAAAATGTTATTGGGAATCTAGCTAGCAGAGTTATGACACGTGGTCAACTCAGAAATGCTATTTCAAGTGACAATGCAGGTACCCTGGCTCTTTATTCAAGTGACAATGCAGGTACCCCGTGAGTAGTTGTCTCTCTCGGAAAATGACAACTTAGTTCAGAATACGTGCACCCCTGGCATACACAGTTGCATAATCAATGTTATCAATTAGGGGTGGGCCTTGTTAGGCACCAATAGTACTATCCAAATATTCTTTCGGTTCTCCATTTCACACACACATACAATACACGAGTAAATGGTTACAGTAGACGAGGACTCACCCCGAGTGACGTATAACACACTCAAGTACTCATCATGCCACTTATCACATTTTAACATTTAAAAACATTTTGACATGTAACAACATTTGACAAAACATATATTTCCCTCAAAATAAAAACAGTAAAAAGGAGCCGTGAAACTCACATTAATTTCCTTGCTTAGCTAGCAAACAAAGCCTGAAGATTCAACTGACTTCCTTGTGCCCTAGTTACCAACAAAGGACACCTTAAAAGTCTATCACATATACTCCTAGCTTATTTTTTGGTTAAAAGATAGTTTATTCAACTATCTCGACTCGTGTGTACTAACCGAGTCTTAAGGTGTTTCAACTCGATGAACCGATCGTGGCCTATCTTAATTCATGTGTTAAAATACGACATAGTACCCAAGTTGCGCACCTATTACTATTCGTGTGTAACCATGTTGGACTATTACCACGAAACGTATAACTCACCCAGAGTTGTAACTCGTCTCGTAAGTCGGATGATTGTAGTTGTCTTGTATATTTATTTTAGGAAAATACACTTTGAGGAAATACCAATATAGTTATTAAACTTGATTAATAACATTTGTTACTTTTTTCCAAAAAATCCAAGTATTTTAAAGATTGCAAAACTTTACTTTTATAAATTATCCCCAAGTAAATCAAACGTTTATGTGTTTTGAACCCGAATAACGAACAATTTTTAGTTACCAATAACCTTTAAAAATTCGTCATACTTGACACTCGATGAAAACTATAGGTATATTATCTTTGAAAAATATTGTCCAAGATTCTCTATTATTGTTACAATCATTTGTCGAAAATATGTCGATTTTTGTATAAAACACATTTGTTAAACGCTTGAGAGATTTATTTATAAAATAACACAACGATGCCTTCATTTCGTTTCAGCTTTTATAAAAATTTAAGCAAAGTCTCCTCTGTTTTTGACAAACCAGACAACACAAGTTGTCTACAAATTTCCCAAAAATCAATTCCAACACAAAATGAATATATATTTATCCGCAATTTTCAAATCAAACGAGATTTTATACATTTCGACAACTTTTATAAATATACATATAATCCAATAGTTTTAGTCCAACGACAAAACACAAGGTCACATTTTTAATATACAAATATATCGTTTGTTACATTGTCGGTTCGTTTGAGTTAACACAATTTATTATTCGTACTTATAGTTTATATATATATACACACACAATCAAGATAATAAATACGAAGTAGTTATACCGAAAATCATGTGCCTGTATCCTGATCTACACGTTAACGAACCAGATCTGTCCGTTGACCAGGTTTAACCGCAGTTGACTGAGTCAACTCGGTTTGATCGAATTTTACCAACTTTGACTCGGGTTGACTCGGTTTGACCGCACCAGATCTGACTCGAGTCCCGAGACCTAAAAACGAATCCATCCCAAATTTGACCCGAGCCCAACACCTGAACCGAACTCGAGCCTTAACCCGGTCAACAACAAAACAAACCCAAAACAACCTCAAACAGATGATACCAAAACCACCATGAATCACCTACCACCAACACCACCACGAAACCAACAAAACCCATCGAACCACCACTCCAACATGTTACCACCTCCGTGACACAACTCCAGAGCAGCGCCGCCCCCATCTTCGTCATCAACCACCACCTGGACTGCCACAATCGAGACCAACCACGACGACCTTGTCGTGAACCAACCAAACACCACTATAATCGGTCACTATCTAAACTAGCACAACCACCACCGTAACCTTCACCACCTCCAAATCCAACCCCCACAGCCATAACCCGACCCAATCGAGGAGGCCACCGGTCGTATAAGCCTAAACCCAACTCCAACCACCCCTATGTTGAACCCCATCACGAACCACAACAAAAAACCACCTCTATTGTCACTATTTGTTTGTGCTTTTCGAGGTCATAGATCTGCTCCACCACCACCAAATCTTGGTGGTGGTCGGCCACTGCTGAACGTCGAGAGGGAGAGGGAGAGGGAGATACGAGCAGGAGAGATAGAGAGAGAGAGAGAGAGAGGGGGAAGGAGTGTTTTAGGTTTTTTTTAGAGAGAGAGAGAGAGAGAGAGGCGGATGGCGAAAAATGAAGGAGAGAGGAGGGTTAAGATGCTTAAATAGTTAGAGTTTGGGTTAGGTGGGTTGTGTACCGCGTATCGAATCAGTTTTAACATAACAAGTCTCGGTTTCATTTTTGGTTCAAAAGTATTAACTAAAACACGTCGGAAATGCTCGTAATGTAAAAAATAACTAAATCGAGCAAAAATATAATTATCTTTGACATCAGACACGCGCATTCGACACACACGTTTAAATCGCATTAATTAGGCCGGTCGTTGTTTCGCTTATTTAAACGACTCGTTTACTTTCGAAACTTAATAAATGACATTATTTATACTAAATAATTATTTTGAAAGTTTGATTATGGTTATAACCACGCATTTCGGAGTCCGTTTCTCACATCGGTTCCTTTCCGCGTTTCCAAAACGCTGCGTTTTGGGTTGTTTACTGCGTCGATTTTACCTTCGATCGCTTCAATAGCAAATACGTGTTGTATTTACATAGAATGACCTTATCCTAGTCTAGTTTGACAAATTTTTACTGATTTCAGTTCGTTAACGATAAATTAGCGAAGTCTTTCTTTAAAAGCATTGAGGCTTCTATGAACTTCGAGAAAACATCGTAGGACTCATAACGGCTCAATTAATCCAAATTAACCTTAAACCTGGTTAATTACTCTGAAAACACGATTAAGATTACATTAAACGTTGTACGATATTTGCCGGTTGTCACACACGTAGTGACGATTGTTCAAAAGCTCATGGTGCTAAAGTGTAAATATTATATTTAATGCTTCAATTTACATTTACATATATCATCAAATACAAATACAAATACAATTCCACACGTTGTCTGGATTAAGTCTTTACTAAGTCAAAATGTCCTACAATTATCTCAACAATCAACTTGAAACATGTATGAAACTAATTTTGTCAACATAATAATGTTTGTGAGCATACTCAGTTTGTATACGTATAATAAAAGTTTTAAGAAAAAAGATCTACAATTCATGTGTCACGTCTTATTCAAGGCAAATATGGAAAACACGTAAGTACACAACACGGGTCAAAATTAAACCTTTATGATGACAAAGACTAAGGAATTAACAATGACCTAGGAATTCTCAAACAAATAGGTACTTTCCATTAAGCGGGTTGTTAATCCCAAATGTGTATCAATATGTTTATGTTTATGAATATGTAATGATTGCATGTAGACTACGTCTATGTTTTAGCATAAAGTAGAAGAATTCAAGAATAACACGTATAAGAATTGTATATAAAACGTTTATGAATAAGGGCACGTGTATGTTTAATATGTGTACATGAATCTCCCCAAAACGTGTAAAAATGAAAAAAAAAAAAAAAGGTTTAAGTATCACAAATTGAAAAAGCGATCTAAATTCAACTTAAGCTGTCGTGAGTTAAAGAACTGAGAATTCTAAGGAATTCTACCTATAACGTTTAAGAATACTAATAAGGGAAATGTCTAAAAAGTCTAAGACATCTAGGGTCTAAGACATTAGAGTTTGCTAAGCTAATTTGGTGAATTAGGGTTTTTGCGATGAACTTATTTAATATTATTAGAAAATTAAATGAGTAACGTATATGAATGCGATTTGGGAAACCTAAATAATATCAATTGAATATTTAGTTTAAAAATGTATCACCAATAATTATGAGAAAAGAATTAAGTAAATCGATTTACTAAACTTGTAAATAGTTACAATAATTGTAAATAATTGAATAATAATTTATAAACTACACAAACGAGTAAAACAAATAAGGATTATGACTTTAAATATGAACCTATTTCTTTTTTATAAAAAATATATTTATAAAATGTATTTTAAGTATTATGAATTAACAAATGATTTATTATTTCTAAATAAGCATAAATGCAACTAAAATAAAAGATATATTTGAAAAATAATATTTTTATAAAAAATAGTTGAATTCTAATGAGAAATGTCCAAAATGAATTTTCCATAATTTTTTCTCAATGTATTTGTATTTAAAACTGATTTATTGAATTTAAATAATGTTTAAATTATTAAAAATAGGGAAATCTATAAAAACTAATGGTTTCTGATCAAATAAATAGAAATTAAGTTTCCGATGTATAAAATAGTTTTACAAAAATCTTGGTATCAAAATCATTTAAAATGGATTTTTAATCAATTTATTATGATTAAAAAATTACAATTACTAAAAATACGAAAATAAACTAATTTCCAGAAAGTAAATGCGAGGAAATTGAATTTATGGTGTCTCGATTATGCACCTAAATTTTGATTAAAATAAGTTTTTTATTAAAATACAAATCAACACAACATAAGCTTTTTATTAAAATACCAAACGATCAAAGTACGAGGGCTGAATATGTAAATATAATAATGTTTAGGAAAACGTGAAAATGTTACGGTCTCCCCAACTGTGACACCCGCCAAATTCGCTAGTCGAGTCCATACAATTAACTGGTTTGTTTCACTATGTGCTTAGAATAAGTGTGTTAGTGCGCCTTATTATTTGAACGATTATATGAAAAATAAACTTTATCCGAACACCATGCATGACCATCATAAGAATCAACAAAAGCGTATGGATTTTATAAGACTAAAACTATTTTTTTAAGCAAATACACATGTGTAGAATAAAAATTAAGTTCAAAATTATACATACACATTACACACATGGTGACAATGACAATTCATATACCTACTTACACACTAGAACTAGATAGGACAAATAAGTTCATGCATGCAACAAGAGACAAAAACTATATATATCACCACACTTGCTTAATTTCGATTGGATTATGGATAAGACAACTTGGAACCTTCTAATGTAAGACAAAAACTCCCAACTAAGCCTACATAAAATTAGACATGTGCCGAAATCCAATCCTACACATACATACATACATACATACATACATACATACATACATACATACATACATACATACATACATACATACATACATACATACATACGGTTACATGCACACAAAGAAAAGACAAACTAGTAAGGCATGCAAGGACAAGCTTTGCACTAACATGTAGCCTTCCAATTCTTTCCAAATCATGCTTCCATACACCACCTTTCCCTATTTGCTTTTGTTTGGATGTGGGAGCCGAAAACAAGGACAAAGGCATGAGAGTTTGTAGTGTCTACCTCTTACCTTAATCTAGGCCATACACAATCAAGTTCCCTTTCCCATATATGAACACATACCCTTTTTGTTGATGGATCCACACAATCGGTCATGTGAGGGAACAACATTACAATCATTATCAATCAATAACACACACTTTTGTCCCATGTCAAGTCATTTTCAAAGAATGATCCATCAACATCACTACAGATTGAAGACAATTCCTTTGTTTTATGCTTGGCCGAGACCTAAGACCCTATGATCGCATGCTTGGTTGTCACCATACACCAATTTAGACACTAAATCAAGCAAGGACCACCCTCCAATGCAAGTTAACAACCCTAAAATGTGATGTCTTGTCCCTAATCGGCTAGAAGCAAGAAAGGAATGCATGATCTTATACCAAATTAGGACCTATACCTATGACATCAAACAATTCCATGTAGTGTTCTAACTCAAACTAGGAAGCCTCTTACACACATGAATCGGCCGAAACAAACAAGACTCCTCAATGATATGTCATTATCACACTAGAGACCAAACCTTACACCAAATAGGTAAACCACACTACATCACTCAAGGAAGATCTTATACCCCTTTTAGTAACAAACAAACCTCCTAATTCCTTCCTAAACTCGGCCGAAAGGGACTTCACTTACATGACAATCTTCTAATCTTTTGTCCACATCCCACAAGCCCTGCACTTAAGGACAAAACACAACTCAACTTACACCATAATAGGCCTGAATTGGAACTAACCATAGCCATGATACCATACCCAAAACATAAAGGATCCTCTTTACTTCTTGTCATCGGCCGAAGTCCAAACCACAAGAGCACAAGTCTTTTCACCTCATGTCAATTTCTTACACTAATAAGGAATGTACTAGCCAAATGCAAGGATCAAGGGGGAGGACTTGCCATAGAATTTGACTATATAAGGAGGCTTCCACCATCCCATTCTTCACACCAAACACACTTCTACTCTCTCTCACTTTAATTCTCGGCTATACCCCCTTTAGCCAAAGAGACCACATCAAGATTGCAAGGCACGAGCATCAAGCCAAGGGAAGACTCAAAGACTTCAAGCGTTCACCCTCTTAAGACACACTTAGGTAAGTCATAATCTACACTATCTATTTACCCTCATTGTGAACCCAAACCCAAGCCTTTTGATCATAATAATCGGCCCTCAACTAGTGTTAATGAACCGCTTAATATGTATTTAGTAATCGAGCTTCCAAATCACAAATATTATGTATACTTTGTTCCACTTATATATGTTCAATCATGTTGTCTAATGGTAAACAATCGGCCACACATTACATATGGAATCATGAAACATTTTTCGGTTCAAACCTCACATGATCCACATCGAATGACATGGTTTACAATAATGGGTACCCGACTTGTATAACAAACGAGTACACACAACTTAAGATATCTTTGACGTTATAGGGCACTTTTGTCGGGACAGTAGTTACTTTTCTTGCTTTTCTAGACCACATATCCAGATATCAGGTGAGTTTCGTGGCCCCTTTTGCTGGTTTACTATATTACAACTTCGGGGGAGAAACATGCTACAGACCAACATATGTACATGACAACAATATGTGTTACATGAGTTAGACCCACAATTATCGCAGATCAACAAAAATTCCCCAGACAACTATAACCATTAGCTTAGAAATAAGCTGTGGATCATATGAATAGTACTATTTGGGTTGACACCCCCCTTTCACTGTAAGTCGCGTTAACACATATGAATGCATATTATCCATACTTTACAATGTCTAGCGATAAGGCATTAGGGGGTGAACATGAACGTCGTTGTTTGGTTAGGGTGCTCATGGTCACTATATTCTGCATGGACACAGACAACGAAACTTTCTGAGCAACAAAGCTGTTTTATCGAGTCAACAAAATGTAACACCCCAACCGATGGCGGAATCATCGAGGTGTCACGTAGTGACGATTGTTCAAAAGCACATGGTACTAAAATGTAAATATATTATTGAATAATTTAAATTGTCTTACATAGATGAAATGGGAAAAATACAAAAGTCTAAACAAAACATGAAATTTGAAATAACTTATTAAAAGCAAGCACTAAAATCCAATACTATGGAACTAAGATCAAACTGTACCTGAAACATGTACAAAATAAGTTTTGTCAACATATGAAATGTTGGTGAGCATTCCTAGTTTTAATACATATAGTAAATTAGAAAATGTTATACAATTCAAGTGCAAAGCTACAGTGCAATTATGTGAACTATGTAACATACAAATGAGCGAAATCAATCCTGTGACTGTATAATGTACTAAATGAACGGCGGTGTACTTATCCAATAAATGGATAATAACTTAACAATGACCACGGATTCTCCGATGAAAAAGGGGGAAAATCAACCTAGGCGGGTTGTCAATCCAATAGCGCTATCCAATGTTAAGGTCGGCTTGTACAATGTTAATGATTTCACTAAGTACAAATGTATTCTACATGTAATGTCTAAGTATAAAGCACGTTTGTAAGCAAATGCACATAGTACTAGAATTGTATTATAAAAATGTGAACTTGTATTTATAATTTGTATAAGTGTACATGTAACACCCCAAAAATGAATAAAAGCAAAAAGGGGATAGGAAATACTCACATTTGCCAAATGACTAGATGACTAAGCGAGCGTGAAAATGCGAGCAATCCAAAGATTCAACAACGAAACTAGTCCAATTTAGAAGAAAATAAACCGAATAGGAAAAATATCAAGCTTCTAATTCGCCAATTACAAGAGCTTATAATCAAAGCTTCAAATGTAGAAGTAATATACTCTAGAAGAAAGGTATAAGGGAGAGTTTAATCGAATTGAAACATCGATTTAGAGGTGCAAGGTGTAATGGGTCATAGGTGGGTTTTTATACTAGTTTTGGATTCAATTAGGCTTTAAAATTGGTCAACACAATAAAGTAAGGTTTTAAGATAAATTGACTATTTAACTAGGACTTTGACTAGGATTTTGACTGAGACTTTAACTAGGACTTTGACTAGGATTTTGATTGAGACTTTGACTAGGATTTTGACTGAGACATTGACTAGGATTTTGACTGAGACTTTGACTATTTGACTGTCTCAGCGGACCGCGAGGGCTAAAAAAAAATAATTTTTCTAATTTAATCAATTTTAAGTTCTAGACTTGTTTCCTTCTATTTCTAAGTTGTTTTAGGACCGAAAATTAAGGGCTTTGAGTATCAATGTCTGAAACATACGTGCTCGGGTGTAGATGTGAGTATAAAACGTGCATACTTTTACTTAAAAAATATAAGTTTTATTAAATTGTGAATTTTGGTCCTATTAAAATACGAGGGTTAAAAATGAAAATTTTGAAATAGTTGAGGAACCAATTATGCACATTTATGAAAAGTGAAGGGTGCAGGTTGTCACAGTCTCCCGTACTTTAGAAAATTTCGTCCCGAAATTACTTTCAAGTAAAGGTTTCCATAAAACAAAAGACATTTGTAAAAAGGCAAGTAGATTTTAAAAAATGCATCAGCCATGATTTGACAAAGTTTGAAGTAGTTGTTTAATACCCAAAATAAAAGTTTGAAAATCCTTAAAGTTTGACCCAATGTTAGAGAATTAAGAGTTTATAATGAGTAAGGTTTGGGAAAGGTATGTAACTGGTGAGGGCAGGGCAGTGTTATAGTAGCTTCCCTTACTTTAGAGAAGTTTCTGACCGAACTTTATTAAGGACGTGCAACAGGATTTCGACTAACAGAGAGTGTATGAGTATACAAAGTTTGTGTTTTCTGTGTGGATGGTCCAGAGAAAGACACTAGGAAGTCGAATTGAAGCTCGTGTAAGAACATTCTTATCGAAAATGCTAGCTATTAGTCAACGATCTAATAAAGAGATAGTAATGGGTAGGTTCTTGGTCAGACTCCTAGTCCGCTCCCGCAGTATCGCTCGTGCTTATATATAGGGTGTACCGCAGCTAACCCACCACACTACTGATACTTTGGACTCGTACTAATTGTCTACCAATAGCCTAAGTAGAATCACACACCACCACCATGTATCTGTAAATCCATGATTGCGTTCCGGACCGTAATCATCGATTAACCTTACACTAGGGTGCTATGCTTTTCTATAACACTAACATAAGTAATACAAGAAACAATGCGTGCAACCAAAATGTGCTAAGTAGTAGAAACTGCTCAAGTATAAGATGCGGTTAGAGGTTCTTCCCCTTTCAGGTTCACCTTTTAACCGTAATGAGATTAATGTGTAAGTATAAGACATGATTAGGGGTTCTTCACCTTTCGGGTTCACCCTTAACCGGTAAATTTTTGTTCACATCATTGGGCTCTAAACAACCATATTGATAAACTCTGAGGATTACACCGTTCCCCTTGGGTTAGAGGAATACTCTGAACCGAGTCGTACATGGGAACTGGCTTAGATCTCATACGAGCTATCAATTAGTATGTTCGTTGGTCATGATGATGAACAAAATAATGTAAAGTATAACAGGGTTTTGCTCACAAAAAAAAATATGCATACCAAATATGCGTTCATGTAAGTATATAAGTATAGCATAAAATTTCGATTGAAAGAATAGCATAACGTAAATCGAGTAAATCGCACAATTTGCACAAAATGAAAGTAAACGAGTTGAATTAATGCTCAAAACTAGTGTTGTAAGAATAACTACTAATAACTAGTGCGAGAATAGTTGCGAATAACGCGTGAAAATAACTACCAACAAAAGAATAATACAAAAATAATAAGATAATGTACGAACGTAACTATAAATAGAATGGTGTAAAAAAATAATGAAATTTACTGTAAATGACAGTGCGTAGAACAGACGTATAGTCTACTGGTATGAGGATAACTTTTTGGAAACCGAAGAATGTTTTAAGTTCAAAACAGGTTCACTTGAAAAGATTTCGTAGGTACACGTTTTCATGTGTTTACGAGAAGTCGAGTTTAAAAAGTGTTATAAGGTATATTATTAGTTGCAAATTCCTCCCGAAAATATATATTGGATACGTTATATGAAAACATGCAGATTTACATTTGATTTGTAAAATATGCAATGCAAGTTTATAAAATGCAAGATAAAACCATTTCATTAAGTGTGTGTAAATCTAATGTGTTTCGAAAGACCAAGATTTAAAATGATGTGAAGGTTGTGAATGATCCCAGATGCCTTGACGAATTTTGAAAAATTAAATTTTCTGTATTTAAACATTTCTTTAACTTGTGGGTGAACTGTACCGGAAATTTTTAATTGTTATGAAATGTTGAGAAAATCGAAGTGTTACCCGTTAAGACTAGGTAAACTTGAAACCTTTTAAATTTTCAAACTTTTACGAAATTTATACATTGAAAGATCATTTATTTGCAGGATCGTTAAGGCATCTCTTTGGGCTCATAGCGGGCTATTTGTTTCAAGGCACAAGGTGTATGAAAAGTGTGTTCTAATTTGGAGAATAGGCTTTGTGAAAAGACTTATAGAATAAGTTGTCAAATTAATCGTTTTAGAGAGTAGTGTACTAGTGCGTATCGTGTAGGTAGGCATTTATGTATGAGTTTAGTCTGACTAAGAAGTTCTAACTAATGGTAGTTGGCTATGGCTTAGGAGACTGGGTGCAGCAATATTAGTATTAGGTATATGAGGATAAACTGTGACTTCGATCAAGTAAGTTTGTAAACATGAAGGTATAAAACAGGTTGAAATAATAAGTTTGGAAAAACCATGTTCATTTTTAACTGTATGATGACGCAACATTCCTAAAATCAGGATGTGATCAAAGTTAAACACAGAGTTTAAAACTTAAGTCGTGGGTAAAAATGTTTTAACGCAAAACGACTAATACCTTATAGTGTATAAGAATCATGAGCATAAATGAAATAGTGTAAGCTTTAATGCGATAATATATCGAACAAAAGTTTTAGTAATGATGATAAGGGATTCAAAAGCGAATGATCAATGAATAATGGCATATGAAACATCAAGTGATTAAATGGAATCTTCAAATGATAAACAAATATAAATATCAATGATATAAAACATTGGAAGTGTTTCTATAGGAAACTTTGACCAACCCAAGTATTTGAAATTTCCTAGTGACTTATGGGGGCGTACTTTAGCCTATAAGTGAATGCTCATCCCAAGAGTTCCCAGGTAGGTATACGGGTCCCTCGTCTGATTGGGATTTATGCGAAATGCCAGGTCTAGACAGAAAACTCAGGATACAGGCGCTCACCCTTCCAGATTGCACGTGCCCCATCACTGGTGAATTCCAAAACTTTAGCGAGATTAAAAACGAGATGCAAAAATAGATCCTTGAGATTTGGATTTCACTCCTAACTCAAAGATGTATTTCAAAATTGAAAACGATTGTGGAATGAAACCAATCACTAAGTTAAGGATATCACTCCTAGCTTAGTGTTCCTTTTTGAAAGAAATACTCTTTGAGGTGTGGATGTCACTCCTATCTCAAAAATATATTCCTAAGATAAATAACATATAGAGGAGTGAAACTAATCACCAAGGTATGGATGTCACTCCTAACTTGGTGATATCGTTTCGTTTGTGAAATACGAGTATCTTCTTCTTTAAACAACACACCGAAAGAATAACGAGAAAGAATCATAGCGAAAATATCGTGAAAGAAAATAATAGGATAAAGAGACATAAACACGAGAGGACTCATGAATGTAAGCTTGGTTATAGACTAGGCTAAAAGGCATTCTAATAACCTAATTCCCTATAACCATGGCTCTGATACCAATCTGTAACACCCCAACCGATGGCGGAATCATCGAGGTGTCACGTAGTGACGATTGTTCAAAAGCACATGGTACTAAAATGTAAATATATTATTGAATAATTTAAATTGTCTTACATAGATGAAATGGGAAAAATACAAAAGTCTAAACAAAACATGAAATTTGAAATAACTTATTAAAAGCAAGCAGTAAAATCCAATGCTATGGAACTAAGATCAAACTGTACCTGAAACATGTAAAAAATAAGTTTTGTCAACATATGAAATGTTGGTGAGCATTCCTAGTTTTAATACATATAGTAAATTGGAAAATGTTATACAATTCAAGTGTAAAGCTACAGTTCAATTATGTGAACTATGTAACATACAAATGAGCGAAATCAATCCTGTGACTGTATAATGTACTAAATGAACGGCGGTGTACTTATCCAATAAATGGATAATAACTTAACAATGACCACGGATTCTCCGATGAAAAAGGGGGAAAATCAACCTAGGCGGGTTGTCAATCCAATAGCGCTATCCAATGTTAAGGTCGGCTTGTACAATGTTAATGATTTCACTAAGTACAAATGTATTCTACATGTAATGTCTAAGTATAAAGCACGTTTGTAAGCAAATGCACATAGTACTAGAATTGTATTATAAAAATGTGAACTTGTATTTATAATTTGTATAAGTGTACATGTAACACACCAAAAATGAATAAAAGCAAAAAGGGGATAGGAAATACTCACATTTGCCAAATGACTAGATGACTAAGCGAGCGTGAAAATGCGAGCAATCCAAAGATTCAACAACGAAACTAGTCCAATTTAGAAGAAAATAAACCGAATAGGAAAAATATCAAGCTTCCAATTCGCCAATTACAAGAGCTTATAATCAAAGCTTCAAATGTAGAAGTAATATACTCTAGAAGAAAGGTAGAAGGGAGAGTTTAATCGAATTGAAACATCGATTTAGAGGTGCAAGGTGTAATGGGTCATAGGTGGGTTTTTATACTAGTTTTGGATTCAATTAGGCTTTAAAATTGGTCAACACAATAAAGTAAGGTTTTAAGATAAATTGACTATTTGACTAGGACTTTGACTAGGATTTTGACTGAGACTTTAACTAGGACTTTGACTAGGATTTTGACTGAGACTTTGACTAGGATTTTGACTGAGACTTTGACTAGGATTTTGACTGAGACTTTGACTATTTGACTGTCTCAGCGGACCGCGAGGGCTAAAAAAAATAACTTTTCTAATTTAATCAATTTTAAGTTCTAGACTTGTTTCCTTCTGTTTCTAAGTTGTTTTAGGACCGAAAATTAAGGGCTTTGAGTATCAATGTCTGAAACATACGTGCTCGGGTGTAGATGTGAGTATAAAACGTGCATACTTTTACTTAAAAAAATATAAGTTTTATTAAATTGTGAATTTTGGTCCTATTAAAATACGAGGGTTAAAAATGAAAATTTTGAAATAGTTGAGGAACCAATTATGCACATTTATGAAAAGTGAAGGGTGCAGGTTGTCACACAAAACCTACGGACTCACCAACTTTTTAGTTGACACTTGTAAGCATGTTTTTCAGGAACCCAAGTAAGGATGTTAAGGAGCCAAGTTTAGGACTACATAAAGAAGGCCTTGTTTTGTAGTTTTGACGTAGCTGTTTAAAACATTTGTTAGGATTTGTAATCCGTATTCGACTATGTGACTTGTGTGTTTGTTGGAATAAATGACATTTAGTATTTCTCATATAAACAATGTTTGTGATCACCATGTTCGTCTCACCTCGCCTTTCCGCCTTAGGCAGGGTGTTACAGATTGGTATCAGAGCCATTGGTTATAGAGAATTAGGTCTCATGGAGAGATACCTAGACTATAACCTAAGGTCCACTCATTTATGCTTTAGGAGTCTTTGTGCATTGCTTCACTTCTATACGTGATTTCTTTGGATGCATACCCTTATTTGTTTTCTTTTGTCACACGAATTTGGATGAAGACATGGCTCCAACAACTAGGTATACTCAAAATAACTCTGGAGAAGCAAACCCGATGACCCCTGAAGACATTGCGTAGTTAGTTTCACAAAAAGTTGCAGCTGCTATTGCACAGTATGAGGCAGCCAGAAATGGCGCAAGTGGAGGATCTAGCGGTGGCGCCGGAGATAGCAGCACTAGTGGAGATGGTGCTAGGACAGGGAGTGACACCAAGAATGAGGAGGTATAGAAAGGTTGCTCGTACAAGGCGTTTATGGCATGCAATCCGTGTAGTTTCAACGGTACTGAAGGAGCGGTAGGAATTGTTCGGTGGATCAAGAAGATGGAGGCCGTGCTCGACATTAGTGACTGTGCTGAGAACTGCAAGGTTAAGTATGCTAATTGCACCTTCCTGGATGAAGCCCTGACGTGGTGGAATCTGCAAGTCCAGACGCTAGGAAGAGAAGCTGCGTATCAACTCTCATGGAACGATCTAAAGTCCATGCTCTTGGCAGAGTACTGTCCTCGCAACGAACTGCAGAATATTGAGACCGAGTTTTGGAACTTGGCCATGGATGGAGCGGAGATATCGCCATACACCACTCGATTTCACGAGCTTTCTCGACTTATACCGCATATGGTTATGCTTGAGTTCAAGAGGATTGAAAGGTACATTTGGGATCTTGTACCACAAATTCAAAGCATGGTGACATCGTCACGACCTGCCACTATCCAAAGTGTTGTGACTTTGGCGCATAGTCTAACGGATGAGGCTGTTCGATCTGGAGCTTTGAGCAAGAAAGATACGGGTGGGAAACAAAAGCTGGATGACCAAGGATCAGTGAACCATCCAGGCAAGAAGCAGGGAGTTGTGAATGCCTATGCGGCAGTGGCAAAGAAACCGTACCAAGGGGCGTTTCCTAAGTGTGACAAATGCAGTTTTCACCATAATGGAACATGCGAAAGTTTCGTTTGCGCCAAATGCAGAAAGCCAGGCCACATGTCCAAGAATTGTATAACAAATGGAGCTCGCTGGGAATGCTATGAGTGTGGCGGTACCAAGCACTTTAAGACAGCTTCTCCAAAACTGAAGGACCAGAATGCCAATACCAATGCCAATGTCAATGTCAGCCCTCCTCGTGGTAGAGCATTTGTGATTGGAGCAAGGCAAGAGTAACATGTTGGCACAGGTACATTTCATGTTTAAGACTAGACTACATTTTTACTCTATATGTGTGCATAGACTTTGCTGTAACTAAGCATAGACCACTAATCAGCAGAAAACCAGATGAAGCTTAGATACCACTTGAAAACTAGACGACACAACCTAAATTTCGCGGACGAAATTCTCTAAACAGGGGGAGAATGTGACACCCGCTAAATTCACTAGTCGAGTCCGTACAATAAACTGGTTTGTTTAACTATGTGCTTAGAATAAGTGTGTCGGTGCGCCTCATTATTTGAACGATTATGTGAAAAACAAACTTTATCCGAACACCATGACCATCATAAGAATCAACAAAAGCGTATGGATTTTATAAGACTAAAGCTATATTTTTTTAAGCAAATACACATGTGTAGAATAAAAATTAAGTTCAAAATTATACATACACATTACACACATGGTGACAATGACAATTCATATACCTACTTACACACTAGAACTAGATAGGACAAATAAGTTCATGCATGCAACAAGAGACAAAACTATATATATATATATATATATATATATATATATATATATATATATAACACCACACTTGCTTAATTTTGATTGGATTATGGATAAGACAACTTGCTTAATTTCATATACCTACATAAAATTAGACATGCACCAAAATCCAATCCTACACATACATACATACATACATACATACATACGGTCACATGCACACAAAGAAAAGACAAACTTGTAAGGCATGCAAGGACAAGCTTTGCACTAACATGTAGCCTCCCAATTCTTTCCAAAACATGCTTCCATACACCACCTTTCCCTATTTGTTTTTGTTTGGATGTGGGAGCCGAAAACAAGGACAATAGCATGAGAGTTTGTAGTGTCCACCTCTTACCTTAATCTAGGCCTTACACAATCAAGTTCCCTTTCCCATACATGAACACATACCCCTTTTGTTGATGGATCCATACAATCGGTCATGTGAGGGAACACATTACAATCATTATCACTCAATAACACACACTTTTGTCCCATGTCAAGTCATTTTCAAAGAATGATCCATCAACATCACTAAAGATTGAAGACAATTCCTTTGTTTTATGCTTGGCCGAGACCTAAGACCCTATGATCGCATGCTTGGTTGTCACCATACACCAATTTAGACACTAAATCAAGCAAAGACCACCCTCCAGTGCAAGTTAACAACCCCAAAATGTGATGTCTTGTCCCTAATCGGCTAGAAGCAAGAAAGGAATGCATGATCTTATACCAAATTAGGACCTATACCTATGACATCAAACAATTCCATGTAGTGTTCTAACTCAAACTAGGAAGCCTCTTGCACACATGACACGGCCGGAACAAATAAGACTCCTCAATGATATGTCATTACCACACTAGAGACCAAACCTTACACCAAATAGGTAAACCACACTACATCACTCAAGGAAGATCTTATACCCCTATTAGTAATAAACAAACCTCCTAATTCCTTCCTAAACTCGGCCGAAAGGGACTTCACTTACATGACAATCTTCTAATCTTTTGTCCACATCCCACAAGCCATGCACTTAAGGACAAAACACAACTCGACTTACACCATAATAGGCCTTAATTGCAACTAACCATAGTAATTACTCTAAATCGTTAACGAACAAGAATGTATTTTTCGCTAAAGGATATTATTGCTAGCAAATAAAAATGTTATGTGAATATAATGTTTTACTAAACTTTTAGAAAATAGCTGGGTGTTACAATAATTCTCGGCCTATACCCCCTTTAGCCGAAGAGACCACATCAAGATTGCAAGGCACGAGCATCAAGCCAAGGGAGGACTCAAAGACTGCAAGCGTTCACCCTCTTAAGACACACTTAGGTAAGTCATAATCTACACTATCTATTTACCCTCATTGTGAACCCAAACCCAAGCCTTTTGATCATAATAATCGGCCCTCAACTAGTGTTAATGAACCGCTTAATATGTATTATGTAATCGACCTTCCAAATCACAAATATTATGTATACTTTGTTCCACTAATATATGTTCAATCATGTTGTCTAATGGTAAACAATCGGCCACACATTACATATGGAATCATAAAACATTTTTCGGATCAAACCTCACATGATCCACATCGAATGACATGGTTCACAATAATGGGTACCCGACTTGTATAACAAACGAGTACACACAACTTAAGATATCTTTGACGTTATAGGGCACTTTTTTCGGGACAGTAGTTACTTTTCTTGCTTTGCTAGACCACATATCCAGATATCAGGTGAGTTTCGTGACCCCTTTTACTGTTTTACTATTTTACAACTTCGTGGGAGAAACATGCTACAAACCAACATATGTACATGACAACAATATGTGTTACATGAGTTAGACCCACAATTATCGTAGATCAACAAAAATTCCCCGGACAACTATAACGATTAGCTTAGCAATAAGCCGTGGATTATATGAATAGTACTATTTGGGTTGACACCCCCTTTCACTGTTAGTCGCGCTAACACATATGGATGCATATTAACCATACTTTAAAATGTCTCACGATAAGGCATTGGGGCGGGGTGAACATGAACTTCGTTGTTTGGTTATGGTGCTCATGGTAACTATATTCTGCATGGAAACAGACAACTAAACTTTCTGAGCAACAAAACTGTTTTATCGAGTCAACAAAACCTATGGACTCACCAACTTTTTAGTTGACACTTGTAAGCATGTTTTTTAGGAACCCAAGTATGGATGTTAAGGAGCCAAGTTTAGGACTACATAAAGAAGGCCTTGTTTTGTGGCTTTGACGTACCTGTTTGAAACATTTGTTAGGATTTGTAATCCGTATTCGACTATGTGACTTGTGTGTTTGTTGGAATAAATGACATTTAGTATTTCTCATATAAACAATGTTTGTGATCACCATGTTCGTCTCACCTCGCGTTTCCGCCTTAGGCGGGGCGTGACACAAACTTTAAAAAATTTCGTCTCGAAATTTATTTTTAGGAAAACTATTAATTTTGGTTTGAAGGACTGGTTAAGATATTGCCAAAAGTTTTATGATTGGTTAGGAAAACGCAATACTTGTGAAATTTAAGAATTGTCTGGCAGCGTTTTTCGAAAGTAAAAGTTGTAATTATCCTTGCGTAAAGATACTAGGAAACAATTAAATGGCTTTCTTGGTATATAATAAAATGAAATATTGTTACGTATTATGTGTTTAGGTTTAGGGAGAACAAAAGACTTGAAATACCGAAGTATCAAAGTTGGTTTTTGACTACAATCTACTAGGACAACCGAAGTTTAAGAGGAATTACGAGTTTCGCAGGATCTTAGTAGCACTAAATCCTACTGATAATGGAAGAGAGGTGCGATGATTAAGTTTGGATCATAGAGAGAGTGACTGCAATTTAGTCACTGACTATGATTAATCAAGATTAGAAAGAATGGTAAGAACTTCGCAGAACTTAACACAAAGCTCAAGGAATAGAGGTTGAAATCACTTACGATGTTCGAGGTTTAGGTTTGAATCAAATAATCTAGACTAAAGACTGACTAGGGTTTGCTCTTGGTTTGATTCCCAATTTCATTCCCGATGCACCATCAGTGCTTATATATAGGGTGTACCGCAGCTAACCCACCACACCTTTACTACTTCAAAAATGTACTGGAAATCTCTCCTAAAACCCTAATAGAATTCCACACCACCTCAATGCACCTGTAAATTCTTGATTACCTTCCGGACCGCGATCGTCAATTTACCTTACAGTAGGGTATTATGTCATTCTATGAGTTAACTCAAACAACAGAAATGATTGAAAGTATGAAATTTTTGCAAAGAAAGGGTTGTATGTTTCATCTAATTTGGTATAAAACTTAGGCTAGGGTAGTGGTTTGTTTGTATTAGGTTGTGTTACATGTAGCATGCATGGGTCATTTTCAAACAAGTACATATCCATGCATATGTGTGTTGTGTGTATATATATATATATGTATGGTGTTGTTTTGTTTGATTTTCCCACTTATGCACACATATATACATAATCGTATATATTATCTTGATATTTGATAACACACATGTTAATATATATATATATATATATATATATATATCATATGAGTGTACATGAATACATATGAAGTTTGTTTGTCATGCATATATAGGCCGATTTATGTATCTATGCGTATATATAATATGTATTTGAAATCCAATAAGTTTATACATATATAAAAACCATTGGTATATGTTATATGCATATATAGTATTGTGTGTTTAGTCTATGAATAGCATATGTATAAGAAAAATAATATGATTTTGTTTCCATAGAGTTCTTGTGCAATTTATGTTTAAACATATGTTGTAAACTTGTAATCGTATAATAACTCATGTTACTTATGTTTATAATTGAAATGGATCAAATGGTAAAACTAATTGTTTTGACACATCGAATATTCATAAAAATGGATTTATTGATATTCGTTTTTCATGTAGAATTGTATAGTGTTCAAATTGGACATTGTCACGTGTAGTCTTGTTTTGTTTGTACGTACTAATTGGACATTCCGTTGCCAGTTGTTTCGAGATAATCGGGTGTTGCATGCGAAAATGGACATTGTTGGAAAATGTAATGATTCCTGAAATTATTTGGGTTTGCTAGACTCGAGACGACATAGTTAATGTAAAAATGTCTAATGCACGAATTGAAACGTTAGGAATCTAGTTACTGATATTCGTCCTGGAAAATTGTCGGGTGTCAGAGTCTCTCCCTATTGAATGAATTTCGTCCGTGAAATTCGGTTTAAGTAGTCTAAAATTAGAGTCCTTCGGAATAAGGAATGGTGTTTTCGGTTTCACAGCAAAATGAAACCTTTCGTTGATAGGGATCATCTCTGAAGGTGACATGAGTGTCAAGTCAAGAAGAAACCTCTTGAGGTGTCATGGGTGTAAGGTTTGCGAACTCTATCATGTTTTAAGTCTCAGGGAATTGAGACGAACCTAGCCATGGTTTAAAAGGGCTGAGGTATTCAGGGTTGACCTGCCTCTGATACTAAACAAGTAACTGAAAGTTCATGAACATAAATGAACGAATGCGGCCTTTGTTCATGTTTGTTCATTTTTTTAACAAACGAACATAAACAAACTTCTTACCAAATATTTCACGAACTATTCGTTGAACGCTTGGTTTGTTTGTTGGCCTATGCAAATCCGAGCTTCTTGGCCAACACCATGAGGTATTTAAAATGTTTTTAAATCACTTACCTTTGGGATGCTTGTTATTTAAAATGAGTTTAAATTCTGTTAAATTTGATTAATTTTGATTCTAAGTTGTTTGTTCTATCATTTCTTACATGCCTTCAATAGTGGGAAATAGTGCAAACGAAATATAAGTCAATGTTCATCAATGTTTTAACAAGGTTTACACTGTTTCTTTTGATCTATGTTGATTTATTAACTGGTGTTAACTCCTCTTATTTAGAGCTCCGAGTCATCTTCAAGTTTCGTTGGGAAAAGGACAATTAACTCTAAAGCAAATAGATCTCTAAAGTTGCTGAAGAAATCTTACAAGTAAGTTGCAGGTTCTTTACGGTTTACACTTAATTACGTGCTCACATTTTTAAGTTATATATATATATATATATATATATATATATATATCAAACATGCCTTTCGTTTTTTCGTTGTCACCATGCTTAGACTAAATGGCGACTATGTTATGTTCAATAGCATTTATAAAGCTCACTTAATTTTTAACAATACACGGTTACTAACCTTCGTATCAAGACTTCTATCACACTTTTACTTTTTGTTAATATGATAGCTTCCACAACTTCTTACTCCTTTTTTTTAATTTTTTTTTTGCGTTAATTTGGTTGCTAATCCTTTTTTACTTTTTTTTTTTGGGTTAATTTGATTGCTAATTTAGATGACGTAAAATAAGACGACCATTTGACTAAATTTTTGAGTTGTTTTGTAGCATTATTACAGTTATTAACTTTGGATTCGATAGTTATTGGCAGAGCTAAAATAATGTTGCTTTTTTGTATTGGTTGGATTGTTTTAGCACAAAACACTTTGCGCCCAACATGATCAGAAGACTTATGTTACATCAGAAGTGATTTTTTTGGTACGAAACAGATGTTTTTATGCGTGTGAAAGACGATGGATAGACCAACCGTGTATCATATGATCGGTCATGACGGTCAGGTGTTTGTAGTCTAGCCGTTGGTACAACAGGGTGAGGGTGGGGCAGCTGAAGTTGAGTGCCTCATATTTCCGAGGAGGAGGGCGACGGCGAGCTAATCGGGACGTCGAGTTGTATGAAGCGGATCCTGATGTTATGCATCCGTGGCGCGTTTATCATGCAGTGAGGTTACTTGCTTCCACGAACTGCCTACCCGAGCAGATTCTCATGGTGGTGACTGAGCAGGGGCGACGGATCGAGCGGGTGGAGGCTGGTGTGCGGTGGGTGATAGAGAGCGAGGTTGAGAGGCGAGCGGCAGCGGGTTTGCCTCCGCGTGAGCCACCGCCTAATGGCCCAGATGCGCCGTCCAGCAGTCAAGTCAATCCGTCTAAAAGGCATGGGAAGTAGTGGTTTTATTATGTTTTAGTTGTTATTACTATTGTACAAACATCTTAATTATATAAACGTTTGTATCTTATAACTCATTTGTTTTGATTATTGTTTGTATCTTGTGATTATTATCTTTATCTTTTGGTTTTATTGTTCGTATCTTGTGATTATTTTTTGGTTTGATTACATAAACGTTTATGTTTATGCAATGATATATAACGAAAACAATTTATATAATAATATTTAGTAAAACAACATTTTAAAGAATCAACATTTTATAATAAACAAAAAAAACAATATTTTATATAAATAAAAAAATGAAATAAATAACAAAAAAAAAATTAACGCTTAAAAGAAAACATTTTATCCAACCCATCCCACACACCTATCCAACCCATCCCCTCTAGCCAAAGTGAAGTTGAAAAAACCTGGGAGTTTCTACGGGTCGTCTTGCACTCTACGACCTTTAGAAGAGTTGTTTATTCAGACTTAACACCCTGTATTGCAGGGCGTTTAGTTTGAACCTCAAACTACCCTTTCACGACCTGTAGAGGTCTCTACGGGTCATAGATGAGTCATTTTTAACCCTCTACGACACGCAGAGCCCTCTACAAGTCATGGAAGGTTGTGCAAATAAAATCCAAGATTGTGTGAATAACCAGAGCCTTAAATTAATAAGTGAACCATGGGTTCTTTTTTTCTATTTTTATTTTATTTTATAATTACTATTTTTTAATTTGACTTTATTAAAGAGGCTAACAAAGACCAAACTATACAAACACGTCAGACATGACATGCACAAAACAGATACATATATTAACAAAGGTTAATCATGACTTAACATATACATACAACTATTAATAGTAGGGCTGACATATCATGTCAGACACAACTTGTTAATAGTTATTCTTTTAAGATATGTTTTATGCTGAGTTGCTTGGTGGTTGAAATTTATACAGAAGCATTTGGGTAATTGGGTTAGTGGGTATTTTGTTTAACAAGCAGTTATTTATTAGTATAAGGGAGGAAGCTTATATGTTGTTTGTTTTTGAAGAGGGAAAAGGTCTGCAGTCTGCGGACCACATATATAGGAGAAAATGTGGAACAAAGGTCTGCAATCTGCAAGAAGAAGACTGTTTGTTTGTTAATGTTTGCATAACCTAACCATAACCGACCACAACCAACCACAATCCACCATAACCATAACCAACAAGTTAAAGAGTTATCGCCACTCTTAATCTTTTTTGTGGTTTCGTGTTTATTTCTAATTCGACAGGCAGGTATAACTCTTGGAGAACTACAATCAATTGGAGATCTATATGACATCACTTCCATAGGAACTTTGTTTCTCATTGGAATTGCATATGTTACCCTTACAGCAAGAAGCTGCCATCGTAGTGTAATTTTATCACAATTCGATCAACCCCTCTTCTTTAAAAAAGAGACCTGCATTATTGCTTACAACTTGCTAGAGGGAGAAGGGGGAGGAGGGTGGCGGCGGCGTCTGGAGGGAGGAGGTTGGCAGGAGAGGGGGGGGGAAGAGAATAAGAAGAAGGAAGGGGAAAGGAGAAGAAGAAGAATCAGGTGGATGAGGAAAGGAGGAGGAGAAGAAGAAAAAATAAAAGAAAGAATTCTGATGAAGGAGAAAGAAGCAGAAGAGGAGAAGACCTTAGGCAGCACTCCACTAATTCTTTTATTTATTTTCATTTAAATACATTTCTAAACCTTTTTTTTTAATTATCCACGGTTTAAATATTACCATCGTCCCATAATTTCACACGGTAAAAAAAATTTAATGCCATTAAACCGTCCACCCACCACAGTCAGTAATTAAATTTTTGCATGAACCATCCCACTAGTAATTAAATTCTAAACAGTTAAACCGTTCAAAAAACTGTATATAAAACCCTTCCACCGTGGTGTAAAACTCACACAAACCCACAGTTTAAACAAATAAACACACACACACACACACACACACACAATCTACACAAAGATGACTCGCTGGAACGAGGAAGAGGAGATCGCGTTGGTGGTGAACAAAGACGTCGAAAACGACCCGGCTCTACAACAACGCCCACGCTCGAGGGGGAGGGGATCGATCTCAATCAGCAACTCGGCATCAACGTCCGGACCATAAATAGGTTTTAATTTTATGTATTAATGTATTTTAATTTTATGTTTAATATTAATGAATTTATGGTTTTTATGTTCTTCTTTAGGTTTTTTATTTAATTAGATTTTAATTTATTTTTATGCTTTAATTAAATTTAAACGAGACCATAAATATACCATAAATACACGGTTTAAAAAATAAAAAAACGCGGTTTAAATAATACAAAAGACGCTGTAAATAAAACAAAAATATAATTATATTAAATCAAAATTAATAAATGCATGGTTTCTAATCAGTTAACTAGAACCAGGATTTGGTTCATGAGACCACTACCAGCACGGGTAGCAGCGGTGTTACCGTGCTGATAGTGGGGACCCCATGCCCCTTTACCCTTAGAATACATTGGTCTAAGTCTGCACCAAGAAAAGGTCAGGAAAACCAGGTTTTCCAAAAAAACCTTTTATAGTGTAAGGTTTTCCAAAAAAACAAAGTTGCGCGTCTCAAATGTTTGCCTGCGTCTACACAGAGCAAACATAAATGATCAGAAACACTTCCGGAAAACAAACACCCTTAACGAACAAATAAAAAAGATGCTTTAACTTGCTAGAAAATATTATCTATAATATATTATAAAGCATTTCATAAGAACTTCTTAAAAATTAAGAAATACAAGTATATTTGCTTATCATACAATATCTAATGCACATCTTAACTAGTTTTTAGGGGCATATTTGTCTTTTGAACTTGTCTTTAATTACACCACATTATAGTTAATGAACCAAAGTAATATCAAAGACTTTATTAGTCATGTACAATTAATCCATTAGTGATATTAAATGTTTGTACAAGATAATATTAATATTTTTTATAAGTAAAAAACTATTTAAATTTAGAATTATCTTATTTTTATTTTTTAGATATACTTTCTAAATATACTAATAATAATAGCAGCAGTAGTGGTCGTGGTCATAGTAGTGGTAGTAAAAGTGGTGGTACCCAATTAAAATCGGTGTTTAAGACAGATTGGGTTAGAAAACACTTTCTAAAACAGATTTGATGATATCCGCCGCATCGCGCGGGCTAACCCACTAGTAATATCACATATCACACGTTTGTGGCTTCCACTAGTTGTATAGTTGTATTTGCTTGCTTGTTACTTGCACGTCCACTTGCATACACATGAAAGCTTAGTTTCATTTGTTTGTCATCATGAGTAGATCAGGATGCAAAGTTATGGATTGAATTTTATCATTAAAAACGAGTTAAATTAACTACGTAGTCAACTATTTTTTTTTATTTAATTTCCTTTTTTAAATAGCCACACACACTTCTTAATTTTGCACCAAATAAAATCCATCTAAATACCCATAAATCATAATATGGTTTGAGCCTTCATCACTTGGTTGAGAGGAATCTACCAATATCATTTTACACGACTCAAAATCCATTTAAATACACACAACTTAGTTTGAGCCTTCGTCACTTGTTTGAGAGAAATCATGCAACCAACCTAATTTAACCAATTAAAGACCTCTCTGCATATATATAATCAACTACCTAGCGATGTTAGCCATTTGGCTAGTTCCTTTCTTACCGTCAAAATTTTAAACCAATTAAAAACTTGTTTATCCTATTAGTAATTGAGTGCTGTACAATGGTTCTTAAGAACAGCAAACAACTTTTATTAAAATAAAAAAGCCAGTAGCTAGCAAGAAACTAGAAAGACCATATATACACCAAAATTGCCTAGTGTTACACCAAAAACCATAAAAACAAAACCACCTCACACCTAATGATACCAAATAAGCTTATGAGCTTAGATGTTTAAATTAATTTGATTTTCCAGTGAATGTTAATAAATCTATTGTATGTCCAGTCTTCGATCCTCAACTGAGAGTTTGTCTCCACCAAGAAAATTCCCTCTAATCTAGTAGAGATCACCAATACAATATGTCTCACGTGTGATTATCTCTTCAAACTTATTTCTCTTTGGGTACGTAGTGCTCACTAATTTTGGAAATGATCGTCCCTTCAACATCTCGCTAAATTATACGTTGATCATCCCTTCAACAGCTAACTAATTTAGGAAATGAATCATCACTTCAAAATCTCACTAATAAACTTACCACCTATACATCTCTTACAAAAATTTTGGCGATCAACCTTCTTAGTTTTGTTGGTCCCAGAAACGACTTATAATAGCGATTAAATATTCAAACGATAGTGAGAGACTAATCCTAGTGTTACAAATTAACATGTAAGGATAGACGGCAACAATATATACGAAGTCATTCAAATACTGCTTACATTAAAGTATAAGAGCAATACAATAATGATAGAGATAAAACCTTGCCTCTCTTCTATTGATGTACAATATTTATAATGATACAAAGAGTTCACTATCTTTGGATAGTGATAAATGCATTTAAACAATTACAATCATACTATATTTATGTATCGTCTATTACATCCCCGCAGTCGAAGCGGGAGGAGGCCGGATGCTGAGACTGTCTCTGAAATCTTCAAATAAAACCCGAGGCAAACCTTTGGTGAAAATATCGGCGACTTGATATCGTGAGGGGACGTGGAGAACTCGTACGTTGCCGCGTTGAACCTGTTCTCGGACAAAATGTATATCAAGCTCTATGTGTTTGGTACGCTGATGTTGTACCGGATTACCTGATAAATATATAGCACTGACATTGTCACAATAGACCAAAGTTGCACGGGACAGAGGATGTTGTAGCTCGAGTAGAAGATTCCTTAGCCAGCAAATCTCTGCTACAACATTAGCAACCCCTCTATATTCTGCTTCAGGACTGGAGCGAGAAACTGTGCTCTGATACCATGATAGAGATAAAACCTTGCCTCTCTTCTATTGATGTACAATATTTATAATGATACAAAGAGTCCACTATCTTTGGATAGTGATAAATGCATTTAAACAATTACAATCATACTATATTTATGTATCGTCTATTAAATAAGAATGAATGATCTAAAGACGAAACCATGGATCTATTATTCACTCACTAAATAAGTTCACATGTATACGAAACTGTGAAACACATAAACAATTATTTAGTATAACTAATTGTTGTATATGATACTATAAAGTTATATGTTACAACAGTTTTCAATCCAAATACAGAAAACATTTATATATACATACAAACAAATAAAAAGAAATGGCTAATTGTTACTTCTTCTTAGTGTCTCAATCACTTCATTCCTAGCAGCCATTAAACTTCCAAAAAGACATTCTTCATCATCTTTTAAACCCTTCAATCCATTCCCAACCACCTCTAACCTTCTCTTCAATTCCATTCCACCATCACAATCACCAATTCCACTTGATGAAATCATCAAACCAACACATTCATTCACTCCTTTAACTTCCTTCACTATCCCCCCTTGCTCCATAAACATCTTCTTGAAGATAGAATCCAAAGCCATCAACGAAGAATCCACGGACACCAAGTTTTTATTCATCTTCATAATCGGATCAACTTCACTCTTTAATCCGGATAGCACCACCCCACATACCCAAAATCCAGTAACTTTCACAACCATCATAGCTTCATGAAAGATCCATTCTTTCTCATTCATATTCCTGTCTACATGATCACATCTAAAAGCTTTAAATTCCTTGATAGAATGATCATTTAATGTCATATTATCTCTCATACGCTCTATTGCAAGATTTGGAGAGCTTTCCATGAGACTTATAGCATGAGTAAGCGAAACACGAGCTTGGTTCACATGTGAAATAGAAGAACTAATAGAATTCAAAAGGTCTAACAAGTTAATAGTGTAATCAAGATACTCATCAATGGAACCATCTTCCCAACTTGCCAATGGATAATCTATCTCCACCATTAACTTTGCAAAAGACTTGTTAATCATGGGTAGTATTTGGAAACATTGGTGGATCCATGTTAATGACAAGAAATCCGATCCTAGTTTCAAATTTTCTAACGCGCGGTTTAGGGTTTCGGATATTAGTGATTGGAAAGCTTGTAAAGATGTCAATCCGGCTTTAGACATATCGCGGTGGCCGTGGTGATGGGAGAATCCTAGTTTGTTTATTTGGAGAATCATAGTAGGTAATAGTTATTGTTGTGATATGGTGAGTTACTTGGTTGATGAAGTTTATATAGAAATTTGGGTTAGTGGTAATGTGTTTGACAACAATATATTATTTGATTATTAATTTATGTGTAGAAAACTAGGAAGGTTGATGACGATGTTTGACTATGTAGAGATGGTCAAATGTTATTATCTATTGGAACATGGTATTTTAATAGAACACGTTTTTGGAGACCACTCGGTGGATTTTCTTGTTTAGCACTCAGGCGGCCACTTGCAACCTATGGCTCCATTTGCTATCTTGCTTGCCTGTTAAGGCATGAAGAGATAGGATGAACACAATGTGTGTCTATATATATAAAATAATGTTTTTTTTATATAGGCTTTCAAAGGTTTTCTCGACCCAAGAGTGTTTTCATCTTATACTTGACCTATATATACACACACACACACACACTAGTAGAGTGCCCGCGCGATGCTGCGGGGAACAAAAACACTTTTAAGGGTGTGTATGGTTTGGTTATGTTCGATTATTAGCCTTAACCGAAACTAAAATCAAAAGTCATCAATTAATCAATCTTATTAAACAATTGGTTCCTTGATTCGGTTAGTATTGTTAGAATATCGGTTTTTAGTCCGGTTTAGTTAATTTTGGTGAATAACAAAAACAAACTTTTGCTATTTTTTTTTTCCTAGAAGTACATGAAATGGAGGTATAAATAAATGAAGTAGGGGTAAAAAAAAATAGGCCTGTAAACTAACCGAATGTTCATGAGCTGTTCGTGAACTTTTTCGATGGGAAGTTCGTTTATGTTGTTTATTTAATAAACGAACAAACACGAACAAAAAAAAATTGTTCATTTAGTTAAGTGAACAAACATGAACAAACGTTGACTTTGTTCATTTATGTTCGTGAATGTCTGTTTATGTTCGTTTATTTATGTCCGTTTAAGTTTATTAATTATATACGTAGTTATATTTACATAAATACAAATATAAATTAGGCTTTAGCTAATTGTATAAATATATAACCAATTAGTAATTGAGTTTTTTAGTAATACAAAATCGATCACATTTATAATGTTCGTGATTGTCCATTTATGTTCGTTGGTGAACTGTTCGTTTATGTTAAAACGAACAAGAACATGACAAATTTCTTATTGAACGAACATGAACAGAAAAATGTGTTTGATTATGTGTTCGTGTTCGGCTAAAATTAAATGAATATTCGGTTCGTTTACAAACCTAGGTATAAACACTAAAAATTTCAAAACTCCCTATGTTTATACCGCCACTACAATTCATAAACCAATCTACTCAGCTTCAAACCATATTAGAGTATAATTTCCTATATACTTTTAATTAAATTTTTGATTTTTTACGTGATTAAAAATATCTAGAGGTGAACAATAATTGAAACTAACCGAAATCGAACAAAAACATACAAAACCGAACTGAAAATTAACCAAAACCGAGTTAACCTAATATCGGTTTTTTTGTACCCTAAGTCAACCAAAATTAACAAACCAAAACTGAACCATTTATACCTTTATATCTTTTATACATCCATTACATTCTTTATACCTTCATTTCATGTGCTTCTAATCAAAATTAACTAAACCGAACTAAAAATGACAATCTAACTAAATAGACTGAACCAATTAACCGGTTGGTTAACAAGATTGATAAACTGATAATGTTGATTTCTGTTTCAGTTGAGGCTTATAACCGAACCAAATCTAACCCAACCATGAACTATTAAAAGTGTTTGTATTCCCTACCACATCGCGCGGGCATGCTGTTATAGTTTAACTAATTTGGGTTAACTAAGGGTACAAAAAGAAAACGATAACCAATTTTAAGTTAAATCAGATATTTTGTCACACCCTCAAATTCCACGTGCGGGGTTTTACCGCGAGGCGCATGACAAACCAGGATCTAAGTCAACGGTCACAATAAACGACACTATATGATACGTAAAATGAAATAAACAACCATCAAGTTTTCATAAATCCATTCGCTGCGGAAGCGTAACTTTTATTACAACCCAAAATGTAAAAGTACTTAAGTCTGAAAAAGATAAGACTATGCATATGAATCCTAGACGCCGTGTGACTCCGTGCGCCTATGATAAGCTGCTACCTCAACGACCTGAGACAAACATGCTAAAAACGTCAGCAAATAATGCCGGTGAGTTCACAGGTTTTATATTAAACGTTTAAAGTAATAAAAGCCATCATGTTATCACTATGTCAGAAATAATAGCGTTAGCTAGACGCATGAGTTATACTACCACGACTGGAAACCATTATAGACAACGAGATATGATTTTTGCCCGAAATGATTTAGCTTACGACCGAGACAATATGCACCCGCCCGGCTCCCAGCCGACGAGTGGGGTCTGTCAATCCCAATAGATCTATCCACATTTCCCCCGTTATGCTATCCAGCATATTCATGGTTTCCCCGGGACTTTACGTATCGTATAGTATGTAAATGAATCAACCACTAGCATAACATGATAATTTATGTAATACGTATAAGCATGTGTCTCCCCCAAAATGTAAAGCGTAAGGCAGGGCCGTGAAACTCACCTGATGCTGCTCTTCGCACTACGACAAGTAAACCTGCTCAATAGACGGCCCCTAATACCGGTGACCTATCATGACGAGCGTATAAGGTGTTAGACTAACAACCCGCAGGTTGATTAGTCCTTAGTAGTCCAGACCATAACCGTGTATATATGAAATGATGTTTCAAACGTTTAACCGACCGCACCAGACTAGGCCCGACATCCCATTGGTGACCCGACATCTCATGTGTTAGATAAATACAAGACATCATGCCACATATGCAATTAAACACTTAATACGCGCAACAGTTCACCTAGTCTAGCATAATGTCCAATTAACGCGTAAACAGGTCCGAACACGCATTACTAAGTCATTGGGTGTATCCCGGGGTTCCTATCATGTTCCTAGGCGTCAAATCATGTTCCGGGATGTTATAATATACATACAGCAGCATTACACGCGATTAGGAATCAAACTAGCATTTAGGGAAAAGTCAACATGTGATTGGGGATGGTCAACAGGCAATCAGCATGCTAATCGCCTATACAGTCATGCGATTTGGATGCAAATCGCCCCTTAAGGGGCCTAATCGCCTATAACAGCATGCGATTATGATGCTAATCGCCTGCTGCAGCTGCACAATGCAATTTCGCGCGTTTAACGCTCCAAATCAGATCCGAAACATGTAAAAACATCCAATAATCATCCTAACACCTTAACAAACATATTTCAAGCAAAACCCCTAAGTTTTCATCGTTCTAACAGTTCCGAATGCGAGCGTTTTCCCAAAATAGCAACTTAGCATGTAAACATCACATCAACATGCAAGAACTTGCCCTAAATAGCAATTATTCAGATTCAATCGCATAACCACGTTGTCCGATAGCATCCTACTGTTCTAGCATCATCCTAGAGCAAACCCTAACATTATTCAATCAACAACATACCTCATATCATCCTTAATCATCCAAAATCCTTCAAATGGGCCAAAACATCAAATATCAACAATACACAACCAAAACCATTCAAACTCCTAGGACATCATCATACTAACTTGTAACAGCCATAAACATCATAATAACACAAAAACAACCATGATTCAATCCTAAAAATTCTATCTTTAATCACATATAACACATATAACACATGTAAAGGTGTGGGTTTGTTTAAAAACGGTTTTAAATGGATTTTCAAAGACAAAAACATTTATAAGTCAGGTCTGGACGTTTAGGGAGTAAAACATAATCATTTAAAGGTTTGGGTTTGAAGAACACACCTTGTATTCAAGAGGTGATGATGGAATAAGCTTGAAAATGGTTGTTTTGATGCAAAAACGAGTTCCAGAGGGTGTTTGTGCGTTGGGTTATGTTATGGGACGGCTAGGGTTGCACAAATGATGTTTTGGAGGTCAAGGGTGGTATTTATAGGCGTTTCTAGTCGTCCAGCACGTAACACGCGATTATGCAGCTTTACACGCGATTAGGAAGCCTAATCGCATGTAAGTTCATGCGATTGGGGCCTAATCGCATGAACAGTCATGCAATCAGCCCCTACTCGCCCCTAAGGTCCCCCACTCGCCCCTCATATAGGCGATTGGGCTTCCCTAATCGCCTATAGGGGCTGTTTTCGTGTGTTTTGCGCGTTAAACCCCGTTTTAACATATGTTAACACATATTCACATACCGACAAGTCACATAATGATTGTAAACATATAATGCATGATAAATAACACGTTCCCACCCGATCACCAATTCCCGGGACTCGAGACTTGCGTGGGTGCGTTAAACCCGGCGATTCCACGAATCACCGATTCTTGTACACGTGGTTATGGACCGACACCCAATGGTCTCTCGAACCATTGTAACGACTCCCGATGATTCCCGAATCATCGGTACGACTCAACTGACCCAGTCAAGTATGATATTAAGTAGTTGTTTTCAATGTTTTCGTTGAGATAGACTCGCATGTATGTAAAGTATGAAACGCATGAATGTAAAGTATAATAAGTATTAACCTGAATATGCCGGGTGTCACATCATCCCCCAGTTGAAAGAATTTTCGTCCCGAAAATTTAATGAAGTCCGGAGATGAAGAGACGAAAGGAAGAAAGAAAAGAAAAAAAAATTTTCCCGTTACATATTTTTATTTTTCAATAGATTTTGGTTCAGTTTTGTCAGTTTTTTGGTTTGGCTTCGGTGAACGGTTTAATTATTGCTCACTCTTAGATATCATTAATCACGTAGCACATAACGATTTTTAAAATAAAAAATAGCAATACCATACTTAAATTAAATATAATAAAATGCTTATTATTATGATGTTATTTTTTTTTATAAAAGTATAAACGTATGCAAAAAAAATGACTATTTAAAAATCATGGGGGATGGTTTACTTAAAATAAGGAAAAGAAGTTTAACTATAATTTAAATACGTAAAAGTTACGTAAAATTTAAGGGATTAAAGTGTAACTAAGATAGGGTATTAAAATGTAAATAATGTATGAATGACTGTTTTACCCTCATTTCAGGGATACTAATGAAAAATAAGTTCTTAACTTTTGGGTATCTTAAAATACCACTCACTCATGCTTATAATATAGTATAGATATACATACTAGTAGGAAACACGCGCGATGCAGCGGGAGTGAAACATTCCATTGCGGTACTCAATTCTTATTCTTGTAATATTTGTTGTAGCATCATTGTGGTGGATATACATAATAAGCATTACACATATCTAGTAACTAATAGATTTAACATTTAAGTTATCAAGTAATTCAAAAAACTATTGATGCAACAAAGTAACATACGAATAAGCAAAAATAAGTCTTAAACACAAAAGATGAAAACTAAAAGCTTAAGTATAAACTACTTGAATCATGATGAGATCAATTTAGTTATATGCCTTCCAACCAATTAATAGACTGATTAATAAAACTGAATAAATGATGATTTCGTTTTTGGTTAAGGCTAATAACTGAAATGAACTAAACCATGCATAACGTGTTTGTGTTCCCGCCGTAACGCGCGGACATCCTACTAATAAGAGTTTATACAGAACAATATTTTGAATAACCTGTACCTAAAAAGGTGTAACTAACTTAGGACTTTTGATTATCTATAAAATTTTATACTTATAAAAATTGAACGAGTTAACCTCTTTAATACAGATATTGAAGGTTGAATTTGAATTTAGGAGGTACTTAATTAGTAGTTGATCTGTATATTAACTGAGCATTTGATTTTTTTTTTTAGGTTTGAACATGAACTAATTATAGTTAGAGTTTTAGGATGAATGTTATATAGTCTTGGTTTTGAAAATTGAGAAACGCACCTAGGTTTAGAGCACTACTAGAAAAATACCCCTATTTTGACACACATTTAATGACACGCGAGAATTCATGACACGCAAAAGCGCGTGTCATTAAAAATCGTCGTCTTTTAAAATAAAATGGTCAAACAATGACATTCTTTTTTGCGTGTCAACAATCTAATGTCAAGATTTTAAAAAACATGACACTATAAGAATTGAGTGTCATGTTTATTGTCAAATTATATATATATATATATATATATATATATATATATATATATATATATACAACCTCTGATACATGCTCCTTTTCCCCACTTGCTTCCTCCCTCTCTAGATCTTGGACCTTCACCTTCAACGAAAACGTCTGTCCAAAGCTTCGGCGACTGGGGCTAGGGTTCGTTGCATATGCGGCCTAACCGTTGCCTGTGATACAATACTGATGGCCCACGTCAGCTGCCTAGGTGGCATCTGTTTGTCTGGCGTCCTTACCAGGCATGTCTGTCTCAAGTTTTAAGATTCGGACCTTGGTTGGCCTGATTGACATCTAACCTGTTAGGGTTTCCATTCTTTGAGTTATTTGTTTGAAGCTTTTGGGTCTTGATTCAACGAACGCCGCCTGGACGTTGCTGGTGGCCGCCGTCGGCTGCCTAGGTGGCGTCTGTGTCCGGTGTCCCTTTGAAGCTTTTGGGTATTGATGTTATCGTTTGAGATGATCTTGGTGCTTTCAGGTTTCCAAAAGCTATTGGGTAATGTTTGTTGATTTACTTTCATGTCTCCATCTATTCCAGCCCTTGATTTCTGTTACAGTAGCTTTCAAGGTATTATTATGCTTTCCAATTTCTTATTGTTCATACGACGTCGTTTTTGTTTCCAGCTATTTGTTAAGTACCTTTAAATGAATGTTTGAGAACTGAAATAGATTGTTTGCAGTATGAAAGATAGTCTATTGATTCGGTGTGGCCACACGTCACAGTGCATGTCGAAGCGTTCACGACTCCGGTCGTTGGTTGGATGCCTCTTTGTCGTCGAAATGATGTTTCGCATTGGTCATTTTCCGGTCTTATTAACGTTGAAATTAAGGCTTTCATTGGCTGTGTATGGTACCGATATTGTATCTAACCGCCTTTGGCGATTATGACAACGACTTTGTTCGTTTCGCGTTTGCCGTGTACGTGTACTGTGATTGCATACCTCTATTGCAACCGGTTGACGTGTAACGCGGTTCGCCTTAAATTGTCTGTGCCTTTTTATGCTAGATGATAAAGTCTTTGTCCGTATAACGTTGCCCGTCTCTGTCAAGCGTTAGCCGCTTGATGATTACCAAGCGCAAATAGGTGACAAAGTAAAATGCAATTTGCAGCAACTTACTCAATTGTTGAATCTGTTGTGCAACACATCCAATTACTTTGTTGGCCAACATGTTTGAACATCACCAGAGACTAACACGATCAGAATGAAGTACATCTCTCTGCATTATGCGAATGGATTTTCGGTGAATTAGTGGTTGCCTATGATGTTTTTTTTTTCTCCTACAACAGAGGCCTGGCCGTCGTCTTTAAACTCGATGTCAGATCGTCCCCGTTGGTTACAAGTTTTATAACACCAGAGAACCGAGGTTCATGATTTTGTTTAGGCCTTTTCTTCCACTAGCGTTGATAGAGGTTGATTCGCGGTTTCATTTGTCCATGATTTTGCGTTGGACTGGTGGTGTTCGTGTGTCGTTTTGCACGAAATGTTTTAAGGTACGAAGATGTTCCACGAGTTTGCCGGAGAACCGCCGTCGTTGAGTGGTTTGATCCGTAAATTGTTCGAATGAGTCAAGGTAAAAAAATTTTGTCCAATTGCGGTGACTTATTAGTGATTTTATTTTGATGTTTGGCTATTTAACATGGTGGTTCTATTTCCCTAACTTGCTACGCCCTGTTCATGTTATTTTTAGTTACTGTTACGTGATTTTGATGATGGGTTGCATTCATGCCTACATTTGCTTTGAAAATAGGTACACCCAACCAGGTAATTGAATATCATATATTTACTCATTTAAACTCATTTAGGTTATTTATTCATAATTTTAATGCCTAATAAATCCTAATTAGACCGATTCGGTCGGTTTCTCTCAAGGCTCACTAGATTTGTTTTATGATTTGTTTATTGTATTTGTGTGAATTGATTTTATGATGGTTTGAACTTTGAATCATTCTTTGTAAATTTGTCTTCGGAGTTCACTAGATTGACTATTTGTATGTGTATTATCTGCACTGTAGATAAGGCTGTGATGGCGGCGGGTCAACCGTAATGGTGATTTGGTTGCGCATGCTTTCAAATCGCAATTGGTCATTATGTCACCATGTTGTTTTACCCGGCTGATGTTCGTTAAGGTAAAGTATCCGTACCTGCTATTCCTCTTAGTATTTTCTTTGTATGTATAGAAGAAGTCATTTATAATTTGGCATATTTTTGTAGGGTAGGGTGTTGGAATAATAATGACCGGGTAGACGGGGGTATGGGTCAAATAGTTAGAATGGGTCAGTAGAATTTTATTTTAAGTCCCATGTTCATAATCTGCTGTACTAAAATGGACTAAAATGGACTGCGCAAAATTGTATTGGATAATTTAAAATGTAGAGTAACCTTATATCCCAACCTATAATATCTATATATGGTGTTAAAAGGCGCACATTATAACATTAGATTGAGCTAGAAGCATCGTAACACTTTTTTTTTGGCAGCCTATAGATTCTGAATTTTTAGCTTTCATGTGGTACTTCAAACTGTGAATGTGATTCAAAGTCCTCGCCATCTAATCTTATTTTATTTGCCACATAACAAGTGCTACGAATTGGAAGTTAGATGTTAAAAGTTGCTATATGTGTGAATAATGATATTAATATGGTTCATATGCTTTTGTTTCATTTCAGATATGAATAGAGTAATGTACAGACCTTTAGAGCCATGGATCTTGATTGATACCGAGCAATTGTGTGCAAATCAGTGGGAAGAGCTTGAGAGGCAGACAACGATCTTCAATACTAGAATGATTTGGTCGAGCGCGCCACAACGCGCGCGGGTATAAACCTAGTTATTTGTTATTGTTTGTTGATATAATGTGCAGGCTTTTACATATTTCTTGCAAATGTAGGTAGAATGACAAACAGAGTGCAAAGTTGCAAAATTAGCCTGCCTTTGCGAGTCCATTAAACCAAACATGCAAAGTCAAACGAGCCTAGGCCATTGAAGAAGAGGGTCATGGTGGAAAGAGGCAGAAACAGGTTTAGAACACAGCTATATGTATGTTTATACAAATTAAGTGATTTTGATGTTTATGTTAGTAATAATTCTCGTCTTGAAATTAAAACCATCACGAACATTAACCTTTATCTTATTAATTTAATTGTTGTCTCAGGTAGGGGGAGGAGTAGATGCTAACACGGATGCGGATATTAATGTCATTCGTGAAGAGTGGTCTAGTTATGCCGCAACCTTCATTTTCAAGTTATCCGTACGTTTAGTCTAGACTAATGTAATGTATTGACACAATATTTTTGTAACTAGTGGTAGGATTCGACAAATGCTAATTGTAATTTTTTTGTGGTATATATAATATATGCAATTTTATTTTGAAATTTATTTGATTTTGTTATTATAAATATAAATATAAATCCAGATTTATTAGTTATTTTGCAGAATTTTTTTTAAGTAAAAAAAAAACATGACACGCAAAATTAGTGTCATAAAGGTGTGTCGTAAATGCATGTCATGAAAGAGTGTCATTAAAGAGTGTGTCATAAATGCGTGTCAAAAAAGCGTGTCGTAAAGGAGTGTCATAAACGCGTGTCATTAAAAGATGACACGCGCCTGCATGTCATTAAAAGATGACACGCGCCTGCATGTCATAAACCTTTCTTGACATGTTCTTCCTTAACACTTTTCTGTGTGTCATAAACACCCTTTTATGACGCGCAATGCGCGTCAAGAAAGGGGTATTTTTCTAGTAGTGGAGGTTTACAATCGAGGTGTGCTTTTCGTATGCAAGGCACAAAACAAAGTATGACATAACTTTTTTTTATATATTTCATAGGTTTTAGCGTAGTTTAATCAAAGTATAACTATAACTAAGCTATATATATATATATATATGGAAACTCCATCTTTTGGAAAAACCTTGAAAACGCTATGGTGACCATTGATCAAGTTTGATCAATGGTCCATGATTAATTTCAATTTAATAATCAAAAGCAAGTGGGCCACTTGCTTAAAAAGGTAAATAAGGGCAATATGGTAATCTTAATTTTCTGAATCCTAGGTTTAAAAAGGTTGATTTGACACTTGTCAAGTCACCTCTCTCCTACTTTATGGCACTTTTTCCAGCATGAATATTAACGTACGTTAGTGTTGTGGTAAAAAATTCTGACCTCGTGTGAGACATCGCTAACATGTGTTACCAGGCATATACTAAAAGAACACATAAAATGTATATTTATTTAAGAAATGATAAAAACGATCATAACAATCAACACTAAAACATATCAAAAAACGTTTAATACAAACATAATTATTTGTGAATTCTCAAAAAAAAAAAAATATCATAACAACATAGAAAAGATCTAGCTATGCTTCGTTCTTGATCCCCATCATCATCTTTAACTCAAAACATCTCTTCACCTACAAAAAAGGTAACACGTGTTAGTTGGGCTCTACAAAACACATAATGGGACATCAATGACATGTGTTAGTGTATTCTAAAACATATGTTTTACTGAAAATAACATAAGTCATACGAACCTTAACACATGTTAGTTGGGTATATACTAACATGTGTTAACATTACTAACATGTGATAGGGCGTTTACTGTGACACCCGGCATGTTTGGGTCAACATTTTATAAACACATAAGTCTACCTTAGCAAAAAAAACGTTTATTAAACATACTTGACGGGGTCAGTAGAGTTAGAAAACAGTCCGTATTGTCCAGGGTTCAATGATTCGGGAGATCATTGGGTTAGTCACACACGCACACACACACACACACACGATACGAGTCCCGTTGTTGGTGAATTACATAAACTAATTAAGTGTATGTGTGGACTAATTGTCGTATGGTGGATTATATGCTTAGATGTGTTTAAATGATGTGTAGATAATCATCCGTGCTTAAATATGTTAAACATAGACTAAGGTTGCATGCTCGTATGGTAGGGTGCGTTAAAACGCGTTAAACACGACAAATTGGAACAACTACAAAAACGTAAGTCCTAGTTCGACCAAACGAATGGGCGAACCTGGACAATACTCCTGGTTCGACCCTTGTATAAGGGGCGAACCTGGGATATGGAATTGAAAGAATTTCATTCGACCAAGTCAGGGTACGTTCGACCCTGTGAAAGGGTCGAAGGAGAGCACATTCGCCCAGGTAAAAGGGGCGAATGTGGACATAGTATAAATACCACACTTTGTCATTTTTCACCATTTCACAAACCCTAACCGTCTCAAAACACTCTCTAGCAAATTTAAACATTGGGGAAGGAGTTTTTGCCCTTGTTTTCTATAATCTAACCTACAAACATCTTCTACACAAAGATCTAAGGTGTGTTCTTCATTCTAAATCATTTTTAAAGCATTTCAATTCGTTTTTATTAAACCCCAAGAGTCCAGATCTGATACAAACATGTTATCATGGATAAAAACCTTCCTAATGTCTTTCTAAACAAAACCTATTCATAAACAATGAGTTTTCATACAAATTAACATGTGTTAATGGTGTTTTATGTGATGTTATGTATTGTTTGATAATTGATTGCTGTATAGATGTTATAACAATGATCTAGGACTGTTATTGATGATGTTTTATGATTGAGATAGGTTACAATTGATTATTGATGATGTTTTGTCCATTTTGGGGATTTTGGGTTAGATCTAGGGCTTGTTCATGATGATAGTGATAAGGATATGATTGGGGGTTTATTGTTCATAAAAATCTGAGTATATTAAGTTGATTATTGATTGATTTCAAAAAGTTTCCTAATTGGGTAAAGTTTCTTAGGAGTAAGGGAACGTTTGTTATTTACTTGGAACTTTTGCACACTTGGCACTTTATGAGGAATCGCTTTACACATGAAAACGTTTACGAACTTAAAACCTGTGAACTCACCAGTATTATATGGTGACGTCTTTTTGGCATGTTTTCTCAGGTCGCTAAGGTAGCAGCATTGAGTATAGGCGCACGGAGTCTCACGGCGTCTAGGGATCATAAGCATGTTTTGTTAAACATTTCAGACTTTGAGTTTTACTTTTAAGTTGTAATAATACATTTTGCTTCCGCTGTGTTAGAACGGTTTTGAAACTCAATGGTAGTTTACGTTGTTTTCTTATCATATAGATGTCGTTTATTGTGACCGTTGACTTGGATCCTGGTGTGTCACGTGCCTCTCGGTAAAACCCCGCATGTGGAAATTTGAGGGTGTGACAGATTGGTATCAGAGCCAATGGTTATAGTGAACTAGGACTGCATTTAGAGTCTAGTCTATAGCCAAGTATCACACACGTTAGACGGTCACACATAGTTGCGAGTCGTGTCATTTGGTATACATACTAACCTTGTCGAGGTGTCGGTGTCCTCATCACACAGTATCACGTTATCTATCTTTTGTTATTCCTACCTTGGTTCTATCTTCTTCTTCGGGTTTGAAGATGAAGGGGCTTATCGCTTATACTTGGCAGTAGTGTGCATTGGGGTGGCTTCGGCACATTCTTGAGATCTTTCCGGGTTTTGGATATCTCCCCTCTATGCTCTAATGTACATACTTGCCTACACACACACTATCATGCACTAGTACTTGTCATAGTACACTCCTGGGTGACTGTTCACTTCGGGATCCTCATGGGATAACAATTTCTTTAGGAATGTGGGTATCGGGTGATTTGAAGTTCTAGCTAGGAGCACGCCTAGAGGACCATGTAGAGCGATTTGTTATTTCGGGTGCACACGAAATCATAAATCGAAATGCATGAAAATCTTGGTGGACTTCGTGTTCGGACTAATGGTCATGCTGGAACCACGTTCTGAATTCGTTTAGTCACTTGTAGCTCTATCTGTTGGTGGTTTTGAGTATCTTGTCTCATGTTTGGCAGAACATGTCCGGACGCGCTGGTGGACGTGCTGGTGGACGCCGTGGTGGCGGCGGGGGTCGCAATGGCGGTGGATGAGGTGGTGGGAACATCACCATGACTCAGGCGGAGTTGGAGAACATGTTGCAGCAGCAGTTGAACGTTGCGTTGGCTGCTTTCCAGGCTGCTCAGAAGACCCTGGGAAAATACTAATCAGGTGCAGTCTGGGTGCACCTACAAGAAGTTCATGGACTGTAAGCCCCATTTCTTCAATGGGACTGAAGGGGCAGCGGGTCTGCTCCGGTGGTTAGAGAAGATTGAATCGGTGTGTGCTATGTGTAACTATCCCGACGCTGATCGCATCAAGTATGCTTCTGCTACTCTAGAGGGACACGCTTTGACCTGGTGGAACTCCACCACTGCGAATCTTGGCCTGGGTGAGGCCAATGCTATGCCGTGGTCCGAGTTCGTTCAGATGTTGCGAGCGGAGTATTGCCCGAGGGACGAGATTATGAAGTTGGAGCATGAGTTCTGGAATCTGAAGATGGTTGGGTCGGAGATCGAGGAGTTTACTTCTAGGCACAACGAGTTGGCTGTGATGTGCCCCGGTTTGGCTACACCGGAGTACCGGAGGATTGAGCACTACGTTGCTGGGTTAGTGCCGAAGATTGCTGGACTTGTTGTCGTTGCTGATCACACTACTATGTTGGCCACTGTTCGGGCAGCTCACAAGCTGACCAACATGAAGGTTGCTGAGGGTGTTCTACCTCCGAGGGGTGCTGCTGTGAAAGCCCCTGCGGACAACAAGAGGAAGTGGGAGAGTGCTGGGAAGAACATTGGGTCGTCTCAACAGCAGGTTAAGAGGCAGGACGTTGTGGGAGCGTCATCTGAGCAGAAGACTGGGGGTTATGTTGGTAAGAGTCCGAAGTGTAACACGTGTGGGTATCACCATGTTGGGGGTTGCGATGCGTTTCGCTGTAATCGTTGTCAGCGAGTCGGTCATTTGGCTAAGGATTGTAGGGTCAATCTGCAGCCGAAACAGACTCAAGAGGTTGTCCCCGCTCCTGCTCCTCAAGGAAACCATGGGTGTTTTAACTGTGGGGAGACTGGGTACTTCAAGCGGGATTGTCCTAAGCTGAACCAAGGGACTGCAGGTGGTGCTGGGAATGAAGGTGGCGGTCGAACTACTCGTGGTCATGTCTACGTCATTCGCGCTAGGGAGAACCAGGAGGATCCTGACACTGTTACTGGTGAGTGTTCTTTTCTTGATTCTCGTTATGCTCGTATTCATTCTCGTTTACATTGCTTGGCGATTCGTATTCATTATGTGCGTTCAGTTTGGTATTTGGTCATCGTTTTGCATTCATGGGTCTGATGTGGGTCCTCTGGAGATGCTACTTGGACGGTACTGGTGTGTCATTTATACCGATCACAGTAGTCTCTAGTAGGCCTTCGATCAGGAGGATTCATTGTTTTGTATTCACTTTGGGGAGGGCGGTTCCCCGGCATAGAGTATCTGTTGATATCATCTCTCGTTCGTGGTTATCATTTCGTTTGTGTTCTAGGAAAACGTTACTTGGGTTGGGTCGACACTCATTACTGTCGAAGAGTGAATCTCGGGGCGAGATTCCTTTCAACAGGGGGATGATGTGACGACCGGGAAAATTTTTCTTTTTGTCGCTTCGTTCTCGTTGACTTCGAGAAATATTCAGGACGAAAATTCTTTCAACAGGGGAATGATGTGACACCGGGCATGTTTGGGTCAACATTTTATAAACACATAAGTCTACCTTAGCGAAAAACGTTTATTAAACATACTTGACGGGGTCAGTAGAGTTAGAACACAGTTCGTATTGTCCAGGGTTCAATGATTCGGGAGATCATTGGGTTAGTTACACACACACACACACACGATACGAGTCCCGTTGTTGGTGAATTACATAAACTAATTAAGTGTATGTGTAGACTAACTGTCGTATGGTGGATTATATGCTTAGATGTGTTTAAATGATGTGTAGATAATTATCCGTGCTTAAATATGTTAAACATAGACTAAGGTTGCATGCTCGTATGGTAGGGTGCGTTAAAACGCGTTAAACACGACAAATTGGAAAAACTATAAAAACGTAAGTCCTGGTTCGACCAAACGAATGGGCGAACCTGGACAATACTCCTGGTTCGACCCTTATATAAGGGGCGAACCTGGGATATGGAATTGAAAGAATTTCATTCGACCAAGTCAGGGTACGTTCGACCCTGTGAAAGGGTCGAAGGAGAGCACATTCGCCCAGGTAAAAGGGGCGAATGTGGACATAGTATAAATACCACACTTTGTCATTTTTCACCATTTCACAAACCCTAACCGTCTCAAAACACTCTCTAGCAAATTTAAACATTGGGGAAGGAGTTTTTGCCCTTGTTTTCTATAATCTAACCTACAAACATCTTCTACACAAAGATCTAAGGTGTGTTCTTCATTCTAAATCATTTTTAAAGCATTTCAATTCGTTTTTATTAAACCCCAAGAGTCCAGATCTGATACAAACATGTTATCATGGATAAAAACCTTCCTAATGTCTTTCTAAACAAAACCTATTCATAAACAATGAGTTTTCATACAAATTAACATGTGTTAATGGTGTTTTATGTGATGTTATGTATTGTTTGATAATTGATTGCTGTATAGATGTTATAACAATGATCTAGGACTGTTATTGATGATGTTTTATGATTGAGATAGGTTACAATTGATTATTGATGATGTTTTGTCCATTTTGGGGATTTTGGGTTAGATCTAGGGCTTGTTCATGATGATAGTGATAAGGATATGATTGGGGGTTTATTGTTCATAAAAATCTGAGTATATTAAGTTGATTATTGATTGATTTCAAAAAGTTTCCTAATTAGGTAAAGATTGCATGCGTTTGATGTGACATCTCCATAATTTGCTATTTCGGGTAACTTGTAAAACGGATAGATTTCTTGATAAAAGTGGTAGGGTTTTGTAGGAATATGTTAATCATAGTTGACTGCTGTGATTGGTGATGTTTCGTGATGTTTTCGGATCATTTAGATGCGTTTTGGTGCGTTTTATAAAATGCTGATGAAAACGGGCGAACGTGGAATAAAATTTGTTCGAATGGGCGAACGTGGAATAATACATGGGGAAAACGGGCGAACGTGGAACAAAACGTGGGAAAAACGGGCGAACGTGGGAAAAACGAGCGAACGTGGAACAAAACGTGGGAAAAACGGGCGAACATGGGAAAAACGGGCGAACGTGGAATAAAACATGGGAAAAACGGGTGAACGTGGGAAAAACGGGCGAACGTGGCTCAAACGGGTGAACGTGGAAATGGGAAAAACCACATTCGACCATCTGATGTCCGGAATGAGATTTTTGATGCAAACTAAGTGTTTTATGCTTGAAACTTATGTGTTAAACTTATGTTCATGACTAATTGATGTAATGGGTCACCAACGGGATGTCAGGTCGGTCTGGGATGTCCGGTTAACGTTTAAACACACTTTTTAACACACGTAGTCAAGATCTGGACAATCGGGGACTAGTTAGCCTTCGGGTTAATAGTCATCACACTTATGTAAACTCATTGATAGGTTGTCATTAGTTGGGATTATCATACACGTGTTGGAATTCTAGTTATCAGAAGACGCACTCTAAGGTGAGTTTCAAGGCCCCTCTTTTATACACTTTTCTCTCGGGGGAGAAGCATGCCACACGTTTTAACAAATACAACGTTTATGTTTTGAAACAAAACGCTTTTGAAACACAACACTTATGAAACGTAACGCTTTTGAAACGCAATGCTTTTAGAAACATGACGCCTTTTGGGAATGTGACTCTTTTAAGAAACGTGACACGTTTGGCACTTGGCATATTTAACATTGGCATTTGACACTTTTAAACATTGGCATTTGGCATATTTAAACATTGGCACTTGACACTTTTAAACATTGACACTTGGCATTTGGCACTTGGCGCTTAGCACTTATTTACTATACGACGAAACCTAAGTCCCTATTGAAACCATGAATGTGCGGGGCACAACGGGGGAAATGTGGATAGATCTATTGGGCGTGACGAACCCCACCCGACGGCTGGGAGCCGGGCAGGTGCATATTGTCTCTACTTGACACTTGACACTTGGCACATGGGCAGCAACTCGAGCAACGTTTGTCAGTAATGGTTTTAGCAACACAGTCGTAGTAGTAAGGGAACGTTTGTTATTTACTTGGAACTTTTGCACACTTGGCACTTTATGAGGAATCGCTTTACACATGAAAACGTTTACGAACTTAAAACCTGTGAACTCACCAGCATTATATGTTGACGTCTTTTTGGCATGTTTTCTCAGGTCGCTAAGGTAGCAGCATTGAGTATAGGCGCACGGAGTCTCACGGCGTCTAGGGATCATAAGCATGTTTTGTTAAACATTTCAGACTTTGAGTTTTACTTTTAAGTGGTAATAATACATTTTGCTTCCGCTGTGTTGGAACCGTTTTGAAACTCAATGGTAGTTTACGTTGTTTTCTTATCATATAGATGTCGTTTATTGTGACCGTTGTAACACCCCAACCGATGGCGGAAACATCGGGATGTCACGTATTGATGATTGTTCAGTAGCTCATGATGAATAATAAATTCCATTAAATAATTTAAATGAATTACATACAATTGTTCTAGAATTTGTACATCAAATTGAATAAAACTATACACGTATCTTCAAGCATCAATTCAAATCTTCAAGCAAATAGAACCTGAAACATGTTAAGTTGAAAATATTTTGGGTCAACAAAAGTTGGTGAGAATTACATAGGTTTTTGACAATTGAATAAAAATGTTGTGCAATTCATGTGTCATGTCAATCTAGTCCATATGTGAGAACATACTAGAAATAAATCGAGTGCATAACCAACCCTGATGACTGTTATAATATGATACATCCCATACGCTCATGGTTCACTTGAATATGTGATACGATAACAAACACCCACGCTACCTTTGTAGGAGGCACGTATCCGGGTGGGATTGTCAGTCCAATAGATCTATCAATGTATACCGTCGGCTTGTACGGAGTTAATGATTATGCTAGAATGGTGCTTACTCTAATCATGCTCAAGACATAATGCAACATAGAAAACACATAGACACATTGATGATTGAATTGCATAAATGATGTTATAACATGTTTCACCCCAAAAATGGTGATAAATAAAAGGGGCTATGTAAAACTCACCTTGGTAAAATGTTATATCTGTTGAAAATAGTGTGTTGCCCAAATGTATCAAGTATCACCCTATAATGAGGTAATAAATATGTCTAAGTCTATCAAGTCTACAAATCTATAAGTTTCTAGGGCTTCGAATTGGGGATAGTTGCTCGTTTGATTAATATTAAAAATATTCGCCAATTGAGAGAAATTTAGTAAATAAATAACCAAAAATCTTTTTATGGAATTTAAATTTAAGATGGTCACAATAATGTGTTTGAAGTATAAAAATAATTTTTATAAAATTATTTTCTTTAAAATAGATTATTAAATCTATTTATTACAAATTGTCAACTTTAACTTTAATAATTAAAAATTACTAAAATTAAAGAATTATCAGTTTAAAAATTATATTTCTATTCTAAATATTTAAAAATAAATTGTATAAAATTTTGGTGCAAAAATAATAAAAATTGAATTTATTATGATTTAATTATGATTAAATCTAACAAAAATTGATTAAAAATATAAAATAAATGATTTTTCTGAATTAAAAATCATTTCAGTAAAGTTTAACATTGTACAAACATAGGATAATTTTTGTAGAAATTAATAAAATTGTTTTGATATTTTAATGGGTTTCTATAAATATAATAGTATAAAATTGATTTAATTATTATAAATACTAAATAAATGAATTTCAGAAAAATAAAAATTGTAGATAAAACTTTTACCTCAGATCTGATAAATATAATTTTTTTAGAATTTATAAAAACGTTTTAATATTTAAAAATGAATTTATAAGATTTAAATGTATATAATATATATATAATTGGTTTGTTAAAAAGAAATGAAATTAAGTGAAAAAGGGTGTCCAAGCCGGGACTCGAACCCCGGTTGTCTTAGTTATAGGCATCAGTCACAACCACTTGGCCTAGGCCTGTGGTTGTGATTTATCTCAGTTTATTAAAAATAAATACAATAAGCAAAACAGTTTCTTCCCCAAATCAATAAAATCGAGCCCTAATATTGCAATCGATACAATTAGTGATCAATAGCCCCTGAATCATTGGGGCTATTGATCGTGGATTACCGAAGGATAAATCCCACCAAAAACATTAAACTTACAGTGTAGAATCGATGTCGAACGAACGGTCAAACAAAAAGTCAACTTTATGTTAGACAACGTATGAACAGCAGTTTTTATAAGAAATTGAGGGTCGAGAGAGTTTGTTTGGCGAGTTGTGAAGGTTTCGAGTCGTTCAATTTATAGTGATGGTGTCTGATTGTTCGAAATGGCAAGCTTGACCGAGTTAATGAGCTTTGACGCGTCAAAGCTCAAATTTGGTAAGAATTAACTGTAATCGACGTGTATTTGATGATGAATAGGCCGATAATCAAGTATCGTTGCCATATGTGAAACAATTACGAGTTAATTGTGATGATTAAGCTGGTCAAAAACAAAAAGAAAAAAAAAGAAAATTATAATTATCTGCTGCTGCTGCTGTTATTCGCGAAGGAATAAGCAAAAAGGGAGGGTTTATTTTGTGTATTTATATAAAAAGAGTTGGATTGAAATCAAATATAGTGTGTGGAGCAGGTGGGTAGCGCGTTTGTGTGTGTGTGTTGTGACTGAGGCTGCCCGGGTTCGAATCCCGGCTGCAGCAAGCCTTTATATGTTTTTTTTTTTTAACAGATAGGGGCGGGTGGTTGTTTGGGCTTGTGGGCCGAGTTTCCTGGGCTTGGGCTATTGGGCTCCGATGGATTAAAGAAAAAGGGAGGTGGGCTTGGGTTGTTGGTTAAAGAGTTGGTATGATGTGGGCCAATGTGTTGGTTGGGTAAAACCAACTAATTATGTATCATTTTTTTATTATTATTATTATTCTTATTATTATTATTATTATAAAAAAATGCATTGTATATATATACATATACATATAGGTTGCGAGTTTGGAAAAATAAATATAGACTTGGGCACATTAGTGTAGAATTAAGGGTAAAATAAGGGCTTTTTCGTATAGAAATTTCGTGAAAATTTTGCGATGTTACAGTCTCCCCTACTTTTAGGAACTTCGTCCCGAAGTTAAGAGAAACACTAGGTTTACAATTGGTCAACCACCGGGAACCTTGATAAAATTTCACACTACCTTAATGTACCTGTAAATTCATGATTACGTTCCGGACCGTAATTACCAATTTACCTTACATTAGGGTTTTGCGTCCTTTTATGACTTTACCGATTGTTGAGCAGGTCTGATAGTCCCCACCAGTCGTTGAGGAGGTGGTAGGGCCTCTCCCGACTGTTGGAAAGACATGATGACCTCTACCAATCGTTAAGTGGGTTGTTTGGTAGTCAACTAATTGTTGTACAAGTAAGCAAGTATAGATATAGCAATCAGTTCACATTCAAACAAGCATGCACACAGATGTTATGATAATACTTGAATTTATTATTTGAATCAAAAGTGGCAATACATGGAATTAAAGAGAAAGTAGACATTATTCAAATGGTAGGGTTTGCTGTTAAGCAGTTGGAGGGTTTCAAGCGGGGTTATTTGGAGCATCAGGAGCGTTTGTAGCAGGGATTCGACAAGCATCTGCAAGATGCCCATACCTTTGGCAATTGGTGCACTGTTGGCAGGGTACTTGAGTTGGATGGTGATACTGGCAGGTGTCACACTTAGGTAGGTTCCCATTGTATTGTTTCTTGGTGGGTGGGGCAGTGGTGTCTATTGCAAAATTCTTGACCTTGTTCTTCCCGTTGGTTGAGGCCTCAGTTTTGATATCAACGGCAGGTTGGGGAGTATCCTTTTTCGTTTCCCCTTTACGAGTCAGGGTTCCTGCCTTCACATGGTTATCTGTTAGGGTGGCAGCCAAACGCTTTGCTTCCTCTAAAGTAGCAGGGTTCCTTCCCCATACCGTGTCTTGAATCTGCATCGGTAAGCCACCAATGTATTTTTCGATAGCAATGGGCAAAGGGGTGACTTTGTGGGGGAGCAGTAAGCTAAGTTCGTGAAAACGAGTGTTGTAAGCAAGGTTTTCCCCACTGTCTTGAGCAAGATCATGAAATTCATCTTCCAGCTTCTTAATATCATTACGAGGACAGAACTCTGCCTTCATAATGTCTTTAGCTTGATCCCAGGTTAAGGCTAGTGCAGCTTCAGCTCCGCAAGTGCGTTTTTCTTCATTCCACCAAGTGAGTGCTCGTTTATGAAGAACACTCATGGCATAACGGACTTTAAAATTGTTGGGGCACTCACTGTTGATGAAGGTATTCTCAATACCCTCAAACCATTGTAGGAGTCCTGTAGCTCCTTCTTCTCCACTGAATTTTGGGGGATTGCAAGAATTAAAGTGCTCAAGGGTACAGGCTGGAAGTCCATTCCCGTTGTGGTGTCCATTTCCATTCCCGTTGCCGTTGCCGTTCAACTGGATGACTTGAGCTAGTAAGTTGGGAACCAGAGTTGCGATTTGCTGCGCCATTTGTTGAGAAATGATTGCAGCTAGTTGGGCATCGACACCATTGTTGTTGTGGTTAGTATCGTGGTTGTGGTTGTGATTGCTACTTCCTTCATCATGATTTTTACCACTGTTAAGACGAGCACTGCGACGTGGAGGCATGATCTGTAAGAGACACAGTGAAATGAATGAGGTTATATAAGGAGTGTAATCATTTATTCATTAAAACGAATAAACGAAAACGTTGACTTATCAAAGATTCTAAATTCTAATAACATATGAAGACATGCTTTAGCCTATAAGTGAACACTCATCCCGAGAATTCCCAGGTAGGCATCCGGGTCCCTCGTCTGATTGGGATATATGCGCAATGCCAGCCTAGACAGAAGACTCAGAATATAGGCGTTCACCCTTCCAGATTGCACGTGTTCGTTATTAAAATCTAGAACTTCGACGAGATCTCAAGGTGGTTCAGGTTAAACCTGAGGGTTTAGTCCTATTAGTCTAAGAGTAGATCCACTGATGGAGAGCAGCCTTCTTGTAAGGATGTAAGTAGGGATAAGAAGTAGGAGGGAGATAGAGAATAGCAAGTAAAAGAAGCAAGTACTGGTTAAATCCTATGGTTATAGACTAGATTATTTTTCTAATAACCTAATTCCCTATAACCATGGCTCTGATACCAATCTGTAACACCCCAACCGATGGCGGAAACATCGGGATGTCACGTATTGATGATTGTTCAGTAGCTCATGGTGAATAATAAATTCCATTAAATAATTTAAATGAATTACATACAATTGTTCTAGAATTTGTACATCAAATTGAATAAAACTATACACGTATCTTCAAGCATCAATTCAAATCTTCAAGCAAATAGAACCTGAAACATGTTAAGTTGAAAATATTTTGGGTCAACAAAAGTTGGTGAGAATTACATAGGTTTTTGACAATTGAATAAAAATGTTGTGCAATTCATGTGTCATGTCAATCTAGTCCATATGTGAGAACATACTAGAAATAAATCGAGTGCATAACCAACCCTGATGACTGTTATAATATGATACATCCCATACGCTCATGGTTCACTTGAATATGTGATACGATAACAAACACCCACGCTACCTTTGTAGGAGGCACGTATCCGGGTGGGATTGTCAGTCCAATAGATCTATCAATGTATACCGTCGGCTTGTACGGAGTTAATGATTATGCTAGAATGGTGCTTACTCTAATCATGCTCAAGACATAATGCAACATAGAAAACACATAGACACATTGATGATTGAATTGCATAAATGATGTTATAACATGTTTCACCCCAAAAATGGTGATAAATAAAAGGGGCTATGTAAAACTCACCTTGGTAAAATGTTATATCTGTTGAAAATAGTGTGTTGCCCAAATGTATCAAGTATCACCCTATAATGAGGTAATAAATATGTCTAAGTCTATCAAGTCTACAAATCTATAAGTTTCTAGGGCTTCGAATTGGGGATAGTTGCTCGTTTGATTAATATTAAAAATATTCGTCAATTGAGAGAAATTTAGTAAATAAATAACCAAAAATCTTTTTATGGAATTTAAATTTAAGATGGTCACAATAATGTGTTTGAAGTATAAAAATAATTTTTATAAAATTATTTTCTTTAAAATAGATTATTAAATCTATTTATTACAAATTGTCAACTTTAACTTTAATAATTAAAAATTACTATAATTAAAGAATTATCAGTTTAAAAATTATATTTCTATTCTAAATATTTAAAAATAAATTGTATAAAATTTTGGTGCAAAAATAATAAAAATTGAATTTATTATGATTTAATTATGATTAAATCTAACAAAAATTGATTAAAAATATAAAATAAATGATTTTTCTGAATTAAAAATCATTTCAGTAAAGTTTAACATTGTACAAACATAGGATAATTTTTGTAGAAATTAATAAAATTGTTTTGATATTTTAATGGGTTTCTATAAATATAATAGTATAAAATTGATTTAATTATTATAAATACTAAATAAATGAATTTCAGAAAAATAAAAATTGTAGATAAAACTTTTACCTCAGATTTGATAAATATATTTTTTTTAGAATTTATAAAAAGGTTTTAATATTTAAAAATGAATTTATAAGATTTAAATGTATATAATATATATAATTGGTTTGTTAAAAAGAAATGAAATTAAGTGAAAAAGGGTGTCCAAGCCGGGACTCGAACCCGGGTTGTCTTAGTTATAGGCATCAGTCACAACCACTTGGCCTAGGCCTGTGGTTGTGATTTATCTCAGTTTATTAAAAATAAATACAATAAGCAAAACAGTTTCTTCCCCAAATCAATAAAATCGAGCCCTAATAATGCAATCGATACAATTAGTGATCAATAGCCCCTGAATCATTGGGGCTATTGATCGTGGATTACCGAAGGATAAATCCCACCAAAAACATTAAACTTACAGTGTAGAATCGATGTCGAACGAACGGTCAAACAAAAAGTCAACTTTATGCTAGACAACGTATGAACAGCAGTTTTTATAATAAATTGAGGGTCGAGAGAGTTTGTTTGGCGAGTTGTGAAGGTTTGGAGCCGTTCAATTTATAGTGATGGTGTCTGATTGTTCGAAATGGCAAGCTTGACCGAGTTAATGAGCTTTGACGCGTCAAAGCTCAAATTTGGTAAGAATTAACTGTAATCGACGTGTATTTGATGATGAATAGGCCGATAATCAAGTATCGTTGCCATATGTGAAACAATTACGAGTTAATTGTGATGATTAAGCTGGTCAAAAAACAAAAAGAAAAAAAAAATTATAATTATCTGCTGCTGCTGCTGTTATTCGCGAAGGAATAAGCAAAAAGGGAGGGTTTATTTTGTGTATTTATATAAAAAGAGTTGGATTGAAATCAAATATAGTGTCTGGAGCAGGTGGGTAGCGCGTCTGTGTGTGTGTGTTGTGACTGAGGCTGCCCGGGTTCGAATCCCGGCTGCAGCAAGCCTTTATACGTTTTTTTTTTAACAGATAGGGGCGGCTGGTTGTTTGGGCTTGTGGGCCGAGTTTCCTGGGCTTGGGCTATTGGGCTCCGATGGATTAAAGAAAAAGGGAGGTGGGCTTGGGTTGTTGGTTAAAGAGTTGGTATGATGTGGGCCAATGTGTTGGTTGGGTAAAACCAACTAATTATGTATCATTTTTTTTTATTATTATTATTATTCTTATTATTATTATTATAAAAAAATGCATTGTATATATATACATATACATATAGGTTGCGAGTTTGGAAAAATAAATATAGACTTGGGCACATTAGTGTAGAATTAAGGGTAAAATAAGGGCTTTTTCGTATAGAAATTCCGTGAAAATTTTGCGATGTTACAACCGTTGACTTGGATCCTGGTGTGTCACGCGTCTCTCGGTAAATCCCCGCATGTGGAAATTTGAGGGTGTGACATTTACTAACATATGTTTTCTGAAATAATGTATGTCATATGAACCCTAAAAAGAATAAACCCTTTTTCAGTTTTCATATACTAACGTATGTCATATGAACCCTAACACCTGTTAGTTAGACATATACTATCATGTGTTAGCATCACTAACATGTGTATAAACATCACTTACCACAGCCACATCGCCAACGTCGCCTTCTTCCTAGCCTCTTTATGAAAACCAACTCTAGAACAGATACACATGTTAGTTAGGATCCTCAAACACATAATGGGGCATGACTAACATGTGTTAGCATATACTAACGTAAAAAGATTACACATTTATTCATCAGTTACATCTATTCTATCAACTTTATGTCCCCAATCCAATAACAATCTAACATAAACAAAATAATAAAAATCAAAAAAAATCAAAAACCTTAACATAAGTTTTTTTTTCTTCATTCAAGCATTTGATCAAACACTTGGTATGCAAACAAAAAATATCCTCAAAACTATTATTATTATTTTGCTAACAAAACCCAAAACCTAACAAAATCAAAACGTAACACAAAACTCACAAATCAAAACGTAACAACTTTTTATTATTCTAACCAAAAATCTTATTATTATTATTCTAAAAAAATCAAAATGTAATAATATCTTAAAAAACAATAATAACAGCGACCAAAAAAAAAAAAGAAACACAATAATGACTTTCAAAATGAGTTCTATATCTTGTTTAAATGATTTTTTTTTTCCAAAAACCACGATCTACACAATAGTGACTTTTAAAAATGAGTTGTATATTTTGTTGAAAATGAATTTTTTATATCTTATTGCATCAAAGACGCACGCCACCAACAATAACAATAATAATAATAATAACAATAACCGATCTACACTGTTTTAAGTTAAAAAAAATTCACAGTTGATAACAACCAGCTTGAAAATAGGGCAAGAAACAAAAACCATCTTACAATTTTGATAACAACAATTTAAATCAAAAACCCCAAATTATTTTAACTTAAAACTTAATTAAACCTAAAAATTAAAAAATACTTACAGAGATAATGTTAATGATGGTGGTTGTGGTTGTTCTTGTTCGACGAGTCACTTGCAGATCTGGGGAGAAAAACTTGAAGCCTTTAAAAAACCCCCTTGATCTGGTATTATTATTATTATTATTATTGTTGTTGTTGTTGTTGTTGTTGTTGTTGTTGTTGTTGTTATTATTATTATTATTATTATTATTATTATTATTATTATTATTATTGGAGTTTGTACATGAGATGGTGACCGGAGGTGACGATGGTGGTTGTGGATGGTGGTGGTGGTGATGGTGGTTCTAGAGAGAGGGCAGGGTAGAGAGAGATGGCAGAGAAAAAAAATCTATATTTGAATTTGAAAACACAAATGAAGAGAGAGAGAGAGAGAGAGGTGAAAAGAATATATATAGGGAGAGATAGAAAGGGGGTAGTGGAATTGTCTATTATGCCCCTTTGAATATTATAGAATATCATAACACCATGGGTGATGTGGCACAACTTGAACCAAGTAATGGGTTTCTTGGGGTTTTTCCATTTAGAGGGGTTTTCTCTTTATACTTCCACTATATATATATATATATATATATATATATATATATAGGATTGAGATCAATTAGGAACAACCACCATAGTTAGGAACTTTAGGAACCAATTTTAGCCTTCCATCTTTGATTTTGATCTAACGGGTATTAGTGTAAATATCCATTTAATTAATTATCTTTTAATTATAATTAGAATTTATAATCAAAGCAGTTACTAACTAAGAATTGATTGGTTTCCGAAAACTCTCAATCACTATTACGATCAGTATCTTGAAGAACAACATCAACAATTCGTATACAGGCATGTATTTTCTGTTTTTGTTATTTTTTTTTCAAACGAATCAATCGTTATTATTGTTAATCTTCAATTGCTTAGATGTATTAGGTATTTAGTTTTTGTTTTTGTTTTTGTTAGATCGAAATGTATAATCAATAGGAATTGTATTTGTAATGATTTTGTTATGTTATGTTAGATTAGATCAATTGCACAATTTCTTTCAATCGAATGTGCAGTACATTGAGGTTATGTATTTTTTGATAATATACGTTGGTTTATATTACATAAAAGGTTAAGCGACCAAATCCTAATTAGGATTATCACATAAAAATGAAGTAGACGCTTTATTATTTTCAAATGCATATACACTAGTGTATATTATACGTTGGTGTATATTACATAAAGATGATAAGAGACATAACCGCTATGAGGATAAACAAGCCAAACGCCTATACACCAGTATATAGTATACATTGGTGTATATTACATAAAGAGGATAAAAGACTGAACCTTAAAGACGATGAACACGCCAAATGCCTATACACCAGTGTAGAGTATGCTAAATCATTATATAGCTATATAGTTGTTATAAGTTAACTTTATTGTAATTGTAATTCAGGTTATATACATAAGTGTATTAGAATGTGAATAACATTGATTTATGTTTTATATTATGATTGAAATGAAACAAATGAAAATGTTTGTTATTTTTTTTATAATTGATTGATTAATAATGTAATTTTTTTACATAATCTTTGTCTTTCTTATTTGTTTTATACTTGATTGATTGATTGAATTGGTTACTGAATTGGGTTTTTTTTTGTTTGATTGTTTTTAGTTGGATAGATTCATACAGAATAGATCAGCATTGGATTTCGATTACGCCAGTACATGCTGACACAGTCCAAGAAAGGTAAGGAGAATCCGGTTGCGAGCTCACATGCGAAGGAACCAAATGTTTTTCATACATCAGTGGAAAATAACATTAAGCATTGGTGTATATGTTATTTTAGCGGGTGTACGATGGTGTATTGAATTGAGAAATGGGCGGATATATGTTTTACATGGGTTTATATGTTGCACATTCTTGAATATATGTTGTACATGGGTGTATATAAACATGTTATATGTTGAGTTTAGATAACTATTCAAGAATCTGTATTTTGTCGATGGTTTTACACACATATATAAACATGTTATATGTTGAGTTTTGATAACTATTCAAGAATATGTATTTTGTTGATGTTATATGTTGAGTTTTGATAACTATTCAAGAATCTGTATTTTGTTGATGGTTTACACAGGTCTATAAACATGTTATACATTGGTGTATATATGTATATTAGGTAATGTAAATTCCTCTTTGATATATTACAGGTTTTTTGTATTCTTTTTGTACAAAAATGTATATTCTATGTATTTGAATGTTTTGTCCTTTAAGAATCCGTTACTAGTAACGTATATGAATCACCTAATGGGTCGAGGTATTTGATGGCAAAAAACGTGACATGATTTCTTATACGATACCAAAAGATATCCGGGACAAAGGTTGTGGTAAACATAACAATATAATTGGTCCAAGACAAAGGTTGTGGTAATCATTTAGTTGACGAATACAACACATCCCATTCTATTACATCCCATTCGATTACGAGATAGAATCGAGAAGATGTTTTTCAATCATCAAACGATTTAATTGCAGCAACACCTTGTGAAAACGTAGTTAGTACACCATTGTATCCCACAAGATATTGGACGGCACATGTACCGGATGGATTTAATGTTTGTTAATGTTTGTCTATATCTTAGCATATACTCACTGAAATGGAACCAAAGTTGTTGTTTAGTTATGAATACATATATACACTAACAACGTATTAACACGTGTAATGCTTTTATGTACTCCAATGTACTTTTTACATATACACTAATATATATGTACACACATTTATCATAACCAACAATTAGATAGCACAAAATTAGATGTACAGATGTATTAACAACAGTGTAATCATTTTATGTACACTAATGTACTTTTTACATATACACTAATGTACATGTACATACTTTTATCTTAACCAACAATTAAATTGCACATAATTAGCTATACATATGTATTAACAACGGTGTAATCCTTTTATATAAACAATATATTTTTACATATACACTAATGTACATGTACATACATTTACCGTAACCAACAATTAGATTGCACAAAATTAGATGTGCAAATGTATTAACAACAGTGCAATCCTTTTATGTACACCAATGTACCATTTACATATACACTAATGTACATGTACATGTACATATATTTATCTTAACCAATAATTACATTGCACATAATTAGACTGCACAAAATTAGATATACAGATGTATTAACAACAGTGCAATATATGTACACCAATGTACTTTTTACATATACACTAATGTACATGTACATAAATTTATCTTAACCAATAGTTACATTGTACATAATTGTTGTATATGCACATTAGTGTACAGATTCTTTCACACCCATAGTACTTTTGTTCTGTAGCTGATTTATGTTTCGACTTGGATACATCTGAGTATACAAAAATAAACAATTTAATAAAGTCATAGGCTTAATACAGCACAGACACCAGTCTGTACTAATATATACAAAAACCCCTAGGCTTAATACAGCACAATACACCATTGTATAATAACATATACATAAATGTCTAGCCTATTTTGTTTAATCCATATATGAAAACATGATATCCTTCATTACACATAATCATGTATGCTTGGATTCCATCAATCATCAACAATAGGTTCCTCACTTGCAGTCAACATCACCTTGTATCCAAAACCTAAACAAAATCAAACACATTAACACATTAGTTTAGTCGAGCATTATTTTTATCGCCCATATATTTCAATAAGAATACAAAACGTAAATCAATGTTTTTCACATTTGTATATTAACCATTAAAAAAATCCAACCATCAACACGAACAAATGAAAGTAGTTATGATACATTTGTGCATAATAGACACTGATGTATAGTTATTTACTAGACACTTTAGTATCGAACCTTCATACACAAACAAATTAGTCCGGCCCTTTTTTCTAATTAAAATATTACGTATACTGAAGATCTTTTATTTTACACGCATTTATGATATATATCACACACACCAGACTGAAAAACATTATATTTAAGTAATATACACATGTGTATAATAACAATAAAATTCAACTAAAGCTCCCTACACATTCATATGTACACTTGTATATACCTAGGTGTACAGACCTATGTATATTTTGAATATTAATGATCATATGTACACTTGTATATACATAGGTGTACGGACCATATGTTTCGTATGCTTCATCACGTAAATTAACAAATATTTTCATTTGTTTCATTTCAATCATAATATAAAACGTAAATAAATGTTATTCACATTCTAATACACTTATGTATATAACCCGAATTACGATTACAATAACGTTAACTTATAACAGCTATATAGCTATATAACGATTTTGCATACTATACACTGGTGTATAGGGCGTGTTCATCGTCTTTAAGGTTCGGTCTCTTATCCTCTTTATGTAATATACACCAATGTATATTATACACTGGTGTATAGGCGTTTGGCTTGTTTATCCTCATAGCGGGTATGTCTCTTATCATCTTTACGTAATATACACCAACGTATAATATACACTAGTATATATGCATTTGAAAATAATAAAGCGTCTCCTTCATTTTGATGTGGTAATCCTAATTAGGGTTTGATCGCTTAACCTTTTATGTAATATACACCAACGTATATTATCAAAAAATACATAACCTCAATGTACTCACATTCGATTGAAAGAAATTGTGCAATTGATCTAATCTAACATAACAAAATCATTACAAATACAATTCCAATTGATTATACATTTCAATCTAACAAAAACAAAAACTAAATACCTAATACATCCGAGCAATTGAAAGATTAACAATAATAATGATTGTTTGGTTTGAAAAGAAATAACAAAAACAAAAATACATACCTGTAATTGAATTTTTCATCTCCATTAGTAATGTCGAATGATGCTTTTTATGTTTTGATGTATCGATTTTTTTTTTGAAAAAAGGATATTTTACGTTTACAATTATAGAGACGAACCAGGAATTAGGTTAATGAACAAATGTCAAAAATACCTCTTGATTAAAATAAACAATTAATTAATATTCTAATTATTTACAATCATGACATTAGAGATCAATGGAAATAAAGTGGTTCCTATGGTTCCTACTTAAGCTATGGTTCGTATTTTGAACCCTACCCTATATATACACACACACACACACGAGTTGTGTGCTTCACACCAATTTTATTCCAAAAAAGTTCGTCTCAACATGAAACACATCCCATTATGCCTTAGGTGTGTTTTTTTAAACCAAATATATAATGGTTGAATGTGGATGTGAAAGATAATATTTTGCTAGACATAGATTGATTTGTTGTTTCACCTTTATGTAATGATTTTTTTTCTTCATTCATAACCTAGTGGTGGATGTCCAACTATTGTAAAAGTAAATGCAACTTATTGCATTGGTTGACATCCAAATTATTGTCCTTGTATTTCTATGATTAACATCTATGATTTTGGTATTTGAATCCTCACATATTATTATTTTATTATAATTTATTATAATTTAATAACTAATAATATCTATATCTCTCTCAGTTATTTACCTTTCCAGTCCAGTCCATATACTTAATCAATAAGCCCAAATGGCAAAAGTCTATAATAATAATATTCCTCCCTCTCCGCCTTCCACTACCAACAATTTACACATGGGCTCCACAAAGTGTCACATAGCGCTTCATGCCCCCTTCCCCCCTCCGCCCTCCACGCCTTATAAATATTATTGGCCATCTTGGTTGCAGTTTTGTTTCCTCCGTTGCTAACCACCTAATTTGTAAGAATCCAATTCCAAAATTTATAAGTTAAAACAAAATATGGAACCCGTATACTGTTGCAATAGAATCTTAGAAGCGATTTTTTATTATTTTGAAATTTATGATACTTAATAATTAATTTATGTAACTAAAATTCAAAACATATTTATGATACCACGTGATTTTTAGTGGAAATTATTTAATTTATATAAAATTACATAAATTTTATCCTTAAATCCATGTAATACACGAGTCTATAATCTAACAATAATAATAATAATAATACATTTCTATTTTAAGCGAACACGTCTATTTTTGTTTTCTTGTTGATTGGCAAAGTCAACATAGTATTTAAAATCAAGAAAGGTCGTATCATTATTGACTAAATTAGAGCAAAAAGCTATTAGAATGAACAAAATAAAACTATATATGTTGATCCTATGAAATTTGTTTCATTTCTGAATTGACTCTCGAGGTATCTTAAATGGAGTTTTCAGCTTAGTGCCTGAATCTACAGTATCCTCAAATACGTCTTCTTTGTCATTGTTATCAGAACTGTATTTTTATTCATAGAGCCTCTTTAATCTATTTCTTTGAGGTTCAAGCATCTGATCCTTAAAAAGTGCAAAAGTTTATTACACGAGTTAAAAGAAGATTAAAATAAATATTATTATTAATATTACCTATAATCTAAATTCATGTTTAAGATTAGCCTTGTAGGGACTAAATGTTATACCATAATAAATAATCTCGATCCTATTATCACCATTATCCTACAATAAAACACATACAATATATCACGTAACATAACAAACATGTTAATATAAAAGATACACAAAAAGGTCAAAAACATTAAAAAAAATACGACCTTAGACATTTGTACGGCTATTGATTTGTTCAAATCAGTATGTTCTTCGTTGAAATGAATTTGCAAAAAAAAAAAAAAAAAAAAAAAAAAAAAAAAACATGTTAACACTTACATAGGAGTAAAATAAAATAATATGCATTGTAGTTGATAAAAACATGTTAATATATTAGATTCATATATAATATCAACTAACCTTCAAAGCTTCAACTTTTGAAGTTAGATTGGATCCACACCTAAATTTTGTAGCAAATGAAATATGTGTGTATACCTATGTATTTATAGAATAAATTGTAGTTGTGCACTTTAGGGTTTAATTTTTAAAAATTATTTCCCGCTTGATTAACTATAAGATTTTTTCTCCCTTGAATTTAGAAAGTTTTGTTGAGATATGATAAAGTGCAAAAAATTGTTTAATCAATTACTTTCAAAATTTGATAGTAATTTATCTTTTATGTTGTTACACATGTTAAAAAGCACCCCCAATAAATTAGGAGGTTTTGTTAATATTTACATATTCTAAGATATATGAATAAAATGTTATTGGTTAATAATGATTATCATGTTAATATAAACGAAGGCATCATAAAATAAATGTTTTGCTCTTATCTATACTACCATATAATACATCCTAGATGGGCATCAAGGTAATTTCACTACAATTTTAAGATGGCATCTCAAAAGCCACAAGTATACTTGTTGATACTGAATGGAGTTCCTCTTGTTGATATTCAGGTAATAGGCTGGTGTCATGCTCCAGTCAATTTTAGTCCAAGGTTTGTTGTTTTGCCTTTCATATCTTTCCAGTAATGATATTTCCTATTGTTCCTTTTATAGGATGCAAATAAATTCAAATATACCATATTTGTCTACACATAATAATTCAGTTCTTAATTTATGGATGAGAGAAGCTATGGTCTAGAGTAGACATTATATGTATAAAAGTAAAAAGTATATGGTTTATTTGTATTATTTACAGGTTCAGTTATCTAAGTTAGGAATGCGGATACTTCTTCTGGAGAGAATTTGAACATATTGGTAATGTGGTAACTAAGTACCCTTTATTTCCATAAATTGTTTCTTACGGCTTTATTTTAATGTTGTTGCAATTATAAAACATTTTTATTACTTTTATTGATCCTTCTTTGGTATATGATCTATTTAGGCGATGGAAAGTTGATGTATATATAAGTGACTCCTTTTAGAACATGATTTTAGAAATTTTGTAACATGGATGTTGCGAATGTACATAATTATAAACGACGCATAACATCATTTGATATTGTCCTTGAAATGGAAGGATTATATGTAGGATTGAAACATATGCACACTATTATTAATAATGATTTTATGTTATATGCTATTTATTTATATTAACAATAATATTTTACTATTTTCTTTTTGAGCCAGAATCTCTTTAGTAAAGAAAATATACATCCTTTTTAATTGGAAACGACACACTAAAACTTGTAAAAACTTCTTACTAACGTGCTACAACCACAATCCGACAACTAAATCAAAACACCCGCAACGTACACAGCCCTGCCGCAACGCACGAGTTCCTGCTAGTAATAGAAAATAACTACATACTCTTCTGTGTAACAAACTACGATTCATGGATATTATATATGACTATATGTATAACGAATATAACAATAACAACAAATAATGTATACATACAGTTTAAAAACTACAAAATTAGAATTTTTTTAAACTAAATTGAACTGCAAAATAATGGCTAAAAAACAATTTAGCAAAATAAAAGATAACCGTTTTTTGTTATTCGGTTTTGGTTATCATGTAACATATCATTTTTTTTAGTTAAACAGACTATAGGAATACTACACTCAAATTAAAGGGAATAATATGCTTGCTTTTATTGTGTATTTTAAAATATATATATATATATATATATATATATATATATATCAACTTACGAACAAGTTATGACAATTTATAAAACATTAGGTTAGTTATTTTTTTGTAGGAGGGTAAAGTGTAACTACTAACTGAGTATCCATAATTTGTCTAAAGATGGGGGAATTAAACTATAACTAAAATGATGTACTAAAGTGTATAATGTTTGAATGACTATTTTACCTTCATTTTAGGGTTGTACATTGTGCATTAATGAAAAAAAAAATTCTTAACTTTTGAGTATCTTAAACTACCCCTCCTTCATCCATGTTATAATATAGTATAGATTTATAAAACAATGCAATGATAACTTGTACACAAGGCATTTATTTCTTGTACATTGTAATCCACTTATCGAAATTGAACAATGCAATGATCACTTGCCTCATACACATTTCCTTTTCATAATGTACCCCCACCACAAAGTCAGTAATCCCGACTAGTACGATCAATTTGTCTCTGCCGAAATCCCTAGCATGGAAAGCTTTCCCCAGTTGCATGATATTGTCAAAAAGCACATGATTCATGGCCCTTGCGGCCCTCTGCGAACAAACAACCCATGTATGCAAGGAACTCCCAAACTATGTCGCCTCCGTTATTCAAGACAATTCAATGATCAAACGGGACAGGGAGAAGGCGCATATCAATTGTACCGCCTACGCAAAAAACGAGATTAGGGTTGATGTCCGTGGCAAAACACTGGATAATAGATGGGTCGTCCCTTACAACCCAACATTACTAATATTGTTCAACTGTCACGTTAATGTCGAGATATGCTCCAGCATAAAATTTGTAAAATATCTCTTCATGTATATTTATAAAGGTCATGATAAACAAGTCATCCATATTGAATCAGATGCCAAGAAAGTTATCATCGATGAAATCCGACGACACCAAGACGCACGCTATGTTTCTCCCTTGAGGCAATGTGTCGTATATTTTCTTTCACCCTATCTCAGATCCAAGCAACGGTTTTAACATTACAACTACACCTCCAAGATAAACAAATGGTAACATTCACCGAGAAGTCCAACTTGAGGAATATTGTTGAAAAGGAAAGGGATAGAAAACCATGGTCACTGCATTGTTCGAGGAAATCAGACTCCACCCAGAAGCAAGGGACCATTTGTAAAAATATTACCCAAAACACTACATGTGGAGTAAAATATCCCCGTTGTTTTAGCCCTCGAGCACGCATACCACAAAAAGGTCATATTGTTACTGCAAACTCGGCAGAAGGGGAACGATATTACTTATGACCCCTATTCACACATGTCAGAGGAGCTACTTCCTTTAAACATCTTCGCACGATCAATGATGTTCTACGTGCTACATTTTGCAAAATTGCACAAGAACTACGGTTAATTGAAAACGGAGATATCTTATCGCAATGCCTCGAAGAAGCCACTATATTTCAATTCTCCAACGCATTTCGGAGGTTTTTTGCGACCATATTGATCTTTTGCGAACCTGGAGACGCTTGGCAGCTGTGGAGTGACCATTTTGTTGCACATCCTGAAGACCATCGCCTTCATTCTCAAAACATCACACACATCCAGAATTTGGTCCTTACTGAAATCGACACCCACATACAATCAATGGGAAAAAGTTTGAATGACTTTGATCTCCCACGCCTATCACAACAACCTCACAACCAGCGCACAACACACCGTGACATATAAGAGGAGTACAATATATTTGTTTACCCCACTGACTTACGTGCAAAGAATTCACTTAACTGCGATAAAAAGGGCCTTTGATGAAATCATGCAACATATCAACCACGCTATCCCAGACGTCTTCTTCATTGCCGGTCCAGGTGGAACGGGTAAACCATTCCTATACAAAACATTGCTCACGGAAGTTCGATCACACGGCCACATTGTGTGACAACCTGCACCCTTCACTTTTCATAAATATGTATAATTGGTCCCTCAACTTTGCAAAATTTTCATTTTTAACCCTCCTATTTTAATAGGACCAAAAGTTACAATTTAATAAAACTTATAATTTTTATAAGTAAAAGTATTGCACGTTTTATACTCACATCTACACTCGAGCACGTATGTTTCAGACCTTGATACTCAAAACCCTTAATTTTTGGTCCTAAAACAACTTAGAAACCAAAGGAAACAAGTCCGGAACTTAAAATTGATTAAATTAGAAAATTTGATTTTTTTTAGTTCTCGCGGTCTGCGAAGACAGTCAAATAGTCAAAGTCCTGGTCAAAGTCCTAGTCAAAGTCTTAGTCAAACAGTCAAAGTCCTAGTCAAATAGTCAATTCATCATAAAACCTTACTTTATGGTGTTCACCAATTTTAATGGCTAATTGAATCCAAAACTAGTATAAAAACCCACCTATGACCCATTACACTTGGCACCTCTAAATCGATTGTTTCAATCCGATTAAACTTTCCCCCATACCTTTCTTCTATAGTCTATTACTTCTACAATTGAAGCTTTGATTATAAGCTCTTGTAATTGGCGAATTGGAAGCTTTATATTCTTTCTTTTTTGGTTTTTTTATTTCTTCAAGTTGGACTAGCTACGTTGTTGAGTCTTTGGGATTCGCCTTACATACATTCACAATGCTTAGAGGATACTTCAGCTTAGCGAATGTGAATTTACATAGCCCCCTTTTACTGTTTTACATTTTTGGGGTGAAACATGTTTAAACATTTTATACACTATCATTTACTCATTCTTACATTGTTGAAACTTGTGATTCAATTACACTATCATTTACTCATTCTATCATTTGACTGTAACAAAAAGACACAGTACAATCATTAACATTGATCAAGCCGCCTGTTTAGATTATAGCGCTATAGGTCTGACAAACCCACCCCCCCCCCCCCCCCCCGCATAAATTCAGGGATGATCGATAACAGTTACACTTTTACTAACTTGCGAGTTAGGTCTCAGTCAACACAAGCTTTGATTGTACAAAAGACGCATTGTTACATGTCGGACTCATATTCTATCATTACTCATTATTATACTTCAATCATGATTACTATACAACATATTGTTTTCAATTATATGCAAAACCTATGTATTCTCACCAACTATTTATAGTTGACCCCCCCCCCCCACATTTTTCCAACTCAACATGTTTCAGGTTTTTACGTGCTTTTGGAAGTTGTACAAGTCTTGGATCACATAGGAGCTTTGGATATAGTTTATGTAAATCAAGTAGATGTAATTATTAAATTGTATGACAAATTGTAAATTGTTTAGTAATATTCAACTTCCATTGAGTACCATGAGCTATTGAACAATCATCACTACGTGACACCTCGATGTTTCCGCCATCGGTTGGGGTGTTACAGATTGCCAGATTAGTATCAGAGCCATGGTTATAGGGAATTAGGTTATTAGAAAATAATCTAGTCTATAACCTTAGGATTTAACCAGTATTTGCTTCTCTTACTTGCAACTCTACTTGTTTCTATTCTCTATCTCCACCCTACTTCTTATCCCTACCCCTACAAGATGATTGCTCTCTATCACTTGATCTACCCTTAGACTAATAGAACAAAATTCTTAAGTCCTAGCCTGAATTGCCTTGAAGATCCCGTCGAAGTTCTAGATTTTGATAACAAACACGTGCAATCTGGAAGGGTGAAAACCTGTATTCCGAGTTTTCTGTCTAGGACTGGCATTGCGCATAAATCCCAATCAGACGAGGGACCCGGATGCCTATCTGGGAGTTCTTGGGATGAGTGTTCACTTATAGGCTAAAGCATGTCTTCACTATGTTATTAGAATTTAGAAACTTTGATAAGTCAACGTTTTCGTTTATTCGTTTTAATTAATGAATAAATGATTACACTCACTTTCCTTAAAACTAAGCTCTAAAATCTCAAACTTTTACAGCTTAATCATATATGGATTTCACAATCACACTTCATCTTACCATCTTAGCCAATTGTTTGATTGTTTTTCAACACCCTACCCAAATCATATTATTGTTTTTATCTGCACGTTGCATATTTTTAAAACGGTAACCTCATAACCTGAGTATACCCTAGCATAAAACTAAAGATTTCTAAATCTTGTTGGATTTTTATTACCTAGAAACTTTACAAAATACATATTTTTGTCAAAAGTTTCCTCGAACTTAAATTCAATTGTTTATTTATAGACATAACAAACGATTTTTCTATATATGTGTCAAAATAATCTAAGCCTTCTCACTGTTTATATCCTTTGATCACTAATCTTGCCTTGTATTTATCAATGGTGCCATCTGGCTTCATCTTTTTCTTGAAGATCCATCGATATCCTAATGGTTTGCATCCCACCAAGAAGATCCACCATTCCATTAAGGACATAGTTTCGGCATAGAAAATCCGAATGATTCTAAGCATGAATCACACTCACAGTTTGAGTGTCCATTTCCTCTTCAGCAACATAAAGAACAGATTCGGTCAAGAACCTCGCAAGGTTCAATGTTGTCAAATAAAAGAGCATCTTTTGTTGCCAACCTTTGAAGTTCACACCGGCGAACTTCTCTGGTTTTTCACCATGGCTCGCTACCGCATTTGGTAACGTTGCCACTAAACTAGTGGTAACAGCAACAACAGGAGTAAAGACTGCAGAAACTCCAGCGACAGTGTAGTTCAGAAGAGGAGCAGTAGTCATGGGCTGCGAGTTCTCCATTACTGAAAAATGAAATCAGAACTGTTAATAAAGAATCTGTGTAAGTTTTTTAGATTTCTTACATCAAAATGGAGACGGAGATGATTCTGAAACAAACAAATAGGGAGAAAAGATTAACAAACAGAACCGGCATGGGCTTGTGGTGAACACAATTCCCTTAAACAGCTTCGTCGTCTATTCCCAGGGTACACCGGTTGCTAACAGTGGCGTTGGTGCAATGCCGGACTATCTCACTTGCCTGAAAAATGAGAAAAATGATCAGACGTAAGGCTGGGACCCGGGTTTTTTGAGCTGCATTTGTGTGGGTGTCCGTCGAGTTGTTTCAAGAATTTTTCAAGAACCAGAACCCATTTTTGCACCCCCCCCCCCTCCCCACTGCGCGCACTGGTAGGTGCCAGAGTATAATATAACACAAATAATTTAATCTCTTTCATTTGGTTTCACTTTATAAACCCATCACCATTTCATCCCTCAACCAATGTGGGACAACTCACATTCACATATACATATAAAATCCAACAACGTTTTTGCTATTTTGATAGTAAACATTGGTAAAATGTTAATTTTTGGTTTTTAATTTTCCCATACAAAACCCACAAACGAGGGACTCTACCGAATCAAGGAGGATGGAAATGTAGGACACTGCACGTCTGAAATCCTTTCTTGGCCCAATTAGTACTGCAACCTAGTTCAAACCAGTATAATAAGTACTAAAATTTTGAAACTAAATTAATTTGTGTTATTTGGCAAAAGTTTGGATTATTAAACATAAAACAAAACCAACAATCAATTTTTAAACTTGCAATCACTAGAATTTTATTTATCAAAACTATATAAGATACATGTTTTTGTTTAATATTCTATCATCCAATTAGTACATCAAGTCAAGCAAATTCTGAAAACAAAATACCACTATAAAATGATATATAATTTCTACTAGTAATTTCATGTTTTTATTAAGCTGTATGCATTTTTTTTAACTAATGAAATGCTATTTTATATTTTTTGTGTTTACATGAACATGTAAGTTTTACTTTTTATTTAATTTTTGTCATCAATTTAATTGTTTAAAAAAGGTTTATGTTAGTTCATGTAAGTCTTAGGGAGCAATAGGGCTGTTCAAATCGCTCGGCGCTCGCTGATCGCTCGTCGCTCGTTCGAAAAATGCTCGCTCGATCTTCCGCTCGGTTGTAAATGAGCCGATCGGCTTGGTTCGGTTTATAAACGAGCCAAGCACGAGCAAAGGTCTGCTCGGCTCGAATACATTTTTATCTATTTATTATATATTTAATGTGACACCCGGCAAACTCAGGTTAGTAACATTGACTAAACTAGTAAGTCTACCTTAGCGAGTTATACCTATTACGTACTTAACTGGGTCAGTCGAGTCGTTACAATGATTCTGGGAATCATCGGGAGTCGTTACGATGATCCGCGGGATCATCGGGAGTCGGTCCATAACCATGGGTACAAGGATTGGTGATTCGTGAAAATCACCGGGTTTAACGCACACACACAGGTCTCGAGTCCCAGGAATTGGTGAACGGATGTAAACGTGTTAGTTATCGTGCATTATGTGTTTGTAATCATTATGTGACTTGTCGGTATGTGAATACGTGTTTATATATGTTAAAATAGTGTTTAACGCGCCAAAAACCCAATCTGGAACCTTACAGGAGAGTAGGAACCAGGGGGCTCCTAATCGCCACTCCTATAGGCGAATAGGGAAGGTTACTGGCGATTAGAGCTTCTAATCGCCAGTGTATAGGCGATTAGAAGCTCTAATCGCCTGTACTGATCTCCTACTCGCCTGGACTGCAATGCACGAGTCAAAACACCTATAAATACAACCCTTGACTCCCCAAACACTCTTAGTGCAACCCTAACTGATCCTAAGCCTCCCACACACCTCAAAACACTTCTGGAGCTTGTTTCACTTCAAAACTCACCATTTCCAAGCTAATACACCTTTCTTTGAAAAAATCCCAGGTGTGTTCTTTATCCCAAACCTTTGTAATGTTATTGTTTTGGTTCCCCAAAAGTCCATACCTTGTCTTGATAAGAATGTGTCTTTAAAAACCTTGGAAATGAGTTCTAAAACAAGTCTACACCATAATACTTGCTATATGTGAAGTATTGATGCATATGATGATTTTTGGTGATTATAACATGAATGTGTCTATGAAATTGATGTACTTTTGATGTGTATGAGTTGTTAGGATGATTATCTATGAGTTTAAGCCATTGTTATAGTGTTTAGATGAAAGTATGCATTTTGACCCATTTGGGTGATTCTTGAAGATTTAGGATGTTATGATGTGATTCATTGCTTGTTTATTGTTAGGAATCATGCTAGATGATATTATAACATGGAGATGATGATTTGCAAGTTGTAGGAGGTGTAATCTGGTCTTTACCATTTAAGGAAAGATTTCATAGTTAATGAAACCTAGTACTTTGTCATTTTTGGAAATAATCGCACTGAGGCCGTTAGAGCAGAGATAAATTGGGGGGTTTTTGCTTGGAATGGGTTGGTTAATGGTTTAGGTTTGATGTTGGGTGTTTTTACATGTTTCGGATCTGATTTGGAGGGTTTAACGCGCGAAATTACGCGACAGCATGAACAGGGGCGAATAGGGCTCTAATCGCCTGATGTATTAGGCCATTACAGCCTAATCGCCTGATACATCAGGCGATTAGCCCCTACTCGCCAGTTGACCATCTCCTACTCACCAATTGATTTTTCCTAATTGCATGTAAGTTTCCTAATCGTGTGTACTGCTGTCGTAAGCGTATTTTGACATCCCGGAACATGATTTGACACCTAGGAACATGATAGGAACCCCGGGATACACCCAATGACTTAGTAACACGTGTTCGGACTTGTTTATGCGTTAATTGAGTGCTATGCAAGACTAGGTGAACTCTTGCACGTACTAAGTGTTTAATTGCATATTTTGCATGATGTCTTGTATTGTTTAACACGTGGGATGTGGGGTCACCAATGGGATGTCGGGTGTAAAATCGCAAAATTTTCCCCAAAATTTTAATACATAAAAAGCCCTTATATATATATATATATATATATATATATATATATATATATATATATATATATATATATTATTACACCTTTATCATTAATATTATACAAATGTGCCTAAGTCTTTATTTATCCTAACTCACAACTTATATACATACATAAATGTATATAAATAATAATAATAATAATAATAATAATATGATTCTAAATTCTTTTTTTTTTCACATACAAGATTTTTTTTTTTTTAAATAAAGCCTTGAGTCAAATAGTCAAAGTCCTAGTCAAAGTCTTAGTCAAACAGTCAAAGTCTTAGTCAAATAGTCAATTCATCATAAAACCTTACTTTATGGTGTTGACCAATTTTAATGGCTAATTGACTCCAAAACTAGTATAAAAACCCACCTATGACCCATCATACTTTGCACCTCTAAATCGATTGTTTCAATCCGATTAAACTTTCCCTCATACCTTTCTTCTATAGTCTATTACTTCTACAATTGAAGCTTTGATTATAAGCTCTTGTAATTGGCGAATTGGAAGCTTGATATTCTTTCTTTTTCGTTTTCTTCAATTTGGACTAGCTACGTTGTTGAGTCTTTGGGATTCGCCTCGCATACATTCACAACACATTATTCTATTTTTTTACGAGACATAACATTTTGCTAAGGTGAGTTTTACATAGCCCCTTTTCTATTTATTACCATTTTTGGGGTGAAACATGTTACAACAATATTTATGCAATTCAATCATCAATGTGTCTATGTGTATTTCTATGTTGCATTATGTCTTGAACATGACTTGGGTAAGCACAATTCTAGCATAAACATTCATCAGCCAAACGGTATACATTGATAGATCTATTGGACTGACAATCCCACCCGGATACGTGCCTCCTACAAAGGTTGCGTGGGTGTTTGTTACTGCAATATAAACGAGTGAACCATGAGCGTATGGGATGTACCACAATACAACAGTCACAAGGTTGATTATGCACTCGATTTACTTCTAGTATGTTTTCACATATGGACTAGATTGCCATGACACATGAATTGCACAACAATTTTATTCGATTATCAAAACCTATGTAATTCTCACCAACTTTTGTTGACCCAAAATATTTTCAACTTAACATGTTTCAGGTTCTACTTGTTTGAAGATTCGAATTAATGCTTGAAGATGTGTGCATAGTTTTATTCAATTTGATGTACGAATTCTTGTAGAACAATTGTATGTAATTTATTTAAATCATTTAATGAAATTTATTATTCACCATGAGCTACTGAACAATCATCAATACGTGACATCCCGATGTTTCCGCCATCGATTGGGGTGTTACATCGGGTCTTGTCTGGTACGGTCGGTTTAACAGTCAAAGGTGTTTTCAAACGTTTATGGTTATGGTCTGGACATTCGGGGACTAGTTAACCTGCGGGTTATTAGTCCGGATACTTATACACATCTTATGATAGGTCGCCGCTATTTGGGGCTATCATAGCATAATTACTTAACTGTTTTCAAGTAACGCAATCTAAGGTGAGTGTCACAGCCCCAATTTTACCGTTTTGCTTTCGGGGGAGAAACATGCTACTTACGTACTTATTAAAGGTCATGTTATACTATGGGCACTTTATGTTACTATACGGCTTTTACGGAAAGTCCCAGGGGAAACCATAATGTACGGGGATGCACAACGAGGGAAATGTGGATAGATCTATTGGGCCTCACAAACCTCACTCGACGGCGGGGATGCCGGGCGGGTGCATATTGTCTCTAACTCTCGGGTTATCGAGGCATCGGTAACCCAGTCAATCTGGGCTGGATTCATCTTTGGTACATGTTTAGTAATGGGTTCCCAACCATAGTAGTAAAAACACTTAACGTCTAGCTAACGTTCTTATGACATAGTATTAACGGGAATGATCTTTTCAAACTTGTAACAACTCTTTTTATAAAAGAAAACATGTGAACTCACCAGCATTATATGTTGACATTTTTGGCATGTTTTCTCAGGTCGCTAAGGTAGCAGTTAATTGTAACACCCCAACCGATGACGGAAACATCGGGATGTCACGTATTGATGATTGTTCAGTAGCTCATGGTAGTACATATATTTAAATAATCCTTTATTTCTTTACAATATTGAATTACATTAAAGTCTACATCAAATAATCGAATCAAGCTTAAAACTTCAAATATCTCCTCATGCTAGCTCTAGACTTCAAGCATCAATATTTCCTGTTGAGTTTAAAAAAAATGGAGGGGGGGGGGGGTCAACTAAAAGTTGGTAAGAATACATAAGCCATGTCAAGCAATTAAGTTTAAGTATAAAAGTTTAGCAATTCATATGTCTATCGTAAGTTTAAGTCTACATGAATAAACATGAAATGTTGAATCAACATAATCAAACCTCCGACTAGTTTAGGTCCATCCCATCATCCACGGTTCACCTTAATAATATGTTGGAACGATAATAATCACCCACGCTACCTATGTAGGAGGTACACGTATCCGGGTGGGATTGTCAATCCAATAGATCTATTATTGAGTATCGCCGGCTTGGCCATAGCTAATAATTATGTAATGTTGAAACTCGTTGAAACTCGTTGAAACTGTTGTTGTTGTCTAATTCATGAGGCATTAAAGTTTACAACTAGACATGTATGTAGAAGTGCTTAAGTATAATGTTGCAAGTATAAAGAATTGCATAAACATGGTTACGTAAACTCACCTTAGCAAAGTATTAAGTCTCGAGAAATAGAATATGTGTAGCCCCAAAGTTGCCAATTACAAGAGCTTATAATCAAAACTTCAATTGTAGAAGTAATAGACTATAGAAGAAAGGTATGAGGGAAAGTTTAATCGGATTGAAACAATCGATTTAGAGGTGCAAAGTATAATGGGTCATAGGTGGGTTTTTATACTAGTTTTGGATTCAATTAGCCATTAAAATTGGTCAACACCATAAAGTAAAGTTTTATGATGAATTGACTATTTGACTCAAGGCTTTATTTAAAAAAAAAAATCTTGTATGTGAAAAAAAAAGAATTTAGAATCATATTATTATTATTATTATTTATATACATTTATGTATGTATATAAGTCGTGAGTTAGGATAAATAAAGACTTAGGCACATTTGTATAATATTAATGATAAAGGTGTAATAATATATATATATATATATATATATATAAGGGTTTTTTATGTATTAAAATTTTGGGGAAAATTTTGCGATGTTACATTAATGGGCTAGGCGCACGGAGTCATGCACAGCGTCTAACATTTTGAAGCATATTAAACAATGTTTTGTAAACTATAATATGTCTTTTGGTTGTAAACAAGAAATGCTTCCGCTGCTGGTTTACGGCTCAAAGCATGATATTTTGGTTTTATAAATATATATGAATGCATGTTTGTTGTTGTTTATTGTGATCGTTGACTGGGATCCTGGTGTGTCACGCGTCTCGCGGTAAAACCCTGCATGCGGAATTTGAGGGTGTGACATTTAATCTATACTATCTTATAAAACAGTTCACAAGGACCTCTTAATTTTTAAGTAATACAATTATAAAAGCTTAAAGTACAACACATAATGCATGTAGTAACTACTCCCTCCGTCCCATTAGAAGTGTCCATATTCCCTTTTTTATTTGTCCCATTTCATGTGTTCACTTTAAAAAATAATTAGCCAATTTCTAAATTTACCCATAAAAACACAACTAAAATAAACAAAGAATATGATGGACATACATATGACAAGGGTATTAGTGTCATATGGCAAGCAAAAAAAACAATCATTTAATATGCTTAAAACTTTGTGTTTTTCAAACCAAGACACTTCTAATGAGACGGATGTAGTACTTTTTAAGGATATTTATGTCTTTTCAAACCTAAGTTGCACATATACCCCTTATTAGTTACAGTTTGCCCCCTTTATCTATCTATACTATATTATAATTTTATACAATACTTACATATTTGCCCCATCAACTTTACTCAATTTCTGTTTATTTAAATACTAATTACACTTTTGCATTTTTATTTTAACCAACTACCCCCACGATTTTTAAACGTTCATAACTTTTTCTGACGATAATATTTTCTTAATATTATTACACCGTATAAAAGAGCATTCGATTCTCTTTAATTTGAATATAGTATTGCTATACTTTTTTAATTTTTAAAAAAAATATATTTTAGGGTTAAGCAATAACCGAAACAAAAACAAAAGAAAAAAACGAAAATGAACTTAAATCATCTAAACTTTATTATAATACATTTCCCATTGATGTCTTAAAATTCAAGTTATGTATAATTGCTTAGAGTACAACACACAATACACATGTTAACTAATTACATGATACTTACCATGTGCTAACCTACTAAAGTTTATTCTATAAATACATACTAATGCACACCTATTTCACTTGCTAAAATACGTATGCATGGATACTGAATTCAAAAGTTGAAGCTTCTAATGTTGGTTATTTGTTAGTTTATGGTTTTCATTCGTCTCATTTTACTAATTATACCTTTTTATAAATATCTTAATCATTTAAGTGTTAACTTCTTGGTTTGCAGATTCATTTAGATGAAAAACATACGGAGATGAACAAACCAATAGCCATACAAGCGTCTAAAGTAACGTCTAAGGTTGTATTTATTAATGTTTAATTTTTTTTAATATTAACATGGCTGTTATTTTATGTGGTATATTGTATGTGTTTTATTGTAGAATAATGGTGATAATAGTGTTGAGATTATTTGTTATGGTGCAATGTTTAGTCCCTACAAATATGATATTCAACATGAATTTAGTGAATAGGTAATATCAACATTTATTTCATCTTCTATTAACTTGTGTATTAAATATTTTTAATTTATTTTAAGGATCAGATGCATGAAATTAATAGGAAGAGATCCAAGAGGCTCTCTTAATGGAAATGGAGTCAAGTTATTGATCTAGACAGTTCTGGTGAAAATGACAAAGAAGACATATTTGATGACACTTTAGATAGGAGAAAATGAGGGAAACTCATCCTCGCCAAAAGTTGTAATAATCAAACATGAAGATATACAAGAAATTTCAGTGATCGTTCTTGATGACAAATGGTGGGCAGACAATATAGATGAGATCATGCAGACTTGGAACGTGTGTGACTAAATTGATCTCATGATTCAAGTAGTTCACTAGCTTTTATTTTTCTCAACTTTTATGTTTATTAATACTTATTTTTCCTTTCGTATGTTACTTTATTTTTATCAAATGTTTCTTAAAAGTACTTTACAATTTAAATGTTAAATCTTTTTAGTTACTAGACATGTGTAACGCTTATGACGTATATCCACTGCAATGATGCAACAAATACTATACGAATTTGAAATATGTACCGAAATAAAAAGTGTCACTCCCGCCGCATCGCGCGGGTTTCCTACTAGTTATAAATATACACACAATGGAACACTTTACTTTTATATATATATATATATATATATATATTTATAGCTTTATATATAACATTCTTTTGGATTTGGCTCAATATATGAAAACAAAATATAACTAGCCCACCTAATTCAATAAAAAATTTAACACTAAGTTTAATAGTAAAACTATAAGTCATGAGATGATAGTCTAGACTTTTTTATTGTATTAGTCGTCCATCGCTAATTGTTGCTTGATACCACCCTACATCACAATGCAACAATTGTTCTCTGCGTTAACTGATCGCCTCACCAGTCACAATGTAAGCCTCATCCCCGGACACTCGGATCTCAATATTAGTGTTACTATCGGACAGTTTGACCTTAGTTGTCATTGGACAATGAAATTATCCGAGGAAATATCCTAATTTTATGGTTGTCAAAATTACTCTCCGCTCGATTCCCGCTCAGCGCTCGCTCAGAAAAATTTGCGCCCGAAGAATGCTCGCTCGGTTTTTAACTCGATTGTAAATGAGCCGCTCCGCTCGGTTCGATTTGTAAACGAGCCAAGCACGAGAAAAGCTCCCCTCGGATCGGCTCGGCTCGTGAACAGCCCTAGGGAGCAAGGGGTGCTTCACTGGTTTTTTTTCTTTCACTGATTTTAACGAATTATGCACTGCCACATCACTTCAGTGATTTCCTTCACTGAAACACTTTTTTGCAGGCAACACTCCACTGATTTTTTTTTTTAATTTAAAGACAAATATAAGTTTTTTTTTAAAAAAATTCGCACGGTTTTAACACCAAACCGTCAGAACGAGTTAATATCAACCGTCTCCATCCAACACACGGTCAAATATATTTATTTCCATTAATATCTTTGTAATCTAACCGTCAGGTTACATTTAATTTTACATTAATACGGTTGGATTTTTTTACTATAAAACCACCATATGACGGTGGTGAAAACACAATTCAAAGCAACACAATATCAACAATATCAATACCACACAACATAAGCATGACCCGTTGGACAGAGAATGAAGAAATCGCTTTGGTTATGTGTGTCATAGACGCATAAAACGACCCATCCTTGTAGCTCCAACGCCGCCCATGGTTGGGTTCCAGGGACACACGGTTTTGGGACCGTGTATTGGGTGACTTCAATCAGCAGGTCGGCCCAAGCACCTGAACAATCGAGATCTACAAAGAAAATGGGCCGACCTAAACGTCAAGTGTGATCGGTCGACGACATTGTACGAGTGCACAATGAGCCGCCACCCGGGTATTGGGGAGGAGATTGCTGTGCAGATGACCCATGCAACCTATACGGGTCATTACCGCGGCACGTTTGACTATATCCAGGCGTGGCACCTCCTGCGCGAGCTCTAAGTGTTATTTTTTATGTTTTTAATTGATGTTTAAATATTTAATGAATGATGTTTATGTTTTTTTTTTTTGTTATTTAATGGTGTTTTAGTTTATTTTTGTGAATTTTTAACACACATGGTTATAAAATACAAAAACTAAACAAAAGGAACACACACGGTTATAGTAAGAAAGTGGTTTAATTTAATTCAAAAAAAAAAAAATAAATAAATAAATAAAACCCGGTGTCAGCCTGTTAGATAGAACCAGCAAAACGATCCACAGGACCACTACCAACGTGGGTGACGGCGATGTTATTGTGCTGATAGTGGATACCCGTAACCAATTCAGGTGACGCCCCGTCCCCCTTAGGAAAAAAAAAAAAAAAAAAAGAGCTGACAATCAATGATTAGCTATTGGTTAATAACGGTGGTGAATGGAATTGAAAAATAGACTCCAATTCAAACATTCCTCGAATTCTCTACGTAGTACGGTAAAACCCATTATTAATTCTATCCCAACTATAAATGGGCCTACCTTTATATCATAATTTGATTCAATCACAACAGACATTTATTTCAAACGAGTTAAAATTTTAAGAGATTTGTTTTTGTGCCTTGTCCTTGTGACTAGTTGGCTCTGATATTGGGCCCAACGGTCGCAAAAATCAGCCTGGACTAACAAGATAAAATAGAAAAACAAGAACAGTACAAGAGCCCAGAGCTAAATAAAAAAATACCTCAGCCCAAAACTCAGATATTATTGTCCGTGTCATAAACATCAACTCTAACTCACAAACAGATCAAATAACCTGTTTAACTATTTAAGTGTGACAAACGGATTGACAGGTAGTGATGAAATAGTTTGTTTGTTTTATGAAAACGGGTAAGCAGGTCAACATGTTTAAATAAACGGCTTATACAAGTCAACGTTAATATGTTCATTCATTAGACAGGTTAAATTTAATGTTAAAAAAAAAAAAAAAGACAGGTTAAATTTTATAACTTAGAGGCTAAAACATGATTGTATTTGTTTAATTTCACCATTCACCACTCCTATTCAAACCAACTGAATTCTCCACCATGTAAAATTTCTTCATTCCATCTAGCTTCGTTATGATGAACAGTCATATTTTTATCCTTAAGTCGACCCGAACCATCCCATAATAACATTCCATGGTAAGAAAAATCAACTACTCATAACCTCATGTATTTTAGGTAAAACTGATTTCATCTTGTTTAAGATTAAAAATTTACTATTACGCGATTCAATGATGCCCCTTCGCAGGGCCGGCCCTAATAATTCAAGTGCCCGGGCCGAACTGCAAAAATTGTGCCTCTTAGCCTTAGCTTTAGGCCTTAACGAAATAAATAATGTAAACTATTTTAAAGCTACGATTAAAGTAATATTAAATTGATGGATCAAATTTTATTTCTCACTTACGTTGTAGTTTAACAAATCTTCTTGGGGGAGGTTGGGAGTTAGAATATCACAAAGAGTGAAAATATAAATGGGTGAAAGTTTTGCAATTAAAAAAAATTGTTTCATAACAAAAATAAAAGTTAAAAAGGAAGTCAAAATCAATCGGTAAAAGGCAAAAACAACCAAGTGTGAGACATCTTCATTTCATTTTCTTCATATTCTCTAGTGCTACACTCATTAATAAACCTGCAAATTTTTTTTCTCAAACCATTTCATTTTCTTCTTTAATTCTTAACCTCTCTCAACATTTCTTTACTTTCTGTTTTATATAAACTACCATTCACTTTGATTAATACTTGATTAACAATTTTGGGGCTTAAACATACAAAAATCCATCAAATTAAGGACATCACTGTTAAGAAAACTTAAATTGCCAATGTGCCCTCAAGAAATTAGGCCCGGGCCGGGAGTCCTCCCGGCACCCCTAAATGGCCGGCCTTGCCCCTTCGTTGGTACCCATACTCAACTTCTTGTTTCATACAGGTGAAGACGAGACTTAACCTTGAAAGGCGCATTTTATCGCTGCAGAAAACTAACGAATGGGTGTGTAAAAATTGATTCGAATGTGCCAAATATATTGATTCCACAAATGGATAAAAAGAGAACCCATTACTCCATATGGCTTGTCTCCATATATATGACGTTGTTTATCCAGGTATTTTTCATTTTGTTATTTGGCTTTCCATTTGTGCACCTGCGTCCAAAGAATAATAATTGTTTTATTTAACTAAATTCTATAACTAAAATGATTAGATAAAACTTGTGAAGATGGGCTGGCTTTTTCGATAGATGCCCGATCACCAATCTAATAATGACACCGGCCAAACCAACAATTATTACTTACATTTTGATAATAATAAAAAATAATAATAGAGGATATCAAATACAAAATGATTTTTAGCCAGAAACATTCCGGACCTTTGATAAAATTAATATTTTTAATGGCAAAAGTTACATTTCATATACAAATACACCAATCATTCTAAATTCTAACACTATTATTAAAGATTGAACCTTGAACATCCCTTTTAAAAGGCATTTGCCTATACCAAATAGGTTAGCCCCATATTAGGTGAAAGTTTCGTAACTAATTGAATGTTAATAAAGCTAGTAAAATAGAGATGTTACCCTTGTCTTCACAACTTTTTTCATTAAATATAGAGTACACAAATTGTCCTTTAGTTATTAGTGAAATTGCATATGTTCTTTATGTTAATTTTTCACTTCTTATATTATTTCTTTTCTAATTTTGCTACACCCTATGTCCTTTAGTCTAATGATTATTAAAAAAACTGGTTAAGTCAGATTTGTGCTAATCACGTGAGAGGCAAACATGTCATTTCACCTTTATCATTTTCCTTCCTTACGTGAGAGGCAAACATGTCATTTCACCTTTATCATTACAGATCGTAGGTAGCATAGTTCTTCTCATGAACATTAAGGTGGAGAGAAGCATAAGCAATAACCTTCTCACGTTGCATCAAAACGCAACTAAGACCCTGGATAGAAGCATAACAATAAACAACAAAATCATTCGTACCCTTAGGAAGGATAGAATAGGATCAGAACAAAGACTTAAGCTTCAGCGTCTGAAATGCCGATTCTTGTACGCGTCTTGTATGATTTTATACCATATAAAGTTTGTAAGAGGTATCCATTGTAAGCCGGATGGTTTGGACACGTTAGATTAGTGATATGTAATGGCCAGGTTTGAGAAATGCTCGATTAGTAACACATGTTTCGGCTAATGAACGGATGCCTAAGAGATTAAAACTTGCAAAAAACATAAATTTATTAATCCTTATAAACGTAACAACATTTAAGAAACTATTAGGAACAACTTCAAGGTACGACCAGTGTTGTAGAACTCGCTAGGCGCTAGTCGGCCGGTGGGGTACCGACTAGGGATTAATCGGATTGGATTTTTATATATATTTTTTCAAATTTATACATATATAACGATGTTGGGTCTGCTGACCTTAAGAAGAACAGATGATTGGAAAGCCAAAATATACTACTCAGTTGATCCTTAGAATTAAACAGTATTTACCCTAACATCTGTTCTACCCAAACAACTGCTGTGAGAACTGCTGCTACAAAAGACTGGTGGATAACAACTGATAGACAACAACTGCTGACTAAAGGTCTGATGAAGAACAACTGCTGATCAAGTGCTGAAGACTAAAGGTCTGTTGGAGCCAACAGCACTTAGGCTCCAACAGATGATACAAGACCATCAGAGTTCTCTCAACAGCAGTTTACCTTTCAGAGTTTTACAATGTAACAGTAGTTTGTATATAGCAGATGTTTTATGTTTATTATTCTGTTAGAGGTCGCTGTCTTAGATGACGTCAGCTTAGATCTTCAGTGGTTTAGATTTGTCTACAAATAGAACAGTGCTTGTACTGTTCTATTCATCACTCAAAACATTCTCACAGACAAACATTCACAGAGTGATCAGGCTGAGGGGGAGTACTTGTATTATTGACTGCAATCATTAGATTTATGAAAGCTTTCGATTAGAAAACATTTATTCTCTTTTTTTGATTTATAGTTTATTATCCGCTGCACTTTCCATTTATAATTCACTTCGTTCATCACATCTTTACTTAAACAAATCAAAACAATCAAACTCAGATCCTAACAATTTGTATCAGAGCTTGGTCAATTAAATTCGATCTAACCAATCAATTTAATATAAACAGATCAGCTCACAATTATTGATATCGTTTGTTTGTCGGATTGAAAACAGAGTAATAGTTTATTTTTGATTCAACCGTTTGTAAACAGACTTGCATTTGAAAAATCAGAGAATGGCTTCAATCAATCACGATCCACACAACACTGGCACGAACAACAAGCCACCGATGCTTGTCAGATCTGAATACAATATCTGGCAACATCGGATGAGCCATGTTCTAGCTCAACAGAACACTGGGTGTTGGAAGTCGGTTATCTTCGGACCACATGTTCCGATGGTGCCGAGTATCGAAGATCCCAAGGTTCAAGAGCCTAAGAAACTTGAAAACTACTCCGACCAGGATTTTCAAAATCTTGAGTTACATGCCAAGGCCTTCAGAATTGTGGCCATGGCTCTACCAAATGATATCTATGTTGGGCTGTTACACTGTAACAGTGCAAAGGAGTTGTGGGATGCACTTAAAGAACAATTTGGTGGGACTGAAGAGGTTATTGAAAACAACCGTGAAATACTTAACCAACAATATGAAACATTCAGTCATGTTAAGGGGGAGTCATTAACTCAACAATTTGAGAGGTTTAACTGTCTCATTAGTGAACTAAAACTGGTTGGTTTAACTTACCCATATTCAACTTTGAACCATAGGTTTTTAAGATCACTACCAGATAAATGGGACACTATTGCTATAGTTATGAGAAACTCAATTGGATTCAAGGACATATCACTGACCCAGCTTCATGGTAAGCTCTTGACCTATGAGAGAGAGCTTAACGAGAAAAAGAAGCTCCAGGACTCTGGAAAAGTGTCTGATGACTATGTATTTGGTAATACAACACTTCTGGGTCATGATGAGATGCCTGGTAATAATAAGGATTAGAGTTATGATCATTTCATTGACATAACTTCAGGTTTTAACTATGATTCTTATTCACCAAACTATGCTTTTACAGCAAGTGGTGGTGATATCCAGGCATCTGATAATATATCCTTTGAGTATGATGACTTAAAATACTTTGACCCTGATGATTTGGAAGAAATGGACATTATGCACCAATTGGCCCTTCTCAGTATAAGAACTAACAATTTTTACAAGAAAACTGGGAGAATGTTTCCAGGGTTAACTGGCAGGTTAAAAGTGGGGTTGGATAAATCAAAGATTAAGTGTTACAAATGTTATAGACTTGGTCATTTTGCTAGGGAATGTAGGAGTCAACATGGTACACCTATGATTACCTATCCAAATCAAAGGCCACAGACCAACACTTATCAAGTTTCCCATAATACCCCTAGACCAAATGTGCAAAACACTGCTCATTTTGCACAGTCCTCAAACACTGTTCCTGTCCAGTATGTCCAAACCACTGTTCCTCAGATCCACTATGTGCAAACACCTGTTGCTCAGGCACAAATGCCAATGACTGCTGCTCCACCCTCTGCTCCTGCAGAGACTAGTCAACAGAGTTTCTTCACACAAGGCTTTGTTGATTGGAGCAGTCTACCAGATGAGTTGACAGATGAAAATTTTGCATTAGTTGCCAAAGCTGAAAATGAACCAGAAAATTTTTGTTTCATGGCTATGGTAGAAGAGGTTGAATCTGAGGAGGTGGTAAATGAATCTGTAGTTGTGACTGATGATATTGTTGATGAGGTAGTTTAGGTGAAAAATCTGAAGAAGAGGTTGTGAGTCTCTCAGATCTCTGGGGTGCATCTGATGATTGTGAGTGCAAGTGTGATTGTGCATTGATGGCTGCTGCTAAGGTATCTCCTCAAATCCTTAAAGATTTGTGTTCTGACAAATGTGTAATAGCATTTGCTAACATTAAAGAGGTAAATGAAAACCTTAGGAAGAAAATTTTAGATGATGAAGTTAAATTTGAGAAACTTTCAAAAGAGTTAAAATCAAATTTGACTGAAAAAGAATCTGAAATAAGCAGCTTAAAACATGAAGCAACTATAACCAAAGACCAGCTCCAAACTATGATAACTAAATATCATAGTTGCACAAATGAGCTTGAGTCCACCCAAGTTAAATGTTAGAAATAGGTGGAATCATGTAAAGGTTTTGAGATGCTCCTCAACAAACAAACCAAAAGTCATGTGAAGTTTGGTTTTGGTTTTGAAACCACTGCTCCAGCTTTTGAAAACACTGACAAAAGGGATCAAAAGTTAGTTGAGGTAGTACCAACTAATTTGAAGGGTCAAGAGATTAAAATCACTGAACCTAATGGTAAGAAAATTGTTCTTGAAAAACCAGAAGGTTCCTCATCATTCACTAAATTTGAAAAATATGAATTTAAACCTACTTGGTCTGACGAGTGTGGTAATCTTGAGAACTTCAAACCAGTTGAATTCAAAACCCCTGATGGTAAGAAAGCACCACAGGAAAAGGTCATTCCCTTGATAGATCTTCCAGTAGATGATCAAACATCTGTTGAAAAGAAGACTGAAAAAGGGAAAAAGAAAGAAAAGTCTATTCACTTGTTATGTGATTTCTGTGAAAAGAAGAATCATGTCACTAAAAACTGTTTTCTTCTAAAAGCATATGATATCAACAAAGGAACAAGTATATGTGATTCTAAGACCACATGCTCAATATGTGGTAAGAAGAATCACAAAACCAAAGAGTTCTTGTATCTCAAAAATTTTGATGTCAAAATACAAGAGTACAAGGCTAAAACTCTTGCTAATCAAGTGGTAAGTACTTCAAAAGGAAAACCCAAACAGACTTTTGCTCCAGTTCAAACATCCGTTATCAAAAATTTGGAAACATCTACTTCCAAGGATGTTCAAGTAACAGATGCTCCACCCAACAACAAGTACCCAAGAGGACATGGACAACCACCTTGTCATAATTTGTCACATGTTTATGAAGAACCCATGAGGGCTTCTAAACCAAGAGTGAACAGAAATCCCTATGGGTACTATCATCTATCAGGAAGTGATCAAACAACTGTTGCACCAAGTGTTGACATCCAAGCACTGGCAAATGGTCAGCAACAGTTGTTGAACTTGATTCAAAAACTAGTTCAAACCACTGATCACCTTCCTAAGCTTGAGGCTGAAAAGTCTATGGACCCATCCAAAGCCAACTTGGCTTTGGACACTCACCAAAACTAATTCATTACTGACGTGCAGGGAGCTTCTGCTTGTTTAGGTAGTCTTTGGTATGTAGATAGTGGAGGCTCCAGGCACATGACAGGATGTAGAGCCCTTCTTCTAGACTTCTTAGCTCATGGAGGGGGTGATATATCCATTGGTAATGATTCAAAAGGTAAGGTGTTGGGTTCAAGGACTGTTCATGCTGGGAAACTCAAGTTTGAAAATGTCAATCTTATTGATAATCTTAAATTTAATCTTCTTAGTGTGTCACAAATGAGTGACCAAGGGTATGGCTCATTCTTCACTAAGAAAACTTGTAAGATTATTGGGCCAGAAGTGGTGAAAAAGATTAATACCATCATTGCTGAGACCAAAGCACAACTTGTTGCTCACAGGAGTGGCAATGTGTATGTGGTTGATATGTTGAAGGACAATCCTATGGCAAATGTCTGTCTGTTTTCTACTGCCTCCACAAAAGAGACAGAATTATGGCATAGGAGACTGGGTCACACCAACCTTCAAACTATCAACTCACTCTCCAAACAAAGCCTTGTCAGAGGTTTACCATCAAAAGAATTCAAATGTGATGAGCATTGTGTTTCCTGCTTAAAAGGAAAAAAACATAAAAGCTCTTACAAATCCATTGATGAGTCCACAACAAGTCAATGTCTATAATTGTTGCACATGGACTTGTTTGGCCTAGTTAAATCATGAGTCTAAGAAGAAAGAGATTTTGTCTTGTCATAGTTGATGATTTTTCTAGGTTTACATGGACTTACTTTTTACACTGTAAGGATGAGACTGCAGGTATCTTGAAGGACTTTGTCACCAAAGTTGAAAAACAATATGACTTGCCAGTGAAAGTCTTTAGAAGTGACAATGGGACAGAGTTTAAAAATAAGGAGTTGGATGATTTCTGTGTGTCAAAAGGGATTGTGAGGCAGTACAACATCCCAAGAACACTAGAGCAAAATGGGGTAGTTGAGAGGAAAAATAGAACTCTCATTGAAGCTGCAAGAACCATGCTAGCAGATTCTGGTTTGCCACTGTCCTTCTGGGAAGAAGCTGTAAACACTGCTTGCTATTTTCAAAACAGAGTTTTAATCAACCCAAGACATCAAAAGACTGCTTATGAAATTTTGTTAAAAATCAAACCATTAATCTCATTTTTCAAAATCTTTGGTTGCCCATGTTTCATTTTAAATCTTAAAGATTCCATCTCAAAATTTGCAGCCAAAGTAGATTGTGGATATTTTCTGGAATATTCTTCTACTGCCAAGGCCTACAAAGTGTTTAACACAAGGATCAAGACAATAGAAGACACTATGAATGTAAAGTTCAATGAACTTTCATCCCTAAAAATCCCAGCAAATCCTGCTGAGTGGTTTGATTTAAATTCAAATTTGAAGATATTACTGTCAAAACTAACAGTGCAGGTATTTCACAATCTCCACAGCAAGACTACAGAACAGATGTTATGATTCCAAGTCACTATAAAGTCTATTCTGTATCAGGGGAAGCAGCTATTCAAAACACCTGTCAAAACTCTGCCACTGTTGGCCAGTCTTATCCTCAAACCACTGCTTCACCAATTACATCCACTGCTCAATCATCTGTTGACAAAATTCAATCCAGTTTCACACCACTTGGACCCATTCCCCCACCTCCATTTCAAACAACTGTTGGCACTATAGAAGTGCAAACAGATGTTATGTGACATCCGTCACCCGCGTCTTTCACCTAATTTACAATAATAGCCCTTCAAATATGTCCATTATAGTCTCTGTAAGATTCGTCGTTTTCAAAAATTAATTAACAAATTAAAAATTCATCGTTTGTATTTATTATAAATCGGGTATAAGCTTTAATCTAATGCGTATGTTGAAACATATTCGTAAAAAAAATATATAATAAGTTTAAGTTTATAAAGTTTTCAAAACATTTTGGTTAAGTTATCTTAACTTGGTTAGTGATTTATTAAGAAAAATTAACCAAAACCTTAACCAAACTAACAAGGTTTAACATGAGGGACTAATTTTGCCAACATTGGAAAGTTTAAAATCTGTTTCCCTCTTCCCTTGATTCACGTAATTCCGGCAGATGGTTTCCGGCGACCGGAAACTTTTCCGGCGAACATTTAAATATCGAATCCTATGCCTTTTTCACTCGTTTTGTTGATGCAAAACGTTTCTCCAACTATTATAAACCGTTTCCTAGCCTTTAATCGTGCAATTAATTGGTAGTAATCATGTATTAATCGCAACCTAAGTGTAACCGTCGCTTCATTATAAAACAATCAAGATCTGTTTATAACGTTTATAAACTAATGATAGGATTGCTTTCAGACATCATTTTCGAACCTAAACCCTCTGTTTTTCACATCTTAATCACACTAAAAATCCATGAATCAATATCAAGAAGGTGCGCGGCCATTTACCCATCGAATTCCTGCAAAACAACTTTGTAAGTTCGATTTTTTTGTGCCATTACACTTGTAATCTGATATAGAGTAAAAGCCCCATGGTTTCTGGACCTGTCTTTATCGTATCGGATTAATTGATTTTGGGGTTAGGATTAGGGTTCTTAGGATTTGGGGAAGAAGAAGATGACTCTTGGTATATTATATAAGTAAATATATGTTTCAAATTAAATATCAAATGTGACCCTTGGTGTAGTGGTTGTGTGTGTGTCTACAAACTGAAGGCACCCGAGTTCGAGTCTCCACAGCAGTATACCTGCATTTTTTTCAGATTATCCATATATATATATATATATATATATATTTTGTTCCTTACTTTCTTGCTTATTATATAAATACATTTATATATTGAAATAATCATAACTAATTCATTATTTGTCCAAAAATTATGAAAATCTAGGTATAACATCTTGACACCATAACGAAAATTACCACACTTTTATTTTATGGAAAATGTTTTATTTTTATATTTTTATTGATTTAATTTGTTTTAATCATATTTAATTCATTAAAAATTCATTTTTAATGATTTTAATCTCAAAATTTTTGTGTAATTATTTCTCATCATCATGAACTGAAATAAAAATTATTGGTTCAGAAAACACTTACTTTTATAAAATTTCATATTTTAAATCATTTAAACATGATTTCATTCTATTAAATCAGTTTTAAATATTAGTAAGTTTATAAAAATTACGAGAAAATAATTTTCATTGATTTACATCATAAAGAATCCATTTTCTATGAAAATAATATTTTTGGATCATGTCTTGTATTTTTAATCTTATTTATGTTTAATTAGACATAATTGAACATTTATTTACTTACACTATTTAAACATCTATTTTATAAATACCTTTCTTATAAAATAGAAATGTTTTATGTTTGAAAATCTTAATTACCATTTGTTAGATCATCATGAAACACATAATTATTTATATATTTATAATTATTGTATTTATTTTAATTTAGTTAAAGTAATTAACTAAATTATTTTGTCTTAATTATTCAAACATATTTTTATCTAAATATTCAATACGTAATAATTATATTATTTAAACCATATTTACAACCTTTCATATATTATTTGTGATATACAACCTTTATATTAATCCAACTTATCATAAAAACTCTAATTCCCCAAATCGACTTAGCAAACCCTAATGCCTTAGATCCTAGTTACCTTAGACTTTTTAGACATTTCCTTATTAGTATTCTTACACATTATAGGTTGAATTCTACAAGAATCCCCATTATTTAGCTCACGACCGCTTAAGTTGGATTTCGATCGCTTTCGCAAACAGTGAGTATATCTTTCCCCTTTTTACTGTCTTACTATTTTGGGGTGACTCATGTACTTACTATCAAGATTCCATTTCTTTTACTAAATGCAATTCTCATGTGTGTTTGCTTTATGTTAATTGGTGTGTCTATGACTTGTCAAAATCATTAACCGCTGGGCGGCCTAGCTTTTCAATGAATAGTACTATGGTATACCCCCTTGAGACTCTGTTAAGAGAATCTTGGTCATTGTCTTGTTAATTCATTATTCAGTTGGTTAGTCATGTGTTAGTCATTATTCTCAGGTTTGGTTTTGAACGGATATTACTTATTACATAATTGCAAATGGTACCGCACATGAATTGCTAAACATTTTCCCTACTATATATATTCAAACAGGGTATGCTTACCAATACATTTTTGTATTGACATATACTATTTTCGTACATGTTTCAGCTTATTTATGAGATGACTTTTAAGCTTTTGGAATTTTTACTTAGATTTTGGATTTATTGTATTTTAGTTTAGATGTTACTTTAGAATCATTGTATCTTGTATTTTTCTTTCAATGTAATAAACTACTTAATCAATAAATCAAAATTTACATTTCTAGTCCATGAGCTATTGAACAATCGTCACTACGTGACACCTCGATGTTTCCGCCATCGGTTGGGGTGTTACAGATTGGTATCAGAGCCATGGTTATAGGGAATTAGGTTATTAGAATGCCTTTTAGCCTAGTCTATAACTAAGCTTACTTTCACGAGTCCTCTCGTGTATATTTTTCTTATCATTATATTTTCTTTCAAGATATTTTCGTTATGATTATTTCTCGTTATTCTTTCGATATTTTGCTTGGCGAAGAAGACGCTCGTATTTCACAAACAGACGATATCATCAGTTAGGAGTGGTATCCATACCTTGGTGATTAGTTTCACTCTTCTATATATATTTTACATCTTTAGGATAAATATCTTTGAGATAGGAATGACATCCACACCTCAAAGAGTATTTTCTTCAAAAAGGAACTTAACCACTAAGCTAGGAGTGATATCCTTAACTTAGTGATTGGTTTCATTCCACAATCGCTTTCAATTTTGAAATACATCTTTGAGTTAGGAGTGAAATCCACATCTCAAGGATCTGTTTCTACATCTCGTTTTAAATCTCTATGGAAACAATCTCAGTGTTTTATGATATTGATATTTATGTTTGTTTATCATTTGGAGATTTAATTTAATCATTTGATGTTTCATATGCCATTATTTTCTGATCATTTGCTTTTGGATTCCTTATCGTCATTATTAAAACTTTTTGTTTGTTATATTATCACATTAAAACTTACACTATATCATTTATGCTTTGTGACTTTTACCCTATAAGGTATTACTCTTTTTGCATTAAAACATTTTTACCCACGATTTAGGTTCTAAACTCTGTGTTTAACTCCGACCACATTTTGATTTTTGGAATGTTGCGTCATCGGCCAGTTAAAATGAACATGGTTTTCCTAAACTTATTATTCAACCTGTTTTATATCTTCATGTTTACAAACTTACTTGATCGAAGTTACAATATATCCCTAAATTATGATTTTTGTATCCGCTTATGCACCCACAAGTCACTAATAACATTTCAATTACTTTAGTTAGTCAAAGTTTCCTATTGAAACAATCTCAATGTTTTAGGATATTAAAATTTATGTTTTGTTCATCATTTGAAAACTCAAATGATAAATTATAAATTTTCTTAAATATTGGTAATCTATTACATACATTAATCTTATCATTCACGTCATTTTTAAATCTTGGTCTTTTAAAACACATTAGATTTATACATACTTCATGAATTGGTTTCATTTTGCATTTTACAAACTTGTATTGTATATTTTAAAGGTCAAATGTAAACCTTTTGTTTTCATATGACGTATCCAATATATATTTTCGGGAGAAATTTGCAACTAATAATAAGCTTTATAACACTTTTCAAACTTGACATCTCGTAATTATGAAAAATTTTCAATTGAATCTGTTTTGAATCTAAAACACACTTTAATTTCTAAAAGGTTATCCTCATGCATTACTACTATTCTTTCAACTATATCCCAAAGTTTGAGCAAACTACGTTTTTGATTAACGAAAATTTATCCTATTAAACTCGCACACTTTCAGTCGCAAAACTTTTGGTCTAACAAAATATTGGACATATCCTTATCAGGATGTTACTAATTATCTTTTATCATATAATGCATATATGTAAAACTAACTAAATTGAAACCCTTATGTCAGTATACTATACGTCTATTTTGCGTACTCTCATTTGCGTAAAACTTTATTATTTTATTCTTGCACCACTTTATTCATAGTTATTTCTAACACGATATTTGTGATTATTTTCATACTGCTTATTTGCAAGAGTTCAACTCATTTCCTTTCATTGTTGTGCGATTACTCGATTTATATTATATTTTCCTTTCGAATGAAAATTTTATACTATACCTATATACTTACATGAACGCATATTTAGTATGCATATTTTTCCTATTTTTGAGCAAAACCCTGTTATACTTTACACTATTTTGTTCATCCTCATGGCCAATGAACACACTAGTTGATAACTCATATGAGATCTAAGCCAGTGCCCACGTACGACTCAGATTGGAGTATTTCTTTAATCCGAGGGGAACGGTGTAAACCTCAGAGTTTATTCAATATGGAGTGTTTAGAGCCCAACGATGTGAACAGAAATTTACCGGTTGAAGGTGAACCCGAAAGGGAAGAATCTCTGACCATGACTTACACTTACATGTTATTTTCATTACGGTTAAAGGGTAAACCCGAAAGGGAAGGACCTCTAACCATGTCATGATTAAACATTATTTCATTACTGTGGCTATTACTTATTGGTTGCACGCATTTATTTCTTGTTAAGGTTATGGAAAAGCATAACACCTTAGTGTAAGGTAAATCGATGATTACGGTCCGGAACGCAATCATGGGTTTACAGGTACATGAGGGTGGTGTGTAATTCTATTTAGGCTGTTGGTAGACAATCAGTACGAGTCCAAAGTATCGGGAGTGTGGTGGGTTAGCTGCGGTACACCCTATATATAAGCATAAACGATACTGCGGGAATGGACTAGGAGTTTGACCAAGAACCTACCCATTACTTTATAATTACCTCTTCATTAGATCATTGACTAATAGCTAGCCTTTCAATAAGGACATTTTACATAAGCTTCAATTAGTTTTATTGGAGCCGTCCTTGTTTTCCATCTCTACATAAAACCTTAAACTTTGTATACTCTTACACACTCGATTAATTGGATTCTTGCTACATACTCTAATAACATTTAGCTAGAAACCTTTCTAAAGTAGGGGAGACTACCTTCATGGGTACCTTTTCCCTCACCAGTTACACATTCCCAAAAAAAAAAAAATTTCTCATTTAAACTCTCAACTTTCTAACTTTGGGTTAACTGTCAAAAGAATTTGAAGCTTTTACTTTGGGTATTAGACAACTGTTTTAAATTTTGTCAAAACATAAATGATGGAAATCTCTTTTAAAAATCTAGTTGGCTTTTACAACGCCTTCGGTTTCATAGTTGTGACACCCGGCATGTTCGGCTTAAACATAATAGTAACATCTAAGTCTGCCTTAGCGAGAAACGTTTATAAACAAACTTAACTGGGTTAGTTGAGTCGGGTCAGATTAGGATTGTCCAGGGTTCAATGATCTGGAGGATCATTGGGAGTCATTTTGGGGAATACACTAGTACCGGGTTCCGTTGTTGGTGACATTACATGAACTAATTAAGTATATGTGTAGATTATGGGTCGTGTGGTAGATTGTATACTTATACTTGCTTAAACGATGTACAAATGATTATACGTGCTTAAATATGCTAAGTATAGACTATGGATGCATGCTTATGTGTTAAGATGTGTTAGAATGCGTTAAACACGACAAACTGGAAATCTGGAAAAAGTTAACATGTGTTAAAAAGTGCTGTTAACATGTGTTAAAAAGTGCTGATGACCTGAAAGTGGAAAGTGGGCGAATGTGGAAATGGAACCTGAGAAAGTGGGCGAATGTAGAAACAAAGTGGGCGAATGTGGAAAGATTCCACATTCGACCATTACAAATGGGCGAATGTGGAAAAGTTCCACATTCGACCATATGAAGGGGGCGAACCTGGACCTGGTATAAATACCATCCTTAGCCATTTTTCACCATTTCACAAACCCTAAACGCCTCCAAACACTCTCTATCAGCTATTATCATTGGGGAAGGAGTTTTTGAGCTTGTTTTTCATAACCTAACTCTCTAAATCATTACAAGTGAAAATCTAAGGTGTGTTCTTCATTCCAAATCCTTTTTAAACAATTTTGACTTGTTTTCATTTAAACCCCAAGGGTCCAGATCTGATATCAACATGTTTTATGAGTAAAAACCTTTCTAATATCTTTCTAAATAAAACCTATTCATAAACAATGAGTTTTTATGCGAACTAACATTGTTAATGTGGTAATATGCATTGTTTGATGATTACTTGCTATGTAGATGACATGACAACAACCTAGGACTGTTATTAATGGAGAGTTATGATTGAAACATGTTACAATTGATTGTTGATGGTGTTTTGTTGATTAAAGGAATTTTTAGTTAGATTTAGGGCTTGTTTTTGGATGGTAATGATAAGGTTATGATAGGGGGTTTCTTGTTCATGATGATTTGAGTATGTTGAGCTGATGATTAATTAATTTCAGAAAGTTTCCTAATTGGGTAATGATTTCATGCATGATGATGTGACATCTCCATAATTTACTATTTTAGGAAAACTTGTAAAACGGATAGATTTTGGGGTAAAAATTGGTAGGGTTTCGTAGGAATATGTTAATGATGCTTGACTGCTGTAACTCATGATGTTTCGTGATGTTTTCGGATGTTTTTGACGCGTTTTTGGGAAAATTATACAGCAGGGTCGAACCTGGAACACCTTCGACCAGTCGAACGGGCGAAGGTGGTTCTCCAGGGTCGAACCTGGAAACCAAAGGGGCGAACGAACCACAAATGGGCGAAGGTGGGAGAAAAAGGGGCGAAGGTGGAAGTTCAAGGCCACATTCGACCAATCAAAGTCACCTTCGACCACTCCAAGCTACGTTCGACCCTACGTTAACAGAAATGAGATTTTTGATACGAACTAAGTGTTTTATGCTTGAACCTTGCGTGTAATCTATGTGTACTTGATTAGTTAGGGTAACGGATCACCAACGGGATGTCGGGTCGGTCTAGTGTGTCAGTTAAACATTTAAACACGTTTTAAAACATACTTGGTTATGATCTGGACAATCGGGGACTTGTTAGCCTTCGGGTTAGTGGTCATCACACTTATGTAAACTCATTGATAGGTTGTCATTAGTTGATATTATCATACACGTGTTGGAATTCTAGTTATCGGAAGACGCACTATAAGGTGAGTTTCACGGCCCCACTCTTTTACTGGTTTTACATTTTCGGGGGAGAAAACATGCTGTGTCCTTTAAACGTGAGTCAACTATGTTTTCATAAAAAGGAGTTTCAACTATGTTTTGGTATTCATGAATTCATTGGGTTTGGAGTATTCATTATGTTTTCACGTATTCATTATGTTTTGGAGTATTCATTATATTACTATGCGATCTTTGGAAGTCCCGGGGGAAACCATGTATGTGCGTGGATGCACAACGGGGGAAATGTGGATAGCGCTATTTGGGCTTGACCCGCCCCACTCGACGGCTTGGAGGGCCGGGCGGGTGCATATTGTCTCTTAGGTATTCAGTATTCAGTATTCATTCGGGCACGTATTCAGTATTCACAGTATTCGAGTCCAGTAATGGTTTTCCAATCGCAGTAGTAACAGGTATTCATATGATTTGCATGCATGTGGTCTGGATTGATCATGGGTATTCATTTGGGAGTTAGTATTCAGTTGGAGTCGATTTTCACTTGGAATTGGTATACATTTGGAGTCGGTATTCATTAAAAACCTGTGAACTCACCGACATTATTTGCTGACGTATTTAGCATGTTTGTCTCAGGTCGCTAAGGTAGCAGCTGTCGATAGGCGCACGGAGTCTCACGGCGTCTAGGATTCATGTGCATCTCATTTAGTATTTTCAGACTTTCGTACTTTTGATTTCACGTTGTAATAAAGTTTTACGCTTCCGCAACGTTGGATCATTTATGAAAACTTAATGGTTTGATTATGTCATTTTTACGTATCATATAGTGTTGTTTATTGTGACCGTTGACTTGGATCCTGGTGTGTCACGCGCCTCGCGGTAAAACCCCGCACGTGGAAATTTGAGGGTGTGACAGATTGGTATCAGAGCCAATGGTTATAGTGAACTAGGACTGCATGTAGAGTCTAGTCTATAGCCAAGTATCACACACGTTGGACGGTCACACATAGTTACGAGTCGTGTCATTTGGAAAACATACTAACCTTGTCAGGGTGTCGGTGTCCTCATCACACAGTATCACATTATCCATCTTTTGTTATTCCTACCTTGGTTCTATCTTCTTCTTCGGGTTTGAAGATGAAGGGGCTTATCGCTTATACTTGGCAGTAGTGTACATTGGGGTGCCTTCGGCGCATTCTTGAGATCTTTCCGGGTTTTGGATATCTCCCCTCTATGCTCTAATGTACATACTTGCCTACACACACACTATCATGCACTAGTACTTGTCATAGTACACTCCTGAGTGACTGTTCACTTTGGGATCTTCGTGCGATAACAGTTTCTTTTAGAAATGTGGGTATCGGGTGATTTGAAGTTCTAGCTAGGAGCACGCCTAGAGGACCATGTAGAGCGATTTGTTATTTCGGGTGCACACGAAATCATAAATCGAAATGCATGAAAATCTTGGTGGACTTCGTGTTCGGACTAATGGTCATGCTGGAACCATGTTCTGAATTCGTTTGGTCACTTGTAGCTCGATCTGTTGGTGATTTTGCGTATCTTGTCTCATGTTTGGCAGAACATGTCTGGTCGCGCTGGTGGATGTGCTGGTGGACGCCGTGGTGGCGGCGGGGGTCGCAATGGCGGTGGACGAGGTGGTGGGAACATCACCATGACTCAGGCGGAGTTGGAGCACATGTTGCAACAACAGTTGAACGTTGCGTTGGCTGCTTTCCAGGCTGCTCAGCAGACCCTGGGAAATACTAATCAGATGCAGACTGGGTGCACGTACAAGAAGTTCATGGACTGTAAGCCCCATTTCTTCAATGGGACTGAAGGAGCGGTGGGACTACTTAGGTGGTTGGAGAAGATTGAGTCGGTGTTTGCTATGTGTAACTGTCCCGACGCTGATCGCGTCAAGTATGCTTCTGCTACACTGGAGGGACATGCGTTGACCTGGTGGAACTCCACCACTGCGAACCTTGGTCTGGGTGAGGCCAATGCTATGCCGTGGTCCGAGTTTGTTCAGATGTTGAGGGCAGAGTATTGCCCAAGAGACGAGATTATGAAGTTGGAGCATGAGTTCTGGAATCTGAAGATGGTTGGGTCGGAGATCGAGGAGTTTACTGCTAGGCACAACGAGTTGGCTGTGATGTGCCCCGGGTTGGCTACACCGGAGTACCGGAGGATTGAGCACTACGTTGCTGGGTTAGTGCCGGAGATTGCTGGACTTGTTGCTGCTGCTGATCACACTACTATGTTGGCCACTGTTCGGGCAGCCCACAAGCTGACCAACATGAAGGTTGCGGAGGGCGTTCTACCTCCGAGGGGTGCTGCTGTGAAAGCCCCTGCGGACAACAAGAGAAAGTGGGAGAGTGCTGGAAAGAGCGCTGGGTCGTCCCAGCCGCAGACAAAGAAGCAAGAAGTTGTGGGAGCATCATCCGAGCAGAGGTCTGGGGGATATACTGGGAAACTCCCGAAGTGTGGTAAGTGTGGGTTTCATCATACGGGTGATTGTGAGAGGTTTCGCTGTCGACGGTGTCAGCGTTTTGGTCATCATGCTAAGGACTGTAGGACTACTCTTCAGCTACAACCGGCACAGGCCACTACTACTACCACTGCTACTGCTCCTCAGGGGAGGCAGGGATGTTATCACTGTGGGGATAATGGACACTTCAAGCGGGATTGTCCTAAGCTGAACCAAGGGACTGCAGGTGGTGCTGGGAATGAAGGCGGCGGTCGAACTGCTCGTGGTCATGTCTACGTCATTGGCGCTAGGGAGAACCAGGAGGATCCTGACACTGTTACTGGTGAGTATTCTTTTCTTGATTCTCGTTATGCTCGTATTCATTCTCGTTCACATTGTTTGGCGATTCGTATTCATTGTGTGCATTCAGTTTGGTAATTGGTCATCATTTTGCATTCATGAGTCTGATGTGGGTCCTTTGGAAATGTTACTTGGACGGTACCGGTGTATCATTTATACCGATCATAGTAGTCTCTAGTAGGCCTTCGATCAGGGGGGATTCATTGTTTTCTATTCACTTTGGGGAGGGCGGTTCCCCGGCATAGAGTATTCGTTGACATCATCTTTCGTTCGTGGTTATCATTTCGTTGGTGTTCTGGGAAACGTTACTTGGGTTAGGTCGACACTCATTACTGTCGAAGAGTGAATCTCGGGGCGAGATTCCTTTCAACAGGGGGATGATGTGACGACCGGGAAAATTTTTCTTATTCCCGCTTCGTTCTCTTTGACTACGGGAAATTTTTAGGGACGAAAATTCTTTCAACAGGGGGATGATGTGACACCCGGCATGTTCGGCTTAAACATAATAGTAACATCTAAGTCTGCCTTAGCGAGAAACGTTTATAAACAAACTTAACTGGGTTAGTTGAGTCGGGTCAGATTAGGATTGTCCAGGGTTCAATGATCTGGAGGATCATTGGGAGTCATTTTGGGGAATACACTAGTACCGGGTTCCGTTGTTGGTGACATTACATGAACTAATTAAGTATATGTGTAGATTATGGGTCGTGTGGTGGATTGTATACTTATACTTGCTTAAACGATGTACAAATGATTATACGTGCTTAAATATGCTAAGTATAGACTATGGATGCATGCTTATGTGTTAAGATGTGTTAGAATGCGTTAAACACGACAAACTGGAAATCTGGAAAAAGTTAACATGTGTTAAAAAGTGCTGTTAACATGTGTTAAAAAGTGCTGATGACCTGAAAGTGGAAAGTGGGCGAATGTGGAAATGGAACCTGAGAAAGTGGGCGAATGTAGAAACAAAGTGGGCGAATGTGGAAAGATTCCACATTCGACCATTACAAATGGGCGAATGTGGAAAAGTTCCACATTCGACCATATGAAGGGGGCGAACCTGGAACTGGTATAAATACCATCCTTAGCCATTTTTCACCATTTCACAAACCCTAAACGCCTCCAAACACTCTCTATCAGCTATTATCATTGGGGAAGGAGTTTTTGAGCTTGTTTTTCATAACCTAACTCTCTAAATCATTACAAGTGAAAATCTAAGGTGTGTTCTTCATTCCAAATCCTTTTTAAACAATTTTGGCTTGTTTTCATCTAAACCCCAAGGGTCCAGATCTGATATCAACATGTTTTATGAGTAAAAACCTTTCTAATATCTTTCTAAATAAAACCTATTCATAAACAATGAGTTTTTATGCGAACTAACATGTGTTAATGTGGTAATATGCAATTTTTGATGATTACTTGCTATGTAGATGACATGACAACAACCTAGGACTGTTATTAATGGAGAGTTATGATTGAAACATGTTACAATTGATTGTTGATGGTGTTTTGTCGATTAAAGGAATTTTTAGTTAGATTTAGGGCTTGTTTTTGGATGGTAATGATAAGGTTATGATAGGGGGTTTCTTGTTCATGATGATTTGAGTATGTTGAGCTGATGATTAATTAATTTCAGAAAGTTTCCTAATTGGGTAATGATTTCATGCATGATGATGTGACATCTCCATAATTTACTATTTTAGGAAAACTTGTAAAACGGATAGATTTTGGGGTAAAAATTGGTAGGGTTTCGTAGGAATATGTTAATGATGCTTGACTGCTGTAACTCATGATGTTTCGTGATGTTTTCGGATGTTTTTGACGCGTTTTTGGGAAAATTATACAGCAGGGTCGAACCTGGAACACCTTCGACCAGTCGAACGGGCGAAGGTGGTTCTCCAGGGTCGAACCTGGAAACCAAAGGGGCGAACGAACCACAAATGGGCGAAGGTGGGAGAAAAAGGGGCGAAGGTGGAAGTTCAAGGCCACATTCGACCAATCAAAGTCACCTTCGACCACTCCAAGCTACGTTCGACCCTACGTTAACAGAAATGAGATTTTTGATACGAACTAAGTGTTTTATGCTTGAACCTTGCGTGTAATCTATGTGTACTTGATTAGTTAGGGTAACGGATCACCAACGGGATGTCGGGTCGGTCTAGTGTGTCAGTTAAACATTTAAACACGTTTTAAAACATACTTGGTTATGATCTGGACAATCGGGGACTTGTTAGCCTTCGGGTTAGTGGTCATCACACTTATGTAAACTCATTGATAGGTTGTCATTAGTTGGGATTATCATACACGTGTTGGAATTCTAGTTATCGGAAGACGCACTATAAGGTGAGTTTCACGGCCCCACTCTTTTACTGGTTTTACATTTTCGGGGGAGAAAACATGCTGTGTCCTTTAAACGTGAGTCAACTATGTTTTCATAAAAAGGCGTTTCAACTATGTTTTGGTATTCATGAATTCATTGGGTTTGGAGTATTCATTATGTTTTCACGTATTCATTATGTTTTGGAGTATTCATTATATTACTATGCGATCTTTGGAAGTCCCGGGGGAAACCATGAATGTGCGTGGATGCACAACGGGGGAAATGTGGATAGCGCTATTTGGGCTTGACCCGCCCCACTCGACGGCTTGGAGGGCCGGGCGGGTGCATATTGTCTCTTAGGTATTCAGTATTCAGTATTCATTCGGGCACGTATTCAGTATTCACAGTATTCGAGTCCAGTAATGGTTTTCCAATCGCAGTAGTAACAGGTATTCATATGATTTGCATGCATGTGGTCTGGATTGATCATGGGTATTCATTTGGGAGTTAGTATTCAGTTGGAGTCGATTTTCACTTGGAATTGGTATACATTTGGAGTCGGTATTCATTAAAAACCTGTGAACTCACCGGCATTATTTGCTGACGTATTTAGCATGTTTGTCTCAGGTCGCTAAGGTAGCAGCTGTCGATAGGCGCACGGAGTCTCACGGCGTCTAGGATTCATGTGCATCTCATTTAGTATTTTCAGACTTTCGTACTTTTGATTTCACGTTGTAATAAAGTTTTACGCTTCCGCAGCGTTGGATCATTTATGAAAACTTAATGGTTTGATTATGTCATTTTTACGTATCATATAGTGTTGTTTATTGTGACCGTTGACTTGGATCCTGGTGTGTCACGCGCCTCGCGGTAAAACCCCGCACGTGGAAATTTGAGGGTGTGACAATAGTAGCCTCCACTTGAAAGAAATTTCGAGACGAAATTTTCTAAAGTAGGGGAGACTGTGACATCCGTCACCCGCGTCTTTCACCTAATTTACAATAATAGCCCTTCAAATATATCCATTATAGTCTCTGTAAGATTCGTCGTTTTCAAAAATTAATTAACGAATTAAAAATTCATCGTTTGTATTTATTATGGATCGGGTATAAGCTTTAATCGAATGCATATGTTGAAACGTATTCGTAAAAAAAAATATATAAAAAGTTTAAGTTTATAAAGTTTTCAAAACATTTTGGTTAAGTTATCTTAACTTGGTTTGTGATTTATTAAGAAAAATTAACCAAAACCTTAACCAAACTAACAAGGTTTAACATGAGGGACTAATTTTGCCAACATTGGAAATTTAAAATCTGTTTCCCTCTTCCCTTGATTCACGTAATTCCGGCAGATGGTTTCCGGCGACCGGAAACTTTTCCGGCGAACATTTAAATATCGATTCCTATGCCTTTTCACTCGTTTTGTTGATGCAAAACGTTTCTCCAACTATTATAAACCGTTTCCTAGCCTTTAATCGTGCAATTAATTGGTAGTAATCATGTATTAATCGCAACCTACGTGTAACTGTTGCTTCATTATAAAACAATCAAGATCTGTTTATAACGTTTATAAACTAATGATAGGATTGCTTTCAGACATCATTTTCGAACCTAAACCCTCTGTTTTTCACATCTTAATCACACTAAAAATCCATGAATCAATATCAAGAAGGTGCGCGGCCATTTACCCATCGAATTCCTGCAAAACAACTTTGTAAGTTCGATTTTTTTGTGCCATTACACTTGTAATCTGATATAGAGTAAAAGCCCCATGGTTTCTGGACCTGTCTTTATCGTATCGGATTAATTGATTTTGGGGTTAGGATTAGGGTTCTTAGGATTTGGGGAAGAAGAAGATGACTCTTGGTATATTATATAAGTAAATATATGTTTCAAATTAAATATCAAATGTGACCCTTGGTGTAGTGGTTGTGTGTGTGTCTACAAACTGAAGGCACCCGAGTTCGAGTCTCCACAGCAGTATACCTGCATTTTTTTCAGATTATCCATATATATATATATATATATATATATATATATATATATATATATTTTGTTCCTTACTTTCTTGCTTATTATATAAATACATTTATATATTGAAATAATCATAACTAATTCATTATTTGTCCAAAAATTATGAAAATCTAGGTATAACATCTTGACACCATAACGAAAATTACCACACTTATATTTTATGGAAAATGTTTTATTTTTATATTTTTATTGATTTAATTTGTTTTAATCATATTTAATTCATTAAAAATTCATTTTTAATGATTTTAATCTCAAAATTTTTGTGTAATTATTTCTCATCATCATGAACTGAAATAAAAATTATTGGTTCAGAAAACACTTACTTTTATAAAATTTCATATTTTAAATCATTTAAACATGATTTAATTCTATTAAATCAGTTTTAAATATTAGTAAGTTTATAAAAATTACGAGAAAATAATTTTCATTGATTTACATCATAAAGAATCCATTTTCTATAAAAATAATATTTTTGGATCATGTCTTGTATTTTTAATCTTATTTATGTTTAATTAGACATAATTGAACATTTATTTACTTACACTATTTAAACATCTATTTTATAAATACCTTTCTTATAAAATAGAAATGTTTTATGTTTGAAAATCTTAATTACCATTTGTTAGATCATCATGAAACACATAATTATTTATATATTTATAATTATTGTATTTATTTTAATTTAGTTAAAGTAATTAACTAAATTATTTTGTCTTAATTATTCAAACATATTTTTATCTAAATATTCAATACGTAATAATTATATTATTTAAACCATATTTACAACCTTTCATATATTATTTGTGATATACAACCTTTATATTAATCCAACTTATCATAAAAACTCTAATTCCCCAAATCGACTTAGCAAACCCTAATGCCTTAGATCCTAGTTACCTTAGACTTTTTAGACATTTCCTTATTAGTATTCTTACACATTATAGGTTGAATTCTACAAGAATCCCCATTATTTAGCTCACGACCGCTTAAGTTGGATTTCGATCGCTTTCGCAAACAGTGAGTATATCTTTCCCCTTTTTACTGTCTTACTATTTTGGGGTGACTCATGTACTTACTATCAAGATTCCATTTCTTTTACTAAATGCAATTCTCATGTGTGTTTGCTTTATGTTAATTGGTGTGTCTATGACTTGTCAAAATCATTAACCGCTGGGCGGCCTAGCTTTTCAATGAATAGTACTATGGTATACCCCCTTGAGACTCTGTTAAGAGAATCTTGGTCATTGTCTTGTTAATTCATTATTCAGTTGGTTAGTCATGTGTTAGTCATTATTCTCAGGTTTGGTTTTGAACGGATATTACTTATTACATAATTGCAAATGGTACCGCACATGAATTGCTAAACATTTTCCCTACTATATATATTCAAACAGGGTATGCTTACCAATACATTTTTGTATTGACATATACTATTTTCGTACATGTTTCAGCTTATTTATGAGATGACTTTTAAGCTTTTGGAATTTTTACTTAGATTTTGGATTTATTGTATTTTAGTTTAGATGTTACTTTAGAATCATTGTATCTTGTATTTTTCTTTCAATGTAATAAACTACTTAATCAATAAATCAAAATTTACATTTCTAGTCCATGAGCTATTGAACAATCGTCACTACGTGACACCTCGATGTTTCCGCCATCGGTTGGGGTGTTACAGATTGGTATCAGAGCCATGGTTATAGGGAATTAGGTTATTAGAATGCCTTTTAGCCTAGTCTATAACTAAGCTTACTTTCACGAGTCCTCTCGTGTATATTTTTCTTATCATTATATTTTCTTTCAAGATATTTTCGTTATGATTATTTCTCGTTATTCTTTCGATATTTTGCTTGGCGAAGAAGACGCTCGTATTTCACAAACGAAACGATATTATCAAGTTAGGAGTGGTATCCATACCTTGGTGATTAGTTTCACTCTTCTATATATATTTTACATCTTTGGGATAAATATCTTTGAGATAGGAATGACATCCACACCTCAAAGAGTATTTTCTTCAAAAAGGAACTTAACCACTAAGCTAGGAGTGATATCCTTAACTTTGTGATTGGTTTCATTCCACAATCGCTTTCAATTTTGAAATACATCTTTGAGTTAGGAGTGAAATCCACATCTCAAGGATCTGTTTCTACATCTCGTTTTAAATCTCTATGGAAACAATCTCAGTGTTTTATGATATTGATATTTATGTTTGTTTATCATTTGGAGATTTAATTTAATCATTTGATGTTTCATATGCCATTATTTTCTGATCATTTGCTTTTGGATTCCTTATCGTCATTATTAAAACTTTTTGTTTGTTATATTATCACATTAAAACTTACACTATATCATTTATTCTTTGTGACTTTTACCCTATAAGGTATTACTCTTTTTGCATTAAAACATTTTTACCCACGATTTAGGTTCTAAACTCTGTGTTTAACTCCGACCACATTTTGATTTTTGGAATGTTGCGTCATCGGCCAGTTAAAATGAACATGGTTTTCCTAAACTTATTATTCAACCTGTTTTATATCTTCATGTTTACAAACTACTTGATCGAAGTTACAATATATCCCTAAATTATGATTTTTGTATCCGCTTATGCACCCACAAGTCACTAATAACATTTCAATTACTTTAGTTAGTCAAAGTTTCCTATTGAAACAATCTCAATGTTTTAGGATATTAAAATTTATGTTTTGTTCATCATTTGAAAACTCAAATGATAAATTATAAATTTTCTTAAATATTGGTAATCTATTACATACGTTAATCTTATCATTCACGTCATTTTTAAATCTTGGTCTTTTAAAACACATTAGATTTATACATACTTCATGAATTGGTTTCATTTTGCATTTTACAAACTTGTATTGTATATTTTAAAGGTCAAATGTAAACCTTTTGTTTTCATATGACGTATCCAATATATATTTTCGGGAGAAATTTGCAACTAATAATAAGCTTTATAACACTTTTCAAACTTGACATCTCGTAATTATGAAAAATTTTCAATTGAATCTGTTTTGAATCTAAAACACACTTTAATTTCTAAAAGGTTATCCTCATGCATTACTACTATCCTTTCAACTATATCCCAAAGTTTGAGCAAACTACGTTTTTGATAAACGAAAATTTATCCTATTAAACTCGCACACTTTCAGTCGCAAAACTTTTGGTCTAACAAATTATTGGACATATCCTTATCAGGATGTTACTAATTATCTTTTATCATATAATGCATATATGTAAAACTAACTAAATTGAAACCCTTATGTCAGTATACTATACGTCTATTTTGCGTATTCTCATTTGCGTAAAACTTTATTATTTTATTCTTGCACCACTTTATTCATAGTTATTTCTAACACGATATTTGTGATTATTTTCATACTGCTTATTTGCAAGAGTTCAAATCATTTCTGTTAGGATCTGAGTTTGTTTGTTTTGATTGTTTAACTAAATGATGGAAATAATGAAATGAAAATAGAATGAAAGTGCAGCGGAATAATAAACTGTAAATCAAAACAAGAGAGTAAATGTTTTTAGATCGAATGCTTTCATTAACTCAAAGATTACAATCGTACAATTACTCCCCCTCAGCCTGATCACACAGTGTTTGTCAGAGAGAATGTTTTGTGTGTGATGCAATAGAACAGTACAAGCACTGTTCTATTTATAGACAGACTCAAAGCACTGATGACCTAGGCTGACGTCACCTAAGACAGTGACCTCTAACAGAATAACAAACATAAACATCTGCCTATTACAAACTACTGTTACATTGAAAGCACTGATATTAAACAGCTGTTGAAGATAAACTCTGATGGTCTTGTATCCACTGCTGGAGCCTAAGTGCTGTTGGTTCCAGCAATGCTTTGGTCTTCAGTACTTGTATCAGCAGTTGCTCTTCATCAGACCTTTGGTCAGCAGTTGTTCTTCATCAGTTGTTTCCTCAGCAGTTCTTTATATCAGCAGTTGTTGAGCAGTTGTTTGGATAGAACAGTAGTTAGGGTCAGCAGTCTTTTGGGAGAAGCAAGTTGTAAAGACTGTTTATTCAAGGATCAAACTGATAGCATGTTTTGGCTTTCTAATCATCTATTCTTCTCCAGGTCAGCAGATCCAACAATCTCCCCCTAGAACAGATGATGCCAAAACTCAGCTTTATTTATTGATCTTTATTCCTCATCAGACTTTCTCTGATTTGACCTTTGAATTGTAGTTCAAAGTTCAGAGCAAATAAGTCTTCTTCATCTCTTTCTAGATCCAGATTTAGCAATGCTTGGTGATCTTCTGCACATAGGCTGTAAGCGTCATCCATGCTGATCTTCTGAACCCTTCCATCTGACCTGAGCAATGTCAATTCGTGGTTGTCTTTGTTGACCTTCCACTTTAGAATTTTTGAGTCAGTGGATTTGCTGAGATGAACTTTTATTCTTGATGAGTTGGGTGAAGGAGGTCTTCCAATGAGTTCTCTGAGTTTCTCTGTTGTAGGATCAGAGAAATAATGTATTTGATTGAAGAGCCCTTCCTTGATGAATGTATCAGCAAACTTTCTTTGATCTTCCTCTGACATCTCCTTCTGCTTCTTGAACTGTCTACTTGCAGCAGCTGTGAGATCAGAGGTTTCAAGTAAGCTGTCCAGATTAAAAGTCTGTTGGGGTCTCTTCATCATTGGCTCATCAGTGTAAATTGGTTTTCTTGGAAGGCTGGGATCCTTCTTTCTATTTTCTTCCAGACTTTTGTAGGTTTCAACCAGCCTTAACTCAGACCATCTGGAAACAGACCTCATCTCCCCATAGTTGGCAGCTACAATCTCTTGCCTCATCCTTTTGAATTTCAAGGCTCTGACTGGGTCTGTTCAAGAAGAGATTCCCTTACCTCCTTTTCCAAATCAACACTGAGAGGCATGGAGGACATGGAATTGCTCAGGGTCTTAGCAAAATCTTCAATCCTTCTGAGTTTGCTAAGCTCTGCTGAATGGATGCCCTGAGCAGTCCTCTCATCCTTCCCTTTGCATTTCTCCCTGATGATGGCATCCACCTGCTCACCCTTGTATTTCAGATAAGTATCAATATTGAGGGGAACAGGGAAGTTTGGGAGAGATGGGAAGGATCTTTCAGATGGCTGTTCAGTATTGTAGAAGGATTGTAATTCCCCCTTGAGTAGATCAAGTTCAAGGGGATACTGAACAACCAATGGTGTAATGGTTGGTGGTGGTCTATGGGATTTGAACTTGGATGTATGTGGTGAGAATGATGTGATTGGAATAGCTGTGATGGGAGGAATGGATTGGGCAGTTGAAATGGTGGTTGGTGATGTGTGTATATTTTCATCATGCACAACAAAAGTTGATTTTCTCTTCCTTGTGTACATGATTTTTGGTGAAGGTGATTTGGTAGCAGTGGTTGGATTAACCTCTGTTGGCCTTTTAGTAGAACCAGCAGATGTTGGGGTTTTGGCTGGTGATGTAGGTTTGGTGGTTGTTTGTTCAGGTGTGTGTGTTGGTTTGGGTACAATGGTTTCAGTGTTTTGGGTAGTTTCAGTGTTTTGGGTGGCAGTGGTTTCAGTAGCAGTGGTTTTGTCAACAGAGGTGGTGTTTAATTTAGATGGTGGTTTTCTAACATGCTTAGCAGGTCTTTTCATCCTTTTAGAGGATCCCACATCTTCTTTCTCCTGCTGTTGTTCTCTTTTGAGATTCACCAGTAACTTTGCTTTAGCTTCCAAGGTGTCAGCCCTCTTTTGTTTTGCCTGAGCTGCCTTTTCAGCTTCTATGTTTGCAGAGTCATCTACTGCTTTATTCTTCTCAGTGGTTTGTTGTGGTGGTGCTGTTGGTGTTGCTTGTTGTTGTTGTGGAGCTGATTTGGTAGACTCTGGTTTCTTGGCAGACTTGGCTTGGCCTTTTTGAGAAGGAGGACAACCAAAAGGATCTAGTTTTGGTAGCCTATCTCTGCCACTCTCCCCCTTTTTGGCATCATCAGCCGTGAAAGCATCATCATTTTCATCCCTGAGGATGGTGGTAGGGGCAGAGCCAGTAGTCTTCAGCAGGTGATCCTTGATGGCTTTGATATCAGCATGGGTATCTTTGTACCTTGCATCTACCATATTCCTGATCTCAGCCATGTAAGTTTCATGTGTCTGATCAGCCAATTTTCTGTGAGCTATGATGATGGGGGAAACTGATTTCCATAACTCATTGGCTATATCAGCTGTGGATGGTTGACTCTTGGAAAGATCTGCAATTGAGCTCAGTAGAAGCTTGACATCAGATTTGATGTCAGCAACAGAGGTTTCAATGACAGAAACTCTGTCCGTCAATTCTTGGTATTTTGACCCATCTCCTAAATTAATAGGATCATCTGAGTCCCTACCAGTGGTAGTTCTACCTGATTCAGGCCTAATAGGTGAATCAGATGCCCCTTTGTCTTGGTACTAGGGACTTCCAACTGTTTTTGGAGACACTATAGTGGCTTCAACAGTTGTTGCCTTCAAGGGAGTCTTAGCTATGTAATCACTGTCCTGATGTGAGACAGTGGTCTCTACATCAGTAGTGGCTGCTCCACTTGAAAACTCACCTAGAGTTTTATTGAACTCAGGTGGTGTAACCTCCTCTTCTGTTTGTGGGATAGCAGATTGAATATTCTCAGGGCCAGTCACTTGTTGGAGTATACTCTCAGTGACAGGTGGAAGAGAGGAACTGGGATCTTCCTGAGATTTGTCAATTGCTTCAAACAGAGGTTGCATTGTTTGTGGGACATGTGATGGTGAGGGTGAAGGAGTAACAAGAGAATTAGCCCTGGGAGAGGGGCTTGTGAACATATGGTCAAGTGACTCAAATGTATCATGATGTGTGTCCCCTTGGCTTACAACATGATCCTTTTGAGAGGATTCATGAGGAGTTTGGTCAGGTGGAGGTATGTCCAACTGTTGTGAGGAAGTAACAACAGTGATTTCAGGTTGCTTTTGTTGTGCAACAGAGGTTTCTTCTGGTACCTCATCATCCAGAAGCCTCATTTGTGGTTGAGTAGAGGTTTTTGTGGATGGATGTTTCATTTTGGAAGTGGCTGGTGTGGGTTTCACAGCACTGGATGTAGTGCCATGATCACCAGGAGCAGTGGGCTCAACAACAGAGGTTTTGACAACAGTTGTTGCCTTTGTCCTCTTTGTTTGTGTTTTAGAAACTTTTGACACTTTAGACACTTTTTCTTGGGTGCTTCCACCCAGCATTCTTGTGAAAGTTTCATCAGTTAAGCTTTTCATTTGCATAGCCTCACCCTTTTTGAAAACTTTTTCTGGTAAGACTTTTTGTAAGATTACACTAAGAATTCTTGGGTAAATAAGAAAAGCATTGTTTGACCCAGACTTGACTGCTTTCACATTTGATACCAAGTCCATGAACAATCCCTGGGAAAGATTGAAGTCAGAGTTTGACAACATAGCATAACCCAGATATTGCATCCTCAATGGAATTTCATTAAAGGATGTGGACTTAGCAGAGACACAAAGAAGAAGAGTATGGAAGAAAAATTTCATGACTGGAGGGAAAAACTTTTTGAAAAGAGTTGATCCAGTCATCTGACCATCATACCCTCTTTCTTGGAACTCAGTGTGAAGCTCTGTTTTAGTAAAGGAATCCTTACCTGCCAGGTCATTCAGTGTGAAGGTTGTGGATATGATTTCAGGGGTAATGACGATACTGGTTTCTCCAATTTTGGAAATAATGGAGGTAGGCTTTTTGTCTTGTAGTAGAAACTCAGCATTCAACCAAAATTCTTGGAGTGTATCAAGATAAATGGGGGCGTTAGCGGTTAGGATGGGTAGGTATTTGGAGTTAAGGAAAATGTCGATGGTGGAGTGAAATGGAGTGTTGTCATCTGTTTTGATCAGATAGGGAAGACAGTTGTGTGTAGCTTTGGCTTGAAGATCCATTGTAATGGATTTCGAAGGTGAAAATGATTGAAGATTGATGAAGGGTTTGAGAATGAAGAAGGCGGTTATCAGTATTTTGAATACAATGAGACAGTGTAACGTCTGTTGTGGTAAAACAGGGTTTTTATAGGCTCAATGAAACCGCTGATGTGGCCAAACCTCTGCTTATATGAGCAGACGTGGCAATCATCTGATGGATGTAACATCTGGTGGAGAACAGCTGTTGTTGGTAAACAACTGATACAAACAGCTGATGGATCCAACTGTTGTTTTTTTTTTGATATAATATATATATATATATATATATATATATATATATATATAGGCGGACAGTTGTTTTATCTGAACAGATGTTCTGAAGCAGATTTTTCGACTAACAGTTGTTTTATCTGATCAGATGTTTTGAAACAGACTTTTCAACCAACAGTGGATATGAATGAAACAGTGGTTGTTTTATCTGAGCAGATGTTATAAACAGATTTTTCAACCAAACAGCTATTTGAAAAATTGATTTTCTGAAACATTTTATTATGATTTATAGAAAATTTATTTGTTTAATCCATGTTTAACATACCAATTCTGGAAATCAGATTTGTAAAGGTAGATGTGTCTAAAGCTTTTGTTAACACATCTGCCAACTGATCCTCTGTTGGAACATGGTGTAACGAAATCAAACCTTTTTCATAGCTGTCTCTGACAAAATGATGTCTTATGTCAATGTGCTTGGTAGTGGAATGAGAGACTGGATTCTTGATGATATTTTCAGCAGCTTGGCTGTCCAACATGAGTGGAGTCCTAAGTGCAGTTATCCCAAAATCCAGTAGTTGATTTTGAAGCCACATGAGTTGGGCTGTACAGCTTGCAGCAGCAATGTATTCAGCTTCGGCTGTTGAAGTTGAAACAGCTTCCTGCTTTTTGCTTTGCCATGAAACTAAGGCATTCCCTAGAAATTGGCACCCTCCTGAAGTGGATTTTCTTGTGGTGTGACAGCCAGCAAAGTCACTATCTGAATAACCTGAAAGCTCAATGTTTCCATTAGCAGGATACCAGATACCAAGTGTGGGAGCACGTTTGAGGTATCTGAATATCCTTTTCACAGCAATAAGGTTTGACTTTCTGGGTGAAGCCTGGGATCTGGCACAGACACAGGTAGCAAACATAATGTCTGGCCTAGATGCAGTTAGGTACAATAAAGACCCAATCATACATCTATAATGTGTTTGATCAACCAGTTCATCCTTGTCATCAATAGTGAGCAGCTTGGCTGTACTCATGGGTGTGCTACATGGCTTACAATCAATCATCTCAAATCTGGTTAATAAGTTCTTTACATATTTGTTTTGGTGAATGAATGTGCCATTTTGCAGTTGTTTCACTTGAAGACCAAGGAAACACTGAAGCTCACCCATAGCACTCATCTCAAACTCTGCTGTCATGAGTTTTCTGAACTCTTCACACATTTGGTTACATGTGGATCCAAAAATGATGTCATCCACATATATTTGAACAATCATTAAGTGTTTCCCTTTCCATTTATGAAATAAAGTTTTGTCAATTTTACCTCTTGTGAAGCCAATGGATAAGAGAAATGTGGAAAGAGTTTCATACTAGGCCCTTGGTGCTTGTTTGAGTCCATACAAAGCTTTGTTGAGCTTGTAGACATAGTCAGGATGGAATGTGTCTTCAAAACCAGGTGGCTGACATACATAGACTTCCTCCTGAATTTTGCCATAAAGGAAGGCACATTTGATGTCCATCTGATACACCTTTATGTTGTGGTTGACAGCAAAGGCTAAAAAGAGTCTGATGGCCTCTAGTCTAGCTACAGGAGCAAAGGTCTCATCATAATCTATTCCTTCTTCTTGTCTGAAGCCTTGAACCACAAGCCTGGCTTTATTCTTGACAACAATACCCCTTTCATCAGTCTTGTTTTTGAAGACCCACTTTGTTCCTATAGGACAAACATCCTTAGGAAGTGGTACAAGCTCCCATACTTGTTGTCTTTTGAATTGAAGGAGTTCTTCTTGCATGGCTTCTACCCAACTGTTGTCTTTCAGTGCCTCTTGGTACTTGACAGGTTGTGTGAGGGATAAGAAACCTGCAAAAAGACAGATATTTGAGGATTGGCTTCTTGTGAGCACACCCTCTCTGATGTTGCCAATGATCTGGTCTGGTGGATGAGCTCTTAAGTAAATAAGATCTCCTTGATATGGAACAATGGCATTTTGAGGTGATGGACAGAGGTTTGGTGACTCTGTTGGTGTAACATCTGTTGGTACTTCTGTAGTGCCATCAGATGTTTGAAATGGTAATGGAGGAATGGGTCCAAGTGGTGTGAAACTTGACTGACTTTTGTCAACAGATGATTGACTTTTGTCAGCAGATGATAGGTCAGTGATTGTGAGAGGTGAGGCAGTGGTTTGAGGATAGGACTGGCCAACAGTGGTTGACACAGCTGTGGCAGAGTTTTGACAATTGTTTTGAACAGCTGCTTCCTCTGAGGCAGAATAGACTTTGTAGTGACTGGGGATCACAACATCTGTTCTGTAATCTTGCTGTGGAGACTGTGGAATACCTGCATTGTTAGTTTTAACAGTGATATCTTCAAATTTGAATTTATCTAAATCAAATAATTCAGCAGGGTTTGCAGGGATTTTTAGAGATGAAAGTTCATTGAACTTTACATTCAGAGTTTCTTCTATTGTCTTAGTCCTTGTGTTAAACACTTTGTAGGCCTTAGCAGTAGAAGAATATCCCAGAAAATAACCACAGTCTACTTTGGCTGCAAATTTTGAAATGGAATCTTTGAGATTTAAAATGAAACATGGGCAGCCAAAGATTTTGAAAAATGAGATTAATGGTTTGATTTTGAACAAAATTTCATAAGCAGTTTTTTGATGTCTGGGGTTGATCAAAACTCTGTTTTGAACATAGCAAGCAGTGTTTACAGCTTCTGCCCAAAAGGACAGTGGCAAACCAGAATCTGCTAGCATGGTTCTTGCAGTTTCTATAAGAGTTCTATTTTTCCTCTCAACTACCCCATTTTGTTCTGGTGTTCTTGGGATGCTGAACTGCCTCACAATCCCTTTTGACACACAGAAGTCATCCAACTCCTTATTTTTAAACTCTGTTCCATTGTCACTCCTGAAGACTTTTACTGGCAAGTCATATTGCTTTTCAACTTTGGTGACAAAGTCCTTCAATATACCTGCAGTCTCATCCTTAGAATGTAAAAAGTAAGTCCATGTAAACCTAGAAAAATCATCAACTATGACAAGACAAAATCTCTTTCTTCTTAGACTCATGATTTTAACAGGGCCAAACAAGTCCATGTGCAACAGTTGTAGACACTGACTAGTTTTGGACTCATCAATGGATTTGTAAGAGCTTTTATGTTGTTTTCCTTTTAAGCAAGAAACACAATGCTCATCACATTTAAATTCTTTTGATGGTAAACCTCTGACAAGGCTTTGTTTTGAGAGTGTGTTGATAGTATTAAGGTTGGTGTGACCCAATCTCCTATGCCACAATTCTGTCTCCTTAGTGGAGGCAGCAGAAAACAGACAGACATTTGCCATAGGATTGTCCTTTAACATATCAACAACATACACATTGCCACTTCTATGAGCAACAAGCTGTGCTTTGCTCTCAGCAATAATGGTATCAATCTTTTTCACCACTTCTGGCCCAATAATCTTACAAGTTTTCTTTGTGAAAAATGAGCCATAACCTTTGTCACTCATTTGGGAAACACTCAGAAGATTAAACTTGAGATTATCAATAAGATTGACATTTTCAAACTTGAGTTTTCCAGCCTGTACAGTCCATGAACCCAACACCTTACCTTTAGAATCATTACCAAAGGATATATCACCCCCTCCATGAGCCAAGAAGTCCAGAAGTAGGGCTCTACATCCTGTCATGTGCCTGGAACCTCCACTATCTACATACCAAAGACTATCTAAACAAGTAGAAGCTCCCTGCACATCAGTAAATGATTAGTTTTGGTGAGTGTCCAAAGCCAAATTGGCTTTGGATGGGTCCTCAGACCTTTCAGACTCAAGCTTTGGAAGGTGATCAGTGGTTTGGACCAATTTCTGAATTAAGGTCAACAACTGCTGCTGACCATTTGCCAGTGCTTGGATGTCAACACTTGGGGCAGCAGTTGTTTGATCACTTCCTGACAGATGATAATACCCATATGGATTTCTGTTCACTCTTGGTTTAGAGGGTCTTTTTGGCTCCTCATAAACATGTGGCAGACTGTGACATGGAGGTTGACCATAACCTCTTGGGTATTTGCTTGTGGGTGGAGCATCTGTTACTTGGACATCTTTAGAAGCAGATGTTTCAAGCCTTTTTGTAACAGATGTTTGGACAGGGGTGAAGGTCTGTTTGGGCTTTCCTTTTGGAGTACTAACCACAGGGTTTGCAAGAGTTTTAGCTTTGTATTCTTGTATTTTTACATCAAAATTTTTGAGATACAAGCACTCTTTGGTCTTGTGATTCTTTTTCCCACATATTGAGCATGTGGCTTTGGAATCACATTCACTTGTTCCTTTGTTAATATCATATGCTTTTAGAAGAAAACAGTTTTTGGTGACATGATTCTTCTTTTCACAGAAATCACAGAACAAGTTAACAGTCTTTTCTTTCTTCTTCCCCTTTTTAGTCTTCTTTTCAGCAGATGTTTGAGCATCTGCTGGAGGATCTTTCAGGGGAATGACTTTTGCCAAGGGAATGACCCTTGCCTGAGGAGCTGTCTTTCCCTCAGGAGTTTTAAAACTACAGGTTTATAATTCTCAAGAGTATCACACTCATCAGACCAAGTAGGTTTAAATTCATACTTTTCAAGTTCAGCAAAAGATGAGGAACCTTCTGGTTTTTCAAGAACAATTTTCTTACCATTTGGTTCAGTGATTTTAATCTCTTGACCCTGCAGGTTTGTTGGTACTATCTCAACAGACTTTTGACTCTTTGTGTCAATGTTTTCAAAAGCTGGAGCAGTGGTTGCAAAACCAAAGCCAAACTTCACATGACTTTTGGTTTGTTTGTTGAGTAGCATCTCAAATCCTCTACATGATTCCACCCATTTTTTACATTCAACTTGGGTGGACTCAAGCTCACTTTTACAACTTTGATATTTTGTTATCATAGTTTGGAGCTGGTCTTTGGTTATAGTTGCTTCATGTTTTAAACTGCTAATTTCAGACTCTTTTGCAGTTAAACTTGTTTTCAAATCTTTTGTGAGTTTTTCAAATTTAACTTCATCATCCAAAATTTTCTTTCTAAGGTTTTCATTCACCTCTTTGATGTTAGCAAATGCTATTACACATTTGTCAGAACACAACTCTTTAAGAATTTGAGGAGATACCTTAGCAGTAGCCATCAAAGCACAATCATACTTGCACTCACAATCATCAGATGCACCCCAGGGATCTGAGAGATTCACAACCTCTTCTTCAGGTTTTTCACCTGTAACAGCTTCACTAACAATATCATCAGTCACAACATCATATTCAATTACCACTTCCTCAGATTCAATCTCATCTACCATAGCCATGAAACAAAAATTTTCTAGTTCATTTTCAGCTTTGGCAACTAGTGCAAAATTCTCATCTGTTAGCTCATCAGGTAGACTGCTCCAATCAACAAAGCCTTGTGTAAAGAAGCTCTGTTGACTGGTCTCTGCAGGAGCAGAGGATGGAGCAACAGTCGTTTGCACAGGTGTTTGAGCAACAGGTGTTTGCACATAGTGAATCTGAGGAACAGTGGTTTGGACATACTGGACAGGAACAGTGTTTGAGGACTGTGCAAAATGGGCAGTGTTTTGCACATTAGGTCCAGGGGTATTATAGGAATTCTGATAAGTGTTGGTTTGTGGTCTTTGATTTGGATAGGTTATCATAGGTGTACCATGTTGACCCCTAGATTCCCTAGCAAAATGACCAAACCTATGACATTTATAACACTTGATCTTTGAGTTATCCAACCCAACCTTAGATCTGCCAGTCAACCCTGGAAACCTTCTCCCAGTTTTCTTGTAAAAATTATTAGTTCTTACACTGAGAAGGGCCAATTGGTGCATAATGTCCATTTCTTCCAAATCATCAGGGTCAAAGTATTTTAGGTCATCATACTCAACGGATATATTGTCAGATGCCTGTATATCACCACCACTTGCTGTGAAAGCATAGTTTGGTGAATAAGAATCAGAGTTAAAACCTGAGTTAAAAACTGAAGTTATGTCAATAAAATGATCATAACTCTGATCCTTTGTGTTTCCAGGCACCTCATCATGACCCAAAAGTGCTGTATTCCCAAACACATAGTCATCAGACACTTTTCCAGAGTCCTGGAGCTTCTTTTTCTGGTTAAGCTCTCTTTCATAGGTCAAGAGCTTACCATGAAGCTGGGTCAGTGATAGGTCTTTAAATCCTATTGAGTTTCTCATTACAATAGCAATAGTGTCCCATTTGTCTGATAATGATCTTAAAAACCTATGGTTCAAAGTTGAATGAGGGTAAGTAAGACCAACCAATTTTAGTTCACTTATTAAGCAATTAAATCTCTCAAACTGTTGAGTTAATGACTCTCCTTTGACATGACTGAATGTTTCATATTGTTGGTTAAGTATTTCACGGTTGTTTTCAATAACCTCCTCAGTCCCACCAAACTGTTCTTTCAGTGCATCCCACAACTCCTTTGCACTGTTACAGTGTAACAACCCAGCATATATATCATTGGGTAGAGCCATGGCCACAATACTGAAGGCCTTAGCATCTAGCTCAATTTTCTGAAAATCCTGGTCGGAGTAGTTTTCAAGTTTCTTTGGCTCAAACACTTTGGGATCTTCAGTACTCGGCACAGTCGGAACATGTGGTCCGAAGATAACCGACTTCCAACACCCAGTGTTTTGTTGAGCTAGAACATGGCTCATCCGACGTTGCCAGATATTGTATTCAGATCTGACAAGCATCGGTGGCTTGTTGTTCGTGCCAGTGTTATGTGGATCGTGATTGATAGAAGCCATTCTCTGATTTTTCAAAAAACAAAGTCTATTTAACAACGGTTGAAGCGAAATTAAACTATTACTCTGTTTTCAATCTAACTGACAAACGATATCAATAATTGTGAGCTGATTATTAAATTGATTTGTTAGATCGAATTTAATTGACCAAGCTCTGATACCAATTGTTAGGATCTGAGTTTGTTTGTTTTGATTGTTTAACTAAATGATGGAAATAATGAAATGAAAATAGAATGAAAGTGCAGCGGAATAATAAACTGTAAATCAAAACAAGAGAGTAAATGTTTTTAGATCGAATGCTTTCATTAACTCAAAGATTACAATCGTACAATTACTCCCCCTCAGCCTGATCACACAGTGTTTGTCAGAGAGAATGTTTTGTGTGTGATGCAATAGAACAGTACAAGCACTGTTCTATTTATAGACAGACTCAAAGCACTGATGACCTAGGCTGACGTCACCTAAGACAGTGACCTCTAACAGAATAACAAACATAAACATCTGCCTATTACAAACTACTGTTACATTGAAAGCACTGATATTAAACAGCTGTTGAAGATAAACTCTGATGGTCTTGTATCCACTGCTGGAGCCTAAGTGTTGTTGGTTCCAGCATTGCTTTGGTCTACAGTACTTGTATCAGCAGTTGCTCTTCATCAGACCTTTGGTCAGCAGTTGTTCTTCATCAGTTGTTTCCTCAGCAGTTCTTTATATCAGCAGTTGTTGAGCAGTTGTTTGGATAGAACAGTAGTTAGGGTCAGCAGTCTTTTGGGAGAAGCAAGTTGTAAAGACTGTTTATTCAAGGATCAAACTGATAGCATGTTTTGGTTTTTTGGCATCATCTGTTCTAGGGGGAGATTGTTGGGTCTGCTGACCTGGAGAAGAACAGATGATTAGAAAGCCAAAACATGCTATCAGTTTGATCCTTGAATAAACAGTCTTTACAACTTGCTTCTCCCAAAAGACTGCTGACCCTAACTACTGTTCTATCCAAACAACTGCTCAACAACTGCTGATATAAAGAACTGCTGAGGAAACAACTGATGAAGAACAACTGCTGACCAAAGGTCTGATGAAGAGCAACTGCTGATACAAGTACTGAAGACCAAAGCATTGCTGGAACCAACAGCACTTAGGCTCCAGCAGTGGATACAAGACCATCAGAGTTTATCTTCAACAGCTGTTTAATATCAGTGCTTTCAATGTAACAGTAGTTTGTAATAGGCAAATGTTTATGTTTGTTATTCTGTTAGAGGTCACTGTCTTAGGTGACGTCAGCCTAGGTCATCAGTGCTTTGAGTCTGTCTATAAATAGAACAGTGCTTGTACTGTTCTATTGCATCACACACAAAACATTCTCTCTGACAAACACTGTGTGATCAGGCTGAGGGGGAGTAATTGTACGATTGTAATCTTTGAGTTAATGAAAGCATTCGATCTAAAAACATTTACTCTCTTGTTTTGATTTACAGTTTATTATTCCGCTGCACTTTCATTCTATTTTCATTTCATTATTTCCATCATTTAGTTAAACAATCAAAACAAACAAACTCAGATCCTAACAATTTCCTTTCATTGTTGTGCGATTACTCGATTTATATTATATTTTCCTTTCGAATGAAAATTTTATACTATACCTATATACTTACATGAACGCATATTTAGTATGCATATTTTTCCTATTTTTGAGCAAAACCCTGTTATACTTTACACTATTTTGTTCATCCTCATGGCCAATGAACACACTAGTTGATAACTCATATGAGATCTAAGCCAGTGCCCACGTACGACTCAGATTGGAGTATTTCTTTAATCCGAGGGGAACGGTGTAAACCTCAGAGTTTATTCAATATGGAGTGTTTAGAGCCCAACGATGTGAACAGAAATTTACCGGTTGAAGGTGAACCCGAAAGGGGAGAATCTCTGACCATGACTTACACTTACATGTTATTTTCATTACGGTTAAAGGGTAAACCCGAAAGGGAAGGACCTCTAACCATGTCATGATTAAACATTATTTCATTACTGTGGCTATTACTTATTGGTTGCACGCATTTATTTCTTGTTAAGGTTATGGAAAAGCATAACACCTTAGTGTAAGGTAAATCGATGATTACGGTCCGGAACGCAATCATGGGTTTACAGGTACATGAGGGTGGTGTGTAATTCTATTTAGGCTGTTGGTAGACAATCAGTATGAGTCCAAAGTATCGGGAGTGTGGTGGGTTAGCTGCGGTACACCCTATATATAAGCATAAACGATACTGCGGGAATGGACTAGGAGTTTGACCAAGAACCTACCCATTACTTTATAATTATCTCTTCATTAGATCATTGACTAATAGCTAGCCTTTCAATAAGGACATTTTACATAAGCTTCAATTAGTTTTATTGGAGCCGTCCTTGTTTTCCATCTTTACAGAAAACCATAAACTTTGTATACTCTTACACACTCGATTAATTGGATTCTTGCTACATACTCTAATAACATTTAGCTAGAAATCTTTCTAAAGTAGGGGAGACTACTTCATGGGTACCTTTTCCCTCACCAGTTACACATTCCCGAAAAAAAAAAATTTCTCATTTAAACTCTCAACTTTCTAACTTTGGGTTAACTGTCAAAAGAATTTGAAGCTTTTACTTTGGGTATTAGACAACTGTTTTAAATTTTGTCAAAACATAAATGATGGAAATCTCTTTTAAAAATCTAGTTGGCTTTTACAACGCCTTCGGTTTCATAGTAGCCTCCACTTGAAAGAAATTTCGAGACGAAATTTTCTAAAGTAGGGGAGACTGTGACATCCGTCACCCGCGTCTTTCACCTAATTTACAATAATAGCCTTCAAATATGTCCATTATAGTCTCTGTAAGATTCGTCGTTTTCAAAAATTAATTAACGAATTAAAAATTCATCGTTTGTATTTATTATGGATCGGGTATAAGCTTTAATCGAATGCATATGTTGAAACGTATTCGTAAAAAAAAAATATATAAAAAGTTTAAGTTTATAAAGTTTTCAATACATTTTGGTTAAGTTATCTTATCTTGGTTAGTGATTTATTAAGAAAAATTAACCAAAACCTTAACCAAACTAACAAGGTTTAACATGAGGGACTAATTTTGCCAACATTGGAAAGTTTAAAATCTGTTTCCCTCTTCCCTTGATTCACGTAATTCCGGCAGATGGTTTCCGGCGACCGGAAACTTTTCCGGCGAACATTTAAATATCGATTCCTATGCCTTTTTCACTCGTTTTGTTGATGCAAAACGTTTCTCCAACTATTATAAACCGTTTCCTAGCCTTTAATCGTGCAATTAATTGGTAGTAATCATGTATTAATCGCAACCTAAGTGTAACCGTCGCTTCATTATAAAACAATCAAGATCTGTTTATAACGTTTATAAACTAATGATAGGATTGCTTTCAGACATCATTTTCGGACCTAAACCCTCTGTTTTTCACATCTTAATCACACTAAAAATCCATGAATCAATATCAAGAAGGTGCGCGGCCATTTACGCATCGAATTCCTGCAAAACAACTTTGTAAGTTCGATTTTTTTGTGCCATTACACTTGTAATCTGATATAGAGTAAAAGCCCCATGGTTTCTGGACCTGTCTTTATCGTATCGGATTAATTGATTTTGGGGTTAGGATTAGGGTTCTTAGGATTTGGGGAAGAAGAAGATGACTCTTGGTATATTATATAAGTAAATATATGTTTCAAATTAAATATCAAATGTGACCCTTGGTGTAGTGGTTGTGTGTGTGTCTACAAACTGAAGGCACCCGAGTACGAGTCTCCACAGCAGTATACCTGCATTTTTTTCAGATTATCCATATATATATATATATATATATATATATATATATATATTTTGTCCCTTACTTTCTTGCTTATTATATAAATACATTTATATATTGAAATAATCATAACTAATTCATTATTTGTCCAAAAATTATGAAAATCTAGGTATAACATCTTGACACCATAACAAAAATTACCACACTTTTATTTTATGGAAAATGTTATATTTTTATATTTTTATTGATTTAATTTGTTTTAATCATATTTAATTCATTAAAAATTCATTTTTAATGATTTTAATCTCAAAATTTTTGTGTAATTATTTCTCATCATCATGAACTGAAATAAAAATTATTGGTTTAGAAAACACTTACTTTTATAAAATTTCATATTTTAAATCATTTAAACATGATTTAATTCTATTAAATCAGTTTTAAATATAAGTAAGTTTATAAAAATTACGAGAAAATTATTTTCATTGATTTACATCATAAAGAATCCATTTTCTATAAAAATAATATTTTTGGATCATGTCTTGTATTTTTAATCCTATTTATGTTTAATTAGACATAATTGAACATTTATTTACTTACACTATTTAAACATCTATTTTATAAATACCTTTCTTATAAAATAGAAATGTTTTATGTTTGAAAATCTTAATTACCATTTGTTAGATCATCATGAAACACATAATTATTTATATATTTATAATTATTGTATTTATTTTAATTTAGTTAAAGTAATTAACTAAATTATTTTGTCTTAATTATTCAAACATATTTTTATCTAAATATTCAATACGTAATAATTATATTATTTAAACCATATTTACAACCTTTCATATATTATTTGTGATATACAACCTTTATATTAATCCAACTTATCATAAAAACTCTAATTCCCCAAATCGACTTAGCAAACCCTAATGCCTTAGATCCTAGTTACCTTAGACTTTTTAGACATTTCCTTATTAGTATTCTTACACATTATAGGTTGAATTCTACAAGAATCCCCATTATTTAGCTCACGACCGCTTAAGTTGGATTTCGATCGCTTTCGCAAACAGTGAGTATAGCTTTCCCCTTTTTACTGTCTTACTATTTTGGGGTGACTCATGTACTTACTATCAAGATTCCATTTCTTTTACTAAATGCAATTCTCATGTGTGTTTGCTTTATGTTAATTGGTGTGTCTATGACTTGTCAAAATCATTAACCGCTGGGCGGCCTAGCTTTTCAATGAATAGTACTATGGTATACCCCCTTGAGACTCTGTTAAGAGAATCTTGGTCATTGTCTTGTTAATTCATTATTCAGTTGGTTAGTCATGTGTTAGTCATTATTCTCTGGTTTGGTTTTGAACGGATATTACTTATTACATAATTGCAAATGGTACCGCACATGAATTGCTAAACATTTTCCCTACTATATATATTCAAACAGGGTATGCTCACCAATACATTTTTGTATTGACATATACTATTTTCGTACATGTTTCAGGTTATTTATGGGATGACTTTTAAGCTTTTGGAATTTTTACTTAGATTTTGGATTTATTGTATTTTAGTTTAGATGTTACTTTAGAATCATTGTATCTTGTATTTTTCTTTCAATGTAATAAACTACTTAATCAATAAATCAAAATTTACATTTCAAGTCCATGAGCTATTGAACAATCGTCACTACGTGACACCTCGATGTTTCCGCCATCGGTTGGGGTGTTACATGTTACATCAACAGAGTCACCAAACCTCTGTCCTTCACCTCAAAATGCCATCATACCATATCAGGGAGATCTAATCTACCTAAGAGCTTATCCACCAGATCAAATCATTGGCAACATCAGAGAGGGTGTGCTCACAAGAAGCCAATCCTCAAATATCTATCTTTTTGCAGGTTTTCTATCTCTCACACAACCTGTCAAGTATCAAGAGGCACTAAAAGACAACAGTTGGGTAGAAGCCATGCAGGAAGAGCTCCTTCAGTTTAAAAGACAACAAGTATGGGAACTTGTACCACTGCTAAAGGATGTTTGTCCAATTGGCATAAAGTGGGTCTTCAAAAACAAAACTGATGAAAGGGGTATAGTTGTCAAGAACAAAGCCAGGCTTGTGGTTCACAGATTCAGACAAGAAGAGGGGATAGACTATGATGAAACCTTTGCTCCTGTAGGTAGGCTAGAAGCTATCAGACTCTTCCTAGCCTTTGCTGTCAACCACAACATCAAGGTCTATCAGATGGACATCAAATGTGCATTCCTATATGGCAAAATTCAGGAGGAGGTCTATGTATGTCAACCACCTGGTTTTGAAGACACATTCCATCCTAATTATGTGTACAAGCTTAACAAAGCTTTGTATGGATTAAAACAAGCACCTAGGGCCTGGTATGAAACTCTTTCCACTTTTCTCTTATCCATTGGCTTCACAAGAAGTAAAATTGATAAAACCTTATTTTTAAAATGGAGAGGGAAAAACTTAATGATTGTTCAAATATATGTGGATGACATCATTTTTGGATCCACATGTAACAAAATGTGTGAAGAGTTTAGGGAACTCAGGACAGCAAAGTTTGAAATGAGTGCTATGGGTGAACTTCAGTGCTTCCTTGGTCTCCAAGTGAAGCAGCTACAAAATGGCACATTCATTCATCAAAACAAATATGTAAAGAATTTGTTAACTAGATTTTAGATGAAGGACTGTAAGCCATGTAGTACACCCATGAGTACAGTCAAGCTACTTACTATTGATGACAAGGATGAACTGGTTGACCAGACACATTACAGATGCATGATTGGGTCTTTATTGTACTTAACTGCATCTAGGCCAGACATTATGTTTGCCACTTGTGTTTGTGCAAGATCCCAGGCTTCACCCAGAAAGTCAAACCTTATTGCTGTGAAAAGGATATTCGGACACCTAAAAGGGCTCCCACACTTGGTATCTGGTATCCTGCTAATGGAAACATTGAGCTTTCAAGTTATTCAGATAGTGATTTTGCTGGCTGCCACACCACAAGGAAGTCTACATCAGGAGGGTGCCAGTTTCTAGGGAATGCCTTAGTCTCATGGCAAAGTAGAAAGCAAGCAGCTGTTTCAACTTCAACAGCTAAGGATGAATACATTGCTGCTGCAAGCTGTACAGCCCAACTCATGTGGCTTCAAAATCAACTGCTGGATTTTGGGATAACTGCACTAAAGACTGCACTCATGTTGGACAGTCAAGCTGCTAAAAATATCATCAAAAATCTAGTATCTCATTCAACCACAAAGCACATAGACATCAGACATCACTTTGTCAGAGATAGCTATGATAAAGGTTTGATTTCTCTACACCATGTTCCAACAGATGATCAGTTGGCAGATGTGTTGACAAAAGCTTTAGACACATCTACCTTTACAAATCTGATTTCTAGAATTGGTATGCTAAACATGGACTAAACAACAAAAATGTTTTAAATAAAAACATTAAAATGTTTCATAAAAATCAAAATTCATCTCAAAAAATAGCATTTTGGTTGAAAAATCTGTTAAGGATAAAACAACCACTGTTTCATCCATTCTATCCACTGTTTGGTTGAAAAATCTGTTTCAAACCTATGATCAGATAAAACAACTGTTTCATTATATATATATATATATATATATATATATATATAGGATTCGGATATTTTGAAAACTCCTCTGAGTTGCGAGAACTTGAGAACTCTTATAGACCAATCAAAATGTGACACATCTCCTATTTGTAATATTTTGTAATTTTTTAACATGGGGGTAACTATGTAATTTTACACTATGTTTTAAGGGTAGTTTAGTAAAATCAAAAGTGTAATTATTACTTCTCTGTATAAAAACCTTTTGATCTCACTCTCTCTATACTTTCTCATCAGACATAATTGTCTCTCTCTCTACTCTCTCTCTCTCTCTCTCACACACACTCTTCTCTCTTTACTTTCTCTCTCTACTCTTTGTCACACACACACACACCCACACACTCTCTCTCTCTCTCTCATCGACGGTGATCGGTGGTGCTGTAACACCCCAACCGATGGCGGAAACATCGGGATGTCACGTAGTGATGATTGTTCAGTAGCTCATGGTGAATAATAAATTTCATTAAATGGTTTAAATAAATTACATACAATTGTTCTACAAGAATTCGTACATCAAATTGAATAAAACTATGCACATATCTTCAAGCAAGTAGAACCTGAAACATGTTAAGTTGAAAATATTTTGGGTCAACAAAAGTTGGTGAGAATTACATAGGTTTTGATAATTGAATAAAATGTTGTGCAATTCATGTGTCATGGCAATCTAGTCCATATGTGAAAACATACTAGAAGTAAATCGAGTGCATAATCAACCATTGTGACTGTTGTATTGTGGTACATCCCATACGCTCATGGTTCACTCGTTTATATTGCAGTAACAAACACCCACGCTACCCTTGAAGGAGGTACGTATCCGGGTGGGATTGTCAGTCCAATAGATCTATCAATGTATACCGTTTGGCTGATAAATGTTTATGCTAGAATTGTGCTTACCCTAGTCATGTTCAAGACATAATGCAACATAGAAATACACATAGACACATTGATGATTGAATTGCATAAATAATGTTGTAACATGTTTCACCCCAAAATGGTGATAAATAGAAAAGGGGCTATGTAAAACTCACCTTAGCAAAATGTTATCTCTTGAAAAATAGTGTGTTGCCCAAATGTGTCAAGTATCACCCTATAATAAGGTAATAAATATGTCTAAGTCTATCTAGTCTACAAATGTATATGTTCTAGGGCTTCGAATTGGGGATAAATGCTTGTTTGATTAATAATAAAAATGTTTGATATTTGAGAGAAATTTAGTAAATAAATAGACAAAATCTTTTCATAAGAATTTAAATTTAAGATGGTTACAATAATGTGTTTAAAGTATAAAAAATAATTTTTACAAAATTATTTTCTTTGAAATAGATTATTAAATCTATTTATTACAAATTGTCAAACTTTAACATTAATATTTAAAAATACTAAATTTAAAGAATTATTAGTTTAAAAATTATATTTCTGTTCCAAATAATCAGAAATAATTTGTATAAAATTTTGGTGCAAAAATATTAAAAATTGAATTTATTATGATTTAATTATGATTAAAACTAACAAAAATTGATTAAAAATATTAAATAAATGATTTTTTAGGATTAAAATTCATTTCAGAAAAGTTTATCATTATATAAACTTAGAATAATTTTTGTGGGAATTTATAAAATTGTTTTGATATTTTAATGGAATTTTATAAATATAATAGAATAAAATTGATTTAATTATTATATATATTAAATAAATTAATTTTTGAAAAATAAAAATTGTAAGTTGTACTATTACATCAGATTAATACAAGATAAATTTTGTAGAATTTATAAAAATGTTTTAGCATTTTAAAATGAATTTATAAGATTATAGGTATTATATATATAGTTGATTTGATTGAAAACAAAACAAAAAAAGGTTTGCCAAACCCGGGACTCGAACCCGCGTGGCTCGGGTGATAGGCACCAGACACAACCACCTGGTCTAGACCAGTGGTTGTGTTTGGTAGCTGTTTATTCAAAATAAATACCAAACCGCACCGACGTGTTCTTCCCCAAAATCATTTTCGTGCCCTAGATTCTGCAATCGGGCAATCCACACAACATTAACCTGATTAATCATAGGGTTTATGTTGTGTGGGTGCCGATTAGTAAAACCCATCAAAAATATTTGACTTACAATGCTGTTACGAGCTCGATTGGTTGGTCAATACAAAAAGTCAAAACTACGATCGTATATGAAGAACAGAGGCTAATTAAGAAGAATTGAGGATTGAGAAAGAGATAATGGCGAGTTGAGAAGGTTCACGGAGGTTCAATTTATAGTGTAATAGCTTGGTGTTCGTTTTGGCAATTGTTGACTATGGCTTGAATGCGAGACGCGTATAAACTCAAATTAGGCAACAATTGAACGATATTAGCTGTGTGTCCGAGTCAGAATTGGCCGATAATCGTGGTCTCATTCCATTCTTGGATCAATTACGAGTTAATGAGGTTGATTATGGTGATCGATGGTCACAGTTGACTTTGCTAAGTCAACTGTTAGTGTAAATATACCATATATATATAAGACGAGCTGAGGATCAAACAGATAAGTTATGTAGCCCAGTTGGTTGGGCTGTTTGTTGTGGATGCTGGCCGGCCTTCTGCCCGGGTTCGAATCCCGGCAGAAGCATAAATTTTTTCTTTTTTTATTTTTTTTTTTAACAAAAGGGGATGGGTTAATGGGCCTAGGTAAAGTTTAAGGGGGTTTGGGCTTTATGTTTGGGTTAAGGAGGGTTTAACTAACTAGTTTTATTTGTATAGTTATTATAATAATTATTATTATTATTATTATTATTATTATTATTATTTTTATTATTATTATTATTATTATTATTATTAAAAACCTTTATATATATATATATATATATATATAAATATGTATGAATAATTATCATTGTATTAGGGTTCTAAATAACACCAAAAATAATAATAAAACTTGTCGTTTTAATCCGTAACGTACAATTATTTAAGGCGAAATGTTACAGGTGCTTCGTGGTGTTGGTTTTTGGATGGAGACGGGTGGTGCTTCGTGGTGGGGGCTTCGAACAGAAGACGACGGGTGGTGCTTCGTGGGTGGTTTTTTGGTGGAGGGGTGGTGGTGGTTTTTGGTGGCGGATCTGAACGTGGTGGAGGCGATGGTGAATGATGGGGTTTTCGAGGGTGGGTTTCAGGTTTGGATGGGGTGTGGGTGTGGGTGGAGGTGGATCTGAACGGCGGTTTTGGATCTTGAAGATGACGGTGGGAGGCGATGGTGAATGGTGGGGTTTCAGGTTTGGATTTGGTTTGTGGGTGAAGGCGATGGTGAATGGTGGGGGTTTTTGGATCTTTGTAGATGAAGATGACGGTGGTTGGGGCTCGGTGGTGGTGGATCTGCGGTGGTGTTAGATCTGTGACGAAGGTATGTTAATTTTTTTTAAATATTATTATTATTATTATTATTAACTTTGTTATTATTATTATTATTATTATTATTATTATTATTTATATTATTATTTATTAGTATTATTATTATTTTTCTGTTATTATTAATATTATTATTTATTGTTGTTATTATTATTATTATTATTATTATTTATGTTATTATTATTATTATTTCTGATATTATTTGTGCATCAGTGTAAAATTATTAATATTAATTTTTTGGGGTTTTGTCAGGATGCTGTGAAGATGATGATGTAAAAACACCAGTGTAAAATATGAAATGTGCAGATGTTTGAGGTATAGATCTTTTGTATTTTTTTGGTTTTTTACACTCATGTATTTTTCTGTAGAAGTTTGTGGTATATATGTTGTTTTTGGGGTTTTTTTTTACACTAGTGTAATACAATGTATAAATGTTTTTTTGGTGGGCATTTACTGTGGTGTAATACAATGTGTAGATGTTTTTTTGGTGGGCATTTTACCTAGGTGTAATACATTTACCGTGGGCATTTACACAAGTGTAATACAATGTATTTTGTTTGTAATAGTTTTGTGTATGGTAGATTTACAATTTTTATACTGGTGTAACGACGTTTTCATATATGGAGAGAGATGACAGATTAGCAGATGTAAAATTGTTGAACTTCGAAATTTTACACTGGTGTAAAAACGTTTTCTGAATGTATTATTTTACAATGGTGAAATTTGAAAGTTTACTGAATGTATTTTTTTTTTAGAAAAACAAATGAATTAAAAAAATAAATTAAAGTTAAAAAAATGTGGTTATTTTAGTAATGGAATAAAAAAATAATATGATATTATATAGTTTTTTCTCTCACATGCAATTTTACTCAAATACCCATTCACTCATTTTATTATATTAAAAAATACTCAAAAAAAGATGTCAAGACAAAAAGTCTAATCATTCGATCTCAACCGTTGGATCATCAAGATCAATGGCTCAAAAGAGTTTCTATGGTTCTCACAACTCACCTTGGTTTTCAAAGTATCCTAGCCCTATATATATATATATATATATATATATATATATATATATATTAAAATAAAAAACCAAGTGTTGTTAGCATCAGCACTTTGGTAAGACAGCTGATGTTTGCATCAGAGGTAACAACTGTATGCCACCAGATGTTTGCCACATCTGCCCTCAAAAGCAGAGGTTTGGCCACATCAGCTGTTTCACTAGAGCCTATAAAAACCCTGTTTTACCAAAATAGTTGTTACACTGTCTCATTGTATTCAAAATACTGAATCCGCCTTCTTCAACCTCAAACCCTTACTCCAATTCCTCTCATTCCCACACTCGAAATCCATTACAATGGATCTTCAAGCAAAAGCCACCCACAATTATCTCCCATATCTGGTGAAAACAGATGAAAACGTTCCATTCCATTCCACCATCGACGTCATCCTCAATTCTAAATACCTAACAATCCTAACCGCTGATGCTCCCATCTATCTCGATACCCTCCAAGAATTCTGGTTGAATGCTGAGTTTCTTCTTCAAGACAAAAAGCCTATAATCATAATCTCAAAAATTGGATAGACAAATGTCGCCATTATCCCTGAACTGATATCCACAACCTTCTCATTCAATGACTTGTCAGGTCACGACTCTTTCCCTAAGGCTGAACTTCACATAGAGTTTCAGGAAAGAGGTTATGATGCACAAATGACTGGGTCAACTCTGTTCAAAAAGTTTTTCCCACCAGTCATGAAATTTTTCTTTCATACCCTCCTTCTCCGTGTCTCTGCTAAGTCCACTTCCTTTAATGAAATCCCATTGAGGATTCAGTACTTGGGATATGCTATGTTGTCAGACTCTGACTTCAATTTATCCCAGGACCTGTTTATGGACTTAGTGTCAAATGTGAAGGCCATAAAGTCTGGGTCAAATAATGTTTTTCTACTTTACCCAAAAATTTTGAGTGTAATCCTTCAAAAGGTTTTACCAGAAAAAGATTTTAAAAAGAGTGAATCTGTTAATATGAAAAGTCTAGCTGATGAAACTTTCACAAGAATGCTAGGTTCAACCACCCAAGATAAAGTATCAAAAGTGTCAAAAGTTTCTAAAACACAAACAAAGAGGACTAAGACAACAACTGCTGTCCAAACCTCTGTTGTTGAGCCCACTGGTCCTGGTGATCATGGCACTACATCCAGTGCTGTGAAACCCACATAAGCCACCTCCAAAAGAAAACGTCCATCCACAAAAACCACCACTAAACCCAATAGGGGGCCTCTGGAAGATGAGATACCAGAGGAAAACCCTGTTGCAACACAAAAGCAATAAGAAACCACTGTTGTTACTTCTGCACAACAGATGGATATATCTCAACCTGAACAAACTCCTCATGAATCCTCACAAAATGATCATGTTGTAAGCCAAAGGGAAACACATTATGATACATATGAGTCACTTGACCATATGTTCAAAAGACCCTCTCCCAGGGCTAATTCTCTTTTCACTCTTCAACCCTCACCATCATATGTCCTTCCAACAATGCAACCTTTGTTTGAGGCTATTTATAAAACTCAGGACAATCCCAGTTCCTCTCCTTCACCCATCAATGAGAGTATACCTCCACAAGTGACTGGGACTGAGGAAAATCAATCAGCTATCCCACAAGCAGCAGAGGAGGTTACACCCCTAGAGTTGAATGAAACTCTAGGTGAGTTTTCAAGTGAACCAGCCACTACTGATGTAGAGACCATTGTCTCACAACAGGACAGTGGTTACATGACTAAGAATTCCTTGAAGGCAACAACTGATGAGGCCACTATAGTGTCCCCAAAATCAATTGGAAGTCCCCAGAACCAAGAAAAAGGGGCATCTGGTTCTCATCCTTTGGACTCACCTCCTAGGACTGAACGAGTTACAACTACCACAGGTAGGAACCCAGATGATCCTATTAACTTAGGTGATGGGTTAAAATACCAAGAATTGACGGCCAGAGTACAATCCATAGAAACCTCTGTTGCTGATATCAAATCAAATATCAAGACACTATTGGGATCATTGGCTACTCTTACCAAGAGTTAACCATCCATAGAAGATATTGCTAGTGAGCTATGGAAATCTGTTTTCCCCCATCATCATAGCTCACAGAAAACTAGCAGATCAGACACATGAAACATACATGGCTCAAATCAGAACTATGGTGGATGCTAGGTACAAAGATACCCAAGCTGACATTAACGCCATTAAAGATCATTTGCTGAAGACCACTGGCTCTGCCCCTACCACAATTCTCAGAGATGAAGATGATGATGAATTCACTGCTGATGATGCCAAAAAGGGGGAGAGTGGCAGGGATAGATTGCCAAAGCTAGATCCCTTTGGTTGTCCAACCTCACAAAACGAAAAATCAAAAGCTGCTAACAAACCATGGTCTACTCACACAGCACCACCACAACAATAACAACCAAATGTTCAAACCTCTGCTGATACTGAAACTGCCAAAACCAGCAAAGCAAAGGAAGTTGATACCTCTACTAATGAAAAAGCTGAAAAGGCTGCTGAGGAGAAGCAAAAGAAGGCTGACACTTTGGAAGTCAAGGCAGAGTTTTTTGTGCAATTAAAGAAAGAACAACAGCAAGAAGTTGAGGATGTGGGTTCCTCTAAAAGGAAGAAAATGCGTGCCAAACATGTCAGACAACCTCCATCTAAAACTGCTAATGCTAAAACAACTGCCACCAAAACCACTGATACCACCACAACATCTGAACCTACCACTACAACCACCAAACCAACCACTGAACCTACTACCACAACCACCAATACGCCACCTACAACCACTCTACCACCTAAATCTCAAACATCTGCTGGTTCTACAAAAGTGCCAATAGATGTTAACACAACCACTGCTGCAACAGCACCATCACCAAAAATCTTGTACAGAAGGAAGAGAAAATCTACCTTTGTTGTATAGGATGAAAACATACAAACATCACCACCTCCTACTTCAACCACCGAACCTACACCTATATCAGCCATTCCACTTTTATCATTCTCACCACACACCTCACAATTTACATCCCATAGACCACCACCAACCATTACACCATTGGTTGTTCAGTATCCTCTTGAACTTGATCTACTCAAGGGGGAAATGCAATCCTTCTACAATGCTGAACAACCATCTGAAAGATCTTTCCCATCTCTTCCAAATTTTCCTATTCCCCTAAACATAGACAAATATCTTAAATACAAGACTGAATAGGCAGATGCAATCATCAAAGAGAAATTCAAAGGGAAAAATGACAGGACTGTTCAGGGCATCCATTCAGCAGAGCTTAGCAAACTGAGAAGGATTGAAGATTTTGCTAAGACCCTAAGCTACTCCATGTCTACCATGCCTCTCAGCAGTGACATGGAAAGGGAGGTTAGGGAATCACTTCTTGAACAAATCTTGGCAACCATGTCCTACAAAGCAAACAAAAAACAGTTTGCAGGCTGGACCACTCATGCTCTTAGAGAAGAACTCATAAGAATAGAAGACATGTCTAAGAATCCTCCAACAAAGGTCTCTGCCCCTGACTTTAGAAAAGGCAGAGATCCCGCCAGAGCCTTGAAGTTCAAGAGAATGAGACAAGAGATTGTGGCTGCAAAGTATGGGGAGATGAGGTCTGTTGCTAAATGGTTTGAGCTAAGGCTGGTTGAAACTTACAAGAAGTTGGAAGAAAACAGGAAGAAAGACCCTACATTGCCTAGAAAACATGTCTACTCTGATGAACCCATGATGAAGAGACCTCAACAGGCTTTTACATTAGACAACCTACTTGACACTTCTGATCTATCTACTACTGCAAGAAGACAGTTCAAAAAGAAGAAAGAAATGTCTGAAGAAGATCAGAAGAAGTTTGCTGATACTTTTATAAAGGATGGCCTCCACAATCAAATACACTTTTTCTCTGATCCCACTACTGAAGAACTCAGAAGACTCATTGGGAGACCTCCATTACCAAACTCATCCAGAATAAACATGCATCTCAGCAAATCCTCTGATTCAAAAATTCTAAAATGGAAGGTCAACAAAGACACCCATGAATTGACTCTGCTCAGATCAGATGGAGAACCTCAAAAGTTAAGCATGGATGATGCATATGGCCTGTGTGCAAATGACCTCCAAACACTGCTGAACCTTGAGCTTGAAAGAGATGTAGAAGACCTTTACTCATTGAACTTTGAGTTACAATTCAAAGGTCAAATCAGAGAAAGTCTGATGAGGAAATAAAGATCAAGAATAAAGCTTTGTTTTGGCATCATGTGTTCTAGGGGGAGATTGTTGGGTCTGCTGACCTGGAGAAGAATAGATGATTGGAAAGCCAAAATATACTACTCAGTTGATCCGTAGAAATAAACAGCATTTACAACATACTTCTCCCAAAAGACTGTTGACCCTAACATCAGTTCTACCCAAACAACTACCGTGACAACTGCTGCTGCAAAAGATTGTTGGATAACAACTGATAGAGAACAACTGCTGACTAAAGGTCTGATGAAGAACAACTGCTGATCAAGTGCTGAAGACTAAAGGTCTGTTGGAGCCAACAACACTTAGGCTCCAACAGATGATACAAGACCATCAGAGTTTTCTCAACAGCACTTTACCTTTTAGAGTTTTACAATGTAACAGTAGTTTGTATATAGCAGATGTTTTATGTTTGTTATTATGTTAGAGGTCGCTGTCTTAGGTAACGTAAGCTTAGATCTTCAGTGGTTTAGATTTGTCTATAAATAGAACAGTGCTTGTACTGTTCTATTCATCACTCAAAACATTCTCACAGACAAACATTCATAGAGTGATCAGGCTGAGGGGGAGTACTTGTATTATTGACTGCAATCATTAGATTTATGAAAGCTTTCGATTAGAAAACATTTATTCTCTTGTTTTGATTTATAGTTTATTATTCCGCTGCACTTTCCATTTATAATTCACTTCGATCATCACATCTTTACTTAAACAAATCAAAGCAATCAAACTCAGATCCTAACAAATGCTAATTTTATACCTTATATGTATAAATTTAGAAGTTTAGGGGGCAAATATAAACTAGTGAATATGGAAGGGGTGTTAAATATTAAAATACCTAAACTTAAATAACCCTAATAACCTCCATCGTTCACCATATCCTGTTTTTTCCTCCCCGTTCCTTCTTTCATCGTAAGGAACCATCAGATGCAACTAGGGCTCATGGAGTTTCATTGATTTTGCTTCTAAAACATGGATTATCATCCAGTTTTGAGGTAAGAACTTGTTTTATTTGATCGATTTGCTGCAGTTTTGACCCGTTCGAATTCATTTTTTACCTAATTTTTAGTTTTTTAGGTCCGACTAGGACCAATTTGGTCCGACTAATCGGAGATTAATCGCGCGCTGATTAATTGAGTGATTAGCCAAAAATTAATCAGGAAAGTAAGGACTAGCGATTAATCGGTGATTAATCGGGATTTTTACAACCTTGGGTACGACATAAACTCATTACCTTGCGTCACCGCCTTCTTTAACATCGTTGTGTATTTATTGATCTTGGACCCATCTGTGTGTTGCATTCCAATCTTTTCATCGATGCATCTGATGTAAGAAGTGTAATCTCAGCTGCTTTGTTAAGGCCTTCACCAACCGGATGTTTCTTGTTGTCCATCCATAGATACAATCACCTCTCGGTTATTAAATTAGACAGGAGTTTCAATATCAACCTTTTTCATGCTCATTTCCCTTAGGAACTTGATACTTCCATATCCATGACATTAAACCACAAAGTCCTTCACATGCCTGCAAAATCCTAGATCGGCCCTTTCTTTTGCTTCTACCTTAGAAATTTGTTGGGGTGTGTAGTAATCATGTTGTAGAAGCTTTACTGGTACATTAAGGATCGTGAACAATTGTATGCAATTCCAAATATTTAATCATTGTAAATTTATACAGTCATGTAAACCGAAATCAATCAATGTAGATAATTTGTAGTTATGCATTATTTCTAAAGGCTCTGGATATTTGCACAAGTAGCAAATTTATTCACACAACCCTATACGGGCCGTAGAGGGCTCTACGGCCCGTAGGCCTCATTTTTTGAACATTCTACGGGCCGTAGAGGGCTCTACGGCCCATAGGTAATCATTGCCAATGATTGTATGATTGGCAATCATTGTAATGATTACCTACAGGCCGTAGAGCCCTCTACGGCCCATAGAACAAGTCTGATTAATTTTGGCAATGAATAAGGGTGGGATGGATGTATATTTTTTGCCTACGGCCCGTAGAGACCTCTACGGCCCGTAGACTAAAAAAAACACAAAAAACGTTTGGGACGAGGTTCGATCTTGGGTAGATTATCACACAAACACACACACAAGTCTTATTTCGAATATGGGGACCATCTGGGCTACCAGTTTGCTGATTTCTATATTGACAAAAATAAATAAAACATATGCAAGTATTCTACGGCCCGTAGAGACCTTTACGACCCGTAGAGGTTTTTTTTTTAAATACATTTTAATTGTTTAATAAATAAACACGAGCGTAGTGGATCATCAGAATAGTTACAAAAAAAATTCATTGTTTAATTTATTTAATTTTTTTAATTTTTTAATGTCGTCTCGATAAGCGTGTAAAACGTTAACACAAGCGTTTATATAAACAAAAAGATAAAACTAAACGTTAACACAAGCGTTCAAAATAAACATTGTTTAAAACGTTTACAAAATATGATCAGAAATAGAACATCGAATCATCAGGCGGCGGCGGCTGCTGTGAGGACGTCCCGGGCTGCTGCGAGGACCTCCCGGCCTCATGCGGGGTCTGCTGCGTGCTGGGCCCTCATGCGGGGTCTACTGCGGCGGCGGCTGAACAGGGTTGTCTGATAAGTAGACAGCAGATATATTGTCACAATAAACCACAGTGGCTCGCGTGATAGGGAGATGTAACTCTAATAGTAAATTACGAAGCCAGCTGGTCTCGGCCACGGCGTTTGCAACACCGTGATATTCTGCTTCGACACTGAATCGGGAAACAGTTGGTTGTCGTTTAGATGACCAAGAGATAAGGTTATTACCTAGAAAGACACAATAGCCGGATGTGGAGCGCCGCGAATGAGCCAACCCAGTCTGCGTCAGAGTATGCAATAAGAGAAGATGTGGGAGATGCCGTTAGACGTAGGCCATGATCAATAGTGCCCTTGATGTACCAATGTATACGCTTTAAGAAAGCGTAATGTGAGTCTGTAGGGGCGTGCATAAATAGGCAAACTTGTTGAACAACATAGGCTATGTCGGGCCGAGTGAAGGTGAGATATTGTAGTGCCCCGGCTAAGCTTCTATAAATGGATCCATCCGATAATAATGTACCATTCACGGCACTGAGCTTAGAGGCTGTGTCAACAGGTGTGGTGCATGGCTTACAGTCGGTCATGATGGCATAATGCAAGATATCACGGGCATATTGGGACTGAGATAAAAATAAACCTTGTGCATCACGTGTGACGGAGATACCCAAAAAATGTTGTAAAGTCCCTAAATCTGACATAGCAAACTCGCGTGAGAGTAAGCTGATAATATTCTTCAGCAGAGTATCAGATGAAGCCGTCAAAATAATATCGTCAACATATGATAATAAGTAGGCCGTGTATTTCCATGTCAAAACACAAATAACAAACTGTCACAAAAACTCCCCTTGAACCCGTATTTGGTAATGAAAGTAGAAAATCTGTGAAACCACGCCCGGGGTGCCTGCTTAAGTCCATAAAGAGATTTACGCAATCGACACACATGATTAGGCTTGGTTGAGTCAGAAAATCCCGGGGGTTGAAACATGTAAACAATCTCCTCTAGGTTACCATGTAAGAAGGCGTTCTTGACGTCAAGTTGATGAATTGGCCAGTTATGGTTAAGAGCAACAGATAAAACTGTGCGAATAGTGGCTGGCTTTACAACTGGGCTAAATGTATCTTGACAATCAATACCGACAGTTTGAGATTTTCCATTTACCACGAGTTGGGCTTTGTACCTGTCTAAGCTGCCATCCTGTTTAAATTTGTGGCAAAAGAGCCACATGCACCGAATAACTGGGTGGTTATCGGGCAGAGGAACCAATTCTCAAGTATCATTATCAATTAAATCTTTATATTCAGTTAGCATAGCTTTTTGCCAGTTTGGGTCAGTTAAGACTTTAAGGTGTGATGTGGGTACGGGTGAGATGGGTTCGGCTTGGTGAGTTGCGAGGGTGTACTTGGGATTTGGTTTGTGGATTCCGTCTTTCCCTCTCGTTGTCATAGGATGTATATTTGGTGGTGGGGTGGGCTGGTTTGACGAGACTGGTGTAGGTGGGTTGGGAGGGTTTAATGGGCCGGTAGAGATGGGCTGTTGGTGTAGGTGAGTGGGTTGTGGGCCAGGAGCAGCTGGTGTAGCAGAGGGTGTAGTTGGTTTGGCGAGGGGATGATGGGCCGGCAATGGTGGGCTGTTGGTTTGCTAATGGGCTAGGGTGAGGTGAAGGGCCCGATGGAAATTGGTAAGGGGCCATGGGTGGCGGTTCATCATCTAGGAAGGTGTAGTTGTTCGGTTGGGTTGTGGAGGGAAAGGGGAAGGTGGATTCATCAAAGTCAACATGTCGGGGGGTATGGACTTTACCGGTTGAAGGATCCAGACAACGGTAACCTCAAAAGTTTGGTGGATAGCCTAGAAAGATGCACCGGGTGGAGCGATGGTTTAGTTTGTTTGATTCGGTGGCCGAAAAATTAGGATACCAAGCACAACCAAATACCCGTAGGTGATCATAGGTGGGGTGACAAAGGTACAAAGCAAAGGTGAGGGTGTTGTAGTTGATGCATGTGGTGGGGAGAATGTTGTGGAGGTAGGCTATCGTATGAAGTGCCTCTACCCAAAAGGTGGGAGGGATATGGGCATGGGTGAGTAGGGAACCTATGATGTCATCTAGACGTCGAATCATACGTTCGGAACAACCATTTTGTTGAGAAGTTTGTGGGCACGAAAACCGAAAGGTAAAACCGTTGGAGGAGGCAAAGTTGTGAAAAGCATGATTATCAAATTCTCCCCCTAAGTCACACTGAAAAGCTTTTATATTTTTGTGAAATTGTGTTTGAATTAGTTTATGAAATTTAACAAAAGTATGAAAGGTTTCCGACTTGAATTTTAAAGGATATACCCAAACGTAATTGGAAAAATTATCAACTAAGACCATATAGTATTTATATCCAGCATTGCTTTGGACAGGTGAAGTCCATAGATCGCAATGAATAATATCAAAAGGAGCATAAGTAAAGCAATTTGAAGCAACAAATGAAAGCCGTTTACTGTTAGATAAATGGCAAGAGTCACAAAATTCAAAAGATTGTTCATTACAAGGAAAATTAAAAGTAGTAGTAAGAAACATTAAAACTTGTGGTCCTGGATGTCCAAGACGATCATGCCACTTATTGGATTCAGCTGCTAAAAGGACTTGACGGGGTGGTGTGAAGGGGTAAAGGTCACCGGTGCTATCATGGCGCGAAAGAGGTTGTCCAGTCTTGAGATCCTTCAAAGTAAAACCATAGGGGTCAAATTCAACAGAAACAAGGTTATCTCGGGTAAATTTACGAAATGAAATTAGGTCTTTGACAACTGAGGGTGCATAAAGGTTATTGTTTAAATGGTAGGTTGTGTTGGGTGTTTTATGGTAACCCTTACCCGATCCCAAAATTGGCAAAGTTTGGCCATTACCAACTAAAATATTTGCATTAATTGAATTTGATAAAAAAGAATCGATTTTACCTTGGTCCGAAGTGATGTGTGAGGAGGCCCCGGTGTCCATGTTCCATTGCAGCAGTGGTTGGGTGAGAGTCAAGGCGGAGAGTGCGGTACCGAGCTCGGTTGGCTGCATAGGGTCAATAGGCGATGGGGTGGAGTAACCGGGTGGGATGGTATAGCCAGGTGGTGTAGTGTAGGGCGAAGGGGTGGTCGGGGCAGTGAGTCCGTAACCAGCAGGTGATGGGGAGGGGTTAGCAAGTTGTTGCGGAGGGGTGTTTTGGGTGGGGCGGTTCCAGTTTGAGGTCCATGGTGATTGGGCTAGATGTGGGCAAGGTGGTGGAGAGGCCCACCAAGGGTAAGGTGAGTAACATAGGCCGTAAGATGGAGGGTTCTGGGCCGAATGGTTAGTGGGTTGGTGGGTTTGATAGTAGGAGGAGTGACCACGACCTCAACCTCGATAGGAGTTTCGGCCGCGGCCCCTGCCCCGAGTGTGATATTGGGCTCGTTGGTCATAGGTTTGGGCCGGATGATAAGGTTGGGTAGGGTGTGGGTTCGGGCTATGGGTTGGATTGGTGGGTGGGTTTGGGTGTGGGTTTGGGTTACTCGGTGCACTAGTAACATTAAACGTTGCCTGTATGGATTGTCTTGCCGCTTGACGACGTTGCTCGTGTTCAATCATGTCGCAAGCATCATCCCAAGACTTTTCGGCTTGAGTGATTAACGAGGCCACAGTGTCATATTCTTGTGGGAAACCCGTGACCATTTGAAAAACTAGACGAGATTCACTTACCGAGTGGTCGACATCGTTGAGTTGGGCGGCAAGATCCTTCATGCGCTGAAAATACTCATTCAAAGATGAGCATGACGCCATGGTGGTTGTGGTAAAGGTGTGTTCCAAAGTGGCGGCACGAGCATTCTTGTTATTGAGGAACACGGTATAGAGGCGATCCCAAGCTTGTTGGGCGGTGCATTCGGGATTGGACAAGACATCAATTATTCTTTTTACATACGAATCGGACAATGTGCCATAGATCCATTGGAGAACAATGGCATCGATTTTTTACCAAGACTCGTAAGTCAGATCGGTTTTAGCCGGGGGCTCAGTTCCATCGATATGAGATAACACATCATACCCGAGGGCATGTAGCTTAAATAGTTTCACCCAATCGGAGTAGGTGACCTTCTCGTCATCAAGTATACGGACCTTAGTTGTGATATTTGTGACTGAGTATACGGGATGAAGGGGTTTAGGCAAGGCTGCAGGAGGTTGCTGTGAGTCAGACATGGTGAAATAGGTGATAGTGTTTCGAAAAATACAGATTCAAAACCCAAAGGAAAAAGGATGCGAAATGGTTTCAGAGTTTGTTAGGCTCTGATACCATGTTATTGTATTGATCGTGAATGAATATGATACATCAAAGCTTTACGATATATAATCATCCTTGCCTAACTAACCTCCTACATATATGGAAGGTTTCCTATTATCTCTATACAATATTATGGAGTAAAATTAATAAAAATGATGATAATAATGGTAGCATAATTTTTTTTTTTTTTTGGAAGGTGATTTTCTATGTTGTGGCAGAGTTCATCACAACCCCCCAGAAGGGGATCCCCTAGCCACTCTACAATGGTCAGACTATGTTGTCTTAACCGGATCCACGCTGATGCGAGAGTGGCCGGCCCACAAGCGAGTCGAGGCTGCGGTTGATACTTGGATGCTTATTTTATCTACGAGTACATGATAGCATGAATGTAACACCCCAACCGATGGCGGAAACATCGGGATGTCACGTATTGATGATTGTTCAGTAACTCATGGTGAATAATAAATTCCATTAAATAATTTTAAATGAATTACATACAATTGTTCTAGAATTTGTACATCAAATTGAATAAAACTATACACATATCTTCAAGCATCAATTCAAATCTTCAAGCAAATAGAACCTGAAACATGTTAAGTTGAAAATGTTTTGGGTCAACAAAAGTTGGTGAGAATTACATAGGTTTTTGATAATTGAATAAAAATGTTGAGCAATTCATGTGTCATGTCAATCTAGTCCATATGTGAGAACATACTAGAAATAAATCGAGTGCATAACCAACCCTGATGACTGTTATAATATGATACATCCCATACGCTCATGGTTCACTTGAATATGTTATACGATAACAAACACCCACGCTACCTTTGTAGGAGGCACGTATCCGGGTGGGATTGTCAGTCCAATAGATCTATCAATGTATACCGTCGGCATGTACGGAGTTAATGATTATGCTAGAATGGTGCTTACTCTAATCATGCTCAAGACATAATGCAACATAGAAAACACATAGACACATTGATGATTGAATTGCATAAATGATGTTGTAACATGTTTCACCCCAAAAATGGTGATAAATTGAAAAGGGGCTATGTAAAACTCACCTTGGTAAAATGTTATAACTGTTGAAAAATTGAATAATGACGTTGCCCAAATGTTTCAAGTATCACCCTATAATAAGGTAATAAATATGTCTAAGTCTATCAAGTCTACAAATGTATAAGTTTCTAGGGCTTCGAATTGGGGATAAATGCTCGTTTGATTATTATTAAAAATGCTTGATAATTTAGAGAATATTTGTAATTAGATAACCAAAAATCTTTTTATGAAATTTAAATCTAAGATGGTCACAAGAATGTGTTTAAAGTATAAAAATAATTTTTATAAAATTATTTTCTTTAAAATAGATTTTTAAATCCATTTATTACAAATTGCCAAAATTTAACTTTAATATTTAAAAATACTAAAATTAAAGAATTATAAGTTTAAAATTTATATTTCTGTTCTAAATGATCAGAAATAATTTGTATAAAATTTTAGTGCAAAAATATTAAAAATTGGATTTATTATGATTTAATTATGATTAAAACTAACAAAAATTGATTAAAAATACTAAATAAATGATTTTTCAGAAATAAAAACCATTTCTGAAAAGTTTAATGTTATAAAAACTTAGGATAATTTTTGTGGAAATTTATAAGATCGTTTTGATATTTTAATGGATTTTTATAAATATAGTAGTATAAAATTTATTTAATTATTATAAATATTAAATAAATGAATTTCAGAAAAATAAAAATTGTAGATAAAGCTTTGACATCAGATTTGTTAAAAATAATTTTTTTTAGAATTTATAAAGGGTTTTAATATTTTAAAATGTATTTACAAGTTTAAATGTAATATGTATGTATATATTATTTGGTTGTTTTAAAAGGAAAAATAGTGGAAAAAGGGTGTCCAGGCCGGGACTCGAACCCGGGTAGTCTCAGTTACAAGTCTCGAGCACAACCACTTGGCCTAGGCCTGTGGTTGTGTTTTAACTCTGTTTAAAAAAAATAAATACGCTATATCAAATCAGTTTCATCCCCAATTCATCAACCACGAACCCTAGATCTGCAATAGTTTGATTCACTCATCAATAGCCCAATTAATCATGGGGCTATTGGTGAGTGATGGCCTTTATACAAAACCCACAAAAAAAATTGGACTTACAAGTTTGTTTCGTGTTCGATTGCTTGGTCAAGCTTAAAAGTCAAACAGCGAATTAAGAACAAGAACAGAGTGAATTGAAGAAGATTGGGGGTTGAGAAGAGTTTATTGGCGAGTTGTGAAGACTCGCAGAGGTTCAATTTATAGGGGGAATCGTTGGTTTGATTAATTGGCAAGGTTGACTAATGGTTTAATGTCAAACGCGTCAAGAACTCAAATTTGGTAAGAATTGATGCTAATTGAACGTGTAATGATGGTTGATAGGCCGGTCATCACGAATCCAAGTCAAACCATGGTTAAATTCGCGTTATTAGTGTTAATTAATAAGTCAAAAATGGAAAAAAAAAAAGAAAAAAAATAAAACTAATATATGTTTGCTGCTGCTCGCTGATTAGGGAAGAAAGAGAGAGGGACAAAAAGTGTGCTTTTATATAATTTAAGTTGGGTTTAATCCAACAAAGGGGTGTGGCCCAGGTGGTTCGTGGTTGTGTCTGAGTACGGCTCGGCGCGGGTTCGAAACCCGGCTGAGGCGTTATTATTATTATTTTTTGCTAACAGTTCAAAGAGGGGGAGGGGTGTGGGCTTTCAGCCTTTGGGCCTAGTGTTGGGCCGCGTATCTGGGCTTCAGTTTAAAAGGGGAGGTTTGTTGGGTGGGCCAGATCCAGATTGGGCTTAGGGTAAAGAGTTAAGGGAGGTGTTTTGTGGGCTTGGCTTAGTCAAAAATTTTGACAAAACATTATAAAAACAAATCTGATTTTTTTTTTATTTTTTTTATTATTATTATTATTATTACTATACATATATATATGTATATATATATATAAGTTGTGAAATAGGAGAATAAGGGCTTAGGTACAAAAATGAGGGGTTTTATAAATCGAAATTTGGGGAAAATTTTTGCGATGTTACAGTCTCCCCTACTTTTGGAAACTTCGTCCCGAAGTTAAAAGAAAACACCAAAATTACAATTGGTCAACTACCGTAAACCTTGATAAAATTTCACACTACCTTAACGTACCTGTAAACTCATGATTACGTTCCGGACCGTAATTATCAATTTACCTTACATTAGGGTTTTGCGTCCTTTTATGACTCTACCGATTGTTGAGTAGGTCTGATAGTCTCCACCAGTCGTTGAGCAGGTTGTAGGGCCTCTCCCGACTGTTGGAAAGACATGATGACCTCTACCAATCGTTGAGTAGATTGTTTGGCAGTCAACTAATTGTCGTACAAGTAAGCAAGTATGATTATAGATATAGCAATTAATTCACATTCAAACAAGCATGCACACAGATGTTATGATAGTACTCGAATTTTTTTATTACTTGAAAATAATAATGTCAATACATGGAATTAAAGAGAAAAATAGACATCATTCAGATGGTAGAGTTTGCTGTTAAGTAGCTGGAGGGTCTCAAGTGGGTTATTTGGAGCATCAAGAGCGTTTGTAGCAGGGATTCGGCAAGTGTCCGCAAGATGTCCATACCTTTGACAATTGGTACACTGACGGCAGGGCACTTGGGTTGGATGGTGATACTGGCAGGTGTCACACTTAGGTAGCTTCCCGCGGTATTGTTTCTTGTTGGGTGGGGTAGTGGTGTCTTTTGCAAAATTTCTGGCCTTGCGCTTTCCGTTGGTTGAGGCCTCGGCAGGTTGGGGAGTATCTTTTGCAACAGTTTTCTTATCCCCTTTCCGGGTCAGGGTTCCTGCTTTTACATGGTTATCTGTTAAGGTGGTAGCCAAACGTTTTGCTTCCTCCAAAGTAGCAGGGTTGGTGGGTTGATTAGGGTTTGGGGTCTCGCGACATGTGTTGACAAGATGGCCATACCTACCACAATTGGTGCACAAGCGACACGCTGAAACAGTGGGATGATGTCGATTGCATGTGTTACACAATGGATAGTTTCTTGTATAATCCCTGGTCTTACGTTTCTGATTCTTGGTAGTTACCGCGGCCACGATACTTGTTTTCTTGCCTTTTCGAACCAAGGTCTTGTTCCTTTCGTGATTTCCAACGCCATTTCCATTGCCATTCCCATCCATTTGGATGTCTTGAGTCAACAAGTTAGAAACCAGAGTTGTGATTTGTCGCGCCAATTGTTGGGAAATAATCGCAGCTAGTTGGGCATCACCTCCATTGTTGTGGTTAGTGTTGTGGTCGGGGTTGTGGTTGCTGCTCCCTTATGATTGTCACCACTGTTAATGCGAGTGTTGTGACGTGGAGACATGATCTGTAGGAGACACAATGAAATGAATGAGGTTATATATAAGGAATGTAATCATTTATTCATTAATTAAAACGAATAAACGAAAACGTTGACTTATCAAAGATTCCAGATTCTAATAACATATGAAGACATGCTTTAGCCTATAAGTGAACACTCATCCCGAGAATTCCCAGGTAGGCATCCGGGTCCCTCGTCTGATTGGGATATATGCGCAATGCCAGCCTAGACAGAAGACTCAGAATACAGGCGTTCACCCTTCCAGATTGCACGTGTTCGTTATTAAGATCTAGAACTTCGACGAGATCTCAAGGGGTTCAGGTTACACCCGAGGATTTTGTCCTATCAATCTAAGAGCAGATCCACTGATGGAGAACAACCTTCTTGTAGGGATGAAAGTAGGGATAAGAAGTAGGAGGGAGATAGAGAATAGCAAGTAAAAGAAGCAAGTACTTGTTAAATCCTATGGTTATAGACTGGATTATTTTTCTAATAACCTAATTCCCTATAACCATGGCTCTGATACCAATCTGTAACACCCCAACTGATGGCGGAAACATCGGGATGTCACGTATTGATGATTGTTCAGTAGCTCATGGTGAATAATAAATTCCATTAAATAATTTTAAATGAATTACATACAATTGTTCTAGAATTTGTACATCAAATTGAATAAAACTATACACATATCTTCAAGCATCAATTCAAATCTTCAAGCAAATAGAACCTAAAACATGTTAAGTTGAAAATGTTTTGGGTCAACAAAAGTTGGTGAGAATTACATAGGTTTTTGATAATTGAATAAAAATGTTGAGCAATTCATGTGTCATGTCAATCTAGTCCATATGTGAGAACATACTAGAAATAAATCGAGTGCATAACCAACCCTGATGACTGTTATAATATGATACATCCCATACGCTCATGGTTCACTTGAATATGTTATACGATAACAAACACCCACGCTACCTTTGTAGGAGGCACGTATCCGGGTGGGATTGTCAGTCCAATAGATCTATCAATGTATACCGTCGGCTTGTACGGAGTTAATGATTATGCTAGAATGGTGCTTACTCTAATCATGCTCAAGACATAATGCAACATAGAAAACACATAGACACATTGATGATTGAATTACATAAATGATGTTGTAACATGTTTCACCCCAAAAATGGTGATAAATTGAAAAGGGGCTATGTAAAACTCACCTTGGTAAAATGTTATAACTGTTGAAAAATTGAATAATGACGTTGCCCAAATGTATCAAGTATCACCCTATAATAAGGTAATAAATATGTCTAGGTCTATCAAGTCTACAAATGTATAAGTTTCTAGGGCTTCGAATTGGGGATAAATGCTCGTTTGATTATTATTAAAAATGCTTGATAATTTAGAGAATATTTGTAATTAGATAACCAAAAATCTTTTTATGAAATTTAAATCTAAGATGGTCACAAGAATGTGTTTAAAGTATAAAAATAATTTTTATAAAATTATTTTCTTTAAAATAGATTTTTAAATCCATTTATTACAAATTGCCAAAATTTAACTTTAATATTTAAAAATACTAAAATTAAAGAATTATAAGTTTAAATTTTATATTTCTGTTCTAAATGATCAGAAATAATTTGTATAAAATTTTAGTGCAAAAATATTAAAAATTGGATTTATTATGATTTAATTATGATTAAAATTAACAAAAATTGATTAAAAATACTAAATAAATGATTTTTCAGAAATAAAAACCATTTCTGAAAAGTTTAATGTTATAAAAACTTAGGATAATTTTTGTGGAAATTTATAAGATCGTTTTGATATTTTAATGGATTTTTATAAATATAGTAGTATAAAATTGATTTAATTATTATAAATATTAAATAAATGAATTTCAGAAAAATAAAAATTGTAGATAAAGCTTTGACATCAGATTTGTTAAAAATAATTTTTTTAGAATTTATAAAAGGGTTTTAATATTTTAAAATGTATTTACAAGTTTAAATGTAATATGTATGTATATATTATTTGGTTGTTTTAAAAGGAAAAATAGTGGAAAAAGGGTGTCCAGACCGGGACTCGAACCCGGGTAGTCTCAGTTACAAGTCTCGAGCACAACCACTTGGCCTAGGCCTGTGGTTGTGTTTTAACTCTGTTTAAAAAAAAATACGCTATATCAAATCAGTTTTATCCCCAATTCATCAACCACGAACCCTAGATCTGCAATAGTTTGATTCACTCATCAATAGCCCAATTAATCATGTGGCTATTGGTGAGTGATGGCCGATATACAAAACCCACAAAAAAAATTGGACTTACAAGTTTGTTTCGTGTTCGATTGCTTGGTCAAGCTTAAAAGTCAAACAGCGAATTAAGAACAAGAACAGAGTGAATTGAAGAAGATTGGGGGTTGAGAAGAGTTTATTGGCGAATTGTGAAGACTCGCAGAGGTTCAATTTATAGGGGGAATCGTTGGTTTGATTAATTGGCAAGGTTGACTAATGGTTTAATGTCAAACGCGTCAAGAACTCAAATTTGGTAAGAATTGATGCTAATTGAACGTGTAATGATGGTTGATAGGCCGGTCATCACGAATCCAAGTCAAACCATGGTTAAATTCGCGTTATTAGTGTTAATTAATAAGTCAAAAATGGAAAAAAAAGAAAAAAAATAAAACTAATATCTGTTTCCTGCTGCTCGCTGATTAGGGAAGAAAGAGAGAGGGACAAAAAGTGTGCTTTTATATAATTTAAGTTGGGTTTAATCCAACAAAGGGGTGTGGCCCAGGTGGTTCGTGGTTGTGTCTGAGTACGGCTCGGCGTGGGTTCGAAACCCGGCTGAGGCGTTATTATTATTATTTTTTGTTAACAGTTCAAAGAGGGGGAGGGGTGTGGGCTTTCAGCCTTTGGGCCTAGTGTTGGGCCGCGTATCTAGACTTCAGTTTAAAAGGGGAGGTTTGTTGGGTGGGCCAGATCCAGATTGGGCTTAGGGTAAAGAGTTAAGGGAGGTGTTTTGTGGGCTTGGCTTAGTCAAAAATTTTGACAAAACATTATAAAAACAAATCTAATTTTGTTTTATTTTTTTTTTATTATTATTATTATTACTATACATATATATATATATGTATATATATATATATATAAGTTGTGAAATAGGAGAATAAGGGCTTAGGTACAAAAATGAGGGGTTTTATAAATCGAAATTTGGGGAAAATTTTTGCGATGTTACAATGAACGACTTTAATCCTAAGAATAGTTTGATGAATTACAAGCATTTGAAGAGTCACATTGATGCTAATATGAATGTCGTCAATTGATGTTGACATTCATTAGTAGCATTCTGATTAATGGTAATAAGGGGCTAAACAGTCAATGTCGGTGGGATATCGGTTATCAGACCTTAGCCGATATCTGGTGTTAAATATCGGTGGCAAATGTCGGTACAGATATTATCAGTGATATTTACCGATATCCCGCTGATATTTTGATTCTCAAATATCGGCCATAGCGTTGTATTTCCAGATTTTATTTTTTTAGGCCAAATTAAAATAAAACCCATAAAAATCATTTTTTAGAATAAGCCCATAAACAGTGAAAGCCTAACTGCCCAAAAACACTTCCAAAACCCTAAACCAATCAGTCGAACACTTCTAGGCTGCGAATTGGAGTCTTGATTTTTGATATTACTGTTAGTAATTTAGTATTATATATGATTATGTTTTAGGTTATATATATGTGTGTGTATGTGTGCGCGCGCGTGTATATATCTATATATATATATATATTAAATTCTGGATGATATTAAAATACCGATATCTCACCGCGATAACCTATATCTTAAATATCGACCATTGACTGATATTCGATTTCCCACTACATTAACTACTTAGATTTAGGGTTATGATAATAGAACATGTACAAGTAGGTTTTGCATGAATAATGAAGACAGGTAGAAAGGGAAAAAATACATGATATTTGGGTTTTAAGGAAAAAAGATGGCTAGAATTTGTAGAAAGGGAAAAAAAATACATTTGTAGATATTTTTCTTCCTTTATAATGTAGTATATCTAGATTACCTTATTAAGGAGGAAGCATGTCCATGAAAGTAATTTCCTCTCAAATTTAAGATGGCATATGAAAAGCCTCTTTACAAATCTCTATATTTTTGTCATTTCCTACCCTTTTTGCCCCTCATGTATAACATATTATGCACATTGTATATGTGTGTAATACACACTTTATATGTCTCTCAAGATGTAACCTACATTCATAACACCCAATAAAACCCATTTCCTTACTCTTGAATACTCATTTATAGTCATTGCTTTCTTGTCTTCTACACTTGTTTTTTACTTTTCAAGAAACTCATCTTACTAATATCATTACTTGACATGTCTAGGTTACTCATGATGCAAACCATGACAAAGTTCATAGATTTCGCATATAGAAAGAAACACCATTTAACCAATTCGAGGTATTTTTCATTGCTCGATTTGTTTTACTGTCGATATGTAATTTTTGTCCTTTTACATTGTAAATTATATACCTTTAGTTGTTGGAAACATACACTTACTTATATTCATCAAATATTTATGGTGTACAGGATGAGGTTGCTAAAGAATTGGTGCGCCTATTCAATTTCAATTTCAACACCTCTTGTATGACCAAAGAGGCAGAACCACACACATCGTCCTAATCGACCTTCAACAGCTTTGTAGGAAACCCAATCGGAATTTTTTTCTTTAATTGCTAATATCTTTTATAAATGTTAATGTGTTTTATCTGTAGAGTTGAGATCAATATTTATCATGTTGCTATTGGTTTTATTAACAAGCTAAACTCAAAACTGTTATTGGAACTGCAGGTTGGGTAATTGAGCGAAGTTTCCCATAAGAATCACAACGCTAAACTGAAAATTTTCTTGGATATCGTGATTGGATCGGTAATATCTTCCCGTCGTTTTATTTCACTGCTGCTTTAATACAGTTTGTTTGGTTGAAACATGCCGATTCAGGATTTGGTTGCCTTGCATACAACTTGTTTTTGGTCCAAGTTTTACCTTTATATAGTGTCCAATATAGCATATTCGATTATTAGGAAGTTGTATACATTGTAAATAGAATTTGAGTGTCTTTCAAAGAGTTTGATAAATATTATGTCCAAAGATGTACAACATTGTAATTTTGTATTGTGTACAAATATTTAAGCATAATTTACAATACACTTAAAGCCAATATAGAGGGATTAAAGTTGGACATTCATCAAACTTTTAAAACACTTTAAGGCCATCTTAGTCAATTCAATTCATACTAACCTTTCATCTTCCATGGTGGTTCATCATAATGAATACAATATTAACTACACAAATGGTGATTAGTACACATTCTTATCATCATTCGCATAACATTGTTATAAAGATTAAAGAACAAATTCACTTTAACCAAAAATTTAAATCGGAAATTCGAAATTGTCTCTTCGAGTTCCATAACTCCATCTTCTTGAAACTTTAACTTCTTCCATACCCATCACACCCAGATGTTCGCATCTTGCTGGTTCTTCTCTTCGATTGAAAATATGTTGATCCTGCTAAGGTTGGATTTCTATTTTATTGTTTTTATAATTATATGTTCTTGATTTTTCTTGTTGTGTTTCTTTGCTTTTATAATACAAATTCAGGGTTATTTTTCAGGTGAGTGGTCTAAAGAATTCGCCTGGACCGAGTAAGAGGAGTTCAAGTTGGAAGCAAGCTTTGTTGTTGTTGTAAAAAAAATTCTAAATTTGTAGCAAACACATGAATTGATATGTTTTTATTGCTGTTAATTTTTTTTTTTTTTTTGTTATTGATCTATGCTATGCCTGGTTAAAACTATAAAAATGTTTAAATCTTCAATCATGAGGATTGGTTCGCCCATTTATTTGTGTTGTATAACTACAACAAACAAATTTGATTAATGATTTATTAACATATTTCCTGTTTTGTTTTGATTGGTAACATCAATCTTTTAGTCTTAACTTGGACTAGAAATTGAGCTTTTAATTGGTTATTCATGCATGTTATGCTTTTTAAAATAACTATATCAAAGGTTACAATCATTTAGGTGTAACTCATTATTGATTAATAACATGAATCTTAAATTGAGCTTTTAATGGGTTATTCATCTATGTTATGTTTTTTTAAAATAAGTATTGAAACATAGGGAATTCATTCTCATTTAGAAGTGAGAATTTGATTAGAAGCATGGTTAGTTTGCTACATGATTCTAAGTGTTTTGCACACACACCGGATCCTCGTTGCAACGACAGTCACGTACGACCCTTAAAACGGAAGGGTTTGGACACAATATTGCGTATAAAAATTTAGGCCGATGACACATAAACTTACACTATTGAGCAAAGAAAATGAGAGTGGGGCGGGGCACCCTCAATCGACCACTAACCTCCACTCCTAATTTTAAACTTATTTAAACATGGAATTCGATTCTGAATTGATTAAAAAACTTACAATTTGAATGGCGGACATAATGATTTAGAGTATTTATAGTTACCAACACATGTATATGCATTCCACATAGTCATTGTTTTTGAAATCGTCCTAAGCATTCATTCCTGTAATTCATTCGAAACATTCATTCTAGGAAGATGTAACTCATTCCAAATTATTTATTTTGAAACCTTTCCATTGACCCTAACTACTCAACACATTCAGAAAGTAAGTCTTTTTTGCAAAAAAGTGCTACCCACTTGAATCAAACTACATAATCTTTTGTCATCTAAAACATATGGTGCTTAAACTTGATATGCATGTTTAGATCACCATCACCCGGATTTAAACCAATTTTATGTATATGTTTTATATTCATGAACTATGTACATCGTTTTAAAGTTCTTAGTACAAACTAACCATCTTGAAAGAGCATATTCTACCTATATGATGGTCATCGAATATTATCATTTTGAACAACTGTGTTGTCAGGTGTCGGAATTGGAGAACGACATTTGAAGCTGAGTACCATTAGATTTCAAAACATTTTCCTTTTCGCAGACATCAACACGATGAGATTTAGAAACATTGTTGAACATGTGAGTTTTATATAATTTCATGAATCTTGGTGTCTATGAATTTGATCTGAAATCAAGAAAAGTCAATCTTTTCATAGTTTTCTATCTTAGTATTGCTGAATTTGATCAAAAATTAATCTAGAAAAAAAAAGATTATATTGATAAATGCGATTGATGATTGTTTTAATCACTACAACAAAAATGGGTTTTTAGTACGCACAAAAGCGTCCTAAAATGTTATTTTATAGGACCTTTTATTTAATAGGACCAACAGTAAAAGCGTTTTATGTAAGGGGGTCGTAATAAGTCACGAAACTTAAAAAGCGTCCTAATATCTCAAATAAGATTATGAAACCAAGTTTTTGGTCGCATAATATGTCCCAAAAAAAACTCCTAATAAAACATATTAGGACACTTTTACAAGGTTTTAACATGTGCTTACCTAGTTTTAATCTTTTAATACACATACAAGAGTCCTAAAAAATTAATTTATAGGACCTTTATGATGTAACATTATACGAGCATTAGTACCAAAAAAGGGGTCCTAATATCTCAAATAAGATTATGAAACCAATTTTATGGTCGCATAATATATCATTGAACAAACAATATAGCGTCCTAAGAAAAGCATATTGGAACACTTTTACAATGCTCTAACAAGTTAAATAGGACAAAATTTCAAAGTCCTAACAAGTCATATGATACAACGTTTTTTTAAACATTCACACACACAATTTTATAATATACTGTATATAACATCAACTAATGAAAGAAAAAAAACTTTATTATATTTCAAATAAGCATATTCATAACAAAAACACTAAACATAAATTTATCCAACATAAACTCTTGTAACATTTAACAAAGAAATTAAAAGAAATGAAAGAAACAAGAATCATGAGTCATCATGCGTCCTCAATCCTCACGGACTACCTACAAATAAACCATCCATGTATAAGCATTAAGTTCCAGATTATTAAAATTATTCGTTTCACAAGATTAATAAATACATACCGAGATGAAAGGACAAGGCCATGCAATGGAGGCACCAATACAATCTTGAATTGTGGAAAATAACCCATATGGTCTCACCAACTTTTCATCTATTTTTATTGCTACTTGAACGTTTACCTCACACCATTCTGGTCCAATCTCTGTACCACCAACTAGCTCATTTGGGTTCAAGCTCTTCACCCATCCTCTTGCTACAATCTCGGTAGAGTTTAGAATGCTTTTGAGAACAACTTCATCTCCCACCTAGATTTTAATTTTCAACAAACATATATCAAACTCTAGTCACAATAGTACAAGTAACATTTCACAAAAAAATAATAATAAAGATTTATATAGAAAAATACCCGTAAACTTGGAGGTCCATTGGTTGCAATAGGGAAATGTGGTGATGTAAGAGGTGGAACACTAGGACCATCCCTATAGCCTTTAATCTCCGATACCTGGGCTTGTAGCCGGACCACGGTACTAGTAAGTTCCTCACATTTAGACTTCAATTGGATGTTTTCTCTACGACATGTTGAACGACTTGGTGTTACACCCCAAACATCAGAAGCACGAACACCCAGACCATACATGACTGCATCACCATTTCGATCTTTCCCCATTACTTTAGAAAAAACATCATCTGGTCCAGGCTTATCGGTCGAACCATCGGGAAGATTAGAACTAAGTTGTTGCATCTGTGCCTGTATTAGATATAGTAACAAAAATAAGATATGTATTTTTAACAACATCAGGAACATAAAGAAAAGATATGTATATGAATATATAAGATATTACTTACAATTGCATTTGCAGCTTCCACATTTTTTGTAGTTCCATGTTTGGAGAAACATGCACGAAACATTTCCAATCGACTTGGATCTTGTCCCAAAGATGCTTGTTTGAATAAAAAGAAAAATAAGTAGTAACAATGGATATCGACATGCTATATTAAAAATTTCACTATTTTATACAATCACCTTTAGCTCTTCACGGACTCGAGCATAACTTTTTTTACCCGTAACTTGCACCATCTTCTTTTTTGACCGATTCGCCTTGTTTTTTTCACTTACCATCTTCAATAGAAAAATAAAATATCATAATGAGAAATAAACTAATTGTAACATCCCAAATTTTGAGGATTTATATTTGAAGTGTAAGGCTATTTCATACCTTAGACTTTGTTTTATTCCAATACTTCACAAGTCTCCTCCATTGTTTTTTTTGAACTTGTTTTGGCCTAAAATTTATTTGTTCCTGGAGTGACAAAGACGGATCATAGTAGCTTTTCTTAACTCTTGCCCTCCAGTTCTTGACCTTCTTCCCAAATGATTGCAATATCCAGCCTTCAGCATCTTCTGGAATATCAAATTTTGCCTAAAAATGGAACATGTCACATTAGAAAACAAATACTTTAGTCATTCATTAACAAACATAATTTTAATTATGTACCTTTATGAAGTCGAGCAACGTTTGTTTTTTGGTGTCCTTAACTTAATAAACCAAAATCCATAAATAAATTTTTAATTTAAATACAAAAGACAAACTCCTAACCAAAAGCAATCTATACATGATGTAGCAAAGTGCAACATAACCTGCAGCACTTGCAACAACAACAAACCCACTTCATTCAATTAGTTGCATAATGGTGCCTGGTGTAGGTGCTAATGTACAATCTCCTAGCAATAAGCATCTAGTCAGATTATAAAGTTTTACAACTCAGCTGTTCCCTCTGCATTTTTTTCTAGAATTACACTTTGCAACGAGAAAAACCATAACACCCTGAAAAAGTGAAACAAGACCCGTAAAAAATAAGAAATGCATATGAAAAATTAGCAACTTATCAAACTGAAACATAATATTTTTCACCTAGGGGTATACTTCACAATGCATTCAAGAACTCTTAATTTCTAATTTGCTGTCATTCTTTGACTCCTCAAGTATCAAATAGAAACCTTAGGTACAAGGTAAAAATAACATTAAAACTTTTTTAAAGTCAGACAAGAACGAAAAATATTCGAAACATGAAAGTTGAAAACATAAATGAACTAATCCACAGTAGTAAACTTACCGATTCAGCTCTAACAGTGAGCCTGCTACCTCTGCGGTGATGAAAACTACCATTTGAAGACCTCATATGAGATAGTGTATGCAAGGAATGTTGTGAGAAGAAGCTTGAACATGATGATGCAAATCCTCTTGTATGAGGTGATAAACTGGTGATCAAATAGGAATGAAAACATAATTATTTTTCAAAAATTAACACTTTTGAATCAAATTACGATGATACGAGAATGCAAAGACAATTTCATTTTTCGGAGTACCACTTACAATCCATATCAATGTATCACACTAGCGCACAATCATATCTCCAAAATGTAGTGTAGGTCTTTTAGATGACCTAAAAGTGCTAAGTCTTTGGAACATGTTCTCCAACCACAATTTAGTTACAAACACCATATAACATAAATATATTACTGGCTTACTGCACAAAGACTAAAGGAACGACATACACTGCTTCTAAATCTCTTATTTCCTTTCAGCCAATTACCTATAACAGGAAACCGACCCTCATAAAAGTACTTGCAACCTCATCAAATGACTTCCCAAAAGTTTCTAAAATTTCTAAACGTCAAGGCCTCATGTAGAGTTTCGGATAGTGAAACAGTATCTAAGATTTCGGGTACAGATTCGGATAGTGAAACAGTATCCATAATTCTAACAAAACAATTGTTTCAAAATAAAAGTTAAAAACAATCACCATCTATCCAATTCCAATCCATTCAACCAACTTCCTAGCCAACAAATAAAACCTGCACAAGAGTGTAATGCGAAATAAGTCAACATCTTTTTAACCACAAATGAGTGTAAAATTCAAACAAACATATTAAACACACAAACATAATGCATTTGTAAAGTAAAATATGTTGCTTCTGTAACGGGCTTTTAATGTAAAAAAAGTACAAAGATTTTTTTTTTTTTTATAAATAAACTTTCTTGATCTAGGCAAAATGTGTATCAAACATACAGAGATTAACAAAACTTACTTGTTCTATCTACTTTTCTTTGGGTTAGTGATAGTCATTTTCTTTCACAAACTTGTCTGCTCATATATAATATTTTTATAACTAGCAACAACTTAAGTTATCTGAGCAAAGGCTTTCATAGCGACAGAATCACAAACAAGTAAACAACTAAACATAAACGATTCACAAATACATTTGTGTAAATCGTCAAATCGGCTTACCAAAATGGCTTCGAAGGGAAACCCATAATTGAACTTCAAACCTTCGATGTTCAGCCGTCACTATGAATTGATGTTCGGCCTTTGCTAATTCAAGAGGTGGGCAGCAAAGGAAGTGAGAAGCGAGAAACTGAGAACCGTATATGTGTCCCCTTCATCTCTCGAATATGTGTCTTTAGTTTCAACGTGCTAGTTTCGGGGGTCATATTGTAGGTGTGCCTCGTAAGGCTAAGCGGTGCGCCTTAGGGAGTTTTGATGTGTTTTTTTATGACTTTTTAGACTTTTTGTGTCAATTTCAAACATTCCATGTCTTTTTATATGTGTTCTTCATGTTTTTTTATGAATCCAGTTAAAAAATTAGTTAGTATTTTAATTTTTATGAGATATAAAATTTAATATTTATTTACAATTCAGCCTCAGGCTTTCGCCTCGTGAGGTGAAGGAAAACGCCTAGAGGTGAAATTCCATTTGTTTAAGCCTTGTCTTTAATGGCCATCTTCCTCTTATAAAAAAAACATTCCTTTCTATTTTCTATTTGGTTACATTACACATTGCTTACTGACTGATAAATTTGTAAGTCTTTTCATAAATCAATCTTTCATATTTAAATCATCCCAATGTGTTAATTTAAATAGATCAAAAGGAAATCTATTGCCCCAATTGTTCTATTAAAATTATATTTGAGCAGGTATCCTTTTTATCAAGTGACTTAACATTATTTAACATGTTTTAGCATAATGTTAGTTCTCTACTTGACACATTTAAAATACAAGAATAATTATCACCCGATTAAATACAATTTACTTTGTAGTTTATTTACGTTACGCCAGGCATTAAAAAAAGTAATCAAACTAGAAGGCAGCATGACAAATATATCAAGTGACAGAGCTAATGTAGGCATAGAGTCATAATAATTAAAAGCTATACAATGAATTGCAGTACCTTTTGTTTGCACCAACCCATTTTGTAGTTCCATCAAATTCTTTAACCATGAAGTTGTCAATTTTGGATAGTACAAAGTCGTTGCAAGCTGCTCATCTTGTTTTAGTTGAGATTCATCACCTAACCAACAGGTTTTAAAAAAATAAATAAAGGAATAAAGGAATTTAATCTTTAGCATACATTTTAGTTACATAAAAGAACTTGTAAATCTCAGGAAATTTTGATAGAAATTAGAAATGCAGTAGAACACATAATTGTCAGATAGGCATTATAGAATTACATACTAAGTACTAAATGTAAAGCCTTGTCAATGAAACAAATCTTCATGCGTCCACCATATAATATAGTACAAGTATAAAACATAAGCAATGAAACAAATATAATATGGTCAAAGTTTAAAAGAACGGAATCGAGCCTCGAGGCGTTCCCTTCGCCTCGAGGCGAACCGAGGCGTAAGCCCAAGGCTGGATTAAAAAAATAAATATAAAAATTACATATCTTATAAAAAACAAAATAATTGACAAAGAAAGTCTAAAACATAAAAAACACACATAAAAAATAAAATAATTGACATAGAAAGTCTAAAACATCAAAATCATATATAAAAAACACACCCAACCCCATGAGGCGCACCCGAGGCGCAAGTTTTCTTAGCGCCTTGGCCATTCAAGGCGCATGTACAAAATAACCTCATGAGGCGCTGCCACAGAGACGTTTTCTCAGCGCCTCGCCTCACCCGTTTTTTTAAACTATGAATATGGTACAATTACATACATACATGAGTTCACCATATAGAACCTTATGACCTGTCATTGAAACAAACGTTGTCTAACATATATCTTTTGTATAACTCAATTTATATTAGTTTGGCATCAAAGAACACCAAAAATCAACATAGTTACATATAAAGAGACATGACTATGAAACAATTTATTTAAAGGAAAAATAGATTTCATTGAGATATTTCATCAAACATGTGGAGTACATGATAAAATCTTGCAAAAATAAAACCTCCTCTGGGCAGTTAGACCCCAAAATTGCCTACACCAAACAAGGTTCATGCTATTTTTATTCAACACCAATAACTACCATCACAATATCCCATTTACGCATAATACGACATTTAATAAAGCAAAAGAAACGACTACACATATATTATAGTAACTGTTTACCAGCATACTATGGGTCGAAAAACAAGATCTATAAACTACCGGATAATACTAAGGGTCCCGATTAACCAACTTGCTAATTTTAGGGCGTTTAGCCCCCGGTTCATTCACCTCTAATTCTGCAGGCATCATGGATGCCAATAAATTACATAAAAGCGATACTTGCGGGGTCGATAAATCCCTCAGTGTAGGCTCGATGGTGGTGGCTGATACTTTTCTCCTCGACTGCTGGGACAACATTGGTAAGTGATCTTTTTGAGATGGAACCAAATTAGGGCTAAGGGAAAGGGAGGGAGAATGAAATTGAATAAGAGGGAATGAGAAGAAAGGAGCGGGAAATTGGGCAAGTAATTGAACTCAAATGTTAAAAAACAAAAAACTATTTTAAGTGTAAAAAAAAAAAAAAAGTGTAAATATAAATAAAATTTAAATTACAACTTATGATAAAATATAATATTGTATTTATAATAAGTATAAGAAAACTTATATTACTATTAAGCGTTATGTGTAAAATATAAATATTAGATTGGTTTGGGTCACTAGTTTGTATTAGATTTTATAAATTTGGTTAGATGATTGATAAATATACACATAGGGAGTTATAAAATGTTTTGAGGAGTCATGATAGGGTCGGCCCAAGGGTCATTAAACCTAAATAAGCGCTTTGGACAACACTTGAATAAGACCTTTACTAACATTACAAACATTCAACATTAAAATTCAAAATACAACTACCATCATTACAAACAGTTGACTTCAAAACAAATACCATTACTAAATTCCATTTTGCCTTTTTTTTATTATTACTCAAATATCAAGGGTCCTGTTACGGTGTATTAAAATAAACACCATCATGATTAAGCGTCCTATAAAGGTTAAAGTTATAAGACTCAAATGTTAAGTATACTATTAAGTTATGTTATAATAAAACTCTAGTGAAAAAGCGTCCTATAAAACTGATGTTTTATGACTCAAATATCATGTGTCCTATTATGGTGTATTATAATAACATCACAATGATTAAGCGTCCTATAAAGGTTAAAGTTATAAGACCCATGTGTCAAGTGTCCTATTAAGTTATGTTCTTATATGACTTCTACTAGAAACGGTCCTATAACATCAAACATTTACGACTTAACTACAAAGTGTCGTATTAAGTTATGTTATAATAGGACCCCAGTGATCAAGTGCCCTATTACATTGCCACATAATAGGACACCCACAACTAAATGTCTTATAAATTACTTTATTAGGATCTACATTTTAAGGGTCTTATTAAGTTATATGATAATAGGACCCCAAAGAATCATCCATCCTATTAAATAACTTTTTAGGACACTGGTTTATTAGCGTATATTATAAAAGGACCCCAAAAGTTCATTCGTCCTATTAAATAGTTTTTTAGGACCCCCATTTACCAAGCGTCCCACACAAAAGGTCCTTAAAAGCCATTTTTGTTGTAGTGAATCTAGGGTTATATTACATGAGTGCAAGTTTTCTTTGGTTTAATGCACAGTTTCATGCTTAATACTTGTAAATCAATTTTTTAATGTATTCAAACATATAATATAATTTATCATGTATATAGTAAATTATATATTTTTATATTACAACAAACATGAATGTGTGTATATATACACATATACATACATATATATAGTTTACTTCATTTTCTATACTTTTTGCTAATTTCATTATTTCTCTTTTGTACTACGCATCAAGATTTCATGCATATTGAATGAGTTAAATGGACAATTTTTATGAAAATGTATGTGATTCGTTTACGCATTTTTTTAGTATGGAAGTGAAGTTTTATGACATGCTCAAAATGAACTGAATTATGTAAGAAAACTAGAGCAAAGTTTCATATTATGTTTTAATGTATGTACAAAACAACTTAGAGAGGCTATTTGACCGGAGGAAAAGATTTGTGTATAAGATTATTTAACTTGATTCAAAAGACTTATAAGATGGAGTACACGGTAATTGACAGTATGTTAGGAACTATAATCAACGCCTTAGAGTTTCATTTAATTTTAAATTGACTTCTCATCACCTTGATATTTTTAGATCTTCATTTGATTCATTAACTTTATCAAACCTCAAAAGAAACCTTGATTTTGGAATATATACGGTTAAAATTTGATTTCATGCATAGTTTAACAAACAATCCGGCTTGCTTGATCATCTTCTAATTGAGTACATAGAATCTAACGTCTTATAACATTATTAATTTATATTTTTATGTTTCAGATTTTTCAAGTAGACGATTAGGACCAAACCTTCTTGCAAGGGGTGATGATTGATTGGCAAAACACTAACCACATAGTTTCTTTCCCTTTTTTACTATTTACATTTAACAAGTTCATGAAACTTCTATTCCTTTGGATCCTCAATCAAGTCAACACCAAACACGTTCCCATTGATCAAAAAAAAAATTCTTGCAGCAACGCGCGGGTATCTCACTAGTATAATTTCATGAATCTTGGTGTCTATGAATTTGATCTGAAGTCAAGAAAAGTCAATCTTTTCATAGTTTTCTATCTTAGTATTCTTGAATTTGATTAAAAATTAATTTGGAAAAAAAGGTTATATAGATAAATGCGCTTGATGATTGTTTTCGTGACAAGGTTCTAATTGTGTGTGTTTTATTTTAATTCTACTAGCTATAAATGATGATGCAAAGACCATCCTCTTTTATGATTTTGAACAATTGTGTGAAGGTTAAAGAATGGGCAAAGGCACATGACATTAATGATCCCAAAACTGGAACCTTCAATTCTTATTCGCTTAGTTTAATCATAATATTCCATTTTCAGGTAATTTTAAAGGATCTTTATTTTATTTACCAAACTAGGTATTTATCTAGCCGGGCGTTGCGGCGGCGGCAACCGGATTTACAAAATAAGGAAGAATAATGATATTCAAAATAAAAACTAACTATAGATGCAATTGGTTGTTTTGTATCGTTATGAACATGGTTAAAAGTCAGCAACATTACATTACAAAAATTACATTATAGAATACACAATCCGTTTTACATTACAGAATTTCCTAGAGTTGTCCGCCGCGCGAGCTTAGTCTATGACACGTGCCTTTGGGGGCTGAGGTTGTTACTCTACATTGCAGAATTTCCTAAACAATTCAAATCAGAGTTAAATTTATTAAATAACATGCCAAACAGATTTTTGTAACAAATTTTGCCAAAACCAAAAATTACCTTCTTCATATTCCATTAGTTGTTACTACTTGGAGAAGAATCAAGAACTGTCTTGTATTTTAATTCGAGGAATTGATTTCTTTCCAAACAGAGAATGAAGCCTCTCATCACATACAGAGATTTGATTTCTTTGTCGTAGGGTGAGGCAAGGTTTGACATGTCCGTCGTGTGAGCTTAGCCAACGATACATGTCTTTTGGGGGCTGAGGGCTCCTATCCCCACATTGCAGAATTTCCTTAACAACAGAAACCATATAAAAGTCTATTAATATTTTGTATGCAAAATAATTTAAAACTGGCAACATGGCGAATTTAACAATTTATTTTAACTTTGAAACAACAAAAATTACCTTCTTCATATTCCAAGAGTTGTTACTACTTGGAGAAGAATCAAGAACTGCCATATAGGCAAGGTTTGGCATTATTCCATGACTTGTTACTACTTGGAGATGAATCAAGAACTGCCTTATAGGCAGGTTTTGACATGGTAGTTGCATTAGTAGCCAAGTAGATACTTCCAAGCCTCCATCTAATGTATAAAGAAAACCAAAAAG